>OZ004708.1:525250-1930250 GCA_963924515.1 Vespertilio murinus | reverse complement strand
TCCTCCGCCCCAGGCAGCGCTGTGAGCCACGGCGTGAGCCACGCAGGTGCTGTGTGCCTTTCCCAGCCCCTCATCTCCCCACGCGGGAACACTCCCCTTCCCCAGCCTCTGGTGACCCTGTTCTGCCTTCTGTTTGTCATTTTGGCTCTTCAGATATGTCACGTCGGGAGAATCCTAAACGCGGGGTCCTTTGTGACTGGCTTCTTTCTCTGAGCCCATGTCCCCAAGGTCCATCCATGTTGTAGCAGAACGTCATTCCTTCCCGCGGCTGAACAGTATCTGTTGTACAGATGGACCCCGATTTGTTTATCCTTCATCCAGGGATGGGCCGTGGGGTGCTTCCCTCTTGGCCATCGTGGGTCACGCTGCTGTGTGCGTGGTGGGGAAGTACCTACCTGCCTGAGCCCCAGTCCCGTCCCGTGGGGGTGCGCCAGGAGCGGGCTGAGCGGCCTGGGGTGGCCAGGGGGACTCGTGAAGCTGTTTGCGGAACCACCAGAGGTCTCCACGGGGAAGGGCTGACCATACGTTCCCACCGGCGGGGCCTTGGCTTAATGAAGTTGGGCGTGGGGGGAGGGGCGCCAACGTCCCCGGTGTCCCTTCAGCCCGGCAGGGCCTCTGCGGGCCTCCCGGGCCTGATGTCCGGGCAGGCTGCACTGAGGAGGTGAGGAGACGCCTGGTGCCTCAGCCTCCCCGCCCCGCCCTGTCCTGCAGGCCAGCGACGACCAGGTGAAGCAGCTGGTGAGGGAGATCGGCCGGGAGATCCAGCAGCTCAACATGGCCGGCTGCTACTGGCTGTCGGGCGCCACCATCGAGCACGTGGCCCGCTGCCGCGGCCTGGTGAAGGCGGACCTGTCGGGCTGCCACCTGACCTCCCTGCGCCTCTCCAAGGTGCTGTCGGCCCTGCAGCACCTGCGCTCGCTGGCCATCGACGTGAGCCCCGGCTTCGACGCCGGCCAGCTGAGCGGCGAGTGCAAGGCCACGCTGAGCCGCGTGCGGGAGCTCAGGCAGACGCTGTTCACGCCCTCGTACGGCGTGGTGCCCTGCTGCACCAGCCTCGAGAAGCTGCTGCTCTACTTCGAGATCCTGGACCGCACGCGCGAGGGCGCCATCCTGTCGGGCCAGCTCATGGTGGGCCAGAGCAACGTGCCCCACTACCAGAACCTGCGCGTCTTCTACGCCCGCCTGGCGCCCGGCTACATCAACCAGGAGGTGGTGCGGCTCTACCTGGCCGTGCTCAGCGACCGCACCCCCGAGAACCTGCATGCCTTCCTCATCTCCGTGCCCGGCAGCTTCGCCGAGAGCGGGGCCACCCAGAACCTCCTGGACTCCATGGCCCGCAACGTCGTGCTGGACGCCCTGCAGCTGCCCAAGTCCTGGCTCAACGGCTCGGCCCTGCTCCAGCACATGAGGTTCAACAGCCCCTTCTACTTGAGCTTCAGCCGCTGCACCCTGTCGGGCAGCCAGCTGGTCCAGCACGTCCTCAACGGGGGCAAGGACCTGCGCGGCCTGGCCAGCCTGAACCTCAGCGGCTGCGCCCACTGCCTGGCCCCCGACTCGCTGCTGCGCAGGGCGGAGGACGACATCGACAGCGGCATCCTGGAGACGCTGGTGGCGGCCTGCTGCAACCTGCGCCACCTCAACCTGTCGGCCGCCCACCACCACAGCGCCGAGGGCCCGGGCCGGCACCTGTGCCAGCTGCTGGCCCGGCTGAGCCACTTGCGCTCCCTGTCCCTGCCCGTCTGCTCTGTGGCTGACTCGGCGCCACGGGCCGACCGCAAGCCCGCCCAGCCCGCCATGCACGCCGTGCCCTGCGGCTTCGGCAAGAAGGTGCGCATCGGCGTGCAGGCGTGTCCCAGCCCCTTCTCGGGGCAGGCGGGCCCCCAGCCCTCCTCCGTGTTCTGGTCTCTGTTGAAGAGCCTGCCCTTCCTGCAGCACCTCGAGCTGATCGGGTCCAACTTCTCCTCCGCCATGCCCCGCAACGAGCCCGCCATCCGCAACTCCCTGCCGCCCTGCAGCCGGGCGCAGAGCGTGGGGGACGCCGAGGTGGCTGCCATCGGCCAGCTGGTCTTCCTGAGGCACCTGACGCTGGCCCAGCTGCCCAGCATTCTCACGGGCTCCGGGCTGGTCAGCATCGGCCTGCAGTGCCAGCAGCTCCAGTCCCTCTCGCTGGCCAACCTGGGCATGATGGGGAAGGTGGTGTACATGTCCGCCCTGTCCGACATGCTGAAGCACTGCAAGCGGCTGAAGGACCTCAGGTGAGGGGCGCAGCCCTCGAGCCGCCACTGCCCTCCGGAGGCCTGGAGGGGGGCAGAGGGCCTTGAATTGGCAAGTGATTGCGTCCCTACTGTGTGCCTGCCACCAGAAGCTGAGTCTTGGGTGGGGGTTGGGCAGGTACTGTGTGCAGGGATGGGGCTCAGGGTGGTGCAGAGGCGCGGGTAGCTGTGAGGACGCGGTGGTGCCAGAGCTCCCGCCTCATCCGGGTCCTCGTGCCTGCGGCTGGCTGAGTGCCCCGGGTGCTGCTGTGTGCTGCTCTTCAGCCGGCACCGGGAGGCTGTGCCCACTGCACCCGCCTGGACTGCAGGGCGAGGCCGGGAGGTGGACGGGCTCAGAGGGGGCTGCCCACTGCTGAGAGGTGACGTGGTCCCTCCAGGGCAGAATGGCAGGGCCGATCCGGGGTGAGAGGAGGCAGACCCACAGCCTCTGAGAACCCACCTCGGCTCCTACCATGGCACCACGTGGATCCCACCGGGTCGTGCCGGGGACTGAAGGTCTTACAAGGGCCCTGCATTGAAGGGTAAGCCTTCGGTACCTGAGACATTTGAAAACCTGGACTCATCTGATCTTGAGAAATGGTATAATTTCCCAGAAACTACCCAGAATGGGGTGGCAGCGGACCCCGGCTCTGCTGCCGAGGGCTGTGGGTGGGAGGAAGTAGTGGGGGTCTCAGATCAGCGAGGTGGTCTCTCAGAGGGTAGCGGGGGCACTGACACGTGTGTGGTCGTCCGCAGGTAGTCAGTGCTCACTTTGCTGAGGGCTCGCGGCACTGGCCCACTTCATCCCCACAAGGTCCCATACACCGACGGGGCAGGCGGCTCGAGAGAGGAGCTGAGGCTCACAGTGTAGCTGGTCAGTCTAGCGCCGGAGCTTGACCTTGGCCCTTGAGTTACAGGAAATGGAGACTGTACCCTTTGCAGACCTCTCCCCGCTCAGGAGTTTCCCCAGAGGAAAGCTGGACTAGAGCCGGCGCTTCCAGAGCAGCAGGCTGCGTGCCGCCCCCCCCCGCCCCCCCTCCAGCCAGCAGGCAGCCTGTGCTTCGGGGCAGAGCGGGCACACGGCCTGGCGTTTCCTGCCGTGTTGCATCAGCAGACCCGACTTGCAGCTTCCTGCTCACCTGAGCATCTGGTCACTTATGAGACGGTCACTTATGGGTGTTCTCAGCTCCGGCGCAGAAAGCTCAGTCCAGGTTGACGCAGTGTGAACGGTGAGGGTGGTGTGTGAGCACCGCTGCTGCCTGCAGCCTGGGCTGCACTGCTCTGGGCCCTGGGAGGCTCCAGCCACCTCCGGAGCTTGCTGGAGGCCACAAGGTGAGACCTTGAGAACCTGTGGCCGGGGACCTGCCGTTCTGTTCCAGGCCCGCCTCAGAGCCTCTCCTGCCAGCGCGGAGTGGGGCCACTGTCTGCCAGGGGCGGGGCTCAGGCCACAGCAGGCGGCCCCCTTCCCCGCCCCTTCCAGGACAGCCTGGCTTTCCAACCTCCGAGGGTGCAGAGGGCCCCTGGCCAGCCCTCCAGCAGCACCAGGACCAGCTCCTCCTCTCGCTGGCTCCTTCCCGTTCAGCGCCTCCTCCCCCTCCCTGCGCCTCCGCTGGCCCCTCGGGGGAGCCCAGCCTGAGGGTGGGCAGAGCCTGTGGGCAGAGCACAGGGAGGGGCGGGAGGAGGCGCTGGCCCGCGGGGGAGCCCGTGGAGCTGAAGCTGCCAGTGGTCCAGAGTGCCCTCCGCAGACGGAGCCGCCCGGGAGCCTGGAGGTCAGGATGGACGTCCTTCACGGGGCGGAGAGTGTCCGAGTTCTCATGGACTGAGCTCCGAGCGCAGTGCTCCTGCCTCTGGGTCCGCTGCTTTTTCTTTTTTTCTTTGTATTTTTTACTTTATTGCCAAGCTATGAACCTTACACCTTCTCTAACTGTACTACGTCAAACCATTTGGTCACCATCTGGGAGACTGAAAAAAACAAACCAGTGAAAGTAAAGGAATGTGTGCACGTAGTTTACTTTGTTTTTTAAATATATATATATATATATATATATATATATATATATATATATATACATTTTTAAAAAATTTTATTTCAGAGAGGAGGGAAGAGGGAGAAACATCAATGATTAGAGAGAATCACTGATTGGCTGGCTCCTGCACGCCCCCTACTGGGGCTCGAGCCCACAACCCGGGCATGTGCTCTGACCAGAATTGAACCCGGGACCCTTCAGCCTGCAGGCAGACGCTCTATCCACTGAGTCACACCAGATGGGGTGCATTCACGTAGTTTAAAAAGTCTGAGGACTTGAAAGGGAGAAAATTATCAGGAGGAGGCGGAGAATCCACACAGGCGACCAAGCAGGGCAGTCGGGGAGGGGCAGGGGATAGGCAGGGGCTCAGGCAGCAGCTGGTGGTGGAATGGTGCTCCTATGGGTACAGGCGTGGACCCCACTTACCAGCCCCACGGGGTAGACATTCTTGGCCCTTTAAAAAAGATGTTTTTGGTTAATTTTCCCAAGGATGTTTTTTTCTTTGATTTTTAGAGAGAGAGAAACATCGATGTGAAAGAAACATCAGTTGGTTGCCTTCTATACACACCCCAACTGGGGATCGAACCTACAACCTTTTGGTGTCCAGGACGATGCTTCAGCTGACTTAAGTCACCCGGCAAGGGCTAATGACCCATTTTGCAAATGAGGAAGGTGAGGCCGAGGGGGACACAGCTGCTCTGTGGGCAGTTGGAGCGGTTTCTGCCTCGTGGACATGAGCAGCGGGGAGCAGGGTAACACAGCACCTGTGGTCACCCTGTGGCTGCGGGGCCGGGTGTGGTCCTCGTGGCCGCGGTCTTCCCCAGGAGCAGGGCGGTGCTCTCGGCGTGAGTTCTGTGGCCGGGAGGCCGCGGGACTCGGGCGGTTTTGTAGGCCGAGAGCCTGACCACAGTTCATAATGGCCTCTCTGTGCACGCCGGCTGCTGGGAGCCGCGTCTGCTCGGCGGTACTGCCTGTTCAGAACAAACCCCGGTTCTTCCTGCCGCGCCAAGTGGCCCCGTTCCCCTGGCGCCCTGCCTGCGGGAGGCGAGTGAGAGGAGCAGGTGGCGCCTCCACGCAGGCAGGATGGGCCGGACGGATAGGGCGCAGAGGAGGGCCGGATGCAGGAGGGCAGGACACAGGAGGGCCGGGCACAGGAGGGCTGGATGCAGGAGGGCAGGGCGCAGAGGAGGGCCGGACTCAGGAGGGCCGGACTCAGGAGGGCAGGACACAGGAGGGCCGGGCACAGGAGGGCAGGGCGCAGGAGGGCCGGGCGCAGGAGGGCAGGACACAGGAGGGCCGGACGCAGAGGAGGGCAGGACTCAGG
This sequence comes from Vespertilio murinus, assembly GCA_963924515.1. Classification (NCBI taxonomy): domain Eukaryota; kingdom Metazoa; phylum Chordata; class Mammalia; order Chiroptera; family Vespertilionidae; genus Vespertilio; species Vespertilio murinus. The sequence continues at coordinate 1,924,647 of OZ004708.1, read as the reverse complement.
AGGGCCGGACGCGGAAGGAGCAGGTGGTCCAGCTCGGCGGTCTGACCTGTGGCAGCTCCTATGCTTCCCAGCGGGTGCTGCTGTGAGGCAGCTCCCGGGATCCCAGGCCGCTCCCCGCTGTCCCCGCTGTGAGGCCCATGGAAGGCACTGTGCCCGCCGGGCGAGGGCAGGGCTGCCTCCGTGCAGCAGGCCCTCCCGTGGGGAGGCCGTGCGGGACGTCCTGCTGGGGCCTGGCCGGCTCTGCATGCGGCGCACCTTGGCAGCGAGCTTTACGGGTTGGACAGAGAAGGCACTGTCTTCCTGGAACCGATTGAGCCTGCCTTTTGGGGGAGCGCCACCCTGAGTCACCCTGTGCCTGGAATCCGGGCGGAAGCGAGAGCCTTTGGAGCCGGGGCCTGAGAGCTGGCTGGGCCGATGAGGCGGGAGACCCGAGCCCTGTCTTTTTAGAAAATATATGTATTTTATTGATTTTAGAGGAGGAGAGAGAATCATCAATGATGAGAATCATTGATCGGCTGCCTCTTGTTCACCCCTGAACTAGGGATCGAGCCCACAACCCAGGCATGTGCCTTGACCAGAATTGAACCTGGGACTTTCCAGTCCGCAGACCAACGCTCTATCCACTGAGCCACACCAGCCAGGGCCCGAGCCCTGCCTGCCACAGAGCCTCAGGGGACCTCGCCACCGCCAGGGGGGTTGGAGGCCAGAGCATTGCTGGTTGGGAGATTGAGCATGGCTGGGAGGGACGAGGGCCACAGGCCCCCCAAGGCAAGGCCAATCACGGGGCTACCTTGTCCTCATCCTCTGCCCCAACACTGACCTCTGCAGCCCACCCAGGAGAGGGGAAGGTGTGGCCACGCCAGCCCCGCTGCCCTGACAGCTGCCGTGGGCAGGACCCTCCAGCCCTGCCCGCCCTGCCCAGCTGTGCCAGGTGTTGCCTCCGGGGCCGTCTGCAGGCGGCTGCTGGCCGAGAACATGGTTGTGTGTCCCAGGCCCGCCCCGCTCTGCCTGCTGCTGTGGAGCCAGGAGGCTGCCACCCAGGCTGGGCGGGAGCAGACCTGCATCGCCACCTAGTGGCCTCCCCGGCCCTGTGCCATGCCAGCCCCTTCTTGTTCCCACTCCGTTCTGCAAGGAGGTGCTCACCTTGGGGGTTTAAGAAAGTGTGTTTAGAACCAAATAGTAGCGCCCGGTCTTTCCTGAGGAGATTCCCAGGCCGCTCGCTCCTCTGGCTCCGAGGCCCCCCCCCCCTTTAGCCTTGGCTGGTGAGTTGGCATCTCCGAAGCGCAGCCCTCCCTTCCCGGCTCCGAATTCCCGGCTTTTCCGGGATGAGACACCCCTGGAGTCCAGGGCCAGGCTCGTGACTCCCTGCTGCCCGCCCCCAGCCTGCTGGGCTTCCTTCTGCACCCCGAGTGTGGGCGGGAGGGTGCAGGCGTTTCAGTCGTGCCCCCAGGAGGACGCGTCCCCCACAGCCAGGGTCAGGAGTGCTGCACTGGTGACAGCGCAGGCCCGGCCTCACTGGCATTCTGGCGGCTCCCGGCACGTGGCTCGGATCGCGTCCTCAGGAGGTCCTGTGGCGGCCGTCCGGGCCGGGCCTGCCCTGTCCCCCAGGCCTGACGGGAAGCCTCCGTGTGGCCTCGGGCCCCGTGTCGGGCGAAGGGGCCTGCAGTGCGGGGCTGGGGCCCCGCTGGCTGCTCCTCCCTGCCTGCGTCCTGGTTGGGCCGGCCTCATTGTCTCTCCGCTTCCACCGGCGAACCTGGGGCCTGGGGGGGTCACCAGCTCCTCTCCTGTTAGGGTGAGCGCCCCGCTGCAGCCCGCCTTTCTGGCATGTCCTGGACACCAGCCTGGCTGCAGCTTACCGAGAAGCAGGCCTTCGGGTGTGGCATGCTGACGGCGGTCTTGCCTGGCACCCGGGGTGTCTGCTCCGTGGGCAGGGCCGGGCCCAGAGACAGCCCAGGTCTGGCTGTGCTGCAGCGAGCGATCGCACGGTGCCTGGCCTCGGTGGGGTGGCCAGCGGGAGCCTCTCAGAGCGTGGAGGGACGAGAGGGGTCACCCAAGCCGTGCCTGTGCCAGGGTCTGCTTGCCTGCTGGGGGCCAGGCTGAGAGGCCCTGCTCACAGCCTGCCCGGCCTCCGCCCGCGGACTCACGCCCTCTCTCCCGCTCCCCCCAGGCTGGAGCAGCCCTACTTCAGCGCCAACTCGCAGTTCTTCCAGGCGCTGAGCCAGTGCTCCGCGCTGCAGCGCCTGTGCCTCGTGTCCCGCAGCGGCACCCTGCAGCCCGAGGCCGTGCTGGCCTTCATGGCCCGCTGCCTGCGCGTCGTTGTGTGCCACCTCTTCACCGGGGAGTCGCTGGCCGCCTGCAAGAGCCTGCAGCAGACCCTCCTCCGCAGGTGAGTGGCCGCGGGGCGGGGCCGGCGGCCATCCGGCATCCTGGCTGCTGTCGCTTCCTTCGGTGTCACTGCGTGAGCGCCCAACCATTTCCTGGGGAGGGCCCCGGGCCGGGGTGGCGGGGACGGGCTGGTTTCCATTCACAGCACGCCGCCTCTCCCGCAGCCCGACCCCCTCAGGCTCAGCATTGCCTCGGTTTCCCCACTGGCCCTGTCCCTGGATTCCACACAGAGCCTCCTCGGCTCAGCGGCCACGTCGCCTCTATCTGTCCTGTCTGCCGTGACTGACACTGGCCGGTCAGTGTGGGGGTGTCTGTGGGGTCGGCCAGGAAAGCAGCGGTGATGCCGGGTCCTCCTCCCGCAGTCCAGTGCAGGGACCCGGTGTCCTCACAGCGGCTGACCGGGCCACGGGGTCGGGCCCTGCTGGAGCCCAGCGCCCTCTCAATGTCGTGTGCGGAGACGCCGGGAGTCCCCGGGCCCGGCCACCAGGTCTGACACCAGTGCTCACCCAGGATGCCTGCTTCCTCTTCCCTCTGCGCGCTGGCCGCTGGCCGCTGGCGGAGGGCACAGCAGGGGCAGGCTCCGAGGCCCTCCTCCAGCGGCCAGCGGCCTGGTCCTCGCTGTCTGCAGTGCCTGTGGCATTTATTCCGTCTCGTGGACCGGGAGGCGGTGCTGGGCTCGCTAACCCCCTGCACCGGGGGTAGAGTTTGTGCCTCTGTCTGAGCCTCATGGGACCCAGTCAAAACCGCTTCCCCAGCCCTCAGGCTCCTCCTCACCGCCCCTCCAGCCCGGCCCGGCCCGGCACTCACCTGCCCAGGAGCACCCCGCTGCAGCCACCACGTCCTGTGTGTTCGGTTTATTTCTGTGTGCTTGGTGTGCAAAGTCTTCCTGTGTTTCTGAGTCGGCTTTAAAAGGGGTGCTTGGTAAAAAAATAAATAAAGGGGTGCTTGGAGAAGGCTCCCCGCTGCCCCGCTGTCAGGGCCCCGACCCCTGGCCAGACGGCCGCCCGAGCTGTGTGGGCTGAGGCCCGGGCAGCGCTCCGGGAGAGGAGCTGACCTCGCAGCCAGCATTTAGCGGCGCTCCTGAGGAAATGCCCGGGTCCGGTGGAGGGCTGAGGGGGCACCTCGTTTCAGTGAGTCCTCCGAGCCCCGCTGTGGGGAGGACCGGGAGGGCGCCTCGGCAGGGGAGTACGGGCGCTGCCCTGGGTCTGTTGTCTGCGGTTTGCTGCTGGGTTTCCAGGAGAAACCCGGGAGGTTGCCCTCGCTGGCGGTTAAAGTCGTAGCGTTGATAATATTCTGAAAGTGTAGACTGGGCGTCACGCGCTTTTTAAGTGAAGGCTCCGCGGTTCTGAGCCAGTCACCACGGCCCGACGCGTGATGTGGCTCTCATTGGGTCTTCGTCTCTGGCTTCATTGATTTAAGGCTCCTTCCTGGGTTTTCTGTGTCGTTAAAGCTCCGGAAGATCTTCCTAAGAGCGTGGGCACTTCCAGGCCTGGCCCGCCCCTGCCCTGAGGCCTTGGCTGCCGGCCGGGACGTGCCCCGTTGCTGTCCTGCGAGTGCCAGCAGGTGGCGCCCTGGCTCACGGGAACCGGGGCTTAGGCTTGTCTGCTCCAGGCCTGGCCTGTGGCCACCAAGTGGAGCGAGAGCAGGAAAAGCAAGAGGCTGGACAGCCTTTCTTTTCCCTCCACACCGAGGGTGCCGCCTCCCAGGCAGCAGCGCGTTGCATTCTGGGGGTTCCAGGCTGGCTGTGGGATTCTTTTTCTCTTTTTTTACGTCCTCAACAGAGGATATTTTCCCATTGATGTTTAGAGCGAGTGGAAGGAGGGAAGGTGAGGGGGAAGAAAGAGGAGGGAGAGGGAGAGAGAGGGAAACATGGATATGAGAGAGACACATTGATTGGTTGCCTCCCACACCCTTACCTGGGCTGGGGATTGAGCCTGTGACTGACATGCCCTGACCGGCACTCGAACCTGTGACCTTTGGTCTGTGGGCTGACCTTGGAGTCACTGAGCCACACCGGCTGGGGCAGCTGTGGGGTTCTTGGCCACGTCCACCTCAGAGCGTCTCGAGCGTCATCGTTACAGTGAGAATGACTTCCCTGCACTTGGGCTTCTCTCTGCGCCCTGCATGGGGGGGGGGAGGTCAGCTTCTCCCTGCGCCCTGCATGGGGGGAGGTCAGCTTCTCCCTGCACCCCGCATGGGGGGAGGTCAGCTTCTCCCTGCACCCTGCATGGGGGGAGGTCAGCTTCTCCCTGCACCCTGCATGGGGGGAGGTCAGCTTCTCCCTGCACCCTGCATGGGGGGAGGTCAGCTTCTCCCTGTGCCCTGCATGGGGGGAGGTCAGCTTCTCTCTGCGCCCTGCATGGGGGGGTGAGGTCAGCTTCTCCCTGCACCCTGCATGGGGGGAGGTCAGCTTCTCCCTGCACCCTGCATGGGGGGAGGTCAGCTTCTCCCTGTGCCCTGCATGGGGGAGGTCAGCTTCTCCCTGCGCCCTGCATGGGGGGAGGTCAGCTTCTCCCTTCGCCCTGCATGGGGGGGGGGAGGTCAGCTTCTCCCTGCGCCCCGCATGGGGGGAGGTCAGCTTTCTTCTGCTTCCAGTGCTCAGGAGGAAACAAGCCCAGTACGTTCCTGGGGCAGTGTCTGCTCCGGGGCGCTCGGGCGGGGGCTGACCGGCTCCCAGGAGCGGCCAGCGCAGAGCCCTTTCGCTCCTCTGACTCTCCTGAGGGGCAGCCTTTCTGCCAGATCAACCCTGACCCCTGGGTGACCTTCCTGGTCTCCTCTTGCCTCGCCTCGCGTGGGAGCAGGGGGCCGAGCTGGGGTGCTGCGTCTGTAGGCTTTGCCTCTGGTCCCTGAGTGACAGCCCGGGGCACAGACAGCCCGGAGGCCGGGGCTCCCCCCAGTGCAGGGCCCAGAGCAGGCGAAGGTGGGCTGGGCCTGGGGTGGGCCAGGAGGCCGGGGGCACTGCCGGCCCCCAGATGCCGGGGCGGAGCCGTTAGAGCCTTCGGGGATCAGGCCCTGAGTCTGAGCGTAGCCAGCCCAGCCTCAACCAGCCCAGCTTCTAATGAGTTTGTTTTGTCTCAGGAATCTGTTCACTTACACCTGAGACGACATTGGAGCTCCTCACAGCCGGGGTGGGGGCGGGGGTGGCAGGGGCCTTTGCACGGCCCCCACTTCTGAGGAGATTCCGGTTCAGGTGTAGCCAGGGGCGCCGGGCGCAGCCAGGACTGCTGTGGGTCGTGGCCACACAGCGGCTTCCAGCGGAACAGTGTGCGCAGGGCCGGAGGCCCTTCCTCGGCGTCTGCATCGCCCGGACGCCAGGCTTCACGGTGCTCCCCGGCCTCCCTCACCCGCGCCTGGCCCCGGGCTGGCCTGGGCGGCGGGGCGGGCCCTTCCCTGGCGCGGGCGCGGGGGCCTCGCTCTCCTTGGCAGATGCCCAGCTTCTCTTGGTGCGGCTCCTCCCGCCTCCTGCCGCCCGAGACCTGAGGTTCTGGCTGTCTTTCTCACTCCGGGCCCACGCATCCCCGTCTCCTTGAGCTCCGGGGGGGGCGGGGAGGGGTCACTCTGCCCTGCCCGCTCACGCCCTCTCTGGTTCAGTTTCCAGGCCGAGCGGCCCGCGCTGAACGTGGTCATCTTCCCGCTGCTGCACGAGGGCCTGGCGGACGTCATCCGGGACGTGCCCATGGTGCACCTGGACGAGGTCACCCTGTTCAAGAGCCGCGTGGCCGAGGAGCCGCCCAACCTGTGGTGGTGACGGACGGCCGAGCCGCGGCCGAGGACGCGGACTGCTGGGCGGGCGTGTGGCCTCCCGCCTGCGGCCGCCTCGGTGCTCGCTGCCTGTCCGGGCCGGTCCGGGCGCACAGAGGAGGCCGCCCCGCACGCCGGCCCGGAGGCCTCCTCGGTGGCCGGTGTGGCCGGAGGTTTTCCAGCTGAGACACGAATGCGGCGCCCTGAGTTCTTGGGGCTCTGACCAGGTCCCGGTGCTGCCCCCTCACTGAACCCCAAGAGTCCCTCCGCTCACACGTCCTGGTCACCTGCTGTGTGGAGGGCGGCCTGGGCCCAGCCCGACAAGCCGCCCTCAGGTCCCCGTGGGGCAGCGAGGAGCCGCGGGGGCTGCGGTGTGGGCGCTCCCCCCCCAGGAAGACGGCTCCCCCCAGCGTCCAGGGCGGTGCAGCCAGGTGGCGTCGGGGGTGGGGGGCAGGGTCCCCGCGGCCAGGTGCTGGGCGGGCAGGGGAAGGCCCCCAGGCGGCATCCGGACGGCAGTCCCGGGGCTGTGGCTTCAGTAGGAGGCGAGGACGATGGCATCGCCCCGGCAGCCGCCTTCACCAGCACTTTAACCAGCTCACGGCTGTTCCCCCGCGGCCGGCGGCCTGCCGTGTGCGGGCTCCTCGCCCAGTGTGTGCCGCCCTCGCCTTCTTCACCACGAGCCCTCCGCCTGGGCATCGCTGGGCCTGGCTCACCCCCCACCTCTCTCCCCTCTGGGCTGGGGGTGCAGAGCCCACAAGGCCCTGCCCACACCCCACTGCCCAACCTGGCCCTCAGCTAGGCCGTCCTCCCTTTCCGCTTCCATGGTGATAGTCAGCCCTTCCGTGTTGTGTGTCCTGCCGTTTACCTGCCACTGGAGGGCTGGGCACCTGGCCCCTTGGTACCGTCCCAGGCCCTTTCCCGGGGTCGAGAAGGGCCAACAGCTCAGCCCCACCACCAGCCGAGGGTCAGGGGCCCTTGCAGTGGTGGAGGCTGCAGGAGGCCGAGGGCCGGCCCAGGGCGCACAGGCCTCCGCTGGGGTCCTGGTCCCAGCAGCTCCGGCGGCTCTGCCTGACCCCCCCCCCCCCCCAACCTGCAGCCCGCCTCCGGGTCCTGACCCAGCCACCCAGCCACCCAGCCCCGGAGCAGCACCCGGCCCTGTCTCCTGGCTGCCTCATCCTCTGCAGTAGATGAAGGTCTGGGGGCACCCCCTCCCCAGTTTCTGGGATCCTTTAAGGTGGCCCTAGGGGCCGCCCTTCGAGGATGGGCACAGCCCAGGGTGAGGCACGGGGCCGGCTCTCTGGGACCCCGAGGGCCAGGCCCCCTTTTCATCCAGAGCCCGGGCTCGCTGTGAGCCCCCCTCGCCCCCGGGCGGTGTTCTCGGGAGCAGGCTCTCTGCCCAATGGCATTGTTTATGCCGACAGACGCCCAGAGGGGCTGCTCCGGAGGGGGCGCCGCTTCGGGGAGCGGGAGGCCTTTGCTGTGTCCCTGCACCACCCTCTTACCTGGAGCTGGACTGCGCCACCCTGTGCCGAGGACGCCAGATGCCGAGGACACGCTTGTCCGGCTGAGGGCCGCGTTGGCACGGAGTTGACTGCAGTTTCCGTTCCGCAGCCTCAGGCGGGAGAGGAACCCAACTACCGGCCCCGGGGCTGGGCCGGCTCTTAGGCAGAGGACCATGTGCTGCCTGGTCAGCAGCGGCATGGGTGCGCGCGTGTTTGTGCATATACCTGTACGTGTACTCCAGTCATGTGTGCTCCAGTCATGTGTGCGTGCATATGGGTTCCCAGCCCGTGTGTATGATCAAGTGTCTGCCTGTATGCACCCTTGTGTGCACAGTATGTGTGAGCGAGAGCCGCTGGGGTGGGAAGAGGGAGGAAGGCGGGTCTGGCATTTATCCCTTCGTTAAAGGGAGACGCCCCCCAAGGCCATCTCCAGCCACAGGCCTCCCCGGTCGGGGGCTGTCTCCTCTCCACCTGTCCGCTACCTGTTCAGCCCCAGGAGGCCGACTGCGGACACCCTTCATACAGGGGGTCCTCCCTCTCGCTGCTCTTCCGAAGGCAGGAGGGGCAGGCCCTCTGCTCGGCTCCGAGGGTCACCGGCGCCCTGGCTGGGGAGGCACAGGCCACACTCCCTCCTCCCGAGGTCGGGGCTGGGCTAGGAAGGCGGGGGAGCGGGCGGGGTCTGAACCGGAGCATCCAGAGGCCCTGCCCTGATGGCCCCTCGGGGCTGAGCCGGGCCTGGCAGAGTGGATGGGGGGGGGTTGCCACTGTGCTGACCCTGGCGAGGTGCCCACTGCCCATCCTTAGCGGGAGCCGCGGCCCCCGTTGGCATGGCCAGGCGAAGCGCAGGTGGGTGTGCACACAACAGGTGAGACCCGCAGGCCTCGGGCACTGCCAGCCCGGCACCGCCATGCCTCCGGCCACTGCCCGTCAGAGCGACTCCCTGAGGGCTGGTCGGCTGGGTCCCACCTGTGTGACCAGGTGCTAACCGACGGCGTGTCACTGCCCGTCGGCGACGCCCGCCCCTGACCGCTCCTGGGTCTGTTGAACCTACATTTGGTATTTTCACATACATTTGTGGCATGTGGGCGTTTCCAATAAAGTGGGCTTGATTTAGAGAACCAGGTGCTGTGGTCCTCCCTATGACCTTTCCCCTCTCCGTGACCCCGTCCCCAGCCCCGGAGGGTGGCCAAGGCCTGCCCGTCACCCACTGCCTGGTCAGATCAGGGCCCTGGACGGAGCGTGAGGGGCAGAGGGGACCAGACGGGAGCTGGCCATGCCTGCGCTCAGGCCGCAGCCCGGGCAGGTTTACACCGAGCGGTGAGCACCAGTGCGGCCGCAGGCAAGGCTGTCCTTCTGTCCATCCCAGGAGGACGGCACGTGCAGGGGGAGACAGACCGCTGGTGCCGAGCCGCCCTGTGTGGCCTGTGGCTGCTCCCCGCCCCCATGGGCATCTGGCCTGTGCTCTCCCAGACCCACGTTTAATGGCGAGGCGCTGCTGTCACACACACACACACACACATACACACACACACATACACACACCCGCCTGCTGTGGACAATTAGCTTCTATCTAATTAGTCTTCTTCCACCGAGAGCGCTCCCAGCTGTGGCGCTGGAGCCTCCGTCTATTTTTAGTCGTTTCTTGGGTCTCGGGATGGATGTGTGAAGGCTGGGCGGCCGGCAGGAGGCCGGAGGGCAGAGCCGTCTGTGGGCTTGCGTCTGCCGCAGAGGGAGAGGCACCACCCGCTGAGCCACCCGGCCAGGCTCCTTGCCGTCCCTGTCAGTCTGGTCCAGAGCCTCCCGCCTCCCCTTCTTCTCTGAGGTTTCCATGCTGGGAGAGCCGAGAATCCCCACCCCCTGGAGCCCTGAGTGCGTCCTGCGGGCCAGCACCTCCCGGCCGCCCTCAGGGACGGGACCCAGAGGAGTGATCCAACGGGGCCTCCAGCCTGCGTTTAACGCGTTCTCTGGCTGTCAGTTTTAGGGGGAAAGGAAGGGGGAGGGAGAGAGGCGGATCTGCGTTCACCAGGTGATTCTGTATGAGCTCCGACGAACTGGACCCACGACCTCGGCACATCTGGACAACATTAACCAACTCAGCTCACAGCTGGGAACCGTCTATATCTGTAGACGTCACTCTTTTAAAAATGTTTATTTTACTTTTTAATATATTTTATTGATATTTTACAGAGAGGAAGGGAGAGGGAGAGAGAGTTAGAAACATCGATGAGAGAGAAACATCAACCAGCTGCCTCCTGCACACCTACTGGGGATGTGCCCGCAACCAATGTACATGCCCTTGACTGGAATTGAACCCGGGACCCTTCAGTCCTCAGGCCGACACTCTTTCCACTGAGCCAAACCAGTTAGGCCAGTGGTCGGCAAACTCATGAGTCCACAGAGCTAAATACCAAGAGTACAACGATTTAAATTTCTTTGGAGAGCCACATTTTTTAAACTTAAACTTCTAACGCCACTTCTTCAAAATAGACTCGCCCAGGACGTGGTATTTTGTGGAAGAGCCACACTCAAGGGGCCAAAGCACCATATGTGGCTCCTGAGCCGCAGTTTGCCGACCATGGGGTTAGGGCACTGTTTTTTATTTTACTGATTTGTTTCAAATGTAGTTTTTGGAGTAGGAGTGCCTTTGTGTGATTCAATGAAAACACGCGGGTATTCCTAGTAGGAAGCCCCGTTCCCTGGTCCTCAGCCCCCCTTCCCACTCCCCCGCATGTGCTGTTCCTCTGAGACGCGGCCTTTCTTCCTGAGTGCCCACTCCCCAGGTTGCTGTGTGTCTCTGGGTAATTTCCAGAACATTCTGAAGAAGTTGGTTGTTGCTTTTATTGAAGGATGAATTTTGAAAGGGTGTTACATGTTTGTGTCCTGACCAGTCCATTTTGCCGGCTGTGTAATATTCCACTGGGTGGATGGGTGACACTTTTTTTTTTTTTAAGGGTTTTAGTTCATTTAAAAAAAATTTGTATTGATTTCAGAGAGGGAGGGAGAGAGAGAGAGAGAGAAACTTCAATGATGAGAGAGAAGCATCAGTCGGCTGCCTCCTGCACGCCCCACACTGGAGATCGAGCTGTAACCCAGTCATGTGCCCTGACTGGGAATAGAACCATGACCTCCTGGTTCAGAGGTCGACGCTCAGCCACGGAGCTAGGTTGGACGGCGGATGAGAAGGTCTTTAACCCATTTCCTGTGGTTGGGCGTTTGGATTGCCTTCTTATGACAAACTACACTAATACCCTCTTTCCCCGAAAATAAGACAGTGTCTTATATTAATTTTTGCTCCCAAAGATGCGCTAGGTCTTATTTTCAGGGGATGTGTTATGTTTCCGTGGAGTAGGTCTTATTTTCGGAGGATGTCTTATTTTCGGGGAAGCACGGTAGCTCGCCTGCCTCCTTGTACTCCTGGGCAAGTGTCTGTAGCAGAAATCCGCAGCAGTGGGAGGGCACATGCATTTGTAATAGTGACGGATGCTGCTCAGCTTGTCTCCCGGACACACACACACACACACACACAGCAGGCAGGGCCTGTGTTTCCCAGTCTTGCCGATAGAGGATGTTCCGTAACTTTTGGGTTTTGCCAGGCCGGTGGGTAAGAAGTAGTATCCCACTGTAACTTTACCAGCGTTACGTCCAGGAACAAATCTGAGCGTCTTCTCTCTCTCTCTTTGTGTGTTTTGCTTTGTATTATTTACTTTTCTTTTTTTGCTATTTAAATTTTTAAAAAATATATATATTTTATTGATTTTTCACAGAGAGGAAGGGAGAGGGATAGAGAGCTAGAAACATCAATGAGAGAGAGACATTGACCAGCTGCCTCCTGCACACCCCACACTGGGGATGTGCCCGTAACCAAGGTACATGCCCTTGACCAGAATTGAACCTGGGACCCTTCAGTCTGCAGACCAACGTTCTATCCACTGAGCCAAACCGGTCTCGGCTTCCTTCCTTCCTTTTTTTTTTTTTTTTTTTAAATTGAGCTTCTTTTTATGTATTTTAAGGGCCACAGGGCTCTCCCATTTTCTGCTATTTCTTCTCGTCGGTGTGTGGCTGCTCCCAGGAGGGCGGCCCGTGGCCTTATTTTTGTGTAAATCCCCGCGTGCTTCCCCACGTGCTGCCTGTCTCGCTGCCGCAGGTCCGGCCGTGAAGAGGGGCTCTGTGAGCGCCCCGAGGCCGCTCCGGCCGGCCTCGGTCAGCTGGGCCTGGCCCTGCGGGACCTTGCTGTCTGACGCCATCTCCGCCGCGGCCCTCCCCGTACAGAGGGCTTGGCGGTGGCCTCCGGGTGGTGTCCCCGGCCAGCCCGTCCACACAGAACGGCCTGCTGCTCTGCACGACTTTGACCCGCCGCCGCCGCCATCATCCTCCGCCACTCCGTTTCCTCGCGGAGTGACGCTCGTGTGCACCGCACGAGGCGAGTAGGTGGACAAAGGGGGACAGCTGCGCCCAGATCCACGTTTTCGGGACGTCCTTAGCCTCTGCGGACGGCCGCGTGTGGGTGTGTTCCCCAGAACTGCCGCGCCTGCCTTCCCCTCAGCCGCCCGGGGCCTGGGCGTGTGTCTGTCCCCGCCTTCCCGGCCGGGTTCCCGTGACTCACCGACCCACCGGGGACCAGGCCGTGGGGTGGCCGGCCTCTCGCCTGACGCCCAGCAGAGCCGGGCGAACGCCGTGAACGGGACCCGGGTGCGCATGCTGCTTCAGGGGGAAGTGGAGGTGCCGTGTCCCGGGGACCTGGGTGTCGGCCTTGCGGCTGTGCTCGCCCCGGAAAGGACCGGCACCTTCCCCCTCTGTCCCCTCCCCGATGGCCAGTCCCCGGGGGTGCGGCCGCCGTCCTGACCGGCGTCTGGGGTAGGACACGTGTCCCTAAGTGATTTAAACGTCTAAACGTGAGACCCAGCAGCCCGGTGCGGAGGCCTCGCGGGGCACACGCCTGTTTTTCCGGGCCCTTCTGGGCGACAGGCTTTGGGGGTCCCCGCCCTGGAGGGCAGGGCATGCAGGGCCCCTCCCTCTGGGTCCCTCCTGGGCTTTCAGTCTCGGTGCCCTCTGCGTCCCCCTGCGTCTCCCCTGCCCAGCAGTCTCGGGGGTTTGACTGGTGAGGCCAGGGGTGCGGGGTGGGGGGTGGGGGGCGGGGGGCAGGGCGGTCTCCTCATGACCCAGAGCCGGTGCTGCCGTCCCGTCAAAGTCGGGACACCAAGGCCCACGGCGCCTGCTGTGTGCCGAGGTCCCAGCTCAGCTCACAGAGGGCCCCCCCCGGGCCTGCCTCCCCACCGGCGGGAGGCGGGAGGTGCCAGAGGGAGGGGGTGCAGGACAGGCTGAGCGGCCGGAGGGCGTGAACGCAGGCTTGTGGGGAAGGAAATATTTTCTTTGCACAAACAAGATCAGCCCAGTTTCCCAGAAGCCCTGCTGTCTCCGAACAGCGCTGCCTCCAAAGAGAGAGAGTGCGGCCAGGAGGGAGGCGGGCGGAGCCCCTGCCGGGCCAGGCTGGGGGTCAGCGGGGGGGGGGGGAGCAGGGGGAGCAGGCAGAGGGGTCAGCCGGGCGGCGGGGGGGGGGGGGAGGCAGGGGTGGGAGGCAGGCGGAGGGGGGGACAGGCAGGTGGGGCCGGGAGATTAGACTTCAAGTCCATTACAAACACATTTGTTGACGGGGACCCTCAGGACCCTGAACCTGCGATCCAGTCGCTCCTGTGCCTCCGGCCGCGACTCAGCGCCTCGGCCTCCGCGTGGCCGGCAGCTCAGAGAGCCCTGCCCGGCTGCCGCTCACGGCGCCCCCCACCCCCACCCCCCCAGCTGCCAGCGTGGCAGTTCTGCTCCGCGAGGCGCGTCACTCCCTCACGGCTCCTCCCCACACCGTCTCCCGTGGCCCAGGGCGTGGGTGCGACTGCGCCGGCCGAGAAGGGCCTCGGGGAGCCGGGCGCCCGCGTCTCCTTCCTGCCAACGGCTGCTCCTCATCAGCCGCCGAGCTCGCCGGCCGGCCCCGCGGTTTCTGTGCGGCTCCGGCCCTGGTGTGGTTTCAGGAAGTGAAGGGGGCAGCGCCGTCTGGAGGGGAGAAGCCGGGAGCGCTGTCTGCCGGGAAGAAACCTCTCACTGCGGCAGGTTCCCAGCGGCTCCGGGCGGAGGCTGGCGGCACCTCGCGCTGTGGGGTGGCCGGGGTGGGTGCTGTCCGCCGGGACTCCGCCCGGGGGTCTGACCCCCGGCGGACAGCACCCACCTGGGCCTCCCTCCCAGCCTGGGGGCGTTGCAGGCCTCTGAGACCCCAGCGCTGGATTCCCCAGGCCTCCGGGGCTTTTAAAACACAGCTCTCCCCCCCCCCCACGCGGGGGAGGCAGCCCTTGCTTTATTGCCCCTGGGAATGGCCTGCCTGGCTTCTGGGGGCCTCGTCCTCACACTGAGTCTCGGGGGAGCTCCCGTGTTAGCCTGTGTTTGGGAGCAAAGAATAGAAAACCTAACTCAAACCCGCGTAGCGACAAAGAGGGTTTGTGGTAAGGAACAAAGGGGATAGGTGGGCTTCAGGCCAGGATTGATCCAGCAGTCAGGAGTGCCCCTCGGGGCTCAGTTAGGGATAGTTATTAGCCGACTGTCGGAAGACAGCACCCATTGTCCTCGGATTGAGACACTGGTAGCTGGAGCAACTTCCACCAACAGGAAGTTGTAAATTACTGATTGGCTATTACTGGCTATGGGTGGATCCCAAACCTTAATAAAAGGATAGCAAGGCCAGAGCGGGGTGTAGTCCTCCCCCTAGAGGTGGGCTCCCACCTGGCCCCCAATATTCCCAAATCAATACTTTTCTAGTCTCATTCATTTGTGTGCGGCCGCCTCCAGCACCCAAACCCTGAACCTGAACCCTGAACCCCGCGGGGCGTGAAAGGGGCTCCCGCAGCCAACTGGGTTGTGGGTTTCGTGTTTATTCCCATCCCTGAAGCAGAGGAGTGGAGGAGGGGCACCCAGAGAAGCTGGGGTGCTGGGAGGTCCCCGCCTTCTGGGGGTCCCAGAGGGTGGGACGGGTCACCACGCTGAGATGGGAAGCCTGGGCGGAGCCGGTGATGAGCTGGGGCTCCCGAGCAGGAGCTTGTGGTGAGGCCTGCGGGTGGACGAGGAGCATTGTGGTGTCGAGGGCGGGGCCCGATGGCGGGATCTCCCTTCTCCGCGTCCCGCACAGAGAGAGAGATGAACGAACTGGTTCTAAGGGGAGGCGGCCAGGGATTGAGAAATATTAGAAATGAAGAGAGAAGACACAGAGGTAGATCTTAGGCTGGGAGCTGGGAGGGCCGCTGACCTCCTCTGCTGGAGAGGCAGACTGACGACCCCTGAGCCACACAGCACCTCTATTTATGCTCCGATCCAACAAGGGGGTTTCACAGGAAAACAAGGAGCCTGGGAGGACCCAGGGCCCACCCACTCCTTCCTCCTGGACAAACACAAGCCAGGAACTAAGAACATCTCCACACTCCCAGGGCGGGAGTGAACTGACATGAGTCTGCCAATATCCGGGCCCAGTCAGCAACCATCTAAAGAAAGTCCAGTATCTTCCCGTTTGGCCCTCCATAGTCAGGCAGGAGCGGGAAGGGTGGGAGGAGACGCAGGCGGGCTGCGGTGGGTGAGGCGTGCAGAGACCAGGGCAGGGCGCGGAGCACAGCCTTTGGGGGGGGGATGGGAGCTGGGCCCCCCTGTGCACCCACACGCACCACCCTCCGGTGGGTTGCTATCGTGACGGGATGCGTGGCCAGCAGGTGTCAGCAGAGCCCTCAGAAATGGGAAGAGCTGGTGTGGATAAGGGCAGGACACCCCTCCCTCTCCTGGGCCCCCTCCAGCTATGCCAGGAGGCCCCCCCCCCCCGCACTGCCAGGCTCAGGGGCCCTTGGAGCCACCTCTGCCGGAGCCGGGCCCCTGCCCGCCATCGCCATTGCATGGGTGCACAGCTGGGAGAGCAGGGCCCGGGGTGTGTGTGTGTGTGTGTGTGTGTGTGTCCCCTCAGCAGGCTGACACCCGCGCTCCACGCTGCGGGTCTGTGGCAGGCACGGTCTCTCTGAGCCTCAGTTTCCCCATCTGCGCAATGGTGCCGAGGAGGAGCGGGGCCAGCACACAGGCTGCTGTCCTGTTGACCCATCGCTGGGAGCGTCTCTGTCCCGGAATGAGGCGCACACAGCCCGCACGCAGAGCACACGTACCCCACACGTGCATGCGATAGCCCACACGCAGGGCACACGTACCCTGCACATGCGTGTGACGGCCCACAGGAGGCCCGTCTGCCTTTCAACCCAGGGTTCCCTGACCCTAGTGCCCTTGCACAGTGGGTCGCCCAGGCCCAGGGGGAGGGGCCTGCTGAGCCTCGGTGGGTTCCTGGCTGGGGCTCTGTGGCAGGAGCCTCAGGACCCCCATCTCTCTCGGCTGGGCCATGTGACTGACAGATGGGGAAACCGAGGCAAGCTGGCCTCCAGGGCGGGTGGTGGAGGGAGCAGCTGCAGGGAGTCCGAGCGGAATTAGACGAATCCACAGGGCGGGCGCCCTCCTCGCTCCCCCCCTCCCCGGAGGCTGCGGCTGCGATGCTGAGAATGCTGAGGTCTGCGCTTTTCCTACCGAGTCCCCGCCTCCATCGGCATGCTTCCTGCAGAAGCAAATGAAAGGCTGGGGGTGGGGTGGGGTTTCCACCAAGCCCCCCGCACCTGGCGGCCTCGTGGTCCCTGGGGCCCATCTCATTGTCCAGTGGTTCACATTCAGAGCTCCGCCGGAAGCTTGGAGGGTGGAGGACACCTGCCTCCCCAGCCACGTGGGAGGGTGACAGCCTGGGTCCCAGGCTTCCAGCTGTCACCTGCCCGAAGGGTGCCTCTCCCACCCCCAGGCAAAGCTGAGAGAGGAGAAGAAGACTCAGTGGGCTCTCATCTGCCTCCTGACAGGGAGCTCTGAGGCAGGTATCCCCTGGGCCCTATAACCCCACCCACCTGGGGAAATGCTTCCAGGTCAGTCAGGGGCAGAAAGGACTGGTTCATCCACCCATCCATCCATCAAACCACCCATCCATCCATCCATCCACCCACCCATCCATCCATCCATCCACCCATCCATCCTTCCATCCATCCATCCATTCACCCATCCATCCATCCATCCATCCACCCACCCATCCATCCATTCATCCATTTATCCTTCCATCCATCCATCCACCCATCCATCCATTCATCCATTTATCCTTCCATCCATCCTTCCATTCATCCTTCCATCCATCCACCCAACCATCCATCCATCCATCCATCCATCCTTCCATCCATCCATTCATCCTTCCATCCATCCACCCAACCATCCATCCATCCATCCATCCATCCTTCCATTCATCCTTCCATCCACCCACCCACCCATCCACCCATCCATCCATCCATCCTTCCATCCATCCATCCATCCATCCATCCATCCATCCATCCTTCCATCCATCCATCCATCCACCCAACCATCCATCCATCCATCCATCCATCCATCCATCCACCCATCCATCCTTCCATCCACCCATCCATCCATCCATCCATCCACCCACCCACACACCCACCCAACCATCCATCCTTCCATCCATCCAACCATCCATCAAACCACCCATCCATCCATCCATCCACCCACCCTCACACCCACCCATCCATTCATCCATCAGCCCATTATCCATCCATCCATCCATCCACCCACTTTCCACATGTCCACTGATCCGCACACCCACCACTCATTTGCTCATCCATCCCTCTACTTTGCACCTGTCCGCTTAGCCATGCTCCCACGCACCCAGCCGCCCACTGACCTCTCTTGTCTTAGGGCAGAGCCAGGCGGGGTTTGTGCAGGCTCCAGGGGGGCTCCTGGCCCGGGGGGAAGCAGACAGGCAGGGAGGCTCAGCAGTGTGGCTGGCCGAGCGTCTGCCCGCCGCTGGGAGCTGGGAGCACCCAGTGCCATCGTCATCGCCACCTTGAGGCGGGCGGTGCTGTGCTTTCAAACCCGCTCAGTCCCCAGCGCTGTCTGGGCCTCTGTGGCTGCTGGCACCAAGCCCCACACCTGGCGTGTGCGGGGGGGGGGGGGGGGCGGTGGGCGGTGCTTGACGCTCAGAAACTCACCTCGCAGTTCTAGGCAGGAAGCTGGAATCAGCGTGCCAGCAGCTCCTCTGCAGCCTGTAGGGGCGCCACCCCCTCCCCGCCCCAGTCCCGCGTGGCCCCGCTCCACTCTGTCGCCTCCTGGCCTCCTTCCTCTTCTCTCAGGGACACAGTCACGTGTGGATCGGGGTTCACCCTAATGACTTCACTTTTTAAAATATCTTTTATTGCTGTAGCCGGTTTGGCCAGTGGACTGAGGGTCCCCACTCCATTCTGGTCATGGGCACATGCCCGGGGTTGCAGGCTCGATCCGGCCTTGGTCGGGGCGTGTGCAGGAGGAGCCCGTGGGTGTGTCTTCCTCACTCACAGCGACGTTTCTGTCTCCCCCCCTCCCTTCGATCTCTAAAAACCAATGGAAATATGTCCTCGGGTGAAGATTAACAACAGCGCGCGCGCGCACACACACACACAATCACAAACACACACACACTCTCACACAAACACACACACTTTCACACTCACACACACTCTCACACACATTCACAAACACATACACTCGCCAGGACCGGTTTGGCTCAGTGGATAGAGCGTCAGCTTGCGGACTGAAAGGTCCCGGGTTCGATTCCGGTCAAGGGCATGTACCTTGGTTGCGGGCACATCTCCAGTAGGGGGTGTGCAAGAGGCAGCTAATCTATGTTTCTCTCTCATCGATGTTTCTAACTCTCTATCCCTCTCTCTTCCTCTCTGTAAAAAATCAATAAAATATATTTTTAAAAAAACCAACACAAACAGATACACTCACACACATTCACAAACTCACAAACACACACACAGACACACTCACACTCATTCACACTCTCACACACACACATACTCTCACACACATACACACTCACACACACACTCTCAAACACACACTCACAAACTCACACACTCACACACACACTCTCACAAACACACACACACTCACAAACACACACACTCACACACTCACACATACACACACACACACACACACACACACACATTTTAAAATTGGATTTAGAGAGGAAGGGAGAGGGACAGAGAGGGGAACATCGATGAGAAGGAATATTGATTGGCTGCCTCCGGATGCTGCAGCCCAGGTGGGCACGTGCCCTGACCGGGGATGGATGCTCAGCCCCTGGGCCACGCCGGCCGGGCCCACGACCTCCTTCCTCTGCAGACGCTCTCCTTCCGAATCCAGTCCCCGAGCAGGCACCACAGGACACGATTCAACCCACAGCACCACCGGGCTCCCCTGCTCCAGCCTGCGGGCCGTGTGACCGCCGAGGGCAGCGGAGGCGTCAGGACGCAGACTCAGCGGCCGGAGGTGCCGGGCCGGGCTCCGGCCCTCACGGGGCTGGGCCGGCTCGTGTGGCTGCGATGAGGGAGAGCTGGCCGGGAGGGCCCTCCCGAGGGGAGAGCCGGGCTGGGCTGCCAGGGAAGGAGGGGCTACAGAGCGGGGGACTGGCTGGGACGCTGGGGGTGGGGGGGGCAGTGGCACAGGGTTGGGGGCCCGGGAGGCCTGTGCAGGTGCCAGACAGGCCCAGGCCCCCGCCCCGCCCCGAGCGGTTCCCTCGGCAACGCGGAGGGGCCACAGGAGGCCTCGGGCAGCTGCAAGGCCATGGGCCCCGTGACGTGTCCCCCGGGTGCTGGGGCAGGGCCAGGGCGCTCTGGGGAGGCCCCTGCAGACCCCCCAGCCAGGCCGTGGGGCAGGGGCGCGGTGAGAGGGCTGGGCGGTGGGGGATCTGGGAGGCCCAGACTCGGCACTGCCTCCTGCCCGCCAAGCCCCAGGGCACCTGTCGCCCCCCCTTCAGACCCCCCGGGGCAGAGACCCACTGCAGGCCCTCTGGCCGGTCACGAGGGGACACAGGGGGCAGGGGCAGAGCGCGCCGGAGGAGAGGAACGCACCCCACACCCGTCTCCTCCGCACCCGCCTGTGCTGGGCGCTCCACTCTCCTTGGGTGAGAAAAGTGAGATTTGGTTCCACACCGTGTTTATGGAAAACAGATCCTGTGCCCAGGAGCCCTCGGCGGGGGAGGCAGAGTGGGGACGCCTCCCTGTCCCCGCCCCCGGCTCAGAGGGGCCCTGGGTGGGGCTTGGCATGGATCCCTGGCAGGCACCCTGCGGCCAAAGGACCAGCCAAGGGGAGCCCCCTGCGGCGGCAGCCTTGGCCTGAGGATGCGTCGCTGTTGCAGCCTGCGCCTGTCTTTACACAGTGCGCGCACCGCGTGCGTATATGCACACGCGTATGTGTGTGCACACATGCGCAGGTGTGTAGGCATGCAAACGCACACACGTGAGTGTGCATGCACATGTGTGCATGTATGTGCGCGCACAGTGTGTGTCTGCACACAGGTGAGTGCACACGTGTGCGTGTGCGTGCACACGCATGCACACGCATGTGTGTGCATTCCAGGCGCCCGCCCACCTGCAGAACCGGGGCCGTGGGCCCGGGCACAGGGCTGGCGCCCGTCCACCGCTCCTGCGGGCACCGGGGGAGGCCCGGGCCTCAGGGGCCTCCGGCCCGGGCTAAACACGCTCTTAATTACCACGGCAGCCGGCACCGCGGGGGAGCGATGCTCCTCGGCGAGTGGCAGCCTCGGTCCTGGGGGAGGGGGGCTGGCCTCCAGGGGCAGCTGCTTCCAGGAGAAGCACATTAGGCTCGGGCGGCGGTCCCGGTGCAGATCCCGGCGGGCGGGTCGGGAGGCCCGGGAGCCGAGGGGACGGAGGCCCGTGGGAGCCGGTCTCCCTGCGCAGGCGGCTTGCGGCCCGAGCGGGAGGGACGTGGCTGCGGCCTGGCCTCCGGTTCCCCGGCTCCTGGGCCTCCTCCTCCGTCGCTGACGGGCCTGCCCCGGGCGAGCCCCGGATGGAGCGGGACCGGCCATGCGTCTGCTCTTCCCGGGCCGAGCCCCTGCCCAGGGGGAGCCTCGGGTGGAATTCCGGGCGTGAGGGGCCGGGAAGGCAGGTGCGGAGGGAGGAGGAGGAGGAGGTGCTGCCCCTCGCTCCCGGCCTGCTCCTCGGGGTGGGGGTGGCCCTGGGCCTGGGGGACAAGGTGCTTCCCCCGCAACCCATCCTCACCCAGAACCGGGGGCCCTGCAGCCTGGGGGGGGGGATGGCTCACAGGGCACTGGGTTCCTTCCTGGCTCCCAGCTCTCACCCCCCCACCCCGTTCCCAGGAAGAGGCGGGGGAGGCAGACTGACAGCCGAGCCTGGGCCACAGTCCCCGCGCCCCGCCGCCTCATGTCAGCACATTTCCTGCGTACCCCACGGGGCGGCACCCCCACGGGACAGCACCCCCACGGGACGGCACCCCCACGGAACAGCACCCCCATGGGACGGCGCCCCCCATGGGATGGCACCCCCATGGCATCTGCACCCCCCACGGGATGGCACCCCCACAGGACAGCACCCCCACGGGACGGCACCCCCACGGGACGGCACCCCCCACGGGGCGGCACCCCCACGGGATGGCACCCCCATGGGACGGCGCCCCCCACAGGACGGCACCCCCACGGGAACAGGAGCTGGGCCGGGATCTGCGGGCTGGGCGGCGGCCGAGGGCCCAGGGCAGCGGTCATTCCCGTGGGGGCGGAGCCGCGCGGAGGCCGCCATGAAGTCACTCGCCCCCCCCCCCCCACTTACACCTCGTGGTCTGGCCAGGGCTCCCCAAGGCCCTGGGCAAGGGTTCGGGGCAGGTGAGGGGACCCCGGCGGGCAGGGGGAATGAGGCAGGAACGTGGTCAGGTGACCACTGGGGGGGCTTCGGAGACAGCGAACTCCGCCCCCCAAGAGCCAGGAGCCTGGGAGTTGACGCCCCGCTTCCCTGGGTCACAGGGGAGGGCGCCCCTGGAGGTGCTAACCGCACCCCTGCGGGGTGACGGCAGGGTGAGGGGCACTCGGCTTGGCGGTCCTCCCCCCTCGAAGCCCCACCCCCACTGGGCACAGCGGGCACTCAGCGAGATGCCCCAGACGCTGGGCAGGCCTGGCCAGCAGGCTCCCCGCGGCGGGCACTGGTAACTGGGCACCCTGTGGCCCCTCTGGGCTCTCCCTCCCTCGGGGTCCCACGTCCACAGTGCGCCCGGGAGCCGTGGCCTGGAGGACGCGGGGAGCAGGGCGGCCGGTGTGTGGGATTGCTGTCTGCAGGCCCCCCGTCTAGGATACGGGTCACCCCCCCCCTCATCCCTGCGCCTGAGGCCTTGCTGGCACACCCAGAGCGAGGGCAGGGAGCCCTGGGGAGCCGGGGAGGCCGCCGTGCATGGTGCCCGTGCCCAGCACCCACTCCAGCACCCACCTCACAGACAGGAAGACTGAGCCTGAGCAGGATGGCAGGGGAGGAGAAGAGCTCACAGCCGTGGGCAAACTACGGCCCGCGGGCCGGATCCGGCCCGTCCGGCTGTTCTATCCAGCCCGCGGAGCCGAAAGAGCGGAGGGAGGGTTCTCTTGCTCTCCCCTCCGCTCCTTCACCAGCAGCCCAAGAGGAGAGTGCCAGCGTGGCCAGGCTGCTTTTGTTCCGGCCCTCCGGTCCAGTGTAAGAACCCATGGTGGCTGAAACCGGTTTGGCTCAGTGGATAGAGCGTCAGCCTGCGGACTGAAAGGTCCCAGGTTCGATTCTGGTCAAGGGCATGTACCTTGGTTGCGGGCACATCCCTAGTAGGGGGTGTGCAGGAGGCAGCTGATCGATGACTCTCTCATCGATGTTTCTAACTCTCTCTCTCCCTTCCTCTCTGTAAAAAATCAATAAAATATATATTAAAAAAAAAGAGAGAAAAAAAGAACCCATGGTGGCCCTGGAGTAAAAAGTTTGCCCACCCCTGAGCTGGGCCTTGCCCCCCAGTCGCCCTCCTTGTATCCCAGCCCTGTGCCCTGTCCTTGTGGCTTTGGGGACCATGACCCGTCCCGGCGCCGGCGCCTCCAGCAGGGCCGGCTTGCAGCGTATCCAAGGCCGCCTCTGATGGGTGGGCGGAGTGGCCTTGTCGTTTGCACCTTGGGGACCCAGATGCGGTTGTTGCCGGAGGAGAACCGGAACCCGTTCTGAATCATGCCTGTGCTTCCAGCAAACACGCCCACAACACGGGAGTCTGCATAAACCCTCTCCGCCCACTGGGCACAGAGCGGGAGACACCGCACGTCGTCTGAGGGGACCCCGGGGGGAGGGCTGGGCCTCCTCCGCATGGGCTGGACGGGCCCCAGCGCACAGTGGGGCTGCAGGGACGGCATGTGGGGCGGAGGCCCGGCCCGGCGCTCTGCCCTCCCCACGCCCCGGCCCAGCCCTGTGAGCCGGCCTCTGTCCCTCCCGCCCGCCACGCCTGCCTCTGCCTTCCCCCGCAGACTGTCCATCCCGGAAACCCAGCGTCCCCCCATCCCCTCCCCGGGGACACGCGCTGGCCTGGGCGTTGTGGGGAGCGCCTCTGGGGTGGGCTGCGTGATGGCAGTGCAGGTTTGTGGGTGCCCCCCCCCAGTTCATATGTTGAGGTCCTAACCCCTGACGTGGGGGCAGGAGGAGGGCGCCTTTCGGGGGCGACGAGGTCATGAGGTTGGGAGGCTCGTGAATGGGGTCGGTGTCCTCATCCGTGGGTGCCAGGGGCTCCCCCCGCCTCCCGCTGCGAGGGCCCAGCCCAGCCCCCAGGGCTGCGGTCCAGGGGGCCGGCCCTCGCCGCTCATGGAACCTGCCCGAGCCACGCCCAGGCCTCCGGCTCCGGGACCGAGGACAGAAGTGTGCAGAGCCCCGGGCGCCGAGGCCTCCCCGCCACCACTCGGCTGCGTGACCGTGGCCCGTGCCTCCACGTCTGGGCCTCTGTCTCCACATCAAAACCAGACCCCCCTCGTGGAGCCCCAGTTCCAGCCGGCCGCCCCCTCGCAGTGGGGAGGCAGCGACCGGGGCAGAGGGCCCGCCCAGGCGGCCGGTGAGGGCCGGCGGGCACTGGGCCGGGGCAGGGGCCGTGTGCCCGGCTCTGGGACCGGGCAAAGGCTAGGGGCTCTGGGCCGATGCGGAAGCTGGATCGTGTGCCCCCCAAAATGGGCGAAGGTCGGACCTGTGGGCCCTCAGAAGCCGCCTTCCTGGGGAACGGGTGTGCCCGTGAAGATGAGGTCACACTGGGGTCGGGGCCTTTACCCCACCAGCACGGGGTCCGTAGGAGAGAGAGGGGCACGCCGAGGAGAGGGCCTGGTGGAGGCAGCCGGGGGGGGGGGCACCGCTGATGTGGGTGCGGGCGCTGCAGCTCCCAGGACCTGGCCCCCATCTCCTCATCTCAGCCCAGGACGGCACCCACGGACACCACCCCAGTTCTACGTCTGACGTCCTGAGCTGGAGAGGAGGTTTCATCGTCCAAAGCCACCCGCGGGGGCCGTTGTCCCGGCAGGTCCGGGTGACAGCTCGGCCCCGTCCGTCCCGTTGGGAAGCTTCGGGCTGTGGCCGGGGGCGCTGGGCGCCTGCTGGTTCCAGCCCTCACCAGTGGGGGGACTGGAGGTCAGCCCGGGGCTTGGGGCTCCCCAACACCTGCTGGGGATGATTTACACGATGAGCACTCCCCCCCCCCCCCGCCTCCGCTGCCACCTGCACCCGACACAGGTACCCCCTCACAGGAGGGCCCTCATCCCCGCTGCACAGGCAGGTAAACTGAGGCTCAGAGGGGAGACGTGGCCGGCCCCGCAGTCCAGCTCGTCCGGTCATTGACCAGCGGCCGCCTGGCCGGGGACGGACAGGCCTGAGCTCCAACCCGGCTCGGCCGCCGTGTGGCCGGGCATCACCGACCCGGGGGCGCCCTGCCCGGACTCCGGCTGGCGGTGGGCGCGGCGGAGCGGGGCCTGGCCCGCTGGGGTGTCGCCGGCGGGGGCACCTTTAGAAGGAAGCCCTTCAGAGCACGTGGCCACGCACGTGGGCGTCCCGGCATGGGGTCACGGCCCCTTTTCTGGCCTCGACTTGGCAGTCACAATGTTGCTACCCTGTGTCCGGTTATAAGACTCAAGGTTCCGCCGCCGCCGCCGCCGCCGGGAGGAAGGTCAAGGCCGGGCCGCGTCGAAGAGCAGACATTGTGTGGCCGACCTCAGAGGACACAACGTGTCGCCTGAACCCCGATTCATCTCCTGCAGCTGAAGCCGTGACGGGGCGGGTGGGGGGACCCAGTTTGGGTGGGGGGACCCAGTGTGGGTGGGGAGAGTGACAGAGGGGGAGAGGAGGGGCGGGGGTGGGGGGAGAATGCGCTCAGGCCTGCAGCCCGAGTTCTGCGTGGGTTTGCCTCTTGGGCAAGGCGCCGGGAGCCTCATCCGCCAGCCCCTCGGTGGGTCTGGGGTCTGGGCCTCGGAGAAGGCTGGCTGGGCGGCTCCTGGGGTGTGTTCTGTCCGCTGCACCCCTTTAGGCCTCCCCCTGCCCCCCAGAGGAAACCGGTGCTCGTGGGAGAGCCTGCCCTTCCCCACCTGCAGGGCCCCTCCCGGCTTCGTGCTCCGGGCCGCATCCTGTTACAGACGGCGGGGTACCGGCACGGCCGGCTCCTTCCCCCCTGGGCCGGGCCCCGACCTCACCCCATGCCAGGTGAGTGTCCCCCACGCTTCCCGTTCTGTGTTGAGCAGCCGCCCCCCTGTACGCTCCGAGAGGACAGGACTCCGGGCCTTCCCTTCGTCAGGGCCGAGCGCAGGGCCGGACCGGTCCGTGTGTGTTAAACACGCGTGGATACACGCCAGGACGCCGGTGTGTGGCCTCAGGAAGACGGTCACCGTCAAGGCGTCTGGGCTGAAGGGCGTGGCTGAGTGGGACACACACGAGTGGCCGGCTGTGGCCGCAGGTGCCTCCCGGTGTCTCGCTGGCGTCAGCAGAGGGTCAGAAACGGTGCCCCAGCCCCGGCGGCACCGCACAGCAGCCGTGGCCCAGGCTCCGTGCAGACGTGTCCCAGAGGAGACACTCTCACGGGTCGTGGGGGGATTTTGTTACTGCGGCATCCCCGAGCCCGTGCGGACCGGCTCAGTGCCTTCGCACGAACGATGGCCCACCCTGTCCGTTGGCCTGACGCTGTGGGTCTCCACGTCCGGGGTGCCGGAGCGGCTTGCCGGGCCGCCATTACAAAGGGCCGCGGCGCGGGCCACGTGTACTGTCCAGCAGCGCCGAAGGCCAGGAGCCCAAGGTCAGCTGTGGGAGGGAGGCTCCCGCGGCCCCGAGGAGGAGATGCCCGGCCCCCCTGCCTCCTCGGTGTGGGCCTCAGCCTGCCCTCCGCGTCTCTCCCCTCCTCCAGGACACGGGCGGGGGCGAGGGCCCCTGCTCCCCTGTGACCACCTCCTCACCCCGTGGCCGGCAAACCGCAGCTCCGGAGCCACATGCCGCTCTTGGGCCCCTTGAGCGTGGCTCTTCCACAAAACACCACGGCCTGGGGGAGTCTATGTGGAAGAAGTGGCGTCAGAAGAAGTTTACGTTGAAACAATTTGGCTCTCCGAAGAAATCTCAGTGTTTGTGCTGTTGCTATTTGGCTCTTGGTGACGGATGAGTTTGCCGACCACTGGCTTAACTTATTACACCTGCAAGGACCCTACTTCCAAAGGCGGTTGCACGCTGAGGTGCCGGCGGTGGGGACCTCACCGTGCCAGCTTTGGGGGCGTGGCCACCCCAGAGGGCCTCCTGGAGGGGGGTCTGTGCGGCTGGGCCGGGAGCAGGCTGCTCAGGGGCGGGTGAGGGAGGGTGCAGACACGTCCTTCCCGGCAGGGCTGGTTCTACAAGATTCTTTTATTTATTAAAAAAATGTATATACATATTTTATTTCAATGAGGAAGGGAGAGGGAGAAAAAGAGAAACATTAATGAAGAGGACATTAATGATGAGAGAGAATCACTGATCGGCTGCCTCCTGCACACCCCCTACTGGGGATCGAGCCCACAACCCAGGCATGTGCCCTTGACTGGAATCAAACCCAGGACTCTTCAGTCCACAGGCTGATGCTCTATTCACTGAGCCAAACCAGCTAGGGCTACAAGGTTTTTTTAGAAAATCTTTACTGTTGAGATTATTACAGATGTCCCTCCCGTCCCCGCCACGACCCCTCCACCCGCTTCCCGCCTCCCCCCTGGCCTTAGCCGCCCCGTTGTCTGTGCCCACAGCTAGGTAATGCACGCACGCAGGTCAGATCTTTGTTTAATCTCTTCCCGCCCCCACCCCCTTCTCTTTGAGAATTGCCAGCCCGTTCCATTTCCATGCCTCTGATTCTGGGTTATTCACCACTTTATTCTGTTCACTAGATTTCTTATTCATTTATGTTGACTTTTAGATTCCATTGTCAGTAGGTATGTGTTAGTTGCCATTTTGTTGTTCCTATTTTTTATCTTTCTCTTCCCCTTCTTAAAGAATACCCTTCAGCCTTTCATATAATTCTGGTTTGGTGGTGATGAACTCCTTTAGCTTTTTCTTGTCTGTGAAGCTCTTTATCTGACCTTCAATTCTACATGATAGCTTTGCTGGGTAGCGTAATCTTGGTCGTAGGTTCTTGCTGTTCATCACTTTGAGTATTTCTTGCCACTCCCCTCTGGCCTGCAAAGTTTCTGTCGGGAAATCAGCTGACAACCATATGGGTTCTCCCTTGTAGATAACTGTTTTTCTCTTGCTGCTTTTAATATTCTCTGTCTTTTGCCCTTGGCATTTTAATTATGATGCGTCTTGGTGTGGTCCTCTTTGGATTCCTTTTGTTTGGGGTTCTGTGTGCTTCCTGGTCTTGAAAGTCTATTTCTGCCACAAAGTAGGGGAAGTTTTCTGACATTATTTATTCAAATATGTTTTTGATATCTTGCTCTCTCTCCTCTGGCACCCCCATAATTCGGATGTTGGTACGTTTGAAGTTATCCCAGAGGCTCCTTACACTATCTGCATATTTTTGGATCCTTTTTTCTTTTTGCTCTTCTGGGTGGGTATTTTTTGCTTCCTCATATTTCAAATCATTGATTTGATTATCAGAATCCACTATTCTACTGTTGAATCCCTGTATATTAATCTTTCCTAAAAAAATATATTTTATTTATTTTTTTAGAGAGGGAGAGGGATAGAGTTAGAAACATCAATGAGAGAGAAACACCAATCAGCTGCTTCTTGCACACCCCCTACTGGGGATGTGCCCGGAACCAAGGTACATGTCCTTGACCGGAATTGAACCTGGGACCCTTCAGTTTGCAGGCTGATGCTCTATCCACTGAGTCAACCC
This sequence comes from Vespertilio murinus, assembly GCA_963924515.1. Taxonomy (NCBI): domain Eukaryota; kingdom Metazoa; phylum Chordata; class Mammalia; order Chiroptera; family Vespertilionidae; genus Vespertilio; species Vespertilio murinus. The sequence goes on along the minus strand of OZ004708.1, from coordinate 1,896,763 downwards.
AGTTAGGGCTGTATATTAGTCTTTATTTCAGTCAGTGTATGCTTAATTTCTGACTGGTCCTTTTCCATTTTTTTTTTTTTTGGAGGTTTCCAGAAGATTCTTAAGTAACCTTAAAACCATGGTTTTGAACTCTGTATTTAGTAGTTTTCTTTCATTTGTGACATGTTTCTTTGTCTCCACATTTTGGCTGCTTCCTTGTATTTGTTCCCATGTACTGGGCGGAGCTGCTATGTCTCCTTGAGTTGGTAGAGTGGCCTTGTGTAGCAGGTGTCCTATAGGACCCAGTGACTCAGCCTCCCCAGTCACCCGAGCTGGGAGCTCTAGGTGTACCCCTTTGTGGGCTGTGAGCACACACTTGGTTGCTGTTGGCGTCACTGGGAGGAACTGACCTCCAGGCCAATTGGCTGTGAAGACCAGCTGTGACCACAGTGAGGGAGCTGCTATGCTGGAGCCACCCTTATGGGGCAGGCCTTGCTTCAGTGGGGCTCTGGTGCTCACAGAGTCGGCCCCTTGCGTGTGTCCCCTATGGACGCGTACAGTTGTAATCTGGTACGGTTTGACACTGACCTCTGGGTACACTGGCTCTTGGGTCTCCAGGGAGGGGAAAAGTCAGCCACTGCCTGGGGCCACCCAGCAGGAGCTACAGGGAGATCTGCAGATTCCTCCTCTTTGTGTCGGGGTTGGAAGTGCCCAGACGAGGCCCAGAGGTGAAGCAAGGCGGGCTGGTGCCGGTGCTGGGTCTTGGGGTCTTTCATTGGCAGGGTGAGGGCTCCCTGACCCAGGTGCCGCTCGTTTGGCAGACGTTAGCCTGAGCAAGGACAGGCCATTCAGGTGCAAAAGCCGCTGGGCACCGCTTGGATGGGGCTGTACATGGGATGAGGCCAGTCTTAGGGAATCACAGGGCGGAGCAAGCAGAAGTGGCTGCAGTCAGCCCTGTGACTGGGGAGGTCCCAGCATGGGCACAAGGATTCCTGTGAGCACCTCCGTCAGGAGAAAGCCGCCCCGATTTCCCGCCCGATGCCAGACAGCCCAGCTCCTCCTCGTATGTGTCTTGCTCCCCAGGCCCCCCCCCCCGGGGGGGGGGCTGGAGCTCCGAGGAAGTGGGACCTCGTAAGTTCAGTTTGTGGGGCCAGCCTTTTGAGAGGAGCAGCCGGGTCTCCAGCAGCCTCTGTCACTGAACCCCAATCCCTGCTGTGTGTGTGTGTGTGTGTTTTTTTTTCTTTTTTAAAAAAACCACGTATTTCATTGATTTTTTACAAAGAGGAAACATCAATGGGAGAGAAACATCGATCAGCTGCCTCCTGCACACCCCCTGCCGGGGAGGTGTCCACAACCCAGGTACATGTCCTTGACCGGAATCGAACCTGGGACCCCTCAGTCCGAAGGCCGACACTCTATCCACTGAGCCAAACTGGTTTCGGCTCCCCGCTGTTTTTTTTTTAAAAATATATTTTATTGATTTTTCACAGAGAGGAAGGGGGAGGGTTAGAGAATTAGAAACATCGATCAGCTGCCTCTTGCACACCCCCTACTGGGGATGTGCCCACAACCAAGGTATATGCCCTTGACCAGAATGGAACCTGGGACCTTTCAGTCCTCAGGCCGATGCTCTATCCACTGAGCCACACCGGTTTCGGCTCCCCGCTGGTTTTTATAGCCGTGGTTATGGGGATTTCACTCCCCAGCTCTGGGACCCTGGGCTGGGGGCTGGGGCTCCTTTCGGGGTGGCCTCTGCAGAGACATTTCCCTCCCCTTTAAAAAGAAACCCACATGGGTGCCGGACCTGCCCTTCCCACGCCTCCACACCTACCCGTCCCAGTGTGCGTCCTTCCCTCCTCCCTCCTCCAGCTGTGGGGCTTCCCTCCGCCGGCGTCCCGGGGTCCTGGAAGACAGCTGCTCGGCAGCTTAGTTGTAATTGTGATGTGGCTGTGGGAGGCGGTGAGTGTGCCCGCGCCGCCATCTCCCTCCCCTCTCTAGAAGGTTCTTAAGAGACTGGTGACTGCAGCAGACGTGGGAGCGCCTGTGTGCAGTACTGGGGGTGGGGGTGCCTGGAGACACTCGGAGAAAGCGGGGGCGGGGGGGCTGGTGGGCTGTCAGGCTTGATCTCGGCGGGTTTGATTTTGACTTGATGCTGACTCTGGAAATGGATTGAAGCGGGGGAGGGGGCCAGGGAGGCAGACAGCAGAGGGAAGCTTTCAAAGCTATAGCCATGGGAAATGTTTTTCTTTTCTGCTTGAAAGAAATGCCAAAGTTTTTTTTTTTTTTAAGGGAAGGTGGTGAAGAGAGAGTGAGACTGTGTGTGTGTGTGTGTGTGACACATCCCGGGAGCCTGTGGGTGTGGGGCGCTCCCTGGAGCCTGGGCTGAGATGCGTCCACGGCCACGGGGCAGCGCGGGGAGAGCAGCAGGGGGAGGCTGGGCCTGCTGGCTGCCCCCCGCGCCTGGTGACCCTGAGGGGCCACCCACCCCGCAGGGACCCTCCGAGAGTGTGTCTGTGACAGGCTGGTGTGCAAGCAGCAGAAAGGCAGGCCCAGGGGTTGAGCGTGTCAGAACCAGAGGCCTGGGGAGACAGGAAGTGGGACTCCAGGTGCCCGGCGGGTCGGCCGGGGGTGGGGGCGGCCATCACCCATCACGTGGGGGCAGCCGGGAGCCAGGCCTGGGACTCCCAGCTCAGCCCCTGCGGCCAGGAATGTGCCTGGGCAGCCTGACCTCATGTGGCCCCAGGCCAAATGGACTCCCACCGACCTCTGACCTGTCACCTCCCCCTGAGGCGAGGGCAGGGGAGGTGCTGGAAGGTGGAGGATTGATGGGCTGGGGCAGTGAAGGGGGTGGCAGCGGCCGGCTGAGTGGGTTCTTGGCAGGATGGCTGCCGTTGGTCTCTAAGCTGGTCCGCTGGGCCGGAATGCCGGCTCCCATCGGTGCCCCCAGCCCCCACCCGCCTCGCTGCCCCCTCAGCACCTCTGCCCGCACCGGGCTTCTCGCCTGGGAAACTGCAGGGCGGTGGCCTCGCAGAGGGCCCACCGAGCCGGCTCAGGAGGGGGCCGTGTGCACAGAGGAATGCTCAGGCACAGAGGGGGTGGGAGGGTCTGCAGGCAGGGCTGGGCCGGGGTTGGGGGGCCACGTGGGTCAGGGCGGTGGAGAGGGACGGAGGAGGCCCCGCTGGGAGCCAGGCTGGCGGTGGAATGTCTCCAGGATTCTCAGCTTGCACGGGCCTGCAGGGAGGGCTGGGGGGGGGGGGGCAGCACCCCAGCGGCAGCCTCGCTCCCTCCGGGGCAGACTCCCCACCGAGGCCAGCGCCCTCCCCCCACACGTGCTGCCAGCCCTCCATTAGTCACTCTGGCACGGACCGAACATGAATCCCATTAGTCACACCCGCACGGACTCGCCCGCAGCACACACCCAGGGACACCCAGACAAAGGCGGGGGCCCCAGCAGGTCCTGTGCACCCCCCTGTCTTCCCCAGTGCCTGGAACCCTGCAGGCATCCCCCGACACGTGGCCCGCCTCCCCCAAAGCAGCCAATTCCCACCATCGGCTCCCACAACCCCAATAACCACAGCCCCCTTCCCCCAACCCCCCCCTCCCCTCGGGGCACACAGTGCCACCCTGGACGCCCACGGACGCCCTTGGCCACCCCCGCTCTGCCTCCCGGGCCCCCTCCCGGGCCTGCCCTCCCCGTCCAGCAGGAAAGCGCTCCCCAAGGTCAGCGGCGGATTTATTGGCGGTTTATTTGGAGAAATGCTATCGCTCCCGGATTCCGGGGAGAGGCGAGCGGCGGACTTTAACCTTGGGCCGCAACCGCAGCGCTTTGTTTTCCAGGCGCTTCCTGCAGCGCGGGGGGCGGGGGCGGCGGAATGTGGCCGGGCGGCCTCTCCGTCGGGCGCGGGCTGCCCTGCCCGCTCCCGGCTCAGCACCCTCCGTGCGGGCGCCCCGTCCTGGCACACGGGCTAGGCATTCGGAGCAGCCGGGGCTCCCGTGCGCCCCTAGGAGGGCCCTGCCCCCGCCCCAGCACTGCGGTCCTCGGGAGCCCCCGGGGCGGTGGACGCTCCCCGTCCTCAGGCCGGAGCCCCCCGGGCGGTGACTGCTCCCTCTCCCGTGGCCGCCCCGTCCTCAGGCCGGAGCCAAAGCCCGCGGGAGGCGGCGGCCGGACTGACCAGGAGCGGGCGCCGGTGGCCCGAAGCGTTAGGATTGCAATGCCCCCTCTCTGGGCGCCCCGGCCGCCCGGGTAGAAAGACCGCCTTCCCCGCCCGCTGCCACCAGCACCCACGACCCCTCCGTCCGTCCCAGGTGCCGGGCTATCTGCAGGAAAGCGGGTGCCGACTAGGGCCCGACTAGGGCCCAGTGGGGTGGGTGCCCTGGGTGGCGAGGGAGGGCCCCCACAGCACAACGCAACACAACAAACACAGCACACGGCAACCCGAACCCTCCCGCATCCAGCGCTGGGCGAAGGCACGAGTGAGGCGGGATCTTGGAAGGGGCGGCAGGCTGGGCTCCGAATGCTGCTCAGACCGGACCCCGCTCTCTGGGCAGCGAGGTGACCCCGGAGCTGGGCTCAGCGGGTGGCCGCGCGGCCCGGGCGCCGAGCCTTCGGAGGAGGACGTGCGGCCCGGGCGCCGGCGGCTGCGGGCTGGAGGCGGCGCGGCGCTGGAGGCCCCGATCCCCCCTTCGGCAGCAGGGGAGGCTCTTGGCTGGGCGCCCCTCGCAGTCGGGGGTCCCCGGGCTGTGACCCGGCAGCCAGGCCAGCCGGGAAGGAGGGTCCGCGCGGAGATTTACGGCCACAGCCGGCCCCCCGCGCGCCGAGCGCGTCTCCGTCCTCCCGAGCCAACGGCGGCGCGGAAGACGCGCCCCGGGCGGCGCCGGGAGAAGCCGGGGCCAGAGATGGAGCCGAGAGGCGCCGGGGGGCCTGGAGCTCCAGCCCCGGCTCTGCCCGCCGCGCCCCGGGCCGGGCGGAGCGCTGGCGCCGGCCCCGGGGGAGCTGGAGGCCGGGCTGCCGGGCCGGGGTGGCCCCGGAGGCGGTGCAGGGCCGGCGAGCGTGGCCGCCTGGGGACGGCGAGCGTGGCCCCCGCGGCCGGCCCTCTCCGGGTTTTAGCGGCGGCCGGACCGGGGCGCCCGGGCGCGGGCCGGGGCCGGGGCGCTGGAGCTTAAAAGCCGCCGCCCGCGTTCCCGGCGCCCCGAGCGGAGGGTGCCTGGCGGCCCGGGTCCCCGCCGGGAAAGGGGGCCGTTGTGGGGTCTCCCGGGAAGGGGAGGGACGAGCACGGCCACGCGGCCACAGGGCGGGTCCGGGGAGCGCCGAGCGGCCGGCCGCGGCGCGGCTGGGCTCAAGGTTGGCCTGTCCTTCGGGCTGGAGACAAAGGGGCCGCTCGGTCCGTGGCCGCCGCGGGGCCGGGGCCGGGCCGCACCAAGGCCGGGCGGGCTCCGCGGGGGCCGAGGCTGGGGTGGCGAGCCCCCCGGCCGGCGTCCCGCTCCGGCAGCGCGCACACAGGCCCCCGCGCCGCCGGGGACGGAGCCGGAGGCCGCGGGGGGAGGGACGAAGATGGCGGCCGGGCGCCCGGGCCGGCTTCCCGGTCGGCGTGGCCCCCTGGCGCGGGCAGGGCCTCCCCGGGACCCGGCCGGCCGGCCAGGGGCGCCCAGAGGCCGCTGCGCGGCGAGGGCCTGCGCCGGAGCGGGAGCGCCCACCGCCCGCCCGGCGCCCGCTGCCCCAAGATGGCTCCCGGCCGCTGTTCGCCGGGGCCGGGGCCGGAGGGGCGCGCACGGGGCTGCCCGCTCCGCACCCACCGCGGCTCGGAGGCCCGGAGCGGCCCGCGTCGGCCCGGTTGTCCCGCCGGGGACCGGGAGCCGCCGCCGCCCGGGGCCCCGCAGCGGAGCGGGGGCGCGGGGCGCGGGGCGCGCGCAGGGAGAGCGGCGCGGGGCCCACAAAGGCGGGGAGGAAGGGCTGGGGGAGGGGGCTCCCCGCCCGAGCCGCGGCCCTAATGAAACGCAGGCTCGGCCCGCCGCGCCGACGAGGCGCACCCTCGGAGAGGGCGAGCGCCATCGGCAGACCCGGGGCGAGCGGGCAGAATTTTTATTAGCGGCGGGATGATTTATGGCACATGCCCCGCCGTCACCAGTGCGGCGTCTTGGCGCATCCCGGGGCGAAAACATGAAACCTTCATAAAAACAGGGTTTTGTTCCTTTCCACCCCGCGCGGGGCGCCCCGCGCTCCCCGCCCGCCCGCCCGCCCGGCGCGCAGACGGGTCCCCTCCCCGCGCCGATGGAAAGAAAACATTCCAGGCCGGGGCGGGGACGGGCGCGGGGCGCGGGGCGCGGGCCGGGCTCCGGGTGTCGGAGGGCAGCGCGAGGGGCGGGAGGCGGCGGGCCCGGCGGTGGGAGGGCTTACGAGGGACCCACAAAGGCCCCAGGGTAAGACTGGGGGGCGCTGCGCGGCGCCCACCGGGGCTGCGCCCCCGCGCTCGGCCCTTCCCCCGCCTGGCCGGCCCGCCAGCAGCCTGGCCAGCACAACTGCGTTTATTTTACTTTTGCAGCCGCCACCCCCCTCCCTCCCCCCTTCCTCCGAGGAACACAGACACAATACCTCCTTTCTCTCCCCTCACCCCTCCTCTCCGTCTTTGCTCCTGGCAGCCCGGGGCTGCCCCGGAGCCTCCCGCCGCCCCGGCCGCCACCGAGACCTGCGCGCCCCGCTCCGAGCGAGGACGCCGCCGCCAGCTCCCCTCGGACTCGGCTATTTTCGTCCCTTTCTTCTCTCCTCCCCCCTCCTCCCTCCCCCCGCGGCGCTCCTGCCTCCAAAAGAGGGCAGCCTGGAAACCAGCGCCGCAGGCTTCGGGAAGGGCAACTTGAAACTGTCCTCCAGAGGCCGCCCCCCCCCCCGTTTATTCTGGGATTAGACCGGGCAGCCCCGTTAGCTCCGGACGCCCACCCCTCTTGTTCCCCAGAAGTGGGTGAAAGAAAACAGAGCTAACGGGCGCTCACTAGCTCATGCCCGCCTCTCCCAAGAACAGTCGCCTTAAAATTTATTTTTTTTTTAAAAAATGGAACAAGCAATGCCAAACGCTGAGTCCGCAGTGCGGGGCGGGGAGGGGGTGGGGTGGGGGGAGGAAAGAGCCGGGCCCTCTTGTTTTAATTAAAATCCAATAAAAAAATCCAATCACCGCGGTGGCTCTCTGAATGGGCTAGGGTTCCGGCCCCTCCAAGCTTCCTCCCGGGGTACGTCATGCCTAGCCGCCCGCCGGCTGCGGGGCGGGTGCGGGTCCCCCCGACAGGCCGCAGCCGCCCGCCTCCCGCCAGCAGCCAAGGAGGTTGCCGCGGGCAGCTCCCGGCGACTCAAACCAGAAAGGATTTTGCTGAAAGCGCAAAATAAAAAGTACAAAGTCTGGGGGATTGCGCCTCCCCTCCCCCCGCCAGGCCGCCGCGGCTAGCCAAGCACTTTTTGGGCTTGGCTGCCGCTTCCTCTGAGCTCAACAGATCCCCCCCCCCCGTCTCCCCCTCCCTGGAGGGGGCGCGGCGGGTGGAAGGCGAGAGAGGCCCCCAGCCAAGAGGTTTTTAATATTACACTTTAATAGGTTTCAGAAGGCCCCGTGGAGAAATGCTAATAGGCTGAAATGTCAGGATCGAGAGGGAGTCAGCTCGCGCTCAGCCGATCTAATCCTTTTTTCTGCTCTGATTTTTTTTGGGGGGGCGGGGGAGGAGGGAGGGAAAAGGTGGGGAGTGCCCGCGCCGAGAGAGGCTTTGGGGAGGGGCGCGCGGTGCAGAGCGCCGCAGCCCCGTCTGGGGCCGTGGAGGGGGCGGGGGTGGGGGTGGGGGAGCGCGCCCCAACCCGCGTTTCTATAGGAACCCCTTTTAGAAGACGAGAGACTCACCCGCTGCCGGCCGCCGAGGCCTCTCCAAAATATTAATCAGTGACCATCTGACACCGCGTTTCGGGGAGGGACCCGCGGGCCCGGGTTAGGACCCCGGCCTTCTCGCCAGCCCATCCCGCCTAACCGCGCGGCTGGGAGTGGGGGTGGGGGAGGGGAATGAATCGCTGCTTTGTTTGAAAAAAAAAGGGGGGGAGGGTGGAGAAGGGAGGAAAAAGCAGCCCCCGAGTCTGTTTTGGCGTGGCCGCCACCGCGCATTCTGGAAGGCGCGTCCCCGGGGTGGCGGGGCACCGGAGCCCGGCGCGGGGTGCAGCCCGCTGGGCCCGGGCCCTTCCCGGTCCGCTCCGCTCGGCGGCCCGTCACCTCCTCCCGCGGGCAGGAAGCTGACAGGCGGTCCATTACGCCGCGCCTTGCAAAGCCCGGGATTGCGGCGACAACCATCTTCCTCTATTTTGATCGCTAAGCCCAGACGCTGGGGGAGGGGAGGAGAAGGGAGGAGGAGGAGGAGGGGGAGGAGGAGGAGGGGGAGGAGGAGGAGGGGAAGGGGGGGCGCCGGGCTGGTGGGGGGGCCGGGCTGCCTAGAAACGGCCCGGAAAAATTCTCACCACCAGTTGGGACCATTCAGCCCCGCCGAGGGGAGCCTGGAAACCGCCGAGCCCCCAGGTCCGTAATTGGTTTTATAGGGATGGCCGGGGGCCAGGGTGTTTACATGCGCGTGACTGGCGGCGCGCGCGGCCAATGGGCGGCGGCCGGGGGCGCGCCCGGGGGAGGCGGGCGCCCGGGAACAATGCGTGTTTCTTCCGCGCAGGGCTCCCCTCCCCCGCCGCCCCTTCCCCCCCCCCCCCGCCGGCTTTTTTTTTTTTTTTTTTTTTTTAGATCCAGCGAGAGGAACTTGAAAGGGGGGTTGTGTAATGTACCTTTTCCAATCCCGGGCTGTATATGGAGATTTGGGATTCTTTAAACCGGCGCTACCTGGATTTTATTAAAAAGCTGGGCGCGCGGCGGGAGGAACGCTGGCTTTTCCGGGGGCTGCGGGAGCCCGGCCGCGGGAGGGCGGAGGAGTTGGCGCGCCCAGAGCTCGGCCCCGGGAGCGGTTTTCAACCAAAAAAAGGAAAGGCGGGCAAAAAGTGTGAGCAGGCTGCGGGTGGCGACGGGGAGCGGCGGCCGCGGGATGGCGGGCAGCACGGGCGCCTAGCCGCGCCGCGAGCCGGGGCCGCCGGCCGAGCCGCCGTCGCCAGACCCCGGGGCCGGGAGCCCCGCCGCGCCAGGTATGCCGCCGCCGGCTCGCACGCTGCCCCTGGCCGGGCGCTGCGTCCCCAAACTTCAGCCGGCCCTGCACCCCACTTCGCCCTCGGGGTGTGCCGGGGGGGGGATCCCCGCCGCTTTCGGGGGGCCAGGACCGGCGAGGCGGGGGCGCCTTGGGAGGGGTGCGAGGGTGGGGGTGAGCCGCAGCTCCCCGGGCCCCCCACTTGAGCCCCCAGCCCCGCTCCGGCCCTCCCGGCCGGGCCCTGGGGCGTCGGTTCCCCTTCCCGGCGCGCGGCGGCCGGCGACGGGGGAGCCAGGGACGCCGAGACGTTTTCGGCTCTAGACTGTTTTTAATTAAAAGCCGGAATTCAGCCATTTTAACTCCGTGGAAGAGGGGAGAAAGTAGGGAGAAGGCAGCGGTCCCGCAGATGGCCGAGCCAGCTGCTCCCCCGAGCCAGGGTGCTCGGGGGCCTCACCGCGACTCCCCCCGAGTGGGGCGCGGGGCCTGCCCCGGAGCGCGGGCTCCCAAGAGAGAGCGAGCTGCACAAAGAGCATTTTTTAAAAAAAAATCACGGGAAGCTCCTCGCCTCCTTGAGACGCGTGTCCTCGGATGTGGCGGTCTTAGATTTTCCCAAAGTAAACGCGGGTCTGGTAACCAGAGCCCGGCGGGAGGGCGGCGGCGGAGGGTGGCTGTGGCCAGAGCCAGGTTAAAGCGAGCGAAGTTGTGGCGGAAGGTGGGGCCGGGGCCGGGGCTGGGGGACCGGGGGTCTGGGGGCCGGGGGTCTGCGGCGCGGGGCGCGGGGCGGCGCCGGGGCCCTGGCGCGGTCGGCGGCTGCGGAGCGCCCGGCCTCCCGGAATCGGAACCCGAGCTGCGGCGGGCAGACCGGGTCGGGGAGCCAGGGCAGGATTGGCTCCCAGACCCCCTCCCGCCCCCACGGGAATCGTCAGCGGACAAATCTTTTAAACAAACAGCCTTAAACTGGAACTGCAGGGGATTTGCCCGGCGCTGGGGGAGACGCCCCTCGGTGCCTGCGGAGGTTTTCTTTGTAGGTTATTTTTGGGGTGGGGGGAAGCTTGGGCAAGAACCAGGCCCTGGAGCCCCCTTCCTTCCTCTCGGACACCCCCGCGCCCCCGCGCCAGGCCACGTCCCGGGCCGCAGGATTCCCAGGCCCGGGCGTTGGAAAATGAAACCAAAGCCTGTTTGGAAGGATTCTTTTCAGGCCTCGGGCGGGAGAGGAGAGAGAGAGAGAGAGAGAATGCCACGTCTCCGGTCCGCGGACTCAGACTCGGCGGCCCACAGAGGCCCGAGGGGGCCGCGCGGCCCTGCGGACACGGTGCCCACCCGCGCCCCTCTCCCCCCGAGAAGCCCGGGGCCCAGGGAAGAGGCCGCACTCCGCCCGGCAGGCGAGGGCCTCCGGAGGTTAAACATTAAACTTCCCGGATCAGATAGTGACACGGGGTGGACAGTAGGAACCGCTCTTGGCAGGGTTTCCCGGCTCGAAACCGCGGAGCATGTGAGGCCCCGGAGCCGAGCCCCTCCGGAGGTTTGTGTCTGCGGCGGGCGCGGCGGAGGGGCCTCCCCGGCCGATGCGGGGAGGACCGGCCAGGGCGCAGCGCGCGCCGCCGCCGGAGGAAGGAGCGAGTGTGCCCACGTTTTACGGAGAGGGGCCGCTCCCGAGGCCGCGTCCGGCCGCCGCCCCCGCAGCCCCGACCCCGGCCGGCAAGGCGACTTTCTGAAACTTGCTTTTGTTTATTTTTTCTCTTCCCCTTTTTTCCCTCCTTCTCTCCCTTCTGCTTCTCCCGCGGCCCGACTCCTCTGCCCGCCAAGACGCCGAGCGCGCCGCCCCGCGCAGCTCCGCCCGGCCGCCGGGAGGGGCCCGACGACCGACCGCTCCCCGCGCGCCCCGGGCCGCGGGCCCGCCGCCGAGCGCCAGCCCCGCCGGCCCGCGCCGCCATGCCCGCCGCGGAGCGCCCGCCGCCCGAGGACCCGGGGACCGCGCCGCGGCCGGACGTGTAGGTCCCGCTGAGCGAGGCCCGCGGGCCCGGCGCGGGGCCGGCCGCGGCACTCCCGCGGAGGATGGATGGCCGAGACTTCGGGCCCCCGCGGTCCGTGCACGGCCCCCCGCCGCCGCTGCTGTCCGGCCTGGCGATGGACAGCCACCGCGTGGGCGCGGCCGCGGCCGGACGCCTGCCCGGCGCGGGCCTGCCGGGCCCCCTGCCGCCGGGGAAGTACATGGCCGGCCTCAACCTCCACCCGCACCCGGGTAAGTGCTGCGCGGCTCGCCGCCCGTCCGCCCCGATCCCGGGCACGGAGCGCGTGTCCTGTTCTTGGCGACCATCGGGGGGCGGCGCCCGCCTCTCTCCGCCGGCCCGTGGGGTGCGGGCAGCCTCGGCTCCCGGGCGGGAGACCCCGGGGCCGGGCCGGGCCGGGCCGGAGGCGCCGGCGGAGAGGGCTGCGCGGTCCGCCACCCCGGCCGCCCCGGCCGCCCCGCCGCCCCGGCGCTCTCCTCGGCGGAAGCGGGAGCCGCGGGGACGATTCCAGCCCCGGAGCCCGCGCCCGGCTGGGATTCCCAAGTCCCGGCGAGAAAAGAACAAACGAGCCCCGCGTCCTCTGGGACGTGGAGCCCGGGAGCTCCCGGCTGCCTCTGGGCCGGCGCCCTTGCCGGCTCCCCCGCCCCGGCCCGTCCCGGGCTCCTCCGCCCCGGCGGCCCCGAGCCTCCGCGGGCGGGCGGGCGGCGGCCCTCGGGACCCCCTGTCCCCCCGGAGCACCGCAGTGCCCGGGGCCCCGCCCGGAGGACGGCAGCGCCGGGCCCCGCGAGCCCCGTGTCCTCCCGCGGGAGGAGCGCGGGACGGAGGACCCGGGCCGCGGCCGGCGGGGAGGAAGCGGCCGGGCCGGGCGGCGGGAGCGGGCAGAGGGGCCGAGTCCGACCCTCTTCCCGGGGCGGGGGCGGCAGGCGCCGCGGCCCGCGGTTTCCCGGGGGCGCCGCCGGCCGTGGGGATCCGAGGGGCGGCGCGGGCGAACGTGGCCCGGCCGCTCCGGGCGCAGGGCGCAGGGGGCAGGGAGCCTCGGGCCCTCCCGGCCCCGGCCCGGGTGCCCGGCCTCCCGCGGGCTCGGCGGTGGAACCCTCCGCCCCTCCCGGTGTGGTCCCGGCGCGTGGTTTCTGGGGAGCCCGGCGCGTGGTTTCTGGGGAGCCCGGCGCGTGGTTTCTGGGGAGCCGGCGCGGCCGCGGGTCCGGAGAGGACACCGCCCGCCGCCCGCCGCCCGCCCTCCCCGTTCGCCCGCCCGGGGACTTTTCAGGAACCGGAGCCCGGGACCGGCGGACAAAGGGCCTTTGTGAGGCACCGGGGGGAGGGGCGGCCCGGGTGGGCCGTGGAGATCCCCTGGCGGGGGTGCCAGGACGGGGTGCCAGGACGGGGTTCCGTGGAGGGCGCGAGGGTCCCGGAGTCGGGGGCCGCAGTCCGGGGGGGTGGTGGCCGGAGGAGGGCCGGGCCGGGACCTGGGGGGGGAGGGCGGCCCTCGGGGTGCCCCTGCGGGCGGTGTCTGCACGTCTTCCAGCTCAGGGGCTCCCCGCGCCTGGGGCGGGCGCAGGGTCCGCGGCCTGGGAGCCCGGCCGGCCGCAGGGTCCTCGCTGGTTCCCGGAGCGCGGGGCGGGCGCCGGGGCCCGCCGAGCTGCCGGCGCCGAGGCCAGGGGCTCCCTCCTCCGGGGCTGCGAAAACGGCCCCTGTCCGGGCGCCGAGGCCGACCCCGCGGCCAGACGCCGGGCCCAGTGGTGGATGGGGAGACCGGGCCCAGGGTGGACGGGGACACCGGGGCGGTGGATGGGGAGACCGGGCCCAGGGTGGATGGGGAGACCGGGGCCCAGTGGTGGACGGGGAGACCGGGGCCCACTGGGTGGACGGGGAGACCGGGGCGCACTGGTGGACGGGGAGACTGGGGCGGTGGATGGGGAGACCGGGCGGGAGGCGGCCGCCGGGGAAGCCCGCGGGAGGCGGGCAGCGGGCAGGGCCTGCCTCCGCCCGGGGAGCCGGAGCCGCCTGGCTTCTGCGTGCTCGGCGGCTGAGGTCATGGAGGAAGCAGCAGGCGGCCGGCCCGCTGCCAGCTCCCCAGCCGCCCGGGGCCGCACCGGGAGGGAGGGCAGGGCAGGGGCCGGCGCTGCCCCCTCCTCGAGTAGCCGCCGGGGAGCTCGGACCCCGGGCCAAAGCCCAGAGCAGAGCCCTGAGCGAAGCCCATTAGCCGGGACAGGATGGGGGGGGGGGTGGATGGAAGTGGGGGGGAAGAGAAGCTGCTCCCACTCCCTGCTCGGGTGGGGCCGGGTTACAGACTCTTTACCCGGCTCCCGGCCCCCCCCCCCCCCTTTTTATGGGGCGCAGGTGCTACATTTTCTCTCTCCCTGTCTTGGCCGTCAGCGCCTCAGGTCTGGCCAGGCCACCAGCCCTGGCTCTGTTTATTTTTGTCCTGGGAAACCCCGAGAGGCAGAGCCAGGGCCGGGGTCACACAGCGAGGGAGCGGCCCCCCTTCACTGCTGGGCGAGGGTGGGGGTCAGCCTGGCTGCCTCCTGTGAGGCCCCCGTCCCCACCACCAACCAGGGAGGTGTGGACCCGAGAGTGGCTGAGCTAGGGTCTCGGGGGCGCTGCCTTCTGCATCGCGGGTGCAGGCTCTTGTCTTCTGCGAGGGGAGCCAGGGGTTGGTGGTGAAATCAGGAGTACGTGGGATTTGGGGTGCAGGGCTACCCTTCTCCTAACCTTGCTTATTGATACCTGGGTGGGCCCCCAATGGCCACATGCCTCGGGGAGACCGACAAGCCGGGGACAGCCACCCGGTGGGCCGGCCTCTGCTCGGGGCTGGGAGGCAGGACTCGGCCTCCTCCTTGCCGTTCAGGAGCTGTTAGCGGGTTTTGTATTTGGGTGTTGATTCTCTCTGCCCCCACGCGCTGGGCGGGGTGGGTGGGAGCGGGACCGGGGACCAGGGCTTTGGACTGGGCGGGGGACCACGGGGGGCCACAGCCTGCCCTCCCCCGAGGTCCGTGAGCTCCCTCTCTGGATCCAGCCCCGCAGCCTCCTGGGGTGGATTGGAAAAGGTTAATCCGAGTGGGCTGGCCGGTGGAGGGATGTGATCCCAGAGATAGGGAGGTTTTGGCCTTCCTCCTCTGGCCCTGGAGGAGGCTCCGGAGTCGGGGAGAGCCTCTCTGAGCCCCACTTTCTCTGCTGGCTGCTGGATCACTCAGGAGCGTCTCCCAGGGCCGGGCCTCGGTGTGCGAGCCGCGGACAGAGCAGTCCTCCCCTCCGTCCGGTCTCAGGCCCTCGCGTGGGGCCAGGCAGCCCGTGTGTGCGCGCACACAAACACACACACACACACACACACACACACACACTCTCACACACACACAAACACACACACACACACACACACACACTCTCACACAAACACACACACACACACACACACACACACACACACGGGATTGTGTGGAATGGGGGGGCAGGCTGTGCGGGCAGAACGCCAGGGTCTGTGTTGGCGGGAGTGGTGAGGGGCTGCGGGCTGGGGTGGGGGTGGGGGAAGGTGGGGGGAGGGTAGAGCCGGCCAGGAGGTCTTGGAATGTGAAGCCGTGAGGCCTGAGCCACAGGGAGGGCCTCACAGGAGGGAGTGGCTCCGGCGGAGGGACTTTTGCAGAAACCGGTCTGGACTCTTGAGAAACGTCTGTGGCATGCAAGACAAAGGGCGGCCCCGAGACTCAGCAGTGCCAGCAGCAGGCGAGGTCTGGCCCCGGGTCGGGTCTGGGGTCAGAGAAACAGTGCTCGCAGGGTGTCACGGGGCCATTGAGGAACCTGGAATGTGGACTGTGGATTAGCTGATAGGACCCAATCCATCCCCCGCCGCCGTGTGGAGTTGATAACGGGCCGTGGTTACGTAAGCGCGCCCTTGCTCTCAGGAGGGGAGCGCGCCCACGTGGGCCGAGGGCCTGGGCGGTGAGGCCACGCTGGCCCAGCACCGGCTCAGGAAGAGGAAAGTCCACCGAGGTCCACGGCGGCGGTGACACGCCGATGCCATCCGGCCGCTCACCGTGGCCGGACCGGGGGGCAGGTCCCCCGGGAGTTGGTTGTACCGTCTCGAGCTTCCCTCTGAGTTTGCCGCGACTCCCCAGGAGGCAGTGCCAGAGTGGGTGTGGGTCTCGGCGGTGGCCAGCGGCCTGGCAGAGGAAGTTCTGGAAGCAGACGTTCCTGAGTCTAAAGCCGGGGCAGGAGGCTGTAGGAGGTGGTGTCACGGGAGGGAGGCTGCCGGCGGCCAGGCGGCCAGGGTTCGGAGCCCGGTGGGGGGTGGGCTGCTCGGAGGTGGGGGCGGAGGAGGCCCCCACGCCCGGGTTCGGGGAGGTGCTCCTGTGGAGGACGGAGGACAGAGGAGGGGAGAGGCCGGCGGCTGGGCGGTCTTGGCTTGCACGTGGCCGGCTGGGATGCGCTGGCTCGCGGCGCGGACCCGTGTGTGGTCCGATCGGGTCGAGCTCCCGCCTGTTTCCCGCCCAGCCTCCAGCCCGTCCCTGGGCCGCCCGTCCTTGATGTCCCAGGCTGGCTTTTGAGAGGTTCGGTGGGTGCTGCTGTCAGGACTGGGCGTGGGCTCTCCACGGCTGCCCGGACCCCGGCCCGCGGTCAGGCCTGGCGCCCAGGGGTCCTTCCCGGCCACCTGTGGGAGGCCAAAGCCGTGAGGTGGGAGCCACCCAGAGCTCCCGCCACTCTGCAGGTCACCAGGGCACCCTGCACCCACGGCCTGCGTCTGCGCTTCCTTCCTGAGCCCGGAGCGAAAAGCCCGAGTCACACCTTCTCGGTAAGGACTTGGGACGACCGAAACCGGTTTGGCTCAGTGGATAGAGCGTCGGCCTGGGGACTGAAAGGTCCCGGGTTCGGTTCCTGTCAAGGGCATGTACCTTAGTTGCGGGCACATCCCCAGTAGGAGGTGTGCAAGAGGCAGCTGATCGCTGTTTCTCTCTCACCGATGTTTCTCTCTATCCCTCTCTCTTCCTCTCTGTAAGAAACCAATAAAAAACATACATATGTATATATTAAAGACTTGGGACGTTCTCGGCTTTTGAGAGCCAGACGAGGCTCCCATCCGTACCCTCCAGGGAAAGACCTCGGGCTCCGGGCTGGGCAGGAGGGCCGGGACGCTGCGGCCAGAACGGTGGGGCTTCCACCTGCCCCCCCCCCCCCCCCCCGGCTGAGGGCTGGTTCTCCAAGCCTCGATTTGCTCGTCTGTGAGACGGGTCCACCGGCGGCGGTCCGGCACTCATGGGGTTGCCGGGCGTTTGAGTGAGCAGAGGCAGGCCGCGTGCCGCCGGTGACAGCCCTCCCGGAAGTCACAGTGGACGTGGTGCTGTCATCACGGCGGTCGCCAACTCCTGACAGCGGGTGCCTGGCTCCCCTCCAGGCCTGGCCAGGGGGAGGGGGATCCTGGTTCGCAGTCAGAGCCACACCACGACCTGGGATTGGGTGGCCCCCGCCCGGACGCCAGCATCCCAGCCTCCGGGCGTCATCCGTACGTTATTTCCTCCTCCTCACTGTGGACAGCCGTCCTGCGAAACGCTTCCATCCTGAGTGTTTGGCCCCTTGAATTTTTTTAAATAACCTATTTTTTATGGATTTCAGAGAGGAAGGGAGAGGGAGGGAGAGATGGAAGCATCAGTGATGATGAGAGGATCTTTGATCGGCTGCCACCTGCACGCCCCCTACTGGGGATCCAGCACACAACACGGGCACTTGCCCTGACCGGAGTTGAACCTGGAACCCTTTGGTCTGCAGGCGGACACGCTATCCATTGAGCCACACCAGCTAGGGCATGGCCCCTTTGATTTTCACAAAATGGTCCCACCCATGCGACTGCCAGCCAGCCCAGGATGGGGATGTTTCCAGCATCCGGAGGGCTCCCCATCTCCTCCCTCCTCGGTGTCTGCTCCGCCGCTGCCTTATTTCTGGGGCCTGAGCCCGTGTGCCCGTGTGTGGACTTCCTGTAACGGCCCTGCAGCCTGCCCCCGAGTCCTGCCGCTCCCCGGACACCGCGCTGCGAGGCTCGGCGTCCTGGCTGCTGCTTGGCGGGCCGCGTGCTCGCCGCAGGGTCCCCCCGCGTGGACGGCGCTCCGGCTGTTCCCAGGGCTTGCTGGGAAGAGCACCGTGAATGCGGCCTCTCGGCCCACAGGCACGAGTGTCTCCGGATGTGTGTCTGGTCCCCGGGCGGGCCTGGTTTGGTGCAGGTTTGGCACACGTCTTCAACACGTGATGGATGGGGTCGGTTTCCGCTCAGCCTGCAGGTTTGTAGTAAGTCTAATTGTGTACACTTAAAAAAAAATGTATTTTATCTATTTTTTATAGAGAGGAAGAGAGAGGGATAGAGAGTTAGAAACATCGATGAGAGAGAAACATCCATCAGCTGCCTCCTGCACACTCCCCACTGGGGATGTGCCCGCAACCAATGTACAGGCCCTTGAACCCGGGACCTTTCATTCCAAAGGCTGACGCTCTCTCCACTGAGCCAAATCGGTCTCTGCTAAAGTAACATTTTTTTTTTTTTAATGGATGTCAGGGAGGAAGGAAGGGAGGGAGAGAAAAACATCAAGGATGAAAAACAATCATGGGTCGGCTGCCTCCTGCCCGCCTCCTATTGGGGATCAAGCCTGCAACCCCAGGCAGTGCCCTCACCGGGAATCGAACCACCACCTCCTGGTTCACAGTCCCTGAGCCCCACCACGACCTCTTGGCTCATAGGCCGACGCTCAGCCACTGAGCCACCCAGCCGGGCTGTGTGTGCACTTGTAAGTGTTTTCCCTCGTTTACTTTTGTGGGCGTGTTGGAGGAGTGCGTTGCACACCCTGAAACCCACCCTTGAAAGTGTCCGGGCCTGCTTTCTGCTGAACGTACACTTCAGAGGAGAAGCCAGACGTGGTTTAAAACGCAGCATCAGGAAGTATTCCAGAGAAAGCCAACAATTCCCTGCCCGTCGTCTCCCATTCCGGACCCTGTTAGGTTGCTTTTAGGGAACGAGAGAGAGAGAGAGAGAGAGAGAGAGAGAGAGAGAAGCATGGAGGCTGAGCCCCCCCAAGCGGGGATGGAGCCCACAGCCTGGGCACGTGCCCCGCGAGGGGAGGGAGTCAAGCCTGCCACCCTTTGGTGCATGGGCGATGCCCCACCCACCGAGCCACCCCGGCCGGGGCTGCTCCCACTTCTAGAACACGCTTTGGGCCTTTTCACCTGCTTCCCCGCTGGTTCTGTTTCTGTGCCGGGGTAGTCCCGCTGACGTCCACGGACGTGAGGATCTTGCACGGACTGCCCCAGTCTGCGCCTCGGCTCCCCCGATGGTTAGCGGGAGACCGAGCGCAAGCTTCTCGACCTCTTGCACGGACCGTGGTTTTCTCACCTGTAAGAGGGGGATAATGGCACCCACTTGGTGAGGTTGGGGGTGTGTGTGTGAAACATTTGCACGCGTGAAGCGTTTAGCATGGTATCAGGGCCGGAACTGGTGTGGCTCAGTGGATAGAGCGTCGGCCTGTGGACTGGAAGGTCTTGGGTTTGATTCCGGTCAAGGGCATGTGCCTGGGTTGCGGGCACATCCCTGGTAGGGGTGTGCAGGGGGCAGCTGATCGATGATTCTAACTCTCTATCCCTCTCTCTTCCTCTCTGTGAAAAATCAATAAATATATTAGCGTGGTACCGGGTACAGGAAGCACCCTCTGCCCGCTGCCCTTCCCCTGTCCTCCACACGTGTGTGAGGAACAGTCTACACGGGTTTTATTTTTGTGGCGTTCGCTTTGTGGCGGTGGTTTACATGTGAGCCACACGGTGCGATAAAGTTCATTTCCTGTAGCTGCCGCCTCTTTTCCTCCTTCCTTTCTCTTTTCCACTTGCTGGTGTTTCTCAGAATCCCTCTCCTCCGGGCTCCGGGCACACGTTCCACTTGGCCGCGTGCACTGGATGAGCTGCCTCTCCCCTTTCTTGGAGGTGCCTCTTCTGGAACTTTCCGTCTTCCTGCTCGGCTGGCTGGCCTGGTGCTGGGACCCGTGGCCGGGCCGTGGGCCGTCAGAGCCCCTTCGCCTCTCTGCGGGGTTAGACCTGCTCCCCGACTCCCATCCGTCCGTCCGTCCTTTCTCCTCAATACATTTTTATTGTGGATGTCAGAGAGGAGGGGAAAGGGAGAGAGAGAGAAGCATCCACCAGCTGCCTTCTGCACACCCCCTAGTGGGGATGTGCCCGCAACCAAGGTACATGCCCTTGACCGGGAATCCTGCCGCCGCCTCCGGGTTCAGAGGTGGGAGCTCGGCCCCTGAGCCGGGCCGGCTGCCCCCCCGCCCGCCTTTCCCTGCGTCTTGTTGAGGAAAGAGCGTGGCGGAGGCGGGCTGTCCCAGGCCTCCGTGCCTGCCTCCCCAGCCCATGGGGAGGTGACTTCCCTTCAGGGTTCGAAAGGATTGCCACGCCGCCTGCTGCGTCCCAGCGTCCTTCTGAGGTGCCGCTGCCGCTGGGGCTCTTGGTCTTGGTACGAGGACTTGCAACCTTTTCCCAGCGCTTAACCCCGAGGTCGGCAAACTGCGGCTCGCGAGCCACAGGCGGCTTTTTGGCCCCTTGAGTGTGGCTCTTCCACAAAATGCCACGGCCTGGGCGAGTCTATGTTGAAGAAGTGGCCTTAGTGCCGAAACTGGTTTGGCTCAGTGGATAGAGTGTCGGTCTGCGGACTGAAAGGTCCGGGGTTCGATTCCGGTCAAGGGCATGTACTTTGGTTGCAGGCACATCCCCGTTAGGGGGTGTGCAAGAGGCAGCTGGTCAATGTTTCTCTCTCATCGACGTTTCTAGCTCTCTATCTCTCTCCCTTCCTCTCTGTAAAATATCAATAAAATATATTAAAAAAAAAGTGGCCTTAGAAGAAGTTTAAGTGTAAGAAATGTGGCTCTCCAAAGAGATTTCCATCGTTGTCCTGCTGACATTTGTCTCTGCTGACTAATAAGTTTGCCGACCACTGGCTTAAACTCTCCTGGAACCACGTCACGGCTAGGAGCATGGGCTCTGAGAGCCACGCACACACACAGGAGCAGCCACGTGGCTGTGGCCTTGGCCCCCAACTCCCTGTGCTGCGGTTTTCTCTGCTGCGAAAGGAAGAACAGTGGGCGTTACCTGTCGGCTTATATGAGGGCGTTCTTACTGCCATTCCTCTCGCATCGCCGGCGTTATGCCATGCCGGGGGCCCGTCGGCATTCTCCGTGGGCGCGGCCGGGGTGGCCGTGTGGGAACAAAGCTGCCGTCGCTGGTGCTGTGGGTCCCGTCCGTGTGACGAGCGTCCGCAGTCCCCTGCCGGCACGCTTGCTGTCCTCTCTCACCCGGCCGGGGACTCCCCTCATTTCCACCTCTTTTTGCGGCTGCTTTGGAGGTGTTTGCGGCTGTGTCTTTTCTAACCACCGGTTAATTTTTAACCGGCGCCACGTCTTCCATTTCCCGGCGGCGCTTCGGAGCGTGCGGCAGCGGCTCCTGCCCTTCCCGCCGCGTCCCGTCCTCGTCCCCGGACCTTCCTGCCCGTGGAGGGAGGTCAGGGAGGGCGGGGAGGACAGAGGGTGTGGCCTGCCCCTCCCGCCGATCCCCTCTCCTCCTGCAGTTTCTCCGCTTTTCTCGCGGTCTTCCCGTGTCTGGTGGATTCCGTGCCGTCGGCTCTCGTTCCCGGCACACGTCCGCACGCTGGCGCCTCGGCCCGGCGGGGAGCGCCCGAGCTTGTCTGCAGCCTTTGCCCTCGGACTGGGTCCTGGGCCTGTGAACCTGGTGAGG
This sequence comes from Vespertilio murinus, assembly GCA_963924515.1. Classification (NCBI taxonomy): domain Eukaryota; kingdom Metazoa; phylum Chordata; class Mammalia; order Chiroptera; family Vespertilionidae; genus Vespertilio; species Vespertilio murinus. The sequence goes on along the minus strand of OZ004708.1, from coordinate 1,875,887 downwards.
GTGAAGATCCCCCCCCTGAGGATCGGGGCCTGACCCCCTCACCCTCTGCCCCCGCGGCACCCCCCTGCAGCCGTGCGGTGTGGGTGTCGGGATGGCTTGTTTGTGGACGGCTCCCCCTCCAGGCCTCGGTTCCAGCTCCCCTCCCCGCCCTGCCAAGCGGTCATCTTTGTCTCCCCGCTTCCCGCGTGTGAGGTCTCCTCTCCGTCCTCTTACTCTGGTTTTCGTTCTGTCTTTTCTCCTTTTCCAGCCCGGTTCCCGCCGTTTCCGTCCGGTTCTGGCTTTGGGGAAGGGCCTGTCCTTTGGCCCCTCTCCTTCCTGGGGTCAGCCCGTCCCCGCCACGTGCCCGGGGACCAACCCTAACCCTCCTCCGCTTCCCCCTTTCCCAGCCGGCCGTCCTCCATCCGCCTCTTCCTCCAGCCGGGTCTCTTGTCTCTGGGCTCTGGTCTCCTCTCGAGGGGAAGGGAACCCTGGTAATTGCTGTGGGCAGAGGCGGAGCCTGGGGAGGCTCGAGCTCATTTGCATATCTCTGTGTGGCCCGCTGGGGTGGGGGGTGCCTGGAGGTTCCCGTTATTTAGGTTCTGAGGCTGGGCGTCTGGCTGGGCCTCACAGTCCCGTCCCACCTCCAGCCCAGACGCCAGCGTGGAGGCTGCTGGGGGCTCTGCTGGGGCTCTGGATGCGCAGAGGAGCCTGCTGGGATCTGACCCTCCGGGAGGTCAGCCAGGCCAGAGGAGAGGCTGCTGAGTGCTGAGGGCGGAGATGGAGGGGCAAAGCCGGAGGCAGGGCTGGGTGGGAGGTGGGCTGGCCCTGCCCCCCTCGGCCCCAGACCGGGCCGACCCCTCCCTCCCGCCCGCCCGGTGGGGCCTGGCGGCTCCTGGGGCTCCTGGGGCGTCTGCTTGGCTCTAATTTTTCTCCTTTTGGTACGTACACAAAGTAATAATAAACAAAAAGTAAAATTATTCATAACAAAATATAAATAAAGCTTATATTACAAATACCATTTATTTGGATCAGTGAGAAGGATGAAATTGACTTGACTCATGAGAACATAGAATTAGGCGCAGCTAAGCACGGCGCAGTGCGTATCCCCACCAAACTCCGGTGCAACGCGTACCCCCACCAAGCTCTTCCCGCACCCCCAGGGGCACGCGTACCGCACTTTGGGAAACACTGGCTTAGAGGAACCTCTGCATTTCTCGTCGCTCGGCCACCTCGGCGTGTGGGGATGGTGCCGGCAACCACGGGTCCTGTGGCACCATCCCCAGATGTGCACCAGACCCTGCAGGCTAAGCCCCACCCACCGCCATCGGCTGCCCCAGCTGTGTGTCCTCTGGGGGAGAGGGTGGCCCGTCTCAGCGCCTTTCTTTCCCCGCTGCCTTCACTTTAGAGGGCAGCGAGGCTCTGAGAGGTCGTGGCACTTTCCCAAGGCCACACAGCAGGGAGTGGAGGGTCTAGGAGCGTGGCCTGAGCGAAGCCGGGGCCTGCGAGAGACAGACGGGGCGTGGATAGTCACTTTCCCGTGTCCTTTCTTGGCTCATTTTGACTGACTGGCTTTTTTAGGTTTTTGCACATTATGTCCATTGACGTGACACTAAATGTGACGTTGACTGTGCTCGTGTTTCCACCGCGCCCCCCCCTTCTCCTTTAAAGGCTGCTTTTTATTTTTACTTTTTCATATTTTTATTGATTTTTATAGAGAGGAAGGGAGAGGGATAGAGAGAAACATCCACCAGCTGCCTCCTGCATGCCCCCCACTGGGGATGTGCCCGCAACCAAGGAACACGCCCTTGACCGGAATCGAACCCGGGACCTTTCAGTCCACAGGCTGCTGCTTTATCCACTGAGCCACACCAGTGAGGGCTAAAGGCTGCTTTTCAATTGGTGGTTCAGGCACACGGAGAAGTGAGCACAGCTCGTCCTGTGCAGCACTATATATATATATATATACACATATATACATATACATATACATATATACACACACACACACACACACACACACACACACACATATATATATATATATATATATATATATATACATATATATATATATTCATTCATACGAACCCGGACACCCGCCCGGCGCTTCTGCCTCCTGTCCTGGGTGACCCCTGTCCCCATCTGTGTGCGTGCTCGCCGCTGGGGCGAGCGAGGCGAGTGCTGGTGTGGAGATTGGCCATGCAGTGTTCCAGGTCGGCCGTGCCATGTTCTGTATCTGTGGTGCCGTGTTCCGCGTGGTGGCCATTCTCACTGAAGGCGTTGCCTCGCGTGGCCCCGTCTGTGTGTGCGTGTCCAGCTGCTGATGGGCGTGGGGTTGCTGGCCAGCGCCGGCCAGGGTGGGTGGGAGTTTGGGCGGCGCGTGCCTGCGAGGGTGTGGACCGAGCCGGGCCGGAGGGGGCGGGTCCGGCTGTCCCTCCTCCCGCCCTCCGCTGCGTCTCCTGGGCCGCTGTCCCCTCTGGTGGGGTGTGGGAGTTTGTCCCCTTTCCCCGGCGGCTTAGGTGGGACGGCCTCATCCCGGGTTTGCTGGCCGTGCGGGTGCGTTTTTAAAATACATTTTATTGATTTCATACAGAGAGGAAGGGAGAGGGGGAGTCAGAAACATCGATGAGAGAGAAACACTGATCAGCTCCTCCTGCACACCCCCCACTGGGGACGTGCCTGCAATCAGGGTCCACGCCCTTGACCGGAACGGAGCCTGGGGCTGCTCAGTCCGCAGGCCGACGCTCTGTCCACGGAGCCTCACCGGCCAGGCCGTGCAGGGGATTTTTGGGGACCCCCGCTCGCCGTTGGTGCTGTCCCATTGAGCCCTGCCTGGCCTCGGCGGCGTGCAGGGTCTGTTTACTCCGATGCGAGCTGGCTGGGGCCACGTGGGGCCACGTGGGGCCACGCCACGCAGGCCTTTTCCAGGCGGGGGGTGGGGGTTGGGGGTGGGGGCGCCCCCTCTCGCTGCCGTGGTGTGGCTGGGGGCAAAGGGGGGCTGTCATGGAGGCGGTGTCCGCTGGCCCGAGTGGCCGGTGCTCTTTTGTCTTGAGGAAGCCGCTGGCTGCCCGCGGTCCGGAGGGCGCCTCCCGCGTGTCTGCCGGGAGCTTCCGGCTCTGCCTTGGCACCCACACGGCCGTGCGCCTGCGGCGGGTGGCGTGGGTGCTCGTGCTGGCCCATGGGGAGACCCAGCTGCCCAGCCTGGGTGACCGTGGAACCGCCTTCCCCATGGGCACCGGGGGGCCTGTCTCTGGACGCCCCGCCCCACGCCCCGGAGTCCGAGCCCGTGCCCGTGCCCGTGCCCGTGCGGGCCGCTCCCGGTCGGTGTTTGCCATCCTTCCTCTGCCCGGGCCACGTGGGCATGGGCAGCACCGTTTGGGGGGCCGTGCAGAGTTACCCCGTTCACAGTCGCTTCCCTCGGCGCCACACTCACCGGCTCACCCGCCGGCCTCGGGCCAGACCACGATTCTCCGGCTTTTACTGCCCGCGGCTCGGGGCTCCCCACCCCCGGCCCGAGTCCTCACCCGCCCTCTGTCTCCAAGGGGGCGGGGCTGTTCTTGGTCCTCTGCCCCGTGTGACTTTTTACCAGCTGGTAAAATAGACATAAAAATGGGCAGTTCCGCAGCATTTTGTACATTCACGTTTTTTGGGGAGCTCCTTACTATTATAGTTATTGTTACTGTTATTGTTTGAAGCATTACCTCTGTCTCCTTTTCCCCCGTTGACCCTCCTCCCCGCCCTCCCAGCCCCAGACAGGCCCCACCGCCCCCGTGTCTGTGTCGGTTGGTTATGCTCATAGGCATGCAGATAAGTCCTGTGGTTGCTCTGCCCCCGCCCCACCCCTCCAAACTGAACCCGTGCTGATGTGATGGGTGAACATGACATCATCCTTTCTGACAGCTGCTTGTAACCCTGCGAGCAGCTAGGTCCCCCGAATCCGGCCGTGTCCGTATCGTGCTTTGCGGGCGTGGGGTGCGCTGGGGGTCCGAGCGGCGGGCGGTCCACCTCTGCACCGCGAGGCCTTCCCCGGCCCGGCTTCGGGGCGCAGCGCCCCCGAGGGGAGCGGCATCCTCGGGCGTCTGAAGGTCACCCCGCCCCGAGGGTCCGGCGCTGTTTCCAGCCGCTGCCATGGAAACGCACCCGTCATGTGGCCGGGCTGGCAGGTGGGCTCTCCTAGCTGGGGGCGGCCCTGACCCGGTCTTGCCGGCCAGATGCTCGGACAGACCCCTTCCGAGACACGGCCCCGGCTCAGCAGGGGACGGGAGGACGCCGTGTGGGTCAGGGAGGGAGGGGTCTCGGGGAGGCACGGGAAGAGAGGGGGCCTCGCGTCTGGGGTGGTGGGCGGAGGGAGAGCGGGCGGGTGCTGGAACCAGAGCCTCAGGCTCCTGACCTGCGGAAGGGACAGGAACCGCCCTCCCAGAGTTGAGGGGGGCGGGTGACGGGAAAGCCTAAAGCTTTTTAAAAAAAATTTTAAAAAAATTTAAATTACAGTTGACATCCAACAAGTTGGTTTCAGGCGTACCACATAGGGATTGGGCACTGACACAGCTTGTGGGATGGTCACCCCAATAAGTCTAGCCCCGTGTTCGGCAAACTGCGGCTCTCTGGCCCCTTGAGTGTGGCTCTTCCACAAAACCCCACGGCCTGGGCGAGTCTATGTGGAAGAAGTGGCATTAGAAGGAGTTTAAGTTTAAAAAATGTGGCTCTCCAAAGAAAGCTCAATCGTTGTCCTGTGGACAGGTGGCTCTGCGGACTGATGAGCTTGCCGACCCCTGGGCCAGCCCCTTCCTCACACCACAGCCGTTCCTGCACTGCTACCCCGTTCCCCACGGGGGCCTGGAAGCCTTTCCCCAGCCCCCACTGCCCCCCGGGGGGGGAGACCCCAGGCTAAGAGCCCCTTTCCCGGACCCTCCGCCCAGCGGATCCTGCCCTTGCCCGTCCCCCACGGTAAACAAGGACAGACCACCTACTGTGTGCCGTGTGTAGGGCACGGGGGAGGGAGGAAACCCACACCTGCAAACAGGGCCACAGGGGACCCGCCTTCCATTTTTGTCAATAAAGCTTTATTGGCACGGAGCCTGGCCGGTGAAGTGTCATAGGGAGGGATCGGCGGCGGTGATGCCTGAGTATTCATTACCTGGTCCTCTCAAGACCGAGCTTGCTGGCTCCTGTCCCAGGGGACGGGCGGGGAGGGACAGGAAACGGGAAACGCCGGGGAGAAGGAACGGTGTGGCCGGACCGTCGGCGATATGCCCTGTGGAGGGGAGAGCGCCGGGCTGGGGCGGGCGGGTGGTGAGGGAAGGCCGCGTGCACCCAGCGTCACCCAGTGTCACGGAGCTGGAGGAGGGCGTGCAGCGTGGACAGGTGGTTTGCCCGGCGGCGGAGGGAGGGAGGGGAGGAGCCAGGCCCAGCGTGAGCGGCAGCGGGATAAAGCCCGGATTGTTCACCAACCTTTTTTCTTTTTTAAATGGCTTTATTGGTTTGAGAGAGAGAGGAAGGGAGAGGGACGGAGAAACAGAAACATCGTGAGAGAGACTCATCCTCGGCTGGCCGCCTCCTGCCCCCCTCCTGGGGGTGGACCCGCACCCGGGCCAGTTATTGAACGGGAGAGGCTCAACCACGAGCCCCCGGCCCGGCCTTCCTGGACTCTGTGCCCACCAGAAGCTCAGGGCCCTCCTGCCTCTCGGCGAGGGCATCGGGCCCACCCTGTGGTCAGCTGACCCCAGGCCCCCGCGCCTCCGTCCTGAAGAGCACGCTGCCCCTGGCCAGCAGGGCAGGCTCACCAGCACCCTCGGGGACGCCTGCCCGAAGGTGGCATGGCGTTGCCCCTTCTGGGTGACCTGGGTGGCCCTGGCGCCCCAGCCCCAGCATGCAGGAGCCCTGCCGAAGGGCCGAGGGAGAGAGGGAGGAAGGAGGGGGGAGGGTCTGTCTGGAGTTGAGCTCTGCCTTCTGGCGCCCTTGGCCAGCCGCCCAGCCTGCAGACCTTCCCGGGTTCCGGTGTTGGTGAGGGGCAGCAGGGGTGGACGGGCTGGCCCGCACCTCCGAGCACATGCTCCCCGCTGGTTTCCCTCGGCCTTTGGCATGTTGGGGGGGGGGGCTGGGATGCCTGTGGGTCCCAGGCAGGGAGGCCTGTCTGCGCAGTGCCGGGTGGGTGCGGGGTGTCTGTGGCCAGCTCCCCGAGGCCCGGGGCTCCTCCTCCAGGCAATGGCAGGGGGCACTCATTGCCCCGTGTCCAGCCTCGTGTCCCCGTGCTCGCCCCTGGGTGACCTCCCCCTCGCCCTGGGCCCCAAGGGCCAGAGGAAGAGAAGACACTCCCTGAGCACCTCGGCGGACTGGGACCTGTGCCGGGCGGGTGGGCGGGTGGCTCCCCTCGCTCAGGCCCGAGGGGCCATGTCCGCCTGGAGCTGCGGGCCGGGCGAAGGGATGCCTGGGCCCGTGTGGCCGATTCCTCGCAGCCCGGCTCCGTACCTCAGTTTTTCAGTCTGTAAAATGGGGTAGCCAGGTGGCCTCACTCCCAGGACTGAGGGGGGTGCCAGCCTGGGGCCGGCTGTGCCCCTGGGGCCGACCGGCTGCCAGGCTGGATTCCGAGGCTGAGAGTAGATTGTACCTGTTGCTTAAAAAAAAAAAAAAAAATCGAGGCGAGCCCTAACCGGTGTGGCTCAGTGGATAGAGCGGACTGAAGGGTCCCAGGTTCGATGCCTGCCACGGGCATGTATCTTGGTTGCGGGCACATCCCCAGTGGGGGTGTGCAGGAGGCAGCTGACCGGTGTTTCCAGCTCTCTATCCCTCTCCCTTCCTCGCTGTGAGAAACCAGTAAGATGTATTTAAAAACATCCAGGTGAGATCCGCACACCGCCCGCTACGTGAGTGAAGGTGCCCAGTTCCTTTGCCGTGAGCCATCGGTCACGGCCGCCTCCGGCGCCCCGTTTCGAAGCTGACGTGCTGTTTGGAGGCAGGGACCGGGGGAGAGGAGCTGGTCCCGCTCGGACCCTGGTCCCCCGGCCTTCTCCGAACCCCGGGTTTGGTGACTGAGCAGTGAGAACAGCAGCGACGCAGGCACTTCACTGGGCGTTTTAAAACCACGGACACGCCGCCTGCCGTCCCCTCCTGCAGCCGGGGGCATCCAGGCACTTGCCCAGAGCCAGCGTGCCCTCGGGCGTTCGAGTATCGTGTGTGTGTGTGTGTGTGTGTGTGTGTGTGTGTGTGTGTGCGCGCGCACGCGCGCGCACGGGCCAGCCTCTGTCTGGCCGTGATGGCAGGCAGGACAGCGGGACGCTTTCCAGCGTCTCCTGGTGGCCCTCCCCAGCCCCGCACATGCGTGATTGTGGCGGTCCGTGGCCGTCCGTGGCCTGCTGTGCCCCACACGGGGCCAAGTGGTGCCTGGGCAGGCGGAGGTGAGGCTGGCCTGGCACTGGGGTGGGTGTGAGGATCCGGGGGGATGGACACACCTCGGCGGGGAGGAGGAGTGCCAGGTACGCTGTGCCAGGGCCGAGGTGGAGGCTCAGCCAGCGGCTGGAGTGCTGGTGACACGGGGTGGGGTCTGCTGCCCGCGCTCTACCCCGGGGGTGGGGGGGTGGCCACAAGGACCCCGTGGCACACGGTGGCCCTGGGGCCGGGCCGGGGCGTGCTTCTCTCTGAGCTGGCCCTCCGCCCGCCTGTGAAGCCGGCGGCAGCAGCGCTCTGGGCTCAGGCCAACGTGGACGCCGCTGGGCGGTGTGGCCCGGAGGGAGGGCTCTGCCCCGCCCACCCCGGGACGGATCCGTGCTTCCGCGTTGTCCTGGGGGGGGGGGGAATTGGGGCTGGGGTCTCGTGGCCGGGGCTGCCGAGGCTGCTCCCGGATGGAGTGAGTGGGGGGTCAGGGGGGGCCTGGGGCAGGCATCGGACGAGGCCCCTGGGTTTCCCCAGTTTATCTAGTTTGTGCCGAGATGGTCACGTGGCCGCGGAGGGGCCGGGCGGGGCGGGGGTGGGGGTTGTGCCTGTGGATGCCGGTCGGGCCTGCTGTGTGTGTGTGTGGGGGGGGGGGTCTGGGCACCGTTGAGCCCCCAACTGTGGCGCTGGGGCCGTTGGCAGCTTCCGGGCGGGGGTGCGGGGCAGTTTCACAAGCCCGGGCGGGCGGCCGCGGGGCAGGAAGAGCCGGGCTGATGTAAGCCAGCCGAGCCCGGCTGCTTCCGGAGCCTCCCCGCCCGCCGGCCCGCCGAGGAGGAAGCGGGGGCCAGGCCTGAGGCCCGAGGCCCCGAGGCCCCGCGCGGGGTGCACGGGCGCACGGACCGGCCGCTATGGCCCTGGGTCCCGAGGCCTCCCCGCTGGAGTCCGGTGAGCGAGCGGCCTGCACAGCGTGGGGGGTGGGGGGCCCCCCATGTGGGGGGTGGTGCCGGCCTGTGTCCTGCCGTCGCTCAAGCCGACAACACGGCGGGCGGCTGAGGTGGAGGGCCTGCCCCTTGCAGCCTTAGTCTCCCTGAGTGCACCCCAAAGGGACGGAGTGGACGTGGGGGGATCCTGGGCGGGCACGGGGAGGGGGGCACGTGTCCTCTGTGCAGTCGCTCCCCGCGGGGCCTGTCACAAACACGGCCCGCCCGCCCGCCTCCCAGGACCCGGCGAGGTCCCCGCCACCCCGGGCGCAGGGGAGGGAGCCCTCTGCCAGGGTGGCCAGAGCCCAGCTCGGCGGCGTGCGACCCTCCCAAGGCTGCTTGGCGAAGGGCCCGGTGCCCAGAGGACGGGTGCTGCCCGTGTTGACTGTCGCCGTCGTTGTTAAACGCGCCCTCCTCCATCGCAGGCTCGAGGGCGGCAGGGTTGCTGAGGGGCAAACGGAGGCCCCGGGAGGGAAGCCCTTGCCCCAGGCGTCTGGCCCCTCCGGCCGGGACCGGAGGTCTGCCAGGGTCTCCCCCGGAGCGTGGGGGGCGCAGATCGCGGGGTGGCCGGAGCGAGACGGCATCTGGGGTGAGCCTGGCAGCGGAAGGTGCAGCTTGCACCCTGGCCTCCGCCCACTGGCCAAGCCGCAGCCGAGCAGTCCTGGTTTGAGGGCCTGTGGGAGGGCGTTCTGCCCCCAGAGGGACGGCCACGGGGTGGGGCAGCCCCCGCCCACGACTGGCCACGGGATCAGGCACGTCCCCTCCCTGAGCCTCAGTCTGCTCATCCCGTGAATGGGGGTGGAGGGCCGGCTGAGGACTTGAGGGGGTCGGGGCGCATCCAGGGCTGCCGTGCGGTCCGTGGGGAGGCCGTTCTCTGAATTGTGGGTGTCCTCCCCGACCTAGGAACTCCCAACAGGAGGAGTAGGGGTTCAGGCCACGAGCCCCCCTCTGCCGCCTCACTCAGTGGCCGTGGGAGAGGAGGCCCTGCTCCCACTGAGCCTCCGCTTCCGTCTGTAGTCCGGGAGGACGGTGCCCGCCTCAGCTGAGAGCCGGGGGGTGGGGGCCGCTCAGGGCCGAGGGGCAGCGGCGGCGGCTGGGGGGTCCGCTCCCTGGAGGTGGGCCGTGGAGGTGGTGGTGGGCCGTGGAGGTGGAGGTGGTGGCTGGGGGGGGGTCTGCTCCCTGGAGGTGGGCGGGTGAAGGTGGGCGGGTGGAGGTGGTGGCTGGGCGGGTGGAGGCAGTGGCGGGCGGCGTCCTGACGGCCCCCTCTCTCCGCAGGCGAGGCGTTCCTGGGCAGCTTCGTGGCCAGCGGGGTGGGGCCCTCCGCCTCCTCCCACGGGAGCCCCGTGCCCCTGCCCTCTGACCTCTCCTTCCGCTCCCCGACCCCCAGCAGCCTGCCCATGGTGCAGCTGTGGGCCGCCCATGCCCACGAAGGTAAGGAGCCGCGGGTGGGGTGCGGGGTGCGGGCTGCGGGGCACCCCTCCTCCGGCTGTCCCGGGCGCCCCTGCGGTCTGCGCGCAGTGCCCCTCGGGCCCCGCCTCAGGCCTCTGCACCAGCTGCCCCTGCCTGCGGCCTTCGCCACCCACGCTGCCTCCCGCTGGCCCTTCAGGGCCCCCACCTCGCGCTGGTGCGGCGGCTTTGCCTGTGTTTATGGGGAAATGCCCATTGGGCTCCCAGAGGGCACCCCGAGGGCAGGGCCTGCTTCTGCTCCCCCCCAGCTCCCCGTGTCCCCCCAGCTCCCCATGTTCCCCCAGCTCCCCATGTCCCCCCTCCCTCCCTGGCCGGGTCAGCTTGTTAATTGTGGGACCAGTGATGCCCTGAACGTGGGGGGGGGGGAGTCTGTGGGTTCGGCTTCCTGCCGAGAATCGGCACCTCCCCGGAGCCTCAGTTTCCCCCGTCAGCGAAGGGACGGGTCCGGGCACTCTGCCCGCCTCCCCCACCTCTGGCTCTGGGGCAGTTGCGGATGTGGGTGCTCGCTCCCTCCCTCCTCCCGCCTCCAGGGGCCCCGTGGTGCTCTCGGTGCTGAAGATTGGGGTCCTGGGAGCGCCCCCTGCAGGCCGAGTCCACAGTCGCCCCGTTTCCTCTCTGCCAGAGCCCCCTCCTTGTCCCGGGTGCCCTGCACAGCGGGGTGGGCACCCAAGGCTCTCGGGGTGCCCAGTGGCCTGTGGTCCCACGGGACCCACGGCCCCGGCAGCGCCAGGATCACGGGTGGAGCCCGGGAGGGGCTGGGAGAGCGCTCGGCGGGAGTCATTCCTCCCCTGCGGCCGAGATGCCTCGGTTCGAGGTTCGGAGAATGCTCTTGGCCTGCTCAGGGCCCACCGCAGGGAAGGCGGTGGTTCACTAGCGAACCAGTGACGCCAGGGCGCTGCTGGGCTGAGGTCAGGAGGAGCCCTGGGGGCCTCGGTTCAAAACCAGTTCCTCTGTGTGTGCCCCTGGGCAGTGGGCACCGCCCCGCCTCAGTTTTCTCATCTGTAAAACGGGCGTAGTAAGAGGACCACTTCTTTGTTTTTGAGCTTTAAATGAGAATAGCAAGGGCAAAGCAGTTAAAAGTGCTTGGCCCGCCCTGGCTGGTTTGGCTCAGTGGGTAGAGCGTCGGCCTGCGGACTCAAGGGTCCCAGGTTCGATTCCCGTCAAGGGCATGGACCTGCAGGCACATCCCCAGTGGCGGGTATGCAGGAGGCAGCTGATCAATGATTCTAACTCTCCCTCTCCCTTTCTCTCTGTGAAAGATCAATAAAATATATTTTTAAAAAAGAAAGTGCTTGGCCCATGCTGGGACCTCCTACGCTCATCACTGCTCCTCCGTGGATGCATCTGATCCTTTTCCTCTCGGATTTGAGAGCCCAAGTCCGAGCAGGCTGTGGGGGCCGGAGGGGGAGGGAGGCCTGAGCCCTGGGTTGGGGGGGGCACACGGTGCCCCGGGGAGCAGGCGGCAACTTCAGGCTCCCTGCCCTGCGCGGGCAGCCGGGGAAGGGCCAGAGGGGGCTCCGTGGGGGGGACCAGAGGTGGCCCAGCCCCCTTCCTTCTCCCTTGCAGGCTTCTCCCACCTGCCCAGCGGGCTGTACCCGTCCTACCTCCACCTGAACCACCTGGAGCCCCCCAGCAGCGGGAGCCCCCTCCTCAGCCAGCTGGGGCAGCCCAGCATTTTCGACTCACAGAAAGGTAGGAGGCGGAGGGGGGACGGGGGCTGTGGGGTGGGAGGACATTGCCAAGGGTTTCTCTGGGGCCCCCAGTATGGGACCGAGGCCGGGTCAGTAACCCAGGCAGCCCCCATTCCCTAAGGACCCCAGAGGCCCGCTTGGCAGGACCCCCCCGCCCCCGCCTTTTCTGGAGTCTCCAGTTGTGCCCTGCTAGGCTCCCCTCCTAGGCTCTTTGGGCTTCTCCCCCTTTCACAGCCGGGAACACCAAGGCCCGGGACCCTGAGTCAAGCGAGATTTAAATCCGTTCCCACCCTCTTCCCGGGGAGCCTGCCCTCTGAGGGCTGTCTGGGGCGGGGTGGGGGGGCCCTCCTTGCCCTGGGGTCGCAGGGCACCCTCTGGCACCCTTAGGGGCCGCCTGCTCACCGCTGGCTCTCTCCCCGCAGACGGCTTCTACCTGCCGGGCCCGGGCGCCGCGGGCGGCCTGCACCCCCCGGGGGCCCCCGCCAGGACCGCGGGCGCCGCCGCCAAGGGCCCCCCGCGGGAGGGCGCGGCCAAGGAGCGCGCGGGCCGCGAGCCGCCCCCGCTGCTGGGCCGGAAGGAGCCGCGCGCGCGGGAGGAGGCGGCGGCGGCGGCGGCGGCGGCGGCGCGCGGGGTGGTGGACCTGACGCAGGAGGCGCGCGACGGCCGCCCGGACCGCCCGGACCGCCCGGACCGCCCGGACCGCCCGGACCGCGGGCACGCGCGCCTCGCCGAGCGCCTCTCGCCCTTCGCGGCCGAGCCCGGGCCGCCGCGGGCCGCGGCCGCCGACCCCAAAGGCAAGAACCCGCCGCCGCCGCCGCCGCCGCCGCCCGCGCTGGGCCTGTGCAACGGCGGCGCGGACGCGGGGCTGCCCGCGCTGCTGGCCGAGGCGGCCCGCGGCGCCCGGGACGAGGGCGCGGGGCGGCTGCGGCGCGCGGAGGCCCTGCTGCCCGCGCCGTGCGCCTGCCCCTCGCCGCTGCCCCCGGGCAAGGGCCCGCCCGCGCCCCCCGCCGCCGCCTTCGGGCCCGGCTACGCCGTCTTCCCCGCCGCGGGCGGCCGCGAGCCGGGCCGCGAGCACCGCGTGGTGGCGCCCACCTTCGTGCCTTCCGTGGAGGCCTTCGACGAGCGCCCCGGGCCCATCCAGATCGCCTCGCAGGCGCGCGACGCCCGCGCCCGGGAGCGGCCCTGCGTCCTGCAGGCGCCGCCGGGCTCCCCGCGGCCGCCGCCGCCCCCGGACCGGCCGGACCGGCCGGAGAAGAGCTCGGTGATCCGCTCGCTCAGGCGCCCGCCGCCGCCGCCGCCGCCGCCCGCCGACGCCCCGCCGCCGCGCGCGCGCGCCTCCCCGGACCCGCGCGCCTTCCTGCGGGCCAAGGAGCCGCCCCGGCCCGAGGCCGAGCCGCGGCCCTGCGAGCGCGCCCCGCGCGGCCCCGCCGCCGCCGCCGCCGCCGCCCCGCCGGCCGCCGCGCTCTTCGGCCTGGAGCCCGCGCGCCCCCCGCCGCCGCCCGCGGCGCCCGAGCCCAAGTGGAAGCCGTTCGAGCTGGGCGCCTTCGCGGCCTCGCAGATGGCGGCGCTGGCGGCGCAGCACCACCACGCCGGCCGCGCCGAGGACGAGGCGGCGGCCGCCAAGAAGGCCTACCTGGACCCCGCGCCGCCGCGCGCCCGGCCCGGCGCCGCCGCGGAGCTGCTGCCCGGCGAGGCCTCGGCCATGCAGAGCCTCATCAAGTACAGCGGCAGCTTCGCCCGCGAGGCCGGCGCCCCGCGCCCCGCCGGCGGCGGCGGCAAGAAGAGCCCCTTCGGCGGCCTGGGCACCATGAAGCCCGAGCCCGCGCCGCCGCCGCCCCCCGCGGGCGCCCCGCGCGCCCAGGCCCGCCTGCCGCACCCCGGGGGCCCGGCCCCCGCCGCGGGCCGCCAGCTGAAGCGGGACCCCGAGAGGCCCGAGAGCGCCAAGGCCTTCGGGCGCGAGGGCTCCGGCGCCCAGGGCGAGGCCGAGGTGCGACACCCGCCCGTGGGCATCGCCGTGGCCGTGGCCCGGCAGAAGGACAGCGGCAGCGGCAGCCGGCTGGGGCCCGGGCTGGCCGACCAGGAGCGCTCCCTGTCTCTGAGCAACGTGAAAGGTGGGCCCTGGTCCCCCTGCACCCCGCTTCCCCCAGATCCCCAGCCTTCTCTTTCTGGCCTCCCTGCACCCCCTCCTCTCCCGCCTCCCTCCTACCATTTGTCCCTCCTTCCCTCCGGCCGCAGCTGCTGCGGGAAGCGGATTGCTTTTCCCGCCAGCACGCAGGGAACCGTGAAGAAGGAAGGCAGAAGGGACCGTTACGTCCCCGGCGCCCTGAACACGCCGGGCTGCCCCGCAGTCTGCTCTGCCTGCAGCCTGGGAGGGCGGGCTCTCTCTCCCCGGGACAGCGTGGGTGGTCTCCTGAGCATCGCTCTTCCTCATGACACGACAGGGTCACCCTTTCCTTTTCCTGGCCCTGCACGCTCCACCCGGCTCTCGTCACGTTCCTCCGGCCTTTCCCCTTGGGGCGCTGCTGTTTTCCCTCCTCGGAGGTTTTCTTTCCTTTTCCCAGTGTATTACTGATTTCAGAGAGGGAGAGAGAGAGAGAGGGACATGGACGTGGGAGACATGTCAGTGATTGCCCCCGCATGTGCCCTGATGGGGGTGGGGGTGGAACCTGCACCCCGTGCACAGCCGGACGCTCTCCCCGAGTTCGGTGGAGTGAACGGTGTGCGTTTTGTTACTGGCTGAGCTGGGCGGGTCGCTGCGTGTCCCGGGGTCTCACATAAGTTGCTGTTGGAACCCCTCCTGGGACTTGGGAGGGTCGATATTTGTGGCATTTTTGTTGAGGGGCTGACTGAGCCCCCCCCTCCAGCCAGGGAAGCCTCTCCTCTGCCCCCCCCGGGGGGGGCCCCCGCCAGGCCTGTCTTGTCAGGCAGTGAAGGGGACTGTGACCCTGGCGTGGAGGTGGACACGCCCTCCCCGGAGGCAGAGGCTGGGCCTCTCTCTGGTCCTTTCCCGCCCAGAATGTGACGTGACAGTGTGGCCACACCTCATCCTGGAGCTCCGAGTGCCCGCCCGCCCGAGGGGCCTGTGCGGGCGTGTGTATGTGTGTGTGTGAGAGTATGAGTGTAAGATTGTGTGTGATTGTGTGTGTGTGATTGAGTGTATGTGTGTGTGAGTGATTGCGTGTAAGTGAGATAGTGTGTGTGCTTGTGTGTGATTGTGTGTGTGTGTGATTGAGTGTATGTGAGATAGTGTGTGTGGTTGTGTGTGTTGTGTGTGAGTGATTGTGTGTTTGATTGTATGTGTGAGAATGTAAGATTGTGTGTGATTGTGTGTGTGTGTGTGTGATTGAGTGTATGTGAGATAGTGTATGTGATTGTGTGGTTGTGTGTGAGTTAGTGTGTGTGTGGTTGTGTGTGAGTGATTGTGTGTGTGTGAGATTGAGAGTGTGTGTGTGTGTGAGACAGTGTGTGTGTGTTTGGCAGTGCATGAGAGAGGGAGGCCAGGAGGAAGGGAGTGTGTTTGAGATAGTGTGTGTTAGTGTGTATGTGTGATTATGTGTGTGTTAGTGTGTATGAGATAATGTGTGTGAGATAGTGTGTGTGTGTGTATGTAATTGAGTGCGTGTGAGATAATATGTGAATGTGTGAGGTTGTGTGTGTGATAGGATGTGTGTGATTGAGTGAGTGTGTGAGCGTGTGGCAGTGCGTGAGAGGGAGGGAGGGAGGCAGTGACAGGAGTGCGTGGGGGAGGATGTGACAGGTTTGGGAGGAGGCCTCCGGGGACTCGCCTGCTGCCCTGTGGCTGACGTCGGGCAGGCGCCCTGGGTCTCCCTCCTGAGCTAGCCTCCCAGAGTGGCTTCTCGCAGCCGGCCTCCGGGGGCAGGGTGGGGCCTCCAGGGCGGGTGGGGGCTCCCCAGCCAGTGGGCGGCCCCCCCAGGTTTCCTGGTCGCTTCTCCCTCTCTCGCTTTGGGGAGTGAGCCTTCTGCCTGTCGGGGGCGTGTGTGCGTGTGTGTTCCGATCCAGGCTCTGCCTCTTGCAGCCGCGTGACCGTGAACAGAAGGGCAGAGCCCCCGGGGTCCCCACGTCTACGTTTACCCGGGGGAGTAGCCAGGGTGGCCCTTCCTCGACGCCACGTGGGCTGCTGGGCACACAGCAGGCGCCTCACGGACAGTCTGCCTTTCCCGCTCACGTTCGAGGGGTGAGGGTCTTAAAGGCTCTGCCGCGCCCGCGAGCCCTCGAGCCTTCGGGGAGGGCCGAGTCCTCCCGCGGGTCTGGTCTGGTCTGGGGGGTCGTGGACCCTGCGGGGGCCTGAGGGCCGGTGTGGTCTACACCTGGGAGCCCCCGAGGACGGCGCCTGGGCCCAGGGACCCCACAGTCAGCCCGCAGGAACGTGCTACCCCATCCGACGCGGTCAGTGTAGAGCCATCAGCTCATCCTCCCCGAGCCAGGGAGGGAGCACTCGCTCCGGCCTCACAGCAGGGCCGGGAGCCGCAGTGACAGGAGCCGGGCCCCAGCCGGCCGCATGGCCCTCGTGCCTCAGCCGTTGCCCCCTCCTCCCCGGCCTGGCCTGCTGGCGGCGGTGGCGGCCCCGTGGACGGTGTTGCTCAGGCCTCTGCTGGCCCAGCCTCTGAAGTGACAGCAGCCAGGGGTGCTGTGTCCCCGGGGAAGGCAGGAAGTCGGGGAGACAGGACGGACGTGTCCCTGGCCTGCTGGCGGCGGTGGCGGCCCCGTGGACGGCCCCGTGGACGGTGTTGCTCAGGCCTCTGCCGGCCCAGCCTCTGAAGTGACAGCAGCCAGGGGTGCTGTGTCCCCGGGGAAGGCAGGAAGTCGGGGAGACAGGACGGACGTGTCCCTGGCCTGCCCGCTCCTGCCCTGACCAGCTGGCTTTTCTGGGCTTGAGCTTGCTCTGCCTCCCCTGAGGTCCTGAGCCGGGCACTGCCCAGAGCTTCCGGAACGCTCAGGCCTGCCTGCCAGGTGGCCCTTCGCCTCGGGGACTCGCCTCCCCCCGTGCCAGGCCGCCGGCCCTGTGCCTTCTCTGCCGTCGGGCATGCACTGCGCCCTCCCAGCCCCTCACCTTCCCGGAGCCTCTCCGGGGCTCTGGCTCAGCTCCTGTGTCGGGGGCAGGAGGGGAGGCGGGCGGGGGCGCCCAGGGCGGCCTTGCACACGGCTCCTGCCCGCGGGCGCAGGTGCTGGGGCCAGCGGCCCTGTCTCGGGCGGAGCGGTGCCGTCTGTGTGCCGGGCTGGGGCCGAGGCCGCCTCTGCGCCCTCCCCCCTCCTGAGACAGCCGGGCAGGGGCCGAGGCTGCCTGAGGCGGGGGTGCCCTGCAGGGGGGGCTGGGCTAGTGCCCTAGGACACCGACTGCCCGGGGAGGTATTAGTCCAGCTTCCACGGTTCTCCCTTAAGACGCATCCCAGCCGCTCGGTGTGGCTCTGCCGCCAGGGAGCGCTGACCCCCTGCCCACCAGCCGGTGTCCGCGCTGGTTTCTGGCTCACAGCGGAGGGGGGCTCGGCCGAGGGGGGGGGCAGGGGATGGCGGTGTGTGTGTGTGTGTGTGTGTGTGTGTGTGTGCAGGCGAGGAGGGCGACAGTGGGGGATCCTCAGGCTCCTACCCCCTACCCCTCTCCGCACGGGCCAGGCTGGGCTTGGGGACCCACCTTCTCTGCACCCGGGGGGGGGTTGCGGGGGTCGGGGGGTCGGGGGGGATCAGGGGCCTTGCGGAAGGCGGAGCTGAACCAGCCTCAGGCGGGGGCACCTGTGGGCACCCCGGCGGGTCGGGGAGTGCTGGCAGCTCCCACACGCTCCTCTCGGCTTTGCTTTTCTGTCCCGATTGCTAGCCGAATAGCCACGTGTCTGCCACGTGTCTGCCACGAGTAGCCACACTGACGGCCCGCGTGGGTCTGGCTGTTCTCCGGACCCGCAACCCACGTTTGGGCCGTGGTTCCCCTCTACCTTGACCGCCCCAGCCCCCCGCGCCTGCCTTGCTGACCTTTCAGTAGTAACTAAAGCTAGTTTCTTTGTTTAGGTTTTCATTTGAGGATGTTTTTTCCATTGACGCTTAGAGAGAACAGGGAGGAAGGAGGGAAGGGGAGGCGAGAGAGAGAGAGAGAGAGAGAAAGAAGCATTGGCGTGAGGGAGACACGTGGGCTGGTTGCCTCCCAGGGGCGACCCCACCGGGGCCAGGTGTCGAACCTGCAGCCCAGGTGATGCGCTTGGCCCTTCAGTGGGCAGGAGGGTGGGTGCTCTCCCCGGCGGGCGGGCGGGCTGGGCCTGTGACCGGCAGGAGGAGGCGTTGGCAGGAGGTGCGGCTGCTGGGCGAGTCAGGCTCCGGGCGGGAAGCCGAGGGGCGCGTCCGGGGCAGAGGGCGCCGGGCGGGCTTGGGGGGCAGCTGCACGGAGGACGTTGAGGGGCCCTGGCCGGGGGCTCACGCCCTCCCCACCCTCCCAGGGCACGGCCGGGCGGATGAGGACTGCACGGACGAGCGTGGCCGGCACCGCGAGGAGCGGCTGCTGAGCGCGCGGCTGGACCGGGACCAGGAGAAGCTGCTGAGGTGAGGCCCCCGCCTGCCTGGGGTGACGGGGTGACCCTCCTGGGCCCTGGCTCCTCCGCCACGGGTGCCACGGTGCTGAGTGTGGGAGCTGCCCCAGCCCAGCACCCTGACCCTGACCCTGGCCAGGGCCCCGCACCCCGCAGCCCGCCTCTGCCGCCGGGGCGCAGTGTGGTCCTGGCGGCGAGCCGTGGGCCGATGCCCCGGGCCGTCGGCTAGCCCGTGTCTGTTCCTTCCAGAGAGAGCAAGGAGCTGGCCGACCTGGCCCGGCTGCACCCCACCGGCTGTGCTGCCAACGGCCTGAACCCCAACCTCATGGTGACCGGGGGCCCGGCGCTGGCAAGCTCAGGCCGCTGGTCCGCCGACCCCGCGGCCCACCTGGCCACGCACCCCTGGCTGCCCCGGTCCGGCAGCACGTCCATGTGGCTGGCCGGGCACCCCTACGGTGAGTGGGTCCTTCCCCCGGCCTGGGGGGGTGTCGGCGGGCGGGGAGAGGCAGGCCAGCCCAGCCGGCTGCTGCCGCCGCCTCCCACATCCCTCCCTCGTTTGTCCGGGAGGGTGATTACGGCGGCACCGTCTCGGGGTTTCTCTGCGTGGGTCTGTGGGGGTGGTGCTGGGGGGGGGCAGCTGTGGGCGTCCCCCAGCCCTCGCCCCTCAGCTTCCCGCACAGGGGCCCGGGGAGCCGGCAGGGAAGGGCTGGGCTGGGGCCCCCCGCACTGACGTGGGCCCGGGTCTCTCCTAGGTCTGGCCCCCCCATCTCTGCACCAGGGCATGGCGCCTGCCTTCCCGCCGGGCCTGGGGGGCTCGCTGCCCTCGGCCTACCAGTTCGTCAGGGACCCCCAGTCCGGCCAGCTGGTGGTGGTCCCCAGCGACCACCTGCCTCACCTGGGTGAGTGCTGGGCTCACCCCGAGAGCCAGGGCCTCCTGCGGGGGGGGGGGGGGGGAGGTGGCACCCAGCAGAGCAGATGCAGGCAGTTGGGCTCAGAGAGGACCTTCCGATGGGGTTCCCACGTGTGATAAAAACGGGGGGCCCTGGGGTAAGCGCCACTGGGACCCCACCCAGGACCCACGCGGAGCACCGAAGCAGGGCCACGGGTCGGGCATGGGCACCCTCACCCCCGCGCCCCCTCCCTCAGCACCCACCGGGCAGCCTCTGGGTGCAGTGGGGTCAGGGGTGGGGTCCACGCGGGCGCGCTCCAGCCTGAGGCTGCAGGGACCTCCTCGGCGGCGGGGGTGGGGGTGGGGGCGGATGGCCCCGGCGCGGCCTCACCGTGTGTCTCCCCGCAGCGGAGCTGATGGAGCGGGCCGCGGTGCCGCCCCTCTGGCCCGCCCTGTACCCCCCGGGCCGCAGCCCCCTGCACCACGCCCAGCAGCTGCAGCTCTTCTCCCAGCAGCACTTCCTGCGGCAGCAGGAGCTGCTCTACCTGCAGCAGCAGGCGGCCCAGGCCCTGGAGCTGCAGAGGAGCGCCCAGCTGGTGGTGAGTGCGGTGGGGGCGACGGGCTCTGCGGGCGCGGGGGGGCCCCCCACCCCCACTGTGGGCGGTGGGACGCAGAGGTCAACTGGCAGACACGCCAAGTGGTGATGGACCGTGGGGGGGGGAGGGGGACACGAGAGGCTGGTGGTCAGGGAGGGCCTCCTGGAAGAGGTGGCGTTTGCCCAGAGGCCTAGCGGAGTCCGTGGTGGGGGTCCCCCGGGCAGAGGGCACCGCACCAGGAGCCAGGCCCGGGGGTGGGCGGAGCTTGGCGGGGCAGAGGCGCGGGAGTGGTGGCAGGCGAGGCGTCCCTGTGCCCTGCTGGCCGTGCCCGCGATAGCCTGGGCCCTCCCTGGGCTGGGCTGGCCTCGGACGTCGAGTTGCCGGATCCCCTAAGTGGCCCCCCAAACCCCCTGCCTCCTCGCAGGCAGACTGGGACCCCTGTCCCCGGCCAGGCCTTGTCCCTCCTCCGCGTGCAGCGGCCACTTGGGAGGGGTTGGCAGGGTGGCCGTGCGGCAGAGGGCACGTGGGCGCGAGCCTCCCTCTGCCACGCCTGGCTGTGTGCCCTCGGACACGTGGCCTCCCCTCGGGGCTTCCGGCTTCCTCCTCTGGGAAGCGAGCTGCTGGCTCCCGTGTCACGTGGTTGCTCAGCGAGGCCGAGGGATGGTGCGGGCTGGCGCTCGGAGCGTGTCCCCCCCCCCCCCCCGTGTGTGTGTGTGTGTGTGTGTGTGTGTGTGTACACACGTGTGGACGGCCCGGCCCCGTGGGCACTGGCTGACCTTGAGTAAGGTGGCCAGACATCCTGCTTTTTAACAATTTGTCCCGCGCCCCGCGGCGTCTGAAAAAAGTCCCGGGACTTTATTATTTATTTATATATATTATATACACACACACACACACACACACACACACACACACATATATATATGTTATTGATTTTTTACAGAGAGGAAGGGAGAGGGATAGAGAGCTAGAAACGTCGATGAGAGAGAATCACCGACCAGCTGCCTCCTGCACACCAGGAACGTGCCCGTAACCAATGTACATGCCCTTGACCGGAATTGAACCCGGGATCTTTCAGTCCGCAGACCGACGCTCTACCACTGAGCCAAACCGGTTTCAGCGAAAAATTGGGACTTTTTAAAAATGCCGCGGGTTGTGGGACAAATTGTTAAAAATCAGGACATCTGGTCACCTTACCCTGAAGCCATACCACCCCCCCCCCCCCATTTCCTCGGAAGTCATCAGGGACGGAGAGGGCTCCCCAGCCCGCCCGGGGCCCGGCAGGCAGGGAGCTCTCCGAACGCCCGCAGCTGCCGGTGCCAGAGCTCCTTCGTCTTTGGGAGCCCCCCTGCCCTCACTGAGGGCCCCCTGCTTTGTCTGCTGGGTTCTAGAAGGAATGCTGCGCTTGTTCCGTGCGCTCCTCGGCGGAATGTCTGCCTCGGGCTGGGAGTGGGGTGGGCGGCCTGCACGCTGGACCCCGCCGAGGCGCTCTGGGGGCCGCGGAGCCGGCGCTGACCCTGCCCTTGGGCCCCCCCTCCCCCAGCAGGAGCGGCTGAAGGCCCAGGAGCACCGGGCGGAGATGGAGGAGAAGGTCAGCAAGCGCAGCCTGGCCGCCGCCGCGGGCCCCGGGCTGCTGCCCCGGAAGCCCCCCGGCCTGGCCGCGGGCCCCGCCGGCACCTACGGCAAGGCCCTGAGCCCCCCGCCCTCGCCCCGCGCCTCCCCGGTGGCCGCCCTCAAGGCCAAGGTCATCCAGAAGCTGGAGGACGCCGCCAAGCCGCCGCCCGCCTACGCCTACCCCGCCACGCCCAGCTCCCACCCCAGCAGCCCGCCGCCCGCCTCGCCGCCGCCCGCGCCCAGCCTGGCCCGCAAGGAGGAGGCGCCCGAGAACGCCGCGGAGAAGAAGGACCTGGAGCTGGAGAAGGACGCCGCCAGCCCCTTCCCCGCCTTGTTCTCAGGTGGGTGCGCGCCTCGGCCCGGCTGTGCCCCCGCCGGCCCGTCCGCCCGAGTCCTCCATTGGCCCGGCCCGCCACTGCCCTGCTGAGGCCCTAGGGGCACCCCGGAGTGGGCCCAGGCACCCCGCAGAGCCCCCTCACCCCCACCCCCACCCCCGGTGGTGTCAGGGAGATGGGCGTGATGGCCGAACGCACGCGGAGACCGTGAGACCACGGGGTAGCCGGCACCAGGCCTGCCACGTGGCAGCCACGCCGACAGCAGTGCGGGGACCCCCGTCCCGGGCCGGACCACGGGGCAGCCACGCCGACAGCAGTGCGGGGACCCCCGTCCCGGGCGGGACCCCACCCCGTGTGCCGCGGGCGCCCACGCTCCTCCCCGTCCCGTGTCAGCGGGGACGTGCGGGACGTGGCCTGCGTGGGGCCTCAGGCCGTGGTCCCCCTCTCCCCGGGGCTGAGAGCGGGCGTGTGCCTGGGACCACCGAGTCTGAAGCAGATGCTGCTGCCAGGACGCTGCGTGGCGTCGGGCAAGTGGCTGGCCCTCCCTGAGGAGCCTCGACGCCACGCTGACGCTCAGCACCGAGCACGTGCCTGACCCTGGCTGCTCCGTGCACCTACCCCCTCCCTCCCCCCCCCCCCCCGGCTGGGTTACTCTTAAGAGGGGGACGTATTATGGTTTCTTTTTTTTTTTTAAATATATTTTATTGATTTTTCACAGAGAGGAAGGGAGAGGGATAGAGAGCTAGAAACATCAATGAGAGAGAAACATTGACCAGCTGCCTCCTGCACACCCCCCACTGGGGATGTGCCCGCAACCAATGTACATGCCCTTGACCGGAATTTGGGACCCCTCAGTCCGCAGGCCGACGCTCTATCCACTGAGCCAAACCGGTTTCGGCGTATTACAGTTTCCTGACAACTTGGGTGCCCACCTCGGCTCTAACGGGGTGGGGCGGGCAGTCCCTGTGTCGTGGAGGCTGGAGACGCACAGGCTCGGGGGCACTGCTTGGGGTCTTGCTAGGCATTTGCTTCCGCACCCGCCGGGCCCTGGGTGCTGGGGGCGGGGCCAGAGGAGGGGCTGCCCGTGAGTCCTGCCTCTGGGTCTGAAGACCCCTGGGGTCAGGCTGGTGGCTGGTGCCCCCGGGGTGAGATCCTGGCGGGCAGAGGGGCGTGTGGCCTGTCCCGGCGGGTGGGTGGGTGCTGGCGAGGGCACAGGGGTGGTGGGTGTGGCAGGCAGAGAGGCGAAGGCACGGGGGTGGCGGGGGTGGCAGGCAGAGAGGCCCGCGGACCGGACTGCTGACCGCCCGCCGTGTCCTCGCAGACATGCCGCCCCGGTACCCGTTCCCGGCCCTGCCGCCGCACTACGGGAGGCCCTACCCGTTCCTGCTGCAGCCCACCGCGGCCGCCGACGCCGACGGCCTGGCGCCCGACGTGCCGCTCCCGGCCGGCGGGCCCGAGCGCCTGGCGCTCTCGCCCGAAGACAAGCCGGTCCGCCTGTCCCCGTCGGAGATCCCGGAGCCGCTGCGGGAGGGCCCCGGCGCCGAGCCGCTGGCCGCGCGGGAGGTGAAGGCGGAGGTGGAGGACGAGGACGAGGACCCCGCGGAGCTGCCCGCCCTGGCGTCCCCGCTGGCCCTGCGCCCCGAGGAGGCCATGGCGGCCCCGAGCCCCGAGGCTGGCTGCGACGGCGGCCCGCTGGACGCTCAGGGGCTGGGTCCAGCGGGGGGGCAGGGCGGCGCGGAGCCCTCCGGCTGCCTGGACTTTGCTGAGGGGGCCGACGTGCCCGTGGACTCGCCCGGTGGGACGGCATCCTGCACGGCCGTCCCGGACTTGGGGGGGCGGCTGACCCCAGAGACGCTGGTCGAGGCTAAGGAGGAGCCCGTGGAGGTGCCCGTGGACGTGCCCGTGGCCATGCCCGTGGCCGTGGCGGAGGCAGTGCCCGAGGAAGGCCTGGCCCCGGCAGCCCCCGTTGAGCCCCGGCCCAGCCTGGAAGTGGGCGCCGGTGACAAGCCCCCCGCGGAGGGACAGTGTCTGGGTCTGGAGGCCCCAGAGGCCCAGGAGGCCACCCCGGAGCCCGCCAGCGCCTGCTTCCTGGAAGAGGAGAGCCCCGACAGCTTCCCGCCCGGCCTGGAGGACCCGCTGGCCGGCATGAACGCCCTGGCGGCGGCGGCAGAGCTGCCCCAGGCCCGGCCTCTGCCCTCCCCGGGCGCCGGGGCGCAGGCCCGGGAGCAGCTGGAGGCGGCGCAGAGCTTCCTGCACGGCATCACCCTGCTGAGCGAGATCGCCGAGCTGGAGCTGGAGCGGAGGAGCCAGGACGGCGCCGGTGAGCTGGGGCTGGGCACGGGTGCTGTGTGTGAGGGTGTCTGTGTATGTGTGAGGGTGTGTGTGTGAGGGTGTGTGTGTGAGGGTGTGAGTGTGTGAGTGTGTGTGTGTGAGGGTGTGTGTGTGTGTGTGAGGGTGTGTGTGGGGGTGTGTGTGTATGAGAGTGTGTGTGTGAGGGTGTTTGTGTGTTTGTGTGTGAGTGTGTGTGTGTGAGGGTGTGTGTATGTGTGTTAGTGTGTAAGGGTGTGTGTGTGTGTGTGTGTGTGAGGGTGTGTGTGTATGTGTGTGTGAGTGTGTGTGTATGTGTGTTAGTGTGTAAGGGTGTGTGTGTGTGAGGGTGTGTGAGGGTGTGTGTGTGAGTGTGTGTGTGTGTGTGTGAGGGTGTGTGTGTGAAGGTGTGTGTGTGTATGTGAGGGTGTGTGTGTGTGAGTGAGGGAGTGTGTGAGGGTGTGTGTATGTATGTGTGTGAGGGTGTGTGTGTGTGTCTGTGTGTGTTTGTGTGAGGGTGTGTGTGTCTGTGTGTGAGGGGGTGTGTGTGTGTAATTTTACAAGACTTAAACGTTTTGGCTCGTGGGGGAGAGCGTTGGCCTGCGGACTGAAGGGTCCGATCCTGTCAAAGGCAGGCTCCTCGGTTTCGGGGTCCTCGCTGGCCCAGGTCCTGGTCGGTCCCGGCAGGAGGCAGCATTGACATTTCTCTGTTTTTCCCTCTCCCTCCACTCTCTCTCTCCAAACCAATGAAAAAAAAATCCTCAGGTGAGGATAAAAAAAGAAAAAAGACTTAAACATTTTAAAAACACCCAGGACATGGCTTACTCGTATTTAGTGAAACGAATATATTTATGTATATATTTTTTGTAAGATATACATAAAACTTATCACCTTAACTGTTTCCAAGTGTCCAGGTCAACAGGTTGTGGGCTCACGTTCAGCCATCTGTGGGGTTCTCGGTGGTGACTTTTCTCTTCTTCTGTCCGTGTGAATTTTGTATTAGCAAGATCCTTTGGGTTGCCAGGGGCAGAAATTCATTAAAAAAAAAAAGATATTTTACTGATTTATTACAAAGAGGAAGGGAGAGGGATAGAGAGCTAGAAACATCAATGAGAGAGAAATATCGACCAGCTGCCTCCTGCACACCCCCCACCGGTGATGTGCCCGCAGCCAAGTACATGCTCTTGACCGGAATCGAACCTGGGACCTTTCAGTCCGCAGGCCAACGCGCTATCCACCGAGCCAAAAAGGTTCAGCCGGAAATTCGTTTTCACTGGCTTAGAAAAAGCGGGACGTTTATTGGCTCCCGGAGCTGAGGGGCAGCAGCGAGGAGATAAATAGCTTCAGGCATGGCTGGATCCAGGCGCTCAAGCCAAGTTATCAGGAGCCACCTTCGCCCCGTCCCTCCCTCCCTGTTCCTCTCTGCTGGCCTCATTCAGGGCAGCCCCCTGTTCTCACCGGGGGCGGGCGGGGTCCCGGTACCCGTTCCAGGCCCTGGGCCTCAGCTCGGAGCCTCCAGAAGAGGCGTCCGTCCCGGCCGGCAGCTCTGGCAAAGGGCCGCCATCCGCTGGCTCGGGGTTCATGCTTCCCGCAGCCGTGCACCCTTGGAGCCCAGGGGATGGGAAGGACCGGACTGAGCATGCTCCACCCTTGACGGAGTGTCACTTCTGGGGTGCAGGAGAAGGCGGGCCTCCAACAGAAGCGGGGTGCCCCCGGCCAAAGGGCTGGGCACAAAAACCGAAGTGCAACATAGAACATGGGCACTCCCAGAACTGTGGAGAGAGGGCTGTGGGCCAGACGCCGCCTCGCACCCCACGCTCAGCCTCACGCGGCAGAGGGGGGGCGCCGGCGGCCACGGCGGTGATAACAGCAGCGCCTCTGGCGTCGCTTCTACTCACGTTTCTAAAACGGACCGCTCGGTCAGCAGCAATGGTTCCCGCTCAGTATAGTGTCTCACTAACCAGTTTTCAGGTATTTTTAAAACGTATAAATGTTTTTTATTTGAGACATTTGTGTTGTTTATTTTACTTAATTTAATTTTTTTGTTAGTCCTCATCTGAGGATATTTTTCCCCATTGTTTTTCAGAGAGAGAGGAAGGTGGGGGGAGAGGGAGAGAGAGACATGGATGTGAGAGAAACACCACCTGGCTGCCTCCCGCAGGCGCTGCAACCCAGGGACAGGCCCTTGATTGGGAATCGGACCTGAGATCCGTAGGTGTACAGGCTGATGCTCTAACCACTGAGCTCACCGGCCAGGGCAACATTGCTGTTTTCTGAATGTTTCTTAGGGACCGCCCATGGCCCGTCCTCGCTGGTTGGGCGTCTGCCTCCGCCTTTCCTTGCCTGTTCCTTCTGGCTGTTGGGACGATGTGACCTCTGCTGCCCGGCCTGCGGAGGTTCCTGGGGACCTGCCCCCGGGGTGGGGGGGCTGTCCAGCGGCCCCCTCAGCGCCCTGTCTCCCTCAGATGTGCCCTTGGTTTTTCTGGAGTTCATTGCTGCCTTTTGTTGAAATGGTTTGGTGTGGGTTTTTCCAGAGGAAATTGAAAACCCTCTAAGTCCTACTAACTGGTGGAGGATCTCCAGGGGGGACCCCTGAGGGGGCTGAGGAGGGTCTGCAGTTTGGGGGCCGCCGCTCACCCTGGTTCCTTTCGAACCCTGCCTCGCTTCCTGTCTGGGGCCCTGGGGCCTCGGTCAGCAGATGCTCGTTAGGCGTCTGCGGTGTCCGTGGCACATGCTGCCGAGGCCCGGCACGGCCTGGCGGGCAGGCGGGGCGCCCGCTGGGATGGAGACGGCGGAGGTGGAAGGGGTCTCCGAGGGGATGGCCGGAGGCCCCTCCTCATACGGGGACCTGAGGAGGCGAGGGCGGACGGCTCTTCTGGGGACCGCCGTGCAGGCCGGAGGGCAGCGGGGGCAGAGGCCGAGGGGGCAGTGCCTGGCGTGGGAGGGAGCAGGGCGGCTGGCGTTGGAGTGGCCTGGGGGGGCAGCAGTGGGGAGGGGGTAGGGGGCAGTCTTGGGGGGCTTTCCCTTTGAATGGAGTCATCAGAGGGCCGTTCTGAGCTGGAGTGTGGGGCTGCATTGCGGCCCTGGGTCCAGGCCAGGTGGGGTGCGGGCGGTGCGGAGGGAGGGCTCTGAGCTGGGGAAGCTGTGGCTTGGGGGGCAGTTTGGGCCAGAGAGCAGCAGGTGGTTCGGATGCGGGCCTCTGAGGTGCCCTCAGCGCTGTGGGTGTGGCTCTGCGATGGGCTGGGGGGCCTGCTCCCCTCAGTGGCTGAAGGAACAGCACCAGTCCCCACGGTTTCCTTTCAGAGCCGGGCAGTGGGGCCAGTGGTGAGCAGGGGGCGCTCCTCCCATGGCCACGCCACTTCCCGGAGCCAGCAGGCCTCCCACGTGGCTGCCCACACTGAGTGAACACCTCTCCCCCGCTTGCCAGCCTCGGCCCGTGCCTGCCGTGGCCCGTGGGTGCCAGCACACGTCCGCGCTCTGGCCCCGGTCCCCCTCAGGGAAACCAGCAGGCTGGCGTCTGAGAGCCAGGTGTGGGCAGGCGGGATCCCCCGAGGCCTGCTCCTTGCGTGTAGTCGGATGTGTTCTCCGTGTCCTCACGTGGCCGTCCCCGTGTGTCCGTGGCCTCATCTCCTCTTGAGGATGTAGTCACATTGGTGAGGGCCACCCCAGACTTCACTTTACCTTGACCGCATCTTTCAAGACTGTCTCCAAGTAAGGTCACATTCTAAGGTGCTGGGTTCAGCCTTCAATGTGTGATTTTGGGGGGACACAAGCGACCGTAGCAGCTGGTCATCGGGCTGCACTGGGGTGTCGGTCCTGAGAGCCCCAGCAAGACTGGCTCATTGGCCGGGAAGGGGTGCAAAGCCCCCGTGGGCCCCTCTGTCTGGAGCAGCCTTACCCAGCAGCCCAGAGTCCTGGGAGGCCTTGACGGGTGTTGCTCGGGGTCACCTCCGGGGGTGCCTCGGGGTCCCTGTGACACCCCCACAGGGGCTGACGGCGGCCTCAGTTTCCATCAGGAGAGAGAGGAGCTAGCCAGGGGCTCAGCCGGCAGTGACAGGGCTGGTCCAGCTGGGGGCGCACTGCTGACACCTCGTGGGAAGGCAGCCCAGCAGCGCCCCAGAGCCCACGGGGCGGGGAGGTGGCCCGGGTGAGGAGCGGGTCTGGCAGCGTGATTATTCGTGTTGGCCTCATGGAGCCGTACACACGGGACAGTCAGAGTGGTCACGTGTCACACGCCAGAGAAAACGTCAGTTAAGCCAGAACTCCGCTCACTTAGCAGTCCGATAGTGACGCGCGGGCCTCCTCTCCTCCCTGGAGCATTCGAGGGGGCTGGGCTGCAGCGCCCGGTCCTGTCTCGGGGCGCACAGCGAGCGGCGGCTCACCGGGCTCTGTCGCAGGTGCGGAGCAGGGCCTGGCGGCGCGGCCCTCGCTGGAGAGCCTGCTGGCGGCCAGCAGCCACATGCTCAAGGAGGTGCTGGACAGCCCCTTCGTGGACCCGCTCAAGAGCCTGCGGCTGCCGCGCGAGCTGAACCCCAACAAGAAGTACAGCTGGATGCAGAAGAAGGAGGAGCGGGTGAGGTGTTCTGGGCCGTTCAGCCCGGCTGTGCCCCAGCTCCCGGGGCCTTGGGCATGGCTTCGGTGTCTGAGCCCCCCTCGGTGGCGGGTGCTGCCGTGGCGGGTGCTGCCGTGGCCGCGCTGCCTGAGCTGTCATTCCGGGGCAGCTGGCCTTGACGCAGCCGCCAAAGCTGGTTTCTCGGTCCCAGTCCTCAGAGGCGGTGCCAGTTTTGCCCAAGGCCACGGCTAGAAGGCGGCAGGAGTGGCATCTGAGCTGGGCGCCTGGTCGTGGCCTGAGCAGGCGCCTGATGAGGCAGCGGAGCCAGCGGGCCTGCACCCTCACCCCCGGCTCCCCCCTCTCCCCCAGATGTTCGCCATGAAGTCCTCCCTGGAGCACATGGACGCCATGGAGCTGGACTTCCGGATGCGGCTGGCCGAGGTGCAGCGGCAGTACAAGGAGAAGCAGCGGGAGCTGGTGAAGCTGCAGCGGCGCCGGGAGTCCGAGTGAGTGCGCCCCGCCGGGCCCCAGCGGGGTGCTCGGGTCCGCTGCGTAGGCCGGCCGAGGCGTGTGTGGACCCGAGGGACGTGGCCGCGTCGTCTAGCCAAGCTGTGATTCTCTTTAAGGGACAGGCTCGAGGAACCCCATAGAAGCTTGGCACGCAGAGGCCCTGGCAGGCCACGGAAACGGACCCACGCGCTGAGCGCCCTGTCGCCCCCTCGCAAGAGAGGGAAGAGCCGCAACAGTGGCGGAAAGTAAGGCTGGCCCCTCGGCGGGTCGGGGACCGGCACAGAGCTCGGAGGGGGGGCGCTCGGGCCCGAGCAGGGCCTGGGTCAGGGCGCTGGGACCTCGAGTA
Organism: Vespertilio murinus; assembly: GCA_963924515.1. Classification (NCBI taxonomy): domain Eukaryota; kingdom Metazoa; phylum Chordata; class Mammalia; order Chiroptera; family Vespertilionidae; genus Vespertilio; species Vespertilio murinus. Next base: position 1,846,723 of record OZ004708.1, on the reverse strand, counting down.
CGCTGGGCCCTGGCCCCGGGTTTGCTGGCTCTCAGGGAGCAGAGGGCGAGGCAGGGGCGTGGGGGCCGCACAGGCAGACTCACCCGCCGGGCGCGCAGCTCCACGCTCAGCTGTGGGCAGGTGGCCTCAGGGAGCGGTTTCCGGGCCGTCGCCCAAACGTTTCACACCTCGTCCTGCCACGCCTGCTCCTCCGTGGCTCGCGACCACCTCCCGCTCCTCTCCTGCCCCTGGTGTGGCGGGCCCGCCGAGCCCAGGCCTGGGGCAGGGCTCCAGCTGGTGCGGTCACTCAGTTCTCTGGTTCTCTCCGTGCCGGGCAGTGCCATTCCCGCCCCCCGGCCTGCCCCGTGGCCGCCTCCTTCGTGCGCGCTGGGCACAAGCCCTTGGAGTGGCAGTGGCGGTTCAGCACGGCCCCACGGGGGCGTCTTGAAGGCGGGCCAGACTGAGCCTTTCCTGCCGGCCGGCCGGGGCAGGAGGATGCTGGGCCTCCCTGGTGCCGGGCAGAGGAGCTGAAGGAGGCCCGTTCCGGAAGGTGTGGCATGTGCCTTGGCCTGTGGCTTCGGTGCAGGCGACGCCAGGTGGCCCGGCGCGTGGCCGGAGGGAGCAGGAGGCCACCATGAGGCAGCGGAGAGTCGGGGTCTGCCACAGGTCTCCTCAGGAGAAGGCAGGCCCGAAACCCCAGGGATTGCACTGAGCTTTCCTGGGTGAGGTTGACTGAGGAGGATGGAGAAGGAGAAACGCCCACCAGCCATGCGGGAGGGAGAGCAGCTCCTGGGGAGGAGAGCGGGCGGGCGGGCGGGCGGGCGGTTCGGCAGCACGCACCCCGGGGGGTAGGAGCATGGACCCTGGGGGGTTGCGCTTCCTGCTTCTGAGCCCTAGCTCCAACCCTCGCTGTGACCTTGGCCAAGTGTTGGTTTTTTCGAGCCTCAGACTCATCTATAAAAAATAGTACATTGCCCCGGCCAGTGTGGCTCAGTGGGTGGGGTGTCAGACTGCTGACAGAAAGGTCCTGCGTTTTATTCGGGTCAAGGGCACGTATGTTGGTGGCAGGCTCCTCCCCGGCCCTGGCTCTGGTCAGAGCTCGTGCAGGAGGCAACCAGTCAAGGTGTTTCTCTCACGTTCATGTTTCTGTCTTTCCCTCTCCCGCTCTCCCTAAAAAACAAAGGAAAAATCCTCAGATGAAAATAAACAACAACAAAATAGCCGAGAACGAAGCCTTGCCCTGTGGCTAAAATATGAAGCGCTAACTCGGGAGGAGACCGAGTAGGCACCAGGAAAAAGTTAGCCGCTCTTACTGTTACTCCTTGTCGGGGTGTAGCTTAGAGCCGCCACGAGAAGCCCTCCACAGCGCACGTCCCGACTGCGCTCACTCCGGCCAGGGGCTCCCCTCATATAACCTTGGTTTTGGTCGCCCTCCCCTCCGGTGGACGTCCGGGGCATTTCTGATCCTTGCTCCTGGCACATTTTGGTTAAAGAGGCGTCTGACCGTGCAAAGCTGTGTGTGTGAACGTGTGTGAGGGACATGGGAGAAAGGCCAGCAGAGGGGGCTGCCGTGGAGTTTTTCTTCTTTCCCATCCACAAACATCCCAGAAGCCCAGCCCCATGGTTCCCCAGGATCCGTCTCCCCAGACTGGGCACTGTGTCGTCACTGTCTGTGCTTCACCGTCCAGAGCCCACCCTCGGGGCCACGAGGGTGGACCGAAGCCCTGAGTGCTGCCCGACCAGGTGCCGACTGACCGTGCCTCTGGTTGCAGGCTGGGCAGCAAGCCCCTGCTGGCCTCGGAGGCCTACGAGCTGGGAGCGGGCGTGAGGAAGAGACACAAGGGGCCCGAGGAGGAACACGACGCCCTGGTGGGAACCGGGAGAGTGAGGGGCCGGAGCCAGCCTTGGGACGAGCACGAGGCGCCCGCGGACTTCCTGAGTCAGGTGAGGAACCCCCTCCCACCGCAGGCAGCCCCCGTGTGCGGAGGAACGGGAGAAGTGGCTGCCTTCGTTTCTCCAGCCTGCCGCCTGGTCCTGAGGAAGGGACGGCCTGGGGACTTAGCAAAGCAGCACAGCCCAGGCAGAGCGGAGCCGGAAGCTCGCAGTCTGAGTGTGTAAACCGATAGGGCAGTGACACTGCTTAACCGTGTGATTGTTTAGTGAGCGGCTTCGCCGTCCTGTAGTTTGCAGGAACAAGGGCTTGACGCCGCTGTAATTTCCTTGGTGAGCTCCACAGACGTGGCGGGTGGAGAGCCAGCTCCTTGATTTTCCTTCTTCCTGCAGAGCATGGGAACCATCCCCTCAGAGCCCACGCCTCTCGGCCCTCAGCATCTTGTCTCCCTCCTGCAAAGCCCTGGGTGGGAGGGCTCCGTGGCCCTCGGAGGGAAGTGCTCGCCTCAGGAATGGGGGGGTGGGGAAGAGCCAGGTGGAACGCCAGCACCAGCCTTCTACTCTCCAGTGGTAAAGGGCACCCTTGTTGTTTCAGTGATGCTGTCCCAGCTTTCTCTTCCTCCTTACGAGGTGTCACCTGGTTAAAGAAAACCGAGCTAAGATATTCAGATGAGGGGCATTGATGGCTTGGAAGCTGCCCATTTCACTTCAGCCACAAATGGCTCCAGCTGAGAGGGAAGGTGGGCGCTTAATCTTGGCAATCTCTGCTCTCGGCTCCAGGCAGCCCAGGCACACTCCAGGCGTTTTCTTGGCAGCCGCGGCCCCTGGAGTTGGACGGGCCAGCGCAGGCCTCTTCGCCAGCAGCGTTAGGTGGCTGTGATAAGCAGATGAGCCGGGCTGTGATCTGGGTGTTCGATCTCGGTTCCTGCCCTCCTCGCTTAATCCAGCTGGCTGCTCCGGCTTGTTGGCAGCGCTGTTCCTCCAAGTGCTTCCCTAGGAGGCACCAGACAGCACCGGGAGCCAGGCCAGCGCCAGTGATCCTCGTCCCCGGCTGTTTGCTCAGGGCTCCGTGTGCCTTCCCTCGGTTCCTCTTCAGAGCAACCTCGTGGGTGCCCGTCCACAGCCATCCCCATTTCACAGAGCAGGAGAATCGGGGCTAGGAGGGGTGAAACAACATGCCAGAAATCACAGAGGCAGAGTGGAGCACCGGAGTCGGGTTCGACAGAGACCCGCTGTCCTGTGGGGGCTCCAGTGTCTTAACCCAGGACTTCCCCTCCTTCCCTCTCCAGCTGAAGATTAAGAAGAAGAAGATGGCCAGCGACCAGGAGCAGCTGGCAAGCAAGCTGGACAAGGCCCTGTCCCTCACCAAGCAGGACAAGCTGAAGTCCCCCTTCAAGTTCTCGGACAGTTGCGGGGGGAAGTCCAGGCTGGGCGGGGGCTGCGGCAGGTACTTGACGCCTTACGACAGCCTGCTGGCCAAGGACAGGAGGGCGCTGGCCAAAGGCCTCGGCCTGTCTCTCAAAGCCTCCCGAGAAGGTAAACACAAACGGGCCGCCAGAGCCAGGAAGATGGAGGTGGGCTTCAAGGCCCGGGGCCAGCCCAAGTCGGCCCACTCCCCGTTCGCCTCGGAAGTGAGCAGCTACTCCTACAGTAAGTAGCGGAGTCTGCGCCTCCAGGCCGCTGCTGCTCGTCTTTCCTCTTGTCTGTCTGTCCGGGGTTCTCCCGGGTCCTTTTCCGGCCTCTGCACGGGTGCCAGGCCGGAAGTGGGTCCCCCTGAAGCGGAAGTGCCTGCAGTGGCTGCGGCCATATTGGGCGGCCTCCAGTGATTGGCGGAGGGAGCGGAAGTCCGCCCGCCCGCTGGTGCTGGCCTTCCGGAAAGCGGTGAAGGCGGAGGCCTTGTGCCATAGAGTTTCCGGCCGCCCTGCCTAGAGCGGCCGCCCAGGACCATAGAGATGCTCCCGCCTCCCTGGTGGGTGAGAGCGTCTGAGGGGCGCTCGCCCGGCGGGAGCCGCACGAGGGGCGGTGCGAGCCGCGTTCCACGTTGTCTGTGTGACGGCCGTCGAGGCGGCCACGTGTTGTCCCTGAGGACATGCTGAGTCGGCGAGGCTGGCCGCGCCGTCGTCGGCGGGGGAGTCGGGCAGGATCAGGCCCAGGACTTAGAGCTGCGAGGATGAGGCCCAGGATGGGCGCTGATGGTGCAGATGGCGGCTGGGCCCGCGAGCACCGCTGTGGGCCGGCGCTGAGCCTCATTCCCCGGCGCTCCTTCCCCGGGAGGGGCCTCGGGGCGAGGTTTCCGGGGTCACAGGTCAGCCTCGGGTCACGGGTCAGCCCAGCGTCTCTCCGCGGCCTGTGGCGCCCGCCCGCGGCGTGGCGTGGAGCGGGGTCGGTGTTTGTGGGCGGGGGACGCGGAGCCCAGGCTGCTGGCTGGCTGGGGGCCGGCGCGGCTGCTGCCGGGAAGCCCGGCGGGGCCTCTGGCGCCTGTGGGGTCGGGTGGCGGTGCAGGACCCCGGCTGCGGGTGGCGGAGGCTTTTCCCCTGGTGACTGCTTGGATCTACGTCTGGGCTTCTGATCGGCTCTTTGTGGGTCACCGGGCCGATGTCCAGGGTTTCCATGTCCAGGGCAAAAATGGGCGCCTTTAACGTTACCAGCAAGTGTGTTCCTGGGAGAAGAGAGGTCAGTTGGAACGGACCTGCAGGCTGTGGTGCGCCGGAAGGCCTCGCTGGTGAAGGCGGACGCGGCACCTTGCAGGAGGCGGGGTGCTGCTGCTGTGGGTGCTGAAGTGCTGGTTCTCGGGGGGCGGGCAGGTCCGTGCCTCAGTGCTGAGGACAAGCACGCGTGGGATGTGATCCGGCGCTGGCAGAGACTCGGCCACGGAGGAGGACGGAAGGCCTTTGGCCCGGGGTGCCCTGCCCGGGCTGGTTGTGGAATGAAGAGGGTGTGGGGGGCTTGCTGCTCCTTTAGTCTTCGAAAGCGGAGGGGCTGGTGGGTGTGGCGTGGCTGCCCGAAGAGCCCCTCCCCCACTCCCACGTGGACGTGGTACCGTCAGAGGCCAGCGCTGAGCTTGGCCGGAGGCCCGGGGCCCGTCCGGGCTGCTGAGTCCACGGAGCGGCCGTGAGCACGCGCACAAGCACGTTCAGGTTGCCAGTTCTACTCGCTTCTGTCTTCGCTGGCGGGCGAGGGAGACGGGCTGGCATCGCGCCGTCGCGGGCTGGGTGGTGCAGGCGTGCAGCTGGCCGGAGAGAGAGGCACGGACTCGGGGTGTGCTTCGCCCACAGGAGAGGGGTGGGGAGAGCCCGCCCTCCTGCCCTTTCACTTGGGGGGTAGGCGTGGGTGGTCCTGGTTACCCCGTTTGGGATGGAGCTCACCGGAGGCAGGGCTGCGGCCAGGGGCCTGGCGGGGCTCCTCCTCGGTCCTCCCAGAGCTGCCACCGGCTGGCCGGCCTGCGTTGGTCTCTGCGGGAGTGTGAGGACCTCCCCTCTGCCGGGGCGGCTGCCCTTGGCCTTGCACATGGCCAGCGTAGCCGAGCTGTGGCTGTGGTCACTGGTGCCCCTGCAGCTGGCTCCAGGGGGACGTGACGGGTCAGGGGAGCAGGCCTGGTGCAGAGCCCGTGCTTCAGGGAAGTCGTGCTCGACAGCCCACACGTAAAACGGGTCAGAACTGTGCCGGGGGCGGGGGGGGGGGGGCAGAGCTATGCTCACTCGACAGCTCCCTCCCCAAAGCCTGGGTCCTCCTCAGACAGATGGAGATCTTGGCCTCGCCCGCAGTGAGGCCGAGACTGGGGTGCCAGCAGCAGTGGGGGGGTGACCGGCTCTCTGGTAGGAAGTAAGAAGCAAGTAGGAGCATTGTTTGCCGATTTCCTTGGAGTGACTCTGTCCGGCCTGTTTCAAGCCGCCTCAGTGGCATTGCTGAGCGGCAGCGGGAAGAGGCGTGTGGGGCTGAGTGCCCGCCCTGGCCCCGGCCCTGGGAGCTGGCACTTGAGGGGCAGGGGGGGCGGTACCGGAGCCCTGGGCTGCTGCGGTCCTGTGGGATGGCGGCCGAGGTCCCCTCTGTGGCTGTGGCCGTGGCCGTGGCCGTGGCCGTGGCCAGGGAGAGCTTCGTCCGGGGCCCGGGAGGACTGTGTGCCCAGGTGGCTGCTGTGCGCGGGGCCCGCGGCTCCCAGGTCAGAGGGACCACCGCTCGCTGCACGGCCAGCAGGCCTGGGGCCTCTGCTGCAGCCGCGGGCGCTGGCGGAACACCCACCCACAGACCAACCCGCCGCCCACCCCAGCTTACCTTCTTACCAACTGCCTTGCCCGCAGATACCGACTCGGAGGAGGAGGAGGAGGAGGAGGAGGAGGAGTTTCTGAAGGACGAGTGGTCCGCCCAGGGCCCCTCCGGCTCCAAGCTGACGTCCTCCCTGCTGTGTGGCATGGTGGCCAAGAGCGGCAAGCCGGCCGGGGGCCCGCCGCTGCCCAAGCGGGGGCTGGCGGCCGCCCGGACCCTGAAGCCCAAGCTGGCGGGCAGGAAGCAGCCCTTCTGCTTGCTGCTCCAGGAGGTCGGGGCCCGCGCCTCCTTCAGCGACTCCTCCGAGGACTCGTTGGACCAAGGTTACTAGCTCCAAACACACACTCCTTCCGTGTTTCAGAGCGAGCGTGCGGGAGCGGGTGAGAGTGAGTGCGTGAGTGTGCGAGCGAGCCGGGTGCGAGCGATGGCGCTGCTGGCGGCCGTCTGGGGTCTTGGCAGCGTAGCCTGCCGTACAGCTCTGCCGGTATTTGTGCCTGTACCGTGCTGATGCCAGGCTGGCTCTTTTTGAGCTGTTATACGGACTGATCTTAGTCTTCATTCCTCCACTCGCCCCGCCACCCCATTCCGGCCTCCCCGTCCCGGACGCAGGCCGGGGTGGGCTCGGCAGGGCTCCCAGGGACGTTCTGTAAATGGGATGTCGTGTGGGCGTGTGGCTCCATGTTTGTACGGGGCTGGGGCACCAAGCTTTATTAAACATACCGAGTTCTTTTTAACTAAACCGTGTGCCTTGTCTCTCTTGCTGTGTCCTGACTTAGACTGTTAGGTGCCGCTTCCCTCGTTTTGTCCTCCCCTCCCGCCCCCACCCGGAGGGGCAGCCGGAGTAACGCAGTCGCTGCTCCCCTGTTATCCAAATATCCCTGGAGCTGCGGGCATGCATTTCATGTTCAGGTTCAAAGTCAGCTGCTTTCACCTCCAGCATCATCTTCTGCTTTGTTTTTTATTTTAGCTGCTTGTTTGTCTTTTGTTTTCTTAAAGCTCAGTCCCTCTGCATCAGTGCTTTAAAAACGCTCCCAAACCCCTGTTGCTAACACGTTTCTGCCGGGGGGGCGGGGGGGGGCTTGTAGGCGGGGCAGGTCAGTGAGGGGCACAGTGCAGCGCTGTGGGGGGAGCACCGCCCGAGAGTCCAGCTCAGCCACAGGGTCAGAGGTCAGCGTCAGCGCCCAGCCAGCGGACTGCAGTGTGTCCTGCCCTGGGTTAGGGTTTGCTTCCGGGCGGATCCACACAGGGACCCAGAGCCCCGGCGGCAGCCCCAGGGTGAGGGAGGCCCAGGCGTGTCCGAGCCGCTGGGACAGGCCCTGCTCGGCCCCGGGATGTGAGTGCCGCCCGATCCCAGCCTGGCTCCCACACTCCTGGTCTGCCTCTCCTCCCACGCCTCCCCTCGGGGTGGCCCAGAGCCCTTTTGGGTGACCAGCAGGCGGCACAGGGGGGAGCCAAGTGCCCTTGGGGCACACGTTCTCCTGGGCAGCTTGCCAGCCGGCCTTGTCTCCCGAAACCGCCCCCTCCTGGCGGGTTTGCCACCACCCTCCCGCCCTCCGCCCTCTCTCCCCCGGACTTGGGTCCCCAAGCCGCCTCCCTTCCACACATTCTCCTACCCCTTAAGCCAGGGCACCAGCTTCCAAGTTTTGGGGTGCTCCTGCCTCAGCTCACACTCCGTAGGGAAGCCGGCAGTCCCCCGGGACCTCAGACCAGGACAGATAGGGGTGTGGCGGGCGGGAGGGGCCGCTGCGCATGGGCAGAGAGGTCTGCTCAGGGATATTTGGGTAATAGGGCCTTACTGACACCTGGTACTAAACCCCTAATTGGCTTGGCTTTTCTAGTGTGTCTGCTTTCTCCCCCAGCAGCCTGACCATACCTCACCCTTGACCCCTACCCATGATGCTTTGAATGTCTGTTTTGGTCTCTTGCATTCGCTCTCACGCTGCACTCGGACGCAAAGCGAAGGCTGGGAGTAGGGCAGACGGCGCCGCGGGTCCCTGAGCTGGGCGAGCGTGGCTGGTGGGTCCGTAGGTAGGAACCCTCTCCTCGTGTCCCCCGAACCCCCCGCTATGGCAGCAGCGGGCCGCTTTGGCATTGACCCGCCAGGCTTTGGAAAACCAAACCGAGTCACAGCAGCCAACCCCACGTACAGAGCCAGGAGGGGTAGTTTTTGTTCCGTTTTGCTTTTAAACAAAAGTTTCTCTCATTTCCCTGCATTTCTCCGTTGGGGCTTTTCCCTCCCGCCCTTGGCGAGCTGTGGCCTCAGGTGTGGACAGCGCCCGGAGCCTCCCCCTCCTGGGTCCTTAGGCGCCCGGTCCCCCTGCCCTGCACCCCGGTCCCCGCCACAGCCAGGGGGGCAGCCAGCGGGCCTGCCAGGCTCCGGGGGAGGCGGGAGGGCCCCGGGGCCCCCAGTTTGTGACGGGCACATCCCCCTTTTGGCTCTTGCCTTCCGAACACTCCTCCAGCTCAGGGTGCCGGCACGGGGCTGCGCTGGCTCTCCGGGGTCTGATGTGGGCGCTCCGACATCCAGACCCCGGAGCCAGCCTCCCCGCCGGGCCCTGCGGTGGAGACGCCGGGGAAGCGGGTCCCGGAGCCTCCACGCCTGAGCGGCTGCAGCGGGGAAGGCTGGCCCCGTCCACCCCCGAGGCCCCGGCCCAGCCAGCCCGCCGCCACCCCGGGGACCTGATGTGGGGACCCAGGCGCTGCCGCAAGTCTGCCCACACTTAGCCTGCTTTGCCGCTGTGGCCCGCGGGGCGGAGACAGAACGTGACGTCCGCACTGTGAATGGACCGCAAGTGTGCACTGCCTGCCTGCCGCCCGCCCGCCGCCCGCCCGCCCGCTCCATCGCTTCATCCATCGCTCCAGCCCGCCCCCCCTAACATCCCGCTCTGCCTCCTGCCTCTCGCTCCCTTCCCGGTCGCTTACGCTCATCACCCCTTCCCGCACCCAGGGGTCACTCGGCAGAAACGGGGCTCCCTCCGGTCAGTGGGTGGGCAGAGAGCCTCGGCCCTATCGGCACTCGCGCTCAGCCGCTGGTTGCACTGGAGCCAGCAGGCGGCCTGGGGCGCTGGCAGGAGAACGTGGAATTGGCCCTGCCCAGACTGTCCCCCCCAGACACCACCTCTGCCCCCCTCCCCCCCCGGGGGGCCCCCAGGGACCCTCAGGAGGTCCCTCGGGGGCTCTGTCCCCCACCTGCCCTGGGTTAGCCCAGGAAGGTCAGAGTGAGCTGTGTCTCTAGCCCAGCCGTGGGCAAACTACGGCCCCGGCTCGGCTGTTCTATCGGCCCTCGGAGCCGAAAGAGCGGAGGGGTCTCTTGCTCTCCCCTCCGCTCCTTCACCAGCAGCTCAAGAGGAGAGTGCCAGGGTGATCAAGTTGCTTTTGTTCCGGCCCTCCGGTCCAGTTTAAGAACCCATTATGACTCTTGAGTCAAAAAGTTTGCCCACCCCTGCTCTAGACCGACTCTTGATGGAGACTCCTATGTGGGAGCGCCCCATCCCTGCCTCTCAGCCCGTCACCTCTGTCCCCGTGGCCGGGGAGGCAGGGCCAGGTCCTGGGAGAGGCACGGGTCAGCGGTCACTAACCAGCCGGTGGTCCATGAGGTCCGAAAGGCTGGCGACCGCTGGCACTGCAATTGTCAGCTGGAGAGACAGGCGCTTTTTTAGAGTTTTCCCACCATCCTGGGAGGCAGGACAGCCAGCCAGCCCCGGGTTCGAGTCCTCTCTGCCCGAGCACTTGAGCCCCTGGGCCCCTGCCTCCCGGTGCAGAGCAGCCGCCTGCACCCTCCGGGCCTGCCCGCCCCCATGGCCCGGAGGCGTGGCCGGCCCGGGGCCCCCTCGGCAGCGGGAACTTCCACAGGACAGGTGGCTCTGCGCACGTCTGTTCTCTCTGTGCCTGCGCGGTGCTGGCACCTGCAGACGTGCGGTCCTGCTCGGAACCTCCCTCCTGAGGTGGGCTGGGGGTCACCCTGTGCCGAGAATGAGAAAGTAGGGCTCTGGCAGCTGGGCACTTGCCCCAGGTGTCCCAGAGGGGGTGGGACGGGAGCCAGCTTTGGACCCCAGAGCCGCTCAGGGCTTCAACCGTGGGTGTCCCCTACCCCCAAGAAGGGACCAAACTCCACCTCCTCCTGCCGCCAGCCCCAGGCCTCCGGCTGCCCAAACCGCCAGGTGCCTGTGCCCGGAACCCCCGCCCGAGCCCCCAGGCCCTCTCCTGCCCCCCCCCTCCCGCGGCCTCCGCTGTCCTCTCTCCTCTCCCGCCTCCTTCCTGAGCCTCACGGGGTGTGTGTGTGCGTGTGAGACCGTGGAGCTGTCTGCAGTCCTGTCCGTGTCCTCCCACAGCACACGTGCATGTTGCCGTCCCCCGACAGAAACCCACTCTGATCCCAAAGCCGCTGCCCGCCGTGGGCCGCCCGGGTGCCCGCGGCTTGGGCTGGCGTAGGCGGGGCACTGGGCGTGGGGGACCCGCCCCGCCGGTGCGGAGCCAGGGGCCAGGCGGTGCTCCTGCGAGGGGGGCGGGCGGCGCGGGCCCGCGAGGGAGGCTCTGACCCCGGTTTTCTGGTCCAGATGAGAGCTCCGAGGACGAGGGCGAGGACAAGCTGGAGGACGAGGAGGACGAGGCCCGAGGCTACCGGCTGGGGGCCCGGGACCGAGCCCTGTCGCCCGGCCTGGAGGAGAGCGGGCTGGGCCTGCTGGCCCGCTTCGCAGCCAGCGCCCTGCCCAGCCCCACGGTGGGGCCGCCCCTGTCGGTGGTGCAGCTGGAGGCCAAGCAGAAGGCCCGGAAGAAGGAGGAGCGGCAGAGCCTGATGGGTGAGTGGGGGCGGGGCTCCGGAGGGCAGGGCGGGGCGGGGCCGGAAGCCCGTGGGCCCCCAAAGCGACCTTCAGCCCAACGTGGCCCGGCCCGGCCCTCAGTTGCCACGATGGGCAGCTCTGGGAAGCAGGCGCCTCTGACCTGCACCGGGGAGGGCTGTGCGGGGGTCCGAGACCCAGCTCGGCCAGTCCAGGAGCCCACCCCTGACCGGGGAGAGACGTAGGAGCTGGCCGAGCACAGAGGAGCCGTTGGGGGTGGACGGGCAGGCCAGCTTATCACGCACCCCCTGGAGGGCATCCTGTGGCCCCCGCGCCGTGGCCGGCACACACCACGCTGCCGTAGCCGCTGTGTGCAGGTCTCTAGTGGAGCTGAGGTTGCAGCTCCTTCGGGTAAACACGGGAGGCGTGGCTTCTGGGTGGGATGGCGAGAGAGCAGATGGCGAGAGCACGTCTAGTTTGCAAGGAGCCGTCAAACCGCGTCCCAGAGAGGCTGCTCGCGTCCACTCCCCGGTGGGGACCGCTCTCGGTGCCCCAGCCCGGGCTCGGAGTCGTGTCTTGGACTTCGGGTGCCGGTGTCCTCGGGGTGAGCGGGCAGGTTGCTTCGTTTGCGTTTTCCTGATGCCCCACGGGAGGGAGCACCTTCTCCGGTGCTTCTTGCCGACGCGATGTCTTCTGTGGAGTGCTGTCAGGGCTGGGGCCTGCTTCTTGATCAGTTGCGTGCTTTCTTGATGCTGATTTTGAGTTCCTTATCTGCTTTGGATAGCCGTCCTCGGTCAGGGGCATCTTTGGTAGACATTCCGCCCCGTCTCGTCTGTTCATTCTCTTGGCGACATTTTTTTGCGAAGCAGAATTTTTAAAATCTCATGAGGCCCCGTGTATGAGTTCTTTCTCCCGTGGGCTGTGCCTTTGGTGTCGTGTCCAAAAAACTCCCATCAACCCCCAGCCCCGTCATTCAGGGTCGCTTTCTAGAAGCTTTATCATTTTTTGCATTTCACGGCCTGTGACCCATTTTGAGTTACTTTTTGTGAAGGGAGTACGGTCTGTGTGTGTTTTTGTTTTGTTTTTAAAAAATAGGTTTTTTATTGATTTCAGAGAGAGATGGAGAGAGAGAAGCTCATCAATGATGAGAGAGAATCATCGATTGGCTGCCTGTTGCACACACACACACACACACACACACACCCCGCCCACTGGGGATGGAGCCCCCAACCCGGGCCTGTGCCCTGACCGGGAATCAAACCGTGACCTCCTGGTTCGTAGGTCGATGCTCCACCGCTGAGCCCCGCCGGCCGGCGCTTGGCAGTGTGTGGCTTTCAGTGCATGTGGACGTCCGGCCCATCTGTTGAAAAGACCGTCCTTTCTCTGTTGTGTTGCCATTGCTCCCCAGCTCTTGGACTGTATTTTGGGGTGTGTTTCTAGGCTCCGAGTTCTATCCCGTTGCTTCCCCTGCCTGTCCTTTTGCCAACACGGCCCTGTCCTGACCACGGCGGCTCTGTAGCCACCCTCTGCCGCTGTCCCTCTCCTTCGGCATCCACCCGGCGGCGGCGTCTCTCGCCTCCACATAAACGTTAGAGTGAGGCCGTCAGAATCCACAGACTAACCCCTGGGCCTCAGGTGGGATTGCGTTGCCCCGTAGATTCAGTTGGGAAGTTCTTGACGCCTTGACAATATCAAGTCTTCGTGCCCATGAACACGGAATGTCTCTGTTTTCTGTGTCTGTCAGGTGTTCGTTAACATGGCACATTACGTTGATTTTTTCTTTTCTGTATATTGAATCAACCTGGCATTCTTGGGGCAATTCCTACTTGCTCAGGATGTGTCATGTTTTTTGTATGTTCTTGGGCTGTAGTCATGTTTGTTTACAATTGTCACGTCTCCCTGGCAGCTTAGCCGTGCTCCGCCTCTGTTTAAAGGAGCGGCTTTTGTCTGATGTCATCGGCGTGGCCGCCGGCGCGTGGTCACTGTCTGCGTGGTTTCTCCCCCTCGCCCTCTGTGTCTTCCCTCTTCGTCCCCTCTTCCTCCTCTAAGCCTAAGGTTTGGGAGGAGACAGGAGCCCTCGGTGCCGGTGGCAGTCAGGACACGGGCCCTACCCCCAGCCCTGGCTCCCTTTCCCTGTCTCGCCCGGGCACTCTGGCAGGGACCGGCTCCTCTGTCTCAGGCCGGTCATGTCCCCCCACCCCATGGTGGTTTGTCCTCTGACCCTCCCCCCTTTCCTGTCTCTCCTCCTGCAGGGGTGTCCGTCTCGCCATCGCCTGCCCCTGCACAGTGATGGCAGAGTTTTCTGCACATCTGGGCTGCGGGGTGTGTGTGTGTGTGTGTGTGTGTGTGTGTGTGTGTGTGTGTGTGTGTGTGTACGGGGCGGCCGGCAGGGGGCTCCCTCTCTCTTCCCCGCACAGAACTGCAGCCTGTTTTAGGGCCGCATCTAATCGGCCGTGAACGCCCCCAGCTGCCTCCCTGTGCGGGCGGTCTGTTAACAAAAGGTTAATTAGCGGGGTCATTAAGCTTTGCAGTGGCCCTTTCCCATAAGTGTGCCCTCCGCGGCCGCAGTGTCCAGCGTGGGCCTGGCCGGCGGAGCCCTCGCGGGCAGCTGCCTGTGCCGGGCTTCGGCCGGCTTCTCGGCTCACGTGCCGTGCGTTTGGAGCAGGGCCTCTCGGGTGGTGTCGGCTCCGGCTGTCACCGCCGTCCTGTCCCCGGGCACGGTCCCTGGCAGACACGGACAGGAGCCGGGTGTGATGGGGGCTGTGGTGATGGGGGCGAGCACACAGGCCCCGGGGCCACGTGCAGTCCCGGGCGGAGGCCCGGCCGGAGGCCCAGGTGGAGGCCAGGAGAGACGGTGCAGGTGGAGAGGCCGCAGAAGTGACGGCTGGAGGTGGGAGGCTGGAGGGCTGCTGGGAGCTCAGTGGCCTTGTGGTCAGAGCCTGTGTGTCCGGGCTGGCCTCGAGGGGCTGGCTCGGGGCTGGCCTCGGGTGTGGGAAGGGAAGGGGCCGGGCCCCAGGGTGGCGTGGGTTCACCCGAGTCACCCTGTACAGGCAGTGGGTGCAGGGACCTCCCAGCTGAGACGTGGAGGAGAGGCCCCGCTGGGCCGGGGATTTCGCCCGGACTGTCCCGCCTGCCTGCGGGGCTGCTGTCCTCGGGGGGGCCTCCCTCTCACCTGTCCCGGCTTCTGGTTCCCATGGGCACAGGCGGCAGGGGTGCGGCTCTTGGGGAGCGGGTGGCGAGCAGCCGGGGCGGGCAGGGCGGCAGGGCCCGCCGTCTGGGCGTTCGGCCGGTGAGTCCTGCTCCTCCACTCGGGCTCCTCCCTGGAGCGGAGCGGAGGCTCCCCACGGGCAGAGGGGTCCCCGGGAGGGGGGGCTGGTGGCCCGGCCGCCGGCGGGGGTGAAGGGGGCCCGTGAGCCCGTCCTCAGCGCCTCCCGTCCACCCCAGGCACGGAGTTCGAGTACACGGACTCGGAGAGCGAGGTCAAGGTGCGGAAGCGGTCGCCGGCCGGGCTGCTGCGGCCGAAGAAGGGCCTGGGGGAGCCGGGCCCCGCGCTGGCGCCGCCCGGGCCCGGGCCCAGCAGCCCCGGCAAGGCCAAGGCGGCGGCGGCGGCGGAGAAGGGGCGCAAGGCCCGCAGGCTGCGGGGGCCCCGGGAGCCGGGCTTCGAGGCGGGGCCCGAGGCCAGCGACGACGACCTGTGGACACGGCGGCGCAGCGAGCGCATCTTCCTGCACGACGCCTCGGCCGCCGCGCCCGCGCCCAGCGCCGCGCCCGCCGCCGCCAAGCCCGGCCGCTGCGGCAGGGCCGGCCCGCCCAGCCCCCGCAAGGACACGGGCCGCGCCAAGGACCGGAAGGACCCCCGGAAGGTAGGCGCTCCGGCGGGGGGGCAGCCCCGGCGTCCCCACAGGCCCCGAGCCTCCCCCACAGGCCCTCTGCCCTTGACTCAGTAACATTCCAGATGTGTGTGCGCATGTGCGTGTGAGTGTGTGTGTGTGTGAGAGAGAGAGAGAGAGAGAGAGTGTGTGTGTGTGTGTGTGTGTGTGTGTGTGTGTGTGAAAGAGTGTGGGCACGTGTGAGTGTGCTGTGAGTGCAAGTGCATGTGTGTGATATAGAGAGTGTGTGCACGCGTGTGTGTGGGGTGTGTGGGCGTGGGTGCATATGTGTGTGAGAGAGTGTGTGCGTATGTGTATGCATGTATGTGTGTGTGTGTGAGAGAGAGAGAGAGAGAGAGAGTGGGCACGTGTGCGCGCGGGGCACGGACCCCAGAGGAAATGGCAGTTATCACACGCCAGACCTCCCTCCGTGAGGCTGGCCCGCCCGCGGTGCCTCTCCTGGCGGCTCTGAGATCCGCACGAGCTGCCGCAGCACACGGGGATGCTAAGGAGGCTGGAGGCAGGTGTCCCCTCCAGGGGGCTGCGCCCGGCCTCCACCGAGTGTGTGGGGACACACCAACGAGGACCTGGAGGAAGGGGCAGGGCGGGGGTGCGAGGCAGGGCCACAGCCGGGTCACTCCCAGGCACCTGGGGGCGTGCGTACCCCTTGCTTCTCACCCTCGAGCTGCCAGTGCCGGAGGCGCAGACAGGAGGCGCCGGCGAGACGCTGATGGCGATGTCACGCCGGCAGTCGGGTCGGGGTAGGAGGGAGTGCGGTGCCTTCTCCCAGGGCACCGTGGTTTGTTGGCGAAGGAAATCTTGATTCCTGTCCTCACGACTGACACAGGCCGGGTGGGCGGGGCCCCCAGGGGAAGACTCAGCCCCCAGATCGCCCCTCGGGGCACGTTGCCGCCCGGGCACCTGTGTGACCAGCGCTGCTCACGGGGGTTCCAGGCCTCAGGTGTGCGGACTCGCACGACCCAGACCCGGGACAGCGCTGTGCAGACGTGTGTTATAGAGGACATGGCTCAGAGCAGCCCTCAGAGGCGCAGGCCGGGCGGGGGGCGAGGACACTGCTGCTGTACCCCACCTCTCCCTCCCTGCCCCCTTCCGGCCCCCTGCCCTCTGGCTTTTGGAGGCTCATGACATGGACGCGACCCATCATGATCTCGGCCTCCGGCCTCTCTCCTGTTCCCAAGGAGGGACCAAGAGTCACCTCACGGGCCCTGCCCTGGAGACCCAGGGAGTTCCCGGGATTTGGGGGGGGGGGGAGAGTCCACACAGGGCAAGGCCAGCTGTGCCTCCCGTCGGCTGAGCGTTCAGGCCCACACGCCGGGGGCTCCCAGCAGGCTTCCCTGACTCACCGAGGGCACCTCGGCCAGAGCACAGCTTGGGGGGGGGTCCCATCGGAGCTGTGTCCCCCCAAGCCACAGGCCTCGGCCCCCGCCGGCGCCTCTGTTGGGGAGGACCCGGCTCCCCAGCTTGTCCCAGCGTCACAGGAAGAGCCTGGGCCAGAGCAGGGAAGCAGTGGGCATAGGGAGAGGTCAGACCCGAACCCGTCACCGCCCCTCGCCGGGAGCAGCCGCTGCACCTGAGGCTTCGGGGTGGGCCCCCGCTTCCTGTTCTCGGGCGTGGTGCGGGGCCGTGCGGTCCCATGCGGAGCTGCTGGTGTGCTTTTTAAATGAGTGTTTCTGAGCGCTGGCCCCGCTCCCGTCCCCTCCGCCGGCCACCTTCCCTCGGCGTGGCCTTTGCTGCTGTGGTCCCCGCGCAGCGCACACCCACTGTGCGCACAGCTGGTCCCCGGGGAGGCTGTCCTCTTACAAACAGCCAGGCTCCGATCGGGAGCCAGGTGCCGTTCCTCCCGATGGACGGAGGCCGAGCCAGGGGAGGAGTGGAGCCGCTCGGTGATGAGCATCAGCCTCGCGCCGACGGCTGTGGGTTCGATCCCGCCCCAGGCAGGGTGCCTGCAAGAGGCAAGCGATTGATATGTCTCTCTCAGGTTAATGTTTCTCTCTCTCTCTCTCTCCCTCCTTCCTTTCCAATCTCTCTAAAAAAAATCAATAGAGAAATATCCTCGAGTGAGGATTAACCAAAAAAAGTATTCACTCAGGTATAACTTTCAAAAAAATACACATACACACACACACACACACACACACACACACACACACACGTATATAATTGATTTTTTACATAGAGGAAGGGAGAGGGATAGAGAGTTAGAAACATTGATGAGAGAGAATCATCAACCAGCTGCCTCTTGCACACCCCCTACTGGGGATGTGCCCGCAACCAAGGTACATGTCCTTGACCGGGATCGAACCCGGGACCCTTGAGTCTGCAGGCTGGCGCTCTATCCACTGCGCCACACCGGTCAGGGCAGGTGTAACGCTTTGCTGTCGCCCCCCTTCCCTCCGGCGCGCAAAGACGCGCTCCCCAAGATGAGCTGCCTGGTAACAGACGTCGGGAGGAGGGGACCGCCACGGTAAAAACCCTCCTGACCCCCACGGTGCTTCTGGCGTCCATCAGAGACATGGCCGGTTACCACGCACACCAGACAGACACCATGTGTACATGCCCCTGTATATACTCCCCCCATCACATTTCCTGTTTGTCCCTTTTAACGCTGTTGCTCTGCGTTCCACTCCTCTGCTGTTGTCATAGTAACATTTGCCCAGTATTAGCCTTTTCTCTGTCTTCATATTCCACCGGCTCAGTCCTTTGATTTGTTGTGTGTGTGTCTCTTAAAAAGCACGAAGTGACCCCCGCCCCCACCTCCCTGCTGCCCACTGCTGCCCCCTGGATCGCTCCTGCACATGTGCCCTTGTGTCTGCTTCCCAGACAGTGTGTCTGCTGGGACGGGTCCCACCGCTGTGACAGCTGGACAGCCCCGGGCTGTGGCAGGAGCTGTGGCTGGAGCCGTGGCCTGTGGCTGTGGCCAGAGCTGTGGCCTGGGGCTGTGGCAGGGGCTATGGCCTGTGGCTAGAACTGTCACTGGTGCTGTGGCCGGAGCTGTGGCAGGGGCTGTGGCCTGGGGCTGTGGCAGGGACTATGGCAGGAGCTATGGCAGGGGCTGTGGCAGGAGCTGTGGCCTGGGCTATGGCAGGGGCTGTGGCCGGGGCTGTGGCTGGGGCTGTGGCTGTGGCAGGAGCTATGGCAGGGGTTGTTCCAGCTGCTGGCTCTGATGGTGAAGCTGCACAGCCACGTGCCCTTGGGCCACATCCAGTCCAGCTGAGGGGCCCCGTTTCACCAGCCGGGGGCGTGGAGGGGGCGTGGAGGGGGCGTGGTCTCCCTGGCTCTGGGCCGTGGGAGGGAACACGCCTTCGGGCGCCGTTCGGTGGCTGCTTGGGACGCCCCACGCGGGCAGGCTGGCAGCTGCTAAAACAAAGAGGCCGCCTCGGCGTTTGCCAGGCACACGGTTTGGGTTGCCGATGGGACTTCTGGTAAATTTCCATGTGTCTGAAAGAGTGCTGTGTCCGCACAGCCCTCGTGCTCACGGGTGTGCGCGCTTGTGGAAGGTTCTGGAAGGGCTCACCGGGCTCCTGGGGCACCGGTACCTGCTGTGACAGAACCCGGGGAGGGACGCACGCACAGACGCGCTTCGACACGTCCTCCGTAAACATGCCGCACGGGAGCGAGGAGGCCTCGGGTCGTGGGAAGACACGACGCCAATGGCACGGATGAGCCTCCTCGGCGGCCGGCTCCGGCCCCACCCGTGCGGCTGCCATCAGCACGTCGGGGGGCGCCACGGCCCTGCCGCCGGGGAGGACCAGGGGGCCCCTCGCCTGCCCGCCCCACGGCGCCTCTGTCGCTTCCCCCACAGAAGAAGAAGGGGAAGGAGGCGGGACCCGGAGCTGCCCTGCCTGCGCCCCGCACGCCTGTCCTGCCCCCCGAGGCCCGGGCCCCGCACGCCGGCTCCCCGGCCGCCTCCGCCAAGAGGACCAAGGCCAAGGCCAAGGGGAAGGAAGTGAAGAAGGAGGTGAGGCTCCAGGCACGGCCACGCGGGTCCCCGCCCCCCAGGCGTGGCTGCGTGTGTCCCGCACACGACAGTGGGTGCTGGGTGTGCTTGCCCCACACACTGGCTAGCCCGGGCCGGCCGTTTCTCCTCGGGTCCGTGGCCCATGGCGGCAGGCTGCCTCAGTTTCCCCAAGGAGGGCCCCGAGGTGCCTGCCTTGGCGATGAGCCCAACTCGGTGCCCAGCACGGCGTCGCACTGAGCGTGTGCAGGTCCCGCCCGGCGGCGGCCTCGGCCGCACTGCCCTCCCTCGGCCTCCGGGGTGACCGGCGGGGACCACGCGGGACAGGGCCCACCCACCGCTGCCCGGTGCCCCCAGTTCCCGGGGCGGCCCCCGCCGGGCAGGCCGGCCGCCTAAGCCGCTGCCCTGCGTGTCCCTCCCAGAACCGGGGCAAGGGGGGCGCCGTGAGCAAGCTGATGGAGAGCATGGCGGCCGAGGAGGACTTTGAGCCCAACCAGGACTCCAGCTTCTCCGAGGACGAGCACCTGCCGCGCGGCGGGGCCGTGGAGCGGCCGCTGACTCCGGGTGAGCGGGCGCCACAGCGCGGCCAGGCCTGCGGTTCGGGCCCTGGGGAAGTGGCTGCGGCCTGCGGGGGGCTGTGAGCAGCGGGCACCGCCCTGCCGTGAGCGGGAAGGCCGCGGCCTGGGCTTGGGGGGCCACGGGTGAGCGAGGCCTGGGCTTGGGGGCCACAGGTGAGCGAGGCCTGGGCTTGGGGGGCCACGAGTGAGCAGTGAGCGAGGCCTGGACTTGGGGGGCTCGGGTGAGCGAGGCCTGGGCTTGGGGAACCACGGGTGAGCAGTGAGCGAGGCCTGGGCTGGGCTGGGCTGAGGCAGAGCCATTCCGACTCCCCTGAGGCGTGTGGCTTCTCCCAAAGGAAAGGGGCGCTGCGGAGGCCGTCCGTGGGCGAGGGGGCGGGCGGGGAGGCAGTGTGGTCGGAGGGGTTCCGAGTGAGCTCTGCTGCATCGAGGACGAATTGCTGGGTGCCGGGCCAGGAAGTCCGTTGGGGGCTGTCGCCAGGATCCAGTGAGGGCTGCTGGGCTGCTGAGGGCAGCAGGGAGGAGAGGGGCGGGGGGGGGGGGTGAGCACATTAGGGGCGCAGTGTGGAGCAAGAGGAGGGCCTGGGCCAGCCCCGAAGCACTTGGCACCTCATCAGGCGTGCACCGGTGAGTGGCTGCTGTGTAACGTGTATCTGTCTCCAAGGGGGCAGAGCTGACCCAGGCTGGGTTTGCTGACATGTTTATGGGATGGCCAGGCGACCCGGTGCATGGACCACTTCGCCCCTCTGCACCGGGGGCTAGCCAACGTGTGCTCACACCGTGTGCTGGGGGCTCGGGGGCCAGTGTGTGCTCACAGCCATGTGCTGGGGGCTCAGCGGCCAGTGTGTGTGTTCATGGCGTGTTCTAGGGGCTCAGGGGCCAGGTGTGTGTTCTTGGTGTGTTCTAGGGCTCAGAGGCCAGGTGTGTGTTCATGGCATGTTCTAGGGGCTCAGGGGCCAGTGTGTGCTCAAATCCGTGTGCTGGGGGCTCACGGGCCAGGTGTGTGTTCATGGCGTGTTCTAGGGGCTCAGGGGCCAGGTGTGTGCTCACGGCCGTGTGCTGGGGGCTCAGGGGCCAGGTGTGTGCTCACATCCGTGTGCTGGGGGCTCAGGGGCCAGGTGTGTGTTCATGGCGTGTTCTGGGGCCTCAGGGGCCAGGTGTGTGTTCATGGCGTGTGCTGGGGCCTCAGGGGCCGGTGTGTGTTCATGGCGTGTGCTGGGGGCTCGGGGGCCAGTGTGTGCTCACGCCGTGTGCTGGGGTCTCACGGGGAGAGCGGAGGCCGGGAGGCCTCAGGCCTCTGGCGGGCAGTTGGGCTGTTTTCCAGCAGAACACACGGCTTCCAGGACGGCAGGTGGGAGGGTGGCTGACGGGCAGCAGGGGTGCTGACCACCCCAGGCCTCACGCCAGCCTCGGGGCTGTGGTCTTGGGATGGGGAGGGCGGAGTGTGTAGACTGCACCCGGTGCGCACCCACCTGGGGCCTGTCCAGAGTCGTGTGCACGGCCCTGCATGAGCCTGTCGGGCGCACGTGGTGACACAGTTGCCCCGCAGGGTCCCGCAGCCACCGCTCCCAAGGGCACGGGGCGGCCGGGGGAGGCGCCGGAGGGAGGGAGGGAGGGAGGGAGGGGGGAGGAGGAGGGTCTGAGCGGCCTCGCCCGCAGCCCCGCGCTCCTGCATCATCGACAAGGACGAGCTCAAGGACGGCCTGCGCGTGCTCATCCCCATGGACGACAAGCTGCTGTACGCCGGGCACGTGCAGACCGTGCACTCGCCGGACATGTGAGTGGCCACCCCGGGCCTCGCTGGGCGTGTGGGGGCTACCCCTGGGGAGAGGTGGGCGAATGGACGGTGCCCGCACGCCTCTCGGAGGGGTAGCGGGTTTGGGGCTCACCAGGGAGGGGCAGGGGAGCCAGCAGGCCGGCCTGGACCTGCAGCCCCTCATTGCACAGGTGGGGAAACTGAGGCCCAGAGGGGAGAGTCAGCCGTGCTTTCCGCTCCGCGTCCTGTCTCCGTGGCCTGGGAGGCGGCACGGCGCTGGCGGGCGGGAGGGTCCCTGGGGGTCCCCTCTGCCAGCCGCCCACCCTCGCCCTGGCCTTGCAGATACCGAGTGGTGGTGGAGGGCGAGCGCGGGAACCGGCCCCACATCTACTGCCTGGAGCAGCTGCTGCAGGAGGCGGTGAGGGCGGGGCCGGGGGGGCGGGGGGGGGCTGCAGGAGGCGGTGAGGGCGGGGCCGAGGGCGGGGCAGGGGGGGCTGCAGGAGGTGGTGAGGGCGGGGCAGGGGGGGGCGGCCCGGGGGGCTGCAGGAGGCGGTGAGGGGCAGGGGCTGAGGCGGGGGCCGATGGCGGGGGCCGAGGGGGCGGTCCCGGTCGCCGCCTGGTGCTCAGTCCTGGCCTTTCCAGATCATCGACGTGCGGCCGGCCTCCACACGCTTCCTGCCGCAAGGGACCAGGATCGCGGCGTACTGGAGCCAGCAGTACCGGTGCCTCTACCCGGGCACCGTGGTCCGAGGTGGGCGCTCCCCTCGGCACCCTCCTCACGCCTCACGGGCCCGCGGGATTCCTCTGGGCCCGAAGCCGCTCTGCAGCGGGCTGGGGTGTGCGGAGCGCTCACGGCCTGTCTGTGGTCGGCCCCGGGCGCCCTGACCCCGCTCCGCCCACAGGCTTGCTGGGCCTGGAGGATGACGGGGACCTCATCACTGTGGAGTTCGACGACGGGGACACGGGGAGGATCCCCCTCTCACACATCCGCCTGCTGCCTCCCGACTACAAGATCCAGTGTGAGTGCTCCTGTGCCGCCGCCCCCGGCCCCCCGCTGCCCCCCAACCCCCTCCCCCGCTGCCCCCAGGCCCTCCCATTGCCCTCCAGGCCCCCCGCCACCCCCAAGGCTCCCCCCACCATCCCCAAGGCCCCCCGCTGCCCCCAGGCCCCCCTGCTGTCCCCCAGGTCCCCCCCTGCTGCCCCCAGACCTCCCACTGCCCCCGTGCCCTCAGCCTGGCTCGGGCCCTGCTATTTGGACCATTTGCACCCCGGGATGGAAATGGCAGGAACTGTGGGTGGGATTCCCAGGACGGGCTCAAGAGAGGGGACCCCAGGGCCCCCAGCTTCTGTCCTGAGGCCATGAGGACAGCACGAGCCAGAAGGCCGGGCCACGGGAGGGCGGTCAGTGATGCTCTACCTCCGTCCTGTGAGACGCGGACCGTCCCTGGGCCGGCGTAGGAAGCTCGGGCCCAGGAGGCGGATGCCCAACTGGCAGACCCTGAACCTCGGGTTTGGGGCACCTCCAAGGGGCCGTCAGAACCACAGAAGTCGGCCTGTTGCTTGGCCCTGAGCTCGGTGCGGGCACCTGAGCTGCACCTCCAGATGGCCTCCCTCCTGACCGCGCAGCGTCCAGGCCGAGTGGGTCCGCTCCGAGGTGTCGTCCCCCTTGCTCCCTGCTCTCATGACGGACCCCGCTCTGTCCTGCCCGCAGGCGCCGAGCCATCCCCGGCCTTGCTAGTGCCCAGCGCCAAGCGCCGAAGCCGGAAGACCAGCAAAGACACCGGGGAGGGCAAAGACGGTGGTGCGCCAGGGTCCGAGGAGCCAGGGACCAAGGCGCGAGGGCGCGGGCGGAAACCCAGCACCAAAGCCAAAAGTGGTACGTTGGCAATGGCATGGGAGGCGCACATGGGCTCTTCACAGAGACCACCCACAGCGAGGGAGCAGCTCAGGGCACGTTCATGTCAGAGGTAGAGCCAGGTGTGTGTGCTCCAGGTGTGAGTGCTCCAGGTGTGTGGGTGCTCCAGGTGTGAGTGCTCCAGGTGTGAGTGCTCCAGGTGTATGTGCTCCCGGTGTGAGTGCTCCAGGTGTGTGTGAGTGCTCCCGGTGTGAGTACTCCAGGTGTGTGTGAGTGCTCCCGGTGTGAGTGCTCCAGGTGTGTGGGTGCTCCAGGTGTGAGTGCTCCAAGTGTGTGTGCTCCACATGTGAGTGCTCCAGAGCCTGCAGGAAAGGACTTCAGGCTGAGCCGAGGCTCCCAGCCACCCGGGGCCACGCTGTGGGTCAGGCCGAGCTCGGGAGCCGGCAGAGCGGGGTGGTGGGCTCTGGGGCTGGCAGGCCTCCTCTCACCTGTGCTGCCTCCTCTTCCAGACAGACCCACCGCCCTGGAGGAGGGGGGCCCAGCGGAGGAGGCTCCCAGCGCCCCGCTGGCCCTGGAGCCGATCAGCACCCCGAGTTCCAAGAAGAGCCCCCCAGAGCCCGTGGACAAGCGGACCAAAGCCCCCAAGGCTCGCCCAGCACCCCCCCAGCCCAGCCCCGTGCCGCCCACGTTCCCCAGCTGCCCGGCTGCGGAGCCCTTCGGGGAGCTGCCGGCCCCCGCCCCGGCCCCCGCCCCCGCCCCCCTCGTCGCCGCGCCCGGCACCATGCCCGCCACCCGCCCCAAGCCCAAGAAGGCCCGGGCAGCCGAGGAGGCGGCCGGCAAGGGCGCCCGCAGGCCCGGGGAGGAGGCCGAGCTGCTGGTCAAGCTGGACCGCGAGGGCGTCATGTCCCCCAAGAGCAAGAAGGCCAAGGAGGCGCTGCTGCTGCGCGAGGAGCCGGCCGCGCGCCCCGACAAGGGCCTCCTGGCGCTGGGCGCCTACGCCCCGGCCGGCGGCGAGCCCAAGGCCGCCCGGCCCAAGGCCGCGGACGGCGACCTGGCCCAGGAGCCCGGCGCGGGGCTCACGTTTGAGGACTCGGGGGTCCCCAAGAGCCCGGACAAGGGCCAGGCGGAGCAGGACGGCGCCGAGGAGTCCGAGAGCAGCAGCAGCAGCAGCAGCAGCAGCAGCGACAGCGGCAGCGGGAGCAGCTCGGAGACGGAGGGCGAGGAGGACGGCCAGGGCGGCGGCCGCGGCTGCACCGCCTCCAGCTCCAGGGCCTCCTCCTCTTCCTCCTCGTCGTCCTCCTCCTCCTCTTCTTCCTCATCCTCCTCCTCTTCCTCTTCCTCCTCTTCTTCCTCCTCCTCGTCCTCCTCCTCCTCTTCCTCCTCCTCCTCCTCGTCCTCCTCCTCCTCGTCCTCCTCCTCATCGTCCTCTTCGTCCTCCTCCACCACGGACGAGTCTTCCTGCAGCTCCGACGACGAGGCGGCCCCCGCCCCCGCCACCGGCTCCTCGGCCCCGCCCACCCTCCCAGGCAAGGCGCCGAAGCAGGCGGGCAAGGCGCGCTCCTCGGCCCACTCCCCCAGCAAGAAGGCGCTGGCGCCCCAGCCCCAGGCCCCCCCGCCGCAGCCCCCGCAGCCCAAGGCGCCGGCCGGGCCCGCGGCCAAGAGCCGACCCAAGAAGAGGGAGGGCGTCCACCTCCCGACCACCAAGGAGCTGGCCAAGCGGCAGCGCCTGCCCTCCGTGGAGAACCGGCCCAAGATTGCCGCCTTCCTGCCGGCCCGGCAGCTCTGGAAGTGGTTCGGCAAGCCCACCCAGGTAGCCCGCCGGGCAGACCCCCAGACCCGGCTCCCTGGGCCCTGCCCCCCCGGCGCTCGGCCTCTGCCCCAAGGACAGGCGTCCTCGCTGTCCTGCGTCCCCGGGCGGGGCGCGGCCTGTGTCAGCATCTGCCGCCCCAGGCCCCGGTGGTGTGGCTGAGGCTCTGCTGTGGCGGGGGTGACCGGAGGTGGGGGGGCGGCTTCAGGTGCGGCTGGATCCAGGGACGTGAAGGCTGTCCTCAGCCCCCTCTCGGATCCACGCTCCGGCCTCATTTTCTCCGCCCCTCCGGGGCAGCAGTGGCTCCCAGCCCGCCTTCTGCCTCCTCCCGGGCTCTCCCCAAGTTGGTCCAGTGTCTTGGCTTGGGTTCTGGCCCTCATGGTGCCAGGAGGATGGGGGTCAGGATCGGCCAGGCCGCGTCCTGTGCCCGGCGCAGCAGGTGGCTCCCGCAGTGGCCGGGGAAGGGCATAGCCTTTCGATGCCGGAGACATAGCTGGCGTGAGAGCCTCTCACCCAGAACCGGCTCTCGCTGGGCCTGGAATGGAGAGAAGGAGCCGTCTGTGGCACAAGCAGTTAGTGTCCAGGACGCCAGCGAGCCGCCCCCGCAGCACCCAGGGGCCCCGGGCAGAAAGGCCCGCCGGGTGCGGAGGAATTCGGTGCAGGTGTCTCTGATTTAAGCAAAAACAGTGCCCTGAGCCCCCGCCAGCAGTGGGCCTGCCTCGGGGTGATATCAGTCCTGCCCTGTGCTGCCCGGGGTGCGGGCCCCTGAGGCTCAGCCCTGGGGGTGCTGTGTGGGCCCCTGAGGCCCAGCCCTGGGGGTGCTGTGTGGGCCCCTGAGGCAGCCACGGGCTGAGGGATGTGCTGCCAGGTGCCCAGCCATGAGCCCCCCATCTCCCTGTACCTCGATGTGGGCTCGAGGCACCTTTGGGATTAGGATCGGGACCGGCCACCAGTCCCTCAGCACAGGACGCCAGTTTAATAGGTCCCTGTCGGAGGGGTGAGGGCCCCCATCAGAGCCAGGGGGGGGGCTGGCTTCCCCTCGCCGTCCCGGGCCCCAGGGTCGGGGGGCTGAGGCAGCGGTGAGGCCGGCCCTCACCGCCCCGTGCCCGCAGCGCCGCGGCATGAAGGGCAAGGCCCGCAAGCTCTTCTACAAGGCCATCGTGCGGGGCAAGGAGACCATCCGCATCGGCGACTGCGCCGTGTTCCTGTCGGCCGGCCGCCCCAACCTGCCCTACATCGGCCGCATCCAGAGCATGTGGGAGTCCTGGGGCAGCAACATGGTGGTGCGCGTCAAGTGGTTCTACCACCCCGAGGAGACCAGCCCCGGCCGGCGCCTGCACGAGGGCCAGGTGGGGGGGCAGCCCGGGGCGGTGGGGGGGGCAGCCCGGGTGGGCGGTGGGGGGGGCAGCCTGGGGGGGGGCGGGGGGGCAACCCGGGGAGGGCAGGGGGGCACCCTGGGGTGGGGGTGGAGCGGCAGCCCAGGGTGGTGGTGGGGGCAGCCCGGGTGGGCGGGGGGGCAGCCTGGGGTGGGGTTGGCGGGCCCGGCTCACACGCCCGCACCTGCCATGCAGCACTGGGACCCCAAGTCCGGCCGCAGCCTCCCGGCCGCGCTGCGGGCCTCCAGCCAGAGGAAGGACTTCATGGAGGTAGGCGGGCGAGGGGCAGGGGGAGGGCATTGTCCCTGCCAGGGCGGCCCCAGTGCCTTCAGCCTCAGCGCTGTGTCCTGTCTGCCTGCCCCTCGGCCTCAGGTCTCCCGTGGTGTCGGCTCCGTCCTGTCTGTCCGTCTGTCCGTCTCAGTCTCTGTCTGCCTTTGGTCACTTGTGTTCTCTGTTTCCTCCTTTGTCTCTGTCTCCCAGGCTCTGTCTCAGGCTCTGGGTCCCTCTAGTCCTGCCCTCCCTTGTCCGCGGTCCCTCTCGGGGTCTCCGTCTCGGGGTCTCCCTCTGGGGTCTCCTCTCAGGGTCTCCCTCTCGGGGTCTCCGTCTCGGGGTCTCCCTCTCGGGGTCTCCCTCTCGGGGGCTCCTCTCGGGGGCTCCTCTCGGGGGCTCCGTCTCGGGGCTCCCCTGACGCCCGCCCCGCCCGCAGCGCGCGCTGTACCAGTCCTCCCACGTGGACGAGAACGACGTGCAGACGGTGTCGCACAAGTGCCTGGTGGTGGGCCTGGAGCAGTACGAGCAGATGCTCAAGACCAAGAAGCACCAGGACAGCGAGGGCCTGTACTACCTGGCGGGCACCTACGAGCCCACCACCGGCATGATCTTCTCCACGGACGGCGTGCCCGTGCTCTGCTGAGCGCCCGCGGGCCCTGCACCGCGCCCATGCGCGCGTGCCGCGGACACATATGCATGCATGTGTGCGCTCACGTGCACACGTCTCCAGCCCCTCTCCACCCCCTCGGTGCCTCCCAAGAGGGGGCCGCTCTCACGATCAGGCTGGGCTCTGCCAGCCCCAGCCTCGCCGCCGTCCCCGGAAGCACTCGGTCGGGCCTGGGCCCCGCGTGCCTGCTGGCTCGGCCTGAGGGCGCTCTGCGGACCCACCGGACCTCGCTCTGCGGTTCCTGCCGCCGAGGGCCCTCCCGAGGCCCCCCGTGCCCGCCCTCGGCCTCCCACCAGCCTCAGCGACCGGGCCAGGCCTGCGCCGGGCACCTGCGGGGACCCGGCCCCCACCCTCTCAGGATGCCCTGGACTCGGGGGCAGAGCCGGGCGAGGGCGCCCGAGCATTGGCCGAGCGCCAGGCGGGGGGCTGCGGGCCCGGATACCACGCCAGGGCCCGCCCGCCCGGTACAGACCCTCACACTACAGACAACCCATGGTGCTGAAACCCCGGCGGCCAGCCCGAGGGAGGCGGCATTCTTACCTGTACAGTTTTATTGTACCGAGACGCTCCCCTGTATGATACGCCTTCAAATGGAGTCCACTTTTTAATTATATATAAAGATAAATATATATAAATATATATAAATATAAACTTTTTAAAACTGTGAAAAATAGCTATGAAATTATAAAAAAAAAAAGCGAACACATTCTGACGTGCAGAATATTATTTTTATTTCCTGTTAGATTGTGAGTGTCCAGCACCCAGCTTCACGGCCCCCCTTGTCCCAAGCACACCCCCGCCCCGCCCCCCGCCCCGCCCCGGCCCAGGTGTACTGTACGCGCCCCCACAGGGAGGAGGAGGAGGAGGAGGAGGAGCAGAGGCTGCGGGCCCCGCGCCCGGCGGCCGGAAGCACTTAGCGGCCCGCCCGCTGAGGCGGCGCCGTCCAGACAATCTTAAGGGGAAGAAAAGCCAGACTTCGGTTCTATCTTTGGGGGAATTGTTGTTTAATTTGTTTAGTTTCTTTTGGAATTTTGTTTGTTGGCGAATTCTGTGTGATCTTTTTCATAAAAAGCAAAAAAGAAAAGAAAAAGCTGTAATTGGAAGCACGTTGTCCGGGTGGTTCCTTTCGGGGGCTGGCGGGCTCTGGGGGGGGCGGGGGCTGGCGGGCTCTGGGGGGGGCGGGGGCTGGTGGGCTCTGCAGGGGTGAAGGGGGGCGGGGGGCACGGGAGGGGCGCGTCCCTGGCCACCGCTCCCCGTGGGGTGAGTGGGAAGCGGAGGAAGGTGTCAGCGGCACCCCGTGCCCCCACGGGCGGAAGCAGGCGCCAGCAGCTGCTGTTCACCCGTCAGGGCAGGGAGCTCACCGCCGGGGCGGGGCGGGGCCTGCATTCTCTAGTATTTATTTGATTTGTTTTATTTTTCACTGAGCCAAACCAGTTTCGGCTTTTTATTTTTATTTTAATTTTTAAATATATTTTATTGAGTTTTTACAGAGAGGAAGGGAGAGGGAGGGAGAGTTAGAAACATCGACGAGAGAATCATCGATCAGCTGCCTCCTGCACACCTCCTACTGGGGATGTGCCCGCAAGCAAGGCACATGCCCTTGACCGGAATCAAACCCGGGACCCTTCAGTCCGAAGGCCGACGCTCTGTCCACTGAACCACACCGGTTTTGGCTTATTTTTTATTTTTATTTCAGAGAGGACGAGGGGGAGGGAGAGAGACAAACTCCAGTGATGAGAGAGAATCATGGATCGGCTGCCTCCTGCACGACTGCTACTGGGGATCCAGCCCAAAACCCGGGCCTGTGCCCTGACTGGAATGGAACCAGAGCCTGCAGCCTGAGGGCCATCTCTATCCACTGAGCCACACGGGCCAGGGCTCGCTGCTCTTTACTAATATCTGAAAGCCCCTAGCTGGGCTCACTCGGGAAGACACGCTCTGGTCTGAGCGGCCTTGAGCTCTGCGGGGTGGGGTGGGGGCCCCTGCAGGGTCCGGGCAGGCTTGGCCTGGTCCTGGCGCTGCCACCCTCCCCTCCCTGAGGTCAGCGCCCAGCCAGACCCAAGTTCCTGCCTGACAACCAGCGCACAGAACCAAGGTGCTGAGGCCGGCTGCCCACGGCCGCGTCACGGGGAACGGGGCGATTAGAGGTTAAACGATGGAGACAGTGACCGGCGCTAACCAGGACCCCAATAGGAGAAGCCTAACCCTAACCCTAGTGCATAGCCATGACCATGACCACAACCCCTCACCCTAACCCTATTCCAACCCAAACTCTGTTCCTAGCCCTAACCCTAAGCCAATTCCTAACCCAACCCAATGCAAACCCTGTCCCTAACACCCTCTCCCTGTCCCTAACACTAACCCTAGCCCTGGTCCTGACCCTGACCCGGACCCTGGTCCAGACAACCGTAGGGAAGGAGAGCGAGCGGCCTCCGTGCTGTCTTTGGGGAACCGCGGTCTCTGTGGTTTCCGGGGACGTTCCGGAGGAGAAAAGCTGAGGCCGGAGAACGCCACCGATGGCCCTTCAGGGGCTGCGGCCCCACGAGGACGCGGCGTGGGCGCACAGGGCGCTGGGTTCGGGGCAGGAGCTGGGTCCCCCGCGCGTGGCCCTTTACGTGGGAGTTCATTTAGATGAGAGGGAAGCTCGTGGCTGCACCAGCCACGTCCCCACAGGCGACCAGCTGGCGTGGCTAGCGCCCCGGACTGCCCATCACCGCCAAAGTTCTGGGCCGTGTGTGTGTGTGTGTGTGTGTGTGTGTGTGTGTGTACGGTGTGTGTGGTGTGTACATGTGTGTGTGGTGTGCGGCCAGCAGCCGCTCCTTCTCGCCTTCCGTTGGGGACTGGTGCTCCCAGCCCCGCTCCGGGCAGAGGAGGACGGGGTGGGGGTGGGGTGGGGGTGGGCCTGAGCAGGCAGATGGAGGGCCAGCCCTGCCCCAGGGCCGGAAGCTGCTCATTCAGGCCTGGTGGTCTCGGCCCAAGGACGCAGGAGCAGCGGAGCGCCGGCGCCCCCTGGCGGCCGCGCCCGGTCTCGGCCCACATGGTCGCCCCAGCCTCCTCCCCAGGGACCCCAGGCTGGACAGGCAGCGGGAGGTGGTGCCGCAGTCAGTCCCGGCTCACAGGCTGGGCGAGGGGCGGGCAAGCTCTTCCTGCTCCTGCGGGGGATGGGGTTCGGGGGTCTTTCCCTGACCTGGGGTCTTCTGTCCCCCCCCAGCCCCCCCACACCTGTCCAGGCCGCCGGGTGGAGACCTCCGCTCCCCACCTACCCCGCCCTCCCCAGGACCCCTCTCGGGGGGAGCCTGGGTCCCAGCTCTGCGGCCCCCCTGGGCCCCCCGCCCCCCGCACAGACGCCTCTCAGACGCAGGGGCAAGCTCTGCGTTGTCGTTTAATGGCCAGTGCGGTACAGTGAGTGACAGACGGAGGGACACGGCGGGGCTTCGCCTCGCAGTGTGGTGGGTGTGGAGGGCAGGCCGGCGCCGGAGCCCCCCAGCTCGTACTGGGCCACCCTGGAGCCCGGAGGGTCCCGGCTGGGGGGACCCCCACCTGCCAGGGGCTCGGACCCTCCTGGGCTCTGCTGGATGAGGGCCAGGCTTCGGCCGGAGTGACCAGCCTGGGGTGGCCCCGCTCAGACGGGAGCAGGTCCTGGGGCATCGGGTGAGGGAGGGCGTCCCGGTGCCCAGGCCGCACTCAGACCTGGGGCTCCGCCCCTCCCTGCACCCCCGGGGCCAGGAAAGCCGGGGGCAGTGACGCTGTGATGGGGGGGCAGGGGGCCCTCAGAGCCGCCCTGGGGGAGGGGTCGCAGGAGGGGCGGTGGCTGGTGACCGCCCTCCCGGCGGGGTGCAGGGCACAGTGTGGGCGTCCGGTCGGTGTGTCGAGGCTCAGAGCCCCGGGGCCGGGGTGGGACCCGGGGCCGAGGGGTGGGGCGGCGGGTCTTGGCGGGAGGAGCGGGCCCGCAGGCGGCAGGCGGGCGGGCAGGGGGCTGGCGGCCGCTCAGAGGCGGGCGGGGAGGGAGGCGTTGGCGGCGGGAGGCTCCAGGCAGCTCCTGGGGGCGCCCCGGGTGAGGCTGTAGGTGCAGTAGGCCACGGCCGAGCCCAGCGTCAGCCCCGTCATGTAGGACACGGTCATGGTGTTCCCTGCGGGCAGAGCGGCCTGAGCCCACCCCCCGCCGCCCTCTGCCCTCTGCCCTCCGCCCTCCGCCCGCCGCTCACCGCCCTCCGCCCCGGGGGCCGCTCCGGAGGGCCGGGGGGGTCGCCACACGGGCCCAGGCCTCTCTCCTTCTGCTTCCGGGTCGCGGGCAGCTGGCATGGATGGGCGTCTGGGAGGTGCAGCCGGAGCCCGGCCTGGCCCCGCTCCCACCGAAGCTCCCTCCCCCGCAGGCAGGGGGCGGCAAGGAGCCTCATACCCTGAGCATCGGCCAAACCCGAGTCCTCCTGCTCCCGTCCCCCCTGCCCCCGCACCATCGGCCGCGGGGACCATGTCCCTCAGAACCCAGCGCTCCTGCCAGGCCCCCCAGCCCCCCCTGCCCCGGGCCCTCCGCCCCCCCTGTTCCAGGCCCCCCCTGCCCCGGGCCCTCCGCCCCCCACCCCGCCCCCTCTTCCTCCAGGCCTTTCCTCGGCGACGCTGCCCCGGCCGCTGGCCACCCCCTCTCCCTGCCTCACGGTCCTCCTGCGGTCTGTCTGTCCCCACGGCCCGTCGGTGCCGGGGGTGGAGCTCTGTCACCACGTGGAGCGCCCGCCCAGCCCGCCCAGCCGCTCCCGGGGTGCCGGCCCGCAGGCCTACCTGCCAGCTCCCGCAGCCGGGGCCCCACCTTGCCGGCGGCCAGGATCATGGGCACGCTGCCGAAGTAGCCGTTGCTGATGCCCATGAGCAGCGAGAGGACGCAGGGCCAGGCGGGGTGGTGCAGGGCGGGCGAGCCGCGGGGGGACACGCACAGGATGAAGAGCGGGATGAAGACCACGCGCAGGCAGGCGCAGGCCAGCAGGTGCGTGCCCCGCCAGTCCACGGGCAGCGCGGCCAGGATCTGCGGGAGAGGCGAGTGGGCCCCGGGCCGGCCACGCAGCCCGGAACGCCCTCCCGCCCTCCTGCCCCCCAGCCCCCGGCCCCGCAGCCCCGGACGCCCCCGGACCCCCCCCACACACACAGCCGCCTGGCTCCGGGGCCCTGCCCCCGGGGCTCTCCTGGCCAGAGACCGGCAGCCGGGAGCCGCACCCCGGGCACGGCTGGCACCCCGGCTGGTCTGGGGCCCGCAGGGCTGCTCCCTGCCTGAGACCTGTGCCCCGTGCCCCGTGGTCCGTGCCCCGTGGTCCGTGCCCGTGCCCGGCGCACCTTGCCCACGAAGTCGGCGAGGTTGAACACGGCCATGACGAGGATGGGCAGCCACTCGCCCAGCGCGCAGTGCCGGATCTCGGACTCGAGGCCGGGGAACAGGCACAGCGTGATGAAGTAGGTCACCGCGATGGACAGCATGTCCGCCCAGATGGCGCGGGCCACCATGTACCGTTGCAGCAGCAGGGCTGAGGGCGGCCGGTCAGCACCCTCTCTCCTCCCCCCTGCCCCGTGCCCTCCCCCCTCCTCCTCCTCCCTCCACCTCCTCCCCCCTCCCCCCCACGGGAGCCGGCGGGCCACCCACCGCGGAAGGAGGGCCAGCTCCGCTCCGCCCGCGCCCGCGGCACGTCGAACCGCGTGTAGACTCCCCGCTCGCCGACCGTCGCCTCGTGGGCCGGGCTGTCCTTCGGGGACTCACCGGCCAGGCCCGGGCCGGGGTCCTCCTGAGGGGGGGTGACAGGGTCTGGGCCCTGCTGCCCCTCCCTCTGCTCCCAGCGCCCCTCCCTGCACACGCGGGGCTCGGCCCTGGAACCCTCCTCGGGGACCCCGGCCCAGGAAGCGGCCCAGTCCCCCCCTTTCCCAGCCCGCCACCCTCTGCCCGTCTTGGGGTCTCTGGGATCCTGGGGCTCACTGTCCTGGCCGAGGGGGGACGCGCTGGGTCTGTGCCAACGTCCTGCTCTCCCCACCCCGCCCACCAGGTGGCGGCCTCCTGAGCCTCATCCGGCATCCGGCATCCGGCATCCCCAGGACGCGGGGCCTCGGCCACAGACACGCGGGGCTGTGAGGAGGGGCCCTCGGTCCACAGAGACAGGAGGCCCGGGAGCAGCCTGGGCCACGGCACACGGGCCACGGCACACGGGCCACGGCACGGGGGACTCACAAAGCAGACGTCCCCGGCGGCCACGTCGTGGTGCACTCGGTAGCCGCGGGGGCCGGCGTGGCCGTCGCGGGGCCGCACGGTGTGGTGGAGCACGAAGGGGCTTTGCCGGACCAGCACGTACAGCAGGAAGCAGAACACCTCGAGGCCGGTGGAGAGCAGGAAGAAGGCGAGCGTGCTCACCAGATCGACCCGCAGCAGCAGCTTGGTGACGATGCGGATCAGGGACACCATGACGCCCGCCGTGCCTGCGGGGGGGGGGGGGGGGGCCTCAGCCCCTGCCGGCCCTGCACCCCCACTGCGCCACCCGCACCCCCACCCCTCACCCACCCCCACTGTGCCACCCGCACCCCACCCCCTGCCGGCCCTGCACCCCCACTGCGCCACCCACACCCCCACCCCCTCACCCACCCCCACTGGGCCACCCACACCCCACCCCCTGCTCGGCCCTGCACCCCCACTGCGCCACCCGCACCCCCACCCCCTCGCCCACCCCCACTGCGCCACCCGCACCCCCACCCCTCACCCACCCCCACTGGGCCACCCGCACCCCACCCCTCACCCACCCCCACTGTGCCACCCGCACCCCCACCCCCTCACCCACCCCACCTCCACTGGCCCCTGCACAGTCGCCCCCGCCCCACCCTGCCCTCTGCCTCCACTCCATTCCGCCCAGCCCTGCCCGGCCCCAGACGGGCAATGAGCTGCCACGTGTGCCCACCCAAACCCCCCAGACCCCCCAGACCCTCCCCCGACACCGCAGCTCAGCCCCAGGAGCCTCCCCAGGTGCCTGCTGGGGACACGGGGGGGGGGGGCCTCGGGACGCAGTGGAGGGAGGATGCAGACAGCGCGGGGCGAGGGGTGGGGGGGCAGCAGGGGCGGGGCGGGCGGGCAGGCACACCAGGCTCCCGTGTGCGGAGCCGCGAGGGGGCGGCTGCCTCTGCCACGGGCCTGGCCCCCGGGGGAGGGGAGGCCTCCTCGGTGGGCGCCGTGGAGCCGCCCTGAGGGGGGGACGGCGGGCGGCCGGGGAGGCAGGTCTGAGCAGCAGGGGGTGCCGGGCGGGGGTCTCGGGGGCCCCTGCTCCTCGGAGAGCCGGCTGAGGAGTGGTGTTTTGTGGGACAGGAGAGCTACCCCCCACAGAGACACACACACACAGACACACACGCACACAGGCACACACAGAGAGGGGACACATATGTGCACACACATGCACACTCACATGTGTACACACAGGCACATGCACACAGACACATGCATGCAAATACACAGGGACACGCAGGGGCACACACAGGCACATATGGGCACATGCACACAGAGAGACATGCACACACGTGTGTGCACAGACACATGCACACAAATACATATGCACACTCGTATACACAGAAACATGCACGCACACACAGACCCAAGCACAGACACGCACGCACACACATGCCGACACGAAGCGCACACCACACGCAGGCGGAGGCGCGCTCAGACCGGGCCCGTGCTCGGAGGCACCGCGCCGGGGACACGGCTCCCCAGCCAGGCGGGCGGGGCCGGGGGTCCCTGGAGGAGCCGGAGCCGCCCCCGCCCCCGCCCCCCGCCCCGGGCTGCCACACTCACTCTCTCCGGTCATCACGCCCTGGGTGTAGCGCTTGGGCAGCATCCCCGTGTACCCGTAGAAGCTGGATTGCTGCACTTGAGAGGGAGAGAGAGGGGGAGAGAGAGAGAGAGAGAGAGATAGAGAGAGAGGGAGGGAGGGAGGGAGGGAGAGAAGGGGGGTGGGGGAGCAGCCGTGACACCACCGCACTGCCAGCGCAGCACACGCCGCCACACGTGTGGGACCCTGCGGGCCGGCACGGGCACCGTCAGCACTGCAGGGCGGGGGTGCGGGGCCCAGACGCCCCCCACGGGGAGACCTGCCTCCCTCGCACCGCCGCGGGCCGTGGGCGCCCTGGCCCGTGTGGCGGGTGACAGGGCACGCGTCGCTCTGCGAGAGGCGGAGAGAAGCCTGGGACACCCCGTCTCCCGGCCCCGCGGCGGCCGGAGGGCCCAGCGGGCCTGTCGGCCGGCGTGGCTGGGAGGCAGTTCCGTGGCTGGGAGCCGTTCCGTGGCTGGGAGCCATTCCGTGGCTGGGAGCCGTTCCGTGGCTGGGAGCAGTTCCGTGGCTGGGAGCCGTTCCGTGGCTGGGAGCAGTTCCGTGGCTGGGGGCCGTTCCGTGGCTGGGAGCAGCTCCGTCCACGGTGGAAGGGGGGGCAGGGCCGGAGAGGAGTCTGGTCTTTAAGCCGCTGAGTCTCCGGCTCACTTGTCCCTGCAGCGTCTCCTCTCGCACCCTCACAACACGGCCCGGGGGGGAGCGGTGGGCTGAGGACCCCGAGTCCCCGCTCCCGTCCGCCCGGAGCCGGCGGGCTGCCCGCTCCCTCCCGCACTGGTGTTTTTTTTGTGGGTGTTTTTTTGTTGTTTTGTTTTGTTTTTGTAAATTCAGTTTAATTGAAATGAGAAGAAACAGATTGACCCAATGTAGCTTGCAGTGTCTCTCAACATAAAATTCTGGAGTTCAGCAGAATCACCTGCGAGTGGGGGGCTCCGGAACAGCCCAGCCGCTCGTGTGTTTTAGCACAGACCCGAGCGCCCGCCCAGGGAGCGCGTGGCTCGGGAAGCCGGCTCTGCCCCGCGACGTGGCTGAGCGTCGCCTGCGAACCGGGAGGTCAGGGTTCGATTCCCGGGCAGGGCCCAGGCCCCGGGTTTGGGCTCCATCCCCAGTGTGGGGCGGGCAGGAGGCAGCCGGTTCGTGGTTCTCTCTCATCGTTGACGTTTCTAACGCTCTCTCCCTCTCCCTTCCTCTCTGACATCAATAACAATAACAACAAACATTTATATTTTTAAAAGCAGCCTCGGTACATACATATGAGCCCGACAGGGGGCGGGGGCATGCGTGGGGAGGGGTGTGGGATGGGAATGGGGGGATGGGGACAAATATGTGTTGCCTTAATCAATAAATAAAATTTTAAAACAATTTACAAAGGCAGCCGTGGTTTCGTTCACGCCAAACGGCTCCCTGGCCGAGGCGCCCTCAGTGCTGGGCCTGACGCCGGGGTCGCCCGAGGGGAGGGGCAGGGAGGGGCCGGGCCCCCCCCTTCCACACGGAGGGGCCGGGTGGGTGGGCCGGGTGGGTGGGTGGGGTGGGGCTCGGGGTCCCCCCCCCCCCCCGTCCCTGCTCCCTCCCGGCCCCTACCTGTGCAGCCGAAGGCCACGATGGCCACGGCGACCAGGTTGATGGCGTAGGCCTGGCCCCGGGGGAAGAGCTGCAGCCACACGTCACAGACGCTGACGAAGAGGAGCGGGCCCATGGCCAGCAGGTAGCCTGCGGGCGGCGGGCGGGCGGGCGGTCAGGGCGGGCGCGGGCTCCTCGCCCACCCCCGCCGTGCCAGCCCCGGTGCCCTCGCCCTGCCCTCGCCTTGGGCTCGGGGAGGGCCCGGGAGGCTGCCTGGAGGAGGTGCTGCCCAGGAAGCCGATGACGGCGTGGAGGAGGGGGAGAGGGGAGCGGACCGGGCAGAGGGGACAGCTGGCCCCCGGCCACACGGCAGACAGCACGCTGGTGAGCGGCCCCACCACGGCTGAGTGCTCCCCGTGGGGCCCCACCGTCCCCGGGGCGAGGGGCCGGGCAGGGAGGGGCCGGGGGGCCGGGCAGGGAGGGGCCGGGGGGCGAGGGGCCGAGGTGCGGCCGGGGTGCGGGCAGGGGGACGAGGGGCCTAGGCGGCCGGGGGGCAAGGGGCCGGGCAGGGAGGGGCTGGGCAGGGAGGGGCCGGGGGCGAGGGGCCGAGGTTCGGCTGGGGGGCCGGGGGGCCATGGGCCGGGACGTGGGGGGACCTGGGTGGGACGGGCGGAGGCGCACCTGCCGTGATCCTCGTGTCCAGGCTGAGCCGCTCCACCAGCGCGTTGTTGAGCAGCACGGCCACCAGCGCCACCAGGATGTAGGTGAGGCTCATGTCGAACACGATCGAGGTCCCTGGGGGGTGGGGGGGTGGGGGGCAGTGCTCAGGGGTCACGGGGCCCCGTCCCCGCCCGCCAGGCTCCGCCCCCTCACTAGGCAGTCCCCCGTCACTCAGCAGCTCCCGGGGGGCGGGCCGGGGTGGGGGGCCCTTGGCGGGGTCCAGGGGGCGGAGCCGGGCCGGGGCGGGGGGCGGGGGGCGGGGGGCCCACCCGGGAAGCGGCGGTGCAGGTGGTCCACGTCGGTGATGAAGCTGTTGTAGGGCAGCAGGAAGCCCACGCCGGCCAGCAGCATGGCGAAGTACACGGCGTGGTAGCGGTCCTCCGGGGGCTGCTCCTCTGGGGGGACACGGCCGTGAGCCCCACGTGCCGCTCCGCACGCGGGTCCCAGGCTGGTCCCGAGGCCCAGAGGGGGGCCCGACCCGGGCTGTCACCGCTGCCAGCCTCCCCTCGGCACCGCCCCGCCCTCCGCGGAGGGGGGCTGGCCGTGGCCGGCGGCCGTGGCTCCAGAGGGCAGTGTACCGGCCTGCGTGGCCATGCACCTCCCACCTGGCCGGGTCACGGAAGCCCCCCGAGGGCCCCTCAGCCGGAGAGGCGGCCAGAGGTGCAGGGGACCCTGGCCTGTGGTTTCATGGCCGCACCCCTCTCCGCCCAACACACGCGGCCCCCCGAGGGCTCGCCCGGCCCCCTCCCCCGCACCCTCACTCACCAGAGTCCGTGAGAACCGGGGAGCCCCTGGCCGCTCTGTCCGGGCCCCGAGCTGCCCCTGCGGCCGCCTCCTCCTCCAGCGGGCTGCTGTCGAAGCTGAAGCTGGTCACCACGCTCCTGCCCGCCACGTCCGCCACGTCCGCCACGCCCGCCACGCCAGCCACGCCCGCCTCCTGGAGGCGCCGGCTGCCCATGGAGCCCATGGCGGCCAGGGCTGCGGAGAGAGGGGGGCTTAGGGGCTGGGAGGGGACCCTGCTGCTGCCTGGTCCCCACACC
Organism: Vespertilio murinus; assembly: GCA_963924515.1. Classification (NCBI taxonomy): domain Eukaryota; kingdom Metazoa; phylum Chordata; class Mammalia; order Chiroptera; family Vespertilionidae; genus Vespertilio; species Vespertilio murinus. The sequence continues at coordinate 1,808,507 of OZ004708.1, read as the reverse complement.
CGCACCCACACCCGCACCCTGCACCCCACACCCGCACCCATACCCGCACCCTGCACCCCACACCCGCACCCTGCACCCCACACCCGCACCCTGCACCCCACACCCAGCACCCATACCGGCACCCCGCTGTCCTCGCTGCCCCCCACCCGCTGAGCCCTCCCCACGTGCTGCCTCGGCACCGCCGGGAGGCGGGCACGGGGAGGCCTGCTGGGTGGGTGGCGCGGCGGGCCCGAGGGAGACAGGTGGAGGGGAGCGTTTGGCGTTCGGTGCCCGGGCTGGGGGGGCAGTCAGAACAGACACCACTGAGCGCGGGGGGGGGCCTGGGGGGGGCTGCCACTCACTCGGCAGGCAGCGAGGGGCGTGAGCACTGGGGGCCAATGCCGGGAGCCGAGGCCAACCCAGGCCCGAGGGCCGGAGCCCTCACGGCCGCCCAGGGCTGACCCCCTCCCCGGCAGCAAGTCCTCCTCTGGTCCGGCCTCCGATCGGAGCCAATGGGTCCCCGAGGGAGAGACCGGGGCGCCCCGCACCCCGCAGCCTGGCCCTGCCCACCGTGGGGGCAGCTTGTTACTTAAGGCATTAGCCGCTTCCTCTCTCACGACCTCCTCCCCGGACGGGGACCCCGGCCTGCGCGGCAGTCTGGAGCCAGCCAGGCACACGCCGGCCCGCGAGGCCTCCGGGGGCGGGGGTGTGTGTGTGACGGCGGCTCAGCACCCAGCCGGGCGGGAGGGCCAGCCTGCGCGCGGGGTGGGGTGGGGGGGAGCAGGCAGCCACCACGCACTGCCTCCCCAGGAGGGGGGCCCTGACTCCCCCGCCACTGACCCAGGGCCCCATCGCGGCATCACGGCGCAGGGCCCGCAGCGCAGGGGGGTGGCGGGTGCACTGAGGCGGCGCCCCCTCCTCTCCCGGCCACAGACCTCCAGCCCCCCTGCCAGGTCCTCCCGCTCGGAGCCTCAGGCTGCCCGGCCCCCTCCTCCCCGGCCCCCTGTAATTACAGCGGAGAGACTGGGGGGCTCTCCTCTGCCCCCCACGCCCCGGGCCCCTCCGTGCCCGCCAGGGAGCCCCGAGAGGCCGCGGGTCCCCGCTCCCGGCTGTGGGCGAGGACCGTGGCTCCGGGAGGCGGCCTCGGGCGGCCGCGGTCACACGGCCTCGGCCAGGCACAGCGGCCCGAGGGCTCCGGCCCGACCCCAAACCCGGCTCCCGCTGGAGAGCACAGCCGGCAGCCGCAGCCCTCGGCCGCCCCCGGCACTGCGCCCCCCGACCCCCCCCTCCCCATCGGCCGCAAAGTTGGCTCCCAGGCCGGCGCCCCGCACCCGCACCCGCACCGGGCACCCAGGCCGCGCCTCCGCCAGCGGCCCCGGAGGAGGAGGAGGAGGAGGAGGAGGAGGAGGAGGAGGAGGAGGAGGAGGAGGAGGCGGCGGTGATGGGCCGGGAGCTGCAGGTGGAGGGGCCGGGCCGGGCCCGGAGGATGCGCCCCACAGGCAGGCCCGGGCCTCCGCCGCCCGGTCGGTGGGCGTCCTCGGCGGGCTGGCGGGGGCTCAGGGTCCCGGGGTCCCCGCCCGCGTCCCCGGACTCGGGGCGGAGCGGCCGCGCCAGACAAAGGCTCCGACAGGTCCCGCCCGGCCCGCCGCCGCCGCCACCGCCGCCGCCGCCGCCGCGCACCTCGGCCCGCAGCCCGGGAGCCCGGCGCCCGGCGCCCCGCCTGCCTGTGCCCTGGGCGCTCACCCCCCTCCCCGAACCCCCTCCCCGTCCCCCTCCCCGCACCCCGCTCCCCTCCCCGCACCCCGCTTGGCGGGCGCCCGGCTCCTGCGTGGTCCAGCCGCGGCCCGGGTCGGTGCGTGTCCGGGGGGCGCAGAGGCGGCGGCGGCGAGCACAGCGGCCCCGCTCCGCCCCCCGCGAGCCCCGCCCGGCCCGCCGCCCCGCCCCGCGGCTCCGGCTCCGGCTGGGGGGGGGGGGCTGAGGTCTGCGAACCCCGACATCCACATGGGTGCGGTGACCCGGTGACCCGGTGACCCGGGACCCCGGCCCTCGGCCCCCACCCCCGGACGGGACCCCCGCCCTCAGGGAGGCACCGCGGGGAGGTGAGTGGCCGGTCCGGTCCGGTCCGGACAGACTCCGGTTCAGAAGCCCCTGTGGGTCCCGGACAGACTCCCGGCAGGGTTAGGGGCCGTTAGCCCGGCTGGGGCTGAGCAGGGCAGCGGCTGGGTCCCCCCCACCCAGAGCGCACCTGGTGGGGCCCCACGGGTGCTGCCAGGGCCCTCCCTTCCCCTCCCCTCCCCTCCCCTCCCCTCCCCTTCCCTTCCCTTCCTTCCCCCAGACTGGCTCCTCCTCCCGCCTTAGACCGGCATCACCGGGGAGCCCCCCCCCAGCCCCCCCAGCCGCCTCCGCCTGAGCTCGGGGCTGTGCCAGAGCAAAGGCTGGGCCCTCTCGGCCTGGCGGACACAGGGCCCGGGTTGGCCGTGAGGTGGCGGTCAGGGACCAGCCTGTGTGGGTGGGTGGGCGTCTCCCCGCTCTGGGCCAGGGGTCCCACTGGTTTTCAATCCCCCGAGGGTATTTTCCCACTGACTTTCTGAGGGGAAGGGAGAGAAAGACGGAAATATCCACCTCCTACCTGCACGCGCCCAGAGCAGGGCCAGCCGGGGAGGAGCGGTCACCGAGGTGTGTGCCCTGGAGCCGGACGCTCTACCCACTGAGCCAGACGGGCCAGGGCCGAGCTGATGCTGCCTCCGGCCTGAGATGAGCCTGAGGCCGCGCCGAGCTGGCCTGGTGTGGGTCCCCACGCCTCGCTGTGTGTGACACCGGCTTTTCTTACCTATCATCTATCATCTATATCTATCTATCTACCTATCATTTATCTATCTATCTACCTATTTATCATTTATCTATCTATCTATCTATCTATCATCCATCTATCATCTATCTATCTATCTCTTACTTACTAGAGGCCTGGGGCATGGATTCCGGCACTGATGGGTGCCTCAGCCTGCCTGCACCCTCTCCAATCCGGGACCCCTCAGGGGATGTCGGGCTGCCTCTCCAGAAAGCAAATTGTCCTAAAAATTACTCCCCTTTGATCCAGAAAGCATAGCCCCGTGGTGGGCAAACTGCGGCTCTCGAGCCACATCTTTGGCCCCTTGCGTGTGGCTCTTCCACAAAACACCACGGCCTGGGCGAGTCTGTGTTGAAGACGTGGCGTCAGAAGAAGTGTAAGCTTAAACAGTGTGGCTCTCCAGAGAAATGTCCATCGTCGTCCTGTTGATCTCTGGCTCTGCTGACGAAGGAGTTTGCCGACCACAGCTCTGGAAGCAGGTTTGGCACATCGGTCGAAAGTGTGAACTCAAAAACCCTTTGTTGGCGATGCCGCTCGTGAGGACTTGCACAGCGTCAGCCGTGCGCCCCTCTCGGGCTGGACAGCGGGGCGGCCCCGTCCGTGGCGGCAGCAGCCCGGAGCGCCGAGACGCCGGAGCCGCCCTCACCACGCAGCCGCCAGCAGAGGCGGCCCTGCCGGTGCCGATCGGAGCGGCTGACAAAGACGCTGTTGTTGTTTTCGTAGAGTGTAAGGCGCACCTGGAGGTGCTCAGGGCTGAGCACGGACCGAAGGTCACCGTTTCGATTCCCGGTCAGGCTCAAGCCCAGGTTTCCGGTTCGGTCTCAGTAGGGGGGTGTGCAGGAGACAGCCGATCGATGTTTCTCTCTCTCCTCCTCCTTCTCCCTTCCTCTCTTTCTCTCTAAAATAAATAGAAACAGCCGAAACCTATTTGGCTCAGTAGATAGAGCGTCGGCCTGTGGACTGGAAGGTCCCAGGTAAATCAATGTGTTTCTAGCCCTAACCAGTGTGGCTCAGTGGATAGAGCGTCGGCCTGCAGACTGAAGAGTCCCAGGTTCGATTCAGGTCAAGGGCATGCACCTTGGTTGCAGGCACATCCCCAGTGGGGGGCGTGCAGGAGGCAGCTGATCGATGTTTCTCTCTCGTCGATGTTTCTAACTCTCCCTCTCCCTTCCTCTCTGTAAAAAACAAAAAAATCAATAAAATATATTTTAAATAAATAAATGTTTCTATTTTTTAAAAAATATATATTTTATTGGTTTTTTTACAGAGAGGAAAGGAGAGATATAGAGAGCTAGAAACATCAGTGAGAGAGAAACATCGATCAGCCGCCTCCTGCACACCCCACACTGTGGATGTGACCACAATCAGGGTGCATGCCCTTGACCGGAATCGAACCTGGGACCCTTTAGTCTGCAGGCCGACGCTCTATCCACTGAGCCAGACCGGTTAGGGCTAGAAACACATTTTTTAAAAATACAGCTAGAAGTGTTAGGTACAGTGACACGCGTGATGGCTAATTTACGTGTCCACGTGGCTGGGCCTCACCCACGCGCCCCTGGGGCCCGTTTCTCTGCACCCCTGACCCCCAGGGCAGAGTGTGCAGCCCCGTGTGCTGGGTGGGGGAGCAGGCAGGATGGGTGCGGCGACCGGTCTCTCCACGCCGTGGAAGCTGCTCAGCCCTGAAAAGGAAGGGGCCACGGAGGCCCCCTGTCCCCCCACCCCCGGGCGGACCTCAAGTGCCCGGCGCTGAGACAGACATACAGACAGAGGGACAGACAGACAGACACGAAGAACCTGCCTCCAGGCTCTGTGCACAGGGATTCCAGACCAGCCGGCCTGGGAGGGAAGGGGTGAGGGGACCCGGGGGGTGAGGGTCTCGCTCTGCACCTGGAGAAAGTGTCCACTTGTTCCAACTCGGCAGACAGACGCCCAGCTTAGGGGCGAGCATCTCACACCTAAAACCACACAGAACGCAGAGCCCCGGCGAAGGTGACCACCGCCAGCGACAGGCCTGCGGGCCCAGCCGCCGGGCCTGTGGCCGGCTTTGGCCTCCACGGGGGAGTGGACAGCGGAGCCCTCAGACGCACACGGCCCACGGCGGGCAGCGAGCGCCGTCCGCACGGTCCCCCCCGGGGGGCTGCCCCTCGTCCACACGAACGAGGGCAGGAGGGCCAGCGGCCCCTCCCCGCCGCTCCCCGGGCGGAGCCAGGCCCAGCAGCCAGCCATGTCCCTGCCGCGCAAACCTGATTATCCCCAATTTATTAGCTCTCAGCCCCGGAACCTTCCCTCAGCCCGCACCCCGGCCGGAGCCGCCGGAGGGGAGGCATGGGGGCGCTGTCTGGGCGGCAGACGGGCACGGGCAGGCCGCCCGCGATGGCAGAGGGCGAGGGTCTCCTGCCTCCGTCTCCCCGGTGCAAAGCCGGCTCCTGCCGGAACGGAGACCCCGGAGCTGCCGGCCGGTGGCTCAGGGCTGAGCATGGACCTAGGAACCAGGAGGTCAGGGTTCCATTCCCGGTCAGGGCACAGGCCCGGCTGTGGGCTCGATCCCCAGTGCGGGGCGTGCAGGAGGCAGCTGTCCGTGAGGCTCTCTCATCACTGATGCCTCTCTCTCTCTCTCTCTCTCTCTCTCTCTCCTCTCCCTTCCTCTCTGACATCAATAAAGATATATTAAAAAAAAAAAAAAACAGAACAGAACGTCCCTTTCCAGGGCAGAGGGTTCACCCCCTCTGCCTGCACCGCCAGCACCACCCCAGCACCCAGTGCAGTCAGACTCCGGAGGAAACACCGAGACACCCCCCCCCCCCCCCAAGAGGGGCAGGGGCCCGAATGCAGGTGGGACAGGGTGGGGGGGGCAGCCTGAGGGCCCCCCCCCCGTCCCCCCTCCACACTGGGATGGGACGGGAGGCCACAGAGGTGGCGGCTGCCCCACCCCGGCCTGAGGTCACAGGGACTCGCACCCCAGCCAGGCTTCCGGGATCGGGGACCCCCAGCCGCTCAGGACGCCCGGGCCGGAGGTGCGGGGAAGGGCCGGGAGCTGGAGGCCGGCCTGCGGGGGGCGGGAGCCGGGAGCACCTGGGCCGGGGGAGCCGGCAGGAAGCTCTGCCTCTGGCGCTCGGCTGGGGGTGCGGCGGGGAGGGGAGACCAGGGCGGCGCTGTCCCTGGAGCCCTGCCCCCCTGCCTCGCTCTGCTCCCCACCCTTCCGTGCTCTGCCCACCCCACCACAAACCGCCTTCCAGCACCTCCCGGCCCGCCCCCTAGCTCCCCGTGCGCCAGCCGCACCCCATTTCCACCCGCTTCACCCCCAGAGGCGACGCTCCAGCCTCTACCCACATGGTCAGCTCCCTCCACCTGCCTACCAACCCCCCTCCCCCCACCCCTCCTCCAGGGAGCCTCCCAGACCGAGGGGGTGGGGGGCCCGGCACCCACTGGGGATCAGGCATCACCTGAGGAAGGCTCACGACACCCGCTTTACAGCCGGGACAGGCCCAGGAAGCGGGAGGCACGTGCCCAGCGGAGGGAGGGCTGGTAAGGGGAGGGGCTGGGGAATGGGGTGCTGCAGGGGGTGGGGGAGCAGAATGACCTCGCCTCAGGGCCTGCTCGCCTCTGTGCTGACCCCAGACGGAAGGGGAAGGGGGTCCGATTACATACGCCCCGGTTCCCGGGCACCCACCCAGCAACGCCCGCCGGCGCGCTGAAAATACACCCATTTCACCGGGAGAAAGTGGCACGGAGAGCGACCCAGAGCGTGAGGGTCGGGGCTTCCAGCCGGCTGGGTGGGCAGAGCCAGACCAGAGACCCTCAGACCCGAGCCAGCGCCCCTCCTCCGACAGGTGGGCCCGTGGCCTCACCTGGGCTCACCCCTCTCCTGGCTGGGCACAGCCTCCCCGCCTGTGAGGTTTACGGTTACGGGAGGAGGCTGTGAGCAATTAGCAGGAGGCAGGGAAAATGTTTGGCTCCGTGGGCGGGCGCGGAGCCATCTGTTCCCGAGTGCTGAGCAAACAGCGGCCTGCCCAGCCCTGGCACCGCCCCACCCGCAGGGCAGAGCGCCCCTGGCACCGGCTGTGTCCCCGGCAGGTGCTGGCCTCTCTGCGCCCGTCTCTGCCTCTGTGAGGCCCCGAGCCGGCCCGTGGCAGAGACTCCCACCCGCCCTGCTGCCTCCTTCTCCTTCACCTACTGCCTCCCACCCCGCCCTCCCGGGCACGTCCACAGGGGGCGGGGACAAGACAGCACTGGCCTGTGGGGTTTGGGGTTTTGTTTGTTTCCATGCTCTACACAGCGCAATATGATGATGCACCCGCATGAGCAAGCACGTGAGCCGAGCGAGAGCTACCGCTCTGAGACCCTCCCCCCAAACAGCTGGCCTCGTCTGAGGTTTGGGGACGGGTGGGGTCATTGGCTGGGGTGCTTCAGAGATGGAGGGGGACGATGAGACAGAGGCAGAGATCAGGGCAGGGGAGGAGATGGAGATAGAGATGGAGATGGAGATGGAGATGTAGGAGGAGGGAGGAAGAGATGGAGATGAGGAGGAGGGAGATGGAGATGGAGATGGAGGAGGGAGATGGAGATGGAGATGGTGATGGAGATGGAGGAGGAAGATGGAGATGGAGATGGTGATGGAGATGGAGGAGGAAGATGGAGATGGAGATGGTGATGGAGATGGAGATGGAGGAGATGGAGATGGAGATGGTGATGGAGATGGAGATGGAGATGGAGATGGAGATGGAGGAGGGAGATGGAGATGGAGGAGATGGAGATGGAGGAGGGAGATGGTGATGGAGATGGAGGAGGAAGATGGAGATGGAGATGGAGATGGAGGAGGGAGATGGAGATGGAGGAGGGAGATGGAGATGGAGGAGGGAGATGGAGATGGAGGAGGGAGATGGAGATGGAGGGGGGAGATGGAGATGGAGGGGGGAGATGGAGATGGAGTCATAACCCTCAGGGTGTAGGCCGGGGCCTTTGGCTTTGGCCATGTGAACCTTGCCCAGGCCTCACACTCCGGGCCCGGCCTGCCCCAGGTTCTGAACAGCGTACCTTGGCTCCTGAGGTCCCGTTGGGCCGGAAGCCTTCCTGTGGCTCTACCACAAAACACCACGGCCTGGGTGAGTCTATGTTGAAGAAGTGGCATTAGAAGAAATTTAAGTTTAAAAAATGTGGCTCTCCAAAGAAATTTCAATCGTTGTCCTGTTGATATTTGGCTCTGTGGACTAATGAGTTTGCCAACCACTGACCTAGATTATTTTTATTTTCTTTTTTAAATATGTTTTTGTTGATTTCAGAGAGAGGAAGGGAGAGGGAGAGATAGAAACATCAATGATGAGGGAGAATCATGGATCGGCTGCCTCCTGCACGCTCCACGCTGTACGCTCCACACTACACCCCGGGCCTGTGCCCTGACCAGGTTAGATTCCCCGTCAGGACACAGGCCTGGGCTGTGGGCACAACCCTCAATAGGGGAGGTACGGGAGGCAGCCAATCAGTGATGATTCTCTCATCAATGTTTCTCTCCCTCCCTCCCTCCCTCTCCCTCCCTCTGTGTAAAACCAGTTTACAAATATTAGAAATGAAAACACGAGTGTCTGGAAGGCATGGCCCTGGGACTGTCACGTGCGGCAAGAGCACGGGACTAACGTAGACCAGGCATGGTGCCTGACGTTTAAGGAGAGAGACCACGGGGCGTGGGAGGGGCCGGTGGGGACACGGGGTCACCCACGTCTGCGGCAGAAGGTGCCGGCCCGGGTGGGAGAGGCAGGGCATTGGCGGGGTTCCCGGGAAATGGCCGTGCCCACAGCCAAGCCGCCACCTGGTGAGGAAGGAGCGGAGTGAGCTGAGGGGGGAAGCGGAGGTTTGCAGGCAGCCGAGCTCCAGACGGCAGGAGGCATGTCTGAGAAACCAGGAGGAGATGCCTTAGCTGTCGTAGTAAACACAGCTGGGGGGGGGGGGGGGTAGTGGGGGTGTCTGCACACCCAACACGTCTAACCCCACCCCTCCGGTCAGACTCAGCCCACTGGTGCCGTCTGTGCTGGAGACCGTGGCCGGCGGAGGCCTCGCCGAGGGGACAGGGCTGGCCGCCCATGGAGGACCCCATGAGGGCTGGGCACTGGCACAGCAGACACAGGGACTCCAACCGGGTGACGGAAGCGCCCACCGGAAGCAGAGAGTTCAAAACCAGCGGGTTAGTGTGACATGTCCGCATTCCCACGGCCCTGGCCACCTCCCAACAGGAGGGGCGTGAGGAGGGTCCCCTGGGAGCCCCGCGGGGTGACAGGCCTCCTCCCGCTCAGCGCTGCGGCCCTTCCTTCCAGAGGTCACGACCTTCCCACTCCTTTCAGGACCCGGCTAGTGGCACGCCAGCTCCCGCCATTTCCTCCCGGCGGCCACGCGGTGAGCCAGAGTGTTACCGACGGCTCTCCGGTCAGAGGGGTGACGTGACTGGTCCTGGCCACGTTCCTGATCCCTCGCGATTGCCTGGCCCCGCACAGGCCAGCCTGGTGTGCGTGGACCGGGCGGCCCCCACACCGCTGTCCTAGGCACTGGGACACCTGCGTGCTAGCCCACCGAGAACACCGGAGGGCCCAGGCCCGGCGCCCGGCGAGACGTGTGGGCGCCTGTTCCTCCCGGAGAATTCAGCGTGTGTCACGGTCTCCTCACGCGGGACGGCGGCCCAGGCGCACGGGAGCCAGAGCTGGTGGGTCTGAGTCTCAGGAAGGGATACGGCTCCAACAGCTCCGACCTGCCCTGCCGTCAGCGGCGGCGCCTGCTCGCCTGCCTGTCCGCCGGGGGTGGACATCACACGTTTCCCAGCCTGGGGTGTGGGAGACACCCCCTGCCGGAGGGGAACGGAGGAAGCAGGGCGTGGACAGCAGGGTGTGCTTCCGGGAGCCGCCAGGCGGCCGCGGACAGGGTGACAGTGGCCAGCAGGCCGGCCCGTCCACCGCTGCCAGGGCCTGCCCCGCGCCTGCCCTCCCCTTGCAGGCAGATCTCACTCTCTCAGACGAGGCCAGACTTCCAGGAGAAAGAAGCGCACGATCCTCAGGAAGGACTAACCTCGGTTCTGGATGAACACCTTCGAGGCCCGCCAGCGGGCCAGAGGGTGCGGTTTCTCTGCCGCCATTTTCTGGAATTGCCGGTGTTTAAATGACGGTGCAAGCGACCACCATGAGTCTGCAGTGAACCAGTGGGAACAAGACAAAACGCAGCACAGGTTTCATCTTTTATTTTTTAGAGAGAAACATGGATCAGCTGCCTCTGCACGCCCCATCCTGAGGACTGAGCCCACACCCCAGGCCTGTGCCCTGACCGGGAACAGACCACAAACTCCCAGGGCATGCGGTGACGCCCAACCACTGAGCCACCCGGCCAGGACAGTTTGATCTCTCAGCGTGGCTGTGAGACGCAGCAGCGTGGTCCGTGGTCCGAGCTGGTTCGTAATGTAAGCAGGGCGCCCTCACCCTCAGCTCAGACGCTCTCACTACCTCACACACGAAGGAAATGCAGTGAAACGGCAGCTCCGACGAGCGGGCCGAGGGGAAAGGATCTAACAGCCCCTTCAATCCTGAGCTTCGAAAAGATGTAACCTTTCACCAAAACCGGTTTGGCTAAGTGGATACTTAGCCAAAGGTCCCGGGTTCGATTCTGGTCAAGGGCATGTACTTTGGTTGCGGGCACATCCCCAATAAGGGGTATGCAAGAGGCAGCTGATCAATGATCTCTCTCATCAATGTTCCTAACTCTCTATCTCTCTCACTCCCTCTCTGTAAAAAGTTAATTAAAAAAAATTATATATATACACACACACATACATACATATATATATATGATTAACTTTTTCCAAATGGAAGCCTTTCCCGGTCAGATGCCAGGGAAGGAGGGATCCGGGCTGGCCACGCCTCCAGTCCCACTCTCTCGGTGCTTAGCAGAATCCACAGGATGAAAAGGTACAACAAGGGCCAAGAGCCACGACCTGGGATCCAGCTGCACCTACACCCGTGAGCTCCGTCTGGTGGCGACCGGCCGCCGTCACACCCTCTCAGCGAGAAGACGCTCACAAGGAGGACCCTCATCCCTCCTCCCCCAGGCCACACGGCACGAGTGCCCGGGCCGCCCTGCCCCTGAGGTTAGGCTCACCCGCAGAGAACGCGTTTGGACCGGCAGCTGTGCTAGCTGGTGTCACACACACGTCTACACAGGACCCGCCTTCTTCACGGCAAAGGCAGGCTCTCGAGTCCGAGTCGGGGCGTAACAGACAACAGATGTGGCTCCCATCCGCCGCCACCCGGCCGAGGGAGCGAGCCAGAGCACACTTCCCGTCACCGACGCCCGTGCTCCTTGCTGGGACCTGAGCACTTCCCTCTTCCCCATCCCCCACCGCCGGCTGTGGGAAGGCAAGGCCCACAGAGGAGCCCTGGCCTCCGGCCGCGGGCGAGTGGAGGAGGGAGCGCAGGTGCCGCCCGCCTGGCAGGAAGATGTGCACCGGAATGAGGGGTGGGTCCGGTGCCGTCTGCCCAGCGTGGCACGTCTCCCCACACCACCAGAGCTGCCGCTGGCCTGGGAACGGGCGCAGGCAAGGCGGACGAAGGCCCGCACGCGCCTGGGCTGGACTCATGCTTGTCAGTACCTCACCTCCCCACGGTCCGCACTCAGGAGCCACCCAAATCAAAACAGCTCGATCCGGAAGACCAATTTCGCTTCCGTGTTCACTGGTGCACCTGTCACAGGGACCCTTCGAGGAGGGCCACTCCGTGCCCCGTCCAGGAGCTGAGGTGCCAGGTCACTGTACTGGCTGTGCTGCCTGCACGATCACCATCGGCCCAGGCGTGACACCGGTGCAGCTGATCTGGTCCCCTTGTCGAGAGATGCGGTTTGCTCCCAACCCACAGGGTCCTCAGAGTTTCTCGTTTGGTCATTCCGCCCCCCCCCCCCCCGCCCCCACCAGGTCATCTGTTTTGCCCTCTGGACGAGATGCAATGAAACGATAAAACGCACGCGTGTGGTCTGGAGCTCAGCAGTGGGCACCTGGCCGCAGGTCCTCGGCAGCTGCGGGGCTCGAGCTCCAGGGATGAGCTGGTGGCCACGAGCCGGGAAAGGAAAAGCAGCGAGGCCCACCCCCAGGGCGAGTCGGCCGGCCATGCAGCCTCGGTTCTCCCTCCCCGGGTGCCGGGCACAGCACACGTGGCCCACACGGCTTCCCCGACCGCAGCACCGGGCCCAGCAGGGAGGCAGGGCGAGCCTTCTCTCCCAACCGCCCCCTGGAGCTGAGGAAACAGGCTGACACGGGAGAAGCCCCACATCTGCTGACCGCCACCCCAGACACAGAGGGAAGACACCACGGGCTCTGACCACGAGGGACCAGCACCTCCGACACGCTCTCCCATGGCACTTGCCTGGCACAGACGTGCGCCGCGTTCGGGGGAGCGTGAGGAACGTCCCGGCCAACGCCAGAGACCCTGCTGGGCCTCTCCTCGCTCGGGACTCGGCAGCTCGTCCCCGCTGTTCCTGGGGAGCCCTGGCCTTCAGGATCTGGGACCACGTGCCCCCGACTTCGGAGGAAAGGCGAGTGCACGCCGGGTCACCTCTCTCCGCATGCGCGCGGTGCCATGCCCCTGTGCAGAGGTCACAGCTCACTGGAGGCTCCTCTTCATTCCAGCCACACACTCGGCCCGTGGACCGACTGGAGTGGAAGCCGGCACCAAGGCAGCCATCAGTTCAACCAAGTCCCCGCTCTTCCCTTGCACGACCAAGATACCAACAGACCGGAAACATGCCGGCCCTCCTCAACCAGAACCGGCCACAGGGGAGACACCTGGGACTCCCGCTCTTTGCCTGTGCCTTCAGCGGCCACGTCTCGAGGGCCCATCAACGCCACACAGAGTCCCTAGAACCCTGCCCTGCGCATCTCGGTTTGGAAGAGGTGGAGGTCCCCGAGGTTAAAGTCTGTAAAAGCAAAGAGAGCCCGGCGGGCCGGGGCCGCTGCCCACCCGGTATGCACAGCTTGGTAAGCTTGAAACAAAAGGTCATACCCACAGCTGCTCACAGCCAACTCCTCGGTGCTCCTCCGCCTCCGCCCCCCCCCCCCCCCATACACACGTGAGGGCCCGGAGGGACGGTGGGGACAGCTCGGGGCCGTGACACTAGCCTGTGTGACACACGGACGTGGGAACTGCCAGAGACGACACTCGACACACAGGGTCAGCAGGAGGTCGGGGCGCAGACCGCACGGACTGCTCGGTGACCAGGAGACGGGCCTGGGCCCGGTGCTCCGAGGCGGGCCCCCGAGCCCGCTCCCGGGGGAGGAAAGGGTGCGAGCACAGAAAGCACTGCTGTCAGCACCACGTGGGAAACAAGACGGGAAGCAGAACCCGCCACGGAAGAAAGCCGAGTCCAATTTGGAAAAAATTTAATAACAAAATAGAGAGGAGAACACGGTCCAGGAGGGGCTCCGGAGGGCCCTGCCGCCCGCCCGGGGCCTGGGACCTGCTGGAGCAGAACCGGCGGGACGGGCAGGCCTGCTCTGCACTGCGCCCCGTGCACGGCGGGAAGCCACAGCCGCCGGGAGCCCGTGGCTCCGGCTGCCCTGTGCTGGCTTGGCACATGAATGCATGCAAACAAAGCAAGGAGTTCAAGGGCTTCACCAGTTAATTTTGGCAAAAAGAGAAAACAAACAGAAAGCTAAAATCAGAGCAGATTAGAAGCCACTGAAGTGACACCATGTATTTCTCGAAGGGAAAGAGACTACAACTACAACCTTTTTCTCTTGGTAAGTCTCTGCCATCCTCTCCCCCAACTCAGGTCAAAGTTCATAGCAGCATAACACAAAGTCCTCTGTCAGCCAGTGTTCTCTGCTGTGGGGTCAGAGTTCACAGGTCAAGTTCAGTCTGTCCGGAGAATCATGGGAGGGTGCTCACTGTCCTCCTCCAGCCGCAGGGCGCTGGCTTCCTCCTCCAGGCACGCGCCGCCCACGGCCCCCAGCTCGTCCGTGTAGGCTGCAGAGAGAGAGGTCACCAGAGCTGGAGGGGGCCCTCGGGGGCGACCCGTGCGGACTGCCTTCTGCTCCCTCTTGTGACTAAAGAGCCCTCTGCAGCTTCGGCAGCTCAGAATGTGCCATTTGGGTCTGCAGAGAGCACGGAAGTGCGCCTCAAACTGACGTAGTGTGGACTAGAGTCACCCACACTCAGCGCTCCTGCAGAGAGGAGGCACGCTGATGTCTGGGGGAAGGTAGTAACTCACAGCAGGTGAACAGCCACGGCCAGACTGGCCTCCTGTCTGTCTGCACGCCGACAGCTTCTGCCACAGCGCGCCTCCTCCCAGGCCGGGGGCCAGGAGGAAGGTCAGGCAGGCGAGGGCAAGGCCCCAGCACAGACACTGGAGAGGCAGCGAGCCGAGCACAGTCCTGTGCACCCAAGCGGCCTGAGCCAGGACCGTTTTCTCAGAGGAAGAAAACCAATTCCGCCTCCGGGGCTGGGCAGCTGGCTCTGCCTGAGGACGCCACTGCCCTGCCCAGCACCACGCGGGCGGCCCTCTGGGGAGGGAAGCAGCGCGAGCAGGCGGGGAGGTCCCGCCTCACTGACCTCCCAGGCTCTTGTCTCCCTCAGCCTTACCCAGTCTCGTGGGAGATGCAGGCGCGTGAGGGCCTTTGGCTGCGGCTGTGCCGTAGGTCTGAGCCACCAAGGGGCAGTCGTGAGAGGCAGAGTCTAAGATCTCATTGGTTGTCTCCATGCTGCCATCCAACCTGGTGCAAGTGGACAAGAACACACACAGTGAGGACCATCGGGCACAATGGCAGGGCCGTGGGCGGGAGGGCCACACCTGCAGCGACAGAGGCCAAGGCCGCTCGCCAGGACACACATGTGCGCTCGAACACTGCGGGGACTTGGGGGAAGAGGGGTGTTCACTCGGACTTACATGGAAAGCCTGACAGACAGACTTAGGCCTCCGAGAGCAGCCATTGCATGTGGGGGCTGGTGGCCCTAAACAGGAGTCCCTATGAATACTTCCCCGTGCACCCAACCATCAGCACGGCCGGGACGCTTCTAGGCGACAAGCAGCAGAAAAGCAAAAGCCCATAATGCACTGCTTCCCTGTGAGCCAACACCAACTCCTTTTTCAAAGAGAAAGCCTCGCAGTGAGACCACAGGCCCTCAGCACATGCCCTGACTGTGCGGGTGACGGGCTGTGACACCCTTTCTGTGTGTGAGATCCTCCATCTCCTGCAGCCCGTCCCTCGGGAGGAAGGAAGCCCCGCCCCAGGGCTGACCACCTCCGCCGTCCCGCCAGCAGCGTGTGGTCCCCGGCAGACGGGGGGAGAGCGGGCGTCTGCGCCCACACCGGACCGTCTGGGAAGGCGGAGCTGCTGAGCGGCCTGGGCCACGGTCTCTCAGGAAATGCACGCCCTCCTGCGCCCGACAGCAGCCTGGCCAAGAGAAAGCGGGAGAGGGGGTGGGAGGAGAGAGGCCGACTTACTTGTGCTGCTTCATGAGGGTGCACTCGCCGCCCTCCTGGGGGTCCAGGTTGTACATGTACAGGTACCCATCGGACGCGCCCACCAGCAGGCGGGGGATCTTCTGGATTCTGCGGGAAGAAGAGCAGCCACATTCTAGGGTCACACTTTGACCCGGTTACTAGCAGCCTCGCCAGGGGAGCCCCTGCTCCAGAGCGAGCACAGATGCAGCTCACTGAGGACACACTGCGTGGGCAGCACCCAGGCCGCCCCACCGTGCCGAGGGCAGGCGTGCTGACCGGTGCCCCAGGGAGAGCAGGTGGTGGCACTCGGTCCCCCGGCTCCCCCACTACTAAGGGGGGCGGTTTCACAAGACTTCTTCCACCAGGCGGCGGACAGAGGATGAACACAAAGTCTGTAACGTCAGTCACAGCGAGGCCACGGCAGCGCGCTCCCAGCCACGCAGCGAGGGTTCCCAGAGGCTCGACCCCTGACCGTGGCCACCAGGGCTCCAGACTCAGAGGGACAGAGGGAGCCTCTGCAGGAGGAGCTGCAGGAGCGCTGGCCTCTGACGCCCCGGTGCCCCTGTGCGGCCCCCGCTGCACGGGACCCTCAGCTCCATCACAGGCCGAAGTCTGCGGCTGTCCCAGGCTGGGCTCTGGCCGTGCTCCGGCACAGGGAGGGGCTGCGGGCACTCACGTGGTCAGGGAGCAGATGTTCTTGTGGCCGCAGAAGGGCAGGCGGACCGTGGCGAAGGCCCTGCCCTGGTTGAACATCTCGGTGACCTGGGAGGGCAGGTAGCTGGTGGAGTTCAGGAGCATCTTCCCGAAGTAGCCGGTCCAGGTGGAGGGCTCCTCCTGCGGCCTGCAGGGAGGCAGCAGAGCGTGACTCCTCCGAGGGGACGTCCCTCCAGAGACAGGCCCAGCCCGAGATACAGAGAGCCCTCCTTCACGGAGAGGGGGCAGTGACCCGGTCTGAACAGCCGGCTCCCCCCGAGGCTGCGCAGGTTACGAAACGATTAGCGGCAATCGGGAGACTACAGGCCCCACGCACGACCGCCTGGGTCTTCTTAACAGAAAGTCTCAGACGCTCTGAGCACCACCGCAAGCTGCTCCTTTCCATGGCCCTCCGTCTGCTCCCCTGGGCGCCTGCGAGTCACTGGGCGCTCCCTGCAGCAGGAGCGCCTGAGCAAGCCTGGCCGGAAGGCTGACCGTCTAGGAACAAGCAGCAGCCCTCGTGCCGCACACGCCCACTGCAGGGACACACGTCCCATGTCATCCGCTTTAGGGACGCACCCACCGCCGGCGGGCAGTGCGCCAGGTGGGTGTCTGTGCGCAGGGACGTGCCGAGGCGGACGTCTGCCCTGACCACGGCGG
The DNA here is from genome assembly GCA_963924515.1 of Vespertilio murinus. NCBI lineage: Eukaryota > Metazoa > Chordata > Mammalia > Chiroptera > Vespertilionidae > Vespertilio > Vespertilio murinus. The sequence goes on along the minus strand of OZ004708.1, from coordinate 1,791,868 downwards.
CCCCGCGCCTGCCGCCAGCCTCACGCACAGCACCTCCCACATCAGGGCCCCTCACGGGACAGATCCCTCCCTGCCGCGTGGAGACGCGGGGACACTCGTCCAGAGCCGGCAGGAGGCAGCGGAGTCTGGGCTCCGAGCGCACCATCCGTGTGGCTGGACAAAGTGCTTTGCTGTTTCCCAAACCATCGAATGTCTGCCACTCACTTTTCCTTCACGGTCTCCAGCTTGAAGATGTGCACGGTCTCCGTGTTGCTGGAGGCGGAGAGGAACATGCCGTCCATGCTGAAGGCCAGCGAGCAGATGCTCACACACCTGCGAGGGCGGGAGGGCGGGAGGGCTAGCTGTCACCCAGGCCCGGGCCACCACCTCCCGAGGGCCTGTACCCAACGCCGCCGGGAGGCAAGTCCCCGACAGCCACCGCATCCGCTAGAGCCTCCTCTTCCTCCATCCTTCTCAAACATTACAGAGAAATGTCGGGAACGTGACAGCAATTCTTTAAGTGTTCTTAAATAGCCCATTTTCTTTATTTAAATTACAGCAATTCTTAACATGCCGAGGGTAAACTGGCCACTTTGGTGATGTTTAATAGAGTAGAACCTCAACATTCAACACACTAAATCCCTACAGTACGTCGTAAAGTCACGTAAAAACCGCAAAGCCAGCAAAAGCCTGCATCTCCTCCCAGCCGGGGAGACGCGCGGCCGGCCCACAGGAAGGCCCTCGTCGCTCGGTGCAGATCGAGGAGCGCCCGCGCCCAGCCCGGCAGTGAAGGGCGCTAGTGTGGTGGGGGGCGGGGGTGCTCCCACCAGAAGCTTGGCCTGAGGGACCCGGATGCAGACTCAGAGGCACCAACATGGCAGCCAGGCACCAGGGACAGCACAGGGCCGCCCGAGGAGACGGGGGTGCCCTCTGAGGAGCCGAGCGTGGAGCGGCTGGTCCGGGAGCAGCAGGGCGGGGGATAAACAGCCGAGTGAGGGCCAGAGGCTGGGCGGCCCTGAGGATGAGGAGTTGGGGTGGGTCCTCAGGCAAAGGGAGGCTGGCACAGGGTCCTAAGGGCTGTGCTCTGCCTGTACTCTCACCCCCAGAGCCTGCGGGGCTGACAGCAGAAACCACATGGAGTGGGAGGCCAGAGGGGGTGAGTGGGTGGAGGACCGACGGGAGAGGGGACACAGAGTGGGGCAGCCCCGGGAAAGCCGACGCGCCTGGGCCTGACAGGAGCCTGAGCGAGAGGGAGGAGTCCCTCTGGCCGGACACCGCGTGGACGGACAGTGGCAATACTTAGCGAGAGGGTGTGGGAGCGGGCGGGAAAACACGGGCCCCAGGAGAGCAGCCTGGGCCACCGCACACGGGCGCAGGCAGGGAGGGACGGGGTTAGGAGGCGGTGGCTGCGGGGGAGCTTTCCGGCCGCGGTAAGATGGGGGAACAGAGCAGGAGCGAAGGAAGGGTGCAGAGCGGGGCAGGGGGGCAAGGGAAGGGGCACTGCGAGGAGGGGCGTGGGCACAGGACATACGGTGACTGCGCGCCTGTGGGAACTGCCCCACGGGAGGGAGTGAGGCCGGCACGAGGCGGCCCGTGGGCAGGGAGGAGGTGGGAGGACGGTGCCGGCCTGCAGGACCTCCTCAGGCCCGGGAGGCGGGACTTCCAGAGCCTGACAAGAGCCCAGAGATCTGGCTTTGGAGCCTGGATCCCCATCTCTCCCCAGGCAGAGGACCCAGGGTGACCGGGACATCCCTCTCCGAGGGCAGGGCGGCGTGCGAGGCACAGCCAACAAGCTGTGCGGGCGGCCGCGATGGGGAGGGAGGCGCGCCGGGGCACGGTCTGCTTGTTTTCAGAGGCAGAGCCGCGCCGTTGGCTGGGGTTGGGGGGGGGAGGGCCGCTCGCTTTCAGGGCAGAGAGAGGACGGAGCCTGTGAACCAGGTCAGAGTCCGCAGCTGCCCGGGGCAGGCAGGCGCACCGGGCCGCCCGGCTCTGCCGGTCCCTCCGCGCCCCTATCTGGCCATCGCTCTGCGGTCAGCTGCCTGGAGTCACGTCCCTTCACCCCCGGCCGCCCAGGCGGCTAAACACGCCTGTCCTCCCTGGTGCCCTGTGGCCACGTTTCCACTTGTTGTCACAGAGAACGGGAAACTGAACCCAAAGCGAACTCAGATCCCACTCTGGCGGCTTCTGCACTCACCTCTTAACTCCTCTCCGGAACTCAAAGAGCTTCTGTCCCTCTGGAATGGAAAACACCCTAATCACGGTCCCCTGCGGCCGGAGAGACGGGCTGTTAGCGAGTCAAGACGGACTGGCTTCTTCCTTCCTTGTCAGCCGGTAAACGAAGCACAGGACGGTCCTCATGACAGCGCGCTGTGGGCCCCTCCTACATGCCCAGCACTCCCTCCCCCAGGGCGCAAGTCCCTCCTGGCCAGCACCCCCAGGTGCCCGAGCCCCTCCTGGCAACCCCCCCCCCCCAGATGCTTCAGTGGCCCCACCCCACCCATGCCTGAGCTCCTCCTGGCCAGCGCCCCCCCCCCAGATGCAGGCCCTCTACACACACACCCCCCCCGTTGCTGCCACAAGCTCACCAGAATGCCCGTTCACCACTTCACTCACTGCTACTGTAACCATTAATAGCCTTGAAGTCAAACATGGAACGCACCAGTTTTACTTTTTCCTATGTCATTTGAAGCTGAAACCATTAAACTAAACGCTTTAGGTGTGCACCCCGCATTGGGAAGTACCCCCTAACTTGATGGGCTGCGAGTTTGACATGCTTGGTCTACCATCCCAGATCCCACTGCGGCCCTGGTTGCCACTTGGAGCCACCGACCAAGGGAAGAGCTAATGGCCTGAAGGGATCTGTCCACCTGCAATGGCAGGACCTGCGTCAGGGACACCGCGATGAGACAAACAGGCGGTGAGACACGGGATTCTGAGAGGATGATTGTTCCTGCGACCCTCCCTCCTCCTGCTAACGCATTCACAGGGTCTGCGGGCACAGGCCTGAGACCGGGCACTGAGAGAGACCTGCCTAGGCAGGGGCCCGAGAGGGCGGTGCCCACCGGGTGAGGACTCAGAGCTGCCCGGCCGTCAGAGGCAGGTGAGGGCGTGGCCGCCCCCAGACCTCCGGAGTCCTGGGGTGGGAGGCCCCACCGCAGCTGCGGTTCCCGGGAGGCGGGGCGTGGGACGGCGGCAAACACCGTGCAGAGGCTTTGTCTCCGCAGCCTAAGCAATCCGGTTCCTTAGGCGGCGTTTCCATTTCATGCCAGGCCACGGTGCCGGTGCGGCCCTAACGACAAGCTGCTGCTCACAGCGGACGGCAGGGAGGCGGGTTAGCCGCTCCGAGGGCGGCCCAGCAGGGCCATCGGTGGTCTGACCCCTCAACACACTTGCCCTCTGAGCTCTCCACGTGGAAGGGAAACGTGCCCCTGGGTGAGGGGTCAGAGGTAATGACACGAAGGGCCTGTGGACTCAGGGCAGGGAGTGGGAACAGTGGCATCGTCGCTGCAGGAATGCAGAGCCGCAGGGAGCGGGAGCGGCTGGCTGTCCAGGGGAGCACCAGCGACTTCGGAGGGAGGGGACTTGAGGGTCTCAGTGCGAAGCACCTCAGGGACCCACACCAGCTGCCAGCGCACCCAGGGCTGAACCCAGGCAGCGGGCAGCTGAGGCGGGTCCCGGCGCTCAGAGGAGCAGCAGCCAGGAGAAGAGGGGGCGGGATCTTTAAGGAGACAGGAACAGCAGGGAACCACGCAGCCGTTCAGTGAGGGGGGAGGACGGGACCCTCCAGTTTCACCGACGCTGAGAGGGGGGCACACGGACGGGGCGTGCAGACAAGGTTCGGGCTTTTCCCAGAACCTCTTCTCACCGACTCTCGTTAACCAGAGCTGCACACACGCTTTCTGGGCAGGACTTAAACACATTCCTACCCACAGGCTAAGTCTGAGTAAGCGAGCGTGGTACAGGCGCTCTACCTTGGAGCAGCGCAGTTGGATGCAGAGTGGGAGGTGGCGGCTAAATGACACACAGTGTGACCACCGCTCAGAGGCAAAGAGGGAAAGATGGACATGCAATGTGCCCAGCCCGCCCCCAGCCCGTCTCCCCCCTCACTCTCCCCCCCAGGGCTCTCCCCCAGCCTGCCGTGGTCCTGTCAGGGCGCGGTGCTGGGCGCGTGCTATGCAGGCACTTCGCTCTGCTGTCCGCCAGCCCCGCCGGAGCCCGCTCCCAGGCAGCACCCGAGCCTGCGGCGGGCCGGCCAGCTGGGTGCCGCGAGCTCCTCTGGGGGCTGCGGACACAGACGCTCGGCCGGCACCTGGCTGTGCGTGGCTGCTCCCCACGGCCCGGCATACCTTCTCAGAAGCGGTGGCGAGCTTGGTTCCACTGGCATCGAAAGCTAGCGCGGCCAGAGGACTGTCGTGAGCGGGAATCATGTTGGCAGCTCTCTGGTGGGAGGGAGAAGCAGACGTGACTCCCCAGCCCCGACGTACCGGGTGGGGCCACGGGAAGCACTCCACCCTCAGAAGAGCACCGCTGTCTGTCCCTAAGCGCCGGTGACTCCGCTCCTCCAGCGCCCCCGGGGACCAGCTGGCGGCCAGCAGCGCCGAGCCACGGGAGCCACGGGAGCCAGGGCGCCAGGGCCCAGGGGCTCCTCGGGACGGGCCTCACCAGGTTGATGGTGTCGAAGACCTGCACCTCTCCGATGGTGGCGCTGCCGGGGTAGGCCAGGTAGCAGTTGTCGTTGTTGATGGACAGCGCGCACAGGCCTAGGACGCAGGGGAGAGCGGTCAGGGCCTGAGGGCTCCTCTGTGGTCCTCAGACGCACGGGCCCTCACTTAGCCACGATAGGGTCCCCGCGTGACAGAGGGCTGAGAGCAGATTGAAGGCCTCTGGTGGGAAGTGATTAGTGACCTCAAAATTGGAAGCTGACCAAACCACTGACCGATGTGGTCACAGACCAGCGCCAGGGGCAGGGAGGCGGTTTAAGGTCGATACACTTCAATCTGCCTCCACCTGTGGCTCCAAAGGAGAGAGCTCCCCACCCCGTCCCTTCTCTCCCCCCCTTTCCCGGCTTCAACAGGACCCCCCAGAAGCCCCGCCCTCCTCGGGGCACTCACCTGCCGGGTTCGGGGGCGTCTCCCGGATGGTGTGCAGCACCTTCATGTCCCGAATGTTGTGGATGTACAGAGACTCCTCCAGGCACACGATGAGCCGCTGGGGGGAGGGGGGCGAGCGTGAGGAGCACTGAATGTTCCCCCGAGCACCACTCGGCCTGGGCACTCCGGCAGGCACCGGCGTTACGGCAGCTCTGCCAGCACCGCCCTCAGCTCCCGTCAGGGAGGGCAGTCCGTCTCTACTGCCACTGCACCAGGATGGCTCGCCATGCCAGTGGGCTCATGCCACAGAAACGGGCAATGCGGAAGGAAAGTGCGATTTGTTTTTGGTTGGTCTCTCTCGCCCCTCACCCTCTGCCCCTCATGGAAACCACATCGAGTGCCGTGGGAGGGCTGGTGATGGGACCCTGAGGTTGAATTGGGCGGGGCCAGAGGAAGTGACAGCCCAGGGAGCTCCGGGAGGATAACCCTCCTCCCGGCACCCGCTGGTTTGCGGGGTCCCGGTGCCCGCTGCACTGCAGACCATGTCCCTGCAGTGGTGCGTCGAGGAAAGAGCACTTGGTACGCACGCACTCAGCACCGGCTTCCCTGGACACCCACGTGTTTTAAGCTTTTAAACGGTTCAGCAGGCCGTGCCTTGTAACGTCCCACTTTAACCAACGTTTCCAGCCGATAGGCCGATCCCATTCCAGCCAGCAGCCCCCGCACAGTCCCGGGACCATCAGGGACACAGCCCGGGCCCAGGAAGGAATGCAGGTGCCAGCCGCCAGACCCACACTCCTGTCTGGGGGAAGATGTAAGAACAATAAACACACCACTTTTGGGGGGTGGTTAATCTTTACCTGAGGATGTTTTGCCCACTGCTTTTTCAGAGAGTGGGAAGGAGGGAGTGAGGGGGAGAGAGAAAGAAACATCGATGTGAGAGACACTTCGATGGGTTGGCTGCAACCCAGGTATGTGCCCTTGACCTTGAATCACACCCACCACCCTTTGGTGCATGGGCCAATGCTCTAACCACTGAACAACTGGCCAAGGCATCTTAAATAAAAAGTTCAATTAAGCCGAAACCGGTTTGGCTCATTGGTAGAGCGTCGGTCTGCGGACTGAAAGGTCCCGGGTTCGATTCCGGTCAAGGGCATGTACATTGGTTGCGGGCACATCTCCAGTGGGGGGTGTGCAAGAGGCAGCTGGTTGATGTTTCTCTCTCATTGACGTTTCTAGCTCTCTCTCTCCCTCCCTTCCTCTGTAAAATATCAATAAAATATATATATTTTTTAAATTAAAAAAAAAGTTCAATTAAGTTCAAAAACGGAAGAGGAAGATGCTAATAGGTTTCCTAAAGTAACACGTACAAAAACAAAAGAGGCTGAATAAGCTAGGACTCAGCTCCAAGGATGGCCGTGGGGACACCGGTCAGCCTCACTAGCTCTGCCCGCAGCCCCGGGCCTGCAGGACGTGGAGACGCCCGTTTCCCAGGCCGGTGGACAGCCCCTCACCGCGGCCCCGACAGGACGCCCGTGAGGGCGCGCAGGCACGCATGCTGAGGCTGAGGACGCCCGGCGGCAGAGGGCAGGGCGTTCACTGGGGGGTGGTCCGAGCAACACAGAGCGCCGTGTGGAGGCAGGGTGGGGTGAGCGAGCAGGACCGCGTCTGTCCTGGAGGCACGGAGGGCTCCGGGAGGGCGGTGACGGCGCAGCCACAGCCGCCCGCACACTGACCCCGGGCAGAGCGAGCCCGGCGCCCTGCGCTCACCTGCCGGTTCAGCTTCACGGCCAGGATGGTGTTGGAGTAGCTGTAGTTGCAGATCTCAGTTCCTTTCTTAAAGTGGCAAACTTTTAGCTTCCGAGGAGCTTTGAGGCTGACGATGGCCACCAAGCTGCTGGAGAACAATCTCTCCACGATACACACGTCCTCCGTGTCAGCTGTAAGCAGGAAACACACACGCACCCGCATCAGCAGGCGCAGGCCGCGCGCACACGCAAACACGCGTCTAAGTGCAGATCACGGACAGAAGAGCTTGGGGCTACACGGTGGGCGCCGGCGACAGGGCCGGGCTGTGGGACGATCCCAGGGCAGCACCGGAGTCTAATTCACCGCTTAGGAGCCACATACACACCGGGGTCCCCCTGCCAGAAAGGCCCTCTGTCTGCATGGAGGCCCCTCTGCTCCGACGCTGGCCTGCACAGCCTCCCCTGTCAGAGGGAGGCCTCCAGGCTGCTCTCCACATCACCTGGTCCCTCATCCCGGCGGTCGCCTGTCCTCACGTGCACCTGCCCACCGCTGCCCCCGTACACGGTCTGGGCTGCCCGCCCCGGAGGAGAGGCGCACCTCCTGCTCACAGCTGTCCCCGGCCTCGGTGGTGGCACTGACAGACGCCAGGCCCCTCCGAGTCTCGCTTTCCGTGTGTGAAGGGGGTGACTGCCACTCAGACCTGCAGGAGGGGTGGCAGATGCCGGCCCGAGTCAGCTCCATCCCCACCCCAGCCCCCGCTCCTGTGAGAGGGGACACCCACTCAGAAGACCGGATGAAGCACGTGTGCAGACAGCATCCTGCCCGGAAGTGGCAGGTACAGTGGACCCGCCACAGACATCCCTTCACTCAGCACTCCCCCCCCTCCCCGACTGCCCTCACCCCAATCTCTCCTTCCCGCCATGGGAAGTTCAGATCCAGATGCAAAGACCGCCTCCGCCTGCAGCCTGTCTCCTGAGCTGGGGGCCGCGGTGCCGGGTTTGAGCACGGGCCCATCCATTCACTCAACAAGGCTCCTCCAATCAATCTTTCCATCAACGCAATCCCAGCAGACATTTTGTTGACAATAACTGCTGTCAAAATCAGAAAGGCAAAGCATCTAGAATACCCAGGCTACCTTGACAAAGAACCGGAGGGAGGGCTTACGCCGTAGGCCTTCGCCACACAGTGCGGCAGAGGAGCTCCAGCCCAGACACTCGCTGTGACCGACTGACAATCCCTGGAAAGGGGAGGCGGCGGACAGACCGTGCTTACAGGATCCTTCCAGCCCCAAAGCAACCCAGGAAGGAAGACACGTCTTTCCAAAGCGGCGAAGAGGGAAAGTCAGCCTTTACCCCACCTCACACCACCCGGCAGGCAGACCGAGGGGAGCACGACGCCGACGGCAAAGTTCAATGTTCAGTGCTGAGCGCGCTGGGCAGGCAGCAGAGCAGCTTTAGCTGCCCACAGTCATGAGCCACGTCCACGGGCTCTCGGAGAGCGCTGAGAAATGTCTTCCCGACTGGATGGCATGCAAAGCTTTTTCAGAAAGGACACAGCAAGCAAAGATCTTAAATGAAAAAATCAGACTTCATCAAAAGTCAACATGCTTGCTCAACAGATAGGACAGGCCACAGAACAGGAAAGTGTTCACACGACGTTAGCTGGCCAAGGACCGGTACCCAAACGGCTAAGGAGCTCTGGCCACTGGGTAATGAAGACAAAAACCAGATTTAGAAAGGAACGAAAGATCTCAACAGACTTTTCACAAAAGCTATTCAAACGGCTAACAAGGACACGAACGCGCCGATACCATCAGGGAAATTCAAATCAAAACCACAATGAAAAAAACAAACAACACCCCCCCAAAAAAAAACACAAAAAAAACACCGCACAATGAGAGCCAGCACACACACATCAGAGTGGCTGCGGGGGAAAGGCTGAGGCACCCCGTGCTGGGAGGGCACAGCGCCAGCCCACACCGCACTGCGGGGTGAGGCCCAGGGCACACACGGAGGAAACCGGCCGTTTCTTACAAAAGGGATCCCCCGCTCTTTCCTTACATGTCTGCCTAAGGCAAACAAGACCGTGCCAGCGAGGAGCTGCGCGAGAACGCGCCCAGCAGCTTCACTGTAACGGCTCACAGCTGGGAAGGCCGGAGGCCCGGCAGCAGGGCCCACAAACCGCCGCACCAGGTCACTCGGGTCTGCACACGCCCCTGTGTGGAAACTGCCCCAAAGGCGGCGGCCACACTGGCCTCCGGTTAGCCAAGCTCACGTGGAAGTCGTAGGGAGTCTCTACTGACAGCAAGAACTACTGGCCAGAGTGTGTGTTCACCTTTCCCACCCAAGGGCAAGTTTGAAATTTTAATGGAAAAAAAAAAGCATGTGAGAACTCCTAGAATTTTAAAAACAGAGGGTGTATGTATGGAGGCAGCAAAGCTATTTTCCCCCTATATTTTTATTGATTTCAGAGAGGGAGGGAGAGAAAGAGAGAGAGAACCATCAATGATGAGAGAGCATCACTGATGGGCTGCCTCCTGCACGCCCCACCCCGTGCCCGGACTGGGAATTGAACCCTGACCCCTGGTTCATAGGTTCCAGGCAGCAAAGCTACTGTAACTACAAACATCACCAAAGAGAACAGTATATCGGACCCTCCACTGGCCATCACCTGATTTAACCAACACTCACTTTCTGCCTAGCTTTTCTTTTCTGAAGTTTCAAAGGTCATCATCCTGACCTTTACCCGTAAGTAAGTCTGGTAAGCCCCTCTAAACAGATAAGGACGTAGGAAATTCACCCTCCGGTCTGTGACTAAAAACAAAGACACCCCATCACGCGAACTCCAGACGCAGAGCTGCATGGAGGGAGAGCCCTAATGAGCAGGAGGTGATGCGGGAGCCGCCCCGGGCGCCGGGATCAGGACAAGCCGTTCAGAGAGAAGCCTTACGGAGAAGACAAACGCGGTGGAACGGCAGAAACTCCAGACCTCCGAACGGCAGAGACCATAAGCAAGGTCAAAAGCAAACACCAATCCAGAAGAAATACTGGCAACCCACGGCCAATGGTTAAATTGTTTTAGGTCAGTAAGAGACCAATAGTCCAACAGAAAAGCAGGCAAAGGAAAGAAACACGCAGTTAAGGCAAGGAGCAGCCCAGCTGGTGTGGCTCAGTGGCTGCGTGGCTGCCCAGGAACCAGGTCACGGTTCGGTTCATAGACGGGGCACCTTCCCAGAGGAGAACGTGCGGGAGGCAGCCCATCAATGTTTCTCTCACTGACATTTCTCTCTCTCTACCCTCCCCCTTCCTCTCTCTAAAATCAATAAAAACAATTTTTTTAAAAAGGCAACAAGCGTATTTCTTATCTTAGACTCGTCTCCCAGTGTGAAAATGCTTGGCAATTGCCGAAACCGGTTTGGTTCAGTGGATAGAGCGTCGGTCTGCGGACTGAAAGGTCCCAGGTTCGATTCCGGTCAAGGGCATGTACCTTGGTTGTGGGCGCATCCCCAGTTGGGGGTGTGCAGGAGGCAGCTGATCGACGTTTCTCTCTCATCGATGTTTATAGCTCTCTATCTCTCTCCCTTCCTCTCTGTAAAAAATCAATAAAATATATTTTAAAAAAAAAGAAAGAAAAAGAAAATGCTTGGCAATGCCCGTGTGGCAGGGAGCGAGGAGGAAGGTGCCTGCACCATTAATAAAAGCCGGTCCTGCCCCTTGTAAGGACAACTTTGCAATACCTACCAACTGTAAAATGTCTCTCTGTCGACTTTCCTAACAGCTGGTCTCACAAGTGGGCAAAACAAAGATGCTTGCCCAGCAATTCCAGTCCCCAGACATCTATCTACTTCGGAGAAAGGAAGCCCTGGCCGGTGTGGCTCAGTTGGTTGAGCGCCGTCCTGTGTACCAAAAGGTCACCAGTTCAATTCCCCATCAGGGCACATGCCCAGGTTGCAGCAGGCAATCAATATTTCTTCCTCTCCTCTCCCTTCCTCTCTTTAAAATCAACAAAAACATGATATATTTTTAAATAGGGAGAAATGACCACACACATCCACCCAACAACTTGTACCCCAATGTTCACAGCAGCATTCTTTAAGTCACAACCCAACGTCCATCAGCAAAACGTGGTCTAGCCACACAGCATACTGTTACTGAGCAGTAAGAGAACGGGGTGCTGGCACCGGCTCCCACACGGGAGCCCGCAAACTCCCAGGTCCACGGGGCCGGGCGGGCGGGGCTGCATTTATCTCAGTGTCCAGAGCCGCCAATCTCCAGGCGGCAGGCAGATCAGCGCTTGCCCAGGGGGAGGCGGCGGAGGGCAATGGGGAGTGACCGCTGGTGGATTCAGGTTTCATTTGGGGAATGATAAACATGTTTTAAATTAGACTGTAATAGCAGTACAACTTGTAAATACACTAAACCCATCGAACTGCACACTTAAAACCGGCGATTCTGATAGCATGTAAATGACTTTTCTCTCCATCCCTCTCCCTTCCTCTCTGAAATCAACAAAAACTTGTTTTTAAAAGAGGCAACAAACATATTTCTTATCTTAGACTCATCTGTTAAAAACACACACAGGCAGACTACTGTACACATTTGAATTCCGGCCAACAAGCTAAGATCGGATTAGGCGCAGGGAGGCAGGGGCTGGGGAGCGATGGGCCACGGGGACAGAGGGAGAAGCGAGGTGCCGGGCGGAACCTCACCAGGGTCTCCTCGGAGACCAGAGGCCCAGGTGCTAGGACACTGGCCTTCAAGAGGGCTCTCACAGGGCCAGTCACACCCCAACACTGGGTTTCCTGGGAAACACCTGAGAGTGTCATCAAGCTCCGGGAGCCAGACAAAGGCCACGCCACCAACACCTGGAGCCACCCATTCCTGTCACTCGGGGAGAACCAGCACGAAAGGGTCCCCTGCGAGTCCCTGGCCGGGGACGGTGCTGGTCTGCTCAGGGGCGCGCCTTCACGAGCAGCCGCCCTCCCCACACCGGGAGGCCAGGGCTCCCTGCTTCTCTGGTCACTTCGCTCTTCCCACGGCCATTACACCCAGCTCCCGGGAATCCGTTTTCCGTCCTCACCCGAGGAGTGAGGACAGTGTTTCCAGTGATTTTTTAAAAATGGAGAGTAGAAGGGAGGGGAGTGGGAGAGACAAAGAGAAGGAGGGAGAGGAAGAGAAAAAGAGAGAAACACATCGATCTGTTGCCTCCCACGTATGCCCTCACCAGGTCTGGGGAACAAACCCACAACCCAAGTACATGCCCTTGACCAAAAATCAAACCCAATTCTCTGGTATACAGGGGTATGCTCTAACCACTGAGCAATACCAGCCAGGGCCCCAGGAATTTTTGAATCCTCACCCGAAGATATGTTTTCACTGATTCTAGAAAGAGAAGAAAGAAGAGAAAGAAGCATCCATTGGTTGCCTCACACACACCCTGACCAAGAATCAAACCCACAACCCTTCAGTTCAAAGAATGATGCTCTAACCACTGAGTTACACTGGCCACAGCCTAGGGCACTTTCTTTTTTAAAAAAAAATATTTTTTTTATTGCTTAGAGAGGAAGAGAGAGGGATAGAGAGTTAGAAACATCAGTGAGAGACAATCATCGATCAGCTGCCTCTTGCACACCCCCCACTGGTGATGTGCCCACAACCAAGGTACATGCCCTTGACCGGAATCGAACCCGGGACCTTTCAGTCCACAGGCTGACGCTCTATCCACTGAGCCAAACCAGTTTCAGCCCAGGGAACTTTCTTTTCTTTTTTTTACACGTTTTTTTATTGATTTCAGAGAGGAAGGGAGAGGGAGAGAGAGAGAGAGAGAAAGAAACAGAAACATCAGATGATCAGAATCACTGATGGGCTACCTCCTACAGCCCCACCTGGGGATCGAGCTCTGAGCGTGTGCCCTGAGTGGGAATTAAACCATGACCTCCTGGTTCACAGGTTGATACTCAACACTGAGCCACTCCATCCGGGATCCAAGGGACATTTAACACACGAACACCCAGACCCAGGGAAGGGCAGTGCGTGAGGCATCAGGCTGGCGACTGAGGGGCAGCAGTCACACGGGAAGAAGAGAAGCAAGGCCGCACCTTGTAGTCACAGAAGATGCCCGTGACCCAGACGCAGTGCCAGTCAGCACTCCGCTGCCGGTGCCAGGGGCCGGGAGACCCCAAGCTTCCATCACAGCCGATACGCAGAGGCTGCCGGAGTTTCCCCTGCACGAGCCGTTACTGCCCGTCACTGAAACGTGCCAGCCAGGGCACGGCCTGTCATCAGCGGCGTCAGAAAGCACCTCTCGGACCCCGATGAGGACGAGGCCGGTGAAGGCAGTGACGGCTCTCTGAGATAAAAGGCGCGTGTGTCTCCGAGGCATTTCCTTCTTTCTTTTTTAATATATCCTTATTGATTTCAGAGAGGAAGGGAAAGGGAGAGAGAGAAATATCAATGAGGAGAGAGAATCATTGATCTGTTGCCTCATACAGACCCCCCACGGAGGATTGAACCGCAACCCAAGTATGTGATTCCCTGACCGGAACTGGCCCCAAGGCCTGGCTCACAGGTCGACACCCAACCACTGAGCCACACTGGCTGGGCGGAGGCGTTCTGATCAGGGAAGCAGGCGCTGGTCACTTTGGCGGAGGCAAGGACCAGTCTGCTCCTGCTGACTCCCAGAGCTGAAGCTTCCGGAGGGATGGCTCCCAGCTCAGGGCCTTATAAAACAAAGGCAGGGACATTTGGCCTACCAGGGTAGATTTCATTACAGTGTTCCACGGAGGGACACCACAGATTTGCATATTATTTACCTTCTGACTAACAAAGGATGTAAAGAGGAATATAAACGGGCACCCACAACCAAGCCAGGAAAGCGTACGTGGGAGTCCTCCCAACTTCCCTTTAAGTTTGAAATCACAACAACACAGATGGCATAAAGCACAGCACAGCCTCCCGCTGCTGCGGGCAGAGGCCCCCTTCCTTAATTAAACAAGACCCCGCGCTCAGTCTGCCCGCCCAGGCCCCGGTGACAGCCACAGGGCAGAGCGCAGACCTGGCTGCCTGTGGGGTCAGGAGTGGGGAGGATGAGCCAGTACTGAGCCAAGGCTGAATTTTGAGGCATCAAGTCCTCTTCCTTCTCTGAGTCTGTGTGTAGAAAATTCCCAGAAAACAATCTTGGCTCAGCAGCTAGTCTGTTTTCTAAGAGACACTCTTCTCTCTAACTCAATGCAAGTGTGAAAGAGGAGAGGCGGATGCAGTTCTAGGAGGAAAGAACTTAACAGTGAATACGAACTTAACAAATATGAACCCTCCAGCCCTGGCTGGGGTGGCTCAATGGGCTGAGCTTTATCCCACACACTGGAAGGTTGTGGCTCGATTCCCAGCCAGGGCACACACCTGGGCTTTGGGTTTGATTTTCAAGTAGAGTGTATACGGGAGACAACTGATCTGTTTCTCTCCCTTCCTTCCTTCCTCTTTCTCTAAAATCAATTTAAAAAAATGTAAAAAAATAAAGTATTTACCCCCAAAAGTTCTCCATCCATTTCACCACCTAGTTTTTATTTATTTATTGATTTTTTTAAAATATATTTTATTGATATTTTACAGATAGGAAGGGAGAGAGATAGAGAGCTAGAAACGTCGATGAGAGAGAAACATCGACCAGCTGCCTCTTGCACACCCCCTACCGGGGATGTGCCCCCAACCAAGGTACATGCCCTTGACTGGAATCGAATCCGGGAGCTTTCAGTCCGCAGACCGACGCTCTACCGCTGAGCCAAACCGGTTTCGGCATTTCACCACCTAGTTTTTAAAGGCCAGAGGTCACTAAGAAGAACAAAAAAATCACCGTGTCGGTCGGCAATCACCCACTCTCTTAACGATGCTATCGAGACAACACATTTTGTCCCACCAAAACCACTGAGAAACGAGGCGCCAAAAACCGGGAATAAGCTTCCAGAGGACAAACTGGCCACTAAACCGACTCCGTGGAGGAAGCGGAAGGTCAGGTGCTCTCACAAGCACTGGGTCTCCAAACGAGGAATTCTGTGGGTCTCAAAGCGATGACCAGTCACTACCGCACAATTTATTAGCAGCACCCAGGCCACGGTTCGGATTAGCTTCAGTACCTGCTTCCCAGGTACTGAAGAGCCCAACGGAGCCCTGTGTCCGGAGACCAGCCGCCCTTCTGAGGAAGCCCCTCCTGGGAGCAATCCTGCGTGGGTCTCGCGGAGGCAGCCAGGGGGGTTTCGGAAACACGGGCACCCACTTGAGATGAGCGAGCGCACCAGCTCGCAGCTACCGGATCGACCCCCAGAGCACGCACCCCGCTCCCCAGCGGGGAAGGCGGAGCTGGTGAGCCCCAGGGGCAGGCCGAGGGCAGAACAAACCAGCTGCGCCGCCAGGAACTGGAGTCAGGGCCCGACTGACCGCGAGGCTGCGGCCCACTTCCTGGCGGGCCAGACCCCACCTCCTCGGGGTCCTCACCTTCTGCCATGGCCAGAGGGGTGTGTGCTGGCCTTTGCGTCCCCGCCTGCCGTGCACAGAAACGTGCACTTGGTTTGCCTTCCTCCGTTTAAAAGTAAGTGTCACCAGAGCAGGAACTCTCGCTACCACGATCTCCACCACCACAAGGGCTGGTGGACAGCTGGTCCTCGGTACTGTTTGCCGAGTGGATGGAACCAGAACAAATACGAGGTGTCTAGCCCCGAGGCCCGAGGTGAAGTGACCCCTCCGAAGTCACACAGTGACGAGCGACAAGTCAGTCATGCCCCTTCACAATCCAGCTGGCCTCACACCGCCGGCTTCGCAAATCCCAGAAAACGGCAGCCGGAGGAAACGGCTCATTCCCACGGCTGTGAGCCTTCACCCCGGAGCCCTGCCTGGCAGGAACCGGAGCGCCATGAATGGCGTGGAAAACGGGGGATTACAGAGTAATACACACAGGAAGACGCCACGTACCGGAAAAAACCAACCCGTAAATCAGATACATACACTTATCAGTATGCAAATACCGTATTTGCCGGCGTATAAGACGATTTTTTGGCCCTGAAAAATACGTATTTGCCGGCGTATAAGACGACTGGGCGTATAAGATGACCCCCTAACATTTCCACTAAAAATACAGAGTTTGTTATATACTCGCCGTATAAGACTACCCCCCACTTGGAGGCATATTTTTCAGGGCCAAAAAGTCGTCTTATACGCCGGCAAATACGGTACACAGGAAAGATCTGGGGGACACACGCAACTGTTTCCAGCAGCCACCGCGCGCGCGGTGGACTAAGGGGGAAGAAGAGAATGGTCAGGGCGCCTGGACGTGAGTCAGTGACTGAGTTAAGAATGCACATCAATTCCCGTTAAACGTGTCTATATTGTTTAAGAGGGGGAAAATAAAGCAAACACTTACTGCATTCATAGATCTGTTCCAGCTTATCCACAGAAGAAAGGGAGAAAAATTTATAACCGGACTTACTACCAACAGCTAGGGACCTGCAAAAAAGCCAAACGCAGAAATAAGAGCTTACGTGTAGACAGACAATGCACACGCCGCTCCAGTCACGGCCGCAGCCTCTTCCCAGTTCGCACCAGCATCCGTGTGGCTGTACCCGGTGAGAGGTTGCTGAGCAGAAAAGAGGTGAGGACCCCCACCGCTAGGACAAGGTGAGGGTCAATAACATATAGTATCCTTATTTAAAACTTAAACCATAAATGTGATGTGAATCACGCCCTAGATTAATGATCCCCTCAAAATAAAGCGGTTTCAGGCGATCCGATGCCCGTGTGGAGTCCAGCCTGTGGAGTCCACGCTCAGGGAGCACTCTCCGTCCACGGGTGCTCACAGCCTGCGGGGACGGGGCCTCCGCTGCAGTGCGTGTGGCTGTGCGGTGGGAGGAAGTAACATGGACCCCAAAGCTAACTGAGGATCCGAATGGCGAGGAACACTGGCCTGCGAGGACCCAGCGAAGGCTCTTCTGCTTCTGCCCTGAGGCTCAGAGGGGCCTCGGGCTCTCCAGACCCCTCCCCAGTAGAGCTGACCCCCCGAAGGGCCCTCAGCAGACCCCCGCCTCCAGGACATGACTGACCCAGGAAGAAAGAAGAGAGCACAGCCTCCAGAAGGAGGAGGAAAGCCGGAAGCGGTGGGCATGCAAAGAACCGGGTCCCGGAAGGACATGCCAGGTGGAGGCGAGGCGGGAGGGAAGCCAGAGCCTAGGAAGAGTGAAGACAGACACTTTGTGCTACGAGGGTTCCAGCTACTGCTAAAAACCCAGCTACTGCTAAAAACCAATCTCCACACAGTCTACAGCTGCCCCTGAACAGTGTAGGCTTGGGGTGCCCACCCTGCACAGTAACGTTTATAGCTGCTGACTCCCCAAATCTCAGCCGTCCCTGGGTATGGGTGTGAGGGGGCTGGTTCCAGGAACCACGTGGATACCCACATCCACAGCGGCCAGGTCCCTTACATAAAGTGGGCAGAAGCCACACGTCCAGACTGCTGCAACCTGCGGGGGGCCCGGGACCGGGGGCTGCTGCTCCCTCTGGGGAGGCCTGGCTGCTCCAGGGCCCGCTGGCCAGGAACAGAGCTCTCAGCGCTTACCCTTTAGGATCGCACTGGCTTATCTCAGAAACAGAAACAAACTTGCTTCAGCTCACATCCCTTTTCTTTGTGAAAACAGTTCACACATTGAATTAATTATATCACCAAAGTGCTACCTGTAAATATTTTGAAAGTAATAAAGAAACCAAGACAAATACCAGAATAACAAAGGCTAAAAAAACAAAATCTCAGTGCCTGTGACTTGGGGAACTTGGTGCTCAGGAACACCTTCAGTAAACTAAGGATGCTAGTGCAGCACCAAACCTCCACCCATCATTTCTGACTTAAAAGTCATTTTTATATTATCACTAGAGGCCCCGGTCATGAACATCATGCACTTGGTGGGGAGGGGGCACCCCTCAGCTTGACCTGTGCCCTCTCACAGTCGGGGAGCCCTTGGGGGATGTCCGACTGACAGCTTAGGCCCGCTTAGCACTGCTGCACTGCTCCCGCCACTGCCACTGTAGCTTCTGGCTGGGTGCTGTCCCTGTGGAGCGCACTGACCACCAGGGGCAGCCCCTGTGTTGAGCATCCGTCCCCTGGTGGTCAGTGCGTATCATAGCAACCAATTGTTCCACTGTTTGGTCGATTTGCATATTAGCCTTTTATTATATACGATTTCCCTTGTGACCCTACCATCAATAACCCCTTCCCATTCTAATTTCTTGCTGACTGAGAAACCAAGTCGCCAAGCTCATTAGTATTATAGATGAAATAAACCTCTTCATGGACAAATGATGAGCTGGAATTTGTTAATAAGAGCCTGGCTCTTGATCTATCTGGTTCTCAGATGCACTCCCAAGCAAGCACGATTTGATACTGTGCTATCTGATCAACATCAGAACTGGGGTGTCCTTCCAAATATTCTGAAACCAACTGAGGGCATTAAATCCGTAGCTAGAATGATATCCACGTGGCCCACCAAGCAACGGGCGCTGCAGTCAGTAAGAAATGTAACAAAAATACTCCCATGATTCCTTGATGTGTGTACATGGTATAATATGAGTGTATATTTTCTCAACAAAAACAGACAGTTTTAAAGGGTAATGCTAAGAATTTTCAGCTCCAACACTAACAGTTAAAAACGTTCACACACCCATTTGGAGATTCTGCTCTGTAACCCCTCAGGCCTCTCCTGACCATACAATGGCGTATTAATGCAAGAGGAACAGTGACAGGTAAGTCTGAGATTCCCCAACAGATCATCTTATTCCCAATAATGTGTCTTGGTGTGGTCTTCTTTGGATTTTTGTTTGGGGTTCTGTTTCCTGGACTTGTAAGTGTATTTCTTTCACCAGGTGGGGGAAATTTTTGGTCATTATTTCTTCAAATAGGTTTTCAGTATCTTGCTCTCTCTATTCTTCTGGCATCCCCATAATTCTGATGTTGGTTCGCTTGAAGTTGTCCCAGAGGCTTCTTACACTATCTTCAAATTTTTTTATTCTTTTTTTTTTTTGCTTTTCCCGTTGAGTGCTTTTTGCTTCTTTGTATTTCAAATCTTTCACTTGATTCTGGCATTCCTCTAGTCTACTGTTGGGTCTCTGTATATTTTTAGTGTATGTTTAATTTCTAGTTGGTCCTTTTTCATATCCTTGAGGGTCTCATTAAATTTATTGGCCTTTTCTAGGAAATTCTTGAAAAACCTTATAACCTTGGTTTTGAACTCTATGTCCAGTAGTTTGTTCTCCTCCATTTCTTTCGTTTGTGGTCTATTTCCTTGTCTCCTCATTTTTCACTGCTTCCCTTAGTAGAGTGGCTTTGTGTGCTGGGTGTCCTATTTGGTCCAATGGGTCAGCCTCCCAGTTACCTGAGGTGCACACTCTTGGTGCACCCCGTTGTGCACTGCACAACTATGTGTACAGCCTTGTTATAGTTAAGTCTTGATTGTTGTTGGTGTCACTAGGAGGAAATGACCTCCAGGCCAATTGGCTGTGAGGACCCGCTGTGTCTATAACAGGAGAATTGCTGTGCTGCAGACATGCTTAAAGGGCAGGACTTGTTTCAGTGGGGCTTTGGTGCTCACTGAGTCTGCCTCTTTAATGTGTCCCTTATGAGAGTAGTTGAAACCTGGTGTCATCTCACACAGACCACTAGATACACTAGCTTCTGGATCTCTAGTTGGGTGCAGGTCAGCTACTGTCTGAGAAACAGACCACTAGATACACTAGCTTCGATGTCAGCTACTGTCTGAGGCCACCCAGCAGGAGCTACAGCAAGAACTAGTGTTCTCCTCTTTGCTTGGGGTTTGGCAGTTTTGGAGCTGTCTGACTGGAGCTGCAGTTAGTTTGGTTAAGCTGCCACAAGGCAGGCCATTTATATGCAAAAGCCGCTGCATGGAGCTTGGGTGTATCTGTAGATTGTGCGGGGCAGTGTCTCAGGGCATCAGTAGGCTGAGGGTGGTAAACAGCGATGGCTGCCAGTCAGCATTCTCTGTGTTTCCGCGTTTCCAAGTCCCTGAGTCCCATGCTCCATCGCAGTAAACAATGTTTGCTGGGCGCACCTCTGCAAGAAAGTCACCCTCACTTTCCAACCCGATGGCCGACAGTCCAGTTTCTCCTCGTAGGAGTCTGGGTCCCCCACGTCTCCCCAGAAACTGGATTTCAGAGTAATCAGGAGCTTGTCTCCTTTCAGATTGGAAAAAAGCAGCGCACCCAGTTGCCCACCACCAGCCCAGTTCGTGCGCCTCTGTACCTCAGCTTTTCAGCGCTTGTGCACATCTCAATGCTCTTTTCTCTTTCCTTCTAGTTGTAGAACCTCCACTCAGCCAGCTTTCCCGTGGTTCTGTGATAGACGTTTTGTTCTTTAGTTGTAGTTTTGAAATTGTTGTTCAAGGCAGCAGTTTAGGTGTTTATCTATGCCGCCATCTTGGTTTCTCCCCTGTATTTTTTTCTTGTCTCCTTTTTCTTTTCTCTGCCCTCTCCAGGTGATCAGCCTGTAGAGGCTTTCCTTCCCATTCCTTCCTTATTAGAGGCTAGGGAGCACAGTGTTAAGAGAGGACCACGCCCATGAAGAGGCATCTTCAGGGTGGGCCTGCACACTACTCACTAAGTTGATGGCTGCACAAGCTCTTGTCTCCGGCTCAGCCACTCCCATCACAGACCTCCAGCGGGATTCCCAGAGCAGAGAGTTCCCCATTTCCTCTTAAACCGACTCCTTCTCCCATAATGTAATTTATCACTGTTCCCCAAAACCAAACCAGAGACTGGGATAACCTTCACCTCTCCCTTCAACGCATCCTGTATCCAGCAGGTCACACCACGTCCTGACAGCCGGGCAGTCCCTTTCCCCCGGCCTCCTCACACACTCCCCTCAGCAGGCAGATTGAGCTCTATCTTTAGGATGGAAGGCCCTGCCGAAACCGGTGTGGCCCAGTGGATAGAGCGTCGGTCTGTGGACTGAAGGGTCCCAGGTTTGATTCCGGTCAAGGGCATGTACATAGGTTGCGGGCACATCCCCGGTAGGGGGGTGTGCAGGAGGCAGCTGGTCGATGTTTCTCTCTCATCGATGTTTCTGGCTCTCTATCCCTCTCCCTTCCTCTCTGTAAAAAAAAAATCAATAAAATATATTTTTTTAAAAAGAAAAAAAGATGGAAGACCCTTAAAATTCACCTGCTCCTAAGCCCATCAGCTCGCTGGTGAGGAAAAGGAGGGCAGAAGTGACCCACTCAGAGTAATACCGGAGCCTAGAGAAGCCCTGGCTGAAGGCAGTAAGTTCTAACAAGTGCCCCTATCGTCTCTATACCTTAACCTTTCCAAACGTGCACGTCACTTCTACAAACAGAAGACCTGGAAAACCGAGTCCCTCTCTTTATCCCATCCTGATGAGAAATGTAGCCTACACCAGACGTTGACGCTCACTTCCCACAGACCAGCGGTGTCCCCTGGAAGAGTTCCATCTTTGATATTTCCATTTGAGATTCAACTGGTATCTGCCCTCTGTTAGTTTGTTACCTTCCCTTTCAAAAAGCCAAAAGTTCCTCCAACATAAGCCTTCCACAGTGTTACTCTGAGAATCCAGGACCAGAACTAACCACATAAGGCCAAGAAGACGGGGATCAGCTGCTGTTGGGTTTGTCTCTCGCCTAGTTAAAAACAAAACAAAACAAAACAAAAGGAAAAAAATAAATAAAACTTATTCATACTTTTAGGATAGGAATCACAGGGGGGAAACTCACAACACTGAAACCATTACCAGCAGGACAGGAGAGGCAGCAGTGGGTACGGGAGGTGCTGATGTTAGGTGTTGCTATGTCAAGTGCACGTCTCCTATGAAGTGGCTTCCTGACTTTCTCACTAAACACAGTGAATGTGGGTCCTAGACCCATGTTCTTCATTGTGGGAGAAGCTGTGTTCCTCTCTTAAAATAATTCTGGAGATGGGCAGGGGAGGGAAGGCAGTAAACTGTAAGGCTGTTCCTCAGGGACGTATTTCTTTCAAGTATAGATTTAAGCCAAAACCGGTGTGGCTCAGTGGATAGAGCATCGGTCTGCAGACTGAAAGGTACCAGGTTCGATTCCGGTCAGGGGCATGTACATTGGTTTTGGGCACATCCCCGGTAGGGGGTGTGCAGGAGGCAGCTGGTCGATGTTTCTCTCACATCGATGTTTCTAGCTCTACGTCCCTCTCCTTTCCTCTCTGTGAAAAATCAATAAAATATATATATATATTTTTTTTTTTTTAAAAGTATAGATTTAAAACAAATTAGTCATTTCGATCAACAGACGTTTTGTATAAACCTAACTCGCTGTCCCTTATGATTTATGCTCATACTCTCTATCAAGGCCTCTTTGGCTAGTGAGAATGGTAACACAGAACTAATAACTTCAGGATGCCCAGAAGGTGGGGAAGCACATGATTTCCCGCTGTGCAGAGGTCTTTTTGCAGGCCGGCCGGCCGGAGTGACAGCCTTCTATTATATGGGGGATTTGGTGCCCATGTGAAACGACAGCAAAGAGAATGCTTGGTCACATTTTACTTCCTTTCAATATAAATGATGTGAAGTGAAAGAATGGTAGGAAATGTTCTGCAAATTCTCTAATTTATACAAGACATAAAAACCCCCACCAATCTACCACTCTTTTCTTTCTTTCTTTTTACTGGTCTAAGGATGCTAAGGGCTTAAAAAGCAAATCATGGTTGGTTTGAAATGTCCTACTCCCTACGTGGATACCAGAGCCTATCCCAGTGGTCGGCAAACGGCAGCTTGCGAGCCACATGCGGCTCTTTGGCCCCTTGAGCTTTTAGCAAAGGCCAGCTTAGGAACACCCCAATTAAGTTAATAACAATGTACCTACCTATATAGTTTAAGTTTTAAAAATTTGGCTCTCGCCGAAACGGGTTTGGCTCAGTGGATAGAGCGTCGGCCTGCAGACTGAAAGGTCCCAGGTTCGATTCCAGTCAAGGGCATGTACCTCGGTTGCGGGCACATCCCCAGGAGGGGGTGTACAAGAGGCAGCTAATCGATGATTCTCTCTCATCATCGATGTTTCTAACTCTCTATCCCTCTCTCTTCCTCACTAAAAAATCAATAAGATATATTTTTAAAAATAAATAAAATTTTGGCTCTTCAAGGGAATTTGTCATTGTCCTGTTGATATCTGGCTCTGTTGACTAATGAGTCTGCCGACCATGGGCCTATCCCAATTACGTGCAACAAGTTGTCCAAACTGCTTCTGCTGTCCTGGCTTTCGGTCACACAGGCCACTGTAGTATTTGGCTGCTTTAATCTTTAAAGGTTGCAACAGTCTGATTTCTAAACTCACTCCCCTCAGAATCCAACTCTGAGGGAGAATAGTCGGTGTGGTCGAGTGGAAAGAACCTGATGGAGAATTCTGGAAGCGGATGTCAGCCCTGCCCCTGCTGCACCACTAACCAATCCTAAGACCCAGGAGCCTTCCTGGACGTGGGTTTCCTCACCTGTGGTTGGAGTAGTCACCTGCCCCCTCCCACTCTCCATGCAGCCCCGCTGTGTGACCGCCTGCGTCACAACCTGGGGGACCGGCTGCGTGCCACCGCCCCGGGGCTGGCCCTTCTCCAATCAAGTTGTCTCCCCTCCACCCCCCGTTTATTTAATGCCTTTTTTAAGTTAAATGTATGGGGCTGACATGGGTCCATAAGATCACATAGGTTTGAAGTGTACATGCTTATGACATGTGATCTGTATGTCGCAGTGCGTGCCCACCACCCAAAGTCAAATCACCTCCGTCACCTTCTATCTGGCCTACAATCAAGCCTTAATTAAAAAAACACCTTCCTTTTCTACTTTGGGGATTGCACTCAACCAGTGACACCTCCACCAACTACCCACTGGAAAGCCAATGACCCACTCCTCCTCTTACATCACTTCCTCTTACTCACGCCCCAGGATGGCTCTCCCGCCTGCCTGCCGACCCGCAACTCATCCTTCCTGCTCCCCGGCCTCATCTGGTAACCATCCTCACAGCCCGGGGTCCGCCGGGAGGCACGGGCTTCTGACCCGCGTGGCTTGGCATTGGGGCCTCTCCTCCCCTGAGCGCGGCCACGGTCCACTCCCCGAGGGGCCCCGCTCCCCAGGTGTTCCTGTCACGCCCCCCCCCCCCGCCCCCGGGCTCCGTGTCTCCCCAGATGGGAGGCCAGGATTATTGCTGAGTTTGTTTCTTGCCCGGGGAGGACTTCAAAGTTTCCTGCCAGAAAGAACAGCGAGACGTAGAGAGGAGGAAAGGGAAGCGGGGCGAGGGGCCCAAGGAGGACGAGGAGACGGGGAGAAGGGCCTGCAAGGGGGAAGCGGGCGAGAGCGGGGCTGCCGGGCGTGGAGGGACCCCGCTCCCACCGGGGCGGAGGCGGCGAGACAACAGGTCAGGCCACAAAGTTCGGCCCAACTTTGAGAGAAACGGGGTCCGCCAAGAGAAGGCCTCCAGCCGGCGGGCGCGACACCTCCGAGTGCCCGTCCCTCCCCCCGCCCCGAGGGTCCCGAGGAGGGCGGCCCTCCCGCGACGCCCAGGCCCACCCCCGGGACCGGCCCCTCCGCCAGCCCCCGGCCCCGGCCCCGGCCCCGGCCCGGCCTTACGTGACGTCCTGGTTGAAGTTGGCGAAGAGCAGCTGGTCGGCGCCGGCCTCGCCGCTCTGACTGGCCAGGTTCATGGTGGGCGCGCGGCGGGCGGGGGTCCCGGCCGGAGGCTCGCGCGCGGGGCGGGGGTCGCGTGCACTCAGGGCCGGCGCCGGGCCCCGCTCGCCGCCGGAGTCGCCGCTGTCCGCCGCCCCGGGATCAATCGCCGCCTCATCCCTCCCCGCTCTTGTTTATGCTCCGGAGCCGGGGCGCCGTGCGCGCCTGCGCGGCCCGCCCCTCCGGCGCACGGGCCTCTCACGGCGCAGGCGTGCTGCGGAGGTCCCGCCCCTTCACCTCTGGCCCGGGTTAAAGTTCCGGTCAAACACGCGCAAGCGTGGGGACGCACGGGGGTGCGGGGGGCGGGGCTTGGGGCGCCTCGAGCGCCGCGCATGCGCTTCAGGGAGAGTGAGCGCTAGGTACACCCCCACCGTTTTTTTTAATATTAAAAGACCCACCATGTGTCAGTCATCGTGTATAGGTTCCTGGACTTCATTTTGAAAAGCCACTCAATCCTTTTCTTGCTCATCAGAATCTATTATTCCATCCAGGTTAGCAACGCCCCCTCTCTGCCTTCAACAAATGAAGACCCCAAAGTAGCTCGGGTAGACATACCAGTTTCTTTGTTTCTTTTTCTTTTTGATATATTTTATTGATTTTTTTACAGAGAGGAAGAGAGAGGGACAGAGAGTTAGAAACATCGATGAGAAAGAAACATCGACCAGCTGCCTCTTGCACAGCCCCTACTGGGGATGTGCCTGCAACCAAGGTCCATGCCCTTGACGGGAATCGAACCCGGGACCCTTGAGTCCGAAGGCCAACGCTCTATCCACTGAGTCAAAGCGGTTTCGGCTCTTTCTTCTTCTTCTTCTTCTTCTTCTTCTTCTTCTTCTTCTTCTTCTTCTTCTCCTTCTTCTTCTTCTTCTGATTGAACCCACAACTGGGACCAGCCTTTTATTTATTTATTTTCTATTTATTTATTTATTTATTTATTTATTTATTTATTTATTTTTATAGACGCACAACTTTCAATTTACCAGGAGTAGGACTCTGTTCCTTGGAGTAATAGGGGGTCCTTGGAGAACTAGAATCTTGATAGATTAATTAAAGAAGGTAGTAAATTCAACCAACCTATATTTCTGTAGATGAAAACAAATCTTTTAATGGGATTATTGGGTCTAAATGTGTTAACGGGGGGGAAAAACCATTGAAACCTGTAAAGAATTTTTGTGAGTTTATTTGAGCCAAACTGTCGACATATGCCAGGAAGCAGAACCTCAATGAGGTGAGATTACACTCCGGAGAACGGAGGGTTACGTCTGTATTTACATACTGTGATCAAAGGAAAGGGACGTAGGTGAGTTACCTGAAATCCATTGGTGATAGGTTAAGGGGGTGGGACAGAGCAAAGGGAGGAGACCTCTGGGATTGGGTGAAAAGTGAAATGATGGACATGTGCTTCTCTTAGAGATGGATATGGGATGCTCTAACGTAATTAACAGTTGACAATTAACTTGATAACAATAACAAAGAGGGAATGTCTCAGGGCCATTTGTTGTGCCCCGCATGGTCCCTGGTAAAAAGGAAGTTACAAGTTACCCAGACATCTCACAGATAGGTTATCTTAGAGGCGGGGAGGCAAACGGGCTCAGTAAAGATCAAAGTTGATCTTTGGGAAAATATCGGCCTAGAAAATGACTGCCCAATATAACCTGTTTGTAGTAAGATATTTAATTTTCAAACCATCCTTTATGGTTACTTTAGGTCTCTGAGTTTGCAAGACTGCCACGCAGGCCTCCCCTGAGCTTGTCAGGTCAGCATGTGGCTCTTTTCTTTCACACTACCCACTGTAATCTGTTTGTAGTTTAAATATGTAATTTTCCAACCATCTTTTGTGGTTATTTTAGGTCTCTGAGTTTGTAAGACTGCCATGCAGGCCTCCCCTGAGCTGTCAGGTTGGCATGTGGCCCCTCTCATTCACGTATGCAAGGAAACACGGCTATCCCTAGGTGGCAGGCACGTGCCGTCTGTGGCAGAATGACACCCCCACCTCACGGGGTGTGCTGTGTTCCCTGGAGCCACGATGAGTCTTCGGTAGGCCATCCTACCATCCATCTGAGTCACAGGTGCATGAGGAGGTGAATTCTGGTAGATCCTCCCTTCCCCCAACTGGTGGCCGGAGTATGACGTAACCTGCACCTGCGGCCCGGACATTCCAGAGCACCTAGCCAGGTACCTTACATGGACTGTACATTGAACCACCAATCAGCACCTGCCAAATACCCTAAGCCCCCCGATTCCTAAGTCCCCAATTATGTACCTTATGTGAGACCACCAATCAGCGTGTGCTGAGTGCCCTAAGCCCCATCCCTTCCCTTTCCTCCCCTCAAAAGGTGCCTTCGCCCTGCACATTCCCTCTCTTTCTTTGGGAGGCAGCCCGGCAGGGGTCCTTCTCCTCTAATAAGGTCTGTAGGCCTGGTCTCCGGCCCTCTGTCTCATCTTTCAAATTCCAAGGGCAAGAGCCCATGGCCAGACTTCCTTCACCGGCACATCAATGTCTTGGTTAGAAGAGAATTGGCACAGACTCTGTTATGGGGTCGAACCCTGGGTTCAAAATAAGGCCACTGGAGGCTGATGATTAATTTTAAAAAGCAGGCAAAGATTTATTGAAATTACTGGTCAGCACGGCTGCAAGAGCACACACGCAGGCGGGCTCCATAAGACCGCACTGTTCTCGGTGTAGACAAGTCTTTTTAAAGGTTCCAACCAGAGGAATTTTCCTTTGTTCGAAATTCTAAAGGCTGGGAACATTGGAATGTGGCCCTATCTTGCCAATAATACCGAAGCAGAACTCAGAGGTTAATCTCTAAAGGTTATCTACAGTTTCTACCCCTAAAGCCACTGAGTCAGTGGGAATCAATCTCCTGTAACCACCCTAATGTTTAAGCTAGTAAGCGAAGGTCAAAGTCAGAATAGTAAGGTTAAAATTCAGAGAGCAGTTTTTACCCAAGTATGATTGCTACTATATTTCAAGTCCCGAATGCCCCATTAAAAATGGCAACCTCGCCAAAACCGGTTTGGCTCAGTGGATAGAGCAGCGGCCTGGGGACTGAAAGGTCCCGTGTTTGATTCCAGTCAAGGGCACGTACCTTGATTGTGGGCACATCCCCAATGGGGGGAGTGCAAGAGGCAGCTGATCGACGATTCTCTCTCATCGATGTTTCTAACTCTCTATCCCTCTCTCTTCCTCTCTGTAAAAAATCAATAATATATATATATATTTTTAAATGGCAACCTCCACACATTCTCACATCCCCAGCCCCCTCCTTGCTTTGCTTCCACGAAGCACTTATCACCTTCCCACAGACCACAGCACCCTCCCTTTCACGCCCTGTCCCTGGGGCCTGGAATAACGGGAGCCCGGCCTCTGCCCTTGGCGGTGGGATGGGCCGGACCGGAGGGCTGCTGCCCCGAGCCCAGGCTTTGTTTTACGGCGTTATTCTCTGGGTTTTGTTGGGAAGCGCAGACAAGAGTCGTCGGAGAGCATGCTGGATTTGTGCCAGGGAGCTGGGCCTGTCTGTGACTCACGCATGACCCATGTCCCCCACTCACTGTGAGGACGGACGGACGGCTGAGCTCAGTTCCTGCCGGCCTGCAGGGTGTGGAGGGCGAAAGGATGCTCGGGAGCCTGTGTCATCGCGTCAGGATTCCCCAGGTGCCTGGCCTGGTGCCAGCCCCAGAGAGAGGCGGTGCCCCCCTCCTCCTGCCGTTACAGCAGAGCCATCCTGGCACGTGCCCTTCTCGTGGGCACCGTTCCGAGAGGGGAGCCACTCCCGGGGTCCCTACCTGCCTACCTCAACTCCAGGCCAATGGAAGGGGGGAGCTGAGGGCTGGGGTGAAGGGGGTGGGCTGCACATGCCCGAGGGAGGCACGAGAGAGAGGCCACACTGCACCCCGAGGGCCCTGAGTCCACAGCCTGCTCAGGTGCTCCCAAGTGTGTGTCCCAGGCAGGTCACCTAACCTCTCTGGGCGCCGGTTTCCTGGGCCAGAACGAGGGTTAAAGCAGGGACGTCAGGAGGGCGCGGGGAAGATGCCGGGAGGGAGGGAGGGAGGGAGCACTTCCAGAACCACGGGCAGGTCCCGGAGAGCACTCCTGCCGCTCCGCCATGCCACGCGGGGGCACGCCCTTTGCTGCCGGCTGCACAGCCTCTCTGTCCTGCTCGCCCGGCATCGAGGCGAAAGAGAACCCGGACAAAGGGACCCGATCGGCTCTTCTGGAACCCTGGACAGTAACCGGAGGCTTGCAACAGCCTGAGAGGTCTCTCCCACATGAAGCAGCGAAGGCGCAGTCAACATGCTGGGGGGGGGGGGGGGCATGACACGACACGCTGCAATGGCCCGAGTCCCGTGGCTCTCTGAGAGCTCCGTGTGAGCCTCGGGACCCGTGGCCTTGCTCCTGGATGCCCGCAGCCGGCGGCTACTGGACGGACCGTGCAATGGGCTCGGAGTTTCCCCAAAGCCCCACCCAGAAGCTCGGCCACCATCCCCCACAGTTTGCTGCAGCACCCTCCCTTCTCAGAGCCATGCCCGCCTGCCTGCGGGCTCAGGGTGGGAGGCGCTCAGGGTGCGGAGGCAGGAGAAGCTTCTAGCAGGGAGCGGGCCTCAGTGGGCCTGCTGGGAGATGCAGCTTGGAAGCCGGAGGGGGGCTGACTAGAAGCAGGACGTCCGTCCCCCTGCGAGGACGAGGACGAGGACGAGGACCAGGGAGGGAGCATGTCTGGCTTCTTCGATTGGTCCTCTGGCAGGACGACGGGAGAGCTGCCAGCCCGCGCAGGGCCTGACCTTGGGGCGGATGGAGGGTGGCCTCGGCCTGCGGGCTGGTCTCTGCGGGGGGAGGGGGGGTAGGTTCTGCCCTGCTGTGTGCACTGGCCATTGCACGTTTGCACTTTTGTCTCCGCAGCCTCAGCCATCAGGGCAGATTCTACTTCCCAGAGCCGGTTAGAAACCAGCCACTTGGCCTCTCCGCCCCGACCCTCCAGGGCCCGGCACCTCCGCTGTAACCGGCCCGGCGGCCCCTGGGAGCACCGCTGGGAGGCCTCCTGAGGAGGGACGGGGATGGACACCCTCCCGCCCCCCTCCCCGTCAGAGCCAGCTCCCCCCCGGGCCTGCAGGGGCCTGTGCAGTGTTCCCTCTTCCTCCCGCCCGGGCCGGCCTGGCTCCAGCCCCATCGTTCTTCCGACCTCTCTCTCTTTCCCACCCTCACCCCTGCAGGCCTCGGCCCACCTGCTTCCCACGTTTCAGGCCGGTCTGGGACGGAACTCCTTGGGTGTCCCTCTCCCCTACCCCCAGCCCCACCAGAGCCAGTTGCCAGGACGGTCCCACTTTTTAACAGTGATCATTCCACTTCTGACCACCAGAGGGCAGCAAGGCCCAGCAGTTATTAGACCCACGGGCACCCTCCAAGGCTGGATCCGGGGCTCTCGCTCCTGTCTTGGGGGGCCTGGGATCGGGCCCCACGGGCGAATGGGGCAGGGCTGGCATGTGAGCGAGGCCAGGAGAGCAGGGCCAGTCGGAGCTGAGGAAGGACGACCACTCCAGCTCTGCTCCTCGGGTGCTGCGGCTCTACCTTAGCGTCAAGGTTTCAGAAACGACCCCGAGGCCCAGGCAGACGTGTGAGATGTTTGAGCAAACACACTGCCGGCGGCTGGGCTGGCCCCGACCCGGTCCCTCTCCCCACTCGCCCCCCCCCCATCCTCCCGGGTCAGCATCGGCGCTGAGAAGAGCATGATGGATCAGGACCTGCCTAGATAATGTGGCGTCTGGTGTTTCCCACACTCACAGAACCAGAGCGAAAGGGTCAGAGCCCACTGCCCGCCCCCGCCAGGCGGTGGGTGTTTTCACGTGGCCTTTCTGTCTCTCGAACGCAGGTCTGGCGGGTTAGCCCACGTGGGAAGTCACCTCACCCCCGCAGGTACCAACAACTCGGTTCTCGCCGATGCCACCTGCCTGCTTCCTCCGGCGCCTGCTTTGCTTGTTTTTGTTTGTTTGTTTTAATCCGAGCCCCCACGCCCACTGAGAGCCTGGACTTGAGTTTGGCTTCACCCTCTGAGGCAGGGGTCGGCACACTGTAGCTCAGGAGCCGCGGTTTGCCGCTCTGTCGACTAATGAGTTTGCCGACCCCTGCTTGTGTTTGGCAGCCTCCTGCTTAGGAGACAGGGGTGACCGCCGCCGGCTTGCAGCATGGCCCAAGGAGGCCGGCATCATTACTGAGAGTGCCTTTCCCTTTCATCCTCTGTGACTCTGCCCAGCCAGCCACGGGGACTGGAGGTCAAACCCTCGTCTGCCTAACCCTGCGCCCGGCTCTGCGGAGCGCCGGCTCTGCGGAGAGGCGGAGTGGGAGCAGGTAGGTGAGAAAAAGCCCTCCACCCTCCCTGTGGCGTCTCCCCACTCCCAGGACGCTGAGGCTGGAGTGCGGGGCCCCTGGCCCCGGGCACCGAACTGGGTGGTGGTGGAGCCGGGCCCGGGCCGGGCTGGAGCCCCAGGAAGGCCACCCTGGTCTGGGGGCGGGCGGGGGGGGGGGGTTACTGGTGCCAGGGGAGAGCAGAGGGCAGGAGGGCGGCCGGCCGGGGTGCAGGTCCTCTTGCAGAGGAGGCTCAGCCACTTACTCCAGGAGTGGGGGGCAGGCTCTGGCGACAGGCCCAGCACAGCCTGGGACCCCGGAGCTGGCGGGAGGGGCTTGTCCCCTGCCACCCTGGCCCCCACTTTGTCTCCTCCGGGGCGCACTCACCGCCCCACCCTAACTCCTGGTGCGGGAGGCAGGCCTTGGTTGCCATAACAACTGGATGCTGGCAGTAAAAATAGCAACCTGCTTCTCCTCTGTCCACTTCTGCTCTTGGAGAAAATAAGATCCATGTCCAGGCTTGTGTTTCCTCTCAGGGGTCTCCCCTTGGTCCCGCCAAGCCCTCTGCCAGGTGGCCAGAGCTGGGGAGGCCCGGCCCAAACCTGCCGCCCTCCGCCCTCGGGAGCTCCGAGCCGTGGCCCCGGGGGAGGGGGCCGCTGGAGGTCAGTCCTCTGGGTGCTGACCTTTTAGGGATACAGGCTGAGGGCCGAGGAGGTGGTGTGGCCGGCCCCCGGGGCCTGGGTGGGGTGGGGTCGGAGCAGCTGCAATGGAGGGAGGGCAGGAGGAGGACACCTTCGGTTGGACTCGGCTCCTGGCCTGAGTCCTGGGAGCGGAGCTCGGGGCTGCAGGGCGGGTCCCGGGGGGGGGGGGTCCCTGGTCCCTCTCAGTCCCGCTCTCCCTCCAGCTGAGGGGACAGGAGGCCCTGCCACCGCAGCCGCGAGCCTCCCCGTGCTTGACGGAGACTCCCCATGAGAGTACAGGTCCCCTCCCAGCAGGACGCAGTCTGCAGCCGCGAGGCCAGCTTCCTGATGGCCCACGGGACTGGAAATCAAACCCCCTCTGCCTGACCCTGCGGCCTTGGAGAGGGTCTCCAGGGAGCCCCTGGCCACGTGTGGCTGTGAGGACTTGAAATGGGGCCCTGGGACCCGGGCTGGTGGCTCTCGGAGGTCCCGGGGGCAATCTGGACCCTTGCAGCTCCGCCCTCCTGCCCCGGCCCACCTGAGGCCCGTCCTGCCCACACTGTCCCCTGGCCTTCCCCTCATGCCAACCTTGACCTCAGGCTCATTGGCACCGCCCACCTCCTGCTGCTCCGCCTCTGGTCTCCCCCCCCCCCCCACCTCCCAAGCGGCAGCGTCAGCGGTCATCCCTGACGCCTCTGTCCCCTTTGCCCGCCACTTTTTAAAAAACATGTTTTCAATGGATTTCAGAGGCAAAGGAGAGGGAGAGAGAGATACATCAGTGATGAGAGAGAATTGTGGACCAGCTGCCTTCTGCACGCCCCCCACTGGGGATGGCGCCAGAAACCCGGGCCTGTGCGCTGGCCAGGAATTGAACCGGGGACCCTTCAGTCCGCAGGCTGACGCTCTGTCCACTGAGCCACACTGGTGAGGGCCATACCCGACTTCTAATCCATCCACAGGGCCTGTGGGTCACTGTGACCATCCTGGATCCCCGCTCTGGTCTCCACTCCAGCCTTCATCCCCCCGCCCTCCCCCCAGCCCTGCGGGTCCTCCCAGGATCAGGTGTGTGCACTCCCTCCCCGGCCACATGTGGCTGCAGAGACGCTGGGAGTCTGTCCCCCTCCTCCCCCTCCTCCCCCTCCCCCTCCTCCCCCTCCCCCTCCCCTCCCCCTCCTCCTCCTCCTCCTCCGGTTCCGGCCGGGGGGGGGGGGGGGGGGCAGGTGTGAGCGGGGCGCTGGGCAGGGGAGGGGGGGGTGCGCTCAGGGCGGGGGGTGGGGGGGCTCGCCCTTTATTCTGGGACCCGCCCTTCCCCCCAGCAGCCCCCCGGTGCCCCCAGGTGCCCCGCTCCCGGCAGGTGCCCCCCCCCCCCGAGAGGGCTGGGTTTCGGGGAGACGGAGGGCGCGGGCAGCTCCCCGGTGTCGGCGTCTTGGGGTCCTGAGGGTCCCCAGAGTCACAGCTCATGGGGGGGTCCCCGGCGTCCTTTGGGGTCGTGGCGCCCTAAAGAGACCGGGCGGACGGCTGGCGGGGAGCCGAGCCGCCCCCCGCCCCGGCCGCCCCGTCCGCCCCGCGGGAGGGCGCCGGCCACTGGCCCGCAGCCCGCGCCGCGCCCCCTTCCGGCCGGTCCCTGTCCGCGCCCCCGGTGCCGCCGCCTCGAGTGCCGTCCCGCCGCCGCCGGGCGGGCGCCGAGCGATGCCGCCGCGGCCCCCGGACCTCCAGCGCGGCCGGCTGGCCAGGTGAGCGCGGGGCCCGGACTCGGGGGGCGGGTGCCGAGGCGCGTCCCCGCGCCGCTCCGACCCCGCTCCCAGGCGGCGGCGGGTCCCCGGGTCTGAGGCGGGTCTGCCCTGAGGGGGCGCCGCCCGCCGCCGCCTGCACCCCGCCCCTCAGGGCAGGTGGGGGGACTGCGGCCCCGCACAGTGAGGCCAGGTCCCGGCTCCGTCTCCTCACACGGCGATGGCGGACCCGGGGGTGGGGGAGTGAGCGGGGGGCTGACTCCTCAGGGGCACGGGGTGGGGTGAGACCCCTTCCTGAAGTTGCCCTTCAGCCCCTGGGAGTGCAGCCTGCCCCCCCCCATCCTGCCCTGCCCCTCAGCTCTTACCCTCCCCATCGCCCCTCTTATCCTCCCCTCCCTCCCTTCCTCTACCCTCACCTCTTACCTCCCCCCTCTTACTCTCCCCTCCCCCTCGTACCCTCTCATCCCTCCTTACCCTCCCCTCCTCCCCCAGCTCAGGCTGGGGTCCCTGGCGCCCTAAGTTTCCAAGGTCCTGGCCCCGGAGGCTGCTCCTCCCCCAGGCTCACTGGGCTTTTCTGAGTCGGGGGGGGGGGAGGTGTCCTGAGTGTCTCCTTCAGAAGTTGGGGGGCGCCTGCCGTGGGGACAGTGCCCTCGAAGAGGATGAGTCCCTGCCCACGTGCTCTTGGCGGAAGGCGGGAGGGGCTGGCTGCACCCTCCCGGGGCCCGGGGCCTGGTGCAGGGGGCGGTGGGAGCTGGGGGCCTGGGTGTGGGGAGCCCAGGGCTGGAGGCCGCTCTGACCCTCCGCTCCTGCTGGGTGACCCTCACACCTGCTGCTGGCCCTCCGCGCCCGTTGGGTGACCCTCCGCACCCGCTGGGTGACCCTCGAACCTGCCAGGTGGCCCTCCGAGCCTGCCGGATGGCCCTCCGCACCCGCTGGGTGACCCTCGCACCTGCTGGTGGCCCTCCGCAGGGGTCAACTCGGGCCTCAGCTGGCCCTGGGAAGACAGGAAGTCATGGGACGCCGTGCTGCCCCGGAGCGGGACAGGGGGCCCCTGTGGGGTGGGTGGGGCCCTGCGCCCTGCGCTGCTCCTTCCCCCCTAGCGCCCTGGTGGGGAGCCCGGGAGGAAGGGGGTGCATTAGGGCAGCCCACACATTAGTCGTAGTAAAGGTTGTGATTGTGGGGAGCGGACAGTTTAGCTGGGGGACGGTGGCGGGTGGGGCTCACCGGGCGATGCTCTGGGCCTGTGGCCGTGGCACGCGGGCTGGGCAGCCACCCCGGCGCCAGCCAGGCCCCTTTCGAAGCACTTGCCGGCTCCATCACCTGCCCTGAGCCGGCCGGGGAGGGACGCCGGGTCCCCGTGGCCCCCCGCCTCCCGCACCGCCGTGACCGGGTCAGCGCCGCCGAGCGGGGCACCGGAAGCCGGGAGGGCGGAGGACCCTGGGTCCTGATCACTGGATGAGGTGATGGCTGTCCGCCGAAGTCCTCGGCTGGGGCCACGCAGGAGGGCCGTGGGTGGCGGGGCCCTGGCTGTCCGAGGTCAAGCCAGGAACAGTCACCCCTCACCAGGGCCCGTGGCGGCACCGAATCTGCCCTCTCGGAGCTCACGTCCTCGTGTGAGGAGCGGACCCGGCAGAGCCGGGCTGTGTGCGGGCCGGGCGTGTGGACAGACACGTGAGGGCGGGCCCCGAGGGACTGCGGGAGGACCCGGGGAGGAGATGTGCCGCCGGGCGCCCGTGACGGCCGCCATGGAGCGTCTGGGCCGCGGGCTGCCCTCCGGGCCGCAGACCGCGCTGACAGGTGCAGGGAGACAGGAAATGGGGGAGCCGGGAGCCCCACCAGCCGCAGTCAGACACGGCCTCGGACCCACAGACAGTCCGCCCGCCAGGGGCCCTAGGTCCTTGGAGCAGAGGTCGGCGGGAGGTTCCAGCCCGGGGTCCCCCGCTGGCCCCCTGCTGGGACGCCCACGTGGTGAGCTGGCCAGTCCCTCGGGGTGCACACCTGGGGGGGTGCCTTCCCGTGCAGCTCGCTGTGCCCGTGTCACTCCGCCCTGGCCCGGGCCCGCCGTGGCCCTCCCCGCCCCTCGCTCAGTTTCCCCTTCCTGTCCGGCTCTCTCAGCTGGGATTTGGATCTCAGTCCGGAGGTGGCGCCGGCCCAGGCGCTGTGTCTCCGCGGTTCTGTTTCCCAAGGACCGAGCCCAGGTGCCGCCTGCCTTTGGGGCCTGGGTCCCTGCACGGACACGGGACACGGGCCCTGGGCCGGGCGCAGAGCGGGGGCGGGCGCTGGGCCAGCGCAGCCCTGGCTGCTCGCTCTGGGAGACAGACAGACCCACAGACAGGCAGGCAGACAGACCCCCTTTGTCTGCTGGACGCATCTCTGTGGGTCCTCTGTCCTGGGGACGTGGCTGCCACCACCCGGCACCGGCCCCCGGCCCCGCCGGAAAGAGGCCGGCTTCTCTCCGGGGATAGGGTGGGGGGTGGAGGGGCTCCGGCCCCAGTCCAGGCAGGGAGGGACTGCCGCTCCGAGGCCGGGCCTGGCTGCAGGGACAGGAGAGGAGGGGCAGCGGGGTGCTCAGCCCCTGTCTCGGGACCTGCGACCCCAGGAACCCCAGAGGGTTTAGAGGGCTGGACTGTCCCCACGTGTCCTCTGAGTCTGCCCGGCTTAAGCGATGCCGGAGAGGGTGGTGCTTGGCCTCCATGCCGTCACCGGGCTCAGCGGGCCCTGCCCAGGTTGGGAAGACCGAGAGGAGACAGGCCTGTCCGTGTGCGGGGCGGGCGGGGCGGAGGCAGACCCGGAGTACCCCGACCCACCTCGTGCTCGGTGGTGGGGTCCCACGGCACTTGGGGAGGCCGGGGGAGGAGCCACAGCCGAGGCCACTCCACGGAGGAAGGAGGGAGAGAAGGCAGCGGCCGCCTGGTGTGCATGGGGTGCGAGGGCAGGGGTCAGGGGGCCTCCTGCGTCCTGGAGGCCGGTGGCTCCCGCCCGCTGAGGAGAGGGAAAGAGGCTTCTGCACAGAACCTCGGAGGAAGGCTCGGTGCCCCAGCCCCCTCCCGGCACCGGGCCTCCCGCCCACGCCGGAGCTGCCGGCATCTTGCTCTTGGCCTTGGCACCGGCACTTGTGCCCGGGTCCCCCTGGGCTCTGCCGTGGCCTCGGCACCTGGAGTCTTGGTGTGGACTTTCCAAGGGGGGACTGACGCGGGCAGGGTCCGGGGGCGGGGTCATGGGCTGGGCCCCCGTGGTCAGGGCTGCACTGGGCACTAGCCAGGGAGGCCGCATTTCAGAGCTGGGGGGAGCCCCGGGCCTCCCCTCCCTTTGCCCCCAGGTCCGCTAGCAGCCCCCCACCTGGAGGTGCCGGTCCGTTAGACTAGGGTGTGGCGGACGCCGGCAGGCCCGCCCTCAGCACCTCGGACAGGCCCGGAGCAGAGGGTGCGGTGGCAAGGGGAAAGCCGAGTCCCAGGCCTGGGGGCCAGGCTCCGCCCACCACGCCCCGTCCTGTTTCCGGGGTGAGTGGCTGTGTGGAGGGAGGCGTGCCCTCAGCCCTGCTCCCTGTGCCACCGGTGTGGTCACCAGGTTCGAGGTTCGGAGAGCGGGTGGCCAGGGGCGGCATCTGGGACTCCTAAGCCGGGGCGGCTGCCGCGTGCCCGCCCTGTGCCCATGGCGGCGCACATGGCCGGTGCATCACCACCTTCCTGCCCGCCCGCCAGGCCTGCATTCACACGCGGAGTCCTTCTCAGCCCAGCGCGCCAGGCAGCCCCGCCCCCCCTGGTCCCCCAGGCGAGTGGAATGCGGGTGCACAGGCTGTCACGAGTGCACACGATGGCATATTCCCACAGTGAAGGGGGGGACCACGCTCACAGCTCCCCGAACCCCGCACCCAGGGAGCCAGCGGAGGAGCCGCAGGGGGGGTGGAGAGTGCGGCCGGGGCTGGCAGTGCCAGCGAGGGGCCGTTTCCTCACGGTAGAAAGCACGTTTGTCTCCCACACGTTTTTGAAAAGAAAAACGAGAAAATCCCCGTGTGGCATTCAAAGCGTTTCCTTCCTGCTAAGGATGCACTTGGACTTGATACAATAAATCCTCTGAAGACGTTAAAAAAAAAAAAAAAAGAAGAAGGCGTAGGACTCCTGCATGGCTCCGTTTCCCATGGGACCTTCTGGAAGAGCAGAGCACGGAGCCGCGGGGACAGAGCACAGAGCTGTGGGGACAGAGCACGGAGCTGTGGGGACAGAGCACTGAGCTGTGGGGACAGAGCACTGAGCTGTGGGGACGGAGCACAGAGCCGTGGGGACAGAGCACGGAGCCGCGGGGACAGAGCACGGAGCCGTGGGGACAGAGCACTGAGCTGTGGGGACGGAGCACGGAGCCGCGGGGACAGAGCACGGAGCTGTGGGGACGGAGCACGGAGCTGCGGGGAGAGAGCATGGAGTTGTGTGGACGGAGCACGGAGCCATGGGGACAGAGCATGGAGCTGCGGGGACAGAGCTACAGAGCCATGGGGACGGAACACGGAGCCGAGGGCATGAAGATCAGAGCCGTGGGGGCAGATCGGAGCCCTGGGGACAGGCTGGGGACCAGGGACAGGAGGGCGTGGGGGCGATGAACCCTGAGGGTGGTTGGTGGTGGCTACACGACTCTCTACGTTTGGAAAACCCAGGCGATGGTAGCAAACGAAAAAAGAGAGACGTTACGCATGTAAATTAGGAGGAAGAGGAAGACAAAGACGAGTTCACTGTCCCCGTAAGGCGCCTGCTCGGGGGTCACGGAGGGCACGGAGGGCGGCCAGGCCGGGCGGGGCAGAGCTGGCCCTGGGCTGTGGGAACCGGACTCTTGGGCATCTGCCCGGCCGCCCTGCCTCCCGGCCTGGCCTCCTCTCGCCGCCCTGGGCGCTCCCACGGGGCATTCAGGAGCTGCCGCTGCACGGGGCGCTCCCACGGGGCGGGAGGGAGGGAGACAAGGAGAGTTTTGTGGGGCCCAGAAATAAAGGAGCAACTGCCCAGCCATCCTGGGTTGCCATGGCAACCGTGTCTTCACCCTCCAACGGGGTGGCTGGCACGGTGGGGGCTTGGACGGTGTTTGTTAAAGGGCCAGACGGAGAGAGGGCAGCCAGGCCCGGCCTGGTAACGGCATGAGACCTGGGTTCGAGTCTGGTCAAGGGCACACGCCTGGGGTGCAGGCTCGATCCCCAGTGCGGGGCGTGCAGGAGGCAGCCAATCAGTGATTCTCTCTCATCACTGATGTTTCTCTCTCCCTCTCCCTTCCTCTCTGACATCGGTAAAACCATATTAAAAACAAACAGCAGAGCTCCACTGCCCGGCTCCGAGGGCAGAGCAGGTGTGGGCTGCCGGTTCTGGGTGTGGGGCGTCCACAGGGCTGTCCCCCAGCCTCTGGCAGGCTGACCGCCCGGCTTGTGGACGCATCATGCCAACCTCTGCCCCGAGCCACGTGGCCCCTGGCCCCGCCCCTGCAGGGACCTTGTCTGTGAGTTACACCTGCAGCAGCTCTGGTCCGTGTGGGACCACACTCGGGGCTCTGGGGGTTCCGACTGCGACGTCGGAGTTTTCGGGGACACCACCCACCATGTGGCACTGGTGTTGTCCACACGTGTCGTTTGGTAAGCCAGCCGTGGCCACGGACGTCCTCCAGGGAAGACGGGGGGCTGATGGGCTGGTGGCCTGGCTTCCTGGGAGGCTGCGCTTCTGTGGGCTCCCCACACCCAGGGGTGGGTCCCCCACCTTCTCTGTGACCATAAGCCAGCGTTTCACCCGCCCTGCATGGCGCTCGGACCGGGGAGAAGGAGCGCTGTCTGTCCTTGCTCTGCGCACCGAGGCACCGCCTCCTCCCGCACGTGGCAGGGGTTCGGCTCACGCTCCCGGGTGTGCGGGAAGCGCTCCTCAAACGCAGCCAGCTGGACCAGCAGGACCCTCGGACAGCAGAATGCTCCCCGCACTGTGCTGGCACGGCCCCAGCACCCAGAAGGAGCTGGATAAATGCTTCATGCACTGTGCTGGTGCGACCCCAGCACACAGAAGGCGCTCAATAAGTGCTCTGTGCACTGCCCTGCATGGAGCCCTGTGTTCTGAGCCCTGCACTCACTTCCGTTTTTGTGGGTCCTCACCGTAATGACCGGGATCGGTGCGGGGGGAGGGTTGGTGCTGCGGTTCCCATTGGTGGTACCGCGTCCTGGAGGGCCAGGTGGGGGTGGTGTCCTCGGGGGAGGGCCCCCCGCGAAGGGCTGGAGGGTGGGGGGCCAGGTGGGGGTGGTGTCCTGGGGGGAAGGCCCCCCCGGGAAGGGCTGGAGGGTGGGGGGCCAGGTGGGGGTGGTGTCCTGGGGGAAGGCCCCTGGGAAGGGCTGGGGGTGGGAAGGAGCTCTGTCTCTCCCCAGAGGGGGTCACCCACAGTAACCCTCGGTCATTCGTGCCCGTGGGGAGCCACGCTGTTTGTCAGCGACAGGAAAGAAAGGAAGGACAGCACCCGCCATTCTGCCACGTTCCGTGACCCCCTGGGGGCCAGGCAGGGAGCGTACAGGACCTGTAATAGAGAGCGCGTTGTCGGGGGGAGCGGGAGCGGGACCCCTCTCCCCACCGCAGGGCCGAGCCCAGCCAGGTGCCTCTCCTTCCAGGTTCATGAACCACCGGGCACCCGCCCACAAGCGGTACCAGCCCACGGAGTACGAGCACGCGGCCAACTGCGCCACCCACGCCGTGAGTGCGCCGGGCTGAGCGGGGGCACCCCCAGGCCGGGGGGAGCCAGCCCCTTCCCCTCGGGGAGGTTCTGTGTCTGTCCCACTCAATGCCCACGGCCGGCTCCTCACGCCCCAGGGCCCAGCAGGGTGAGCCGTGGCTCTGAGCCGGCCTCTGCCGGGGCTTCTCCGGGAAACGGCCGTAAAGCAAGGCCGGGAGAGTGAGGGTTTCCCGTGACATGGGGGCCACACGCGTGACCAGGCGGCAGCGGCGGCCCAGGCGCACCTGGGGATGCGGAGCGGAGGGAGCGGTCAGCTGCCTGTCCCCGCGCCGTCCCATGTGGCAGCCCCTGGTCCCGGTGGCTGTGGACACTGAAGTCAATCGGATGAAATAAAATGTGAAATTCCTTGCCCAGCCCTGGCCTGCTTGGCTCAGTGGGTAGAGTGTCAGCCTGCAGACCAGAGGGTCCCAGGTTCGATTCCAGCCGAGAGCACATGCCTGGGTTGTGGGCTCCATCCCCAGTGAGGGGTGTGCAGGAGGGAGCCGATCAATGATTCTCTCTCATCATTGATGTTTCTCTCTCTCTCCCCCTCTTCCTTCCTCTGTGAAATCAATAAAAACATATTTTTAAAAAAATTCCTTTCTCTGTGGCACAGTCACGTTTCAGAGCTCCACAGCCGCCCGTGGCTGGTGGCTCCCGCTCTGGACGCATCCCCGCCGGGGGCGGGAGGGAGGGCTCCGGCCGCCCTGGACCCCGAGCCAGCGCTGCCTGCACCCCTTCCAGCTCTGGATCATCCCCAGCCTCCTCGGCAGCTCCAACCTCTACCTGCTGTCGGACGATGCCTGGGAGACCGTGTGCGCCTGGATCTACGGCCTCGGCCTGTGCGGGCTCTTCGTGGTGTCCACCGTGTTCCACACGGTCTCCTGGAAGAGGGGCCACCTCAGGTACCCAGCCGCCGGCCCCGGGAAGTGGGGGGACCTGGCGGAGGGGAGGGGAGGGGAGGCGGGGCTTCCTCGGGGATGCTCTGCCCCCAGCTGTCTGCTGGGCACCTCCTGTCTGCACATCAGCACCGCCCAGCCCTCTAGCCGCCTGCCAAGATCGCTGATGGCTGATGGCCCCCTGTTACAAGTGGGGACGGAGCCCCGAGCATAGGGGGGACTTGGTCAGGGTCACAGGCCCTACGCGCTGGACTGGGATTCGAACCCAGGCCTTCTGGCTCCAGAGCTTGGGCCTGAAACCACAAAGCCAGAATCCAGAGGGTCTTTCTGGGGGCACAGAGTTTTTTCATTTCTTAAATAAATGTTTATTGATTTCAGAGAAGGAGGGAGAGAGAGAACATCAGTGATGAGAGAGAGAGAGAGATCACTGGTCGGCTGCCTCCTGCGTGCTCTCTCGTGGGGACTGAGCCCAGGCATGTGCCCTTGATCAGAATCGAACCCGGGACCCTTCAATCCACAGACCGACGATCTATCCACTGAGCCACACCGGCCAGGGCGGGGCACAGAGTTGAATAGTTTTGCATTTTAGCCACAGAATTCTTTCGTCACTTGCCGTCCCCTGAGAGCCCAGGATGTGAGATCGGAATGCCGAGGGGGGCGGGGAGGGGCCTGAGGGACCCCGGGCGGCTGCCGCTGATCCCCGGGGCGGGGAGCCGGGCTCGAGAGCCCCTTGCTGGGCCCAGGAGGCGGCTGGACAGAGGGGTCCCCCACCCAGGCCCTCTCGGGGGCCGCCGGTGACGCCGCCCTCTCTGCCCAGGATGGTGGAGCGCTGCCTGCACATGTGTGACCGCATGGCCATCTACTTCTTCATAGCGGCCTCCTACGCGCCCTGGTGAGTGCCCGCGGCCCCGCGCGGACGGCTGGCGCCCTTCCCGTGCTGTTCCAGGCGCTCTTGGTGTTGGCGGGCACCACCGCCAGGAACCAGTGCCAGCCTGCAGTAATC
This sequence comes from Vespertilio murinus, assembly GCA_963924515.1. Classification (NCBI taxonomy): domain Eukaryota; kingdom Metazoa; phylum Chordata; class Mammalia; order Chiroptera; family Vespertilionidae; genus Vespertilio; species Vespertilio murinus. The sequence continues at coordinate 1,749,948 of OZ004708.1, read as the reverse complement.
ACGAGTCCCATCAAGAGGTCGATGGGGCTTGGGCGGCTGCACAAGGGTGAGCCACACGTGCAGTCTACCTGGTGGAGAGGCTAAGCGGCACTTCCCCCAAACCTGAATAGGATAACCCGGGGGTCGGCAACGCATCTGCCCACAGAGCCGAATATCAAACAGGACGACGGCTGACATTTCTCCGGAGAGCCACATTTGTTTAAACTTCAACCTCTTCTCACGCTGCTTCTTCAACACAGACTGGCCCAGGCCGTGGCGTTTTGTGGAAGAGCCACACCCAGGGGGCCAAAGAGCTAGGTGTGGCTCGAGAGCCGAGATTCGCCAGCCACGGCCTTGGGGCAAATTGTGCTAAACAAACAGCACGGGGTCCTCAGACAGGAAGAGTCTTCAGTTCCTTTGTCTGAGGCTCCTCTGACCCCAACGACTTTCCGAGTTACCGTTTGTCTCAGACCCTTTAACCAGCTACGCGCAGCCCCTTTTTCCGGAACTCTGAGCCCTTTGCTAGGCCGGGACCAGAACCCGGCACATCGCGCCCTCCGCCGGCACAGAGAGAAGCGGCCGCCGCCTCACTGGCTCTCCGTGCCGGCGGCTCCCGCACGAAACGGCGTGTGTGTGTGTGTGCTCGCACGTGTACATATGTGACTATTCATGAAGACTGTGCACACACGCACACGCACACTGTGCATCCTTAGGGCGCATACATGTAAGTGAACGTGTACACCGCTTCTCCCCGACTCCCACACGGCCGGAGGACACGGCGTCAGCCGCCCCACAGTTTGCGTTCCTCCCCTCAGCGCGTCGCCAGGACGTCTGTCCACGCCACGCGTCGGAGCTGCACGCGCTCTCACAGCAGCCACAGTGCTCCGGCCGCTCCACGGGTGGGGCGTCTACCAGTAACAGGTCGCACATACGGAGGTTGTACGCAAGGAGGGGCTGTTTTTCAGACACGCCGGATGGGGTGCCGTTCCTGCTGCCTGCCTATCTGTCTGTCTACCTGTCCTCTGTCTGTCTGTCTGTCCTCTGTCTGTCCTCTGCCTGTTCTCTGTCTGTCTGTCTGTCCTCTGCCTGCCTGTTGGCACCATCAGACCTGCCCAGGCTCCTCTCCTGAAACCCCTCGGGGTTTAGGCTGCCAGAGGCCAGAGAGGCAGGAGGATGGAGGCTTCTAGAAGGCCCTGGAGAGGCGTGCGGCGGGAGTGGGTGGGCGGGAGGCCACAGAGCAGAGGTGAGAACTGGAGGCCACAGGAGGGGCCCGGTCCACCAGCGGCCTCGCGTTGGCCTGAGCCTGTTGGGATGTGGATGAGGGTCCAGCTGCTTTGTGCTCCACCGCCGTGACAGACACGTTTCTGGGGCGACCCCGCTCTCCGCCCCTCTGCGGGTGGGCGTCTGGTTTCCATTCTTTAGGCCTGCATTGACCTCGGAGCAGCGCTCTGAGCTGCCCCCTGCTGGTGGCCGAGGGCACGGCCATAACTCGTCCAGGACTTGGGGCTGAAGGTCCCAGGCTGACACAGCTGATGGCCATCCAGCAGGGATTCAGGGGTTCGGGGTGAGGTTTGGGAGCTGCTCAGGAGAAAGGGTCAGCAGGGCTGGGTTGGCTGGCTGGGGGAGAGCGAGCCGGAGGCGCCGCGGTGACAGCTGCCCGGCGGCAGGCGGTGCGTGTGGAGGGCGGGCACAGGCGCGGTAGGTGAGTTTTCACTGTGGTGCTCGGGTTGTCCCGCTGTCCTCTGAGAGCGTGAGGGCGCCGGACCACACGGGGCGGGCGCCGGCGCCCAGCCAGAAAACCCCCATTTCCGTTCGCTTTTATTTCAGCTTCCACAGACTGGACACAACCTTGACTGAAAGGGTGGCTCTAGAGACCGAAGGCTCGGGCCTGGCAGAAAGGGTGCGGGCGGCATGGGTGCCAAAGGGCGTGTCCCCGCTGGGCCCTGGGACTGCACCGGCGGGGCCACGCGTGGCGCTCGGCAAAGTGACAGATCCGCCCGGGGCCCTCCCAGCAGGCAACCCATTGACTGATTGATTGACTTTTTTTTTAAGGAGAGAGAGAGAGAGAGAGGGAGAGAGAAATACTGATTTGTTGATCCACTTATCAGTGCATTTATTGTTTGTTTGTTTGTTTGTTTGTTTACTGGTTGTTTCTTGGATTGTGCCCCGATTGGGGATTGAACCTGCGACCTTGGCATTTCAGGGCGCCACCCTCACCAGCTGGCTAGACTCCTGCCCCCCCCCCACACACACACCCAGACATCCGTGCGGCTCGTATCCCCCCACTGACTGCTCACGTGTGACTTTCCCTTTGTGTCCCCACACGTCTCCCGCGAGAGGTCACGTCTCGCCCTGCGGCCACGCGGACAGGCCTGCGGGGACGTGTTCCCGGCCGGCCGGGCCGCTCAGATGTGCCCTCGGGTCTCCGCAGGCTGAACCTCCGGGAGCTGGGCCCCTGGGCCGCCCACATGCGCTGGCTGGTCTGGGTCATGGCCTCCGTGGGCACCGTCTACGTCTTCTTCTTCCATGAGCGGTAAGCCTGGGGGGGGGGGGCTCCAGGGGGTCTCCCTCCCGCCCCTGGAGAGAGGACACCCCCCGATGCCCGGGAACTCGAGGGCACAGCCACAGGTCCACAACCCCCGGCATCAGTGTGAGCATTTAAAAAAATATATTTTTTTAATTGATTTTTTTTACAGAAAGGAAGAGAGAGATAGAGAGTTAGAAACATCATCGATGAGAGAGAAATATCGATCAGCTGCCTCTTGCACACCCCCTACTGGTGTGTGTAGGTACATGCCCTTGACGGGAATCGAACCCAGGACCATTCAGTCCACAGGCTGATGCTCTATCCACTGAGCCAAACCCGGTTCGGCAGTGTGAGCGTTTTTTTTTAAAAGACGCTGTGGGTTCCCAGACCCAGTGCGGGCCCTGCCGTCCCTCAGCCGTGCTGGCCCACCCCGAGCGGCGGCGGAGGGTGCCGGCGGCACCCACGGCGCCCGCTCCTCCCGCAGGTACAAGCGGCTGGAGCTGCTGTGCTACGTGGCCATGGGCCTCCTCCCCGCCGTGGTCATCCTCTCCATGGTAAGTCTGCCCGGCGTGGGGCCGCCGCCAGCCCGGGGGCACCCACACTGACCCGGGGCTGTCACCCGGAGCCCTCTCCTCCGGCAGGAGGGGAAACCGAGGCCCAGTGTGTCCACGCGACGCACCCGAGGAGGCGCCAGAACAGGCAGGCTAACCCTGAGGGCCTCAGCTCGGAGCCTCAGTCGCCCCATCTGCTAAATGGACACAGTAACTCAGCCTGCCCATTACCTCCGACCTAGGCCACAGAACGGTACTCCTGCTATTATTGTCATTCATCCTCACCCAGGGGCGTGCTGATTGATTTTAGAGAGAGAGAGAGACAGAGAGACAGAGAGAGAGAGAGAGAGACATAGGCATCAATGTGAGAGAAACATCGACCGGTTGCCTCCCCTAGGCGCGCTGGCTGGAAATTGAACCTGGCTGGGAATCGAACCCACCACCTTTCAGTGCTGCAACCCTCGAGCCACACTGGCCAGGCCAGAGAAGGGTATTATTTAAAAATGATTGTTATTGGCAGATGTTAAATTTGTATGAAGGAAAATCTAATTAATTTCATGGCTTTTGAAGAAGGTCTCCCTTTTCCCACGTGTCTGTAAACATTTACCCATATTTCCTTGTGTGTCTGTTACGGCTGACCTCTCCTCTCTAACTCGTTCCCACTGCTGTTCGTCCTCCAGATGGCGAGTCCCCAGGGGGGCAGCCATTTAACAACGCTCTCTGGAGTCCAGGCTCTGTTTCTCAAATTCCAGTTCTGTTCCAGCCATGGGTCCGTTTTTGTTTTTTGGGTTTTTTTTTTTTTTTTAATGTGTGTGTGTGTGTGTTTTAAATATATATTTAAAAAAATTTACTGATTTTTTACAGAGAGGAAGAGAGAGGGATAGAGTTAGAAACATTGATGAGAGAGAATCATCAATCAGCTGCCTCCTGTACATCCCCCACTGGGGACGTGCCCGCAACCAAGGTACATGCCCTTGACCGGAAATCGAACCTGGGACCCTTCAGTCCACAGGCTGACGCTCTACCCACTGAGCCACACTGGTTAAGGCTCGTTTTTTGTTTTTAATGTTTTATTGATTTGAGAAAGAGGGAGAGAGAGGGAGAGAGAGAGAAACAGCGGAGAGAAACATCCATCAGCTGCCTCCTGCACGCCCCCTAGTGGGTGTCAGCCCGCAACCTGGGTGTGTGCCCTGCCCGGGAATTGAACAGGGGGCCTCCTGGGTCCTGGGTCGACGCCCAACCACTGAGCCACCCGGCCGGCGGGCCAGTCTTTACACTAATACCAAACCGTCCCCTCTTGTAGCTCTAACCGCATTTGAGCCCTGGCAGTGAAGGCCTGTCCCATTGGTCTGTCCTGCTCAGTGCAGGCCTCCCGGGCCACGCACAGGCCTGCGCGGAGCCGAGGCCGCCTGGGCGTCAGTGACGATGGGTGTGCGGAGGCGGGACGGTGGGAGCTCCCTTCCTGGGACACGTGTGTTGTATGTGAAGACCTGTCTGTGTGTGCAGAGGGGGCTTCTGGAAGGACCCTGCACACGGTTAGTGCAGGTTACTGTGCGCGGTGGGCCTGGGATCTGGGCATCGGTTCGGCGGCTTCCCGCCCCCAGCCCCTCCCTCCCTCCCTCCCTCCTCACTTGAGCCCCTTTTTAAAAAAAATCTTCACCTGAGCAAAACCGGTGTGGCTCAGTGGATAGAGCGTTGGCCTGCGGACTGAAGGATCCCAGGTTCGATTCCAGTCAAGGGCATGTGTACATTGGTTGCGGGCACATCCCCAGTAGGGGGTGTGCAAGAGGCAGCTGGTCGATGTTTCTGGCTCTCTATCCCTCACTCTTCCTCTCTGTAAAAAATCAATAAAATATATCTATTTTTAAAAATCTTCACCTGAGGATGTTTTTCCATTGATTTTTAGAGGGAGTGGAAGGGAGAGGAGAGACAGAGGGAAACATCAATGTGAGAGGGACACCAACTTGTTGCCTCCCGCACACGCCTGAGCCACGGCGGGATTGAGCCTGCCACTGGTACAGAACCGGGGAGAACCGGGCAGTGCCAGAGAGACGGCGTTACATTTATCACGCTTGGGGCCAGAGGAAATTATCTCAAATTCCGGCCCCAACATGGCAGAGCTTTCCCTACTTACATGTTTTTACCCTCTTTGTCTCCCAAATGTGGGTGTTTCTGGCCCTCTTTTCGAGTTCTTTTTTTTTTTTTTTTTATAATATGTTTTATTGATTTTTTACAGAGAGGAAGGGAGAGAGATAGAGAGCCAGAAACGTCGATGAGAGAGAGAAACATGGACCAGCCGCCTCCTGCACACCCCCCACTGGGGACGTGCCAGCAACCAAGGTACATGCCCTTGACCGGAATCGAACCCAGGACCTTCCAGTCCGCAGACCGATGCTCTACCACTGAGCCAAACCGGTTTCGGCTCTTTTCGAGTTCCTAAAGAGCCCCCGTGTGCTGGGGCCTTGAGGCCTCACCCAAAGGCCTGGCCTGGCGCCAGCACTGATAACCTCCGTCCGGGGAAGGTTTCATGGCCTGAAGTGGGAGTCGTCTTATTTTCCTTATTTAAGCAAGCTCACATCTACAGAAGCCAAACAGCAGGGTTAAAATTCCAAACGGCAGTTTTTTTCATATAAGATGGATGCTTCACAACCAAGGTGCGTGCCCTTGACCGGAATCAAAACCGGGTTGGTGCTCTAACCATTGAGCAAACCGGCCAGGGCACAAATACCATTTTGTTCGGCCAACAGCCAGGGGGGCGGTGGGACGAGGCTCGGAGAGCCCGGATGTGGGTGGGCTCACTCCTGCCCGCTCTGCCGCTGGGCGGGGCCGGGGTCACTGGGGAGGAAGGCAAAAGGCACCCCTGGAGGTGTTGGTAGAAACGCGTGACACGTGAGAACTGACCCGGGAGGAGGCGCGGCATCCCGGTGTTGAGACGGCCCACCTAGGACCCCGGGCAGCTCACGGGGTCTTTTCATCTTCAGGGGGGGAATGGCGGGGCGCCCCCCACCGTGCTGGCCTCTCCTCTGACCGCCCCCCTCGAACCCCTCCCTTGCCGACAGCCCGACACCGAGGGCCTTGGGGAGCTGCTGGCCGGAGGGGCCTTCTACTGCCTGGGCACCGTGTTCTTCAAGAGCGACGGCCGGGTGCCCTTCGCCCACGCCATCTGGCACCTCTTCGTGGCGATCGGCGCCGGCACCCACTACTACGCCGTCCGGAGGTACCTCTACCTGCCCAGCGCCCTGCAGGCCGAGGTGGCCAAGTGAGGGCCAGCCGGCGCCGTGGGAGCGTTCCTGCGAACCCCAGCCCGGAGCGGGCCCGGCCGCTGCCCCCCGCGGCACAGCTGCCCGCCGCGGACGGTGCGGGTCCGAGGCCCCTCCCGGGCAGCCACCCGTCCCTCGGTGCCGGCCCCTCGGTGCGGAGGGGAGCGGCCGGGCCACGACTGGCCACGTCGTCTCACGCCCAGAAGCCGGGGAGCTCGAGAGCCACGCCCGGGCCTGCCTGCTGCAGACCGGGGCTCGTGACACTAACACCCAGGGCCTCGCTCGGTGCGATCAGTGGCCCCGGGAGCCCCCTCCCCCCGGGGAAAGGGGGAGGGCACCCCGACCTCTGGAGCCCCGAGCAGCCCAGCCTGAGAGCCGGGGGCAGCACCAGCCCGCACACCTGGCACTGGGAGGACCCCACCACCTCCGGGTCTGCAGATCCGGGTCCTGGATGTAGGGTCCCTGGCGAGTCAGAGGAGCCTCAGTGTCCGGCTCCCGGGGGGAGGAGGGGTGTGGACGTGGGTGGGGGGGCAGACAGGAGGCCATCTCCCCACCCAGCCCGGCCCAGGCCTCTCAGGGTGCTTGGCCTCTGAGCCCTGTGTCCAGCCCTCGCTCCATCACATGACTGCCCACAGATGGGGGCCTGAGCGGGCAGATGCTTGGGGCATAGATTTTGTCCTCTCACCCTGTGTATGTATGCACTAGTATGTACGCGCGTGTGTGCTTGTGCATGCATGTGTGTGGCTAGGCTGCTCCCAGCCCCTGCCAGCTGCCTTCATCCGGGACGCTCACCTCGTACCCCCATCGCTGGAGTCAGGCCTGGAGGTCGGGGAGGGGCTCGGCCTGGGGGGGTGGGGACCCCGTACTTGACCCCCAGCCTCAGCCTGGGTGTGGGGCTCCCCGATGATGTCAGGAGGCCTCCCCGAGCTCCCCTCTGTGCCCTGGAACCTCCTGAGGAGGTGGGCCCACCCTCGCCACCCAGCACACTCCTGTTCACCCTCAACGCCCCGCTCAGGAGCATCTGGCTGGCATTGCGGTGGCGGGGGGTGCCCTCGCCTGGGAATTCAGACCTGTTTGGAGACCCAGCGCTTGTGAGAGCACCTGACCTTCCGCTTCCTCCACGGAGTCGGTTTAGTGGCCAGTTTGTCCTCTGGAAGCTTATTCCCGGTTTTTGGCGCCTCGTTTCTCAGTGATTTTGGTGGGACAAAATGTGTTGTCTCGATAGCATCGTTAAGAGAGTGGGTGATTGCCGACCGACACGGGGATTTTTTTGTTCTTCTTAGTGACCTCTGGCCTTTAAAAATTAGGTGGTGAAATGCCGAAACCGGTTTGGCTCAGTGGTAGAGCGTCGGTCTGCGGACTGAAAGCTCCCGGATTCGATTCCGGTCAAGGGCATGGACCTTGGTTGCCGGCACATCCTCAGTAGGGGGCGTGCAGGAGGCAACTGGCCAATGTTTCTCTCTCATCGATGTTTCTAACTATCCCTCTCCCTTCCTTTCTGTAAAAAAAAAATCAATAAAATATATTTTAAAAAACAAAGAAGTTTAAGTTTAAAAAATGTGGCTCTCCAGGGAAATTTCAATCGCTGTCCTGTTGATATTTGGCTCTGTGGACTAGTGAGTTTGCCGACCACTGTCTTAGTCCGTGGGTGACCGTCCGGAGGCCAGGGCTGGCCAGGGCCATGGCCGCCCGCAGGGAGAGGGTTGAAGTCCGTGCCTCGGACCCGAGCCGCCTCCTGCCCTGATTGGAAACCGAGGGGAGTCCTCACCCCACTCCTCAGTCCGGGTGGGGTGGGGTGGGGTGGGGCGCGTAGGGACCCAAAGCGGCAGAGGCCTGAAGACCCACAGCCTCCGTTCCAGAAGCTGCTCGCGCCGGCCCCTCTGGGAAAGCCCCTCGGCCCCGGAGCTCCGTGCCTGCGGGTGGCGGCCGTGGGGCCGGCCTGGGGCCCTCGAGCCACTGCAACAGCCGTGGAGAAGGCGGCTCCCAGCTTCTGGGATCAGCGCCCACCCAGCTGTGGGCTCGGGCGGTTCCTGGGCCTCGGGGGCGGCCCGGCTCGGGGGCTGGGGGCCGGTGGTCACCTGGGTGCCCATCGTGGGTAGCACCCACTCCATGGACCCGCCTGGTCCACGTGCGTGACGGCGTCCGTGCAGGAGGCGTCCTGCTGGCCGGGGATCCGTGTTGGGGTGGCGCTGCAGGCCGACCCGCCTCTGGCTCTCCCATAAACTCCAGCTCCGTTCCCCGTCCCCGTCGGGACCCCGGGCCGGCCAGCAGACACCACGGCGGGCTCCGGCGGGACGGGTGACGCGGACGTGCGGTGGCATCAACACGGGCCATCGCTGGCGCTCAGGGTGAGGGCGGCCCAGGCAGGGACGGGCTGGGAGGGGCTCAGAGCCCGAGGCTGGGGGAGGCGAAGGCTTCCTCGCTCTGCCTGGTAGCTGGTGCTGGCCGCCGGCTGGGCCCCCAGGGGGGAGCGGCCCTCCCCCCCCCCCCCCCCCGGCTCAGGAAGCCGGCCGGGCCCTGATGGAGCTCAGTGGGGTAGAGGTGTCCCCGTTGGCCACTCGGGGGGCTCCATCCCGGTCGGGGTGCAGACCCCACCAGCCGAGCAGTGCGTGAACATGTGCAGCAGCAGTCTGCGCCTCCCGCTGTCAGTGCGCACAGCGTGGGCCCCCTCCCCAGCCTGGCAGGTGAGGCCAGTTAGTTTGCTTCTCACAGCTCCCTAACAGGCAGCCCCCGGGCCACTTGGGGAGGCACAGGGGGGGGGGCAGGAGGAGGGGAACTGGGGTTTCTGGGAGAAGGGACGGGCGAGGCAGGGCGAGCAGGCTTGGGGGGGGGCTGGTTTGGATCATCTCAAGGCCTCTGGGGTACGGGGGCGCCCCTAGTTTTGTGGTTCCTGGTTCTGGGGTGACGAGGGCAGGGGAGGCAGGGTGGGGGGGAAGGGGGATGGCCCCCAGACGGTAGGTTTGCTCCGGAGAGGCGCTCACAGGGCGCCGTTCTCCGTCTCCGGGGAGGGCGGCGGGGAGGGCGGTCTCCCGGCTCAGCCAGGCCCAGAGGACAGGCGTCGGGGACAGGACCTGCTAAACCCACACCCACTAGTGGCCTCCTCACGTGGCCGGCTTCCTCGCAGCCTGGCCACTGGGCCCCACGGACAGAGAGCGCCCAGCGGGACACCCGGAAGTCACGCATCGTCACGCCTGGCGTATTCTGTTGCTCAACTAGGCCCAAAGGTCCTCCCTCCCTGGGCCCCGGGGGCGGGGGGGGGGGGGGCGCACACCTCCCACCGCCGAGGGCAGCGAGACCCTGTCAGGGTCCCTGCCCGTGCCGCTGGCCCGCCTTGGGGAGCCGCTCAGCCGCTGATGGGAGGCGTGGCCGTCAGCACGAGCTTCGGCCCCGGGGGCTCAGGCTGAGTTAGGGGCGCTCACACATTCCTCTCCTCGGGAGCCACGCCCTCTCGCCCCACGTTTGGAGAGTTCGGCAGCTCGTCCCAGGCAGACCCTGCCCCTGGCCCCCCTTTTCTCTGACGGCTTCGTGGGCAAGGCAGCCAGCCTCAGCTCACCCCCGCCCCGCCCCGCGCCCGCACCCTGGGCCGCCCCTCTGTCACGGCCCCCACATGCCCTCCGAGGTTCAAACAGGAAGAGGAGGTGGTCAGTTGTCCCCAGCGCCCAGTTTGAGAGTAAGTCACGACGTCGTATTTGCTCAGCCTTCCTAGTTTTTCACACACACACACACACACACACACACACACACACACAAACACACGTGTCCACGCAGTGCCATCTCAGGATGCTCACGGGCAACGCGTCACGTGGACAATCCAGAAGCAGGGTCCGTGGGGACCCCCGTCCGCAGGCCCCGTGCTCACGAGATGTCACGTTTGGCCGGGCTGCCCGGGCCTGCTTTAGGAGAAGGAAGTGGACCCCAAGGCCGCCACCGCTGCGGGTTGAAATGCAACTTTAAAACAAGCCGGCGGTGCTCTGAAAGTCCTCGGGCCGTTAGGTCCTGGGGAAGGGTGCCCTCTCTCTTTAAGAAAACGTTCTTATTGCCAAAACCGGGTTGGCTCCGTGGACAGAGCGTCAGCCTGCAGACTGAAAGGGTCCTGGGTTCGATTCCCATCAAGGGCATGTACCTTGGTTGCGGGCACATCCCCAGGAGGGGTGTACAGGAAGAGGCAGCTGATTGACGATTCTCTCTCATCGATGTTTCTAACTCTCTATCCCTCTCTCTTCCTCTATGTGAAAAATCAAAAAAATATATTTTAAAAAATATTCTTATTTATTTATTTATTTATTTTTTTTTTTAGAGCAAGAGAGAGAGGAAGAGAGAGAGAAAAACGTTGACACCAAGAATTGAACCTGCACCTCTGGGGGCACGGGATGCCGCCCGACCTTCAGGCCGGGGCTGAGGGACTCCTTTCCAGGTTTCCTGGTCCCGAGAGCACCGGGACGGCCAGACTTCACCACACAGACGGTCTACCGGCCCCACCGCGGTGACTCTGACATTTCTTCTACGAAAGCATTTAAAAAAAATATATTTGTATGGATTTCAGAGAGGAAGGAAAAGGGAGAGGGAGAGAGAGAGAGAGAGAAACATCAATGATGAGAGAATCCTAGATCGGCTGCCTCCTACAAGTCCCCCACTGGGGATCGAGCCCACACCCAGGCACGTGCCCTTGACCGGTCTTGAACCTGGGACCCTTCAGTTCACAGGCCAATGCTCCAGTCACTGAGCCACACTGGTGAGGGCTGATTTTGAAATTTCTTACTTTTGAGACATTCTGACAGCTGAGGGAGTGCCTTTTCGAGTTTCCTGAGAGCAGGCCCAGCACCGGGTTCGCTTGACACGACCTATTTTAACGACATCGGGACCTTGGCTGGTCCGTTCGTGTCCACTGGACACAGCCACGGCCCCGGCTTCACGCCCCATCTGCGTGCAAGGGACAGAGTGACTGAAGCAGAATTTCCCATGGAAAGGGGTCACTGCTGCGACCCGCCCTCCTGCGCCCCCAGAGGGTCTGCAAGGGGCTCCGGACACCGCGTGGGAGGGGAAGTGGGAAGTGCTGTTTCTGGCTGACAGCCCACCCGGAAGGACCCCCGGGGCCCCACTGTCCATAGGCCGTGGGCCCAGTTCTCCCAGAAGCAATCCCAGGGTGGAGTCACTGGTGTTGCCAGGCCCCTCCCAGGATGCAGAGGCTCGGGAAGGAAGGCTGCCCCTGTGCCCGCTGCCACCCGCCCTTCCTCTCTGCGGGTCCCCAAAGCCGGCTCTGTGTTTCGGGACCTGACCTCAACCTGAGGCGCATCCTTTGGGCTCAGAGGATGGGCCTTCCCAGGAAAGAGTCCCAGGACTCCGCTGCCCCCTGGTGGCCGCAGAGGGCAGCGCAACACTTCATTTTTGTCCAGTGACTTTCCAAAGAGAGTCAACCCCAAAGTTCGACAACAGGGCTTTTGCTCACCCGCCCAAGGGCCCAGCGCCAGATACACAAATGAATAAGAGCCAGCCCTTGCCCTGGGGGAGCTCCCCGCGGAGGGGGCCGGTGAGAGGTGAGATGAAGTATGTTCATTCCTTGGTTAGCTCATTGAACAAACACTCACCGACGTCTAAGGGCAGCGATGCAGACAGAGGAGACGCCTGCCCCCGGGGGACACGCGTTCCAGAGTGTGTGGGACACACAAACTGTAACAAGTCCCCGAAGCGAAGTCCTGAGCTAGAGCGTGACCGTGGAGGCAGTGGTCAGGACGCATGGGGCTGAGTGTCAGGGAGCGGCGGCTGCAGGAGGAGGTTCCAGGGGCGGAGCGGCGAGGGACGTGGTTGGGGTGGTTGGGAGCGGCGAGGGGCTCAGTGTCTGAAGACAGGAGGCGGGGTGGGAGCCCGTGGCGGAGGCAGAGAGCAGTTGGAGCGGGCCGGTTGGGGCTTTGCAAGCCCTTACTTCATCCAAGTGCAATGCCGGAGGATTATAGGTGAGGAGGACACTCCTTTGTATTTAAGGAATGCAGTTCGATGTACACTGAGTGGCCAGATGATGATGATCTCTGAACGCATAATAACCTGGCCACTCAGAGTGTGTGTATGTGTGTGTGTGTGTGTGTGTGTGTGTGTGTCTGACGCCCAGTGCATGAATTCGTGCATGGGTGGGGTCCAGCCAGCCTGGCCAGGGGGAGGGGACAGGGGCGGTTGGCCGGCCTGCATGCTGGTGGAACCCCTGGTCTAGGGGACAATAGTAGCCTTTTATTCTATAGGATGTACACAGAGTGGCCAGATGGTTACGCGTCCAGAGATCACCATCATCCGGCCACTCTGTAAGGTGGACGTGGCGCTGTAGGAAGGTTTAAGATACGGGCTGTGGCGGCGGCGGAGGGGCGCGGAGCCCCGCCCGGGCCTGGGAGGCCGTCCTGAGAGGCTGTCAGGGACCTGTCTATCGCTGCCCACGAACCACGAACATCTCTCCTCTCCCACGTGGCTTCTGAGGGCTGGAGGGTGCGGCAGCTGCACTGGGTGGTCCTGGCTGGGTGGGCCCCTCACCAGAGGCAGCCAGGAGGGGGGAAAACGGCATTCGTTCCGACCCAGTCTCCTAGGCCGGGGACCTGCATCCCAGACGGCTCGCTCCCGTGGGTGGGGACCTGGTGCTGGGTGCGGGCTGCTGGCGGAGGCCTGCGTTTTCTCTCTAGGCGGGTGGCTTCCCCCAGAACGAGCCATCCAACAGAGAGCAAGAGCAAACGCCACGTCTCTCACCATTCAGGTCCAGGCGTCACACAGACGGCCGTTTTGACAACATCCTCCTGGCTACCCAGGCCAGCCCTATTCAACGAGGCCGGGGACCCCGCACAGGGGCGTGACGCCGAGAGGGTGTGCGTCACGGGACCATCTCACAGGCCGGCGGCCACAGAAGGAGCGCCGGGTCCGAGTCCTAGAGGCATTGGCCAGGCGGTGGCGTGCGTGGTGGCTGAGCTGCACGCCCCTGAGATGCACACGTTGACGCTCCTATTTGGAGGTGGGTGGGCCGCCAGAGAGAGGACTGAGCCAGGCTGAGTCCTCAGGTGGGTCCTCGTTCAGTTTGGCCGAAGTCCTCACGAGGAGGGCTCGGAGGGACGAGCATGTGAGCACAGGGAGAAGACAGCCGCCTACAGCCAAGGGGAGAGGCTCCGAGGGCCCCACTGATGGCACCTTGACCTTGGACTTCTAGCCGGACGGCGAGACAATAAAACTCCTCTGTTGAAGCCCCCCAGGCTGAGCTATGTCCTCACGGCAGCCTGAGCCAACCAACTGGCAAGGGAGTTCCAAGGCCGAGGGGATGACCCCGGCAAAGATGCAGAGCGTGCAACAGTGGGGTGACCCCAAATGGCTAGCAAGACGAGACCCTAAAAGCAGGGACTGCAAAAGCCCCGTGGTAAGTGTTTTAGGCTGTTTGGCCTATCCAGCCTGTAGCATGAAAACAGCAGCAGACCACAGGTAAACACATAGGCGTGGCTGCGATCCAATGAAACTTTATCAACACAGCAGCTCCGGTGTGGCCCCCAGGCGGTAGTCTGCCAACCCCTGCTGAAGAGGGGTGTGTGTGTGTGTGTGTGTGGGAGGGTGGCCGAGGGCCTGGGTCACGGCGAGAAATTCCTTACAGGGGAAACACGGTCTCAACCCAGGCTCTCCTTCCGGTCCTGCGATTTGCCTCTTCAGGGTCTGGGTGAGGGGAGGCTGTGCATGGATATGGGGTTCCTGTGTGTGTGTGTGTGTGTGTGCGCGCGCGCGCGCGTGCGTGCGCACGTGTGTGTGTTTGTGTGTGTGGGGGGTAGAAGTGGGAGTCCTATAATCATATAGTTCCAAGCTCAATTCTTGACTCTCTGGCTGTCTGACTTCTCTAAGCCTCTATTTGCTCGTCTGTAAAATGGGAGCAACAACAATTTCCTCACCAAGGTTGCCGTGAGCTCTCCCTGTGTGACCTAAGTAAAGCCCCTAGCATAGGATGGGGCGTACAGGAGGTGAGCAATCAGTGCTTGTTCCCTCTTCCCACCTTCCCCTAGCAAACGTGGGGTGCATCCTGCAACAGCTGCCAACCCGAAGGTCCACTCCCAGGGTGAGAATTGTGCGTCTTTTCATCCAAGGCTACAGGATGCCCAGGCCTGCCCGTGAGCACCGGGGTGCAAGGGGCCTGTCTGCGAGGCGCCTTTCTCCAAGGTGAAACCCCAGCTGGAGGGCTGGTGCCAAAGTGAGCTCTAAGGACGCGTTTCTTTTAAAACACCGTCACTCAAGGAGGGTGGTTGGGCCAGAGCCCCGGACCTGCCCTGACCCTGTTTTTCATTGTCTTAAGCAGAGGAGTTTTTTGATCTGATCTGGCATTTAGCCTTATGGCTAAACGGGGATGGGGGGAGGGAGACAGATTGTAGGGGAGACAGAACCAGCCACTCATCCCCTTTCCCAGTCTTAGATGTTCCTATATCAGGCTCCCTTCTCTCCTTGGCCCGGCCCACTGCAGGACTCTCAGGCGGGGACAGAACAACGCCCACTCATCCCCAGAGCCTGAGGTCACTGGGCGCCCGAATTCCCTGGCTCCGCCCCTCGCGCCGAGGCCCTGCCCCTGCAGCCCTAGTAGAAGGTGCGCGGCACAGCCCCGCCCCGCCCCTGTCCTGGAAACCACGCCCCCGCGCTCCGGGCCACGCCCACACCACTGGCCGGCAGGTGGCGCTGGCGCCCAGCTCAACCAATCACCGGCCCCGCCCTTCCCCCTGAGGCCCCGCCCCCTCGAGGTCTCGGCCCGTCCATTGGTGGCTCGCAGGAGGAGCCGGCCTCAGGCTTGGCTGGCCCCGCCCGAGGCCCCGCCCCCGAGGCCCCGCCCCGTCCGTTGAGCGGCCGGCAGGAGGCGCCGCTCGGCTCGCGCCGCGGCGGGTCGGGCCGGGCCGGGCGGGCGTCGGAGCCACGCGGAGGCGGCGGGCTGGGCTGGAGGTGAGTGCGGGCAGCCGGGCGCGAGGCGAGGCGGAGGGAGCCGGGCGCGCCGCCGAGGCGGGAGCTCCGCGGTGGCGCAGCGGCCGGGCTCGGGGGCCGCGGGACGCGCGCTCGGGCGGCGGGGCCCTCACGGGACGCCTCCTGGGCCTCGGAGCGGGGCTTGTCCCGTCGCCATGGCAACCGGCGGCTCCCGCGGCCCCTGGCTGCCCCGGGGGTCGGGCCCCGAAGGCGGGCCTCCGGGGTGAGGGCGGCCCCGCCCCGGGAGCACAGCCCCCGCCCCGGCCGGGGGGAGCCGGGCGGGATCCCCAGCCTCCTCCGGGGTCTGACATCCCGACCCGCCCGGCCTGGTTTTCCTGTTCACACGAGGGCGGCCCCGAGCACGGCCTCGGGCCATTCCTGTGGGTTTCCAGCCCCTCGGCCAATTCCGCACCTGACAGGACGGGACCACAGGACCGGGGGCCACAGGACCGGGGCCACAGGACCGGGTCCCACAGGACCGGGGCCACAGGACCGGGGCCACGGGACCGGAGCCACAGGACCGGAGCCACAGGACCGGGCCAGGGCCGGCGGGGCCGGCTGTTTCCCCCCAGAGACCGGCTGGCAGGGCTGCAGCCCGGGCAGAGCCGCAGAGCCCGGCTCCCGCCCCAGCGCCCTGTCAAGTGTTTGTTAATGTGAATTGCCGAAAAGAATTTCCCAAGTCCCTGGCGAGTACAGGTGTCTGTCCCCCTGCGCGAGCCCGGGCCACCTCCTTGCATTCCAGAGGAGCCAGCCCTTCCGCAGTCAGTCCCCGGGCAGGCTGGCCGGCACCCTGACACCTGATTAGATGATTCCGTTCTTAGAAGCGTCGCGCTGGCCGGAGCTGCCGGGATGGGCTCTATGGACGGACGGATGGACGGACGGACGGAGGGGATAGCGCGGAGCCGGCGCTCTGCCCTCTCTCTTCCTGTCCGGCCCGTCCTGGTGGGAACGCTAATGGATTCCACATTGCGGGCCGGGCCGGGCCGGCGTGTCCTCCGCCCATGTCGTCAGCCTCGCACTGACCTCGCTCGCTCGCTCGCGGCTCCCGCTGGGGTGACTCGAGCTTGTTTTCATCAGAACTTGGCCTCTTCCCCGAGGACGAGGACGAGACAGAAACTTCCCTCGGAGGAGGCACCCTCGGGCCGCGTCCGGTTCAGTGTGACAGACCAGGCGGGCCGAGGGGCGGGGGCAGAAACGGGAAAGGCAGGCAGAGGCCCCCTGCCCCCCAGCCCGGCCCACGCCTCTGTGGGATGTTCCTGCCTCTCGTGCTCGTCCTGGGAAGGAGTCTGCCCCACCCGGACCAACAGGCTGCACTCGGCCTCGGGGGTGGGAGGGAAGGTGGCGAGGGAACAGTGGCCGTCCACAGTGGCCGTCCGTGGCTGCTCTCTGCAGACGCCACAGAGCGAGCAGAGGCTCCCGGTGAAGCGGACCAGGGCCCCTGGGTTCCGGCCTGGGGGGGGGCTCAGAAGGAGCAAACGGAGAGGAGAGGCGTTAGCTTTAGATGTTCCGGAGTCTAGATCCACCCCAATGCAAAATAGCAACTCATGTCCTCGCCGGTGCCGCTCAATGGTTAGAGCACTGGCCCTGGGACTGAAGGGTCTTGGTTTCGGTTCCCGGTACCTGTTAGGGTGTGTGGGAGGTGGCCGATCGGTGTGTCTCTCACATTGATGCTTATCTCCCTCTCCCCTCTAACCTCCCCCCTTCCTTCCGCTCTCTCTGGAAATCGGAGAAAATGTCAAAACAAAAAAATAGCAGTCCACGCCCCCCTGCGCCTGTTCCTGCCTAGCCGCGGTGTCTGCCTTTTCAGCGTCGCACTCACAACCTCACACACCTCGAAAGCCAGGCTTCTGGCCACCAGCCACCACTCGGGAGTGGTTGGACCTGGGGCTCTGCCTGGAGGAGGAGGCCGGGGAGGGGAGGTTTGTGAGGGTCAGGCCCTCGGAGGGGGTGGCCGGGCCCGGCTGTGCTTGTGATGGGGGCAGAGCCAGGCCCTGCCAGGTGTGTGCTCTGCCATGCTCGGCTCGGTGAACTCTAAGCCTCTGGCAGGCCCGCGCTGGGGGAGCCGTGGCCAGCGGGCTCCCTGGCGTCTGAGGGGACCAACCACTCGCACCCCGCTCCTGGGAGAAGCAGAGCCTCAGCGTCCTCACTCCGTGCGGAGAGAGCCTCGTGCTGCGTCTGCGTGACACCAGGGCAGGCGCTGCCGTGAGGAAGCAGCAGGCTGCGGGCAGGGGCGCCCCAGCTCTCCCACCCCGTGGAGCCGGAGTGAGCGGAACTGAGGGTGTTGGCTTCTGTGAGGTTAGCGCTTGACATTTGTCATAGGTGCCCGATGCCGCCAGGTCCTTACTGGGACCTGGACACTGTTTCTAGAAGCTTCTAGAAAATGAGCTTTCTTCTCTAGCCTGCCTGCTCTCGTCTCTGGTGAGGGCACGAGCCGGAAGTGGGCCCGACCTTGCTGATGTGGCACCGAGCTTCGTGTTTGTGCTGTTGAGACCCCCTCAGCCACGCCCCTGCTCCCCCAGGGCCCCAGGAGAGCCCCGTGCACTCTTAGAGCCAGCCCTGCGAGCACTAGGCTGACAGCTGGAGCACTGGGCTGACGGCTGGGAGCACTGGTGTACTGGGATGACGCTGGGAGCACTGGGATGACAGCTGGAGCATTGGGCTGATGGCTGGGAGCACTGGGAGCACTGGGATGATGCTGGGAGCACTGGGAGCACTGAGATGACAGCTGGGAGCACTGGGCTGATGGCTGGGAGCACTGGAAGCACTGGGATGTCGCTGGGAGCACTGGGAATGACAGCTGGAGCACTGGGCTGATGGCTGGGATCACTGGGCTGACCGGCTGGGAGCACTCAGTGCACAGGGATGACGCTGGAAGCACTGGGATGTTGGGTGCACTGGGATGACAGCTGGGAGCATTGGGAGCACTGGGATGATGCTGGGAGCACTGGGAGCACTGAGATGACAGCTGGGAGCACTGGGCTGATGGCTGGGAGCACTGGAAGCACTGGGATGTCACTAGGAGCACTGGACTGATGCTAGGAGCACTGACTGACACTGGGAGCACTAGGCTGATGCTGGGAGCATTGAGAGCACTGGGCTAATGGCTGGGAGCACTGGGTGCACTGGGCTGATGGCTGGAGCACTGGAAGCACTGGGATGTCACTAGGAGCACTGGGCTGATGCTAGGAGCACTGGCTGACACTGGGAGCACTAGGCTGATGCTGGGAGCACTGGGCTGATGGTTGGGAGCACTGGGTGCACTGGGCTGATGGCTGGAGCACTGGGAGTATTGGCTGACGGCTGGGAGCACTGAGCTGATGGCTGGGTGCACTGGGATGACACTGGGAGCACTGGGCTGATGGTCGGCTGTCACATCAGAGCTCCCAGCAGCTGTGGCCTGGCCGGGGCTGAGCGCGGGCTGGTCGCGGTGGGAGGATTGCCTGCATTCCCGTCGTGCCTCCGGTGCTGGAGAGCCCTTTTGTGTCGGGGGTCACACGGACATCCCAGTGCAGCCGTGCCTGGCCCGCTTCCCCCGCCGCTCCGTCCCAGGCCCGCACCCCCTCCCCAGCTCCGTCCCAGGCCTGCACCCCCTCCCCAGCTCCGTCCCAGGCCCGCACCCCCTCCCCAGCTCCGTCCCAGGCCCGCTTTTCCTGCCACTCCGTCCCAGGCTGCGGCGTGGGAGAGAGGGCAGGCAGTTCCCACTCCCGTGTTCTGCACCTTCTCTGCGGTGCCATGTGGTGGGCGGGGGGCCGCCTCGGGAGACAGGCCACGGCCTTGTGCACACACACACACACACACACACACACACACACGGCCACGGCACGGCTGTGTCCAGTTGCCCCGGGGGACCGTGCAGCAGGGCGTGGCCTCCTCTCCGTGGCGGTGGCGTGCCTCTGGGTGGGCTCTCCCTGCAGGGCGCCTCCTCCACATCACATGCGTGCTTTCCACAGGCCGCCACTGTGAGCACGTGGCTCAGGTGGCTGTCGTGTCTGTTCAGCTCACGGGGCCTCGCTCGCCTTTGCTACCCCGACGGTCGATGCTGACCCTCCCTGTCTCCTCCAGGACCCGGCGCTCCCCCGGCGCTGCGAGCGCAGCCTGGCCCGTGAAGACGGGCCCACCATGTTCTATGGGACCCACATCATCATGTCTCCGCCCGCCAAGAGCAAGCTGAAGCGGCAGGGCCAGCTGCTGTCCAGCGTGTTATCCCGCACGCTGAGCTACAAGTACCGCGACCTGGACGCCACCTTCGCCGACCTGGGTGCCAGCGACGACCCGGCGGAGCTCTCCACGCGGCTCTCGGCCCCCGGCGTCCTCAAGGTGTTCGGGGACAGCGTGTGCACGGGCGCCCACTATAAGAGCGTGCTGGCCACCTGCCGGTCCAGCGCCCGGGAGCTGGTGAGGGAGGCGCTGGAGCGCTACTCCCTGAGCCCCGAGGGCGCCAGCCAGTACGTGCTGTGCGACGTGGTGGGCCAGGCCGGCGACTCGGAGCGGCCGTGGCAGGCGGAATGCGTCCGGGTGTTCGGGGACAACGAGAAGCCGCTGCTGGTCCAGGAGCTGTGGAAGCCGCGAGAAGGCTTGTCCCGGCGGTTTGAGCTGAGGAGGAGGGCCGACGTGGAGGAGCTGGCGGCCCAGGACGTGGACACCGTGACGGCAGGTGAGCCCCGAGGCGAGCGGGCTGGGCATGAGGTGCGGCCGGGCACAGGCGTGCTCGCTCTCTTGGGGGCTTCACGGTGGCGGTTTGGAGAGCGCGGCTGTCTGTGAGGGCCTGCGGAGTGCGAGTGGCTGCGGCGGGTGCAGGGGAGCGGCCTTAGGCAGACCCTCCTGGGTGAGGCGAGTTGTCTCCTCGGGCTGTCCTGTCGTTGCTACAGACACCGTGTCCAGAGCCACTGGTGTGGTCACGGGCAATCCTGTGCCCAAGGCCTCGAGGGGCTGCGGGTGTGCTTGGGTGTGGGGGATCCCTGGGGGAGGCAGGGGCCCGTGCTGGAGGAGGCCCAGCCCAGAGGCAGTGCGCGCTGCCCCCCTGAGGTGCGCAGACAGCGGCAGCTCTGAGCCTGGCCGCGGCGGGAGGGCTTGGCGCCCCGTGGCCGCTGCTCCATCTTGCTGCTATCCGGGGGTGGAAGAACTAATGATCTTAATAAGCAAGTGAAACCAAAATAAGTTTTCAAACATCAACACTCTCAAATGTGTCTCAGGTCACAGTGGGCTTTTTCTTAGTGTCCTGTAAAAACGGTGGCTGTGTGAGCACGCAGACTTGGCTCGTGTGGCCCAGAGTGAAAGGCCCTCAAGTGGCCCGAGACCTTCTGGATCTTGTCATCTCCGGGGGGAGGGGCCTGTGAGCCGTGGCTGCACTCGCCCTGAGCCGTGCGTGGCTCCGAGGCGCTGGGAGCGCTCCTTCCTCCGGGTTGGCCTGGGGCAAACGTGGAGCCACGTCACCTCGGTGTGGGCAGCGGTGGCGTGGAGCTCCAGGGCTGGTCTCCCTCGGGCCCGGCCAGACCGCTGTGTCCCACAGCGACAGCGGTGCCCCGGTGCAGCGGCCAACTGTTACCTTAGGCCAGTGGTCGGCAAACCGCGGCTCTTTGGCCCCTTGAGTGTGGCTCTTCCACAAAATACCACGGCCTGGGTGAGTCCATTTTGAAGAAGTGGCATTAGAAGAAGTTTAAAAAATTTGGCTCTCCAAAGAAAGTTCAGTCGTTGTGCTGTTGATATTTGGCTCTGTGGACCAATGAGTTTGCTGACCACTGCCCTAGGCAAATCGCTTCGCGTCTGTGGGCCTCAGGTTTCTGACCGGAGAATGGGGTTTGGAAGTGATGTGCGTCCAACCCTGAGCATCGCCTTGGGAAGTGCCGGCGTGTGGCATCGTCGCTGCCGCTAATACTTCCTGCCCTTGTGAGCGGAGTGCTCCGCTCACAGGCCGGGCTGCGAGGACCTCGGACAGGCGTGGGCCTTTACTACTGACGGCAGGGTTCGCACGTGGGGCCGTGCAAAGCAGGCCAACGTGGAGGATGTGATGGTTGTTTTAGGTCTCGAGCCTCAGACCAGCCCCTCATGGCCACTCCCCATGGCCCGGTGCCGTGGGTCTGCTGACTCATCCTGACCCTCTTCCTCCTAGAAGACGCCCAAGAGGCCAGGCTGCGGGGTGGGTGTGGGGCCGGGTTCCGCTCCAGGCGCTGTCCTGCGGTGTTTTCTCCACTGCGGAGGGAGAGCGTGTGGACGCGGCCAGCCGGCCTGTCCTGAAGGTCACGGCCCCAGGCCCGGGTCGGCGTGGGAAAGCTGCTCTGTGTCACACGGCTGGGTCCTGGCGGGCCCGGGGCGGCGGCACCTGCAGGGTGGGCCTTGGTCTTGGCGCACTGCCCCTCAGACCGTTCCTGTCCCAGCGGCCCAGGCCGGCGAGGCCGCTGCCCCAGCTCTGCACCGTGGTGGTGGCTGTCAGAACCTTCGAATAAAGAGCCCTTTGAGCCGCCGGTCTCGCTGACACACTTCTCTGCGGAAGCGGGTTGTGTTACCGGCCGGTGCAGGCCTCAGACCCCAGGGAGGCGGCCTTCCCTGCTGGCCTTCCACTCGGGGTGCGGTCTGGGCAGTCAGTGCCTCCTGACCGTGCCACCCCCGCTGCCGGTGGCAGCAAAGACAGTGGCGATGGGGACGGCCTCCCAGGGCAGGCACGCTCGCCTCTGTCCTTAGGAAGATGGGGGGCCGGCGGGGCCGGCGGCCGGGACAGACCCACACGGTCGGAGCCCTGCTCCGAAGCTTGACCAGGGGCCAGACCTTTGAGTGAGCGCCTTCGTTTGGTTATCCCGTGCTGCATGGATACATGGACACAGGACTGTGTATGCGCTCACACGTGTGCATGCGTGGCACATACACTCTGAACGGCTCCCTGTGCAGGGGATGCTGCAGCTGCTGCGGCCTCGCAGGCGCCCTTCACCCCTGTGGGGTCTGCTCACCGTCCTCTGGCCCTTCCTGAGACCCGTCGGTGCAGCTGAGTGGCCCGGGGTCCCCTGCATCCTCACCTGCAGTGGAGAGACTCAAAACCACTGGGAAGTGGGCTCTGGTGGGCAGCTCAGTTGGCTAGAGCAGTGGTCGGCAAACTGCGGCTCTCAAGCCACATGCTGCTCTTGAGCCGCGGTTTGCTGCTCTGATGACTAATGAGTTTGCCGACCACTGGGATAGGAGCTTACTCACAAGGAACAACAGCCTGTAATTATTGGAAGCGAGAGTTTAGGTCAGTGGTCGGCAAACTCACTAGTCAACAGATCGGCAAAACCGCGGCTCGAGAGCTGCAGTTTGCCGACCACTGGGTTAGAGAATCGCCCCATACACCAAGGTTATGGGTTCGATCCCGGGTCAGGGAAGATAAAAGAATCAACCAATGAATATACAGATAAGTGGGACAAGTCAATGTCTGTCTGTCTGTCTGTCTGTCTCTGTCCTTCTTCCCCTTTCTGCTCTAAAATCGATAACAAAACAAAACAAAAACCCAAAGCCACTGTGAATGGAGTGAGGAATGAAAGGGTGTTGGCCCAGGGCTAGTAACTGGGTTAAGTTTGATGAGAAAGGATCTGGGCTGACCGTCTGCCCTGGGAGGGGACTTTGCCCGGCTTCTACCACCTGCAGTCGTGTTGCCCAGTGAGCGGTGGAGAGGAAGGGACTGCCTGTGTGTGTGTGTGTGTGTGTGTGTGTGTGAGAGAGAGAGAGAGAGAGAGAGAGAGAGAGAGAGCAAGCTGGGGGAGCCCCCTGCATCCCGTCTCCTGCGCGTGGACTGGATCCGCGGAAAGTCACGTGGGAAAGTGGGTGTGCCAGACGGTGGGGGGGAAGCAGAATCCATCCCCCACCCCCAGTGGGCTGGTGTCCCGTTCAGGCGCTGTGCTGTGTGCTGCCCGTAAACACCACCTTTCACAGCTGCGCTCCCGTGTCCAGAGCATCAGTGTATGTCAGTTCTGGGGGCGCCGCGGCGTGGGGCGTGCGGGGGCTGCGAGCGGCTCCGGAGGCGGGAGGGGGCTTGGCTCCTGCGATAGAGGCCATCAGCCCCCCCCCCGGGGGGGGTAGGGGGGTGCGGGCCGGGCCGTGTGGTTTCCGCCAGCGGCCTGCCGGGCTGCCAGGCTGTGTTTGTGTTTCCAGGGCGGGGAGCGGCCCGCTGACAGTGTGGGCGCTAGTTCTCAGGCATGGAGGACGTCCAGCAGCACCTCCCGCCTCTCCCTAAGCTGGCTGCACCCCTACCCCTGTGGCTACCCACAGTGCCTATAGGCAGTGCCCGGGGGCCTGGCCCTGGACTGGGAGCCCCGGGTTTGGATGAGCTGTTAGCCCTCCCAGCGCTGCACCTGGGGGCCATGCTGCCCCCCGCCCCGCCCCGCCCTAGGCTCTCCTGGGGGAGCCGCGGACGCCAGTGTCCTGAGAAGGGTGCGGGGCATGCCTTTCCGGGTGGCTTGTTGGGCCTCCGAGGTGGAGGAAGTAGATCTGAGGTCTAAGAAATGGTGAGCAAGGCAATAGATGGTAGCCCAGGGCAAACGTAGAAAATAGTAAAAAAGCCAAAAACCGCCCCCCCCCCCCCAAGCGCGAAGCCCGAATTCCACCGCGGACCCCTGGAAACTACAACTCCCGTGAGGCTCCGCGCGGCACGCATGCGCCCCGGCATACGCGGGCGGGCGGCGGGCGGCGGGCGGCGTGTGGCAGTTCTAGAACGGCGCGGCGGGTTGAGGGCCCGGGCGCCATGTTGGGGCCCAGGGGACAGCGGAGAGACGCTTGAAGCGGCGGGAGCGGAGCGGGAGCGGGTCAGACCTGGGCTGGTAGGAGCCCCGCCCCTCCCGCCTCAGCGGACCATGACCCGGGCAGCGGCCGCGGAGGTCGCGGTGGCGGGGAACGTGGCGTGGCCGGGCCAGCGCTAGAGATGATGCCGTTTCCGGTGACAACCCCGGGATCACAGCGGACCCCGCCGCCACCCAAGCTCTATGGCATCTCCTCCCCCATCAGTTTAGCCGCCCCCAAGGAGACAGACTGCATACTTACCCAGAAATTAATTGAAACCCTGAAGCCCTTTGGGGTTTTGGAAGAGGAAGAGGAACTGCAGCGCAGGATTTTAATTTTGGAAAAATTAAATAATCTGGTAAAGGAATGGATACGAGAAATCAGTGAAAGCAAAAGTCTTCCACCCGCTATAATTGAAAACGTTGGAGGCAAAATTTTTACATTCGGCTCTTACAGATTAGGGGTGCACACGAAAGGGGCCGACATAGACGCGCTGTGCGTTGCACCAAGACACGTCGACCGAAGTGACTTTTTCACTTCCTTCTATGATAAGCTGAAACTACACGAAGAAGTAAAAGACTTAAGGGCTGTTGAGGAGGCATTTGTGCCAGTTATCAGACTGTGTTTTGATGGGATAGAGATTGATATTTTGTTTGCAAGATTAGCACTGCAGACTATTCCAGAAGATCTGGACCTAAGAGATGACAGTCTGCTTAAAAATTTAGATATTAGATGCATAAGAAGTCTTAATGGTTGCCGGGTAACCGATGAAATCTTACATCTAGTACCAAACATTGACAACTTCAGGTTAACACTCAGAGCTATCAAACTGTGGGCGAAATGCCACAACATCTACTCCAATATACTGGGCTTCCTGGGAGGTGTTTCCTGGGCCATGCTAGTGGCAAGAACTTGCCAGCTTTATCCAAACGCGGTGGCATCAACTCTTGTGCGTAAGTTTTTCTTAGTGTTTTCTGAATGGGAGTGGCCAAACCCGGTGCTCCTGAAGGAGCCTGAAGAACAAAACCTTAATCTGCCTGTGTGGGACCCGAGAGTGAACCCCAGCGACAGGTACCACCTCATGCCTATCATCACGCCGGCGTACCCGCAGCAGAACTCCACGTACAACGTGTCTGTCTCCACAAGGATGGTCATGATTGAGGAGTTTAAGCAAGGCCTTGCTATCACACATGAGATTTTGCTGAGTAAGGCAGAGTGGTCCAAACTTTTTGAAGCTCCAAGCTTCTTTCAAAAGTATAAGCATTATATTGTACTTCTAGCAAGCGCACCAACAGAAAAGCAGCGGCTAGAGTGGGTGGGCTTGGTGGAATCAAAAATCCGAATTCTTGTTGGAAGCTTGGAGAAGAATGAGTTTATCACACTGGCTCATGTGAATCCTCAGTCATTCCCAGCGCCCAAAGAGAATCCTGACAAGGAAGAATTTTGCACAATGTGGGTGATTGGGTTAGTGTTAAAAAAGCCAGAAAATTCTGAAGTTCTCAGTATCGACCTGACCTATGATATCCAGTCTTTCACAGATACAGTTTATAGGCAAGCGATAAATAGTAAGATGTTTGAGATGGATATGAAAATCGATGCGATGCATTTAAGAAGGAAGGAGCTTCACCAACTACTACCTAATCACGTGCTTCAGAAGAATAAAACACATTCGATGGAAGATGTCAGACTGACGGCTCTGAATGACAGCAGCCTCGACTCATCTGCAGACAGTGAGAGCAGCGTGTCTGTGCCTTTGCCTACAAGCACGGTGAAGACTGGCCCAGTGACTGGCGCCTCTCAGGGCAGACACAGTCCTGCTCTGGCTGTGATGGCAGCGTCTGCGACCAGCGTCCAGGTTGCTGAAGTGACCCTGCAGCAAGCGAACCCCAGTGAGAGCTCGGGGGGTGTGAGCGAAAGTATCCCTCAGACTGCCTCACAAGTGGCCATTTCTCCACCTCCGAAGCCCACGATCACTAGACTCGTTTCTTCCACACTTCTGGTAAACCACCCGCCCAGGCCTTCCGGGGCCGCGGCCACAAACATAGCTAACCCCATAGTAGGAATCTAGAGGACATTCTCACCTCGTAAAGACGGAAGCACCGAGGACGCTGAGATAGAAGAGGAGCAATCTTGTGAAGAGACAGTACGCCGCAGTCGGGAGTATTCAGACGGCAGCTTCTCTGTTGGCCTGGCAGGAGACATCCGGTAGAAACCTTTCCAATACCCCTGCTCTCCCTGCACATCCTATTCCTGTTAACAAGACTTCAATAAAACAGATTGAACTGATCAAAACAACCTCAAGCTTCCGTAAATAGTATCTGCCAACTTGATCTGTTGTCTTCAAATGCTAAAGGAGGAGAAGGCAGGGGGCCAAACTAGATCAGACTCCAAAGAGATGTAGGCTGACGTGGTAACTCCCTTTGCTGGGCTAATCTTGGTCAGAAGTCCCGGTTAGTACATGAAGCTAGAAGTGCTGCTGTCATTGTGTAGGTGATTATGTGTCAGCAACAGTTATACTATTTCAAAGGACTGCTTCCCTTAAAGAGAAAATGAGAAAAAACTTCCAGCTGTCTTTGTACCCCTGACTGACTACTGGCCTGCATTTATGCTTGATGCATTGTTGAGGGAAATTTGCCATACAAATTGGTATCAGATATCCTTACATTGATGATGCACTCTATGTGTATGATTAGAAGTGAGAACTAATTTCAGAGGTTTCAGCTTGATGAGTTTTAGTTCTTTCCTGAAGCATTTTCATTGTTAAGCTCCACACTGATACCCCTGTGCAGAAAAGTTCATCTAGCGCAGTTCCTGGGAGGTAGCTGTAACCCTCTGCAATTAAACGGTAGCTCTTATGGTATATATTTGACATCGAAACAGTAGTTAGTAATCCTTTGGTTTTGATGGGACGTGGTCAAGAAGTGACATTGTTTTTTCTGTAGGATTGTTTTATAACGCACACAATCAGCGATCAAACAGCTAACCTTGTCTTGGAGCTCACAGCTCCATGTTCTGTTGTCCTTAATCATCTGTCTTACGACAAGGTGGCCTTGTGCCTCCCGCTTTGCTGTATGCACACCGTATACTTGTATGTTGTTTCACAGAAAACCCCAGAATGTTTGTATTTTCTTAACCATGATATGAAATCAAGTCTTGTGGCCGCATGGCACAAAACATGACATTTTGGTCCCAGGGCTAATACTTTAGTAAAACTTGACTGAAAGTAATGCCCGTGAAACCTTAGTCTTGGGTGGCCACTTGATGTCCACACATGAGGAATTTGCGTACTTCCCAGAATACCTGTATATGGGGCATTCATGTCCAGTTTAAACAGGTAAGCAGAAAGAGTTTTCTCCAAGAATTTTATGCCAGTTTTTGTTTACTAAAATCCATCAGTAAATTTTACATATAAAAAATAATAATTTCTAGCAAGGCCTTGACATCTAGTTGGCTTTCTACTCTGTTTTATCTGACAAACTATTAGGAATACTTTTCAAGAAAACACCACTCATGATTACGCAGAACATCCATGCTCAGAAGCGTGAGAAAGCTGTCGTAACCTGGACACGGCACCTGCCAGGCTCTCCGTAGTCCACTTGGGTCTCCTCCCCTCTCGCCTGCGTCCCTCTCTGCCGCCTGCGCAGTTTCCACATTAAACTGCAATTCCTTAAGCCCTTTCTCTATCCTCTGGGTTAATTTTCCCACCATTGAACTGTAATCTCCTTCCTTTTCGCCTGTGCAGTAACTGAGCCTTTCTTTTCAGCACACAGTGGGCCTTCCCCGCAGCTCAGCTGTGCAGTCCCCGCCTCCTGCTGCAGTCCTGTCAGGGGTGCCTGGTCCGGGGTTGGCAGTAGCTGTGGCATCGGGTGGACATCGCCAAGCACACATTGAGTCTTGTCTTTGTGCTTACACATTGTCTTACTAAGCTGGGGACTTTTAAATCCTAGTTTCATTACCTGAACATCAGAGTCTTTCTCATCTGATGTAGGTAGTGTCTCGTGACTGGAGTTCGCGTTGTCCTAGAACACCTGTACTTGTATTGTTTCAAGTGCTATTTTGAAAACAGATGATGCATTTCTCCACTGAAAACAATAAAAATAAACAGCGAAGGAGTTGGCGAAGGGATCGAGACCTGGCATTACCGGTGCTGATGTTCTGCACTGTTCCGGAGGAGGGCGAAGCCGCTGCGGAACGCTCTGACTGTGAACTCTAGAATCCATGTAATACTATTAGGGAGAATTATGAAAAGGCCGAAACTTCAAACCCATAAAGGTAAAAATTGGAGTTTAAAAAGTCTTAATCAAAAAGAAGGCAGGAAAGAAAGGGGGTCACATAAAATATAGTATGAAAAGAATACAATCTAAGGTGGTGGAAATGAAACCAGATATATCTATCACTGTGTACAATAATGGGCCACACTTCCTGACTAAAAGGAGATGGTCAGATTCCATGGAAAAACAGACCAGCTGCATGCTGGGTTTTTGTGTGTGTGTGTGTGTGTGTGTGTTTTTTTTTAATGAGAGACACACCCAAAATGTAATACATAAAAGAATAGAAAGAAGCCCTAACTGGTTTGGCTCAGTGGATAGAGCATCAGTCTGTGGACTGAAGGGTCCTAGGTTTGATTACGGTCAAGGGCACGTACCTTGGTTTCAGGCACATCCCCATTGGGAGGTGTGCAGGAGGCAGCTGATCGATGTTTCTCTCTCATCAATTCTGATTCTCTATGCCTCTCCCTTCCTCTCTGTAAAAAAAAATCAATAAAAAATATATTTTTAAAAAGAATGGAAAGAAGAAATACTGATGAAAAGAAATTGTTACATAACAATATCATCCAAACAGATTTCAAATTAAAAATAATTACGTTGGACAAAAGGACCAGTGCGTTAATGACAGAAGAAAAACACAGCAGGAAAACGGAGTGATTTAAAACTGGTTTGTGTCTCATTAGCCTCAACATAAGGTAACAAAGATAAATAGAAATCGTCATCGCCGCAGAGGATTTTAAAACCACGCTCTCATTAATGGCATCAAAATGACCAAGAGGGAGCTGGTTTGGAGCTCAGCCTGATTGGCAAACCTTCTGTAGTGCCAGCCGGAGTGAGCACCTTGTGCTCTGTGAGGCACATCCCAGTCTCAACTACTGCTGCCTCCAGGGGAAGGCAGCCCGGCCGCAGGCTGGAGACACCCTAGTGGACAGTTATGGTAGCACCCACCACCCAACAATTGAAAGTGTATATGCCCGGATGCACCTTGAAAGGAACTGTGAGCCGTGAGGCTGGGGGTGGGTCTTGGCCTATTCTCTGCGCCCCTGCCCGGCCCCTCTGGCTGAACGACCCCCCCCCCCTCATCTCCTTTCTGCTGGCAGCCCTGCTCCCGCCGCCGCTGCCACTGCCACCACCGTCTCCGACACTGTTCCCACTCACTGATGGCGCAGTGCTATTGGGGCTGCCACCAGCAGTGGGTGCGAATGGGGCCAGTGCCAAGCGATCAGGACTGGCGCCTGGTGCTGGCAGTGGGTGCGAGTGCCGGGTGGGACTGCAGTGCACAGGAGCAAAGCATTTCCAGTAACCACCAG
The DNA here is from genome assembly GCA_963924515.1 of Vespertilio murinus. NCBI lineage: Eukaryota > Metazoa > Chordata > Mammalia > Chiroptera > Vespertilionidae > Vespertilio > Vespertilio murinus. The sequence continues at coordinate 1,720,371 of OZ004708.1, read as the reverse complement.
GGGCTCGCCCCATGACAGCGACCAGCACTCTGCGTTGGCCTGGTGCCCCTGCTCACCTCTTCCTTCCACCATCCCAACAAGATCGGCACCGCCATGTTCCATGTGCGCCCCCGGTGGTTCGCACACGTCATAGCGACGGGTGGTTCCGCCGTTGGTCTATTTGTATATTAGGGTTTTATATGCATAGATAAGCACTGGGCATGTGCAAAAATGACCCCTGTGCTAGATCTGAAAGTAGGACAACATCTTTCACACTATCAGCTTCACAAGCTTGTTCTGTGATCCCAGAACAGAGTGAGAAGTCAGGAACAGGGCACAGAGGCCACCGTCCAGGAGACACAACAACGCTCCCCGGTGAAGAAAGAGGCGAGGGACAAGTCTCTTCATTGTGTCAGATAATGAACACGGGATGCTCTGCTGCATTCATAGTGAGGAAACTCGAACCAAGATGCAGAGGTGTTTCTTAGAAATAAAGTCACGGGGATCTGCGTGGGAGGCTGCGAGCGGTGGGGACGCCAACACGGCGATGACCAGGGAGCCGTTGCTCTGATCCCTTTGGGACACTGGGTGCTGTCTGGTGCCGGTGACATGCCCACAGCCTGCATTCCGTTTACTCTGCCAGCGGGTCTCTGCCTCCTCCTATGAGGTCTGAGGGGCTTCATCTCGTTGGTCCCTTTCTCCTCGAGGTGGCCGAGTGTGTGGGTCACCTGCGTGGCCCTCCGGTGTGCCATGTAAGCATCACAGCTCCCCCCTACGTCACGGTGTCAGACATAGAGGGGAACCACCGCCTGGGTCACCAGGAGAGTCTGTAGCGTGTTCTGTAGTAGTTAAAGCGGAGGTACCCCACAGGTGCACACGGCTGACACACAGGGGTGGCATGCAGTCAACAACAGAGAAAGGCGAGATTGAAAGACCATAGTTACATGACGGACGTAGTCAGCCATAATGTGGAGGGGACAGGAAATGGCAGGGAAGAGTGTGGGTGTACTTCACACGGGTTTAACTCAGGTTACAGACGTGTGGTGTAGCCATAGCTGCCAAGCAAGTGGATGCGAAACACGGCTCCAGCCCAGGCCCCTCGGTGGGGGAGGCAGAGGGGGAGGCAGGGGTGCCGCTGTGAGCATGCAGCCAGACTGCGGTGGCCACTCTCTTGGGGGTGGGGATGGGGTGAAATGTTGTTTGTTTTATCCTTAGTCTGAGTTACATATGTGTTCATGTGTGTGAACTATTTTATAATTTATAAGTCCAAGTGATATCTTAAAAGTGGTATCAGGCCCTAGCTGGTTTGGCTCAGTGGATAGAGCATCAGTCTGTGGACTGAAGAGTCTGGGCAAAGGGTCCCTGCATGCCGCCCTCCTTCCCTGGAGCCCCGAAGTCCCCACAGTGACGTCCCCCCCCTTCGTGCCCGGGACGTGGTTCCAGAGCTGCGCCTGCCGCTGGGCCCTCACCTCACCACCGCTCACGCCGTCTGGGGGAGGGCGGGCGGGGACTGCAGCAGGAGAGGGTGCCGGATGCAGCGCCCACAGTTAGGCGCCCAAACTCTCCCACCCCACGCGACGGCCACGGAAAGGCACCGGGGTTGGGGGTTAGCACGGCAGGAGGGCGCAGCTTTAAGGCACACAAGAACAAACGGGGCCCCTGCCTGCATCACCAGTACACGGAACACCGTGACCCCCGGCGCGCAGACGGGACGCCGCGGGGAGGAGGGATGGCCGGAGAGCACGCGGCGAGGCCGGGGAGGGGAGCCGCTGGCGGATGGTGGGAGCCGGCTGGGCTGGCGCAGGGGCAGAAGACGGGACACAGTCTCGGGAGCCGGCGGGCAGAGCTGCGAGCACAGGCAGGCCGGACAGATCTGCGGGCCCCGGGCCAGCAGGCAGGACGCTCCTGGAGAGCCTCCACCAGCGCCACTCGCCACCCGGAGCCGAGCAGCCCTGTGGGAGCCTCGGGAGCCGACCAGGACCAGAGGAAGCCGCACAAACAGCCCTGGAGGTGACTGGCCAGTTCTGTCCTGCTTCCCGAGACACAGAGAAGCCACCTCCACGGAACAGCGCGCCCGCACTGAGCCGGAGCAGGGGGTCACAGAGAAAAGGACCGGCCACGGCCACTTCCCAATGTGGGCATGAGACCCGAACCCGGACCGGACTGTGTCCACATCGCCGCTGGGGTGGACGGCCTGGAAGGTGAGGTGACTTAACCCTGAAATGCTGGCCGTGGCGTGGCCTCAGCGCCTCTGCTCAGGGCGCACTGCGTGTCCTCCCCTGTGCACATGACCTCAGAGTCCCGTTCGTGACCCAACTGTGGCAGTGGCACCCCGCCATTCCACACCTTTCCTCCCCCCCATTTCACAAGGAATGCCCTGCAGTGAACAGGAATGAGCACCAACATGCCAACATGATCTGATTAAAAGAGCAAGCTGGAGCCCTGGCCGGTGTGGCCCAGTGGATAGAGCATCGGCCTGCGGACTGAAGGGTCCCATGTTAGATTCAGGTCAAGGGCACATGCCCCAGTTTTGGGCTCCATCCCCAGTGGGGGGCTTGCAGGAGGCAGCTGACGGGTAATCCTCTCATCATTGCTGTTTCTACCTCCCTCCCTCTCCCTCTCTGAAATCAATAAAAATATAAAAAACAAAACAAAAAACAAGCTGGAGAGGGAAGGATACATACCCCGTGGTACCATTTCATCAACGTTTTAAAAACTTACAAAACGAACCGGCACTTTCCAGAGGTGCTTCATGTGTGTCCTCTCGCAGTCAGACACGCAGCCCTCCTGCTCCCTGGTGGGCGAGAGAGCGTCCTTCCCTCTCTCCCGGCCGGGCACGTCTGCGTGACTCATGTTTGGGGGTGCCTGGGAGGCCTCGGACTATACCGATGGGGTGAGGGGAGGTCAGACGGGGCGGCTGACAGGAGGGGGACCTCGGGGTGGGGGTGGGGCTGGGCTGGGCACACCGAGCTGCTGGCCATTGCCGTGGGAAGAGCCCGCCCGTGAGGACCGGGCGGCCCTCTGCTGGCTACGTTCGCGCTTGCTCGTCTTAAAGGAGGGCCTCACACAGATGGAGGGAAAGGCACCGAAGCCCGTGCCGCCAACCGTTCCCCTCAGAGCGGGTGGCGAGCGTCCGAGCAGCTGAACAAACAGGAGCGCAGCCCCGAGCCGGGCCTGACCCGGAGCCGCCCTCGCTCTCTGCACCGGGACAGACGCGCATCCCAACAGCCCCCTCCCGCCCGGCCTCTCCGCGGGGCCGGCCTGCACACGGGGTGCGATAGGGCTTTGCTTTCCGTCAACACCGCCGGGCCCCCTGAAACAGGCAAGTGCTCCCGGGTGAGAGCGCTGGGAAGACCCTACCTGCAGGCCGGCGTGCGGAGGCGCGGAGGAGGCGGCCGAGCTCGCTCTGGTGCTGGCAGGACTCGTGCCGTGGCTGCGGAGTCCCAGGCCCCGCCCCGCGGTGTGCTGGGGCACCTTCCTCTGCTCTCCCACCTGGCCGCCCGGCGCGAGGAGCGGACTAGTCGCACCTGCGGCGCCTCCTGGCGCAGGACGCGGGGGCTCACGCAGCGCACCGGGCAGGGCACGTCCAGGGGAGGTCACGGCATCATCTGGCCACAGTCTGCCCTCTGGCCCAGGGCTCACGTCTACACCAACATCCCCACCCCGGCTCCCGGAGTGTCCTCCAGACCCTGGCGGGAAGTAAGGGGAGGCAGGTGCGGCCGGCCCTGCGAGCTCCCAGGTGGCCGTGGCCGGAGGAAGCGCCCGCCGGCACGGGGTGGCAGGCGTAGGTAGCATGGCATTCGGTGTCACAACCGCATCCGTGGCTGGAGCAGCGCCCAGCCCGCCGGGTCCCAGGACTCGGGAGTCTGCGCCCCGCCCGGCAGTCTGGGCCTCCTGCCGGCGAGGCTGCTGCCTCCGGCTCCTGGCCTCGGCCTCCTGCCGGCTGCTGCCGGCTTCTCCGGCTCATGCAGACTCACAGCCATCCTTCCGGGGTTTCGAGGAGGCCGAAATGTGTTCCCCCCGCCCCCAGCCCCAAACAACCACCAGGCCCTCACATCACGCCGCTGCCTGCCCGGCGGCCCCACGGCTACAGGCCGCTCCCATCCCAGAGGCGGGAGCGGGCACCGCGTGGAGTGGACCCACGGGTGGGCTCACTCGCCCAGCGCGCGGGGCTGCAGAGCATGACGTTTAACACGTTTGCTCTCTTCACCAGAGGGAGGGCCGCGCACAGCTGAAGCCCGTCCTCACGGCTGATTAGAAAGCCGCAGCGGCAGGCGGCCGGGGCGCCCCCGCCCCAGGGACCCCGTGCGGTGTGGGCTGCCGCTCTTTGGGGGGTACTCCTCTCAGCCCGGCCCCCTCTGCTCTGCTCTGCCCCGCCAGCGGGTGCTGCTCTCCTCCCCGCCCATGCCAGCCCCGCCCCGGCCGGAGACCCCGTTCGGGCGAGGAGGCGAGGAGTGGGTTCAGGGCCCGGGCCAGCCCGCACAGCGGGGGGTGGGGCAGTTCCTCCTTCATGCCCAGCTTCTGGGTTCTGTGATGTCAGCTGTTGCCATTGCTGTCACGTGTTCGCCTTTTCTCGGCTCCTCCCACCAATCCCGCACTCGCCTCTGCCAACCACCTTCCCGTCCTCACGGCTCCGGCTGCTGCCGCGGAGCCACGCGTGGCATTTTAGAGTGAAAGTACTTTTCTTCCCTAGAATTCTGAAGGCTGAGTCCGTTCTCCCAGCCTCCAGCCTGCAACACATTCTGAGCCCCCCCCCCAGCACGTGCGCCCTCCCCGCTGGGCCGCGGCCTCGCTCTGAAAGGCGGTGCGCGTCTGTGTTTCCCCGGTGCCCAGCTTTCACTGTGTTAAAATCAGTTGTTGCAGATCCTCTTTATGCTGTGACTCCCCTAAGTGTTTACTGAGATCACGGAGCACTGCTCCACTTTCACCGTCTCCGCCGTGGAACCCCCCGGCGGGCGTGGCGGAGCTGACCGGCCACCTCGCCTGCCTCCTTCCTCTGGCCGGCGCTGGTCCTCCCTGCCTGCGGCTCTGGCCTTCCTCTCCCAGTTGTCTCTCTGCTCTGTGTCAGGCCCTCTCCCAGCTCTCTCCCACCCTGAGGGGGCACGGGAGCGGGCCCCGAACCTCGGGCCCGGCCAGGCAGGGAGTGAGGACAGCTGCATAAGGTGACCAGACGTCCTGCTTCTTTTCCAGAAACCCGGACTTGTTAACACGCCGCGGGACGCGGGACAGATTGTTAAGAATTGGGACTGTCCACCAAAAGCAGGACGTCTGGTCACCTTAATAGCAGGTGGCCCCGGGTGACTCTGGACAAGGCCTGCTCCGGCTCCGGCTCCTGGCTCTGGTTCCCGGCTCCAGCTCCGGCTCAGGCTCCCGGCTGGGCCCAGGAGCGCGCTGGGCAGAGCGGCTGGCGGCCATGCCCTGAGCTTGCTGGCGTGCGGAGGAGGAGCCCCCCCCCGTCCCTGGAGGGGCGCTCAGCGGCATCGGGGAGCAGCCTGGCCTGCGGTGTGAGCCGCACGCCCTTCCCACCGGTCCGGAGCTCCACGTCCCGCGCTGACTCATGGCTTCAGCACGTTATCTGCTGGTTCGCTGACTCCTGCGTCAGCCTGTTATCTGCTCAAGTTCCGCTCTGCTCCTCGGTGCCTGGCTCCTCCCCGGAGGAGGGTGAGGGCTCCTGTGGGGGCCTGGACATGGTGCTCCTCCACCCTTCACACGTGACCCCCGCGGTCAGTGCTCACCTTCACATGTGACTCCCCGCGGTCAGTGCTCACCCTTCACACGTGACCCCCAGGTCAGTGCTCTCCCTTCACACGTGACCCCCAGGTCAGTGCTCACCCCTCACACGTGACCCCCAGGTCAGTGCTCACCCTTCATACCTGACTCCCTGCAATCAGTGCTCACCTTGGCCTGGTGCCGGGTGAATCTGGAGAGGAGGAGGGAGAGTCGGTCTCGTGGAGAGGACGCTTCCCGGTGGTGCTGCCTGCCCTCGGGCCTCCTCTCAGTGCTGTTTATTCCTCCATCACTGACCCGCCCACCCACGCCTGTTCCCACTCACTGACGTCCTCACTGACCGTGTGCACTCCCCGTGCAGGCGTGTGCCGGCGTGTCCCTGTGCTGGCGGATGGTTTCCCGTGTTCTCTGAGTGATGCTAACCCACAGCGCTTCACAGAAACGCTGGGCTTTCTGAAGGTGTCTGCAGGACATTCCCGGGTGCGGGGAGACAGCTGTGGATCCAGAGAGACTGGATCTTAATTCTGGAGCCGGGTGCACAAAATGGGTGCACGGAGGGTCCTTAGGCCTGGCTGGTGATCGGGGCCCACCAGGTCCCTGCCTCCCGCCGCCTCCTTCCCTCGCTTCCTCAGCACCGCTGGTCACCCTCCGTGTTCTGGGCCCCCCTGGTGGTCAGTGCACGTCATAGCGAGCGATCGAACTCTCATTCTCCTGGTGGAACTCCCCAGGGGACACTGCAGATTAGCCTTTTATAGAGGTGAGGTTGGCGTTGCTGCATCTGGATGGCTACCTTTGCACTTTAGGGGGACCTCGGCCAGTGTGCGTCCCACCAGCAGTTTCTGGGAGTCCCCCTCTCATCCTGGTGCCTGGCACTCAGCCCTCTGCTGCTGGACAGAAAGGCTGTTTCACTTCGCGCCCTGTGGCTTTGGAGCGTGGTGCTTCCTCTCCCCGCTCCGTGCCCGCGGCCCACTCTGAGTTCTGACACTCGAGTGCAGGAACAGCGGGTGCAGGGTACTTACCAGCCGGTACAGGGTACTTACCAGCGGGTGCAGGGTACTTACCAGCGATGTGTGCACCGTGACCAGCTGGCCCTGAGGACACAATGCTGTGAGTCACGGGGCGCTCCCGGCACATTTCCCGGTCCCCCCAAGAGGTGTGCGCTGGGCTGGACAGAGCGGCATCTGAGCCTCCCGTGGTTCTGAGTGGGCCGGGCCACTCGCCAGGGGTGTGGGCCCCCCGATGCAGGAGTGGGCCTCGGGGTAGGCCCGGACCCCCACTGTGACTGGGGCGCGTCCTCTCCGGCAGCCCGTCTGCCTGGGGAGAGGCTCGGCGCTGGAGCACCTTGTGGGCTGGTTTTTAATGTCGCTTCACCTCGGGGCGGCCCAGTGTCTGCGTGGCCCCAAGCCCTGGGGCTGCCATCCCTGCCCCTCTGTGCCCCATGCTCCCCTGCCTCCACCTGCTCCCCTGCCTCCACCTGCTCCCCCACTTCACCTGCTCCCCTTGCTCCCACCTGCTCCCACCTGCCTCTACCTGCTCCCACCTGCTCCCCTGCCCCCACCTGCTCCCCTGCCCCCCCTGCTCCTCCTGCCCCCTCCTGCCTCTACCTGCTCCCACCTGCTCCCCCACTTCCACCTGCTCCCCCTGCCCCCACCTGCTCCCCTTGCTCCCACCTGCTCCCCTGCTCCCACCTGCTCCCCCTGCCCCCACCTGCTCCCCTGCCCCCACCTGCTCCCCCTGCCCCCACCTGCTCCCCTGCCCCCACCTGCTCCTTTCCCCTCCAGTCCCTCTGCCCCCACCTGCTCTCCTCCTGCCCTACCTGCTTCCCAACGCGCCTCCTGGCCCCTCCTTGCCCCCCCTTCAGGCCCCCCCTGTCCCCAACTCAGGCCGTTCCTTGCCCCCCCCCCGCTGCACCCCCCTCCTGATACCTCCTCGTCATTCCCCCCCCCCCCGCAGGCCCTTCCTGGCCCCCACTTTCCCCCCTGCAGGCCCCTCCTGGCCCCTCCTGCCGGCTGCCCCTCCTGCGGCTGCTGGCCGGCTCTGCGGCAGACGGAGCAGCGGCTGCGCCACGGCCGGCGTGCACCGCGGCCTCCTGTCCCCTGGGCTGCGACAGGCCGGCTTCCTCCGGCAGGTCCTCCTCGCGCTGGGCTCCGGCTCCCTCCGCTCCCTCCGCTCCCTCCGGTAAGGCGGCGGCGCCCTCGCCGCTCGCCTGCCCACCGCCCTCTGCCTTTCTCTGCCTTTGCTTTCATCTGGTCGTAGCGGAGGCCTGGGGGGGGGGGGCGGGGGGGAGGGCGGGAGGGGCTTAGGATGAGCGGGCAGCGGGGCAGGTGGGGAGCTGGGCTCAGGGGCTGCTCAGCGATCCGGAGGCTGCTTCCTGGTGGAGAAGGCTGTTTGTGTGCACATGTATGTGTGTGCGCACATGCATGCGTGTACGTGTGCGCTGACTGGGCAGTGCGGGGGCAGCCTCGGGAAGGAGCAGCCAAGCTGTCCGAGGAGACCAGCTGGCTCTCCGCTTCTCCTTGTAAATCGGGGTAACGAACGGCCTCTCGTCATCACAGGCACACGCCCGCACACGTGCCTGCACATGCACACGCCCGCAGGAGGGCCGGGAGGGCCGGCGGGTGGGCTCTGGGCCGTGCGGCACCTGCATGTGACCAGCAGCTGACGCTGGGTGGGCTTGTGCCCCGGGGGGAGGGCGCCGGGCTCCGGGCTCCGGGCTCCGGCAGCGCCAGGACAGGACAGCGGGCTCCTGGCTCGGGGGGGGGGGGGTGCCGGCCTGGAGGGGGGCGGGGGCGGGTCCTGCGGTGCCCGGACAGGCGGCTCCGGAGCGGGAGTCAGCAGGGCCGGGCCGGGCCCCCACGGGCTCTGGCTGCTCACCGAGTGGCTTCTGTTTCAGGGATAAACGCCCAAGCCCGGAGGCTGCAGCGGAGCCGCGCCAAGGGCACCCCAGCCTTGGCCTCGGGGGGCGCCCGGAGCCCCCCGGCACCCCTGCTCCGCCGCTCGGCCAGTGAGACCAGCCTGAGCCCCGCCGGCCAGGAGCCCGGCCAGGACGCCATGCGCTACTCCCTCTACGAGTCGCCCCACCTGCTGCTCCTGCAGGGTTACAGCCAGCAGCACGTGAGCCGCCCCGCGCCCCAGAGGCCCTGCCCCCCAGGGCCCTGCCCGCCGCCCCTGTGCCCCCAGAGACCCGCCCCCCTGCCCCCGTCCCCGACTGTGCGGCTGAGTGCTCCCCGCTGCTGCCCAGCGCTCCGTGACACGGGCTGCAAAGCGGGACCGGCTGGGGGCTGGGGGCTGGCCGAGTCCGGCCTCTCCCCTCCTGCTCGGCCCCGCTGGGGTCTGCCCGGGGAAAGCTCCTCCCGGGACGGGTGGGCGCCAGGAGGGGCCGGCGGGCAGCGGCCAGTCAGGAAGGGGTGTCGGGCGGGGCCGGCGGACAGGCACGTGCTTGCCTTCCAGGACAGCCTGGTGTACGTGCTGAACCGGGAGCGGCACACCGTGGGCCAGAGGACGCCCTCCAGCAAGCCCAGCATCAGCCTCTCGGCCCCCGACATCCTGCCCCTGCACTGCACCCTCCGCCGGCACCACCCCTCGGGCGGCGAGCCGGCGGGGGGCCTGCTGGTCCTGGAGCCGCTGCCCGGGGCGCCCGTGGCCGTCAACTTCTCGGCGGTGGGGGCCCGGGCCGTGGCCCTGCGCCACGGCGACCTGCTGTCCCTGGGCCGCTACTACCTGCTGCTGTTCAAGGAGCCGGCGCAGGCCCGGCCGCTGCCCGCGCCCGCCCTGGCCCGCCTGCAGGCCCTGCCCCTCAGCTGCCGCGTGTGCGGCGCCCAGCTCCGCGCCCCAGGCGACGCGCGGCCGCGGCCGCTGCACCTGGAGTTCGAGCCCGACGTGGAGGACGCGCTGCTGCAGCGCATCATGACGCTGGTGGAGCCGGGCGGCGCCGACCACAAGCTGACGCCCGCCTTCCTGCTCTGCCTCTGCGTCCAGCACTCCGCCACCCGCCTCCCGCCCGGCTCCTTCGGGCAGCTGCTGCTCAAGATCGCCAAGGCGATCCGCGACACCGTCTGGGTCAGTCTCGGCGGGCTGCCAGGGGTCCCGGGGGCTGGCTGCAGGGGGGCGCCCCGAGTCTCCCCTCGGGCCTGTCCACACCTCCAGCCGGGTGTGCTGTGGCCCCCCACCCTCACGAGTCGGCCGTGCTTCCTGAGCTTTGGTCCCGAGTCCTCCCCGGCCCTGCCCTGCCCGGCCGCACCATGTGCCTGGGAACCAGGTGCTGGGAGCCTGAGCCCCGTGTGGCCTGGGTGCCGAGCTTCCTGCCGGCCCACTGCAGCCCCTTTGGCAACGTGGTGGCGGGGGAGGGGGCAGGGGGGGCAGGACCAGCCGGTCACCTCTGTACGTGGAAACCTCCCCCAGGGCGGCCCCTGGGCCTCCCAGGAAGGGCTGGCTGGGCCCGCCCGCCGGGTGTGCAAACAGCCCAAACCCTCAGGCCCGCTGGGGCTGGCGTTGCAGCAGAGCCTCCCGGCCTGTGAGGGTGCTGACCCGGCCGCAGGCACTCCTCGGCGGGAAAGGCGAGGTCACACCCCGTGGGGACGGAGGTGTGAGGTCCCGTGGGAACAGGCCTTGGCGCAGAGCCCGCCTGAGCGCCGCGAGCTTCCCGGCGGACGTCCCGCCGTGCCGGCTCTGGGTGCTCACGCTCTGTGCTTTGTGGTCGCAGGAGAAGACCAAGGAGCTGGCGGAGAAGCAGGCGCCCCTGTAAGTACCTCCGGCTGCCCCGCCCGCCGGCCCGGCCCAGCCGAGCGGGCACTGTCCCCGCCGAGGGCATTTCTGCCCCTCACGCTGCCTGGCCTGTGGCAGCGAGGACCTTTCAGGTGTGCGTGCGCACGCTGCCCACGGCCTGAGGCTGCGGGTGGTGAGGGGAACGTCGCTCACGGGTGAGCGGCTCTCCAGGCCAGCTGCCGCCAGCCTTTCGGACCCCCTGGACCACCGTCGTCCACGGGCCGCCCCAGGCGACGGCTGGCTTAGACTCCCGCGTGGAACGGGGCCGAGCTGGTCCGGCTGGGATGGGCTCGTTTCGCTGGCGCCTGCAGGAGGCCTTCTCTCCTGAAGGCGGGGGACGTCCCTGTCGCACGCACACCAGGCGCCCCCCGCACCCTGTCACTGGCGCTGTGCCTGACCCCACGCCCGACCGCACCCCGTGGTCGCTGCGGGCAGAGCCACGGGCCACCCTCTCGAGGTCTGGTTGGTGCTTGTGGTAGACACCCAGCAGTTTTCCACAGCGGCCCCCCCACTGCACGTCCTCGCCTGCACCTTCCCGCCTGTCTCTGTGGCAGCCACCTGACAGGCTCTGGCTCCTGTGAGCACCCTTTTGTGCCTACCAGAGTCTGTGGGTCCTCGGGGAGCCGTGCACTGAGACCCTCGCTGTCTTTGAGCTGGAGGGTGGGTGTCTCTGTGTGGCTGCAGCGGCTCCTTTAACTCGGAGCGAGCCGTGCCGACCCTGCTCTGCAAACACCGCCTCCCGGTCGCGGGCCTCGCTGAGCAGCGGCCCGGCCTGCTTGTCTGTTTTCCTTTGGTTGCCACACCCCCGGGGTCACAGCCGTGACGTCGGTCCCACGGCGTGCTGCCCGGCCTGTGCCCAGCGTCCGTGCCCTCGATGCTGACCTCGCTGGGACCGGCCCCTAGGCGCCACTGGCCACACCTGGCGGCCTGGCTCTCAGGAGGGCTGCCTAGGCCTCCGAGTTCCGGTGAAATAGGCGACTGAAGAGCCGGGTTAACCCTTTCTAACGACACAACTCCTGTGCCCATGTGCACTCGGGTGCTCTCAGCCCAGCGTGAGGAGCGCACAGCGGAGGACCCGGGCCTGGACGGGCGGCCGTGCTGTGCCTGCTGCGCCGTGCGGGCACGGAGACGCCTCGGGGGGGCGGGGGCCCCGGGGACAGAGCACGACAGTGAGCGACGTCAGGAGACCCAGGCCCTGGTGTGAGGAGAGGGGGCCCCCGCGGGGGACAGAGCCTGAGGTCCCCGTGGCCACCCGCTGCTCAGCAGGAACACGGGCCTCTGGGCACGACTCGGCCTCGTTCTCCAGGAGCCGGTCAGAGACGCCCCCTCTGGTGCCCGCACCCCACCTCAGGGAGAGGAAATGGCTTGCTTACCAGGCCCTGCCAGGCGGGCACCGGCTCCTCCGCTGAGGCCGGCGCTGTCAGACGGGCGTGCATCTTCCTCGCGTTCCCCAGCCTCGCTCGCTCGCTGACAGGTCTCAGTTGTTGCTAGTGTCCCGCGGAAGGCGCGTCCCTGGGAGGCGGTGCCCGCTGACCGCGTCTCTCCCGCAGCCAGGAGCCCGTGCCGGCGGCCGGCGGCTGCCTGGCCGGCCTGCTGCCCGAGCTGCGGCACGTGCTGCTGTGGATGGCCAACGCCGTGGAGCTCCTGTACTTCGTGCAGCAGCAGGGCCCCGTGTACATGCAGGGCCTGGAGCAGGCGCCCGGCGCCTCGGGTAGGTCCCGGGACACACAGATCTGTGGGGCTTCCTGAGCACAATGGGCTGGCGGTGGGGCTCCCTGTCCACTGGCCCTGTCCGTCTTCCCGCTGCCCACCATTGTGAGGAGTGCCAGGGGCCGGCTGCCGCTCCGTGCGTCCCTGCTGAGCTGAGCAGCAGTGGCCACGGGGACCTCAGGCCCCCGGCCTGGGGGACACAGGTCCCTGCCCACGGCCCCCAGCAGCTCCAGAGAGAGGGCGGGAGTGCGCAGAGCCCAACGCGGGGACGAGGTGCTGCGAACTCGGCGAGGGGGACTGGGAGGGCTCGGGGGGAGGTGGCCGCGGGGCGCCCCGAGGCTGCGTGGGATTTCAGGGCGTGTCTGAGGAGGACTGTGCGGGGCCTGGGCCGGAGCCGGGCAGGAGCGCAGGACCCCCTGCAGTGGGACGGGGGGCAGCGGGCCCGGGCTGGCTGCCTGCAGCCTCTCCTCGGCCTCGGCACAAACAAGGCTCGCCTTCCCTGGTGTGGGGACCTCAGCCGGACACGGCACAGCGCCTGCGTGTGCTCAGCTGTCTCCCGAGAGGAAGAACTGATAAGGCCCGCTCACTGGCTGCTGCCTCCGCCCGCTCCCAAGGGTGGGGGCTGTGGGGTGTCGGAGCTCCCAGCACGGGGTGTTGCCCTGGGGTCCAGGAGTACTTCCTGACCCCCTTTTGTGGGATGTGCTCACCTGCCCGCCAGGCCCCAACCCCCACCCCCGTGCCCGCCTGGCCTCCCTCAAACCCTGCCGGTCCCCAGGCCAGCGTCACGGGTGCTGCAGGGGGCCCGGGGTGGGGGGAGGCTCCCATGGACTTGGCCTTGGCCAGTGAGCACCTGGACCCTGCCTGCTCCGTGCGGGGAGCCCCTGGCTCTGGCTCCCCAGGAAGTAAGTCAGCTGGGCCGGTGACTCAGGCTCAGCGTCCAGGGGACACTGCCCTGAGTGCAGTCTGGGCCCGGCCGGCCTCGGCGGAGTGCTGTGCGGCCCGTCGGCTGCGGGGGTGATGGCCCTGCTTGCTTAGCCGCCTCCTGCCTCAGAGGAAGTTAGTTTTGGTCGGGGAGCCCGGTGGATGCTGGGAGCGGTCGCCTCTGCACCCTGGGGACCACGGGAAGCAGACGTGTCCCGTGCGCTGGAGCACTCAGAGGAAAAACCGCGTCAGGCAGAAGCGAGGACAGGCGAGGGCCGGCCTCCGGCCTCAGCGGAAACGCCTGCGGGAAGAGCTCTGAGCAGGGACGTCCTGTCCTGAGCTGGAGAGTCACCTTCGTTCCCGAGCTCACCCAGGGGCCCTCGTCCCCGCAGGCGCCAAGTGGGGTGTCTGTATCGCCCACTCACATCCTCCGGGAAGTCTTTGGGGCTTTGCCCAGCACCTGGAGATCGGGGGGGCGGGGGGGGGGGGGGCTCTGTCCTGGGCCTGGGAACCAGCACGGAGAGAGGGACGGAGGCCTGGACCCTCAGAACAGCTCACAACGGCTCGAGGGGTGAAGCCCAGCCGTGCCCGCTGCAGAGGCGCATGTTCAGGTCTAAGTGACGGGGGGGGGGGGAGGGGGGGTGCTGTGTGCTCAGGAGGTACCACCTCCTCCTCCCGCCGGAGCCCAGGTGCACGGAGGGGTGGGCTGGCAGCGAGGTGGGGTGGGCAGCTGGCTCCTCGGGCCCTGCTGGCTCGAGTGGCTGTGGAACACGCTGGTCTGCGGTGCTTGGGCAGCAAGGGAGGAGAGGCCGGAGCCTGCGGAGGAATGAACACGGCGGCGGCAGCCTTAGAGCCTCTGGCTCCCCAGATCCGGCCCTCGTGCTGCCTGGGAGCACCCAGACCCCGTCAGGTCCCCAACGAGACCGGGAGGCCCGGCTCTGGGGAGACCCCTGGGGCAGCGGCTCCTGGGGTGAGCCAGGGGCAGGAGGCCTAGCCTCCAGGGGGAAGGGTCATGGACAGCAAGACAGTGTGACAGCGTGTGGCCAGGTGTGGGCGGGCGCGGGCCTGTGCTCCCGGGAGGCCGCTGGGAGGGGAGCCCCGTGGTAACAGCGTGTGTCCCGCAGGCTCCATGGAGTCCGTGTTCTCCTGCGCGCTCTCGGCCAGCGAGGAGGCCATGGCGGAGCTGGAGGAGGTGATCCTGTACGCCTTCCAGCAGTGCGTCTACTACATCTCCAAGGTGCGCCACCCCCCCCCCCCCCCCCGCCCGCTCCTCTCACTGTCCCCGCCTCCCCCTCCGGGCGCTCAGGGCGTCTGCTGCCCTCTGTGGGGTCATCAGGGCACCTCTCACAGGAGCTGGTACCGAGCCCCCAGAGGCTCCAGCAGCTCTTGTGGGAGCCCTGGAACACCGCACGCACCGCCCCCCTCCCCCGGCCTGCACCCCAGGCCCTGCCAACGCTGCTGGTGTCTTCTCCCCCCAGTCCCTGTACGTCTGCCTCCCGGCCCTGCTGGAGTGCCCCCCTTTCCAGACGGAGCCCCGGGAGAGCTGGTGCCAGGCCCCCCAGCTGCCTGAGGAGCTGCGCCGCGTGGTGTCCATTTACCAGGCCGCGCTGGACCTCCTGCGGCAGGCCCAGGTGCACCCCGAGATCGTGTCCCAGGTGCTGGCCTACCTCTTCTTCTTCTCCAGCACCCTGCTCTTCAACCAGCTCCTGGACAGGGGTGAGCGGGCGGGCTGGCCCCGGGCAGGACTCTGCCGGCGTCTGCACGGGGCCCCCTGGCCTTTCCTGGTTCCCCAGCAGCCCAGCCCTGGGAACTAGGAGGGGACAGGCTGAGAGCAGTGAAATAATCGTGGCTCCACCGCCCTGGCCCCCAAAGCCCTCACTGCAGATGCTCCCAGAGGCTCAGGGTGCCGTGGGCACGGGGACATGGACGGGGACAAGCCCCAGCACTTGGGGTCACTATCATGGGTTTCCCAGGCTCGGGTCGGGCAGGGCCTGGGCGGGAGCACGGGGCTCGCTGTAGACGTGGCCTGTCCTTCAGTGACTGTCACAGCTCCCCTCCGTCTTCACCCCACTCCCATGCTCACCACCCCTCCCAGAGAGGGGCCCACCGCAGGGTCTCACCTCTGTCCTCTGAGGCGGCGGCCAGGCCCAGGGGACCACGGGGCCCGGGCCTCACCCCGCTCTCCTCCTAGGCCCCTCTCTGAGCTGCTTCCACTGGCCCCGCGGCGTGCAGGCCTGTGCCCGCCTGCAGCAGCTGCTGGACTGGACCCGGGCCGCGGGCTTCGGGGAGGCCGGGGAGCACTTCTTCCGGAAGCTCTCCTGCACCCTCAACCTGCTGGCCACTCCCCGCGCCCAGCTCATCCAGGTAGGCCGTGGAGAGAGCGGGAGGCAGCGAGTCAGTGGGTGGGCGGCCACAGCCGTGGGTTGTCACTGAGTCACCAGCCCGAGGACCAGCGGGGCGGGGACGGGGGGGCGGGGGGAGGGAGGGGAAGATGGCCTGGCTTCTGGCCTGAGAACTAGCAGAGCTGTGCCTGCCCACAGCCGCCCTGTGAGCGGGACAACGCCCCACCTGTCTGTGGGCGGGGTCTGCAGGGTCGGGACCCTGACCTGCAACTGACTAGTGACCCACACAGCCTGGGGCTCTGAGAGGGGACGGGCGCCAAGGACCCGAGAGGGAGCGTGCCCGTTAGCCGTGTCGGATCGGAGAGACAGGACAGAGGGAAACGGGACTAGCCCCGCGTGCCGGCTCCGGGACGGAGGCAGGGCCCGGTCGAGGGCTGCTGTGCCTCCCAGAGCTGGAAGGGCCGTGCCCCAGGCTCTGCTTTCTGACTGCCTCCCTGGGGCCTCCGGAAGGAACGCCCTGCCGGCCTGGACGTGAGCCCAGAATGACACCCACAGTGTAAGAGTGTATGTTCCTGTGGCTCTAACTGCGACGGAGTGGTCACTGTTACACCCCTCCCCCTCCTCCCGCACCAGCTGCCAACACAAGTGTCAGGTCACCCACGAAGCCAGTCGGTGATGCTCCCTGCCTGCCTGGCAGCACCCAGCAGTGACCGTGACCGTGAGCGTGTGCACAGGCCGTCTGGGGGGGTTTGTGAACCAAGGCGGAAATGTGGCTACTTGCCCCCTCCCGGCCGAGCCCTGTGCTGCGTCAGCCCAGCCAGCACAGCATGATGTGCGTGCGGGCACAGCGGGCACTTTGGTTTGGTATGAAAATGGAGAATCCACTTCTTCCCAGAGATCAAGACCTAGCAGCCTCCAGAGGCACCGTGCCCCTGCTGTGAGGGCACAGCTGCGCCCACGGAGCGCTGGGGGCGGCGGGCACACCACACAGAGCCTCTGTTTAAAGGCCCCAAAGCCCGGAGCCACGGTCTGAGGAGTAGCGTTTCCACAGGGAGAACCACAGGCTGTTCAGCTGGTGCTTTCCTGAGGGCATTTGCCTCAGCAGGGATCAGGGTCTGTGTGAGATAAGAAATCTAGGCTTCGTCCAGATGGGGCCAGAGCTGGGGAGGAGATGCCGTCTTACAGGCTGGGAGACAAACGTGAGGCCCT
Source organism: Vespertilio murinus (assembly GCA_963924515.1). Taxonomy (NCBI): domain Eukaryota; kingdom Metazoa; phylum Chordata; class Mammalia; order Chiroptera; family Vespertilionidae; genus Vespertilio; species Vespertilio murinus. Next base: position 1,703,719 of record OZ004708.1, on the reverse strand, counting down.
TGAAGAGCCTGAAAGGATCGGTGCTTTCCCCCTCAGGACATTTGACAAAGTCGTGACGCTCCAGGGGGTGGGGTGGGAAGGGCTTTAAAACAGCAGAAACTCTGAAAAGCCACGTGGATCTGGTGGTAGTTTGACCCCCACTGGGTCAGGGTGATCAGTGACAATGAAGATGCATATACCAAACTGGCGAGTGCAGTTAAAGCAGTGCCAACAGGCAAAACAATAGCCTTAAGGATCCATGTCAGAAAACGGAAGGCTGGATGATAACCATGAAGCAAGAAAAACAAGTCAAACACAGAGCAAGTAGAAGGGAATCTCAGAGAGCCAATGTCAGCGAAGTAGCAGCAAACCAGTAAGAATAAAAAGCAAAAAGCCACGTGCAGCACGAGGGGGAGAGCCGTGTGCGGGCCACCACTCCGAGCAGGGGCGTCGCTGCAGACAGCCTGCCCGCTGCAGGGCCGGCGAAGGAGAGAGAAGCAGAGCCCAGGAGCACATGCTGTGGTTCCCACGGTGCTGGGCTCAGGATCTCAGGACGGAGCCTCCCTGCGAGACGGCAGACGCCCAGCAGGCACTGGGTGTGCAGTGTGTGCAGTGCCCCTCCTGGCCCGGCCACCCGCCGTGCACCCGGTGAGCAGCCGCTGAGCTGTGCTCGGCGTGGGCATCGTTCCAGGGCGCGGTCCTTCGGCACAGAATGCAGAGGCGGCAGGGGCGCCAGCTCTCTGCCCCCCTCGTCCCCTTCCCACACCCGGTGCTGGCTTCCTCTGGCAGAGACTGTTCACCCGGGACCAGGGTCTCTCCGGACAAGGGCCTTCCTAGAGCGAGTGTCCACGAGAGCTGGGCCCGCACCAGCCCCCGTGGCTCCGCATCTGAGCAGGAGGTGCCGGCTCTGCAGCACAGGCTGCGGATGTGGCTGACGTGAGTGGGCCTGGTGGCCACGCCGGTGCTCCCCTGGCTGCAAGGCAGGTGCCAGCAGCCGGGCCACAGCAGGAGGGCGGAGACGGGTCGGCTGGCAGGCCTTCCTGTGCGGGGCCCGGCTCTGCAGGCCACGGACACCACAGGCCCAGGCTATTGTTGTCTTTTAGGCCTTCAGAAACGTGGACACCACTCACAGCGGAGGGCTGTTCACAGCCGCCGCGGGCCCCACTGGCCGGACTGTGCAGGGAGAACACCCTGGAGCGCGGCCGCACAGCTGACGGACAGGGCTCAGGGGGAAAGGGGAAGAAGGCTCCTTGGAAGTGGAGTCTGAGCGGCAGAGTGGAAGAGGAAGTTGGGGAGTCACCGGGAGCAGAGCAGGGAGCTGGAAGTGGGGTGCTCGGTGCCTCCTCGGAGAAGCACTCGGGGCAGTGAGGATTCCAGGAGCTGGGAAGCCAGCAAGAACCACCTCGGCCAACTGCTGCCGAGCTGGTGTGGCCGGGTATTAGCAGAGGACAGCGTGGACACTGCACGGCCACAGCCTGGGCCTCTTGACGTTGGCAGTAAAGCCGAGCGAGAGAGCAAGCAAGGCAGGAAGGCAAAGGAAAGGCCGCCGTTCCCGCAGCCGGAGCCCAGGAGGAGGGAGAGGTGGCTCAGGAGCAAACACAGGCGGGGCCGGCCCACCAGCCTCACCCGGCCCCGGGATGCCCGCTCGTGGAGCCAGCGCAGTGGACAGGAACTTGCCCGCTCGGGGAGGAACGCAAGACACATCCGGCGGCCTTGCCTGCGACCGGATGGATTGCCCGTGCACACGGCCCGGAGGCCTGAGTGCTGCTGGGACCCCCTTTGCCTGAGCTTCCGAGGAAGCAGAGGCAGACATCCCCGGGGCGGGTGCCTGTGCCATCCGGGTCCTGACCTCGAGTACCCGCCTCCTTGTCCCTTAGATGAGCTGGACAAGCCTGCAGGCCGAGTTCCCTGCCCTGAGCCCCGCGCAGCTGCACCGGCTCCTCACCCAGTACCAGCTGGCCTCGGCCACGGGCCCCATGAGCGTCTGGGAGCCGGGCGCCCAGGACCGCCCCGAGGCCTTCGACTCAGGTGAGCCCCGCCTTGTCGGGACCGCTGGGGGCGGGCCCCCCGGGCCTTCCTTGGAGAAGCCATAGGGCATCTGTCCCCCCTTTCCCCCCGGGGACCTCCACAGCTGGGGGTCCAGGAGCCCACAGCCCATGGCCCAGTTGTAAACTCCAAGCTCAGGCCAAAGGTGCCCCTGCCCCTCCTGGAGCCTGAGGATGGGCCTCACCCAGTGCCCAGCCACCAGGAAGTGAGCACCCCCTGCTGGGTACTGCCACACCACCCATGGAATGCTCCCGATCACGCATGTTCACACACAGCGCACATATGGACGCACTTACGTTTTTATAGATTAGCCATTGTAGACAGACACGCACCCTTCGTTAGCATCACCTGGTCATAACAAGGACGGAAGGAAGAATGGTGAAGACAAGACACGGTGGGGCACGCGCCCTGCTTCCCTCGGGTGGGCGTGGAGGCAGAGACCCTCTCTGAGCAGGGCGGTCGGCTCCATGGGACGCGTGCATCTCGTTTCTGGATCACGGCTGAGACCCGTGTTGGGAGCAGAGCCTTCCTGCTGGAAGGGGCTCAGGTTCAAGTCCAGACCAACGAGCAATGGGGCCGGCTGGGTCCCGGTGCCCTGGGGGCTGTGGTCAGCGTGGCTGGAGGCCAGGAGGAAGTGTCAGCCAGGGCTGCAGGCTCAGCTCTCGGAGGGGCTGGTGGGGTGCAGGCTGGGGGTGTGGCCAAAGTTCTAGGGGGCAGGGCCTTGTTCATCCCAGAGGAACCAGAGTGCATTTTGGGTGGTCACCCTGCCCACGGTCCTAGGCCCCATGGGGGGAGGCGCTGAGGGTCAGTGCTCTCCCCACAGAGGACGTGCTGGAGTCCTATGAGAACCCCCCGCCCATCGTCCTGCCCAGTGAGGGCTTCCAGGTGGACCTGGAGGCGGACTTCCCAGACGACAGCATCTACCAGCACCTTCTCTGCGTGCGCCACTTCCTGTGGGGCCTGCGGAACAAGCCCCGCGGCAGCGGGGGTGCCGCCCCGCCCCAGGTCCTCGAGGTACCACCAGCTGCCAGTCTGGTCCCAGGCTCCGGCTCTGACAGTGGGGTGGACACGGGGCGTGAAGCCGGAGGGAGAGCTGGTCCCCTTGGTTTTTCCTCCAGGACAGAGCTTGGTGCCTGAGCTGTCTCTCTCCTCCAGGGCCAGCACCCCCCCACCCCTGAGGGGCACCCTGAGGGCCCAGTGGCCGCCGGGGCTCCTGGCAGGGAAGCACGTGAAGCCGGCCCAGCGCACCCTCCTCCCTCGGCCAGGGCTCCAGGAAGGCCAAGAGGCCACAGGAACCACGGGGGCCCCCAGGCTGGGCCCCCGCACACAGACTCCTCCTGCCTGCTCACGCCGCCCGGCACCCCACTCGAGCCCCCTGGCCCTGACTGGCCCCACCCCGGCGGCCCCCATGGGAAGGCGCACTCAGAAGACAGGAGGTCCGGACCGGGTGGCCCCCGGGGGGCGACACTGGAAGGTAAGACCGTGGCACCTGCACTCGGCCGCTCTGCTGCACCCGCAGGGCTCTGGGTCACACACACCCCCACTCCCTCCCCACCCCGTCCCCGAGGCCTGGCTTTTCAGTTCCTGCTCCGGGCGCTGCAGGCCTCACCTGCCCCGCTGCCTGTCCTGCAGGGGACGGCGTGGCCCCCGAGGACGAGCCCCTGCCGGCCCTCTCCAGCCGCAGCTCCAGCGCCGAGGACTTCTGCTCCGTCTTCCAGGTGGAGCTGGAGCGAGGCCCCTCGGGGCTGGGGATGGGCCTGATCGACGGGATGGTGAGTGGCCCCGGGCTCTCCTGGCCTGGTGGGCGTCTCCGTGGAGCTGGGCGGGGAAGGGCCTGCTGTGGCCTGTCCTCCGGCCTGGCCTGGGCCCCGAGGGCCGGGCCCGGGCCGCGCTGTCCACAGAGTGCCATGAGCTGGCCGGGCCTCCCGAGGGTGGGCTGGGTGCCATCGCGGGCCCTGAGCTGAGGCCTCTGCTCCGCAGCACACGCCCCTGGGCGCGCCCGGCCTCTACATCCAGACGCTGCTCCCGGGCAGCCCCGCGGCCGCGGACGGCCGGCTGTCGCTGGGGGACCGCATCCTGGAGGTGAACGGCAGCAGCCTGGCGGGCGTCAGCTACCTGAGGTACCCACGCCCAGGGCCTCCGGCAGCACGGGTCTGCTCGGCACCCCCTTCAGGGACGGGGACGACCAGCCACAGGCCGCCAGGGCCGCCCCGGGAGGGGTGGGCAGCACTGGCTGCGGGCCAGGCCCTCGCACCCGTGCACGGGCCCTGCGCTGCGGCTGCCTCTCCCCCACGCCCTGCACCGCAGGAGGCCCGCGCCCTCCCCTGAGCTCGCTGTCACCCTCCCGCTCCAGGGCCGTGGACCTGATCCGCCACGGCGGGAAGAAGATGCGGTTCCTGGTGGCCAAGTGCGACGCGGACACGGCCCAGAAGATCCGCTTCCGCTCGCCGCCCCCCTAGGCTGCAGGGCCGAGAGCGTGTTTGTATGGCGGCCGCGCGGGCGCCCAGAGCTTTATGTTTGGAGACTTTAACGGAGACACAGATGCAATAAACTATCTTTCGTATTCTTGGGGAGCAGCGGTGCGTGGCGTCAGCGTGGTGCGTAAGGTCAGGTTGGTGCGTGGGGTCAGCGTGGTGCGTAAGGTCAGGTTGATGCGTGGGGTCAGCGTGGTGCGTAAGGTCAGGGAGGTTCATGGCGGTTGGCGCGGTGCGTGAGGTCAGCCGTGCGTAGGGGTCAGCGCGGTGCGTGAGGGTCAGGGCAGTGTTGCAGGGGGGGGGGTTGGCGTGGGGTCGGGGGCTGCGGGGAGGCCCGCCAACCCAGGAGGCCCCTGGAGACGGGCCGCCCCCCGCTGCCCAGAAACGGGAGCGGCAGGGACACGCGGGGAGCCGCCCTGGAGTCACGCCTCGCCCCGCCCCGCCCCGCCAGGGCCACCCGTTCCTCTGAGGCCGCCGCCAGGCTCTGACCGCAGCCCGCGCGTCCACCTGCCCCTTCCTGACCCCTGACCCCTGACCCCGAGGCGCGCAGGCCGGGTGGGGAGTGGCGGGGTGGGGGGGGCGGGGCTCCCGCGCGGCCGGGCGCCTTGAGCAGCTTCAGCCCCGGGAGCCCGCGGACGGGGACAGAGACCCGGGGACGAGGGCCCGGCCGGGGTCTGGTGGCCTCCCCGCCGCCCCGGGAACGGAGTCGTGGGGTGAGCCCCCGCCCTGGGCTCCACGCCGCCCCCTGGCGGGCACAGGAGGCTCGGGTCGTGGGAGCCCGGGATCCCCGCCTGAGGGCGGCCACCGACGCTGGGTCGTTATTTAAACCCTTTTAATGCCGAGCTGAGCCCCAAAATAGGAATGCCCCAGGGAGCGCCGAGGGGGCGGGTTACTGGGGTCCGCCCGGCCTGGGGCAGCCGGTGTCCTGGGCGCGCCCACCTGCGCCTCCCTTCCCGAAAGCGTCCTGAGGCCGGACACGGGGAAGGCGGGGAGGCGGCCCCGGCCCCCGCCCCGCAGCCGCTTTAGGCGCCCGAGAGGCCGGACCCGGGCGGGCGGGGGCGGAGCCTGACGCGGGGGGCGGGGCGCGGCCCAGGCTCCGGGGCAGCAGCGCCACCTCGTGGCCTGAGAGTTGACCTACAAGCCGAGCCTCCGACCCGAATGGAACAGTGTGTGTGTGTGTGTGTGTGTGGGGGGGTGTTCCCTGGGGCTGGGACCGTCCCCTGACCCGCCACGCCCAGCGAGTCTCCTCCGGGGCACCCCGGGTTTGCTGAGTCCCACGCTGCATGTCCATGAGCTTTACTCCTGGGCCGCCCGCCCATCCCACGGCCACTGAGGGCGAGGGCCCAGGCCGCCGCTCTTCAGTAGCCCGAGGCACCCACAGGGCAGCCGCCACCCGGCTGCGGAGGGGCGGGGTGGGGATGAGTGAACCCGGCCCTCGCCGGGGCAGGGGCAGCGGAGGGAACAGCCTGTTTTGTCCACAGTGACTTTCCAGCGGGTTTATTGGGGCTGAATGTCCTGCAGCTTTGGCCCGTCCCCCGCAGAGCTCAGCATGGTCCCGGGGGAGAGGTTGGACCAACCCCCGCAGGTGAGCCCGGGGCAGCCCACCCCACGGCTGCCCGCCCCGGGGCCCACGGGCTTCCTCCTGGGGCTCAGGCCCTCCTGGTTCCTCCTGACCACCAGGGCCAGGCTCCGTCCGAGTCTGCGGCCATGCTGGCATCAGCCTGGTCGCTGCCCCTCGGCCGGCAGGAGGCCCGCCTCCTTCTCCACCAGCCGGCTGACGGTATACAGGGCCAGCGGCAGCGCCGTGTTGGTGTCCCGGTGGTAGCGGGGCGCGGCCACCTCCACGCCGGGCGTGAGCACGAACTGGGCCACGCTGGGCATCTTCAGCAGGTTCAGCAGCTCGGTGGCCCGCATGCCGATGCTCTCGTCCTCCCGACAGCGCAGGGCGCCCGCGGCCGGGCTCTGGGCCAGGGTCCTCATCTTGGACAGGAACAGAGAGACCCTGGGGACAGGGGCGGCCAGTCAGCTGCAGGGGCCCGGCTCGTGGGGCGGTCAGCGGAGGCACCCGTGGGAAAGGGGAGGTGGCAGTGCACAGTCCACGCTGCCGGGACACGGCCAGACCCCCAGTGCTGAGCTGTGCCGGCCCCTGGCACGGACACCTCCCCAGCCACCTTCCTTTCCCCCCCTTTCCCCTTCCCGTACCTGGGGATCAGGTCTTGGCTGCGGGAGGCCAGCTTGGTCAGCGTGGTCATCAGCGCAGTGACCAGCTGCGGGGGACACTGGGGGAAGGTGGCTGAGGGGCGGGACTGGGTGACCTCGAACAGCAGGGCCTCCAGGGCTTCGAAGAACTTGTTGATCTGGTCCACGGTGCAGCGCCGGTCCCAGCTCACCGCCAGGTACTCGCCGACGGCCCACACCTGCAGGGAGAGCGCTCAGCCCCCGCCAGGCCCGCCGCGCCGGGGGGACCGCCGGTGCCTTACCACGGAGGTGAGCATGCTCCCGCCGCCGCGCAGGCCGCCCCCGCTGCCCACCAGCTCCAGCAGCTCCTTGGCCAGCTCCACCACCAGACAGGGCCTCCGCTGGCACAGGCCCAGGAACTGGGCGCTCAGCACCCTGCAGGGCACAGCACCCCGTGGCTGCAGATGCCGCGCAGCCCCAGCCCACCCAGGGTGGCCGGGGGAGGGGGTGGGCAGGACAGTCGGGACATAGAGCAGTTCCGGCCCCTAAAGAACCTCCCTCCCCCCCCCCCCCTCGGGGAGAAGCCAGACAGCTCTGTCCTCGGTCCTGAGTGGAGTGCAGGGGCCAGGCCTCCAGTAGGGTGATGGCGGGTGTCGGCGGCGGGAGGCCCTGGGCACCTGGGTGTGAGGGAGGGGTCTAGGGGCTGAGGCCGGCAGGGGGGCCGCAGCAGCCGGGATGGGGCTTGTGGGCCCGTGGGACGGGAGGGTGCAGCGTGTGGCTGCAGGGAGACTCACTGGTGCACGCCGGCCTCGTAGCCTGGCACCGGGTAAAGCGCGTCGCTTCTCTCCAGGAGCAGCCGTGCCAGCTGGTTGGTCAGGGCCCCGTCAGCGATCTGAGGTCGAGAGCGAGAGGCAGACGGCTCTGTCCCCGGGTCCCGGCCGGGCCACTCGCCAGCCCGTCCAGGAGGGGCCGGCCGGTGAGGGACAGGGGGCCGGGCAGGGCTCACCTGGGTCACCGCCGAGAAGAAGGCCCGCAGCAGGGTGGGCACTGCCTCGGCGCACTGCAGCACCCGGGCGCAGCCGGCCATGGGCTGCAGCAGCGGGTAGAGCGGCGCCAGCCTGGGGGCAGGGCACAGCCGCTGAGTGCCCGCCCAGGCCCCACCGCCTGGTGCCCAGGGACACGCTCTGAGCACGGAAGCCCATGTGACCCCCCCCCCCCCTGGCCGGTGCTGCGGAAGGCAGGGGTCGGGTGTGTGGACCGAGTTCAGAAACCACCCCCACCGCTCATTGGAGGTCACCCGACACCATGCTGCCTGTGCCCTGGCACCTGCTCCTCGGGACGGCCCTGCCCCTGGACCGGAAGCTGGCGTCTGGGGTAAGAGGCCTCGCGCCGTTCTAGGGCTCCTCGCCTGGGCACTAAGCCTCAGTTTCTCCATCTGTGTAATGGTGCCACCAGAGTGCCCACCGCGCGGGGCCGCAGAACCGGCACGTGGGTAACAGGGCCCAGGGCTCCCGCCTGAGGGCCCTACCTCTTGGGGGCGCCGCTGGCCTCGGCGCGCAGCAGGTACTGGAGGAGGCCCTGGAGCTGCGGGTCCTGAGAGGCGTCGGGGCAGCTGGCGGTCCGGAGGGAGGCGTCCCAGAGCGGCCTCTCGGACGCAGCAGGTGACAACCTGAGGGCACAGACGCCCGAGGTGGGATCGGGTGTGGCTCTGGGCACAGGCCCGTCAGGCTGGACTTGGCCCCACTCTCACGGGCACCCACTGGCCAGGGAGAGACGCAGATGCCACGGTGACATCACAGCACCGACCCAGTGACGAGTCTGGGGTGATGAGAAAGGACTGGGGGACCCAGCACCTGTGGGGGGCAGCCCAGGGCAGTGCGGAGCAGCGGGCAGAGCAGCGGGCAGCAGGAGGGGCCGTGCGGGGGGAGGGCTCACCGGAGCTGCAGGTCCAGGGCCGCGGTCAGAAGCGGCAGGTCCAGCAGCGCGTGCAGCAGCTCCACGGCCGTGCTGGCGTCCAGCAGCATGGGCAGGAGCGCCACGAACTCCGCGGTGAGGGGCGGGCTGTTCCAGGCCAGGAGCTGAGGGGGGCGGGCAGCTCAGCTGCTGTCACGGGCGGGCGCCCCCCTCCCCTCACTTCACTGGGACCCGGGGTCGGAAAACACCCCCAGTTTGTCACTGTCCTCTGCTTTGGCGTTCACTTTGTGCCAACAACCAAACACCCACGTGTCACACCCATCGCCAGCGGCGCCATAGCGCCCCTGACACCCGGGGCCCCGCCACCCCCTCCCACCCTCCACCCTGCATTCCCGGCCTCCAGCCTGAGGCCCCAGGACAGCGGGGCCTGGGACACTGCGTCGTCCCCCCCCCGCCCCGCCCCGCCCCGCACGTGCCTTGAGGAGGCTGGGGAAGCTGCGGCGCAGGAGGCTGAGGTGGCGGCCCAGCAGGGGCAGGCTGTCCCGGCAGAACTGGGCCACCTCGAAGGCCAGCGTCGGGCTGTGGAAGTGCTCGGCCGGGACCCTGCTGAACACGTGCCGGCACACGGCCTCCGCGTCCACGGCGGCGGCCTCCCCTGCGAGCACGGGGTCAGGCGGCCAGCACTGAGGCCGCCGCTCCACGGCTGCTCCTTCCAGAGGACCCCCCCCCCCAGCCGCCTGAGGGCCGGCCACACCCCTGGAAGCTGAGGCCCCGACCGCGGTGCACTGAACTCCTACACAGGCCCCTGTACGCCTGCCCCAGCCCATCGAGCCAGCCGGCCGTCACTGCGAAGCCCCCACAGGCGGGGGGAGCCCACGCCCTGCCCTCCTTCTTCTAACCCTCCTCTGAGGACGTCCCCATGGGTCTTAGGGAGCACGGGGGAGAGAGGGACAGAGAGAAACATCGATCGGTGGCCTCCTGCATGAGCCCTGACTAGGGCCTGGGCCAGGGAGGAGCCCACAACCAAGGTACGTGCCCTTGACCAGAATCGAACCCGAGACCTTTCAGTCCACAGGCTGGTGCTCTATCCACTGAGCACACCGGCCGGGCCTGACCGGCACTTCCTCCGGCGAGCCGGGCAGCCTTGCCATGCGGACCCCGCTCACCGTGGCTGAGAAAGAACTGGGCCAGGGGCAGCAGCACCCGCACGCAGGCGGGGTCCCCACACAGCCGCGCCTGCAGCGCCTTCAGGCAGGAGAGGGTGCGGCACAGGAAGGAGGGGTCCTGCCTGCAGAGCACGTCCAGCACCAGCACGGCCTCCACCAGGCACTGCGGGGCCAGGCCACGTCAGAGGGAAGAGGGAAGAGGGGAGTCCCCCCGCCCCCCTGCCCCGGGCACTCACGGCTTTCTGCAGGTCCGAGTCCGCCCTCCGCAGGGCTCCTGGGGAGGGAGAAAGGCAGCTGGCCTCTGCACCAGCATCGAGCGCCCCAACAGGAGGCGCACGTGTCCCGGAAGCTTGGGGAGCAGGCTGGGGACCCCACTGGGAGTGGGGGGCAGGCAGAGCTCGGCAGAGAGCCGCCCCAGGGGAGGTGTGATGGGTGCTGGGGACGCAGCCCGAGAGCCTGGGCCCGGGTCTGTCCAGGGCTGAGCCCCGGGTCATGCCCCTGGAGGACACAGCTGCTGGGCCGGGCTGCCTGCGAGCCCACGGTAGGGCCGGGCAGGGGGACAGCACCCCAACTCACGCCGGTTGCTCTGCTCGACGAGGCGCTGGCAGTACTCGAAGGCCTTCTCCCGCAGGCGCTCCGGCGGCGGCAGGCGGCCGGTGGAGGCGGCGGCCGACAGCACGGACAGGGTGGAGCCCTCCTGCTCCGACCTGTCGTCTGGAGAGGACCTGGCACTCAGGGGCCGAGGCCCAGAGGACACCGGAGCTCCCCGTGCCCGGGTCAGCCGCGCCGCCCACGAGGCTCGGCCCGTGGCCAGACCCCGGCGTGCCAGGTCCCACCTGAGTCCGGGGTGCCCGGGCCTGCGGGGCCGCTGAGCTGCAGCCAGGCCCGCAGCATGGAGAAGGCCTGCACGTTCAGCCACTGGTCCTCCGTGAAGCGCTGGGCCGTGGACAGCACAGTGAAGAAGTCCGTGGCCACTGCCCCGTCGACCTCGGTGACAGGACCCGGCTGCGGGCGCAAGGGAGGTGGGGCGCTGAGTTCGAGGTTGTACCGGGCGCACCCCCTCTGCCGGTGCACAGGCATGCGACCCTCACCGGGGCTGTGGCCCTGTGACCCCCGCTCTCCCCACCCCGTGGAGCCAGGGCAGGCGGAGGGCAAGAGAACAGGGGACCCTGCGGGCAAGGCCGGCGAGGCGGCCGGGGCCCGGAGGCTCAGGTCCCGCACTCACCTGCCGGGCGCGGGGCGTGAAGAAGCCCCCGGAGGGGGCGGGGCCCTGCGGGACGCTGGCGTAGCGTAGCCAGTCCGCCAGCCTCTTGCTGAGCAGGTTGGCCTGGTCTGCGGAGGACAAGGCCGAGGGGAGCAGGTGAACCCCTCAGGCCGCACGGGCACTGCTAGTCTTGCTGGAAGGTAAGCAGCCCTGACAGCCACCCAGACACAGTGACCTGTCCCCGCCCCCCCCCGCCTGGTACAGATACATCCCTGTGTCTGTCCTGGGACTGGAGGGCGGGGGGTGGGGGCGGCGGGCAGAAGTTGCTTCTCCAGGAAGGCGTACCTTCATGGAAGCTGCCTGGGGCCAGACTGGCGACCTTGGACAGGACTGGGAGGAGGGGCCTCACGCTCGGCCCCTCGGGCTGCCGGCTCTCGAGGACTTGGAAGACACGCTGGCCCACGCTTCTGACCTGCGTCCTGTCGCCCTGCCAATCAGACCAGGTGGCCTGAGGGCCCAGCGACCTGGAAAGGGACCGTCCACTCCGCAGGCGGCCACTCGGGCAGCGTCATCGCCGGGAGGCCGCCTACCAGTCAGCCTCCACCACGCCCCGCCCACGTCCCCGTCTGCCGATGGAGCATCCATGTGTGGTTTCTCCCCAACCCCCGCCGAGGTCCCAGAAAGACCAGTGATCGGAGGGGAACCCCAGCTGAGCCCACCCGAGGGCGGTGGCCAGCCTGGGCGGGGAGCCACACTACCTGGGCCAGGAGCACCGAGGCCACCAGGCTCAGCTGCCGTGGGCTCTGGACGTGGTCGCAGGACAGGCTCAGGCCCGGGCGGGGCGCCGTCTCCCGCAGGATGGCGGTGCAGAGCAGCTGCAGCGGCTCGGGGCGTGCGGGCGGGCACAGGGCGGTCTGCAGCAGGTCCACGCACGCATCCTCCAGCCTGCGGTGGGGGCCACGCCACGGGCAGCGGGTCATACCACGGCCAGAGCACGGCTCTCGGGTCACCCCTCCCCTGCCCCAAGGGGCCCGGGGCAGAGAGAGGACTTTACATGGGAGGCCCTTGAGCGCTGATGTAAGTGGACAGACTTGAGGCCAAGGTTGGCGTGTGTCTCCCCCCTGCCCCAGCACACCCCGGGGAGCACTCACTTCCTGTTGTATTTGGTGGCCGAGACGATGAGGAAGAGCCTGCGCAGGGCGTCCACGGCCTCGGACCCGGGCTCCTCCTTCTGCAGCAGCATGCTGACCCGGGCGCAGAACTGCCGCAGCTCCTCGTCCCGGACCTCCCTGCGTGAGCGGCGCGTTAGCACCTGCAGGAGCCTTGGCCCGGGGCCCGGGGCCCGGGGCGCTGCCCTGAGGGACACACGGGCCGGGACGCAGGCCGGAGCCACGGCAGAGGGCTTCCCCAACCACACCGCTCCTGGCACCGCCTCTGGATCCCTGCCCGGTTCCTCTCCCCGGACTCAGCGGTCCAGGGGCCACTCCTGTCCCCACTGGACAGGGCTGCAAGGGGCAGCTGCACCCTGGTTCCCATGACAACCACCCTCATTAGCAGATGCCACACATTCCCGTGCTGTTCTCCCAGGAGCTGAACGAAGATGACTGAGCTCAGGAGTCAAACGTAAGAGGTTTAATCAGAAACAAGATGCTCTTCAGAAGGTTCCTTCAATGAGACCTAACTGTGGGACCAGGAGTTAAGAGTCACATAGTAAGGCAAGCCTGTGATTGCTCCTGGCCTTGACACTTAGCTTGCTCGTTACCTAAAAAGTAAACACGTATTGAGCACTGCCAACAGGCAAGCCACTTGGGAGTTCCCACTCCGGCCCACAGAGCGAGCAGCAGCATGCCGCCCTCCCGTGTGGCCTGGGTGGGGCCCCTCCATGCACTTGGACCAGCCAGGTCTGAGCCCAGGAACCCTGAGCCAAGAGCCAGGCGTCCCAGCGAGGCTGACGGCCTGGTGAACACCCGAAGGCGGGGTCTCCCCGTTCTCACCTGGCGGCTGCAGACCACCCCCGGGTCCCCTCCCTCCGCTCCCTCCCCGCCCGGCGGGTCCGTGCGTCTCTTCCAACACCATCCCTTCCCCGGTCTCCGGGTCACAGGACCCTTCCCAGCCAGGCTGCCCAAGCCCTCCCACGGCTCCCTCCGCTTCAGCCCAACTCCAGACACCAGCGTTGGGGGCCCGGCGCCCAGACTCCCCCAGGAGCAGCGCGTGTCCTCTTGCTTCTGGCCCTCCGCACAGGCCTCACCCCACACTCCGGCTGCACTCGCCCCTCCCCTCCCACCTGAGCCACCTTCTCCACCTCTTCCCAGCTCCCGGAGGTGTTTCTGAGAACGTTTCCACCCTTGCTTTCCATCTCTGAAAACCTTGGAAACTAAAATTCACTCCGGAGCCTAACTCCAAACCTTAGTGATATAAGGTGCTACCAAGACCCACAGGTGCGCCCTAGTCGGTGTGGCTCGGTGGACAGAGCCTCGGCCTGGGGACTGAAGGGTCCTGGTTCCACTTCGATCAAGGGCACGGCCCGGGTTGTGGGCCTGACCCCCAGTAGGGGGTGTGCAGGAGAAAGCCGATCAATGACTCTCATCATTGATATTTCTCTCTCTCTCTATGAAATTGATAAAAATATATCACCCCCCCACACACACACACAGGTTTCATTAAAATAAAATCCACAGTGAAAGCCAGTAAGACCCGCCTGATGGTTTAACTTTTCCCCGGTCCTCGCGAGGCAGAGACCATAACTCCTACATTCCAGTGATGGTTTTAAGCGTCCACTGCCCGCCAGCCCGCTGCCCCCCGCCTCCATAGGGGGTAAGAACTCAAACAGGAGGCTGTCTGTCCTCCTGCTTTCCCCGTGCAGGGCCGCAGGCAGGTGCTCGGGGAGGACACCGGGCGTGAGTGGGCACAGCTCTGTCCTGTCTCGTCTCTGGAAGACCTTTGGGGTGAGCATGTCCCCGCTGAGTGGAGCGCTCCTGTTGGAGACACCCCCGTTTTCATGGTATCCACCCCCAAGTCCACGTGCACGCGGGTTAGGACACGGGGACCTGACCTCCGTCCACCTCGTGTCCGGGCTCCGCGGGCCACTGGGAGGCGGTGCCGCCAGCCCCCGGCGACCTTCCTTCCCGGTCCAGGAGCAGAGGAGGTCCCCCCTCCGGCCTCCGGGACCGCTTCGCTCTGAGGCCTCTCCCCGGGCGCAGGCCTCGGCGCCCCATCTTTCCCACCGCGCGGCTCAGCCCACTTCGCTCCCGGTAAACGCCACCGCGGGCTTGTGGTCTGGGGCCCGACCCGCACAGGGGCCGACGTGCGCGGGGTTCCGTCACCGGTTAGTGGGGGGCGGGAGCCCGGAGCCCGCAGGAGGGCGCCTTCCCCGGGGACACGGCCCCGGGCCCCGAGGCCTCGGACTGCGGGACTCCGGCTGCGGCTCGGGGCTGCGCTCTCGGCCCCGGAGCAGCTGAGATGCCGCGGGCGGTTCCGGCCACCCCGCCTCCGCCGCCCCTAACGGGTCCCCTCCGCCGAGCCGCCACTCGTCCTCCCGCGGCTCAGGCCGCCTCCTCCGCACCCGCCCGACCTCGACGCCCCGCCCCCGAGAGAGGGGCGCGGGCACCTGGCCTGGCGGAGCAGGCTCTCCGTCCCCGCCGCGGACATCCCGCCGCCGCCCGGCGCCCGGCCTCACGCCGCTCCACCGCCCGGTCCCAGCCCCGCCGGCTTCCGGGTGGTGTCACGTGATACGTCACGTGACGAAGCGGCAGTCCGCTGGCCAATGGGCTTCGGTGGAGCTTCGAGGGGCGGGGCCTGTGCGCCGGCCGCGGGGCCTGGTTGGTTCGTGATTGCCTTTGATTCCAGTCCCGGGCGCCTTCGGTCCGGGTCTCCGGCACCTCGGCACCTCCGCACCCGGGACGCCGGCACCTCGGCACCTCAGCACCTCAGCACCTGGGACCCCGGCACCTCAGCACCTCAGCACCCGGGACCCGGGACGCCAGCACCTCAGCACCTGGGCACCTCGGGACCTCAGCACCCGGGACACCGGCACCTCAGCACCTCGGCACCCGGGACGCCGGCACCTCAGCACCTCGGCACCCGGGACGCCGGCACCTCAGCACCTCAGCACCTCAGCACCCGGCACCTCAGCACCTCAGCACCTCAGCACCCGGCACCCCGGCACCTCAGCACCTCAGCACCCGGCACCCCGGCACCTCAGCACCCGGCACCCCGGCACCTCAGCACCCGGCACCCCGGCACCTCAGCACCCGGCACCCCGGCACCTCAGCACCCGGGACGCCGGCACCTCGGCACCTCAGCACCCGGGACGCCGGCACCTCAGCACCTCGGCACCCGGGACCCCGGCACCTCAGCACCTCAGCACCCGGCACCTCAGCACCTCAGCACCTCGGCACCCGGGACGCCGGCACCTCAGCACCTCAGCACCCAGGACACTGGCACCTCAGCACCTCAGCACCCGGGACACTGGCACCTCAGCACCTGGGCACCCGGGACGCCGGCACCTCAGCATCTCCGCACCCGGGACGCCGGCACCTCAGCACCCGGGACACTGGCACCTCAGCACCTCAGCACCCGGGACGCCGGCACCTCGGCACCTCGGCACCAGGGACGCCGGCACCTCAGCACCTCAGCACCTCAGCACCCGGCACCCCGGCACCTCAGCACCTCAGCACCTCAGCACCCGGCACCTCAGCACCCGGCACCCCGGCACCTCAGCACCCGGGACGCCGGCACCTCGGCACCTCAGCACCCGGGACGCCGGCACCTCAGCACCTCGGCACCCGGGACCCCGGCACCTCAGCACCTCAGCACCCGGCACCTCAGCACCTCAGCACCTCAGCACCCGGGACGCCGGCACCTCGGCACCTCCGCACCCGGGACGCCGGCACCTCAGCACCCGGGACGCCGGCACCTCAGCATCTCCGCACCCGGGACGCCAGCACCTCGGCACCCGGGACGCCGGCACCTCAGCACCTCAGCACCCAGGACACTGGCACCTCAGCACCTCAGCACCCGGGACACTGGCACCTCAGCACCTGGGCACCCGGGACGCCGGCACCTCAGCATCTCCGCACCCGGGACGCCAGCACCTCGGCACCTGGGACGCCGGCACCTCAGCATCTCCGCACCCGGGACGCCGGCACCTCAGCACCCGGGACACTGGCACCTCAGCACCTCAGCACCCGGGACGCCGGCACCTCGGCACCTCGGCACCAGGGACGCCGGCACCTCGGCACCTCGGCACCAGGGACGCCGGCACCTCAGCACCCGGGACCCCGGCACCTCGGCACCAGGGACGCCGGCACCTCAGCACCCGGGACCCCGGCACCTTGGCACCTGGGACACCGGCACCTCAGCACCTCGGCACCCGGGACGCCGGCACCTCAGCACCTCAGCACCCTGGACCCCGGCACCTCAGCACCTCAGCACCTCAGCACCCGGGACGCCGCCACCTCGGAGCCTCTGGAACCCTCGCCCCGCACTGACGGCTCCCGGTGGACCCCGCCCCGATGCGGGTTCCGAGAACGCGGTGCCCGTGGCGGGCGTGGCGGGCCGGGTGCCCAGCGGGACCTGGAAACACAAACCCCGCGGCGCGGGAGGTACGGGCGGCGCGGGCTGGCGGGTTCCGGACCCCGTCCTCCGGAGCCGTGCGGCCGCAGCCCCCCTGCGCCCCGCGGGCGACCCGGGCGGCGGCAGGGCGATCGGGGTGACAGGCCGCAGTTCCACCGGCCGGCGCGGCGAGGCTGGGGGACCTGGAGGCGGGGACGAAGGGCCGGGCCGGGAGCGGTGTCTGAGGCGTGGCCGGAGCACCTGGGGCGCCGGGCCCGCTGCGGGCGGTGAGGAGTTGGCGGCCAGGACGGTGACCGGATGCGCGGAGGCCGGCCGGCGCTCACGGCGGGATTCCGGACCGGTTCTGAGAGGCCCTCCGGGCCCGAGTGCAGAGGGGGCGGCGGCGGTGCTGCGGGAGGGGAGGAGCGGGGCGGGGGCTCCCCCAGCCCAGGGCCGACACCCCAGGAGGTTCCTCCACCGTTTGGAGGATGCACTGCGGGAGCGGCCGGCCGGGGGCGCGGTGACCCCTGCGGGGGAGCGGGCTGTGCTGAGCCCTGAGCGCTTGTGACTCACTAACTGGGGCCCAGGCGGCCTGCGGGGGGCCCGTCCTCCCCACGGAGAGGCGCACGAGGCAGCTGCCCAGCACCCTGAGGTCGGGGTGCCCACTGCAGCTCCGGGCCCGCTGGACAGCCGGACAGCACCAGGCCGGTCTGACCGCTCAGCCCCGGACATCAGGCAGAGGGGAGGTCGCAGGGCGGGCGCAGGGCCCAGGGGGCCGCTGTGGGCCTGGGAGTGGGGAGGCTCCGGGTTCATCCTCCTCCCTAAAGCTGCAGAGACGGCCCCTCTGGAACTCACTGGGCCCGGGCACCTCCCAGACCGAGTCCTTCCCAGTGTGCTGCTCCCGGGAGCAGCCGCCACGGCCACCTGCCATTCACCAAGGACCACGCCAGGCCAGGGTCGTTTCTTTAATATATAACTTTATTTCTGGTTATAGAAACAAATGCTAAGAGGAGAAACAGGGTTTCCTCATCCACATACAATTTAATAGATAAAAGAACAGTTACAATAAATGAAAAAAATGTAGAAATTTTAAACTTTGTTATAGCTTTAAAACATTAATGTCTGATACAATTAGAAATCACATTCATTTCTCAAACTTTAAAAAAAAAAAAAGTATGGCTCCTTTTTAAAAAAGTACTGTATCCCATTAGAAATGGAGAGGCAGGCAGGCGGGCGCCCCGGGCTTCCCAGGCCAGACTTCACCCACAGGCCGGGGCATCGCCACGTGACCTCTACTTCCCCCCCGGCTTAGGCCTTAACTTCCACCTTGTAGGATACCACTGCTTTTAAAGCACTGATCATTAAACATGTTGTAAAAATACTTTAGACACCCACCGTGAAACACGCTCACACACACCCCAGCCCTAACAGCACCCGCCCCGCCCCGCCATTACCGCTACAGAATCATCCATCAGATTTAAAAAATCTCAGTACTGGGTTCAATGCTCCCCCTGCCCAATGCTGGGTCAGAACTCGGCGGATCCCGAGTGAGACTCTGGGACCCTGTCGCAGCCTCCCCCCCCCCCCAGCCTGTTAGAACGTGAGCCCAGTAGACGGGACCAGAGCCTAGCTTAACGTGTCTGATTTTAAAACTCATTTTTACCGGTTAAGAGAGACCCGGGCCAGGTGACCCGGCCTCAGAGGCGGGGCTTACGAGGCCGCGGGCTGTCTCACACCCTTTAGGCCACAAGGGAGAATCCATTTGCCATGAACCTGCTCCAGCTGGGCACGCTCCTGGGGACCCAGCTCAGCCAGAAAGTTTAGGTTACAGTGTGGACCCATGTCTCCCTGGTCCCGCCTCCAACTTCCCTTCTTGTTTGTGATGCAAAGTAAGCTGCCCATGAACGTCTGGATGGATAGAACCAGCAGCTGGAGGCCAGGGACAAGGGTGAGCCGGCACCTCTGCATCCTCCTCTCCGCTGCCAGGCCGAGGTGACCAGCTGGCGCAGGGACGAGCAGCCTCGGGGCTGTGTGCTGGCATCGCACATGAACCGTGTGAAGACCGAGCTTGCGGCTCCTCCTGGCCAGTCGCTTCCCCTTTCTCAGCTGCCACAGGGGAGCACAGTACCCGGCACAGAGCCATGGCCCCTCACCCTCTTCTGAAACGAGCAGCCAAAGCAGCCACTGGGATTTCACTTCCGTCCTGCGCAGAGTGCAGACCTGCAGGCGTCCCGGCCGGCAGAGCGTGAGCCGGGCCTCCATGGGTCCACTCAGCAGCGGGCGAGGCCCTGTGGGCAGAGGCGGGCACCCCACCGGCCTGAGCTAACCACCGCAGCTGCCGCCGCCTTACAGGAGAGGCATATCACCCAGAGCGTGGGCCTGCTGACCTCTCCCTTTTGACCTTCGACCCCAGGACCTTCTTACTGCCCTGAGGAACCTGCTCAGCTGGCTTCGGACCCCCCACGTGGACCTCCTGGCTGACATGGCCTCAGGCTGTGGGTGGGCGGCCCCCCAGCAGCGGGCTGAGCTGCATGTGGCCCAGCCAGGGGGGGGGGGTTGAGGCCAGGCCAGAAAGGACCCTCAGCAGGGACGCCCCCAAAAAGCCACAAAGCCAGCGGGGTGGACAGCTCAGCAGGTGACTGTTTTCCTTTTAACGTAAGAGTCGAAATATCTTCCCTCGTCAGTCACACGGGCCTGTTTCTCATTCCAATTCTGAGGAAGTGCTCGGCGACCCCCACAGACGGGCTTCGGGATGCAGCGCACGCACTGGATGGTAGTGATACCCTCTGGGCTGGGGCAGGGCGGGGCATGGAATGACCTGCAAACCCTCCTCTTAGCGTTCTCTGAAGCAGCCTGCGAGCCGGGCGGCGGGGAAAGAGGGAGCAGCGGTGCCAGGCTCACGCCCAGTGCCCGCACAGCCGGCAGCCTGGACCAGGGCCCAGGGGATGTGTTGCCGCCACCGGCAGGGCCGCCCAGACCCTCCCTCGGGCCCGGGTAGCAGCTTTGGTGAGAGGAGAGGTGGGTGGCGAAGGCTCGCCCAAACCCGGGCTGAGCAGGGCCGGCATTGCAACCGAGGCCCTGACATGGGAGCCAGGCCTGGAGAACGAAACCGTCACGACAGGAATTGGCAAAACACAGGAGCCCACCGGGAGAGACGGCAGAGACGCGGCGAGGGGCCGTGGGCGGCGTCCTCCCTCCAGAGCTCTCGGGCCTGTGCAGGCCGCCCGCCCGCCGTAGCAGCACGTGTGGGGAATTGTCCTCAGTGGAGCGTTCCTCCCGGGCAGAGGTATCTCGAAGGGCCGCAAGGACACGCATGGGCCCGGCGGAGCCACGAAGGGTACAGGTGTGTGTGGTTCACAAGGCGGGCTGCGGCGGCACCGGCTCTCCCGGCAGAGCCTCCGGTCATTTGGTAACTTATTCTAGAACGAGTAGTGCACTGCGCTGCACCCTGAAGCCCGTCTGGGGGGCTGTGTTCTGGGGCCAGTGAGGGTGTGAGCCCGAGACAGTGACGGCCCTCAAGGGCAAAGCAGAGCCGAGGCGTGAGGAGGCCACGCACAGACAGCTCCGGGAGCCCTCCTCCGCCCACGGCCGCCCACCCAGCGCGCCCGTCCCGTGAGGCTGCGTCCCGTGAGGCTGCGTCCGCCTGTCAAGTGAGAGCCCACCCCCCGCCCAGAGCCTCCCCCACTCTGCCTGAGGGACGGCCGAGGGCGTCTGGCAGCACGCCCCCTGGAGGCGACCTGTGCAGAGGAAGCAGCAGTCACTGAGCTACACCCAAGGCCTCACACCCTCTGGGGGGGGGGGGGGGGGGGCACGGAATGACTAGCAAACCCTCCTCTTAGCATCTCAGGAACCCACTTTCCCTGTTTCCATCGGGCGTGGCTCCTAAACAGGAAGAGGAAGCACCCAGAGCCAACGACCGGCTGAGCCGAGAAGCCGGCACGGGGCTTGAGCGGCCTGCGGTTGGAGGGGGTGAGGGGCCTGGCCGAGCCCCCAGCCCTGCAGACTGTGCCCTTCACACAGGCGTCCCGGGAGAGCCCAGCGGGGACATGGTCACTCCCGACGTGCCCCTCGGCCCGGCTACTCCCGTGACCCTCCCTGCGCAGGGCTCTCAGCAGCAGCAGCAGCAGCAGCAGGGGCCCCTGTGCCCAAAGCCGGTGCCCTCGCCCCCGAGGCTGCAGGGACACAGGGTTGGCCAGCAGACTCTCACTTTCTCAACCTGGGCTGGCGTCGGCCCACCCTGCATGGACCACAGGCCACCGGATTTGGCGCGCTCGGCCAGCTCTGAGGGCACCGGGCAGCCTTCCTGGCTGTGGCGTACACTTCCCGGCGCAGGCCATGCCCGGCCCCTGACAGACGGGCCTCAGACACCTGCCGCCCGAGCCAGGCACACGCTGCGGTCAGGAGACAGCACAGGTCCGCGCCCGAGCCGCAGCCCCTCCCGCCTCGGTCTCTGCTCCCTCCTCGGCTCCCACGGGCACAGGTCACCGTCGGGACCTTGTCCTCCCCCTGACCCCCCCATCCCTGCTCCACCTCTGGCTGGCAGTGGGATCCTCACTGAGAACGGGCAGAAAAACCAGATGTCTCAAAAGCCACGAGAAAGGGTCGGAGCAGACCCCGGCGTCAGGCGAGGACCCGGCAGTGTCCGTGCCACGGCCTGCTCTGCGCGCCGTGCCGAGCACGCCCGTGGGTCCTGTCCCCAGGAGCCAGCATGTCGGCTGACGCGTCCCCAAGGGAGCGAAGCAGCCGCAGGGACCCTGCTCAGACCCTCAGCCAGACCGCCGCCGCCACCACAGAAAGGCGCAGAGGGAGCGGACGGAGGGGCCGGCGCTCTGGGCGGAGGGGGTTCTCGGGGGCCGGGGGCGGTGCCAGCTCTCATCGCCCGCTTCTCTGGCGTCCCCTCCCACGAGCGTTTCCCACACGAGGTTCGTGCCACACGACAGGCGTTTTCCCGTCCACATGGGAGGGGCCCAGGCCCCACACCGTCCTTGGTGCCTGGGGTGGGGGCACCCCATCAAGCTAGCTGTCGAAATGGGTCTCGTGGTGGCTGCTCCCGGCAGGTCCTCCACAGGCCAGCCTCCCGAGCACGCCCAGTGCTGCCGCTGGCTCTGGTGTCGTCCACGTGGCTCTCGCCATGGACGCCCTCCCTGAAGGGAGCAGACGATCCCTCTGGCCTCAGATGTGGGGTGAAGCACCAGACAAGGACTCAGTCCACAGCCATCACCCACCCCCACCCCCAGTTAATGCCAACGGAGCTCCTGGGCCACGATTCAGGGCAGCAGACGGCAGGGCAGCTGGAAGTCGAACGCCCGCCTTTCTTGCCGGTTCCGAGGTGGGCGGAGAGCGGAGTGCGTCCTCCCTCGAAGGCCTGCTGGCCCGCTCTGCTCACGCCGGGCCTGGAGCTGGTCCTCGTGCTCGGAGGAAAACAAAGAATCCCAGAACCACACTCTGTCTGAACGCGTTTATGTTTGGTTTCGACGGCGGCAGGGGCAGGAGGTGCCGGCGGGGAGGACGCGTGGCAGGAGCGGGCGGGCGGCGGCCTGTTTGTGTGGTGTGCTCGGTCCCAGGCGGCGATGTGGGCGTCGTGTCCAGCCCGTTCCCTCTGGCGTGCGTCCACTCCACCTCCTGGGCGTCACTCCCCGGTCCCGGGCCCCTGCGGGCCGGCGGCAGCGATGACCCCGGCCTGCGCGCTCACAGTCCCACTGGGCTCCTCCAGCCGCGACCTCTTCGCCTCCGGCTCCCCAGAGGCTGCTGCAGAGGGGACAGCGGTGGCCGGCGGGGCGGTGGCTGGCGGGGTGGCGGCTGGTGTGGCGGTGGCGGCTGGCGTGGCGGTGGCGGCTGCCTGTTCCTCGGGCCCTACCTCGCATACCCGGGCGACCACCACGGGTGTGGACGAGCTGGCCTGGGCCGCCAGGAGCTGCAGGGGGCTCGTGAGGGCTGTGGGGAGGGAGCGAGGTTACGTGGGACCCGCCCTGGGGCTGGGAGCCGACCCGTTCCAGCAGCCCCGGGGCCAGCCGACCACCTGCTCCCACCTCGGCTGGACCTGCTTTCCCGTGAGCCACCCCACCTTAACCTCATCCCCTCTCCACCCGAGGGGTGCACTGTCCCTGTCTGCTCCAGCGCCTCCCTCTACCACCCCCTCCTCCCCCTGCTGCCTTCCTGAGCACCTGGCTGACTGCCAAAGCCCTCAGCCTCAGCCCCGGCCCAGGACGTGTGCCGTCTGACGCCCTGCCCGGTCTCAGCCGCAGTGGGCGCTGTGACGGGGACGCTCAGTGAGTGTCACGGTGCCTGGCGCTTGGCACTGCTCAGCCGGTGGACGCCTGACCGGCTGCCGAGATGGCCTGGCAAATGGTCCCCCGGGCACTGACTGTGCCTGATCCTGGGCTACGACAGAGTGCGGAGGGCGACGGGGACTCACCGTAAGCGCTGCCGGCTACACTGTTGGTGGGGACCGCGTGCCTTCCGTTCTGTGTGACGGCCCGGACCGGGAGGGGGTGCTGCCCGATGCTCACAGGCGTGGCCGGCTGCAGGATGGTGACCGTGTGTCCGGGGACGCCGGGGGCCATCTGGCTGGCCACCGTCTGGATGACGCGGCTGGCGGCGGGGATGGTGGCGAAGGCGATGGTGGGCTTCTCCTCCAGGCCTAGGGGAGAGCACGCATCAGGGACCCCTCGCCGCGGCCCGCCCTGAGCGCTGGGTTCCGTGCCGATGCTGGACAGCCATCGCTTCTCAAAAGGAACGTAGCACCGAGGAGGTACAGCCAGGGTGACCGCAGAATGGGACCGTTAAACACGTGTGTAACAGGACCATTAAACACACATGTAACGGTCACTTTACAGCCAGGGTGGCTGCAGAACGGGACCGTTAAACACACATGTAACGGTCACTTTACAGCCAGGGTGACCGCGGAGCAGGCCTGCTCTGGGAGTGGCTGGCCTCCATGCAGACCTCCCCCGGGCCCACTGCTGGATTCACCGTTAGAGACGGCCCGGGGCCAGCTCAGGCCTGCGTAACGCGTGTTACTTTAGGCGACCTCTAAGGACTCCTTGTCCTCGAACAGGTGACCTGGGCAGCGAGTCCCGGCTACTCCTCACAGGGAGGGCGTGCTCTGGAGGTGACCCTGCTGTCTGCCCAGGGCGGGTTCCCCAAAACACAGGTAGGAGGGAAGGGGAGCAGCAGGCTGACAGTCATTGGCCCAGAGACTGTGTGACTGTGTGCACCATTGACCCCTGGTCTGTGTGCCTGACCCCTGTGCTCTGTGCCTGACCCTGGCTGTGTGCCTGATCCCTGGTCTGTGTGCCTGACCCCTGTGCTCTGTGCCTGACCCTGTGCTCTGTGCCCGACCCCTGTGCTGTGTGCCTGACCCTGTACTCTGTGCCTGACCCTGTGCTCTGTGCCCGACCCCTGTGCTCTGTGCCTGACCCTGGCTGTGTGTCTGACCCTGTGCTCTGTGCCTGACCCTGGGCTGTGCCCCGCCAAGGCCAAGGCTGACAGCTCTACGTCCTGAAGCCCCAGAGGGACCACGTGCTCTCACCTCTCGCCTCGCTGCCCAGGTCCAGCACCGCGGTGCCTGCTGCTTCATGGGTGCCCCCTGCCGAGGCCTGGTTGGTGGTGAGGATGTACCCGTTGGCGGAGCTGGCGGAGGAGGTGACCACCCGGAGCATGGTAACAGGGGGCGCCTGCTGCACCACGTGGATGGCGTGGCCCGGGGGCTGCTGTGCCGTCACGATGGACGCAGGCATGTAGGCCACGGGCTTGGCCACTAGACTAGGAGGTCGGGGGGGCACGGCCATGATCACGGGCTGGGCGCTGACGGGAGAGCCTGCAGAGAAGGACGCGAGGTCAGTGGCCCCGCCTCCCGGCCCGGGTCTGGGTCTGCCCGCCACGGGCCACCAACTCCCCGCCCCCCGGCCCGGGTCTGGGTCTGCCCGCCATGGGCCACCAACTCCCCGCCCCCTGGCCCGGGTCTGGGTCTGCCCGCCACGGGCCCCCACCTCCCCGACCCCCCGGCCTGGGTCTGGGTCTGCCCGCCACGGGCCACCACCTCCCTGACCCCCCAGCCCGGGTCTGGGTGTGCCCACCACGGGCCCCCAACTGCCCGTCCCCTGGCCCGGCCCTGCGGGCCCGCTCTCACCGGGCGCACTCTGGGAGTAGCGGTACTCGGGAACAGAGGCAAGCTTCGACCCAAAGTCTGGGTCGTGTGGGACGGGGGAGCCCTCCCGAGACAGGCACTCCGGAGTCTGCAGGCCGCTGGAGCGAGGGGACAGCAGCCCGGGGTGGGTGGGCGAGGCCGGAGCGCTCCTGAGGACGGGAGGGGCCACGCGGGGAGCGTGGCGAGAAGCAAGGCCATTTAACACGGGAGGCGCCAGGACTCGGACCACGTGGCCTGCCCCCTTCCCCCCCGCCGCCGCCCACTGTCCCCACAAGGGTGCCCACTCCCAAAGCGACGACGGCCTGCCGGTGCTGTTGCAGCCCGGCCCGGGAGGACGCACTGCTGTGGCCACAGACAAAGCCACGTCCCGATCCTGCTCCCCAGGGACCAGCGTCCCCGGGAACCCGCTCTCCCCACGTTCACCACACTAGCTCTGTGGGATGGGCACCGGCTTCCCGCCAGGAGAGCCTGGCCCCTGATGACCCTGTCCCCGAGTGACCCTGTGCTCCTGATGACCCTGTGCCCCTGATGACCCTGTCCCCGAGTGGTCCTGTGCCCGAGTGACCCTGTCCCCGAGTGACCCTGTGCCCGAGTGACCCTGTGCCCGAGTGACCCTGTCCCCAAGTGACCCTGTGCCCGAGTGACCCTGTGCCCGAGGACCCTGTCCCCGAGTGACCCTGTCCCCGAGTGTCCCTGTCCCCGAGTGACCCTGTGCCCGAGTGGCCCTGTGCTCCTGATGACCCTGTGCCCCTGATGACCCTGTCCCCGAGTGGTCCTGTGCCCGAGTGACCCTGTCCCCGAGTGTCCCTGTCCCCGAGTGACCCTGTGCCCGAGTGGCCCTGTGCTCCTGATGACCCTGTGCCCCTGATGACCCTGTGCCCCTGATGACCCTGTCCCCGAGTGGTCCTGTGCCCGAGTGGCCCTGTGCCCGAGTGTCCCTGTCCCCGAGTGACCCTGTGCCCGAGTGACCTTGTGCCCAGATGACCCTGTGCCCGAGTGGTCCTGTGCCCGAGTGGTCCTGTGCCCGAGTGGCCCTGTGCCCGAGTGTCCCTGTCCCCGAGTGTCCCTGTGCCCGAGTGACCCTGTGCCCCTGATGACCCTGTCCCCGAGTGGTCCTGTGCCCGAGTGGTCCTGTGCCCGAGTGGCCCTGTGCCCGAGTGTCCCTGTCCCCAAGTGTCCCTGTGCCCGAGTGACCCTGTGCCCCTGATGACCCTGTCCCCGAGTGACCCTGTCCCCGAGTGGCCCGTCCGGGCCTGGAACAGCCCCTCCTCCAGCCCTGCCCGCCGGCTGCCAGCGTCGGCCTTTCTTCTCGGGGACGGCCCGCTGCGCCCTGAACAGGCCGGTGACTGTCCACTGGGCAGGACGCTGACCCCATGCGGCTGGGGAAGCAGTCGTCACTGAGCCCGTGACCACAGTAGACACCCCCCCCTCCCCGACAAGGGGCGCTGTCCCCGCGGAGACCCCCCCTCTGGCGGAGGACCGCTTCCGGCCTGGGCCCGTGGACCTGCGTCACTCTGAAACCAAACCCGTTTCCACCCACCCCTGCCCCATCGCAGGCCGAGACCCAGCCCTCAGCAAAGCTGCCTCCCTGGGCGCCTGGTCCGGGGCTCCCTCTCCCCGCGTCCCTGTGAAACCCCACAGATCGGGGCGAGCCGCCTTCACAGACACCGCACACGGGGCTGCCTGGGTGGAGCCCACCCCCGGCAGCTCCCGGGCAGAGCACCCGCAGCCGGAGCCCTCACCCGGTGCCGCGGGGGCGGAGGCAGAGGGGGTGGGGGCTTGGGGGCCGCAGGGGGGCTGGAGCTGAGTGAGGTCAGCAGCTGGGCCGGCCTAGGGGGGGTCCTCCCGTGAACGGGGCCGGGACACAGGGCGCCCCGTGCCGCGGGGAGGCTCACCTGGAGGACAGCGGCCCGAAGGGCGTGCGGAAGCAGGAGACGCCCCGCTGCCGGCGCTTCCGGAAGGCCTGCTCCACCAGCTTGGCCTCGGAGGCCGGGTCGATGCGCCAGAAGGACCCCTTCCCCGGCTCCTCCTGCGAGCGCGGCACTTTGATGAAGTAGCGGTTCAGGGAGAGGTTGTGGCGGATCGAGTTCTGCAGGCAGATAGGCACGCGCTGGCCAACCGGAAAGGGACGCGGGGACGCGGGGCGGGGGCGACAGGCGGGGTTCAGGGGTCACGCCGGTGCGGCTCCTGCGGGCTGGCCAGGCTGTTTTATGGGGCAGTGCAAAGGCACGGGGAGTTTTTCCGGTCAAAACCCAGGGCCCCATCGCTCCCATTCTTTAGCGCAAGCGTGAGGCAGGAAGAGGTGCCCAGACGGGGAGCCTGGCCGGGTGGTTCAGTGGTTAGAGCGTCAGCCCTCCATTCCAGTCAAGCGCACACGCCACAGGTGCAGGCTCAATCCCTGGCCCTGGTCAACGTGCGTGCAGGAGGCAACCAATCGATCTCTCTGTGTCTTCCCTCACTTCCACTCTCAAAAAATCCACGGAAAAACGTCCCGGGTGAGGGTCAATGACAGAGGAACGGAGGGAAGCCTGCGTGAGTCACTGGCAGAGAGACAAACCAGGAGACACGGCGAGGGGACACGCTGGTCACCCCGACGCAGACACGGTCTTGGGTCCCACGCAGAGGAACGTGCCCGTGCCGGCCACGTGGTGAGCTCAGAGCCCCGGCGTGACGAGGCGGGCAGCCCTCCTCAGCTCCTGACCCCCCGTCCGAGCCTCACCTGCCAGCCCTTGTCGGCCGTGCGGTAGTAGGGGTAATGCTTGGTGATGTGGGCGTAGATGCCGCTCAGCGTCAGCTGCCGGTCCTGCGCCGACGAGATGGCCTGCACGATGAGCTGCGCGTACGAGTAGGGCGGCTTCGACTCGTCCTGGGGAGCGGGTGGGGGCGGTGAGCGCGCGTCCCCACGGCCCACGCCCTCCCGCAGCGCCGGCGGCCAGGCCACGGGTGTCTCCTCCAGCGTCTCCTCCACAGGAAGCGCCCTCGGCCCCGGCGGGGAGGGGGTCTCGCCGCAGTTTGCTGTGACCCGTCCCCCTCACCTCCCAGCTGACTTTACGAGTTCTCGGGGCGGAACCGAGAGGAAGCTGTAAAGCTAAGCCTCCCTCCGCTCAGAGACGATCTAACCCGAACTGCCTGGCCCACAGGGACGAGGCGGGTGCCGTGAGGAGGAGCGGGTGGCGAGGGGGGGAGACCTTGGGGCTGTCTCCTCCGGACGCGTCTGCCTGCTGCTCCGAGGCGGCCTTGGCGGCGAACTCGGCGGCCAGCTGCAGGTCCGAGGTCACGTTCTGGACGAATCGGTAGCCGGAGGACCCGGCCCCGCGTGGGCTGGCCGGACAGGAGTTGGGGACACTGCGGAGAGAGGACGCGCTCGGGTCAGTCCTGGGAGGACTCGTGCAGGAGCGGGGCCCAGGCCTGACGGCACGGGGCACAGCGCCCGCGCTTCCTGCCCCGTGACTGGATGCCACCGCGCCCACCGGATGAAGGTGGACGGGTGCCACCGAGCACAGAGCTGGCCCCGGGGCGGCTGGACAGGCAGGGTGGCACCCAGTGAGGGTCGGCGCGGCGCTGCTGTTTGCCTGTTCCAGGAGGGCCACCGGCTCCCTCCCCTGGCCGCAGGGACAGCCAGCAAGTGGCAGGCTGTCCCCCTCCCTGTGGCCGCCCCGGCAGCTCCGGCCTGTGGGCACCAGCCTGCGCCCCCCCGTCCGAGCCTGCCACAGCCCCGGCCCACCTCCTCGGGACACACCAGACACACGCCAGAGCCCACTCATCAGACACCGAGCACGTCCGGGGCGCTGGGAGGGGAAAGAGGTCCGGAGGGAAGGCCCCCACATCCGTCTCCCCGCCCTGCCCCCCTCCCCCCCGCCTCCAAGGCACGGAGCGAGCTGTCCCCCCACCCCCCCACACACACTCACCCTCACACCCTCACACCCACACACACACACTCACTCTCACACACACCCTCACACACACACACACACACACACACACACACACACACACTCACCCTCACACGGTGTCCCCCTGATGTCCTACCCTTCCTGTCCCCAAACCTGCAGCTGAGCCGGCCCTCTGCAGAGCCCCGTCTCCCCGGGAGGGACCCGGTACACACGCTGCCCTGTGGGCAGGGCGGCTGCCATACCTGGGGTTGGGGGGCGGGGGTTGGAGGTGGGGGATTGGGGGTGGGGGTCGGGGCGGGGTGAGAAGCCGCTGCTTCGGAGGAGGAGGTGAACGGAAGAATGAACCGTGACCGAGAACAGCTGGGGAGGGACAGCAGCCTCAGTCCCCGAGGTCAGAGTGCCTTTCCGACGCCTGGGGGGGGGGGTGCGGGGGGCGGGGGCCGACAGGAGTGAGGGCACCGGGACGGCACTGCCCGGCGTCCCGGTCGGTGAGGAGCCTCAGCTCGGGCCTGGCTCCCCGTCTGTCCTGGAAATCAGTGTCTGTGGCTCCTGACCCCCAGGAGCAGGGGTGTGACAGACCAGAGCCGGCACGGTCCCGTTTCTGAGGACGGCACGAGGAGGGCAGGGTGTGCCACGCCCGTGGGCACCGCCGGGTGGCAGAGGGCGCTGTTTTCCTCCGTGCTCCGGTTTGTGAACACACTGCTTCCGCTCTGACGGCTCTGACGGCGGCCGAGCACGCCCGCAGAAGGACCAGCCTTGGAGAGCCCGGCGTGGGAGTGCCGCGGCGCACGTCTGGGCGTGAGGCCGTGTCCTTCGGACACAGGAGCCCCGACCGCGTCTGCGGCGGACAGGCGTTTCCCTTTCCCAGACCTCTGCTCCGGCGGAGCCGCGCCCTTCCACGCAGCTGCCTTCAGGGGGCGCTGCTTCCCTCTGGTGGAGACTGAAAGCACCGCCGCCAGGCACTCACCCTCCCTGGCAGGCGGGCTGTTTACCCCGAGTCCCCACAGGTACAGCGGCCCACACCCCGGAGCAGCGGCCTCCGGAGCAGCGGCCTCCGCGCTGGCCCGGCAGCCAATGGGGCGCGGGCGGCCGCCTCTCCAAATTAGGAGACAGGAGGGCGGGCCGGCGGCAGGCAGCCTTCCTAGAAAGGGCTGGGCTCGGGCCACTTCCTCCGGGGAGAGAGGCCGGTCCGCGGGGAGGGCGGGGCCGGGAGGGCGGGGCCCAGGCTGTTTGTAAACACGGGCGGCCCTCCCTGCAGAGGCCTCTGAAGGCTCAGCCGCATTCCACAGCCCGGCAGCCGGTGCCACACAAGCCTGTCCGGTGCCAGTTCCCCCTCCGCTCACGTTTTACCAATGAAAACAGGAAGCCGGCCCTGTGGGCGGCGCAGATGAAAGGACAGAGTGGGGACAAGCAGGATGGAGCCCGACTCGGACCCTGAACCAAGTTCCATATACACAGGTGCCTCGGGGACAAGCAGCGGTCCCAGCGACACGACCAGCGAAAGCTTCCCCCCCCCTCCCCAGGCCTGGCCTCCTCCCAACAGCAACTCCCACGGCTCCCACTCCCACGTCTCTCCCCCAGACGCCCCCATACTGGGAGGCCCAATATGCAAATTGTCCCCACGGAGTGCACGGGAGACCGGTCGCTCGCTATGACATGCGCTGACCACCAGGGGCTGGCACAGAGTACAGAAAGGCCCAGCCAGCAGTCTGCAGCCAGGGAAGGGAGGCCGGATCGGCCCTCACTGCGGCCAGGCCTGGGGACCCTGTGAGTGCACAAACCCCATGCACCGGACCTCCAGTTGTCAATCATGCAGTCCAGGGAGAGGCTGGAGGTGGGAGAGGCTGGGTCAGGGGGAGGCTGGGGTCGGGGGGAGGCTGGGGGTCAGGTGAGTGTGGGGTCAGGGGGAGGCTGGGGTCGGGGGAGGCTGGGGTCAGGGGGAGGCTGGGGTCAGGTGAGTGTGGGGTCAGGGGGCAGCTGGGGGTCGGGGGGAGGCTGGGGTCGGGGGGAGGCTGGGGTCTGGGGGAGGCTGGGGTCAGGGGGAGGCTGGGGTCAGGGGGAGGCTGGGGTCCGGGGAGGCTGGGGTTGGGGGGAGGCGGGTCGGGGGGCCGCTGCGGTCACCGCGGTGCGTGGAGCACACCAGGCCGTCACGGGCCCTCGTGCTCTGGGGCTGCCGGTGAAGGTCAGGACGGGGTCTCTCCCTCAGCCTCCGGCCGCTGCACAGCCTCACGCTCTCGAGCGCCTGCGCGTGTGACCAGCACACGCTTCCTCTCGCCGGGAAGAAAGGCCCTGCCACCACCCAGCGCGGCCGCTGCCCTCCCTCCTGCTCTGCGGCCCCCCCAGGGGGCCTGCACGTGGCACACCGCTGTCGGGGCCCACACTGCACACGCCTCCGCCCCAACCGTGTCCACGGAAGGACAGCCACGTCCCAGGTGTCCACGCGGCGGCCGGTGGACCTGAGCTCTCTCCGCCTGGGGCTGCGTGCACGTCCTGCCGAGCCTGGGTGCTCGCTTCCATCGACCTCGGGGCCCAGGCGTGCGGGGTCGATGGCGACGCCGCTGAACACTCGGAGGGGCTGCGGACTGTCCCACAGAGACTGCCGCACGCGCTGTGCTGAGCTCTACCCGTGTCCTCGTCACGCGTGGGTCATGGCAGGAGCACCTTCACAGCACAATCCACCCCTGGGCTCCGGCGGGGCCCTCACTCGAAACTCGGGTTCCACGTGTGGACCCCGGACGCAGCTCAGCCCGGCCCCGGAGCAGAGCCACGGGACAGTGAACCACGCTCGGGCAGAGGCCGCCAGGGGCCAGCGCCGGCCACACGAACAGCACAGCGGAGGGCGCGGAGGACAGACAGGCCCCGGACTTTGGCTGGGGGCCATTGCAGCTGCCCCCGAACTCTCTGCAGGAGCAGGACACACCTGCTCACGGGCCCTGGGAACCGGCTCCAGCAACTCCACGTGAGCGGCTCCCACCGGGCAGGAGGCACGTCTGGTGGGAAACAAGGTGCCGACCACACAGGGTCACCACAGACATGGACCCACACGTGGTTCCAAGGGGAGCCTGGGGCACAGGGAGGCGGGCCAGCGCATGCACCGTGAAGAGAACCACACCGTTTCAGGTCCGCCATGAGGCAGGAAACGATCTGACCGGCAAACACGCCAGGCCACAGGGAGGGCTGCGGCGGTGGAGAGGGCGGACTGGGCTGTCCGGAGCCGGAGCCGCCAGGTGCCCGAAGCTGCACGCCGCCCTCTGGTGGCAGCTCCCCCGGGACAGAGGGGACCACAAACTGCAAATGCTCTCACGTCTCCAGAAAGCCTGTGCTCGCTCTGGAAGGCAGGAACGCTCAGCCCGCAGCGCACGCTGGGCGGACCTGGCTTTGTGAGAGAATTCTCAGAGACTCGTGCCAGGAGCCGGGCCCCGGTGCTCCCTCAGCTCAGAACGCCGCCGCCCGGGCACCTCCAGCTGCACAGCGAGCACTCAAACCCAGCACCCTGCGCCCAGGCCCCCCCGAGAGGAGCCGGAGCTCGAGAGCCTCACCTGATGGTGCCGGTCGGGGAGGGGATGGGGCTGACCAGGCTCCGGAGGTCCGGCTCCGGGATGTGGATCCTCAGAGGGGAGATCTGGGGGTAGAGCGGCCGCAGCGGCGAGGCGGGCGCCTCCTCCTGGTGGTGGAGCGCCGTGAACTGGATCTTGATGGCCGTGCTGGGGAAGCGGAAGGTGCACCTGCGGAGAGGGAGAGAGAGGGTGGGCCGGGAGCAGGCGGGGAGCGCGCCGCTCGGAGGGGAGCCTGTCCCCTCCACCCCCCCAGCGCCGCCTCGCAGCGGCCTGTGCTCCACGGGCACTTCCTGTGCCGACGGCACGGCTCCTCTGAGCCCGGCACTGGTGAGCACCCCCCGAGGTCCCAGCAGCCCGCACGTCCAGGCCGACGCGCTGCCCACGAGCGCCGGGCACGGCGTGGTGGAACGGAAGCCGGGCGAAGCGGCCGCCCACAGCGCCCAGCCACTCGGCTCCTGTGACAAGCGGCCACCTCCAGCCACCGACACCGGGCAGGGCCGGGCCAGCAGCTGCCCACCGCTCCCCGCCCCGCGGACACGCAGACGGCCCTCATTGTCCCCTTCGCTCTCCGTGAGACAACCGTTTTACAAAACAAGACTTAGAACGGTCACCGGTTCCAGGACCACGGGAGCCGCCCGGAGACCCACCCCCGCGGCTGCTCCGGAGGAGCCAGCAGGCCCGGGCCGGGCCGCCGCAGCCGAGCGCGCCATGCAGTCCGTGCTGTGGCCGCGCCAGGCCACAGGCGCGGGGTCCGTGCGGGTGAAGGCGGAGCTGGCGTGCCGTCCCGAGGGAAGCTCTCGCCCGGGCATCGGAACGTGGGTTCCAGCCCGAGCGTGTGGCCTGGCCGGGCCCCTGAGGCCGTCCCCTCCGCACCGAGAGGCTTCCAACCAGAGGGCCGCTCTGAGCCTCCTCGGCCACCCGGCCCCGCAAAGGCGGCGCCCTGAGCGGGCACCGTGACTGGGAGCAGACACCTGCCTGCGTGCGGGCATCTCCAGCTCAGGCTGACGCCACGCACGGCACAGCGTCTCCCGCACCCGCAGCCACGAGGACCCCGCGGAGGGGGGGAGGGGTGGGGAGCGCCAGGAAGCGACCCGACGTAAGCGGGTGTCCCTGGAGCTGGGCGGCCCGGCAGGCTCCCTCACCACCGCAGCCGGTCCGGCCTCACCGGCCGGTGAGTGTGCACCTGACACCGCTCCCCGACCGGCCCTCGGCGCCGCCTGCAGCAGGCCGGCTCCGGGCAGGCCGGCCGGGCCCAGGGGCCAGCCCAGGATGGCACACAAGCCGGCCCTGAGCAGGTGGGCGCGCGTTCTTTAGGGCTGACACGCGTGCTCAGGTGGGTGTGGCGGTGGCTGCACACGCTAAGCCCGCCGGCCCGAACAGTTCAAATGGGACAGACACGGGACAGCGACAGGCTGGGCTGTGGGCTCCATCCCCAGTGGGTCGGGAGGAGGCAGCTGTCCAGGATTCTCTCTCATCGCTGACATTCTGTCTCTCCTCTCCCTCCTCTGTGGAGTCCATGAGAAACACGTCTATGAAAGAAACTACAACAGCCTGCTGGCCTCACCCACCAGCCTCACAGAGTGGCCGGTCACGAGTCACCCACCCTCAGTGGGCTTGATGGCCACTAGGACAAGACACGGCCTTGACCCACAGGATGGACATTCTTCGAGAGTCGGCCCCCAAGGCCTCCTCCTCCAGGGAGCCCTCTCCGAGTGCCCAGTGCAGGGGCTCAGGCCACACTGTTCCCTGCACACGCAGCACACACGCACCAGGAGGTACACGCACAGACTGATGTGTGGGTGCGAGGCAGAACGGGAGCATTCTCCACACGGCATAACACGCGGAGTGAGGCTCTGTGCAGGCTCCAAACAGACGTCCTCAGGCTTTCCCACCCAGCTCATCGGCAAGGATGCGAGAACACGCCTCCACCACGCTGAGCAGAACCAAGCAGGCCGGACGGAGGGCCGAGCAGAACCAAGCAGGCGGGACAGAGGGCCGAGCAGAACCGAGCAGGTGGGACGAAGGGCTGAGCAGAACCAAGCAGGCGGGACGGAGGGCTGAGCAGAACCGAGCAGGCGGGACAGAGGGCCGAGCAGAACCAAGCTCAGCCAGCTCACCGCCCCAAGGGTCCCGCTCCTGCCTTCACCCGAGTCCAGTCCCGTCTGACACGGAGCTGCCCTCTCTGGACACCGAGGCTGCCTCACCGTCTCCCTCAACCACGCGCTGTGGTCACCACCCCAGAGGCCAGGCCACGGGCCACAGAGGCGGCTGGGCTCTCTGCCCACTGAGCAGCACCGTGACAACCGGGACCGCACCGGGCAGCCCGCCGCGAGCGCGGGCACTCACAGCACGGGCTCTGAACCGGAACGCGCAGACGGCAACGAGGCAAAAACAGAAACAAAACCAAAACAACCACCCGGAGACAGTGAAACACAGCGTGAGACGGTCTGCGACCTCGGGAAGCACAGCACACTGCAGGGGGCCGCTCCGACAGGAGGCGGAGGCTCCAGGCCTCACCCTCGGGCCCGAGAGGGCGCCACGGGCCGTGCACAGACGGGCCCCCAAGAGCCAGCGTGCCCCCCACGGAGGACAGGGCCCGGCCGCACGGGTCCTAGCCGGCCCGGTCAGCACTGGGTGCCCCCTCCCTGCCCACCAGGGCCAGGTCAGGGAGCGCTGATGAGACAAGACTGAAATCAGACCCAAAGGCCTCCAGCACGGCACCGCGTGTCCCGGCACGTGACCCCGGGCTACAGGAGTGAGGGCGGTCTCAGACACAACGAGAGCAGCCCGGCACCCTCGGCTCTCGGCTCTGAACCGTGGCCGCTGTACAGCGCCCACCGACGAGGAGCACGAGCCGGCCCGTGGAGAGGAGGCTCCGTGGGCCGGCCCAGGACACGAGTGAGGGTGAGAATGCTCTGGGAGAACTCGCTGCCACGTCCCAGGTCGGCAGCAAAGGCAACCCTGCGGGAAGGCGAGGAGGCCCGAGGACGGCCAGAGACACCCCCACCCCCTTTGGAGGCTGACGACAAAGCCGTCGGGGCGGGGGCGGCCAGAGAAGGTGAGAGCCGCCCAGTGCGGCCGGAGCGGGCGGGCCGCAGGAAGGCCAGCAGAGGGCTCCCCGCGTTTCACCAGGAGCTGCGAGGCCGCAGACCCGCTACGGGGGTCACGCCAAACCACACGTGGGAACATGGGAGAACATGAGAAGACCCATATCACCATCCCCATCCCCACGGGGACCCCGAGGCTGCCGCCCTGTCGTCGGCCAGTGCCGGGGGGCGTGGGACGGCCGGTGTGCGCTGGGCGGGATGGACGCTCGTCTCTTCAGCGGCACGAGGCCCCGAGTCGGCTCAGCACCGTCCTCCGGCGCATGTCCCAGAGAGGGACAGCACGTGTCCACCAGAAGCCGACGGGACGGCCCAGCAGCTCCGTGTGAACCGCCCGGAGCGGAGCCGACACGCGGCCCTCAGGAAGGGCCAGATGGAGGAACGGCTCTCGGGTCGACAGTCACAGGGTGGGGGCGGTGACGCAGGTCTGCACGTGTGTCACGGACGGCCACACGCAGTGTCCTGGTCTGGACGTAGCCCCGTCACTGAGCTGTCCCAGGAGGGCAGGGGAAGGGCCTGCGGTCACGCCCATCAGCACTGCAGGCCGGGCCGGGAGCCCAGCAGGGACAGACAGCCCCGGGGCCTGCGCCTGGCGCCCCCACGTCGACCGGCCCGCAGACACTCGTCAGGACCGGCGGCGAGGAGACACCAGCTGCCGGCTCGGCCAGAATGCGTGCTCTCAGACTCCGGGCCTCGGTCCTCGACGGAGGAATGCCAGCCGTGCCCCGGAGCGCGGACTACTGCTGCCGCTAAAAATACCCGGGACGCCTCCGAAGGAAGCGCTTCCTTTTATAGACGAGGACGCGGGTTCCCGGAGGCAGCGGCTGGGCCGGCAGGCGGAGGGTCAGACGTGGGCCAGGACCGAGCTCAGAGCCGGGTGCCCCAGCACAGCGCGCACTGCAAACCCCACACAGCCAGCAGCCAGCATTAACTTTTATTTTAAAAAATCAAGCCATGCCCTGGCTGGTGTAGCTCAGTGGATAGAGCGTCGGCCTGCGGACTGGAGGGTCCCAGGTTCTATTCCAGTCAAGGGCACGTGCCCAGGTTTCGGGCCAGATCCCCGGTAGGGGGTGTGCAAGAGGCAGCCGATCAATGATTTCCTCTCAGCATTGATGTTTCTCCCCGCCCCCTTTCTGAAATCAATAAGAATATATTTAAGAAAATAAATAAATGAATAAATAACCGAGCCACGAGCTCGGAACGACTCATCAACTCCAGGCGAATCCCAGGTGAGCGATGTGCGCCTCAGGGAGCGGCCGAGCCGCCAGCGGGAGGTGGACCCTCGCGGGAGTGAGTGCGTCCTGGGGCCTGGGCCGGGAGAACATGGGTGCCCCGTCCTCCCCCCGCCCTGCCCAGCACTGTCTTACTCAGTGGTCCCACTGCCGTCCGTCCGTCCCTCTGGGAAGGAGGACCGCGGTTCCCACCTCTGCCGAGAGCACCTGGCCCTTGTCCCAGGCCCCAGGCGCGGCCGCCGTGTTTCCGCACAGAGGAAGCGGGGCACCCACGGGAGCTCACTCTGCCCCGAGGAGAGGGAGGGAGGGAGGGAGGGAGGGAGAGAGGGAGGAAGGGAGGGAGGGAGGGCGGCGGGTGATGCGTGTGCACGGCCCCCAGCTCTTTCAGGGGTGTCACCCGTGTGCGTGTCCCTCCAGGACGCTGATGCTTCCGGGTCAAGGGCACGTGCCTGGCATCTCTCTCTGTCTCTCTCTCTCGCCCTCTTTCTCTCTCCCCCCCCCTTCCCTTCCTCCCTCCGGCTCTCTCTAGGAATCAATGGAAGAAATGTCGGGGGGGCGGGGGCGGGGAGGAGTAAGACAACAAACAAAAGGAAAAGCAGACACAGGCGTGAGGAGAGCGGCAGCCGTGGCTCCGCGCTACCCCATGGCCGTGGGCCTCAGCAAGGGCCACACGGTGACCAAGAAGGTGAGCAAGCCGAGGCACAGCCGCCGCCGCCGCGGGCGCCACACCAAGCACACCAAGTCCGTCCGGGACATGATCCGAGAGGTGTGGGCTTCGCCCCCAGGAGCGTCGTGCCATGAGCTGCGCAAGGTCCCAAAGGACCAGAGGGCCCTGAATGCATCAAGAAGAGGACGGGACACGCGTTCACGCAGGAGGAAGAGAGCTGAGCAATGTCCTGCAGCCACGAGGAGGGCAGCAGCCAAGACGGGCTGCCCCCCGTCTGTGTAATAAAACCTGTTCAGGGGAAAAAACAAAAACAAACACAGGCGTCAAACCCCGACGCTGGAACCTCAGTCCGGTCCCCCGCCCGCTGCAGGCGTGCACGGAGGGGTGCTGGACCCGGACAGACCGAGATGGCAGCACGCGGGGGGGGGGGGGGGGGGGGGGCCGCATGCAGACCGCTTGGGCCGGCCAGGGCCGAGAGCCGCCGCCCACCCCCTCCAGCCCCAGGCCGGCGGGCACTCGGCGACGCTGCTCCTGGGACCTCGGGGACACGCGGGGTTAGGACGGGGCAGGGGCACGCTGTGCGGCCGTGAGGACGGTCGGTGACGTCTGAGGGTGCGCACGAAGGTCTCCCCGGAAGTGGGAGTACACGCATGTGACGGAGACCGGGGGACGCCACGCCCCACGCCAGCGGACGAGCATCCACGTGGCCGCCGCGTGTGGAAGCAGCGGCAGGAAGCCGTGGGGCCCGGGACACGGCGGCTGAAACGACACACCGAGCGCCGCGGCACGTCTCCGAGGGCGAACAGGCTCCCACCGCGGGCCCCTCCGGGCCGTGCCAGCCTGGACGCCCGAGCTGGGCCCCGCTGGCTGCCCCCTCGCTGCCCGCTCCCGGGCAGAGGCCGACCCGGGCCAGGGGCACCGCGGGCGTCTTCCGCTCTTGGAGAAGCAGCTCGGAACACACGGCAAACAACCCGCTCTCCGCCGACCGCCGCCTGCAGGGCCGGGGGGCCGGGCGATGCCACGCCCGTCCCCTCCAACGCCACACCGACCCTCGGACCCGGTGGTGACAGGCCTGGCGGAGGCAAAGGCCTCTCCTCCCCGGCACCGGCTCCAGGCACCGAGCCTCTGGCCGGCCCGGCTTCGCTCCCGCTCAGGGGCCGGTGGGCACTGTGGGCACTGCGGCCCCTCTCCGCCAAGCCCCGTGGCAGCGGTGACGGCACGGGGAGGGTCGCTCTGAGGCGGGTGCCTGACACCACGCGCAGCGTGCCCGTCTCTCCTGACGACCCGGCGGGCAGTGCCCCGCCCAGGCGGAGGAGTGCTCAGGGCACGGCCGGAGGGGGGACGCAGGCCGGCCCAGGCTGTGAGAGCTTTCCCATCCGCCTGTGGACTCACCTGCCAGCGGCTCCCGGCGCCGCGGCGTGCCCAGCACTGCAGGTCCCGGCCACAGGATGGGGCACGTCCCGCCGCACACAAACCGGCTCCCGAGGGCAGCAACCCCGAGCGGCCGGAGGGGAGCCGGGGACCGAGAGGCTCCGAGGCGGGAGAGGCGGCTTCAGGCCGCCGTGCTCCGAGGGCTCGCAGCCCTCCCGGTTGGGCCGAGCAGAACGGAGCGGCGGTGTCTGCTGTGGCACCGGGCGGCTCTGGGCCGCAGCGACGGCAAACTGATGGGCGGCAGTGGAGGCGAGACAAACCCCTCCCTGAGCGGAGGGCACGGCCTCGGACCCCGGGGCCTGTGCCCGGGGCAGCCGAGTCCCCGCCAGGCCAGGGACACCCAGTCCCACGCCCCCACGTGACCGGGATTCTGTCCCATTGAGACACGATAAAGCGATGCCCCTTCTTTTCAGTGTCGGGTCACCAGACAGCGGGCGGCGGAGGAGCCGGGACACGGGGTGACGGGCAGACCTGGGCCTCGGGCAGGGCGGGTGCTGTCTGGCGTCGTGAGGGACTGCAGACGTGGACGTGTCCTCTCTCTGAGAAGCCGCTGGGGACGAGGGGGGTGGGAGGCTACCCCCCACCCCCCGGAGTCACACACAGGCAGCAGAGCCCGTGGCGGACAGCTGGGTCTGGGGATCTGGCCAGAGGAAGCACAGGAGTTCTTTGTACTCGTCTTGCAACTTTTTTAGAAGCTTAACATTTTTTTCAAAATGGAAAACTTAAAAAATACTTAGAAATACTAAGCCCAGACCAAAAAAAAAAAAAAAAAAAATCACAACAAAAAAAGGAAGGAAGCAGGCGTGAGCCCACACCGGCCTCTCTCCTGCCTTCAGAAACGGGAACACCCCCTCTTAGCCACCCCCAAACCGGCATGTAAACAACCTAGAGTGAAACAACGCATTTTAAAACACGGGGCTCCATCTAGACCAGGGGTCGGCAAACTCAGTCGTCAACAGACCAAGTATCAGCAGTTCAATGATTGAAATTTCTTTTCTTTTCTTTTTTTTAACTCTTTTAATATGTTTTTATTGATTTTTCACAGAGAGGAAGGGAGAGGGATAGGGAGTTAAAAACAAACATCGATGAGAGAGAAACATTGACCAGCTGCCTCCTGCACACCTCCCATTGGTGATGTGCCGGCAACCAAGGTACACGCCCTTTGCCGGAATCGAACCTGGGACCTTTCTGTCCGCAGGCTGACGCTCTATCCACTGAGCCACACCGGTTTCGGCTGAAATTTCTCTTGAGAACCAAGTTTTTTAAACTTAAACTATATAGGTAGGCACATTGTTATTAACTTAACTAGGGTGCTCCTAAGCGGCCTTTGCTAAAAGCTCAAGGGGCCAAAGAGCCGCGGTTTGCTAACCGCTGCACCAAAGGAGTAGACGAAGGCCTTGACCAGCCTCGGCCAAACGTGTGCACAGAAAAGAAAGGGTGTACAGGCCGGGTGCACACCGCTCCTGTAAATATTTTAGGTTTTCATGCCACATGGTGTTTCTCAATGAAGCAGCCAAACAGCATGTATACTTGGCTGTGTTCCAATAAAACTTTATTTGTAAAAACAAGAATCTGGCACCATTTGGCTCACAGACAGTAGTTTGCTGACTGGATCTAAACGTGGCCGAGCCGGGCAAGCTGTTCCCCAGACGTTCCCCTTCTCCCTGGGCACGTGCCCCCTGAAGTGGCCGCTGGCACAGGAGCGGAGGGAGAGCTTCCACCTGGGGGCCCGCCCACCCCACCCACCCCCTCTGGGCCCTGCTGCGGCCTGGGCGGGGTGGCGGTGGTGGGTCACCAGCGGGTGCTGCCGGGTCCGGCGCCCAGGTGACAGGCCCTCGGCACCACAACAAACGCCTCCCGGAACTCCCGGGGGCGAGACCCGGTACTACCGCCAGAGGCTGGCCGTAAACACTCACCACTCAGCCAGTCTCCTAAGCGCGGCACTGCGCCGGCTCCGGAGCCGGCGGGCCCTCTTGGAGTCAGCTTCCCGAGGGCCGACACCACTGCAGTCACAGGCGGTGACAGCCAGGCTGGCAGGGGCCCCGGTGCGCACAGCGCCCTGCAGACGGGCGGGCGGGTGGCACACCACACGCCACGCTCAGAAAGACCGGGTCGGTTTGCAAGGACGGAAGCCAGCACTGCGAGGGGCCGGCTCCCGCAGCCACACCGCCGTGTAACCGGTGGCCCAGGCCCGCCCAGCGGTGCCTTCTCTCCCTGCCACCCAGGGCTCTCAGGCCCACCGACCAACCGACCGACCGACCGACCGACGACCCCGGGTTCTGAGCTCGGTGCTGGAGCACACAGCCGTGCAATCCTCGGAGCGGCAGCGGCCGAGGGGCTGACCGGTCAGCCCGCCAGCAGCCAGCCTCCCAGAGAGCGGCACCTCGTCGGTGGCAGCGGGCCCAGGCCAGGCCGGCGCACGGTCTCTCTCACCGGGGGCGCGCGGGCACACACACACACACACACACACACACGACACTGCAGTGACAGCACTCCCGCCGGGGCGGGGTCCCCCAGGCGGGGGCCACACGCGTGCCTCTTCAGTGACCGCAGACTCACGGGAGACTGAGTGGAGCGGGCTCTGCGTCCACCCGCACGCCCAGGCTGCCCGGACGGCCACGCCCACAGCACCCGCCACGGCGCGGGCTCTCGGCTCTGCACCGACCAGCTGGCTGACGCGGGGGCAGCTGGAGCTCTGTCCCCCACCATCTGCAGAGAAAGTGCGCGGAGACAGCGGTGGCCCCCGGCCGGAGCCCGTGGGCTCTGCACCCCGGTCTGCGAGCAGCCGACAGGGCGGCAGCAGCGATGTGGTCCCCCCCGACACACACACACACACACACACACACACACACACATGCTTACCCAGGTGGGATTCCCCCACACATTCACACATGCTTACCCGGGCATGATCCCCCCCAAAACACACACACACACACACACACACACACACACGCTTACTCAGGTGGGACTCCTCTCAACATACATACACACATGCTTACCCGGGTATGATCCCCCCCACCACATACACACACGCTTACCCGGGCAGGATTCCCCATACACACACACACACACACACACACACACACATGACAGCGTGGAGACGAGGTGCCAGCCATACAGATCATCGGGACGTGACCCTCTGCATGTTAAACACTTGGCTGGGGGTCGGCAGCCGTCTAGGATCGGCGTGCACCGTAACTGCTGCTCCTGAAGAGGACGCCGAGGCCACACATCTGTCTCCCGGCTCCCAGGCTGACGGGAACAGACGGCCCACACCGGCCCGCACACCTCAGAGCTGCGGGAACCACACGGGGGCGGGTGTGTGTGTGTGTGTGTGTGTGCGCGCGCCAGGGACCACGCCCGAGCTGCGGGCAGGGCATCTGAGGGCACGCGGAGGGAGGGCGGTGTGGCTGAAAGTCCCAGGGGACAGCGGGCAAAGGGCTCCGGTCAGAGCCGGACACCCCACCCACCTGGGCACGCCGCCTGGGGGCCACCCGGCCAAGAGCAGCCCCGTGGTCCACGGCAGAGCGGGCACGGTGCCCGGCAAACCGGGACACACGCTCTGCCGGCTCGGCCGGACCGGGCTCAGCCAGCGCCTCCCGCTCCGCGCACACCGCGGCCTCGCTCCCCCGCCCGCCCTCCCGCCCGCCCGCCCGGCTCTGCCAGGAGCCGGGAGCTCCGCGCTACCAGCCGGGAGCCAGCGCCAGGCTGCTTCCAGGAAGCGCAGGCGGCCCCTCCCTGAGGTGCCGGGACGGAGGTGCCATGGCAACGAGGCGCCGCTGCGCTGGCGTTGTCGTTAGCTCAGAAGTCTGGCCGGCCTCCGGGGACCTGCGGTCCGTCCGGGTCCCGCGCCTCTCCTTCCCGCACACGCCACGTGGCCGTCGTTTCCAGAACGCGACGGGACACGCAGAGCCCACACCCTCTCCCCCCAGTGACAGAGGCTCCCGAACCGCTCCCCACGCTCCGACAGGCAGCACCGGGTTTCTGACACACGACACAGACGTCGGCAGGCGAACTGCGGGCTGGAGAGAGGGGTGCGTTTTAAAGCCCCTTTAAAGGGGTCGGGAGCCCCTCCAGAGTGAGTCTGACGAGACGCAGCCTGACTCCGAGCAAGTGTTTACGACACAGTAACTGCCAGCCGGCAGAAACCCAGAAAAAAGCCGTTATTCAGAGAGAGCGCCACGTTTCCGTCTGTTTTAAAAACCGCCCTGGCCATGTGGCTTAGTGGATGGAGCCCAGGCCTATGGACTGAGGGTCCCGGGTTCGATTCTGGCCAAGGGCACATGCCTCGGGTACAGGCTCCTCCCCTGCCCGGGCCCTGGCCGGGGCTCGTGCAGGAGGCAACCAGGTGGTGTGACTCTCATGTCGATGCTTCTCTCTGTCTTTCCCTTTCTCCTCCTCTTCTAAAAACCAATGGAAAAATATCCTTGGGTGAGGATTAAAAAAAAAAAATCCTCACCTGAGAACACATTTTTATTGATGAGAGACAGAGACGGAGAGGGAGAGAGAGACATCAGCTGGCTGCCTCCCGTACGGGCCCTAAGGGGGTGGCACGGGGAAGACGCTCCAACCCAGAGCCGCTGGCCAGCCGTTCCATGTCTTGTCCCAGCACCCCTCTCCGTTCTGCAGCCTCAAACCATCTCCTCTGCTCCACCAGCACCCCCCGACACGCCACCCCCGACACGCCACCCCAAAACACACCACCCACCCGACATGCCACCCCGGAACACACCACCCATGGACACGCCACCCCCGAACACACCACCCGACATGCCACCCCAAAACACACCACCCATGGACACGCCACCCCCGAACACACCACCCGACATGCCACCCCAAAACACACCACCCATGGACACGCCACCCCCGAACACACCACCCGACATGCCACCCCAAAACACACCACCCATGGACACGCCACCCCCGAACACACCACCCGACATGCCACCCCAAAACACACCACCCATGGACACGCCACCCCCGAACACACCACCCACCGACATGCCACCCACCTGAACATGCCACCCACCTTCATGCCACTCCCCGAACACACCACCCCTGACATGCTACCCACCTGACATGCCAACCAGAACACGCCACCCACCAAACATACCACCCACCTGAACATGCCACCCACTAACATGCTACCCCCGAACATGCTACCCACCCGACATGCCACCCCGAACATGTCTTCCTTCAGAGAAGGCTCTTCTGGCTCAACCTCTTCCTCTCCGGTCATCACGGGCCACGCCTGAGAGCCCGTCTCCCCTGTGGTGTCCGTGGCCCTGCCTGCTCCACACGTCACAACACGTCACAACAGACCATCCTCCCGCATCACAGCTCTTTCTCCACACGGAACAGCCAGACCCGACACCCGCTCTTGTCCCAAGCACAAACCCAACACGGCCCAGGCCCAGCCCCGGACCAGCACCGCCCAGGGCCCTGACATGTCTACACGTGTGAGGAAGGCCTGGGGGCGGCCCCTGACAGGGCGGGGTCAGACACACTTCCTGTCCCCTGGAGGGCGGGCCCTGGGCTCACCCTGCTGTCTTCCCTCAGCCCGGGGCACGTCCCATTAATTTCGCTATAATAACTACTTGCGTAAAGGCCAGAGACTAATTTGATCTTCTTCAAATGACCCGCTGGAATAGCAACGAGAAGCTGTGTTCTGTGTGTTTTCATTTACACAGTAACATTTATGTAGTAACCTGCTTGGGTGGTTACAATTAACGACGTTACACGTGCAGAGGCCGTGATCTGTAGCGTGCCAGTCACCGCATGCTGGGGGGGAGGGGCCAGCACGGGGAGTGGAGGCGCGAGGAGCCACGCCGCGCAGGTGACAAAAGGAGGCCGGCCTCGGCAGCGGCTTCCTGGCAGACAGCCACCCCCACTGCCTCGGAGGCAAGTCTGGCCCAAAGTCACATCCACTCTGCGCCAGCCTCAGGCCCACCTTCAGGAGTGACAGGCACACGAGCGGACCTGTGACGCGGACACTCACGGGGAACCTCACAG
The DNA here is from genome assembly GCA_963924515.1 of Vespertilio murinus. Taxonomy (NCBI): domain Eukaryota; kingdom Metazoa; phylum Chordata; class Mammalia; order Chiroptera; family Vespertilionidae; genus Vespertilio; species Vespertilio murinus. Next base: position 1,659,160 of record OZ004708.1, on the reverse strand, counting down.
GCCGCCCGGCCGGCGGAAAGGAGAGGTGAGAGGGAGCGGGCGGGTCCCGGGCACCAGCCAATCGGAGGCACCCGACGCTTCCAGATTCAACTCAGACACAGACATTCCCGCGGCAGGAGGGGGTCCGACCCTGCCTGGGCGCTGGCGGGGAGAAATCCTTGGCTGCTGAGGGCGATAGCGACCCTGTGGTTAGGTGCCAAGAGAAGAATCTTTATCTTTAAGGCAGGGCCACAGGACGTTTGTGATTTGCTCCCAAATGACAGGCAGGAACAAGGTGAGTGGGGGCAAAGATAAACCACGTTTGGCTGGAACCCAAGGCGTGTGTGGAGGGCAGTGTGTACGGGGTGAGCCCAAGTCTCATGCAACCTCAGCCCACGAGCAGCGAACACCACCCCCAGTGGGGACCCTAACGTGGGGTGAAGACACGCGTGACGTCAGACAGTCGTGCACAGAGAGTCGTGCACAGCGGTGCACCGGTGCCTGAGGCCCGAGTGGAAGTCTGCCGTGAGCTTCCCGTGTCAGAGGAACCCGTGCACATGGGCTCCCCTGATCGCCTCCACGCCAAGCCCGGGCTTCAACAGCCCAGAGGGTACCAGGAGCGCCCGGGCCAAGTTTCTGCAAGAGAGACTGCGCGGACTGCGGACGGACTGCCGTCAGCTGTGCCGCCTCCAGAAGCCAGCAGCCCTCTCCAGGAGCACACACAGGAGTCCCTCTGCCCTCCTGCTCTGGTCCCTGCCCCACCCGGCCTGCGGCATCAATCACAGGCTAGCAGCCACAGGCTGGGCAGCCCAGGAATGTGGGCCCTGCGGACCCCGCCCTGGGATGCCCCCCGGAGAAGCCCAGCTCCTGGGGTGTCGCCTGCAGAGCACACGGACGTGGTCCGGCCTGCTCCGCTACTGCCTCCCTGGCCACCGTGTCCTCCCTGAGCTAGGGGAACCCGAAACCGGGGGGAGGCCCTGCCCCACAGCCCGGCGGCCGGAGCCTGGAAACAGGGCCGCTGGGCCGGCGCGGCCTGAGTCACGGAGCCGGAGCCGCGGGGAAGGGCGGGGGGCTGTCTGCCTGGTTCCCACAGGCGTGGCCCCGAAATGCGGCTAATGGCCGGGCGGGCGGGCCTGCCGGTTCCCGGAGAGACAGCAGCCGGGAGACGCCGGCTCCGCGGCCTCTCCCCCGGCTTCCCGCACGCCTTTCGTGTGTGCAAAGCGCAGTGAGTCACTGTCGACGCTGCCGCTTCGCGGACTGTCCGGCCGGCGGCACCTTTACCACCGATTTTACCACCGATTTTACCACCGATTTTACCCCGAGCGCGGCCCGGGGCTCCGCCGGGAAAGGACGGCGAAGCCGGGCGCGCGCGGGGCTGCGGGGTCACACCGCCGGGGACGCCGGGGACGGGGGCGGAGGGAGGCGCGGAGGGCGCCGGCGGAAACGAGTAGAAAAGGCCCCCCCCCCCGGGCGGCGCGTGGGAACCGGAAGCGGGGAAAGTGAGCGGGGCGGAAGGAATACCGGGAGGTGGCGGAGCTCGCGCCCCGCCGGGCCGGGCTGAGCGCCGGGCGCCGCCTTCCACGCTCACCCCGGCACCGGCCTCCCTCCGCGGGTTCGGACCTGTCCCCCGCCTCCTGCGGGAGGGGGCCGGGCCTGGGGAGAGGAGGGGGCACCGCACCTCCGCTCCACCCGCCCGGCGGGGACAGGGGCGACCCCAGCGTCCGGACCGGGCGGGACAGGGGCGGCCGCCAGGGTCCAGGCCGGCGGAGCGACCCCCGGGGCCAGGGCCGGCCGGGCGGGGCCGGGGGGACCCTCGGGGCCAGGGACCAGGCCGGGCGGGGTCGGAGACCCGGTGCCCAGGCCGGGCGGGGGAGGGCGTCGCGGGCGGGCGGCCGGGGTCGGCGCACTCACTGCTTGGGCAGCTGCAGGGCGGGCGCGCCGCGCCGCTGGAAGGCCCCGTCCACGAAGACGCCGTTCTTGCCGAGGCAGCGCAGGAAGAAGTGCGGCTCCTGGAAGGTGAGCTGCAGGTGGCGCCGCGAGATGAAGCTCGACAGGCCCATGCTCACGTCCACCGAGCCCTGCGACGAGTTGCGGCCGATGGTGACGCTCGGCTGCCGCATGAGGAACTCGAACTCGCGGCCCTCGAGGCGCGCCAGCACCGGCCCCGGGCTCCGCCGCACCGAGTCGGCCGCCGCGGCCACCAGGGCCTCGCCCGCCGCGCCCCCCGCGATCGCGCCCGGCGGCGGCGGCGGCGGCGGGGGCTGGGCGGGCGGCGGCGGCGACGGGGCGGCGGCGGGCGCGGCGGGCGCGGCGGCGGCGGCGGCGGCGGCGGCGGCGCAGCGCGCGGGGCTGCAGGGCGCCGAGCGCAGCGCCAGCAGGGCGCGGGCCCCGCTGTCCTCGCCGACTTCGGCCATGTTCGCGCAGCTCCGGGCGGCCTCCGGCGGCGGCGGCGGCGCGGCGGCGGGGGGCGGGGCCCGCGGGGCGGCGGCGGGCGCGGAATCCCGGCCTGGATCGCGCCCAGCGGAGCGGAGCCGCGGGCCGCGCCACGCCCGTCCGCCGGGGCTCGCGGGGCTCGCGGGGCTCGCGGGGCGCCGTGTGCACCCGGCCGGCCGGCCGCTGCGCCTGCCCCAGGGCCGCCCCGGCCCCCCGGCCCCCCGGCCCCCGGCCCCGGCTGGATGTCCGCCGCCCCGTCCTCGGCCCGAGGGGACCGGGGAGGGGAACCCGCTCGCCCCCGAATGTCTAACTGAAAAGCGTTGGCCACCCGGTGCCCCGGTTCCTTTGGAGCCTCCCCTTCACCAGCCGGAGGCCGTGCCCGCGTCGGGGCGGGAGGGGCAGCGGCCTGCCCTCCAGACCGCAGTCCGGTGCGTCCAGGCCCCGGGCCTCCTCTGGCACAAACGGGAAGGCTTCTGCCCAAACCACTGGCCCCCATGGCCGTGCCCCGCGGCGCCACAGGTGTGCCCAGGGCCGCTCGGGCCTGCCACGCGTGGACACCCACCGGCCGCCTGCAGGTCCTGCCTCCTGAGCAGCCATCGTGGGCGACAGTGACCGCTCCACCGGAGAGGCCGGGAGGGGCAGCGACAGGCACCAAAGACCCGAGAATCTGCCTTCTCCCGCTCCGCAGGCCCAGAGGACCAGCCCGCTGCTTCCCAGGGTGCGGGACAGGAAAGGGAAAAGCTGGCGAGCAGAGCCTCCCACACGGGCCTCCGAAGCTGGTGCAGAAGCCACGGGGGCAGAATTAACTCCAAGGCGCCCAGCGCTGGGCTGCCCTGGGAGGTGCCCATGAAGGCCCATTAGAAAGAAGCGGCAAGCCCTAGCTGGTGTGGCTCAGTGGATAGAGCATTGGCCTTTAGACTGAAGGGTCCCAGGTTCGATTCCAGCCAAGGGCACATGCCTGGGTTGTGGGCTCAATCCCCAGTTGGGGCATGCAGGAGGCAGCCGATCAATGATTCTCTTTCATCATTAATGTTTCTATCTCTCTCTTCCTTCTCCCTTTCTCTCTGAAATCAATAAAAAATATTTAAAAAAAAAAAAAAAAAAGAAGCGGTGAGCCGTCTGGAGAAACCAAACCGTCCATTCAAAAATGCCAAAGTGTGCCGAAACCGGTTTGGCTCAGTGGATAGAGCATCCGCCTGCAAACTGAAGGGTCCCAGGTTCGATTCCGGTCAAGGGCATGTACCTTGGTTGCGGGCACCTCTCTGGTGAGAGGTGTGCAGGAGGCAGCTGATCAATGTTTCTCATAAATGTTTCTGGCTCTCTGTCCCTCTCCCTTCCTCTCTGTGAAAAATCAATAAAATATATTTTTTTAAAAGGACAAAGCATGTGAGCAGATCCTTCACCAAAGACACACGAGTGACAGACAGGCATGGGAGACGCATCTGGCATCATTAGTGGTGAGGGGGCGGATTGGAAGCGCCCGGTGCCCCTCCCCTGGTGCTGGAAGGTCCGGGGTCCCACCACCTGGGAAACACTTGAGCCACGTCTTAGGAAGTGAACTGACTTACCTGTGACCAAGTCAAACACCTGTACACAGAGGCACGCAGTGGGTTTACTTCTGTACCACCAGCACCCGGAGACACTTGGCGGTCCGCGCCGGGAAAAGGAGTGGGATACCCCCACTCGGCATCACGGGGGACACCGAATGATTTGGTTGTGGGGTGTCCTGGAAAAAGCCGAACTGCAGACACGGAAGCAGAGGGGTGGTCTGCCAGGGCTGGAGGTCTGGGGGAGGCTGGCCACGTGCCACGTGGGAGGTTTCCTGGCGCGCCCGTGGTGGCGCCTGTGGGACTCCTTATTTGTCAGGGCAGCAGGAGGGTTCACTGAGAGCAGCGGGTTTGGCTCTCTGTCAATCAGCCTTAATTTAAAAGTTTTTAAAAAATCTCTAGCTTGGGCTTACAGACCCAAAACAAGTATTAAGAACCGTGCGGCACAACTCGGAAGCCACGAGCTACATTTATGCTCTACTTAGCAGGGAACAAGGTACCAGGGGTGGGCAAACTTTTTGACTCGAGGGCCACCATGGGTTCTTAAACTGGACTGGAGAGAGGGCCGGAACAAAAGCAACCTGACCATGCTGGCACTCTCCTCTTGGGCTGCTGGTGAAGGAGCGGAGGGGAGAGCAAGAGAACCCTCCGCTCTTTCGGCTCCACGGGCCGGATAGAACAGCCGAACGGGCCGTAGTTTGCCCACGGCTGAGTTAGAAACTGTTCCCAGCGGGTGAGTCACCTTTCGGTGCGGGGTCTGCAGCCCGATTGGCTAGGGGCAGAGGGGGACACCCATGGTGGTGGCGCTGCCCGAGGGTGGCTGGCGGCCACGTCTGCCCCTCCTCCCTCGTCTACCCGAGTCGGAATCACGCCAGGCAGCCGGGGCCACCGGGAGGCGCTGCCCAGTAGCCCTGCCATGAGCCCCAGGGCCTCGCCTGGACACATTCCCGTGGGGACGGGCACGGCGGCGGGGAGAGCCCTGCGCATGGGATCCTCCTGGAAACCCAGCCCGGCCGTGGCTGAAAGGGCGCCAGGAGGGGAGCCCCGTGTCTGAGAGCCCCAGGCCACACCCAGGGGCGTCCACACACACGGGCACCTCGAGGGCCTAGAGCTCAAAAATGCAGGGTGTTCCCCAAAATGTCCGCGCACACTTTGAGTAACCATACTGGCGGGGTCTATTAAAATCGACCTCATTTTCTTTTTAAAAATATTTTATTTATTTTATTTTTAAAATATATTTTATTGATTTTTTACAGAGAGGAAGAGAGAGGGATAGAGAGTTAGAAACATTGATGAGGGAGAATCATCCCCTACTGGGGATGTGCCCGCCACCAAGGTACATGCCCTTGACCGGAATCGAACCCGGGACCTTTCAGTCCACAGGCCGACACTATCCACTGAGCCAAACCGGCTTTGGCCGACCTCATTTTCAAAACAGCCACCAGCTGTCAGTGTGTGCACATTTCTGGGGACACCCTGCATTGGACCAACGAGCTTCCTTTTCCTGTCACGGCGTCACTTCCTGCTGCTGCCGCTGCCTCCTCGGGTCCTTCCTGTGGCCCCTTCCTGCGGGGTCCCAGGGTTCCACACGGCACAGGGACGGGACCCGAGGCCATTCCCAAGAGGCCGGTCACCGCTGCAGAGGGCAGGCAGGCAGGCAGGGGGTCCCACGGAAGCACTGCCCGGCCCCGGGGACCCCAGCCACCGGGAGGGGAGACCCCGGGCCCCGGCCTGGGCAGGCGGCTTGTTCTTCGTCCCCAGCCCCGGCCTCTGCCATCACAGCTCCACGCACTGGCCGGCCACGCCAGGAAGTCTTCGTTGCCACGGACCCTGTTGCCACCGGGCGAGGCGCCGTGGGGGCTGCCCCGGAGGCGATACACCCACAAGGCAGGCTCTTCGCTGCGGGGCTCAGCGGTTGAGCGTGGACCTATGACCCAGGAGGTCAGGGTTCGATTCCCGGTCAGGACACAGGCTCCATCCACTGTGTGGGATGTGCAGGAGGCAGCCGATTTGTGATTCTCTCTCATCACTGATGTTTCCCCCCCCCTCCTCTTTGAAATCAATAAAAACATTTAAAAATTATTATTTTTTAAAAAAAGACGGCGTGTGTCACTGGTGTGTCACGGCGTGTGTCACTCCTCTGCTGCTGGTGACAAATGGCTCCACACGGAGCGGCTGGGGCGCCTCGGGTGACAGCTGCGGCTTCTGGCTGCGGGGCTCTTGTGCGGTCACGTCAAGATGTTGGCGGGCTGTGTCTTCTGGAAGGTTCTCTGAGCCCGAGGGCCCGGTGCAGTGGGAGGGGCCTGGCGGGTGAGCCTGGGGGCTGGGGCCCCGCGGGCCGTTTCCCCGCTGCAGAGCCCGCTGGGCGAGCCGGCAGTGGGCCCGGGACCCGGGACCCAGAGAAGCTCGCTCACGTCCTGCTGAGGCCGTTTGTGAGGACAGCGGAGGGGTGAGGGGCGCAGGACTCAGTCTGAGGGCCCCTCACAGAGGGCTCCCCCCATTTACTACCCCCCCCCCACACACACACAGAGGCCCCCAGCGGCGGCTCCGGGCCGGCGGGCTGGACGGTGGCAGGAAGCTGCCCCCTCCCTGGCGGAGGTCAGGATGGTTCCTCTGGTCTTTACCCTGAACACCTTGGGGGGGGGGGGGGCTTTCTGGGGGTGAATCACAGACCTGTCGGGCCCTCACCTCCACTCTGGTCCTCGCGGCCTCCAGCCCCGCCCACGCGTGTCTGAGCCCATGGCTGTCTGGCCCCAGTGTTCCCGTCTGGCGGCGCTGCGTGTTCAGGGCGCGGCCTCGGCCCCCCGTGCACCCCTCGGCCTTGGGTGGGGTCACGGCCAAGGTCGTCTGGTCGGAGAGCTGCTCCAGCCGAGGGGGGAGAGGCACCGCCATCCGCTCAGACACACCGGCCGGCCCCTCAGCGGGACGCGCTGGCACGAGGCTCAGGTTTCAGAGAGAAACCCCAGGGCGGCGGCTCGGGGTGCCCCCCCCCCCCGGAATAATCAGCTCCAGCTTTCCTCTCCGTGCACCACTCCCCCCGAGGCTGGTCCTCAGGAGAGAGCGGCGATGGGCTTGGCGGGCTCTGCCCAGGCCCAGGCGAGGCGGCGGCTGCAGAGGCGGCTGTGGCGGCCGTGGGGGGAGGGAGCGGGCAGGCGGGGGAGCAGCGGCCGCTTGGTCCAGCCCGGGGCCCGCAGGCAGCAGCCGGACGCCAGTTCAGCTTCCTCACAAAGACTGAAGCTCAGCCCTGCACGTCGCGGAGAGCGTGGACACGCAGGACAGAAGGCAGCCTCCGTGTTCCCATGAGCCCGCGGAGCGACGGCCGTGTGTGGTCAGGGCCAGGCCACCCGGAAGCCGCCAGGTCTCCCCGGAAGCACACCTCAGCCCCACACCTCCGACCACTCAGTGCGCATCGAGGACGAGGTCACAGCCACGGCGGCCCCCCTGAGGCCCGACAGGCCCGGTGGGCAGACTTCCCGCCAGAGTTTGGGTATTTCTTCCCGACAGCTCTGCTGAGGGACAGCGTCCGTGCCGACGTCCACACGAGGCTGGTGCGCGGCTTCGTCGTGTGTGCAGCCACCCCGCGTCACCGCCGCCCGGGGTGGGAAACGACCGACTTAGAATAACTCAGAATCCCCTCACCCCCGGCTCCCCGTCATCGAGCGGGTCCTCACCGGGGAAAGCAGTCCAGACATTTCTTAGAGTTCGACTTCCCGGCTGTGAGATCCAACACTCACACCCCGAGGAATCTACTCGAGACGTGAAAACACACATCAGAGACACGTCCGTGTGTGTTGACAGCAGACTCCTTCACAAAACCCAGGCGGGGAGCCATCGAGTGTGGGTTAGTGGGACTGATTTTAAAAAGCTTCGTTACGGTCACACAGTCAAGCTCTCTCTCTCTCTCTCTCTCTTTTTTAATATATACACTTTATTTTGTTTAAATATATTTTTATTGATTTCAAAGAGGAAGGGAGAAGAGAGATAGAAACATCCATGAGAGAGAGAATCACGGACCGGCTGCGGCCTGCACATTCCCTACAGGGGATGGCCCCCGAAACTGGGGCCTGTGTCCTGATGGGGAATCGAACCGTGAGCTCCGGGTTCATAGGCTGACGCTCAACCACGGAGCCACACGGGCCGGACCAGGCCTCTCAGCGAAGCCGGGGACGGGCTGCTGACAGACACAGTACGCAGGAGCCCACCCCTGTGCGTGGCCAGAGGCGCCAGACACACAGGGTCCGGAGCTGCTCCTTCTGTGCGTGAGGCTGGGGCAGGAAAGGGAGGGCACCCCTTCCCTCTCGGAGGCCCTGGGGTAACCCCACTGAAAACAGGAGCCTCCAGGCCTGCAGCCCCGGCACCCCCACTTCCAGAAACCAGGACGGGGAGGAGGGAACACAGCCCGGGGAGGACGGGGAGGAGGGAGCACCCTGCGCACACGGGCCGGCAGCAGGGTGTGTGTGTCTCCGTGGCTCCCGCTCCTGAGGAGAGGCCTGGCTCTGGTGACTTTGGGGTTTTTGAAGGTGGCTCCTCTCTCCTGGTTCGGCGGCTGCCAGGGACTCAGCAGCTCCGTGTCGGGCCTGAGCTCACGGAAGCTGCTGGTGAAACATTAGCCAGGCCCGCCTGGGGCAGATCCCCGCCCGGCCCGCTCCTCTTTGCTGTGTCATCACCTGTGAGCGCACGTTTACCCAGCACGCACCGGGCCTGTGGGCGTGAGGGCTTGGCGCGAGCACGGCCTCACCTCGGGGACACTAGGTGTTGCGTTGGCTCCGCCCCCTCTCACTCACAGATGTTCAGACCTGGTCAAAGGTCAAAGGCCAGAAGGTTCAACCTAAACTTAGAACCAAAACCCAAGTTAGGAAGGTACCTCCAGCCCGACCCATGCGGCTCCCTAGTTGAGCGCTGACCTATGAACCAGGTCACAGTTCAATTCCCAGGTTGGGGCATGTTTAAAAACACGCTGGTGGCTCTTGGCTCCGTGCCTGCTCATGGGCACCTCAGACTGAGCCCACAGCCCAGGAGCCGAGGGGCAGTGTCGCTGGCCGGCCGCGTGTGCCCCGCAGGGGCCCTCCCCGCGTGCCGGGCGCCCCGGCTGGTTGGGGACTAGGTTGAGGAGCCTCCTGGGACACAGGACGTCATGGCTGCTGGCACTAGAGTAGAAGGGAGACCCCCCCCCCCGGGTTCCCTGGGGTCCATCGGCATCGTCTTCCGTTTGGGGCGCTGACCATTCCTAGGGGAACTCCCTCTCGGGTCTCCTTTTCTTTCTCACTTTTTATTCTTATTGATTTCAGAGAGTAAGAGGAAGGGAGGGAGGGAGGGAGGGAGGGAGGGAGAGAAACATCAGTGATGAGAGAGAATCACTGATCGGCTGTCTCTGCACGCCCCACGCTGGGGACGGAGCTCCCAAACCCGGCCTGTGCCCTGACCGGGAACTGAACTGTGACCTCCTGGTTCCTAGGTCAACGATCAACCACTGAGCCACGCCGCCAGCATGTTTTAACAGAAAGGGCTGAGAGAGCGAGCTGTTAGCTGGTAACTGCAGGGGCAGCAACAAATGAGTGGGTGTGAACCCGGGCTGGAGCCATAGCAACAGGAAGGGCCATGGACAGGGTCGGCTGGGCCGGGGCTGGAGGCCCTGGGGGCAGGGTCTGTTAGGAAAGCAGCTGTCCGCGAGCCAGCGCACAGAAACTGGAGCAGGTGGGGACCCCAAGGGGAGAAACCGGGGAGCCATAGTCCCCTCCCACCTCGCAGGCTGGGTCTTCGCCACCTCCTGGCACCTCCCAAGCCCAGCCGGACACCACAGAGCCGCTCTGGAGGGGGGTGTGGAGGCCCAGGCCCTACCTACCCCTTAGGGACCACCCTCCCCGCTCCCGTCACTCTCCCTTCCCCCGGGAAACCACGAGGCCAACTCTGGTGCTGCTTTCCTTTTTTTGCTAATCCTCCCTCACCCGAGGCTATTTCCCCATGGATTCTTAGCGTGGAAAGGAGGGGGAGAGGCAGAAAAACCAGTGAGAGACTCATCGACTGGTTGCCTCCGGCATGCGCCCCACTGGACAGCGATTTGGACCACAAAAACGGTAGCATGGGAGGAGTGTCAGAGAGTGGCTCCAATTTGTTAAACTTCATTTTGAAAAGGACACTTTGGTTAGAAATGCCACACACTCCCTGCAGGAAACCAGTAAGAAATCGTGTAAAAGAACCGAATCCCACACAGGATCCCCCGCTGGCTGCCCCACTAGTTCAGGCACTTCCTCAGATGGCCACTTCTTGTGTCCTGTCTCCGCCCCCCGTGACACGCGTGTCCCATCATAACAAGCCAGGTGGACAGCACTGCACACACGGCACCGCGCCAGCCGCTCCGGGCAGAACTGGCAGCCACTTCGGCTCTGGAGGGGCTCCAGGGCGGGGGGGGGGGGTGGGGGGTGGGAGGGTGGGGGGGTGCCCGAGCCCACCTTCCCCGCACCCCACGCTGAGTCCTGGGTGGGCTCAGAGGTCAGCATCCTCGGGAAGACGAAGTCCGTGCGGAGACAGGGTTGGTGGGGGGACGGGGATGTCTCTGAATTGTTTTGGGGGGCCCTGCGCAGGGATCTGTGCAGCAGACTGAAGGCAGCCGGCACAGCGGGTGTTTCTGGTCTGGACGCCCGCTGCCTGGCGCCCGGAGCAGCAGTGGGCGGGCGGCCGCAGACCTTCCCGTCGGGGAGCCTCAGGAAGCAGCCAGCTGTGATTAGGGTCCTCTGGCATTCCGCCCTTTCACTTGATTAGGGACCTGGCTCCACGCCCGCCTGCAGAGGGCTTCCTAGCTGCCAGGGTGGCGTCGGGGCGGCCTGACCCGGGCGAGGGCGGCCGTGTCTGCCCCCGAGGCAGAGTCCAGGCACTCAGTTCTGTGGACCCTCGAGGGCAGTGGGCAGCGCCCGACCACACGCCAGGCCCCGAGACTCGTTCCTTAGGTTTGTTCCTCGGTGGAAAGCGCGTGTGCCCTCTGGGGTTGGAGCCCCGCGCTGACCACAGGAGGGGATGCTACTGTCCCCCCCTCCCCTCGTCGGTGCCCGTGACTCCCCAGACCAGCAGGCAGGCCTACACCTGAGCACAGGCGCCCCCCCCCCCCCCCTCCAGCCGAGCCAAGGACACCGCCTTCTGGACGAATCTCAGGTCTGGATCCACCTGCTCTTTAAGCTCAGGCCTTCCCGGGTCCTGGGTTCGAAAGGACGTCTGCTCCCCAATGGGAATAGATGCCCGTGAATACTCTCAAGCCAGCCTTCCCCTTTCCCTTCGTGTTGAAATTAAGTGTTCATGGAAAAGAAGGCGCTTCCTCACGGAGCTGGGGCGACCTAGACTGAGCCTGGTGCTGGAAGGAGGGCAGCAGCTGGCCGCTCTGGTGAGCAATCTAGCAGGCCCGCCCGAGGCGGGGCCCCGGGGGATGGGTTTTCGGGGAAGAGATGGCTTGGTCTTCTGTTTAAAAAGAGAAGCCAGCGAAACCCGTCAGGCTCAGTGGATAGAGCGTCAGCCTGCGGACTGAAGGGTCCCGGGTTCGATTCCAGTCAAGGGCCCTTGGTTGTGGGCACATCCCCGGTAGGGGGTGTGCAAGAAGCAGCTGATGGATGATTCTCTCTCATCGATGTTTCTAACTCTATCCCTCTCTGTAAAAAACCAATAAACTAAAAAAAAAGAAGCCACACTTCATGTTGAAGATGAGTGATAGCACACAGCAGCGACAGGGGGAGAGACAAGGTTCAGGCTGTCTGAGGAGGAAGAGAAGTGGGCTTTTTGCTCTCTCCCAGCCTCCTGGTGAGCATCTCCGTAACCTTCTGCTCACCTGGGCGTCTGGTGTCTAAAGTAAAACCCGTCGGGCTGCAGGCGGGGAGCCCCAGCCCCGGGCCGCCTCAGGCTCGCCCTCTGCGTGACCGGCAGCTGCTCGCCTGCGAGTCCGGGAGGCGAGCGTCCCGCTAACATCTGGCCGGGGGTTGGGGACCTCTCTGCTGAGGAAGGAGGGTTGGTGTGACTCCTGTTCTGGCCTCTGAGGCACCTGAGGGACTGATCAATGGGAACCACCTCCAGATCTCAACAGAGCAGCAGCGAGAGCGGGGCGGCCGGCCTCGGTTCCGCACACAGAGCTCTAACGGCGGGCGCTGGGCCGCTGGCTGGGCCCCCAGCCCTGGTGCCTGGGGCCCGGAGGCCCTGGCCTTCCTCTGTGAGGTCGTACAGACAAGAGCCAAGGCTCCCCGGGAGGGCTCCTGAGCAGGCGCCAGGGCGCTGGGCCTCCGTGGCAGGGAGGGGCAGGCTGGTCTGTGGATGGACCGGGCTCCGGGGTCCTTACGGGGAAGGGAACCCACAGCCAGCAGCCCGGCGGGAGGGAACCTTCCCTTGTGCGGGGTCCACGGGGCTCAGGCCACCAGGGTAAAGACTTGTCTCTGGTTCCCTCTCTTACCCATCATACACCCGCCAATGAGCACACGTGAGCCTGAGAGCAGGGGCCGGAGGCAAGGCCCTGAGACAGCTGCGGGCGGCCACGGCGGCCCCCCATGCCTGCTGTCTGCCGCGGGGCACACGTCTGTCTGGGTGAGGTTGACGGTGATCCGTGTGCGCCCCTCCCCCGCCAAATGTGAGCCTCAGCCCGGGGTTTAGGTCCTTGCCCCCGGGATTTCCTGTGTGTTCCTGAACTTGGCCCTGCAGGGGTTTAAGGCAGTGGTCGGCAAACTCATTAGTCAGCAGAGCCAAATATCAACAGGATGACTGAAATTCCTTTTGAGAGCCACATTTTTTAAACTTAAAAAACCATACAGGTAGGTTCATTGTTATTAACTTAGGGGACTTCTAAGCTGGCCTTTGCTAAAAACTCAAGGGCCCGCGAGCCACAGTTTGCCGACCACTAGACTAAACGCGGCGGCTGGAGCGCGGCTTCCCGGACGCTCGCTCCCCGCGGGGCGGCCGCAGGGCAGGCCCCGGGCGCGGGAGGGGCCGGTCCCCGGGGCCACGCCGCCCGGTCCTTCCGGGAGGGGCGTTTCCCGGCAGAACCTCCGCGACTCAGCCCGGGGCAGGCGGGGCCTCCGCCCGCCGCGGCTCGCCCTCCGCCCGCTCGGGAACGGGCCTGAGCTGGTGCCGCGGGCCGGGGACCGGAGCTGGTGTCAGGTCCGGGGGCCCCGGCCGTCCCCCCATCCTGCCCCGACCCCGCCCGCCCGCCCGGAGCGCGGGTTCATTCAGCGGCATCACACCCGCCCGCCGCGGACCCGCCCGGCCCGGCCCACGTGGCCGCGGAGGCCGCTCCGGGGTCCAGCCTCGCCCGCGACCTTGGCGGTGCCCGGCCGCCGGGACCGCCCCGCCCCGCCCGGCCCCGCGGGGGCGCCGCCTTCCCGGAGCCGCCCGGCCCCCGCCCCCGCCCCGCGCCGCTCAGCCCGGAAGGCCCGGCGGGCGCGCTGTGCGCAGGCGCGCGGGCGGCGTGGCGCCCGGGGCCGCCAGGGGGCGCCGGGCCGTGGGGGAGGGGAGGCCGCCGCGCCGGGCCGGGCCGGACCACGTGCGTACCACGTGGCGCCCGGCAGCCGGGGCCGCGGCGGGACCGCTGGGCCGGCCGGCCACGCAGTCAGCGGCCCGCGAAGGCGCGGGGCTCGGTCTCCCCGCCGGCGCCCCCGCTGACCCCTGACCTCCGACCCCCCTACCTTGAGGTTTACCCCAGGCCGCCGGCGACCTCGCCGTGTGTTTATAAACAGAACCCCCGGCGGAGCCCAAACCCCGGATCGCGGACTCTCACCCGGTCGGAGCGGAGCTTTCCGCACCCGGCCCCCAGCGCGCATGCGCCCCGCCCCGCCCCGCGGCTCCGGCGCGTGCGCACAGCGGCCCGGGCGGGGCCGCGCGGCCGGGAAGGGCGGCGGCCGCGGGGAGCCGGATGCGGTGGCCCCGCCGCCCGGCCCGACCCGACCCGCCGCCCGGCCCGACCCCGGCCGCGCCTGCGCCGGCTGCTCGGAGCCCGGTCTTCGCCTGTGGAGGGGGGCCGAGACCCGCCCCAGCTGCCGGCCCGGCCCGGCCCTGTCCCCGGGGACCCGCCACGCCCTGCCCGCGGCCCCCTCACCCTGAAGCATCCGGTCCGCTGGCGCTGCGTTCTCCCGCCGGGCGCGGGGTGCCCGGACACGGGGCGCCGAGGAGTGTCCAGGGGGGACGCCGTCTCCCCGACACGAGGCCCCGCGGGTCCCAGCGGCCCCAGAAGGCCCGGCCCCTCGCCCTGCCCGGCCCGGCCTCCCCGAACCCGCCGCCGGCCCTTCCCTGGGCCCGGAGCGCACCAGCCAGCCCTCGCGGTCCCTCCGGCTCCGGGCGGTTTCGTCAGCACGTGTCCGCTGACGTCACGCCAGGCCCCGCAAGAGCGGGGGCACGTGTCCGCTGACGTCACGCCAGGCCCCGCAAGAGCGGGGGCACGTGTCCGCTGACGTCATGCCCTGCTCCGCAGGGGCGGGGCACGTGTCCGCTGACGTCAAGCCAGGCTCCGCAGGGGGGGGCGGTCAGAGGGGTGCCCATGCTGACGTCACGCCAGGCCGGGCGGGGGCCAGGCGGGCGGAGACCCCTCTCCAGGGCTCCGTGTCTGGCACAGGCCTGGGCGGCGGGGCCGGGGTCTGACCCCCAGGCGACCCCAGGGCTCTGAGGGCCCGGAGCAGCGCCGGGAAGGCCGGAGGAGGGCGGAGAGGGGAGCCCGGCGGAGGCCGGAGCCCGGGGGGTGTGAGGAGCAGAAGAGACCGGGCGGGCCCAGGGCGAGGGCAGACGGGCATCCCGCTGGCAGTCAGGCTGGCCTGCCGTCCACGCGCCGGGGAGGGCCTGCTTGGGGTCCGGCGCGCCCTCGGGGGGCGGTGGGGGCGGTGGGCACCCGGAGGCTGCGTGCCCGGCTGGCTCCTGCACCTGGCAGCGGGCGGTGCTGCCCTCAGCCGGAGGCGCCGGCCCATGGCCTCGGCCTGCTGGGCGGGCCTCCTGCCCCTCGAGGCTGCCGGCGAAACCACGCGTCCTGGGGACGCACCTCAAGGCCCCGCGGTCCCACTCTCCCGTGTTGGTAAGCGGCCAGGTTAAGGACACGGGACACAGACCCCTCCGGCGGGAGCCACGCGTGTCAGAATCACCGCAGGGACCTGGGCTCTTGGCCAGAGGGACACGGTGGTGCCTGCGGGCGAGGGATGGTCCCGGGGCCAGGCCCAGAGGGACCGAGTGGCCCCGCGCCCGCCCCACGGCCTTCCTCCCCTCCCCTCCCCTGCCCTGCCCGGCCCGCCGAGGGGCTCGCTGTGGCCCAGAGCCCCTCATGGAGGCCCAGGTCTCTGCGCTGCCCCCCTAAAGCACCGCCAGCCTCCACCCCAGACCCTGCAGACCTCCGGCCAGCTCGCCCTCCGCTGAGGTCCATGCTGGGCCCTCCCACCCCCAGCCTGCCTCCTCTCCTCCATGCCGGGTCCGGGCCGAGCCCACAGGGGGTGGCAGTGTGTCCCGGAGCGGGTGCTCACTGGGCAGGGTGACCTCGGTCTCCCCACCTGCCACTCGCTGAGCCCTGCGGCACCCCGACCCCCACGGCCGTGAACTCGGCCCTCACGGCGCCCAGGCCCACGTCACAGGACGGAGTTGTCCACCGCCCGTGCCTCCTACTGTCTCCCATCTTGTCGAGGGCGAGAGAGGGAGAGGGAGAGGGAGAGGGAGAGAAGTGCCAGGCTCTGGGCGCCGTCGGGTGGGTGCCCCAGCTGTGAGGAGGTCCACCTCACCTCGTCTCCAGGGCGATGGCCAGAGCTGACAGAGCACACGGGGGTTGGGGTGGGGGAGCGGGGTCACTCCTGGGCTGAGGAGGGGATGGAGCCGAAGGGAACGGCGGCTTTAGGAGGAGGAACCCTGTCTGGGAGGCCTGGGACCAGCTGGCCCCGCCCTCGGGTGGCGCCCCGTTCCCCTGCACAGACCCAACATTAGGATGGAGCCCCTTTGGGAGGGTGTGAGAGGGGGCGTCCGCAGCTGGGACGTGGGTGCTGAGGACCCGACAGGACAAGTCCCTGGTCCCGGAATTCCTGGGACTCGTGCTCTGCCTGGAGCTCCTGTGAGGGGCGGCGGGGTGAGGACGGGGCGCCTTGGGGTTCCCTTCGGCCCCGTTTCTGCCATCGTGCCGTCGGGGGCGGGCTCCCCACTTCGGGTCTGCGCTCCCCGATGAGAATGACGCTGAGGGCCTGCCCACGGCCCTGGGCTATCTACAGCCTCCCTGTAGGAAAGAAAGAACGCTAAAAATGTTAATAAAAGGGTGAGCAAAAGGTAACAGAATATTGACTAGCAATTCTCCAACTGTTTCATTGGGCTGGCCTGGGGAGCAAGCGCCCCGATCTGCAGGTCGCACGCCCTGCAGGGAAGTGGGGTCCCCAGAAGCCCCACAGGTGGTTGGACACGAGGACCAGCTGTTCCCGGGCCATGCATCCCCGGAAACGGGTTTCAGCGCAGACCCCGGGCCAGGAGGGGTGGCTGAGCCTGTGCCTGTCAGAAGGCTATCACCTGAGCACAACCTCCTCCGGAGCTGGGGAGATGGGGGAGAGGGGAGGGGCTGCCTGGGGCCACCCCCAGAACGCCAGCACCGACGCCTGGGGCCGGCTGGACACTCGGACCCACAGGCCCCGCCCAGCCTGCGGGGCTGCGGCCGCCTGGGGCGCTCCAGCTGGAAGAGCAGCAGGGGGCGCCCCAACCAGCAGCTGCGGATGCCCCCCATGGGGCCCTGGACTTTGTGGGGCTGGAAACCCCCCGGAGGGCAGCGGTGTCTCCCAGCCAGTCCGCCCGGCTCCCTTCGCCCGAGCGCCGGGTGCCCTGCAGGTGGCAGTGCAGGGCGGGAGGTGAACGCCGGGACACGCAGCCGCCCTCCCTGCCCCGGGGTCCCCCAGGCGCCGGGAAAGGAGTGTGAGTCCGCCCAGCACCTCTCCCCCAGGACGATCGCTGGGCACCCCGGGGGCAGGGGGGTTCCTGTCTGGGGAGGATGTTCATGCAGTCATTTGGTCACATGTATTTTTATGTTTAAAACATTTTTATTGATTTCAGAGAGGAAAGGAGAGAGAGAAACATCAGTGATGACAGAGAATCATGGGTCGGCTGCCTCCTGTGAGCCCCCCACTGGGGATGGAGCCCAGAACCCTGGCATGTGCCCTGACTGGGAATCGAACCCTGATCTCCTGCTTTATAGTTCGACCCTCAACCCTGAGCCACGCCCGAGGCCTGATCACAGCACCTGCCTGCACCCAGCACGGGCAGCCGCGGGCGCTGGGGACACGGCCCCCACGCAGAGGAGCAGACGGCGCGCATCGCCGCCCGGAGCACCTGGCCGAGAGGGTCCAGGCCTCCGGTCTCTGGGCAGATCTGGGAGGGTCTGACCGCGCGTGGGAGGCGGGGCTGAGGGACGGGGGCAGCTGGGCAGGCGGAGGGGCTGTGTGTGGGGGTGTGCTCGGCGACTCTGAGATGACAACAGTGAGCCCGCCTCTCAGCTTTGCTTCTGCCGGCGGCAAACCAGGTCAGCCGTCAGCGCTGGCCGGTCTGTGGATGGAGCCGAGCCTCTGTGCAGGGGTGGCCGCACGGTGGCTCGGGGTCACCGGGAAGTCGGAGGAAGTCACCGGGACAGCACCCCCACGATGAGAAAGGGGGCGCTGCACCGTGGCAATGCGGGCGCTGGGGAGGGCGCGGGGTGGGGGGGCACCCGCCCCGGGCGCTGAGGTTCTGGGGTGTCTGCGGGTAACAGGGCTTGCAGACGCCCCCCTCCCAGCCGCGGCGCCGTCTCGTCCTCCGCACAGGCCTCTCCCTGCGGAGGCCGAGCTGACCGGCGGGCATCCTCCTGGGCACCGCTCCGGCGTGTCCCGCGGTCCCCACGGGGCTCAGCTCCTTCCCGTCCAATCCCGAGCAGCTCGGCTCTCCGGAGGGAGCGCACTCCCATGACCCCCCCTCCCCGTCCAGCCCCCAGTCTGCTGCCCGTTCCGGGGTTCGCAGGGCCCACACAGCGGCCTCGGCCTCGGCTGCTCCCACTCCGCCCGCGCTGTCCGGTTTCACACGTCGCCACACGTGTGGGCACTTGTTCACTCACCCACCCCCTGTCACGAGTGAACGGAGTCCCCCCAACAACACGTGGGCGTCGAACCCCAACGGGGCTGCGCCTGTTTGGGAGCCGAGTTCTCGGGGCGCAGAGTCAGAACCGGCCCCGCGGAGCGGCCCGTGGCGGCCCTCGGGACACCAGGAGGAGAGGGCCACGGCCCTGGCCACGCTTCCTCGCCGTCCTCCGTGGCCGGTGGCCCGCGCTCCCGTGTGGGCTGTCGCCCCGGCGAGTCTGTGGGCGCCTGCACATCCGTGTCCACACTGCGGGGGTGCACCTCGCGGGGTGGCTGGGTCACGGGTATTTGTGGGTTCGGCTAGATGACGAAGTGGGGTGCTCCCATGTCCACCCTCCTAGCAGAGAGCTCTTCCGTGGGGGGACCCTCATTTGGCCACCCCGTCAGAAGGTGGTTGTGGCCCTCGCAGCACCTGCCTCGGGGGGTGCAGGGGGAGTCAGGAGGGGGCGCCTCTTCCTCAGGGCGCTGCCCTGCCCCCCAGAGTGGAGAGTCGGTGACACCTGGCTTGGTTGGCATGTGACACGTGCCTGCCCTCTGCTGGGCGATCATGGAAACGCAGGCACAGGCCTGGATGCTCACCGTGGACACGGAGCTGAGGACACGACAACCCAGCCTGACTGCCACACCCGGGGATGCCCCACCTAACCCCCACGCACGGGGGGACGGAGGGCCGGGTCGAGGAGGCCCACAAAGCTCAGAGCCCCACCAGCAGCCAGAGAGCAGCCGCGCCCGGCCCTGACGCCGGTGGGTTGGCAGCCCTTTCCCACCCTCTGTTTCCTGCCCTCCTGCTGCTCGGGGACCCCGTGCGTCTTCTTTTCCGCCACAGCGAGAGGCACCTCGCTCCCCTCCCCGCCCCCACGGGGCCTGCCAGATACGGGGAGCACTCGTGCATGCCCCTCGAGGGCGTGGGAGGATGCCAGGGCAGATGGTGCGAAAGGGCTGGGGAAGACGGCAAAGCTGGGCAAAGGGCGCCACCTGCAGGCGAGGCTGAGGCGGGGTAGGGGAGGGGGTGTGTGTGCTGCTCTCCTCCGGCTCCAAGGATGTGCAGCCTGGCTGGGCGTGACCGGTCCTCCCACGGAGCCCCACCAGCTCCTCCCAGGCCCCAGAGGGTGAGGCTGTGGGAGCGGCGCCGTGAGCACCAGTTTCCTCTCACCAGACAACAGGGACCTGCCGCCCGCCGGGAGCCGGGCCTGGGTGCAGGTGGGAGGTGCCGACCCTCCCGCGTGGGAGTCAGCGGGCTGGGTGCTCACCGGCACCTCCACATCGAACCCTCACCCAGCACCGGGGCCGCCTGCGGCCGGCGTGACACCCACCCCGGGACCGAGCCCGTGGGCAGACCTGGCAGAGCCCGCGCTGCTCACCAGTACCCGAGGGCGTCAGGACTTTTCCGGAACCGGGGTGACGTGTGCGCCGGGTCCCAAAGGGCCTGAGGAGACAGGGACAGGCATTCTCGGTGGGGGAGCAGCACCTGCAGGGGCCCCAAGTGCAGGGAGTTTGGGGGCGTGAGGGATCCCCGCTGGGGCTGGGCCCTCGGAGTCAGGGGCACCGGAATCCGGCGCGTGGAGCCCGGGACGCTGTGGGCACCTCCTACTCCATCCCCCGTGTCCCCACAGGAAGCAGCTGCGGAGTCGGGGGCACGGACTCCAAGACCCCGGTCCTGGTGGAGCCGGCCCTCAGGGCCTCCTTCTCACCAGGCCAGGCCGAACGGAGCCCCGAGAGCCACACAGCGCCGCCTGCTGCCCCCGTGACCTGCCCCCCCCCGCCCCCCCGCCCCCCGCCTGTGGCTGCCTGTCACCCCGTCCAGCAGCGTGGTGTCCCGGGAAGCGCCCCGGGTGCAGATGAACGCAGATCGCTGTTTCTGCACCTTCCCAGCGGAGCGAGGAGGCAGGGTCACCATCCCCGCCGTCCCGGCAGACAGGTGCCCCCACCTGCTCCCCGACCCCGGGGCGCCCGCGCCTCCCTCCTCACCCCGGCGCCCGCGTCCAGCGATGCAGAGGGGAGGAGAATACAGAACCGCCACGGAGGACGCGGGGAGGAGGCGCCGCCCCTCCCGCTGCCCGCTCCCGGATAAACAACTGTGGCTAATTTCTGGATAACCATCTTGCGGTTTTACAAAACAGGCACACACCCACACGCCCATAAATTACACACACTTAGGCCGTCGCTGATTTACGGACGGCTCTAACGTCACACGGCTGTGCAAAATTACAACGCGCACGAGTTTCCAAAATTAGTGGCAGGCTCATCAGCATAATCTGGCCTCCGTTCCTCTCGGCGATGTATCAGGAGTCTCCGCACACGGGAACGCTCTCCCTCAACGTCGGTGTTTATGGCGTCCGCCGTGCCACGGCTGTTTTTCTGGTTTGGGGAACGTCTCTTGTGAGCTCTCTCTGCCCGGGGCCTGCTCCCGAGTCCTCTCGCGCTTAAGTCTCACGGCAGCTGGCAACTCTTAAAATATGTATTTTTATCTACTTCAGAGAGGAAAGGAGAAGGAGAGGGACATCCACGATGAGAGAGAATCATCGATCGGCTGCCTCCTGCACACCCTCCAACTATGGACGGAGCCCGCAACCCGGGCACGTGCCCTGACCGGGAATCGAACCCTGGCCTCCCGATTCATAGGCTGACGCACAAACCACTGAGCCACACTGGCCGGGCTGAGCTGGTCAGTTTGCGGGAAGGTGGCTGATGGAGGCTGGGGGTGGGGGGGCATGCTTCCGGCTCCTGGAGCCGGAGCTCCCACCAGGCCCCCCCACCCCCACAGGACATCTCCCACATCCCAGCTGCCCTCACGCACTGGCCGGTGAGGACGCCCCATGCTCTCCAGGCCATTCTCACTTCGCAAGCGATCACATTATAAAAAGCCGTGGCCACAACGCCAGGACACCCAAGCCGCCGTCCCTGGGAGTGCAGTGCTGGGTCCCGTGGCGGTGGCGGCAGCGGGAGGGACTCCAGGTCCCGCGGCGGCGTGGCGGGTCTGGGTGTCACGGCAGCGGTGGGCCGGGCACGTGCGGGTGGGCGGGGCTGCGAGTGCAGCGGGGTGGCGGGCGGGTGGCCGGCGGGTGGGCGAGGGTGGGCGAGGGTGGGCAGGGCTGCGGTTTCCCGCGCTGGGCTGTAGTCTGTCCTGTTTGGGCTCCAGCTCTGCGGCCGCAGGGACCACTCTCCCGCGAGCGATGCTGGAATTCACAAGGAGGCGCCTTCCCGGGGGCCCTGGTGGGCGCGGCCACCGCTCCGACGTGGACGTGGATGTGGACGTGGTCAGGACTGGTGGGCAGAGCGGCCGCCGGCCTCTGCCTAGAGCACCGCTCTCCCTTCCTTCACTCCCCTCTCCGTGTGCTCTGCTTTCCAGATCAATCGCCTTGTCTTTAATTACTTTAGAGCTTAATGAGTTTGGCTTTTAAAGGGCGTGCAAGGGTCCCAGGGGGCTCTCGGGGAGACAGCGAAGGCTACACCTATCGAGACGGCCTTCCCGCAGCCGTGCCCCCCCCCCCCCAGGGCAGCGAGCGGAGGGGAGGGGCCGCTGTGCCAGCGACGTGGAACGTCAGAGAGGCAGGAAGGTATCCATCGCACCATGACCTGACAGACGCCACGAGAGGCCACGGGGAACGAGGAGGGAGCGGGAGGCGCTTTGCAGAGACGAAGGCATCAAGCTGTCCCCTCCGGCCCCGAGGCCCGGGCGTGGACGGCTCCCACGTGCCCCGGTCCGCCGCGCCTCTCCGCCCGGGCGCCAGCGGGACGTGCCAAGCCAGCCACAGGACGAGGCCCCCCATCTCCAGGGACGGTGCCCGGGGGCCTCCCAGCGGCTTGAAGCGCGGAGAACCTCGGAGAGGTGCCCCGGGCCTGTGTGACTCCGAGCCGAGCCCGGGGTTCGCCCCGGGGAGGTGCCGCTGTCGCTTTACTCCGGCCGGTGCTGCGAGCCGTTTAAGGCGCTGGAGCCGCACCTGTGCTCCTCCCCAGCCTCACGCCCGTCGTCCCGCCAGAAGCAGCAGCAGCAGCCGTTCGGTGAGTGTCTGTCTGCTCCCTCGGCGCGATCCCATCACGTGTCAGTGAACACGCATCTCGGGCGATCTGTTTACGCCTCCTAACGTTCACGGGAGCCCAGCGTTCTGCACGGTGTCACCCAAGCTCCACTTCTTATGCGACGCGACGTCTCCGAGACCCCGCCCTCGCGCCCCCGTATCTGCTCGGTTACTTTAACACGTGCAGCACCCCGTCAGCCACTGGTGCGTTCACACACGATGCTTTCCGTCCGGAAGACAAGACAGGCCCGTAACGTGTTAACCAGAGGCCTGGTGCACGACATCCGTGCACTGGAGGGGGCGGGGTCCCTCGGCCTGCTGCTCCCTCGGGAGACCCCTCCCCTCGGGGAGGCCGACTGCGGTGGAGGCTGCACTCACCAGCCGTGAGCCGGCTTCTGGCTGGGCGGTGCCTCCCTGCGGGAGCGCACTGACCCCCCCCTCCCCGGGGGGAAGCTCCCACGTGGAGCGTCTGCCCCCTGCTGGTCAGTGCGTGTCATAGCGACCGGTCGTTCCGCCCTGGGACCCTGTGCCTGTGAGCCGTTCATTACGTACCGGTAGGATGCCGCACAGCATTCTTCTGGGGCTGATTTGTACACTGTCCTGTCGATGGGCCGAGAGAGTCCGCCATTCCCCCTCTCCTGAGCACCACTTCTCCGTTCGAGTTTATGCGATTATCAGGACGTTTTAACACACGGCCTCCCCTCGTGCTACG
Source organism: Vespertilio murinus (assembly GCA_963924515.1). Classification (NCBI taxonomy): domain Eukaryota; kingdom Metazoa; phylum Chordata; class Mammalia; order Chiroptera; family Vespertilionidae; genus Vespertilio; species Vespertilio murinus. The sequence goes on along the minus strand of OZ004708.1, from coordinate 1,636,407 downwards.
TCTCCCTTCTTCCCTTCTGAGGACTGATCCTTTTATTGGTTTATGGTTTTTCCTCCAGTAGTTTGCGAGCAGGAAGTTACACCTCCATTTGTATGTTTCTAGTGATTACCCTTCATTTTTCTGCAATGTCTGGAATTCATCCTTCTCTTTATCTTCTCCCGAGGACAGTGAGGCCGATTATGTAATGCTCCTCCCCGCGCTTCCCACCCACTTCCTGCCGCACTTCTTCCCTGAGCTCCGCACCAGCTTCCTCCGCACTTCCTCCCCGCGCTTCATACCAGCTTCCTCCCTACTTCCTCCCCGCACTTCACACCAGCTTCCTCCCTACTTCCTCCCCGCACTTCACACCAGCTCCCTCAGCACTTCCTCCCTGCGCTTCACACCAGCTTCCTCCTCACTTCCTCCCCGCGCTCCACACCAGCTTCCTCCGCACTTCCTCCCCGAGCTTCACACCAGCTTCCTCCGCACTTCCTCCCCGAGCTTCACACCAGCTTCCTCCCTACTTCCTCCCCGCACTTCACACCAGCTTCCTCCGCACTTCCTCCCCGCGCTCCACACCAGCTTCCTCCCCGCGCTTCACACCAGCTTCCTCCGCACTTCCTCCCCGCCCTTCACACCAGCTTCCTCCCTACTTCCTCCCCGCACTTCACACCAGCTTCCTCCCTACTTCCTCCCCGCACTTCACACCAGCTCCCTCAGCACTTCCTCCCTGCGCTTCACACCAGCTTCCTCCTCACTTCCTCCCCGCGCTCCACACCAGCTTCCTCCGCACTTCCTCCCCGCGCTTCACACCAGCTTCCTCCGCACTTCCTCCCCGAGCTTCACACCAGCTTCCTCCCTACTTCCTCCCCGCACTTCACACCAGCTTCCTCCGCACTTCCTCCCGGCCTCCACACCGACACCCCCGCGGCTGGAACTGGGGTGTCTTTTCAGCTCCAGGTTCTCAGGAACATGTGGTTAAATAGTGTGCAGCCTGACTTCTGTAGACACAATTTTCTCTCCCCTCTGTTCTTGCCACGTTCTACACGGTAAACTCGTGAGGTGGCGACTTTACTTCCTTTCCCACATTGTGGCCACTGGCATCTCATGTCGTCTCCGTAGGTTCGTCCCTTTGGCTTGTGTTCCTAGAATAGGCCTTTAGCTGAGTTGTTCAAACGAAAGTCTGAAAAGTGTCTTCGTTTTGACCTCACACGTAGAGGTTAGTTGGTGACTTACGGAATTATTCCCAGCACCACTGCTGCCAGCGAGGCGGGAAGCCAGTGAGGCCTTTGTCTCTTTGTGGGCAAATGTGTTCTCACCTCTCTCTTTTTTTCTCTCTCACTTTGCAATCTTTTAGGATTCCCCTTTATCCTCGATTTCAGGAAATAGTTCATGTTTAGCTGCTTCCATATGCTATTTACCCATCTGTTGAGTTTTAAATGGAAACCCTTATTAAATTTCTGAGCCCTTCCTTGGTCCCTTTTCTTCATTCACGCCCCTTCCCCGTGTCTCCTGGGATCGCTCTAGGCTGGGGGGGAGGGGGGGAGCACACCCGTTTCTGCCGAGGGCCATCCGAACAGTTACAACATCATCCGAGGGCCGTACAGAATCACCAGCTTGAAAACCAGCCTGCTGTATGTGATCAAACATGTCACTAACTCCCCCAGAGGCCTTGGCAGGGCCAGGCCAGAGGAGTTGGCGGGTCTTACATGGCCCGTGGGGGACGCTCCCCACCCCTGCCTACACACTGCTTCCTCTGTGGAGAGACAGAGACCTTGTCAGTGTTACCCAGGATTTCAGAGAGCTTGAAAATTAGGCAATCAGGGTAGACATTAACCTTGGCGAAGACACACACGCACACACACACACACACAGTAACACAGCCAGAAGGGATATGACACTGAGTGGCTAGATTATGATGATCTCTGAACGCATAATAATCTGGCCACTCAGTGTACATCCTGCATCATAAAAGGCTAATATGCAAATATTCCCTTCGACCAGGAGTTCGACCAGCAGGCAGGCGGGCCAACTGCCCATGTCCCCTCCCCCTGGTCAGGCTGGCCGGCCCCCACCCACGCACGAATTCATGCACCGGGCCTCTAACACACACACACACACACACACTCTGAGTGGCCAGATTATTAAGCATTCAGAGATCATCATCATCTGGCCGCTCAGTGTATTTTAAAAACACTAACTCCTTTCAAGGGTACAGTCCCCAATCTTGAGATTCACTTTAAACTGAAGCCACATCGGACTCACTGGATTCCCAAAAGAGGGACTGGGGGCTCAGCAGACAGGCCTGGGGCACGTGGGGAGCTCGTGCAGCCGGCCGGCCGGGCGCCTGCCCGCCTCTGGGCTGCTCCTGCTGTGAACCCAGGACGGGGGCTCCTCCATCTTCACTGGAAGAGAAACCACCCAGGAGGCAGCACCTGAAGCCGATCCAGACGCAGCCGAGGACAGGGATGGCGATCGCGGGTTATTTACGGCAGCAGCCGGCTCGGCCACGTGGCCGGAGAGAAACTGGAGGAAGACCAGTCCGGTGCTCTGGTAGCGCCGGGCAGGCGTCGGCGAGGACGGAGGCCCAGAGGCGAGCGCCGTGCAGTCGGGGCCGAGCTGTGCCCCGGGTCGCTGCCCTGCGTGTCTACGATGTGCTCAGAAATGTGTGGTTTTGTTATCTCTGCTACTGTCGTTTTTGTTAACTAATCAACAATGACAAGCTCTGGCCGGTGTGGCTCAGTGGATAGAGCGTCAGCCTGCGGATTACAGGGTCCCTGGTTCGATTCTGGTAAAGGGCACAGGCCCGGGTTTTAGGCTCGATCCCCAGTAGGGGGCGTATAGGAGGCAGCCAATCCATGATTCTCAGCACTGATGTTTCTCTTTCTCTCTTCATCTCTGAAATCCATAAAAATACATTAAAAGATAAAAGCATGTGTATTCACACCTTTGTTCTCCTAAAGTTTTTCTCCCACAAATCTTTGTTTTTTAAAAATTTAATTCATCGTGGACTCTCACGCGCAGCTCTGTGCAGGCGGTGCTCAGCAGGGATTCCACAACATTGTACCGAACATGCACCGAACACGGACCGAACACGGACTGAACACACACCAAACATGGACCGAACACACACTAAACACACACTGAACGCACACCGAACACACACCGAACATGGACCAAACACATACTAAACACACACTGAACGCACACCGAACATGCACCAAACACGCACTGAACATGGACCGAACACACACTGAACACGGGCGTGTGGGCTCTGTGTTCAGCCGAGCCTCCGGCGTCCGGACCCATTTCCAGTGTTTCAGTTTAGTGACACGCGTTTCAGGACAGACCACCCTGTGTGGGCCACCCGTGTCCACTCGTTATACAAACACCCGGTGGACCTGCATTCGTGGCCGACTGAGCTGCGGGTTGTTAAGACGACAGTCCAATTGCTGTGGCCACCAGCCCTGGCCGGGGTGGCTCAGTGGACAGAGCGTTGGCCAGTGGACCAAAGCATCCTGGGTTCGATTCCGGTCAAGGCCACATACCACAATTGCAGGCTCCTCCCGGCCTGGGCCCTGGTTGGGGCGTGTGCAGGAGGCAACCGACCGACGTGTTTCTCTCTGTCTTTCCCTCTCCCTCCCAAAAATCAATGGGAAAATATCCTCCGGGGAGGATTAAAAAGAAAAAAATGCAATGTGGCCACTAGGACATTTGAAGTGACGCCTGAAGCTGACCTGTGTGGCTTGGACCTCGGAGCTGCCGGACTGTGCGAGACAGCGAGCCGGGGACTGGACGCGCACAGGTGACGGGCCGACTCGGGACGAAGACGCCGAGGCCGACCCGCGGGAGAGCAGAGCCGGTTCCTGGCTCCTCGGGTCCTCCGGCACCAACGCCCCGACGCCCCGCCACTGAGCTGACCCTGCCCGCGTCCTCTCTGGCGGTCTGGCCCCAGCGCTGGCCATGTGGGCCCAGTCGGTCCACGCAGTGGGGTGGGGTGTGGGCGCTCAGACGCAGGCCACGGCCACCCCTTTGGCGCTGTGAGCCGTGGAAGCAGGTCGTGGTGGGTGACGGTGGGTCCCGAGTGTGGGTGGCCACATCAGGGGCTGGGACGCTGCGGGACGGGTGTGAGGGCTGCATTCCCTGGGCTCGTGCTCCGTGGCGAGGCCCACGGGAGACCGGCTGATGGGGGCCGAGCCTGCTTTCCATTTCTCACACACAAGAGTGCCCGGGCTGGGCCTTCTTGCTGAGAGGAGGCGCCGGCCGAGAGGAGGTGCCGGCCCAGAGAGACAGGTGCCCCTGGCCCGGAGGCCGAGACCCCATTTGTCCCAGATGCTGACGGACTGCCCCCCCCCTCCCGGCCAGACGCGGTGCCCTCACCCTGGCGCCTCCCGAGCAGGGTCAAAGCCGCCAGGGAACACGCAGCAGCCGCACACGCTCCCCCGGCCGCTCAGCTCCCCCGGCAGCGGGGCCTGCTCTTCCCCTCCCTACGAACGAAGATGCGGGTGACGCCGGCCAGCAAAGCCACTTGGGTCCAGTGCAGCCCAGTGAACACCCGCCCGGTGCCCACACGGTCTCTTTCTCTCCACGTCCCCGCCTGGTGCCCAGCTCACCGGGCCCTCGCCGCTGTCCCCACCCCGCAGTCCGTGTCTCCGGGTGGTGTGTCCACAGGCTGACTTGGTTAACCCTTCACCTTCCTTCACCCGGCGACCCGCCCTCAGCCAATGTCGCGCTCCACGGGGGAATGTGTTCCCCTTAAACCAGGGACAAGACGGGAACCTGTGGCCACACCCCCAGCCCACCCCGCACACCGCACCGCGGCCGCCAGCCCGGGGTGAGACGCCGGGATGGGGAAGGAGGAAGCAGAGCTGTCACTGCCCGCAGACGAACCCCGACAGCCCCGCCTACAGACGAACAGGAAGACAGAGGACCCAGCGCGACGCCCAGGAGCCCAGCCATCTCACCCCGCCCAGCGCCCAGCGAGGAACCCCCCCCCCCCCAAGCCTCTCCTCAGCTGGTCACTGGGCACCTGGGCGCCGGGCGCTGTCCCCGGTGCTGAAAACCCGCCGCCGCCAAAGCAGCACCTGCCCCGGCCTTGGGGAGGCGCAGAGGAGCAAGCAGCACAGCTGGTGTGTGTGTGTGTGTGTGTGTCTGTGTGTGTGTGAGAGAGTGTGTGTGAGTGTGTGTGTCTGTGTGAGTGTGCGTGTATGTGTCTCTTTCCGGCGCCTCCCGAGCTGGGTCAAAGCCGCCAGTGTGTGTGTGTGTGTGTGTGTGTGTTTATGTGTGTGTGAGTGTGTATGAGTGTGTGAGTGTGTCTGTGTGTGTGTGTGTCTCTCTGTGTGTGTGAGTGTGTGTGTGTGTGTGTGTGTGAGAGAGAGTGTGTGTGTGAGTCTCTGTGTGTGTCTATGTGTGTGTCTGTGTGTGTCTCTCTGTGTGTGTGTGTGGCCTCTTTTCGGGGTAAAGGCCGCAGCGCAGAGGGCTCCTCGCTAACCCCCCACCACAGGCGGTCCAGCAATGGAGGCGGCCGTGCGCCCCGGCCAGTGACCGCACTTGCTCCCGTGAACGCGGAGGCCGGTGGCGAGCTGGCCCGGGGCTCCAGGGCAGAGCCCGCTGAGTGGGGAGGCACCCCTCCTCCCGCGTGGGGGGCCGTGGGCGGCGGTTCAGGGCCCAGTGCAGCCCCCACTCCCCGGGCCACCTCCTCCTGCACCCGCTCCCTCGTCCGGAGGCCCGCACCAGCACCGGCACGGCACCAGCACCGCTCTCAGCCCCCGGCGCGGTCAGGGGCCACGCCAGGTGGGGGTGGGGGTGCAGACTGACACTCAGTTAGTGAGGGAGACGACAGGTTCTTACCTCTGGCAGCTGTGTTGTGGCGGCCGGAGCAGGGGGGTCGCCACCACAGGCCCCGCGCCCCCTCCCTCCGCCCCCTCGCCGCCCCGAGCCTCCCGGCTGCTCCGCCCGCGGCGCCCGGGCCCGGAGCTGATGGGCGGCCGGGCGCAGCTGAAACGCTGCCCGTGAGTCCAGACGCAGCGCAGCTGAGACCACGGAGGCGGCGGGGCCCGAGGCCCGAGGCGGGGACAGCAGGCTGCCCTCCCCGTGGCCTGGCCCTCGTCCCTCCGTCCGACCCCAGGCCCTGCCCTCTCAGCCCCCTTTGCCCCGAGGCCCCGCAGGGCAGGGGTGTCTCAGGGGGAGGGAACCCGCCCAGCCCTGCCCCCTCGGGCTGTCGGGGAGGGCCGGGAGGGGCGGGAGCTGAGAAGGGTGCTGTCCACTCGGCTCCACGCTGCCAGCTCACACCCCCGCTGCCTGTTCCCCCACGAGCTCAGCCCCACCCAGGAGTGGACCCGGGCAGCGGGGTGGGGACTGCCGGGGCCGACAGCGCTGAGAGCCGGCCGGCCCGCCCGGTGGAGAGCAGCTGGGCAGGAAGCACAGCTCAGCAGGGCGGGCCGGGGCTCAGCCTCCTGCCCGGGGGGAGGACCGGGCCTCGAGCACTGCGCGCCAGGTGTGCGAGGAGCAACTGGTGGGGCTGAGTGTACACTCAGGGGGCTGGGTGCACAGTGGGGGGCTGGTGTTCACGGTCAGGGGGCTGGGTGCACGGTTGGGGGATGTGTGAACAGTCGGGGGCTGGCTGCACAGTGGGGGCTGGGTGCACAGTGGGGGGCTGGGTGTACACTCAGGGGCTGGGTGCACACTCAGGGGTTGGTGTTCACGGTCAGGGAGCTGGGTGCATGCTCAGGGGCTGGGTGCATGGTCGGGGGGCTGGGTGCACAGTGGGGGGCTGGCTGCACAGTGGGGGGGCTGGGTGTACACTCAGGGGGCTGGGTGCACAGTGGGGGGGCTGGGTGCACAGTGGGGGGGCTGGGTGTACACTCAGGGGGCTGGGTGCACAGTGGGGGGGCTGGGTGCACAGTGGGGGGGCTGGGTGTACACTCAGGGGGCTGGGTGCACAGTGGGGGGGCTGGGTGCACAGTGGGGGGCTGGGTGTACACTCAGGGGGCTGGGTGCACACTCAGGGGTTGGTGTTCATGCTCAGGGGCTGGGTGCACAGTGAGGGGCTGGGTGTACACTCAGGGGGCTGGGTGCACACTCAGGGGTTGGTGTTCATGCTCAGGGGCTGGGTGCACAGTGAGGGGCTGGGTGTACACTCAGGGAGCTGGGTGCATGCTCAGGGCTGGGTGCACGGTCAGGGAGCTGGGTGCATGCTCAGGGCTGGGTGCACGGTCAGGGAGCTGGGTGCATGCTCAGGGCTGGGTGCACGGTCAGGGGCTGGGTGCACGCTCAGGGCTGGGTGCACGGTCGGGGTGTGTAGACTCCTAGCAGGGTCTAGGAGGCGATTGGGACCTTGCTCAGAGCCACTGCCTTATTGGAGCCGGGCTGCTGGCCTCCCGAGAACAAAGCTAAACAGCGAATGAAGGCACCGGAGACAGAGAGACGGTTCATTTCATGTGACGTATTTTAAAAAAAGATAAAAAGATTTAAAAATACTCTGGCTGACGATGCACCTCACACACAGGGCTGCGGCCGCGGTGCCGGCTGCGGGCTCCGGCGGCCGGGCTGGCCGCTGTCCGTCCAGGGAGGAGGAGGGAGGAGCCACGCTGCCCGAGAGGGCGGCACCACCTCCCGCCCGTCCCACCGGCTCCTCCGGGAGCTGCCCGGGCGGCGTGGGCAGAGGCGGGAGGAGGCCCAGGAGAGGAGGCCCAGGCTGGAGGCCGCAGGGTCTCCCCGGCCTCTCCGCCCCGGTTGTGGCTCCGGCGGCGGCTGGTCCAGGCCACGCCTGCCTCCTCGTGAACAGAAAGAAACAGCCGCCTCCCGACGCGTCCGGGCCGCGTTCTCGGGCCTCTCGGACCCGGGGCAGAACCGCCCTCCGCGCTCAGCCATCGGAGCGGGTCCGAGCGGAGCGGACTCAGTCTGAGGCGGCCGGGCGGCGTCACACGAAGGAGGAGAAGCCGGAGAGCGGAGTCCGGGCGCCGGGGGCCGCGGGCGGGAACACGGCGCTCTGCGTGGTGACCACGGTGTGCAGCAGCGGGGCCTCGGCGCCCGCCGCCGCCTCGTACCTGAGCGGGGCCGCCGGGCGCTTCCAGGAGCCGAAGTAGGAGGGGTCGCTCAGGTAGTGGTTCACGAAGGAGTGCTGCGGGGGCGCGTCCTCCGGCTCCGAGTCCGAGCCCTGCGGGGGGCGGGGGGGCGGGGGGGCTGGTGGTCGTGGTGCTGATGATTGGGGGTGATGGTGGGGGTGGTAGTGGGGTGTGGTCGTTTGTGGGTAATGATGATTGGGGGTGGTCGTGGGGTGGTAGTGAGGGTGGTCATGGAAGTGGTTGTAGGGGTGGTTGTGGGTGATAATGATTGGGGGTGGTCGTGGGGGTGGTGGTCTGGAGTGGGCGCTCAGGCCCTGCGGATGGAGCTGGGGTGGGGGCACCCCTCCGAAGCGCAGGGCTGGAAGGGGGTGCGGGCGGTGAGGGGGGAGGCCCAGGCCCAGAGCCACCCGCCCGTCACCCAGGGCACCCGGTCTGCTCCGACGGCAGCGGGGTGAGAACGGTGCAGACCCGGGCTGCTTTGGGCACGTGACCCGTCTGGGTGCCGCCTGGGGCCGGGGACCGAGACCGTGAGGGCCCACGGGCGCATGGCCCGCCCTGGGCGGACGCAGTGTCCCGAGAGGCACCCACCGCCCGGCCCAGGGGGGCTGGGCACCGGCCCCTCCCCCTCCCCGCGTGTCCTGGGACGAGGAGGAGACCAGAGCGAGGCCAGAGCGAGGCCAGAGCGAGGCCAGAGCGAGGCCAGAGCGAGGCGTCGGGGGCACTGACCTCGGAGCCGGACGCGCCCTCCGCCTCCTCGGCCAGGTGCACGCCCTCGATCAGCGCCGCGCCGTTGTACTTGCCGCCGAGGTCCTCGTCCGAGTAGTGCAGGCCGCCGGGGCTGGGCCGGGGCGGGGACCTGCGGGACCACGGTGAGGAGCCGGGCAAGGATCCCGGCCTCTCCCAGAAACCTGCCCCTGTCACCCTTCCCGGTCACCCCCCCATCACCTCCCCCATCCCCTCCCCCATCACCCCCTCATCACCTCCCCTACCCCCCTCCCCCCGTCCCATCCCCGTCACCTCCTCCATCACCTCCCCCTGTCACCCTTCCCGGTCACCCCCCCATTACCTCCCCCATCACCTCCCACTCCGTCACCTCCCCCGTCACCCCCCCATCACCTCCCCACCCCCCCGTCCCCGTCTCCTCCCCTACCCCCTCCCCCGTCCCCTCCTGTCCCCTCCCTCCCGTCCCGTCCCCGTCAGGCTGAGTGGGGGAAGTCACTCCCGTGGCTTCAGGCAACACCCGGGAAGCGGGGCTCTCTCACCAGCACCCTCCGACAGAGGCCCCCACACCCGGGACCGGCCCTCACACTCAGCCTCTCTCTCACCCGCTGCGGGCGGGCCGTGGGCTCGGGGACGGCGCGGTCCTACCTGGCCCCGTTCCTCCTGGAGAAGGTGTTCTTGACGCTGAGGTGGCGGCTGTTGAGCTCCAAGGCGGCGAAGCCCCCGTTGTCCAGGGTCACAGACTCCTCCGGGCTGGACACACTCTTCCCTGCGGCCGGGCCAGCCGAGGATGGGTCTCCGTCAGAGCCCGGCCCCCAGCCCCCAGCCCCCCAGCCCCTAGCCCTCAGCCCCTCGTGAGGGCTCCATGCAAGGCCCCAGCCCCCCGTGAGGGCTCTGTGTAGAACCTCGGTCCCCCGTGAGGGCCCCGTGCAGGGCCTCCCCATCTCCTGGCTGACGGGCCCCCCCTCCTTCAGATCACGGCTCACGGGTCAGGAGACCAGGGAGGATTTTCCAGGCCCCGAGAGAGCACTCCCCTCTCCCAGAGGACCCCCGTGCCCCCCCCCACTGTTGCGTGTGTCACACACGCGTGTGCATGCTTGTCCTGTCTGCCTCTGCTCCCTGACCAGACCCTAAGTTCCCGGCAAACAGACCGCAGACGGCCCGGTGAGTCTGCGTGGGCCCCCGCTGCGCCCGCCCGGGCACAGAGCTGGGCACAGAGCTGGGCACAGAGCTGACCGGCGCCAGGCCCCATCCCCAGCCTCAGGGTCCCGGGGGGGCGGGGCTCGCACCCCTCAATGTGCCCAGTGCTGTCTTTGGGAGGGAAACGCCAGCAGGACAGAGCGCACGGGGGAGCCTCGGGGCTGGAGGGGGTGGGCTGGCCGTGGAGGAGGGCAGGCAGTGCCGCCGGAGCCCCCCGCGCCGGGCTGGAGCCTGAGCGAGCCGAGCGAGCGGCGGAGGCTGCAGGCGGCCGGGGGCCGGGGGCCGGGGGCCGGGGCCGGGGCGGAGGGAGCCGCTGCCTCAGGCCCAGGGCGGGTCCCCTCAGCACCCGCTCCTCTGCTCAGACTCACACCCGCCGCTGCGGGCGCCGCGGGCGGAGGGCACAGGGGACTCAGGCCCAGTCCCCACGGCGCACCCGCTCCCGATGGCGCATCGCACACACGCTCCTCGGAGGGCAGAGCCTGGTCTGTCCCCGCCGCGGGCAGGGCGGGCGGGGGACACCACAGCCTCATGCCAGCTCTCCAGGGGCTGGGTGGGGTGGGGTGGGGACGGGGTGGGGGTGAGCAGGGGGCGCCCACCTGGGCCGCAGCTCCGGGGCCCCCGGCTCTGCCCGCGCAGCACCAGGGCGAGGGCGGCCAGCAGCAGGATGAGCAGGGTGGACAGCGCCATCACCAGCAGGAACCACCACTCCTCGTAGAACGGGGTGTCGGCTTGTGCTGCGGGCGGGCGGGCGGCGTGCGGAGCTCTCAGAAGCCTGGGCCTCGCCCGGGACCCACGCTCTCCCAGACCCGTCCTGGCCTCGGGGTCCAGCCTGCCCCCGGGCCTCGGGGTTCGGGAAGGAGCCACGTGCCCGAGGCCCCTCTCCAAGTGCCGGTCGCCCCGATTCCCGCCTCCCTGGGACCCGCCACCGCCTGGGCCCCGGCAGCCCCTGCCCACCCGTCCGGCCAGCCCAACTCAAGTCCAGTCTTCGCATGGCGGCCAGAGAGCTCTCAGGGCCGTCAGGGCCCCTAAAAGCCTGTGGGGACAGACCGAGCCCCGCGGGCCTGCGCTGACTGCTCACGGCTGGTCTGGGGGGGCTGGTGCAGGCGCCCGGGGCGGAGGGCTCTCTGGGGACCTGCTGCCCCCCCACCCCCACCCCCAGCCACAGCCCGGCCTCTGCACAGCCGACGGGCGAGGGCCACTTCCAGCGTTTTCTCCAAAACGACTGGCGAGGCTCACGGCCCGGAGCTTGGGCTGCCCTCTCCCGTGGCTGCTGCTTCCAAACCCCGAGGGGGAGCGGTTTCCGGAAGGTGCCAGGAGCCGGGGCTCCTCCGTGTGGCCGAGGCCCGAGGCCGAGCCCAGAGGTCACTGCCCGAGGCAGGCACCTGGCTGTGTGGCCGAGGGGAGGGGGGGGGCCTGGACGGTGTCGTCGGCTCCCGGGGCAGGACGGCTCTCTGAGCCGGTGGGCGCTCAGTGCCCCCCGGGGTCCCTGCCCCCTGACCTCCCCCAGCGGCCTCTCCCGGGGCCAGGGCCGCCCGCCTGCTGCGGGGCCGGCACCCCGGGCCTCCTGACGGGCGCGGCCGGTGGGCGGGCACCTACCTGACACGGCGGCTGACGGGCGGCTGGGCTCCCCGTAGCCCACGGGGTTCACGGCCACCACCCGGAACTCGTAGGTCACGCCGGGCCGGAGCCGGGCCAGGCCGGCGCGGTAGGACGTGGCGCTCCGCGGGAGGCCCTTCGCGAACGTGTCCCACAGGCCTTCGTCTGCAAGAGCCGCCGGCGCCGGCGCCGGGCGGGCGGGAGGCGGCTCAGCCTGCGCCAGGGAGCCCCAGCCCGCTGCCCAGCTCCCGCCCGCCCGGCCGAGCTCTGAGGCCCGGGTGTGGGGGGGGGGGGCGCAGGGTTGGGGTGCTCAGCGGAGGCTCCTGAGGCGGAAGTGGAGGCGGCACTTCCTGGGCTTCCCCGGGGGCTCTGGTCTCCGAGCTCTGCTGGACCTCACCTCTGGTTCAGGAGCGAGGGCTCAGCACCCCGTGTGCCTGCAGGCACCCCTCCCACGTCACCCCCACGCCCACCCCCCGCCCCTCATGCCCACCCCTGCCCCCACCCCCCACGGCACCCAGCTCTGCTTCTGCTGGTCACTGCGGTGCCCGTGCGGCCAGCCCAGCTGCACCCTAACAGGAAGTGGTGACCAAGGCACAAACTTTACACGCCAGCTCCACACCGATGGCTGCTGGCTTGCGCTATGTGGGCAGCCCGGGCAGGGGGCAGGGGGCAGGCAGCCCCGGGCAGGGGGCAGGGGACGGGGAGCACGGGGCAGGGCCTGCACTTGGCATGAGCTGCAGCCTGTCACACTTGGCAGTGCAGCGATCGGGGATGGGTCTGCCTGTGCTGGGAACAGCCCCGCCGGCCCTCACCCCCGGACGCTGTCTGCACACCCAACTCGCAAACTGCGCCCCCCCCCCCCCAGTGTGAGCACCCCTGTGGCTGCAGCACCCCCGTCCCAGCACCGGGTGCCACCAAGTACAAGTGCACGTCACACCCCCCTGAGCCGCACAGCTGCCAGCAGTGATGCCGCCGTGCGCACGGGCGGGTGGGTGGGGGCACAGGACATCATGCATCCTGCTCAGCCTCAGCAACAGGGGAACTCGGCCCCCCCCAACGCGTGACCCCGAGGCCACTGCTCAGTGAGGCCAGCCGGCCGGGGGCCAGAGTCACAGAGAAGGGAGGAGGGAGGGGGGGAGGCAGCGGTGCGCGGGGCAGAGCCTGGGTTTGGAGGAGAGCGGTCTGGGGGGAGGGGGGGCGGGGAGGCCGCACAGCAGGGAGAACGTGCTGTGCCCTAAACTGTGACCGTCCCTAAAGGGTGACTCAGGCTCGTATCCCTCACCCGACCTCAGGGCACCGCTACCCCGAGGGGAGCCAGCAGGGGGCGCAGAGAGCGGAGGGAGCGGGCAGCGGATGGAGGAGTGTGGCCGGGAGGCCTGCCTGGGGCTGGGGGGGAGGGGGGGGCCGCACGGGAGCAATGAGCTCACGTCCCGGCTCCCGGGAGCCGCGGTGGGTGCAGAACCAGCCTCCTCAGCTCCGGACGGGCGGTGTGAGCCGGGTCAGCCCACAGCGGACAGAGGGAAGGGCGGTGGCTCGGGGTGTGCACCCACAGGCCCTCAGGCCACAGGGCGGTGCGGGGAGCGGTCAGGCCACGGGGGATGTGGGCATAGATCAGGCCACACGGCGGTGCGGGGAGGGCAGAGGACAGCGCTGGCGGGCGGGAGGGTGGCCGTGGCTGTTTCTAGGCTTGATTGTACTCGGTTCTCGCCCCGCTCCCGTCACCCTAGAAGGTTATGATGGCGCTGCCGCCTAAGCCTTCCTCTCCCACAGAGCACGGAGGTTCGCACACGGACCCGTGCCGTGTGACTTACATGCGGGTTTTGTATGACAGTGGCCGGGGAATGAGGGTGCTGCCCCTCCATCCCCCCCAGGTCACCCCTGGACCCTCTGTCCCGCCCCAGTCCACCCGTGGGAGCCACTGGCCCCTCCCTCCCTTCCCCTCCCTCCTCCCAGGCGCCTCAGTGCCCGCGGCCTCGGGGCCTCACAGCACCGGCTCGGCCCGCACGTTCCTCTCAGCTCGCCAGGACCAGCCCCTGCCCCAGGCGGGCGGTCAGTGTGGAGTGAGCCCTCTAAGGAGGGATGAGATGCCGGTAAAGGAACGAAGGAGAAACCGGACTCGGACTCCGGCTGCTGCTGCTGTGTGTGAGGCCCTCGGAGGGTGCGGTGCAGAGCCGGCCGGGCCGGCACCCCGAGGCCCGGGCGGGGGCGTTACTGGGGTGCTCCCTGCAGCCGGTCCCTCCTGTGCTGCCACCTGAAGCTTTAGTTTGCGCTCCGTCCCAGCTCTCGGGATTGTGTGCATTTTTCATGAAAACATTTTAAAATATTGATGCAGCATCTCAGCCTAGAGCGAGGCGGTCAGCGACCCACCGAGGGTGAGAAACGTTGGGGGCGGGACTCACTCCGGAGATTTCCTTAGATTAACGGTAACGCTCACGTCTCCTGCTTCTTTCTCCTCCGGAAACCGCACCCTCAGCACTTTGGGCTCATTCACAATCCACGGCACGGGCCCCACGGACTGGACGTCCGTGTCACGTGGTGGATGCTGGGGTGGGGGAGGGGGGGTCTCCCTGCGCCTGCTGCACTCTAACCAGCACCGGAGCCGCTTGCAAACCCGGGCCCTCGCCGAAGAACTGCCAGCGGTCACGGGGTCGGGGCCCCAGTAACGCTGCGCCTGCCGCACCGAGTCTGACGTCACGGACGGTCACACGTCTCAGACCGCGTCCGGGCCTGACAGCTCTGGTTCCAGCAACGGTGAGCCCCGCCCGGCTAACGGGAGCCTGCCAGCTGCCGAGTCCTTACACACCATTCATCCCGTCCACGGCAGGCGGTCAGACGCGCCACGGAGGATGGCTGCCACGGCCCTCATCCCCAGCACCCCCTTCCCCGCGGCCGGCTTACGGCAGGAGGCCACGCGAAGGCCGCCTGTGCAGAGGCTGCCTGCGATGGAGACCCCCCCAGAGTGATGTGAGCCTCTGGCCGTCAACACGTGGTTGGGGGCTGGGGTGGGTGGGGCCGGACTGGACACAGCTGGACCCAATATAGCCGGACCCTGATACAGCCAGATCCGATACAGCCAGACCCCAATACAGCCAGCCCTGACATACCCAAACCCGGTACAGCTGGACCTGATACAGCCGGACCAGACACAGCTGAACTGGATACAACTGGACCCCGATACAACTGGACCGGACACAGCCAGACCCGACACAGCTGGACCCAATACAGCTGGACTGGACACAACTGGACCCCGATACAGTTGGACCTGACACAGCCGGATTGGACACAGTTGGACCCTGATACAGCCAGACCAGACACAGCTGGACCCCGATACAGCTGGACCCGATACAACCAGACCTGACACACCTGAACTGGACACAACTGGACCTGATACAGCTGGACCTAACACAACTGGACCCCGATACAACCGGACCCAACACAGCTGGACCTGACACAGCTGAACCCGATACTGTTGGACTGGATACAGCCGGGACCAGACACAGCTGGACTGGACACAGCCTGCTCTACACAGCAGGATCTGCACCCCCCCCCCCTTCCCGGAAGTCGCTCTCAGAACCACAAGGCCCAGGACGGGCGGGCTCACTGCGGAGGGAGACCGTGTGTGTCCGGGTGGCGTGCACTGTTCTGGGAATGGCCCTCACCCGCAGGTGGAGGCGGGAGACAGACGCTGCCCGGAGGAGGCTAGTGCACAGGACAGGAGGCCATCCTGCCAACGCCGGCCCTAAGGCTCGGCTGAGCGGAGGCCGGGCTGAGACAGACCCTGACACGCAGCGGGGACCCTTACCTGAGGGCCTGGCCTCGATGACGTAGCCCGTGGTGGGCGCCCCGCCCGCGTGGCCCTCCGTCCACCACAGGGTCAGCTCGGAGGCGGACTTGGTGACCAGGACGTCCCTCGGGGGCCCCGGGGAGCCTGTGGGCGGAGCAGGATGGGGAGGCGTGGGCCCTGGGGGTCCCCAGTGCCGAGGGTGGGTATGAGGGGAGTGGGGGGCAGGGCGCTGGGCCGGGTCTCCGCCCCCGGCGGGCCTGGCGCTGGCTGGGGACCGGCCTCACGGCTGAGAAGAGGTGACCTCGCCCAGCGCCAGCCTCGCTCAGCGAGCCTGCCTCCGTCGCCAGGACTCGGGGATGCCAGTAAAGCCCATTGTCCCGTGGGACGTGCGGGCTGGCCGCAAGGTGGTGGAACGAGCGTCTTCTTAAGCATCTCATTCAACATCACGTATCTTCCCTCGATCCTCCCAGAAAACAAACCAAGGCTTTAACGGCGCCTGAGACGCTGCCCGTGTGCACGGATGAGCCGCCCGCGAGGGCAGGCCTGCCGGGGGCACCCACGTGCCCCCCGGGCCCCAGGTCCACGCTGCGCGAGGCGCGGCGGCCACTCACCCGCGGCCGGCCCGGCAGTGACATTGGCTCGCAGCGCGGGCCCGTAGGCGATGGTCCGCGCCTGGACGCGGAAGAAGTAGGTCACGCCCTTGGTGAGGTCCCGCACCTTCAGCCAGCGCTGCCCGTTGCCCTGGACGTCCACCGTCACCACCTTGCTCACCCCTGGAGCGCGAGGGCCGACAGGGCGGGTAAGGGAGGGGCGGGGGGGGGGTGCAGGGTGCCACCAGCCACTGGCAGCCTCTCTGAGCTCGAGTTTGCCAAGTGGGTGCGGACAGAGGGAGCCCTAAACCCACGGAGGAGGGGGAGGCGCCACGGCCTCGCTGTCCACACCGGCCAGCGGGCCTGCGGGCGGCCACGCCAGGCCCAGGCCAGGCTGCGGGGACGCTGTGGCGGCTCCCTTCCCATGGGGCTCGGCTGTACCACGCCCGTGTCCCCAGCACAGGCCTGAGCTTCCTGGGTCACGGGGGAGGGGAGCGTCGGTGTCACCCTCCCCCGTGGACCTGGAGGCGAGAGGAAGAAACGTGGTCCCCGCCACGACCGACGCCTCGGCTCAGAGGACGTGGCCTCAGGGGCCAAGTTTCCTCCTGAACATGGACCGGAGCCAAAGTGCGGCAGAGACAGAGGAGGGGGCATGCGGGAGGCCACACCAACGCAGAGTGCTTCCGAGGAAGGGAGGGCCTTTGGTTTGAAGACGATGCATTTAACACAGTCACCCCACCCACGTCTGTGGGGAGGATGCGGGACCTGCGTTCTGAGAGGTGGGGATCACGGGCTCGCTCGGAAGAGCTGTCCCTGCTGACCCGGCCCGCTGTCCACCGCCCGCACCCTCGCAGGACCACGGCCCCCAGCCCACGGCCTGAGCACGGACGGGCTCCCATGGTGGGCCGTCCTTCCGTGGCCAGCCCGCGGGTCTGGCACTGCCCTGTGCTCACCGCCACCCCCCAGAGGGGTGCTGGCCCCCGCGGTACCTTGCACGGGCGCCAGGGGCTCGTAGACCACGCGGTAGCCCTGCAGGACGCCGTTGGCGGCCGCCGGCTCGCCCCAGGACACGTTGAGCGACGTGGAGCTGACTTCCGAGAAGGCCAGGAAGCTGGGGCTGCTGGGCGCTGGGGGCGGACGGAACGGAAGGGACATCGTGGATCCAGCGTGTGGGAGAGGCCGTCTCTAACCCCGCGCAGGCCGGACTGAGGGCGGGGTGGGGCGGGGCACTGGCTGTGCCCTCTGAGCTCCCGGGACGGGCCGGGCGGGATGGGAACCAGCCGAGGGAGGGAGGGAGGGAGGCCGGGCCCAGGGCAGGATGGTGCGGCCTGAACACGACTCCTCACAACGCACGCGGAATGGATGCAGCCCCACCTCCAGCCTCTGCCGAGCCTGCCGCCTCTCCCACTGTCTCGTCTGAAATCCCGTGGCGCCCAGTGGGGCGGGAGGCGGAGCCGGAGGACACACGGCAGACCAGGGCTGTGGCCGCCTCTCACGCCCTCCTGCCCGGCTCCGTGGGAAAGGGGGTGGTGCTGGTGCCCGGGGGGGGGTGTTGGGGAGTCCCCGAAGGACCTGGCCGTGCCCAGGTGACCCTGGAGCGGCCACACGGCTCACACGGCCACACCTGGCTAACGGGTATGGGCCCCGGGTCCGAGCCTCGGGACGGGCAGGGCAGGGCGGGCCGTGGGACAGACGGGCCGTTCTCCCGAGGGGCGATCGCACGGCCGCCTCTCCTACCGGCCTGGTGGGTGCGCCCGGGCCGGGGCTCGCTCCGGGGGCCGTCGCCGGCGGCGTTGAAGGCGGAGATGCTGACCAGGTAGCGGGCGTGGCTGGTCAGGTTCTTCAGCTTCACCGCCGTCTCGGGCAGGAACAGCACCTTCACCTTCTCCGTGTCGTTCCGGCCGCCCGCCTCCCGGTAGTAGATCTGCGGAGGGAGCGGGCGGCAGCGGCCGGGCGGGGGGTGAGCCTCGGGCGGGCCCTTGCGCCCCTCGCCCTGGGCGGAGGGTGGGGGCACCCTCTCAGAGAGGACAGAACACGGACGAGAACCGGGGGCGCAGCCCTGGGGCACAGCCCACATTCTCCCGGGCGCCACCCCTCGCCGAGCGCCCGCGGGCGGACACGAGGCCCGGGACGGAGTTTGCGGAGGTCGCCACGGCTGCGCCCGCGCTCGGCCTGCGGGGAGACGCTCCCCGGGGCAGGCCCCCCAGCGAGGCCAGATCCAAGCCGGTGTCTTCAGGTGAGAAAGTGAGACACCTTGTTTGGGACACACAGGGCGCCCTGACCCCCAGCTCCCGGACCCCATTTGTTCCCGCGTCCCGGACCGGCCTGCAGGAGGTGGCTACCGGCTCCTGTCTACATGGACGTCCGTCTGGCTCAGCAGCCGTCAGGGCGGAGAGCCACAGAACCCGAGGAGGGATCAGCCGGACCGGAACCATCCTGGGGCGGGACGGGGCCGGGGCCGGGGCACCCTGGCTCCAGGGGGGCTGCCGGCCTCAGTCCCCACGCAGAGCCGGACAAAGCGAGGAGCTTCCTGTCCCGGGAGCCCCACTCCTCTGGGTCCCCCCGGCTGCGTTCCTGCTCTCCCGCCCGTCTCGGGGATCTCTGGCCCACACGGAGCCACAACACTGTAGTGCAGTGGTTCTCAAAGTGGGGTGCCTAGGAACCACACCGGGGGAACTTGTGAGGGTGCACGTTCCCCACGCCCCACCCTGGGCCCATTAAGTCAGGAGCCCTGTGCACCATCCACTGGGGGGCCCGGGACAGAGCTGGGACGGGAACCTGGTCTCTCCGAGTTCTGCCTGATTGTCAGCAAAGCCCTTGGAGACTCCCCGAGTGTGTGTGTGAGTGTGTGTGAGTGTGTGTGAGTGTGTGTGAGTGTGTATGAGTGTGTGTGAGTGTGTGTGAGTGTGTGTGTGTGAGTGTGTGTGTGTGTGGGGGGAGCGGGAGGGGAGGGGCAACCCCTGACCAGGCCTGGCCATAAACGGGTGGAGGCCTGGCCAGAGGCGAGGCTGGGGCGCTCAGCACGGCCACGCTCTGCGGGCCGACGGGGCTGTGCCCGCCCCGGGAGCCAGGGGTCAGCAGGCGAGGCGGCGGCGTGGGGGGCCAGGGTTCCACCCGGGGACCGGCCTCGGGGCCACAGCGGCCGGGGGGGGGGGCACGGAGCGGAGCCTTGCCTTGTAGCCCTGGACGTTCCCGTTCTGGCTCTCGGGCGGCGGCGGGTCCCACGTGACCTCCAGCTGGCTGGCCGTGAGCGGGTTCACCCGGATGTTCAGCGGGGCCATGGCGGGCGCTGGGGAGGCGGACAGAGGCCTGAGAGGCGCGGCCCGGCCCCGCCTCCCCGCGTGAGCGCTGCCAGCCCTGCGGGTCACGCTGTCAAACGCGGCAATAAGACGGGGAGCCGCTCGGCACGGCTGAGCCGAGACGCAGAGGGTCTGACAGAGGCCTGTCCGCGAGCTGGTGCGGTGGGACGTGGGGGCTGAGGGGAGAGGAGGTCCAGGAAGCGTGGGGGGACCGGAGCGCCTGCTCCCACGGCGTGTCCAGGGGCCCAGGCTCTGAGCGGTATCTCCTGACCCGGCTCTGCCCCACACGCTCCTCCGGGAGGCCCCGGGACGTCCACTCCCGAGGACCCGGCCTTGCCCCTGCCCCTCCGCCCCCGGGGAGACCTGGCGGCCGTGCTGGGTCGGCGGGGCTGCCCGGGGGTTGGGGGACCTCACGGCTGTCGGGAGGCTGGGCTGACACCTCCCCACAGCGGGCATTCGGCAGAACACCTGCCTCCGGCACCCCTTCTCCTCCCCATCCCGGCACCCACGGTGACGCCCACCGGAACCCACGTGTCCCGGGTGCTGGCACCCCGCACCGCCTGCAGCGCGGCCTCGGACTCTGGCTTGCCTGTCCAGTTTGAGGCCGTAAATGGACCCGCAGGGCAGGCAGCGGCCCTGGGGGGGACAGCCCTCTGGGAGAGCGACCTTCCCGAGCCCGAGGGGGGTGAGGCGGTAATTAACGCCAGAGGCCGACACCGCATTTGTTTTTCTCCAAGTGCGGCCGCCCGCGGGTGGCGGTGCTGACGGCCTGCAGGCTGTGCGGCGGCGGCAGATGCGCGGCTCGTTACCGGGCTCTCATTTACCGCTCCATTACACAGCGCCGCACAGAACAATTCCATCACCGCTAACGGGACGCGGCCGCCGCATTAATAACCCAAACATAAATACACTTAATGTCGGCCGCGTGTCTGCCATCGGCAGCCCGATCGCGGAATTACTGTCACGCAATTAGACGGTGAGGCCACACTGGGCGCGGCCCCGCCCCAGGTTTCCTCCGGAGCCGGAGGTCGGGGGGGGGGGGGAGGGGGGCAGCTGGGCACTGGCCACGGGGCTGCAGGCGGCCCCTCACTGCGTCCGTGGACACGTGCCGGACAGAGGCCCCTGGTCCCTCCCCGGCGGCGGGGCCCAGGCACCGTGTCCCCGAGCCCAGGACCCCGAGGTGCCCCCCGGCTCCCTGTGCACCGGCTCCTGGGCCAGGAGACAGGGCAGGTGCCAGACCTCTCCGAGTTGACAGCAGGGGGGAGGGGGCGGGTGTGAGCTCAGAGTGAGGCCCGGGTCTGGGACGTCCTGTCTGGCTCCCGCGGGGGCGGGTCCAGGCCCATGGGAGACGGACTGCCAGGACCCCCTCCGGTCCGCTGGCATCTGTGTCAGAACGCTGGGGGAGGGGCCCTGAGAAGGGGCGTGGGGTGCTATGGCTCTTGGAGGGTAGGGATCCCCCCATTTTACGGACGAGAAAACAGAGGCCTGAGGACCGCCTGGCCCACTCCCCACGGAGCACGCCCCCCTCCTGGTCCCGAAGGCCGGGGGGCTGGCCTGTCCTGCAGGGAGGTGACCCGGCCCGACAGAAGCACCTGTCCCGGCCAGCCACCCCTGCCAGGCGGTGCTCTGCCGGAGGGCCGCGAGGCAGGGCGCTGCCCGGAGCCGGACCCCGGGCATCTGTCACACGCGTGCACGAGGGCTGGCCTCGGCCACGGGCTCTGGCTGCCCTGAGAGCCGCCCCGCGCAGACAGTGCCGTCCCACCTCCGGGGTCCTCTCAGTCCCCAGCTGGGCACCTCAGGGCGGTCCACGGAGGGTGAGCCAGACCCACCTTGTGTTTCTCCCCTGGAGCACCACGCTTCCCGTGAGGACACCCCCCTCCCCGTCCCCAGCGCCGCCTGCCCCCCCGGTGCGCTGGGCTGGCGCCGGCACGGCCTGGCTCCCCGGTGCTGGCCGGCCAGACCTGCCGGGCGTCTGGCTCCCCCGCTCTCGGCCCCACAGGGGGAGCCATTGGGGCTTGGACTGGAGTCCGCAGCCTCCCAGCCTGGCTGAGGCTCAGCCCAGGAGCAGGCGGCACTGGGAGGTGCAGGCCCCCCGGCCTGAGGGTGGCCCCGTTACTGAGGCCACAAGGGGCGCAACCAGGTGCTGTGGCAGGACCCCCGCGGCGCGTCAGAAGGGTGGCCTGGGGGCACTCAGGGCCACGAGTCGGCTCAGAGGGTGGAGAGTGGCCGTGGCCGTCTGAGCCGGAGAAGGGCGGTCGCCGGGCGTCAGGCTGAGCCGGGCTCGGCATCTTCACAGAGTCTGTGGCCTACCCCCCCCCCCAGCAACGTGGCCTCCCACAACGGGGCCCTGCCGAGCGCCGTGGCCGGGCTGCGGGCGGGAGCGGCTTACCGGCCTCGCCCACGAAGACCTCCACGGGTGCCGTGGCCGGGCTCTCCCCGACGACGTTGTAGGCCGTCAGGATCACCTCGTAGCGCCGGTACTTCTTCAGCCCTGCGGGCGGCGGGCGGCTCAGGACCCCTCCCTTCGGGGGGCCCCCCTGCCCCCCCACCAGCCTGAGGGGTCAGGGAGCCGGGGGCCTGGGGACTCTGGCCCAGCTGCTCTTAAGCTCAGGGTCAGGGAGACAGAGGGGTCAGGGAGACAGAGGGGACAGGGAGACAGAGGGGACAGGGAGACAGAGGGGACAGGGAGACAGAGGGGACAGGGAGACAGAGGGGACAGGGAGACAGAGGGGGTCAGGGAGACAGAGGGGGACAGGGAGACAGAGGGGGACAGGGAGACAGAGGGGGGAAGAGAGAGGGGACAGGGAGACAGAGGGACAGGGAGACAGGGGGACAGGGAGACAGAGGGGACAGGGAGATAGAGGGGGTCAGGGAGACAGAGGGGACAGGGAGACAGAGGGGACAGGGAGACAGAGGGACAGGGAGACAGGGGGACAGGGAGACAGAGGGGACAGGGAGATAGAGGGGGTCAGGGAGACAGAGGGAACAGGGAGACAGAGGGGGACAGGGAGACAGAGGGACAGGGAGACAGAGGGGGTCAGGGAGACAGAGGGGACAGGGAGACAGAGGGGGTCAGGGAGACAGAGGGGACAGGGAGACAGAGGGGGACAGGGAGACAGAGGGGACAGGGAGACAGAGGGGACAGGGAGACAGAGGGACAGGGAGACAGAGGGACAGGGAGACAGAGGGGACAGGGAGACAGAGGGGACAGGGAGACAGAGGGGACAGGGAGACAGAGGGGGACAGGGAGACAGAGGGGAGAGGGAGACAGAGGGACAGGGAGACAGAGGGACAGGGAGACAGAGGGGACAGGGAGACAGAGGGGGTCAGGGAGACAGAGGGGGACAGGGAGACAGAGGGACAGGGAGACAGAGGGGGTCAGGGAGACAGAGGGGGACAGGGAGACAGAGGGACAGGGAGACAGAGGGGGTCAGGGAGACAGAGGGGACAGGGAGACAGAGGGGGTCAGGGAGACAGAGGGGGACAGGGAGACAGAGGGGACAGGGAGACAGAGGGACAGGGAGACAGAGGGACAGGGAGACAGAGGGGACAGGGAGACAGAGGGGACAGGGAGACAGGGGGACAGGGAGACAGAGGGGACAGGGAGACAGAGGGGGGACAGGGAGACAGGGGGACAGGGAGACAGGGGGACAGGGAGACAGAGGGGGGACAGGGAGACAGGGGGACAGGGAGACAGGGGGACAGGGAGACAGAGGGGACAGGGAGACAGAGGGACAGAGGGGACAGAGGGGACAGGGAGGCAGAGGGTCAGGGAGACAGAGGGACAGGGAGACAGAGGGGACAGGGAGACAGAGGGACAGGGAGACAGAGGGACAGAGGGGACAGAGGGGACAGGGAGCCAGAGGGGACAGAGTCGGCCTCTGGCATCTACACATAAGCAGAAGGTCACAGTCCCGTGTTCTCGACGACCGTGACCGCAGGACCAAGGTGTGTGCGGCCACGTGCACGGAGGGGCCGGGGCGGAGGCCGGCAGAGCGAGGGGGCAGACCTGCTGATCCGACCCCGCCACCCAAGGTCCTCCAGGGTCGCCTCCCCGGAGCTGGCCCCCCGAGGTCCCGCGTGCGTGTCTGGTCCCGGGGAGGAGTGAATGGGGACACGCCAGGCCTGCCACCCCCCCCCCCCGTGGGCTACAGGCTCAGCAGAGGGCCAGCGAGTGGGACAGCGTCCCCACTGTCGCCTGCGGCCGAGCCGGCCCAGCCTCCCACCCTCAGCGTGGCTGGAGCACGTGGCCCTGCAGAGCCCACGAGCGGCACCAGGACCACACGGCCTGGCTCCGAGTCCCAGAAGGAGGAGGGGCTGTCCGAGTCCACGAGACACACCGAGGGGCCGTGGACACGCGGCGTGGGCCGCCCCTCGGCCTCAGAACCGCCGCTGAGATGGAGGGAGAGCCGCGGGGAGCCCCACTGGAGCCGCCTGCCCCGGCTCTCTGGCTGCCGGGAGGGCTCGGGGTCGGGGCCGAGGCGGATGCGGGCGGAGGCGCAAGGGAGGGGAGGAGCAGAGAGCTGGGTAAGGCGACGAGTAAAGAAAATGGCAAGTGGTCCCGCTGGTCCCAGCCCCCCCCCCCCCAGCCTGCTCTGGAAGGCTCCTTGCTGCCTGGGGGGGGGGGGGGGTCAGGGCGGGGTGTGTGTGTGGCATGTTGCGGGTCAGCGGGTCAGGGAGCTGTAATGAGCGCCACTGCTCCCGCGACCTCTCCCTCGGCCCCTGCCCGGTGGCAGCGGCTCCTCCGGGGCGCGGGCACTCACGTGTCAGCTCGTACGTGGTCCGCGTGGAGCTGCTGTTCACGGTCTGGAAGCTGCTGGGGGCTGCGGGAGCGGGCAGGGCGGTGAGCGTGCGGGGAGCTCGGGAACCCGCAGATCGCCCTGCCCGCACCGCCCGCCTGGGCCGCCCGCTGTTCCCAGGAGGCGCCGGGCTCCCGCCCGTGGAAACTGTGGGCCCTGCGCCTCGGAGGGAGGCCACGCTGGCACGGGCATGGAGCGACCGGACAGGCCTGGAGCCAGCCTCCCTGAGGCCCCGTGGCCGCACGGCTGGCAGCCCTCCCGGCTCAGTCAGAGCCCTCTGAAGGGCGAGCACACCGGCGCGAAGGGCACGGGGCGGGAAGGGCACGGGGGTTGGGGGGGTGGATCTTGCTATGGGCCGGACTCAGGAGGTGCGGGCAGAGAAGAGGGGAGGCTGAGCCCTCTCCCGTCAGCAGGTGCGGCTGAGACGGGAAGTGGGGGCGGGGTGAGCACAGGCCAGGCTCTGCCGGCACCTGGAGCCTCAGGACATGCGGGGAGCCCTGCGGCCCGAGGGACGTGACCCTGCGGGGACTGCGGCCAGCGGCACTTGGGGGACAGCTCGGGGGACGCCAGGGAGGGGGGCCGCCTCCCCCTGACGGAGGGGTGAGCAGCTGGGAAGTTCCCGCCAGGGACCTGGGGGGCCCTGCACGGTGACTGCGGCGGGGGGGGGGGGGTCGCTCCATTGGGGGCGCTGCCGCCTGGGACCTGGCTGCCCCTCCCCCGAGGCGGTCCTGCTGCTCAGGGCTCCCCACCTGCGGCCCCGCACCGCTCTGCTTCTTGTGAATCCCTCGGTGCTCACCTTTCCCTCCACATCCATCCCTGAGGTCCTTCCACCGACAGCCTGCCCCCCCCCCGACCCCCCGGGGGAAGCCCCAAAGCTCGGAGCTCACTGCTCCTGCCACCTGGCTGTGCACCCGGGGCTGCGGCAGACACCCACCCTCCCCATGGCGCCCCCGCGGGCTGCCCACGGTCACCGGCAGCCCCCACCTGGCGCTGGCACGGCCCGGCTCACCTGTGGGCTCGCTCGGCGAGGCCGGGGGGGCTCTGAGCGCGGCGGCCTCGGGCCCGGCGGGCGCCTCGGGGCCCAGCTCCCGGTAGTAGATGCGGTAGCCCTGCAGCAGGCCGTTCAGGCTCTCGTCGCTCGGGGGCTGCAGAGACGGGCCGGCGTCAGCCTCCCTCGGTGGTGGGTGAGCCGGCCTGCCCACGCCCGGGTGACGGCCTCGGGGAGCCCGCCGGCCTGGCCATCGGACGCAGCCGCTCAGCGGGAACCGGGAGCCCCTCCGAGCGGCGCCCTCTGCCCGTGGCTGCAGGACATCCCGAGGGCGGCCCTCCGCCGCCGAGGGTTTCGCCCATTTCCCAGGCCCGTGGGAGGCAGAGCCGGGCGCGGTGTGCCCGCTCACCATGGCACCGCAGCAGGGAGGCGGGGCGGGGCGGGGCGGGGGGAGCAGGCGGCCAGGAGAGCAGGCGGCCATGGTGCAGGGCCGGCCGGGCCTGGGGAGCAGGCTGGCGCCACGCCTGGGCCTCCGGGCAGTGGAGGCAGAGCTGGGGCTCAGCCCACATCTTCCCGCGCTGCCGCTCCCGGCGCACAGGGCAGCGGGCCCTCGATGCCCATCCGATCGAGTCCTGGGGGTTCAGGGGTCACAGGGCTGCCACGCCCCGACCCTGCTGGCCCCTCCCCGCCTCTCACCTGGGGCGGTCCCTTCACCCAGCGGACAGGGCGGTGGACACCCCACCCCTTGGCCCAGGGTCAGCGCCCCTTCCGCTGTCCACCACGCACGCCACGCCCGGCAGAGCCCAACTCCGCCTCACTCTGTCTGGCTCAGCGCCCGCACCCAGCTGTCTCCGCCCGGCCCATGGGGAGGGTGGCGAGAGAGGGCACCACCACGAGCCACGGCCTCCTACGTCCTCCCATTGCCCCAGGGTTGTGCAGGGAGGGGAGGGACTACATTTGAGTGACAGGCTGCCCGCCCACTGGGAGTTCCGGGGCAGCGGCTGCAGTGCTGAGTGCACCCAGAGCCACTGCCCACGCCTCCTCTGGGGGGACAGCCCAGGTCCCAGATTTCAGGCCCCGCCGGACCCCAGGAAGGCGGGCACACCTGTCCCCCCCCCCCCAGGACTGCCGGACGGAGCCTCCACTTCAATGGTGGGACGCCTGGAAACCACAGCGGTGACTGCAGCGACAGGTTTGCAGGGACGCCCCGGGCACGTGGAGCTTAGCTGGACGCTGTGCGGCCGCCGGCTCTGTGAACGGCTCCTGGCCCTGTGGTGCCGGTGGCCGGCGGCTGAGGGGCAGCGTTTCCCCGCGGCCGCTCCTGCGGGGCCTCCCGCTGCCGTCCCGTGGCTGGGACACACACACACACACACACACACACACACACACACACACACAGCTGCCGGCAGGGCCACTCAGTCCCGCTGGTGCAGCCGTCACACGTCACAGCGCCGGCACAGCTCGACGGGCGGGCGGAGCCCGTGTGGGAGCGGCATGTGGAGGCCCCGGACCCCCTCCGTGTGGAGGCCAGGACCCCCCGCCCTGAGCGAGGCCTGTGCAGGGAGGGGCTCACCTCGCTCCTCCGCCTGCGGCCCCTCCTGGCCGCCCAGGCCTGGCCGTGAGCACCGCTGCCTGGCCCCGCGCTGACCAACACCACGGCGCTGCCCTGGGCTGGCCCCGCGCTGACGGGCACCACGGCACCGCGCTGGGCTGGCCCCGGGCCGGCCTCGCCCGGAAGACCTGTCCCCCTGCTATCCTGACCTCATGTACCTCCTCGCCAGCAGAGCCCCCCCGGGGGGAAGGCAGGGGGGCAGCGAGGCTTCCCAGTGCCACGTGAGGGCGACCCCCCCCCCCCGGATCCGGCCGGTCCTGGGCCTGAAGACGGGAGGGAGTGGTTGGACCCGAGACCCTGCTAGATGTGACTTCCGGGGTCGGGGGGAGGGGGAAGCGCCACGGCCCACTCCCTGCAGGACACGGGCCAGGCGGGCGGGCACGGCCATGCAACGCTGCCTGCCACTTCACGTGGCCGGGGACACGGAGCCTCTGGTGCCTGGCGCTCTTGTGAGTGGGTGCGAGTCCACTGCCCGTGCTGACAGCCGGCTCTGGGTGCGGCCACGCCGGGCGCTCCCTCTCAGCCCCCCGTCCTGCTCCAACCCCTCCGCTACGACGCTGGGTGCACCGAGGGTGAGCGTGTGGAGGGTGAGCGTGTGGAGGGTGAGCGTGTGGAGGGTGAGCGTGTGGAGTGTGAGTGTGTGCAGGGTGAGCGTGTGCAGGGTGAGCGCCGTGTGTCACGAGGCCGGGAGACCGGAGCTTACCTGCCACTGGACCAGGACGGAGGAGGTGGTGTGGGGCGTCACTGAGACGGAGCTGGGAGGCTCCCCGGGAACTGAAATGAGATCAAGGAGACAGAGAGGTCAGAGGGCTCTGCTGGCACCCGGTGCCCCGCCAGAGCTCCCGCCCCCACCGTGGGTGCCCTGCACCCCTCCCAGCCTGCGCCAGGAGAGGAGGGAGCCAGGACTGGCATGACCCCCTCCCCGAGACAGCCCGGCACTGACACGGCGGGATGCCATCTCTCCACGGCCACTCACACGGCGGGTGCCGGCACCCCTCCCGCCTGCTCAGGGGCCCACCCCGCCTACCCGCCCAGGGGTCTGCTCTGCACAGAACTGTCGCACGTGGCCCAGACGCCAGCTCCCTCCACACACCCCCTCCCTCCTGGCTGGTCCTCAGCTCCCGGGTGATGAGAAGAGCCGGATGAGGAGGCCCGGAGGAGGGCGCTGGGAGGCTGGGGTCAGCCCAGAGCGCAGGGCTGGTCAGCCGGCGGGTGGCTCCCCGCGCTAGGCAGGCAGCATCCCCTCTCCCTCCTGGAGCAGGCCCTGCCCCGGAGGAGCCGGTGAATGCCCCGGGGGCTTTTAGGGTCTCAGTGCCCCGCGTAGCTGTGCTCCTGGCGGGGCCGCGCTGGGAAGGCCGCTGAGTGAGACAGTGGGCACCTCTCAGACGCAGCTGCCCGGCCGGAGACACGGATCTAACGAGCCCGTGGCGATCCGCTCCGGGCGCTGATGGCTCGCAGAGGGTTCGGACGCAAATCGGAGAGACTTCCTCCCAAGCAGTGCCGCCTGCAGCCTCTGGGCCCGCCGCTGAGAGACTCCGGCTCCCCTCCCTCCGTGCCCCCTGGCCCGCCGCTGAGAGACTCCAGCTCCCCTCCCTCCGTGCCCCCCCACCCCCGGCCCACCGCTGAGAGACTCCAGCTCCCCTCCCTCCCTGCCCCCCCCAGCCCCCCGCTGAGAGACGCCGGCTCCCCTCCCTCCGTGCCCCCCCACCCCCGGCCCACCGCTGAGAGACTCCAGCTCCCCTCCCTCCCTGCCCCCCCCAGCCCCCCGCTGAGAGACGCCGGCTCCCCTCCCTCCGTGCCCCCTCGCCCCGGCTCAGGACCAAAGCGGGGCTCCCTCCAGGAGCCAGCAGCCGCGCACTCACCGTCCTGCAGCGTGGTCACCGCCTCCGTCTCGGCGCTGAAGTCGCTGTCCCCGATGTCGTTGGTGGCCTTCAGGCGCAGCTTGTAGGAGGTGAAGGGCCTCAGCCTGGGCGGGGGAGAGGCCCGTGACCGGCTCCTTCCCGCCCAGCGGCCCTGAGCTCTGCCCGTGACCAGCTCCTTCCCGCCCAGCGGCCGGAGCTCTGCCTGTGACTCGGTGACCTTACCACCCAGCGGCCCTGAGCTCTGACCTGTGACCCAGTGACCTTCCCACCCAGGGGCCCTGAGCTCTGACCTGTGACCTGACTCCTTCCCTCCCAGCGGCCAGAGCTCTGACCTGTGACCCAGCGACCTTCCCGCCCAGCGGCCAGAGCTCTGACCTGTGACCCAGTGACCTTCCCACCCAGGGGCCCTGAGCTCTGAACTGTGACCCAGTGACCTTCCCACCCAGCGGCCCTGAGCTCTGACCTGTGACCCAGTGACCTTCCCACCCAGGGGCCCTGAGCTCTGAACTGTGACCCAGTGACCTTCCCACCCAGCGGCCCTGAGCTCTGACCTGTGACCCAGTGACCTTCCCACCCAGGGGCCCTGAGCTCTGAACTGTGACCCAGTGACCTTCCCACCCAGCGGCCCTGAGCTCTGATCTGTGACCCGGTGACCTTACCACCCAGCGGCTGGAGCTCTGACCTGTGACCCGGTGACCTTACCACCCAGCGGCCCGGAGCTCTGACCTGTGACCCGGTGACCTTCCCACCCAGCGGCCGGAGCTCTGACCTGTGACTCGGTGACCTTCCTGCCCAGTGGCCGGAGCTCTGATGGGTGACCTGGTGACCTTCCCACCCAGCGGCCCTGGGCTCTGACCTGTGACCCGGCTCCTTCCCGCCCAGCGGCCCAGAGCTCTGACCTGTGACCTGGTGACCTTCCCACCAGAGCCCTGGGGCCTGGGGCAGTGGGTCCCGGGACACAGAAATCCCCGGGGCCAGGGTGGACGAGGAGAGACACGCCCTCAGCGCTGTGCCTGGGCCGTCCAGACCCCTCCCCGCGGGGAGCTGGCCGAGGGGGGACGGGGCAGGGCTGCAGGCTGGGAGGGGCTCCGGGCCCTCGTACCTCTCCACCGCGCAGGCCGTGGCCTCGTGGCTGATGGAGGAGGAGTAGGTCTGCCAGTGCCCGCCGGGCAGCTCGCGCACCTGCGCCGTGAAGTAGCGGATGGGGGAGGCCCCGTCGCTGCCCGGGACCCACTGGAGCTGGAGGCTGCGGGCGGTCACCTCGGCCTGGGGCACCAGCAGCTGCCGGGGGGGCGCCGGCCGCTCTGCGGGCAAATGGGGGAGACCAGGGAGTGAGAGGGACCCCAAACGCCCGTGGGCTCCGCCAACGCCCACCGTGCCGCCCGGGGCAGACCGCCTGCAGGCGGCTCCTGGGCCAGGGAGTGACCTCCGCTTCCCGCCTCTTACCCAGGGCGCCGGCCCAGCTCGGACCTGCTCCCCCCCACGCAGGACAGGCCAGCGGGCTGTGTGAGCCCACCCACACACGCCCCGGCTCCCTGCCACCCCGGAGCGCGTCTCGGAGTGACACCTGGGCTCCTGAGCCACAGGGGACTCTGGACTCCTCCCTGCGTCCCTCCCACCCCCCATCGGGAGTCCCCTGAGCCCGGGGCTCCCCTGAGCCTGGGGGTCCCAGAGCCTGTGCATCCCCTGAGCCTGGGGGTCCCCCTGAGCCTAGGGACCCCCTGAGCCCGGGGGTCCCAGAGCCTGTGCATCCCCTGAGCCTGGGGGTCCCAGAGCCTGTGCATCCCCTGAGCCTGGGGGTCCCAGAGCCTGTGCATCCCCTGAGCCCGGGGGTCCCCCTGAGCCTAGGGACCCCCTGAGCCCGGGGGTCCCAGAGCCTGGGTGTCCTGGAGCTGGTCCTCACACAGCAGCTCAGCTCCCTGCTGGGGGCGCGGTGGGCCCTGGATCTGCTGCAGGGAGGGGCTGGGGCTGGGGCTGGGGCAGGGGCGAGGTGGGCTGTGGACTGGCCACCGGCCCTTCTCCTCACCCCGCCGGCTCCCCAGGGACACTCGGGCAGGAGTCGCTGTCTAACTGCCGGCCGTGGAGGCTGCTGGTTCTGATCAGGACACGGGGCGGGGTGGTGCCGCCATGCTGGGCGGGGACGGGTGAGGAGCTGGCCTCTGACCTCGCCCACACCCTCTCCCCCGCACGTCCAGCCTCAGCTTCCTCTCGCGTAGACTCGGGCTCACCCCGCACCCCAGGCCTGGGGGACGGTAAGGCACACGCAGCGCTGGGAGCAGAGGGCCCGCAGCCGGTCTGTGGGGCTGCGG
The DNA here is from genome assembly GCA_963924515.1 of Vespertilio murinus. Taxonomy (NCBI): domain Eukaryota; kingdom Metazoa; phylum Chordata; class Mammalia; order Chiroptera; family Vespertilionidae; genus Vespertilio; species Vespertilio murinus. The sequence goes on along the minus strand of OZ004708.1, from coordinate 1,605,603 downwards.
GGCGTGTGGGCACCTGCTCCCGGGAGGGGCGGCCCCCGCTCAGGAGGGCGGCTGCCCCGGGCAGGCTCTCAGCCTCTGAGCGGCGTCCGCCTCCAGACGGGACGGCCAGCCTGTGGGAGGGCACGTGTGCGGCGGCCCGGCCCGGCTCGGCAGGTGCTCCGTGAGCTCCAGTGCCCGCTGCTGCCCCTCCACGCGCCGGCCACGCAGGCCCGACCGAGAGGCCACGCGTGGCCAAGGTCCCGGCAGTTTCCCTCCTCTCCCTCTCCCACCCCCCTGGCTGCCACAACTGTGGGCTGGCCCGGGTCTCACCTCTCTTCTCGGTGGTGATGACGGTGGCCTCCAGCGGCTCCCCCCAGCCCTGCCGGGTCTTGGCCGACAGCCGGAAGGTGTACGCCGACTCGGGGGCCAGCTCGGTGGCCGTGAACTGCCGGACCGTGGCGCCGACCTCCACCGTGGTGAAGGTGTGGGGGCTGCTGCGGGCCAGGCGGTAGGCGATCTGGTACCCTGTGGGCGCGGCCCGGAGCGTGGTCAGCCAGTCCGTCCGCCTCCACTACCACATGGTGGGGACCAGCCACGTCCTCCCCACCCCTCCTTCCCGGCCGGCGCCAGGCAGGCCCTACGCCGCCGCCGAGAGGGAAGCCCAGCCCCGTGGTGAGCCGGGCTCTGGGCCCCAGCCCCCCGCTCTCCCTCACCCGTCACGGGACAGAGGACAGTCCCTCCCCGTGGCCACCGCCTGCTGAGCACGTCCTCACGGGACACGGTGTGAGGACACGGGTCCTCACGGGACAGGGTGTGAGGACACGCGGTGCCTGGGAGCCGTCTCTGATGGGGCAGGGTCTGCACTCACTGCCTCTCCTGCCCCTTCCCTGCCAAGGGCAGCGCCTCCTGTTAGTTCTCTAGACAGCGCGCGCCCTCACCCTCACCCTCACCCTCACCCTCTCCGCAGCGAGGCCTGCGGCCCCGGCCAGCCAGCCGACACCAGCTGCCCTGGCATCTGCCAGCTCCCCTTCCCCTGCTCTGCCGCCGACCCAGCTCCCTGCCCACCACTCCGCCCTCTGCCCCTCTCCCTCCCTGCACTGAGCCGGGCTCCGCGTCCACAGCCCACAGCCAGGGAGTGGGGCCACGGGCCTGGGGTTGGCCGGGGCCACTCCCGATCAGGCCCTCGCCCAGCCGCCCGCATCGGAGGCCGTGCCAACTGGCAGGCCCAGCCCCGGCCCAGCTGCTGCTCCTGCTGCTCCGGGCAGAGTGGAGGGCGCCGGGAACCCGCAGCACCACGACGGCCGAGCCGGCGCGTGACGGAGCTCCGGGACACCGGCCGGCACCGCGGTCCCAGCAGGCGGCGTGCGCACCCCCAGCCGCCCGGAGGCAGGATGCTCAGAGCGGGCCAGCGGCTGCCTGAGGCCGCACAGCCTGCCCGCCGCTGCCCGGCTCCCCACTGTCCTCCACCGCGCATTCCGGGAGGAGGGAGCCCGTCTCGGAGCTCCGGCGGAGGGGCCGCTGGCTGGACCGTGAGTCTGATGCCACCTCGGAGGGGCACAGGTCCCGGCTGCCTGGTCAGGGGGTTGACTTAGGCGGACCCCTCATCCCGCAGCGAGCCCTGTGCTGAGGCCTCGGGTGTGTGTGTGGGTGTCTCCTGGGTAACCCCGGCATCGCTCTGAGAGGCCTCGCTGGGCCACACGCTCCCTTCGGGGGCTGGTGCTGCCTGACCCCGTCCCTGGCCACTGTTGGGGTGAGCGTGGGGACGGCCCCCCAACATCTTTTCGTTGCTCAGGGAACCCACAGGCGCTGTGTGTGCTGGTCTCACAGCTCGTCCATCGAGGGCCGGGAGCGGGCAGTGCGGCCGCCCCGACTGACCACGTGGGCAGACGCTCCCCCGCGGCTCCTGCTGCCCAGGGGCGGAGCTAGGGGAAATGCCAGGCCTCGGTGGGGGTGGGGGTGGGGGAAGATTCTGGCGCGTGAGGTGGGCAGCCCCACCCCTGTGGGCTTGAGGGACTCGCTTCACTTCAGCTCAGGAGCATTTAAAGCGTCGACAAGGGAGACAGGGAGGCCGGAGCGAGGCCCGCACCCCCAGAGGAAGGCGCTACCTGCTGGGAGCGCCAGTGACGTGTGCGTGCAAATACACGCGTGTTCCCTGCAGGCGCTGCGGTGCTGGCGGTTAATCTCCGCCAGAGACCCAGGGACACCTGTGATCTGGTCACGGCGAGCACCACCCGTGTTCATGCGCTCCGAGGGCCAGAGCCGGAGCGGCCCCGGGTCTCGGGGTCGGGGCCTCGCATGGACGGCTCCCTCTCCTCCGTGACGCCGACCGGGACCTCCGGAACGGTCCGCACCGGCAGCACCCGTGGCTGGCATGCGACGGTGACCCCTCCGGGTGCTGCATCACTCTCGCTGTCTGCCGTGGCCGTGGGGCTCGGGCTGCACCCAAACCCACGCCGCAGTGCCGAGGGCCCCTGGGCGCCAGCTCAGGCGTTGCTCTGTCTCACCAGCAGGAAGAGCTCTGTCCCGGAGCCAGAGCTGGGCATGGGGGATGGTCCACGCAGCCCCCTCCCGTGACTAGCGGGGGGTCGCTGCGCTGTCCACCCGCCCCGTCCACAGCGTCTCTGACGGAGAAGTGAGGGCACCACCCTGCGGAGCGCACTGAGCAGTGGGTGTGGCAGTGCTGCCCGGTTCTTCCTGCTCAGCCCGCTACCTGGGAGGGGCGTGTCCCCTTCAGAGCGAGGGGGAAACTGAGGCACGAGAGGCCGGTCCTCGTGCGGAGGCCGGGCCCAGGCAGTGTGGCCTCTGCATCCACAGCCTCCCCTGTCCGCCACTGGCCTGTCGGGACTGCCCCTGTCATCGGTCACCCCGTGACCATCCTGCTGTCTGCTGCCCCGTGGCCTCCCACCACCTCCCCCGGGTGTGGCTGTCTTCCTGTCGCTCCGTGAGCGTCTCGGGGAAGGTGCACCCTCTTCCCCCTTCCTCCGCACGGCGCACGTGACCCCCGGCAAGTAGAGCCCTTCCTCTGTCCCGGTGACGGGGACGGGAAAAGGGAGCCGGTGGTTTTTGAAGTGAAACTGGCCGCCTCAGGGAGGCAGGGGACATGGTGGCCTGTGTCGCGCTAGAGCGCCGAGTGAGAACCAGGCAAGCTCTCCGGGCCTGAGGCGCAGGCACCCCCCTCTCCCAGGGACGTGCGCCGGCGGGAGGGGCCGGGAACTGGGTCCCGTGGGGACGAGCGGCTTCCAAGCACCGTCCTCGGGAGAGCCGGCCACCTCCGAGCACCGTCCTGGGGAGAGCCGGCCACCTCCGAGAGGCGGGGCAGTCACGGTGGCTCTGCCCATGAACTTTGACCTGTCCAGTGACTGCAGCTCCCAGCTCAGACCCCGGGGTCACCCTCTCAGTCCAGGACGTGCAGTGCTGGAGCTGGAGCCTCCCAGCTGATGGAACTGATGAAGGCTCCTGCCTGCTGCTTCTCTGAGCTGTGCCTGCCGCCCCTCACTCCCCACCCCCCCCCGCCTCCCCACCGCTGCCCCCTCCGTTACCCCTCGCTCCCCGCCGCCCTGCACACCCCCCCCCCCGCCGCCCTGCCCCTGCCCCCTCCGTTACCCGCGCTCCCCGCCACCTCGCTCGTACCCAGGATGATGCCGTTGGGCTCCTCCGGCGGCTGCCACACGATCCGCACCGACGTGAGCCTCACTTCTGGGAACACCAGCCTCACTGGGGGGCCTGGGGCTGGGGGCGAAGGAAGTCTCCTGAACCAGGCGTCTGACGACGTTGTCTGGGCCCCTGACAGGGTCCCGTGTGGGTCTGGGAGCTGGACACACAGTCACTGCGCTGTGACGCTGTTCCAGGGGGGCACGCCACATTCGGGGGAACGACTGGGATCTGACGGGCTCTGTGTGGCTCCCCAGTGGCTCTGGGAAACCCGCCTCCATCAGCTGCCAGCTGGGAGCCCCGGGGCCAGGCCAGCCGCTGAGGGGCCCTCACGAGGATATTTGGTGAGGGTCAGGGTGGGGGGTAAGAGGGAGTGGGTGTTGGGTGTTGGGGGTCAAAGACATGGTAGCAAAGGGAACTAGAGTTTGGGTGTTGAACAACGCTAGCCACCTAAAAATTATATAAAGTCATTGACCAACACTGCCTCCACACATCTACATTGATAAAAGAGTAAGATGCAAATTGACCGTACCTTCACAACACCCACCAGCCAATCAGGAGTGAGTATGCAAATTAACCAAACAAAGATGGCAGATTAATTTACATACACAGGCGCTGAGCAGCTGGGGGCGGGGCCTCGGGGCAGTGTGGGAAGGTGGAAAGGAGGCTCCGGCTGGAGTGAAGGTGGTGCTGGCAGCCAGGCGAAAGAAGGCCCATTTTTGCACGAATCTTTGTGCATTGGCCTCTAGCAATAAAACATTTCACCAATCAGAGCCGAGTTCTTTTCTGGGCTTGACATCTGCAAGGCAGTGTCAGAGAAGCAAGAAGGCTGAGAGCCACTCCCAACTTACAATGGAGATGACAAACATGGACAAAATGCATGTGTAAAATCACGCCCTATCCCAGAGGGTGGCCATGCACGGTGCACGCAGTGGCTCCTGCTGCGGCCATGCACGGTGCACGCAGTAGGTCCTACTGTGCGCCAGTGGTTCCACTGTGGCCTGCTGCACGGTGCACCAGCGGTGAGGACAGCAGCATAACGGCAGGGCCCCAGAGTCAGGTTTACGGAATCGGCCACTCTCAGGACTTCCCACTGTTCCGGCGGGTTCCGGGAGGGGCACTGGGCACGTGTGATCAATGGTAACTACAGGGCGTGTGCCAGGCATCCTGGGCCGCGGCTTCTGCCTTAGCCACTCAGCTAAGGACAGTATTTGATAGTTTAAACGTGCGATGACCCTTGGGTTTGGGTAAAACAAGTGTGAGGAGGGGCTACGGCTCACGCGCTGGGGAGATCCACACACCCCCGGCCCACACGTGTCGCGTGGCCGCGCCTGTGCCCCGTCCCAGCGGAGAGCGGTCACCGGGCATGGGGGCACGGGGGCACGGGGGCACGGGGCGACCTTTCTCCAGGGAGAAACCGTCCGACGGGCTGAGCCATAGGGCGGTTTCTAAAGTCCCCCCACGTCTCACTGTGTGGCCTGGGACACACGGGGCTGTGCCCTGTTCAGAGAAACCGCCCCTGGACACGTGTCCCCCCCCCCCCCCCCCGCAGCTGCCGGGACTCGCTGCGCTCCAGGAGGACGGACGGACGGACAGCCAGGCCGAGGGCAGCCCGTCCTGGCCACGTGTGGCCGCAGCCCCCCCTCCCAGGGAGCGTGGGGACGGGACATGGGGAACTAGTGTCACTGCTTCGGTGAAGATGTTTAAGAAAATCTACCACTGCCCGGCGATGTGGCTCAGTGGCTGAGCGTCAACCTATGAATGAGGAGGTCACGGGTTCGATTCCCGGTCAGGGGACATGCCTAGGATGCAGGCTCGATCCCCACTAGGCGGCGTGCAGGAGGCAGCCGATCCATGACTCTCTCTCATCATTGATGTTTCTCTCTCTCCCTCCTTCCTCTCTCTGAAATTAAAAATAATATATATATATATTCAAAAAGAAAAGAGAAGATAATCTACGTTGTTTTCCTCCGCAGCTGCTGAGGCCGGGAGGGCTGGGAGACCAGGGCCGCCCTCCGCCGGCGTCAGGCGTGTGCGTGAGGGGGGGAGCGGCCGCCGGGAGGAGCCGGCCCGGCAGAGGGCGATGGTCACCGCCGCGCGAGACGCCCGTGAACTCAGCCGCCATCCTGGGGGCTGGGCTGGAAAGGCCGCCGGGTGCCGGGGCCCGAGCGGCCGCTCCACGCGCCCAGGCCGATGGCCTCGGGGTGTGCCAGGAGCGTCGGGGGCACCAGCACCCAGGCACGGGGGCAGCAGGGGTGTGTGACCCTACCGGAGCGGCCTCTCCTGCCCGCCTGCCCGGTCACCCGGAAACCCCGCGCAGGCTCAGCCTGGGCCCACCCGCTCCCGCTGCCACCGGCCCCCTCGCGGCGCCGGGACTGAGGTTCCGTGCGGCGTCCCTCCACCCGGGAGAGCAGCGGCCGGGCCCTGAGTGGAGATGACACCGGCCCACACGGTGTGCTGTCCCCGCTCCCCTGGAGGGAGGGGGCGCTGTGGCCGCCCCGGCAGGGGACGCAGCGCGCCCGGAGCGGCTGGCAGGAGGGGAGCCGTGGCAGAGGCTGTTCTCTGGGCCGGGACGCCACGTACCGTCGTCCTTGGTCCGCTCCAGCACCAGCGGCGTGCTGGCCGCCCCGTTCCCGATGCGCGTGAAGGCCAGCACCTGCAGCTCGTACAGCACGAACTTGCGCAGGCCGGCCAGCAGCGCCGACTGCGTGTGGTTGCCGCGCACCACGTGGCTGCTGGGCTCGGGGTCCAGGTCTTTGGCCCGGAACAGGATCTGCAGCATCAGCACAGGGCGGGGCGGGGGGGTGAGGATGTGGGTGCGGGCAGGGGCCTCTGCAGCAGCTGACCGTGGTGCTGGGACCAGCCAGGCGTCCACGCCCCGCCCGCTGGCTGAAGCTTAGGGTCTAGCTCAGCCATGGGCAAACTACGGCCCTCGGGCCGCATCCGGCCCGTTCGGCTGTTCTATCCGGCCCGTGGAGCTGAAAAAGCGGAGGGTTCTCTTGCTCTCCCCTCCGCTCCTTCACCAGCAGCCCAAGAGGAGAGTGCCAGCGTGGTCAGGTTGCTTTTGTTCCGGCCCTCCCTCCGGTCCAGTGTAAGAACCCACGGTGGCCCTGGAGTCAAAAACTTTGCCCACGCCTGGGACTCTAGCTGCTCCTGGCTGGCGCCGGGGAGGGTGGCGGGGAAGCGCTCGCACCCGAGCGGAAGGGCATTGGAGCGGGGACCCGGCCCAGGGCCGCTGGCTGGACGCCTCGCCGTAATTGGCAAGACCTGAGGCCACCAAAGGTGGCCACGCTGACCACAGCCACTGATGGGGACTCACGGTGGGCACAGAGACAGCCCCTTCCCACGCCCTGCTGGCCGGGAGGCTGGGCTTGGTCTCAGGAGCGGCCCCTCTGCCCCGGCCCCGGCCCCACAGGGACCGAGGCTCAACAGGCAGACCCGGGAGGGAGCATGGGCCACGGAAACGTCTCCTCCAGGACGGGGGCGGGGTGCTGACCACTGACTCCACTGTGACCGCTGGGCCTAACCAGTCACCTGTCTCTCCAGCCTGGGGCGAGCAGCAGCAATGCCCAGGGAGGGGCGGCAGAGAGAGGTGAGGGAGGGAGGTGCAGGGAGAGGTGAGGGAGGGAGGTGCAGGGAGAGGTGAGGGAGGGAGGTGCAGGGAGAGGTGAGGGGGGAGGTGCAGGGAGAGGTGAGGGAGGGAGGTGCAGGGAGAGGGAGGGAGGGAGGTGCAGGGAGAGGGAGGGAGGGAGGTGCAGGGAGAGGGAGGGAGGGAGGTGCAGGGAGAGGGAGGGAGGGAGGTGCAGGGAGAGGTGAGGGAGGGAGGTGCAGGGAGAGGTGAGGGAGGGAGGTGCAGGGAGAGGGAGGGAGGGAGGTGCAGGGAGAGGGAGGGAGGGAGGTGCAGGGAGAGGTGAGGGGGGAGGTGCAGGGAGAGGTGAGGGGGGAGGTGCAGGGAGAGGGAGGGAGGGAGGTGCAGGGAGAGGTGAGGGGGGAGGTGCAGGGAGAGGTGAGGGGGAGGTGCAGGGAGAGGGAGGGAGGGAGGTGCAGGGGAGGTGAGGGGGGAGGTGCAGGGAGAGGGAGGGAGGGAGGTGCAGGGAGAGGTGAGGGGGGTGCAGGGAGAGGTGAGGGGGGGTGCAGGGAGAGGTGAGGGGGGAGGTGCAGGGAGAGGGAGGGAGGGAGGTGCAGGGAGAGGTGAGGGGGGAGGTGCAGGGAGAGGTGAGGGGGGAGGTGCAGGGAGAGGGAGGGAGGGAGGTGCAGGGAGAGGTGAGGGGGGAGGTGCAGGGAGAGGTGAGGGGGGAGGTGCAGGGAGAGGGAGGGAGGGAGGTGCAGGGAGAGGTGAGGGGGGAGGTGCAGGGAGAGGTGAGGGGGAGGTGCAGGGAGAGGGAGGGAGGGAGGTGCAGGGAGAGGTGAGGGGGGAGGTGCAGGGAGAGGTGAGGGGGGAGGTGCAGGAGAGGGAGGAAGGGAGGTGCAGGGAGAGGTGAGGGGGGAGGTGCAGGAGAGGTGAGGGGGGAGGTGCAGGGAGAGGGAGGGAGGGAGGTGCAGGGAGAGGTGAGGGGGGAGGTGCAGGGAGAGGTGAGGGGGGAGGTGCAGGGAGAGGGAGGGAGGGAGGTGCAGGGAGAGGTGAGGGGGGAGGTGCAGGGAGAGGTGAGGGGGGAGGTGCAGGGAGAGGGAGGGAGGGAGGTGCAGGGAGAGGTGAGGGGGGAGGTGCAGGGAGAGGGAGGGAGGGAGGTGCAGGGAGAGGTGAGGGGGGAGGTGCAGGGAGAGGTGAGGGGGGAGGTGCAGGGAGAGGGAGGGAGGGAGGTGCAGGGGGAGGTGAGGGGGGAGGTGCAGGGAGAGGGAGGGAGGGAGGTGCAGGGAGAGATGATGGGGGGAGGTGCAGGGAGAGGTGAGGGGGGAGGTGCAGGGAGAGGGAGGGAGGGAGGTGCAGGGAGAGGTGAGGGGGGAGGTGCAGAGAGAGGTGAGGGGGGAGGTGCAGGGAGAGGGAGGGAGGGAGGTGCAGGAGAGGTGAGGGGGAGGTGCAGGGAGAGGTGAGGGGGGAGGTGCAGGGAGAGGGAGGGAGGGAGGTGCAGGGAGAGGTGAGGGGGGAGGTGCAGGGAGAGGTGAGGGGGGAGGTGCAGGGAGAGGGAGGAAGGGAGGTGCAGGGAGAGGTGAGGGGGGAGGTGCAGGGAGAGGTGAGGGGGGAGGTGCAGGGAGAGGGAGGGAGGGAGGTGCAGGGAGAGGTGAGGGGGGAGGTGCAGGGAGAGGTGAGGGGGGAGGTGCAGGGAGAGGGAGGGAGGGAGGTGCAGGGAGAGGTGAGGGGGGAGGTGCAGGGAGAGGTGAGGGGGGAGGTGCAGGGAGAGGGAGGGAGGGAGGTGCAGGGAGAGGTGAGGGGGGAGGTGCAGGGAGAGGTGAGGGGGGAGGTGCAGGGAGAGGGAGGGAGGGAGGTGCAGGGAGAGGTGAGGGGGGAGGTGCAGGGAGAGGTGAGGGGGGAGGTGCAGGGAGAGGGAGGGAGGGAGGTGCAGGGAGAGGTGAGGGGGGAGGTGCAGGGAGAGGGAGGGAGGGAGGTGCAGGGAGAGGTGAGGGGGGAGGTGCAGGGAGAGGTGAGGGGGGAGGTGCAGGGAGAGGGAGGGAGGGAGGTGCAGGGAGAGGTGAGGGGGGAGGTGCAGGGAGAGGTGAGGGGGGAGGTGCAGGGAGAGGTGAGGGGGGAGGTGCAGGGAGAGGTGAGGGGGGAGGTGCAGGGAGAGGTGAGGGGGGAGGTGCAGGGAGAGGTGAGGGGGGAGGTGCAGGGAGAGGTGAGGGGGGAGGTGCAGGGAGAGGTGAGGGAGGGAGGTGCAGGGAGAGGTGAGGGAGGGAGGTGCAGGGAGAGGTGAGGGAGGGAGGTGCAGGGAGAGGTGAGGGGGGAGGTGCAGGCACCGGCAGGGAATGGATTTGAGAGCTCGGGTGAAAGGTGTCACATGGATAAGCCTGAGGTGACAGGACGGACCTGGCATTTATGTAACCCTCTCGGCCGGCCCTCCCGAGCGAGGCTCCGTGGGAACAGGGCTCTGCGCCTGGTCCGGGGTGTTCAGGTGATGCCGGCACCGAGGCCCAGGCCGTAAGGATCTCACACGAGACCGTCATGTGAGGAGCCGGGAGCAGGGAGCAGGGAGCCGGGTCCCTCGGGGAGCAGACACGCACGGGGCGGGGAGGGCCGGTGGCAGCCGGGGGGGGGGGGCGGGGAGGGCGGGTGGCAGGCGCGGGGGGCGGGGAGGGCCGGTGGCAGCCGGGGGCGGAGCAGAGCGAGGTGGCCTCACGTACCTTGTAGCCCAGGATCAGGCCGTTCTGGTCCTGCTCGGGCACCGAGGCCCAGGTCAGCAGGATCTGGGTGGAGCTGACCGCCACGGCGGTCACGTTCCCGGGGGCGGCTGAGGGCACTGCGGAGAGGGGGAAACCCATCGGCAAGCAGGGCCTAAAGGCTCCCGCAAGCCAGGGGCCTGCTTTTACCACGTCCCGTGGCCCTTGGGAGCGCAGTGCACTCGGCGCTGTGAGCGGTCAGGTGGCCCGCGGGCGGGACGGAAGCGCAAACCTCTTTCTATGAGCGTCGCACGCCGAGAGCCCGGAGTTTGGGAGCTAGCCCTGTCCGAGCCCCCAGGGCGTGAGGGTCTGTTCTCTGGTCGGGCGGGCTGCGGCTCCCACCTCCACGGGAAGCCCTGGCCCCAGCCCGTGCACTGCCCTCCACAAACACAGCGCTTTGTGAGGGGACAGGCGGGCTCCAGGGAGGAGACGAGGATCTGCACATCACCTCTATCCCCACGGCAGCTCGGGTGCCACCCCCGGCGCCGCAGACGGAAGCCAGAGCCGCGAAGCTGGCCTATACTCCGCACAAACGGGGTGCTTCTCACAGCGCGAGGGACCCACGGGCGCCCTGCACCGTCTGACCCCGCTCATGTCCATGGAGGTTTTGCCCGACCCGGCTCTGGTTCTGTTAGACCAGGCTCCGGTTCTGCCCGACCAGGTTCTGGTTCTGCCCGACCCGGCTCTGGTTCTGTTAGACCAGGCTCTGGCTCTGCCCGAGCAGGCTCTGGTTCTGCCGGAGCAGGCTCTGCCGGGGCACCGGGAGGGTGCTAAGAGGTTCTGGGCAGTTTGACCAGGCCACGGCCGAGCCAGAGGCCCCGCAGACAGAGGCTGGGGAGGCGGAAGGCAGGCCACAGCCGGTCGCGGACTAAGAGCACCAGCTGCGGGGACATGAGCCGGGGTGGGCGTCACAGGACTCGCTCGTCGTCCCTCGGCCGTGTGACCACACGCCGATGTGTGAGGGCGCCTCAGGGCCACGGAGCACTTACAGCCTCAAGTTCTCTCGGCCCGGGGGGGGGGGGGGGTCCGTGCCCTGTCTCTCCCCCCCCCCCCCCCCCCCCCGCACATCCACCGCGGCAGTGCCGAGGAACGGACAGGCGAGGACGCTCTGTCGGAGTCTGCCTCCGACCGAGTCAGGACGAGAGCAGGCCGGCCTCCTGTGCCCTGACGCTGGACGCTTAGGGAAAGGGAGCGTTGCCGTAACAACGCGCCACGCCACCTCTCAGACCCCTCTCCGGGCTCCCAGGCCCGGCTTTGAACCGAGATCCGTGATGTGGTGATGCGGGCACGCACCCGCCTCCTGTGGGCACCACCTCCTGCGGGCACCCACGCTGGCACGAGGGCAGGGGACCCATCGGTCTGGACGGGGGCCTGGAGCACAGCGGGGACCCCCCCCCCCCCAGCCCCGGAGCGCAGAGGACAGGCTGCAGAATGAACGCTTCAGCCAAACTGCCGAGCAGCCTGAGTGTGTGTCTGAGGGTCTGGAAGCAGTCACCCGTTGTCCTCCCGTTGTCCACCCCGCTGTCCACCCCGCTGTCCACCCGTTGTCCACCCCGTTGTCCTCCCGCGCCGACAGCGTGCGCCTGGAGCCCTAGAAACCACTTTGCAGAAGCACCGGAAGCGCCCGTCCCCGCTGGTTCTCGGGCCACGGGAGGGGTCCCGGCGCCGAGGGCGGCCCTCCCACAGCCTCCTCCCAGTGTCCAGGCTCGCGGCTCCGTGATGCCCCGAGGGCCGAGAGAGCCGCACGCAGAGCCGTGGCTACAGCTCAGGGGCTCCGCCCTGCGGCTCCAGGTCCCGCCGGGCCCAGCCCAGCCTGGGCTCAGGCCTCGCACCCACCGCCGCCATCTCCCTAAGGTGGCCTCTCACCCCTCTCAGAGGGGGTCAGCCCAGGAGGGCCCTGAGAGGTCAGCCCAGGAAGGCCATGGGGGTCAGCCCAGGAGGGCCGGGGGGGCGGTCAGCCCAGGATGGCCCTGAGAGGTCAGCCCAGGAGGGCTGGGGGGGTGGTCAGCCCAGGAGGGAGGGCCAGGGGGGTCAGCCCAGGAGGGCCGGGGGGTGGTCAGCCCAGGATGGCCCTGAGAGGTCAGCCCAGGAGGGCTGGGGGGGTCAGCCCAGGAGGGCTGGGGGGTCAGCCCAGGAGGGCCAGGGGGGTCAGCCCAGGAGGGCCAGGGGGGTCAGCCCAGGAGGGCCAGGGAGGTCATCCCAGGAGGGCCGGGGGGTGGTCAGCCCAGGATGGCCCTGAGAGGTCAGCCCAGGAGGGCCGGGGGGGTGGTCAGCCCAGGAGGGCCAGGGGGGTCAGCCCAGGAGGGCCAGGGGGGGTGGTCAGCCCAGGAGGGCCAGGGGGGGTGGTCAGCCCAGGAGGGCCGTGAGGACCCTCACAAGCACAAAGCACAACTGGCAGCGGAATGGCCAGGCCGGGAATCGGAGATCGACGACCCTGTTACCTGACCTGCGCCCGGACACCCCTGAACCAACCCCCCCGAACCCCCTTTACCCCCACAGAGGCGAGCACGGCGTGAGCCACCTGCCCGTTCCTGGACCAGAGCTGCCCTCAGGCGGGCCGGCGTCTCCCGTGCCACAGGGAGGGGTTCGGGGGCCGCAGAGCCTTCTCTGCCCTGTGGGTGGTCACCGGAGCCTCCGCCCCTCTCCTTCTAACGCCGCGATGAACCCGCGGCTGCCGCCGGCACCCCTCCCCGCACGGGTCTTCTGGCAGCGGGTGCTGTTGCCTCGGCCCGTGTCCCAGGGTCCTGTCACTCTCGCTCCTCCGGACACTGGCTGGCTGTCCAGTCCGCCCGCGGAGGCCCCGCCCCCCGGGGCCAGGAGGACAGGGCGCCACCCTCGGGCCAGCGACAGCAACAGCGACAGCGACAGCGAGCTCCTGCGGAACGCGTGTGGAGCGTGCGGCCGGGGGGACAGGTCAGGGCGAGCTGTCCACTGCCTGCAGGCGCCTCCTGACACGGCCAGGCCAGTGCTTGTGCCAGGAGCGGGGAGGGGGGGGGAGGCTGCACCCTAACCCAGCCCAGTCGCACCCTGCCTCGTGGCACGGACCACCTCACCCCGCCTCGTCCGAAGCCGACGCCCTCCCCAAGAGGCCCTCAGACGCCCTCGTGCTCCGCTCACTGACGGCGTGACCGGAGCCCAGCCCGATTCCCGTGGCTCCTGAGCGCGTGGCTCTGAGGAGGGTCACTCAGGCCACCCCTGAGCCGACGGTCCTGGTGGGTCCGGCAACACACACTGGGATGAGCCAGTGAGAGCTAGTGAGAGTGGGGTCAGCTCTACCAGGGGAGCAGTGAGGGTGGGGAGCAGTGAGAGTGGGGGCAGTGAGAGTGGGGGTCAGCTGCACTAGGGGCGGCAGTGAGAGTGGGGTCAGCTGCACCGGGGGCGGCAGTGAGAGTGGGGTCAGCTGCACGGGGGGGGGGGCCGCGTGGCCGGCCGGCTGCCCTCACCTGACTCCCGCGTGCGGCCGCGCACCACCTCGCTCCAGGGCCCGGCGCCGATGGCGTTGAAGGCCTGCAGCTGCACCTCATACTCCGTCCACTCCTCCAGCCCCTCGATGGTCAGCTCCCGCTCCAGCCGGTCGCTGACCACGTGGGCCCGCGCGGGGGCCCGCAGGTCCGGGCGCCAGTACTTGACCCTATAGCCCACCGACTCGGGGTTCCCGTTGTACTGGGAGTCGGGCAGGGGCTGGGGGACAGAGCGTGTGAGCTGCCGTGTCGGCCCGTCCCCGTGGCCCGGAGCAGGGCCTGTCTGTGGGCCACCTTTTCTGGGGGGCTGTGCTCGACACCCCGTCCCCGGAACTCCCCTGGCCGGACGGGGTTCTCTGACCACATCCTGGCTTCGTTCTGGGGGCGTCCCGATGGAATGTCCAGCTGGCGCCCTCACAGCTCCGTGGCCCAGACCCAGGCACAGCCCACCCGCCCGGGCTGCCCCCGCCGCTCAGCCCCAATGCCACCGACTAGCCAGAGCCGGGCGGACGGGCGGGTGGCACCCTGCGGCTCACTGCGGAGCCAGGTCTGGCCCGGGAGGGGCAGGCGGAGAGACCAAGCCCCCGCGCACGCACCCCGGGGGCCCCGGACCCCTGCCGCAGCCCCTCGCCACCACTCACCACCCAGCGCAGCCGCAGGCTGGTCTCGCTGGCCGTCCGCACGGTGACGCTGGCCGGGGCCACGTCGGGGGGCGCCTGCAGCGTCTGGATGACCCGGGAGGACTGGCTGAAGGGGCTGGCCCCCACCACGTTCTCCTGCCGCATCCGGAACCTGCGGCACAACAGCGGGCAGCGTGGGAGACAGAGGGGCAGGCGGACCCCAGGCTGTTTGGGGGGCTCGGGCCTGTGTCTCCTGCATCCTGGGCCCATGCTCAGGGCGCCCTCTCTCTACCCGGTTTCATTAAAAATGCAAATTATAGCCTTGGCCAGAGGGTTCCGTGGGTGAGGCCTGGGCCGCCAGACTGCAGGGCGCACACCTCGGTGGCAGGCTCGAGCCCCAGCCCCGTGAGGGCATGTGCAGGGGCAACCCATCCATGTCTCTCTCTCACATCGATGTTTCTCTCTGTCTCTCCCCCTCCCTTCCACTCTCTCTACAAATCAATAGAAAAATATCCTCGGGTGAGGATTAACAACAACAAATTGATTGTTGAGCCCAAAGAACATGCAATTGTTCTGTAATAAAAATGTTTTAAAAATGCAAATTGCGTATCTGGTCTTTTCCCCTGAAAGACCTCAGAGCACCGTAAAGACCTCAGAGCACCTGCAGGTCAGCGGCCTCACGTTCCCCGGAAGCGTGACCGGGCGCCTCCGCGGCCGGGCTGTGTGCTGCCCGCTGCCAGGGGGGGTGCAGGGGCGCGGGGGCCAAGCCGCTGTTGGACACCGGATTCCACCGGCCCGTCGTGAACCCGTGGCCGGCCCGACGCCTCCGTCCCGGTCTGCACAGTGAGGGCACAGGGAGACGCTCTCCAAACCCACGCCCGTGCTCCACGCCCGTCCCTTCTGCGTGGACAGCCACGCCTTTCTGAGCTGAACTCACACACAGGGGAGACATGGGATGTGCACGCATGTCCTTGTTACCCTCAGAGCTTCCCGACTCTAAGGCAGGGACACAGGTCTCTAACTGCAGCTCCTTTTAAAAAAATGTTTGTTTTTTTTAAAAAAAATATTTCAGAGAGAGAGGAAGGGAGAGGCAGAGAGAGACAGAAACACCGATGAGAGAGAAACATCGGTCGCTGCCTCCTGCCCCTTCCCAAATGGGGATCAAGCCTGCAACCCGGGCATGTGTCCTCACGGGGAATTGAACCAGTGACCTCTTGGGGCATGGGACAATGCTCAACCCACTGAGCCACCCTGGCTGGCCTCTAAGGGCAGCTTCTGATCTTAGAGATAACCACGTGGCCGACGCCGATTTCATGCGGGAAGCAGTGAATCCCAGTGGCTGGCCTGACGCCCAATGACTTCTCTCAAAGCGAGTGTGTGGCATCCCCAATCGTCTGCGCCAGTCCTGGGGGGAGGTTAACGGGGACAGACACGAGCCAGCGCTCCGGCGGGGCTTGCTCCGGAGCCGCACGTGGCGCTGGACCGAGAAGTGTTCTTCCCAAGGACGCCGCCCGCTCCCCCCCAGCCGCGGGGACGCCGTCCCGGCAGGACAATGGCACGTCCGCCCGCGCCCTCGGAGATAACGGGGAATTGCTTCGCCCTCAGCCATCTCCCGGGGAGTTACAGCCTCGCTAACGGCCCATCACCGCGCCGCCCTCGCGAAGGCCGAGGATTTACGCCCGCACGTGTCTCGGGGTCGAGAAGCGGAAGGTGAAATGGCGCGTGAAGTGCCGATCACGGAGACCGCAGCCCCCGGCCGAGGGGGAGCAGCGGGGCGTCCCGCCCGGCCTCGAGTTTTGTAAAGAAAAGCAGCACGTGCCGGCCGGCCGGCGTGGCTCAGGGGTGGAGCAGGGCCTAGGAACCAGGAGGTCACGGTGTGATCCCCAGTCAGGGCGCAGGCCGGGGGTGTGGGCTCCATCCCCAGTGGGGGCGTGCAGGAGGCAGCCGATCGATGATTCTTTCATCATTGATGTCTCTCTCTCTCTCTCTCTCTCTCTCTTTCTCCCTTCCTCTCTGAAGTCAATAAAAGAACACATTTTAAAACATTTTAAACAAAAAGTAGCTCTTGTCTGACTGCTCACAGGCTTCTCCACAGGCACCTGCCAGCTGGTGGGGGTGGAAGGTTCCTGCCAGCCTGGCATCGGGGTCAGACCGCCCGGAAAAGACTCCACTGTGCACCTTGCTCCCGCAGTTTCAACTTCCCTTAGAGACGCCCCACACGCACACGCGCCGACATGCAGACAGCGCCCCCTGCCGGAGGGCGCCCGCCTCACCTGTAATGTGTGTAGGGCGTGAGGTTTGGGATCTCCAGTGTCTGGGCATCGGGCTCATTCTCCTCCACGTACAGGGTGACCCACTCCTCCTCGTCACCGATGGCCCCCACCTGTGGAGAGGGACCTCCTGGGACCGCCGGGCGGCCGCTGGGCGGAGCCGTGGGGGGTGGAGCCGTGGGGGGTGGAGCCGTGGGGGGTGGAGCCGTGGGGGGGGAGGGCGGGCTGGACGAGCCCCGGGTCCCACATGCCCTGCACACACACCGCCCACCGGAGCTTGGACTTGGGCTCCTGCAGTTCCCGCCTCGGTCAGGACCTGGCGCCTCTGGGGGTGGCCAGGTGGAGAGGACTCACCGCCCTGTGACAGGGGGAGAAGCCGTGGCCGGCCCACGTGACCCTGGCAGCCGAGCGGCCTCACGTAGGGTCCAGAGCCACTCCCAGCTCACGTGACCCAGGCTCACCCTGTCCTGCCCGCACCAGCCTTTCTGCCCAAACACACAGGAGGCGCCGGCGAGGCGGGGCCGTGGAGGGCCTCAGAGAAGGCCTCCCGCGGCCCGGGAGCCGGGCCTGCAGCAGCCCTTCCTGCCGAGCAAGCTGCCGCCGGCAGAGCCGACTCCCGAGCACACAGCCCCCCAACCGCCCCAGGTGCCCCTCGGGCCTCCTGCTTCTGCCTCCTGCGGCCCGGGAGTGGCTCCACCGCTCCCACCCGCTTGGGGCCCGAGCCATACAGCTCATGACTTCCTGCTCCTGTGCTGCCCAGTGGCTGCTCGTCCAGCCCACAGAGCCTGACCCCAGAACTCGCCTGGCCGTGCAGGAGCCGGGGCCACCCGCCAGGAGACCTCGGCGTCCCACCTGCAGGTGCCCGCCTCCCGTCCCAGGCCCTCGCTGGCCCCTGGCAGGGGGGAGGCTCTGGCAGAGGGAGGGCTGAGCGGGGGCAGGCCCCCGGCCGCCGGGCCTGGCCTCCCATCCACCCAGACCTGTGGGCCGCACGGGGACCTGCTGTCACGTGTGCCGGGGAGCGTCTGGCGGCGCAGGAACGGAAACGACCTCGGGGCGCGAAGGGCGCGAGGACGGGAGGACACAGGGAGCGGGGGGCCGGCGGCCTCCTAAAGGAACGGACGCAGACCGACCGACGCGCTCTGAGCTGACCGGGAGCAGCCCCGCCTCAGGCTGCGACTGCCCAGCCGACAGCAAGCGGTGCTCTAGCCGCACTGGGCGAGGGCGCAGGGGCGGCACCGCCACCCACAGCAGTGCGGCTCGGCGGGAAAGGAGTGGGTGCGGGTCACATGTGGCCCGGGGAACACGGACCCGCCTGGTGCGTGTGGCCTCAGGAATATGGACCCGCCTGGTGCATGTGGCCTCGGGGACACGAACCCACCTGGTGCGTGTGACCTCAGGACCCACCTGGTGTGTGTGGCCTCAGGAACATGGAAGGGCAGACCCGCCTGGTGTGTGTGTGACCCTGGGAACACGGACCCGTCAGGTGTGTGTGGCCTTGGGAACACGGACCCACCTGGTGTGTATGACTCAGGAACATGGACCTGCCTGGTGTGTGTGGCCTCGGGAACACGGACCGCCTGATGTGTGTGGCCTCGGGAACACAGACCGCCTGGAGCGTGTGGCCCCAGGAACACGGACCCGCCTGGTGCATGTGGCCCCGGGAACATGGAAGGGCAGACCTGCCTGGCGCAGGTGGCCCCGGGAACACGGACTGCCTGGTGCGTGTGGCCCGGGACCACAGAGGGGTGCACTGTTCCTCGGCCGGCTCGGCCCCTGGGGAGCGCACCTGGGAGATGGACAGTGTTATTCTACTGCCCTGGCTTCTTGGGGGAACGTGCCACCTCGAAGGATCTCGTGGGCACCCTGGGCAGAGTGCCTGAGCACCTTACCTGTGTGTCCCGTGTGCCTTACCTGTGGGTCCCTGTGCCTTACCTGCTGCCCCCTCCCCTCCTGCTCTAGCTCCCAGCCCGCCCCGCAGAGGGCGACCCCCCCCCTCCGAACAGCGCCTCTGGGCCAAGGGCTGCCTCACGCGGTGAGCACTATGGCGTCTCCCCGCTTCCCCGTTGCAGACGGTGTCCTCTGCCCCCGGGGCCGGCCCGCGGAGCAGCTGGGGGGTTTGGGGGGCGGGGTGCGGCCATTAGAACCTCAATGGCCGGCGGCGGGACCGCCAGGAGGGGAGCGGATGGACACGGACATTAGCTCTCTCCCCGTTATGGGCGTCGCGAGGGGTGTTTTGCTCACTGTAGGGTCAAAGGTTCCTAATGAAGCGAAGCATTATGGGGCCAGAGACACCTCTAACAGCTGCTCTCCAAATGCGCGCCCCATCAGCACAGGCAGCCCCCGCAGCTCCCCGAGGCTGGACCTGCGAGCTCTCCAGGAACGGCGCCCGCACACCCCGAGGCCGGCGAAGGGGCGCGTGCAGAGGAGGCTGGCCGGGAGGGGCCGGGGAGGAAGCAGTGCGGAGCCGGGCACCTGGCGGGCTGCGAGGGGCCGGGGGCCGCCAGGTCACGGCCACGGCCACGGCCACGGCCACTGGAGCACCCCCGCCCCCCGGCGTCCCGCCAGCTCCCGACAAACCACTGTCACGTCATCGCCTGCTCTCCGGGTGGCCGACGGTGAGGGTGCCACCCGCAGACTGTGGCACAGGCGGGAGGCGGCGAGGGCACACCGGGCTCACGCAGCAGAGGATTCAAAGGGGATTAGGGGGAATGTTCCAGAAGGCTTCGTCGGCACCAGGCACAGACCCAGCCTGTTGTTCTGTTTAGGAAAGGCGGGGTCTGGGGACCAGGGACGCCACGGAGGCATTCCCGGAGAAGCAGCTGCAGTGACCTCAGGGGGCTTCCAGGAGGACAGCACCTGAGGCATGTGTGCAGAGGCACGTGTGTGCATGAGTGCCTGTGTGCACTCCTCTGTGCACACCTGCCTGCACAAGTGTGAGTACGTGCTTGCACATGCACGAGTATGTGTATATGTGTGCATGTGCATAAGCATGTGCATGCATTTATGTATGCACACACGTAGCATATGAGTGTTTGCATGAGTACACATACACGCATGTATTTGCATGTACACACATGTACATGAACGTGCATGTGCACACATGCATGTTCACATAATTGTGAGAGTGTGCACGTGCACGATTATGTACACACCTGCATACATGTGGTCACACCTGTGTGCATGCGTGTGCACTCGTGGTTGGTGGGGGGACCTCTGCAGAGACTGAAGCAGTGTAAAGCCTCTATAACTGGACAATGTGGAGCGGGGCGGGCTCCTTTACAGGCGAGCGGAGGGGCCCTCTCTCTGGGGCGGCACACCCGGGTTAGGCGGCTGCGCGGGCACAGCCCTCAGTGAGGAGCTGCCGGGAGGACGGACGTGAGTGCAGGGGGGGGGGGGGGGGGGGATAGGGGGGAGCACAGAGCTCATGCGGGGGAGGAGGGACCAGGCCGTCCACGAGGTTTGGGGCCCTCACGCTGTAACGAGGCCGAGGACAAACACTTCACCCGCACTCAGGCTCACTGTCAGCGGCGCCATTGAAATGACAATTTGGAAACTCTTTCTATAATAGCAGGAACAGATAATAAGTAATTATGCTAATGTTTCTAAAAATCCACATTTTTTCGTGAAGAGAAACGGTATTTAAAGTATAAACTCAAAGTAGAATATTCTTAAATTTGAATTGGAAATATCAGCATGAATTCATGATGTTTCAAAAAGCGTGCGTTTCCCCTCTGCGTCCCGGGAAAGGCCTGGAAGCAGCCGCTGCAGCAGCAGCGAGCACCCTCCTGCCGTTCACCCGGCAGCGAGGCCGGTGCGGGGCGGGGGAGCCGGGCGGGAGGGGGTCCCAGGCCCAGGCCGGTGGGGGGCGGGGGAGCCGGGCGGGGAGGGGGTCCTAGGCCCAGGCCGGTGGGGGGCGGGGGAGCCGGGTGGGGAGGGGATCCTAGGCCCAGGCCGGTGGGGGGCGGGGGAGCCGGGCGGGGAGGGGTCCTAGGCCCAGGCCGGTGTGGGGCGGGTGAGCCGGGCGGGGAAGGGGGGGTCCTAGGCCCAGGCCGGTGGGGGGCGGGGGAGCCGGGCGGGAGGGGGTCCTAGGCCCAGGCCGGTGTGGGGCGGGTGAGCCGGGCGGGGAAGGGGGGGTCCTAGGCCCAGGCCGGTGGGGGGCGGGGGAGCCAGGCGGGGAGGGGTCCCAGGCCCAGGCCAGTGGGGGGCGGGTGAGCCGGGCGGGGAGGGGGTCCTAGGCCGTCTGTCCGTCCCCGGTGCCGGGGAGCAAGGAGCTCATCAGGTTAGGACGCTCGGGCTGGAGGCCTAGGACCGGGGACCCCTGACCAGAGGCCAGGCTCAGGCTGAGGAGAAAGAGTGATGACCAGACTGACCGGCGCCTCGTGGTGACATCTGGGGGGACAGGCCCAGCCCCTCCCCGGAGCGGGGCCCTTCCTGCTGCTGGAGCGGACTCGGGGGCAGAGCCCGGGCAGTCCTGCCCTGTGCCCCCCGCACCCCCTGTGCCCCCCACACCCTCTGTGCCCCCTCACCCCCCTGTGCTCCCCACACTCCCCCTGTGCCCCCTGCACCCCCTGTGCCCCCCGCACCCCCCTGTGTCCCCCGCACCCCCATGTGTCCCCCGCACCCCCCTGTGCCCCCTGCACCCCTTGTGCCCCCTGCACCTCCTGTGCCCCCCGCACCTCCTGTGCCCCCCACCCCCCATGTGTGCCCTCATCTCCTGAGCCCCCTGCACCCCCTGTGCCCCCCACACCCCCTGTGCTCCCCACACCCCCTGTGCTCCCCACACCCCCTGTGCTCCCCACACCCCCGTGTGTCCCCTCACCCCTGTGTGCCTCCCACACCACCTGAGCTCCCCACACCCCCATGTGCCCCACACACTCCCCCTGTGCCCCCTGCACCCCCATGTGCCCCCACACTCCCCCTGTGCCCCCCGCACTCCCCCTGTGCCCCCCGCACTCCCCCTGTGCCCCCCACACCTCCCTGCACCCCTGCGCCTCCCGTGCTTTGGAACTGAGCAGCCCGGGGACGAGGGCGGGCTCCTCCCCAGAGCTCCAGCTACTCCACAGGCGAGACGGACAGAAAAGGGCCGTTTCAACGTCTCAACGTCTCAGAAAAGCCGGCACTCAGGCCTGGGCTGCCAAGCTGCTGGCAGGGCCAGGAGGGCTCAGGTGCCCCAGGACGGCCGGCTCCTGGGGGCGTGTGCGTGGACGGTGCCACAGCCACGCCGGAGACACGGACCGTGGTCGGAGGAGCGTGACGTGACCACACAAACAGCTGGTTCCCGAGCCCCCGGCTCACTCCGGGCCGGGCTGCTGGGCAGCGGAGCCTCAGGCCTGGGCGCGGCGGATGAGGGAGCGACTCTTTATCCCGAGAACGCAGTCTGCCGGCCTGGCTTTGGGGTGCAGTGGCCAGTCCCCACCAGGCACTGCCCCGGGTCCGAGTGGCTGCCTGACCTGAATATGCCGTGGGGTCGGCCCTGAGGGACGCCTGCTCCCAGGAGTGAGCTGTCACACCGGAGGAGGAGGAGTCACTGCCCTCAGGAACCTGGGAAACCCTGCTCCTCGCAGCCCGGCTCCGGCTCCGGCTCCGGCTCCCTCTCCCAGCTCCAGGTCTCGTCTCCTAGCTCCGGCTCTCTCTCCCGGCTCTGGCTCCGGCTCCCTCTCCCGGCTCTGGGTCTCATCTCCTGGCTCCTGGCTCCATCTCCCAGCTCCCTCTCCCGGCTCCTGGCTCTGGCTCCGGCTCCCTCTCCCGGCTCTGGGTCTCATCTCCTGGCTCCTGGCTCCATCTCCCAGCTCCCTCTCCCGGCTCCTGGCTCTGGCTCCGGCTCCCTCTCCCGCGCTCCGGGCAGCTAGGCCCGCGCCCAGCCCATCGCCTCTCCCCCTCCAGCTCGCCTCCTGCTGACCGTGCCTCCCAGCAACCTGGCCTTCCTCCCCGAGGGCAACGGCCCCTCAGCCAGCAGACATGGTCAGTTTCACTTACGGCTCCGTCCCTCAGGCCTAGAGGAGCCCCGGAAGTGTGCGTGCTCCAGACGCTGAATGGACGTGCAATCACTCACTCACTCGTTTCATTCATTCATTCATTCATTCATTCATGTGTGAGACACGTTGCGTCCATGACTGATCCTAGTGGTGCGCTTGGCAGCGACTGGGACCAGAGTTAAGCAGCAGCTCTGCTCTCAGACTCGGGGTGCCCTCTGGGGCCACGGCCCGCACTGCAATCCTCATTGCGCTTCCTCCCTCGTCCAGTGAGACTCCCTCTGCCAGCTGGTCCCCTCGTCGCCCACCCACCCCAGCACCCGCCTTGCCGGGGCCTCTGCTCCTGCCAGCACGCCTCCCCACCACGCCCCGCGCCCGCTCCGTCCGCCGCGGGCGGCTGGCAGGGAAGGGCCCGTCAGACCGGGCCAGCGCCGCCCTCTGGCGACTCCCGCCCGCCCCGCCGGTCAGGAGCGCGCACCTGGCCCTGCACGAGCCACCGGGAGACGGCCGTCTTGCCGTCGTAGCCGGGCCGGAACTGCAGCGTGGCCGAGCGCGGGCTGATGTTGGAGATGACCAGGTTGGACGGGGCTCCGGGAGCTCTGGAGAGACAGAGAGACGCGCAGGCTGAGCTGCTGCCAGTTTAGGAAGCGGAGATTTCCAACCCCTTCCTGCCACAGGAGGGCGTGCTTTCAGACCCCGAGAGGCCCGGCCCGCGTGGCTCAGGGGGTGGGCGTCGACCTGTGAACCAGGGGGTCAGGGTTCAATTCCCCGCCAGGGCACAGGCCCGGGTTGGGGGCTCCATCCCCAGTGGGGGGCGTGCACGAGTCGGCTGACCCATGGTTCTCTCTCTTCACTGATGTCCTCTCTCCCTTCCTCTCTGAAACCAATTTACTATTTAAAAACAAACAAACCAACAGCAGGGAGGAGCACAGGCCGAGGGGACCACGACCAGCCCACGGGCCGCCCACCACGCCGGGGCCGGGGCCGGGGCCGGGGCGGGCGCTCCATTGTCCTCAGGCTGATGCCTGGGATGCGGGGTGGGGGGGGGGGGATGAGGGTCACCACGCCCAATGCCCAGTATACTGCCCCCCCCCCCCGCGCCGGCCTGCACCCACCTTCTCTCTCCCTCCCCTGCACTTTCCTCCCCGCCTCTCCCACTGCTCTTCCTGTCGAAAACCCGTCTCCACGGCTTCTCGGAGAGAGTGAAGTCGATGCTTCCCGCCCGCACGCGCCAAGGGGTTTCTGGGAAACAGCCTCCCGGTGACTGACCACCAGCGCCCCCGCCAGGCTGTGGGGAGCCACGCCCAGCCGTGCCGCCCGCAGTGCCGGCCTGGAGGCCGCCGCCCTGGTGTCTGTGCCTCGGGGTGGCACCCTTTGCCACGGCAGCCCCCTGAGGCGTGGCCCCGCAGGTGCCTGGTTAACCAGCCTGCGTTAGGGTCTCGCCCAGGACACCGGCCCCAGTGCACCCCCACGTCCACGGAAGCGCCCCGTGCCCCTTCAGGCCGGAGCCGAGCAGCCCCTGCGGAGCTGCTTCCAGCGACTGCCATGCGTTCGGCTCAAACTCCGATTCTTGTGAAATCTCTCTACGGCTTTGGGCTTCTTCAGCACCATTTAAAAAAACACATTTTTGTTGATTTCAGAGAGGGGAAGGGAGAGGGAGAGAGATAGAAGCATCGGCGATGAGAGGGAATCAGGGATTGGTGCCTCCCACACGCCCCATACTGGGGACGGTGTCTGCATCCCGGGCCTGGGCCCTGATCAGGACTCGAACCTCGACCTCCTGGTTCACAGGTCAACGTTCAACCCCCAGGCCCCATCGGCTGGTGACACCATTCTTCGTTTTAACATCGGCGTTTCCTCTCTCTCACAGGCCTGTGTTCCCTTCGGTGTGGCTCCCCTTCCCGGGAGGGCGCCTCCCTGAGGGGTTCACACCTCCCCTCCCGGCCACCAGCCGCTCCCCCACCCCCACAGAAGCGGGGGGGTCGTGGTCAGAGATGCTGGCAGACGGGCCATAGCGGGTCACCATCCACGTCCCCCACGTCTGAGGGACACCGGCCCCGCCGAAGGCGGTCCCCTCGGAGTGTCACCGACCTGGGGGCACGCCCGACGAAATGGTGGACGTGGTGGCCAGGCCGGCGCCCACGGCGGTGAGGGCGGCCACGTCGATGGTGTAGGTGGTGAGCGGGGACAGGCCCTGGATCTTGTACTCGTGCGTCGTGCTGTTGAGCGTGTCTGTGAGCCGAGAGTCGTTCCTCCCGTACACCTCCCAGGAGATCCGGTAGCCTGGGGGGGGGGGGCACACAGCAGAGTTGGGGGGCTCCGGGAGCGGGGGGCAGGGGTGGAGGCCGCCCTGTTGTCTCCGGGATCTGCAGAGTCTGGGGAGAGGCTGCTGTCTTGGCAAAGTGTGCCCTGGAGTCAGGGTTCCGTCCCCCCCGCCTCCCCCACCCTAGGCCCCTGCCCCTGGCCCCTGCCCCAGGCCCTACTCCAGGCCGTGGGCTGTGTCCTGACAACAGAGGAGACTGGGAACCCCCTAAGGGGCTGGGCTGGCGGAGGCGGGGCCTGGGCAGGCACGGCCCTGGCAGCTGGCACACCCAGTGGCACGCGTGTTCTGGCGGCTTTCTGTCTGAAGGGCACCCAGGCCTGCGGGCGGCAAACCCGGGCTCCTCCCCGGGACAGGCGCTCACCTGTGATGACGCCGTTCTTGTCCAGCGGCTCCTGCCAGCTGACCTTGAGGGACGTGTCCAGGATCTCAGTGAAGCTCAGGTGCCCCACGGCTCCGGGCCCTGGGGGGGGGGGGCACAGTCCCTGTCACGCTAGGCCCACCTCTGGGGCGGGCGGTGCGGAGAGCTCTCACTAAGAGGGAAGCGGAGCCACGCAGGGGCCCCCCGATGCCCCGTGTGCGCCTCGCTGCCCTCCCCACCCCCCCTCAGCTCAGGCTGCTGCTGCTGAGGCCGGGCGGCCGGGCGGGCGGGAGGCGCACTCACTGTCCTCGTGGGTGCGGACGAGCCGGGGCGCGCTGGCGGGCCCGTCGCCGGGCGTGGTGAAGCACAGCGCCGCCGTGAGGTAGGCCGTGAACTTCCTCAGGTGGCTGATGTAGCCGTGGTGCGCTCCGTGGAAGTCGGGCGCGATGGTGACCACGGCGACGTCGTCGGGCGCGTCGGCCGGCCACGCCAGGAGCTGGGGGAGGGTTGGGAAGAGCTTCCTTTTAGTTGCACGGCTTCCCGTCTGCACCGGAAAGTCGCGTGGAATTTACCTTCGGCGCCATAACTAAGGAAGGTTACAGACCCAACCTTCCTCAAATCCCTGAGAAGCACCGAGTGCGAAGAGCTCTCAGCCAGCCCGTGCGGCTCGGCCGTTGAGCGCTGACCCATGAACCAGGAGGTCACGGTCAGGGTCACAGCTCGATTCCCGTCAGAGCACACGCCGCCCGGGTTGCAGGCTCGATCCCCAGCGGGGGGCGTGCAGAGACAGCCAAGCAATGATTCTCTCTCATCCTTGATGTCTCTCTCTCTCTCCCTCTCCTTTCCTCTTGGAAATAAAAAAATAAAATAAAAAAGGAGACCTCGGCAGATTGCTGAGTGCAAACGCGGATATTTACAATTGCACGTGCAAACACACCATCTCCTTTACCTCATGGCTCAGCCCTGCCCTCTCTCCGCACACACATGGCCGCCGTGAGCTCTGACAGCAAGGGGCGCGGCTCCCCTGCCACTCCCGGCCCGGGACCACGAGCCGCACGCACAGACGTTTCCGGAAGGCCCGCCACCTCCGCTCTCCGGACAGCAGTGTCCCTCGGCGGCCCCAGGCGGCTCCCGGAGGGAGTGGTTCCTGCAACCCGGGTCCGGGTCCCAGTCCGAGGCAGGGCTCCCTCCCGGGTGTCTACGTGGGGGCCTTTCTCAGGGGACAGTGCCGTCTGCCCCCCCACCCCCTGGACGCCGGGCCGGCGGGCGGGCGGGCGGGCTGGCGGGCGGCGTACCTTGTACCCCTGGTTGATGCCGTTGATGAACTGCTGGGGCGGCGGGTTCCACAGGAAGCGGATGGTCGTGGAGTTCACCGCCTCCGCCTGCACGTTCTGGGGGGGCGCGGTGGGCACTGTGCCGATCGCCGTCACAGACACGAAGCCAACGGGGGGGGGGGGGAGAGGGAACACGCTGAGCAGGTGCCCACAGCCCGAGGGGCCCGGAGGAACGGCTGGGGGTCACCGCACCCGGGAGAGGAGGAGGGGCGCCTTCTTCCGGTGGGACGGGAAGGGGGCCTGCACCACCTCCCCCGTCAGCCTTGGGGGGCCGAGGGGAGAGCACACCCAGCGTTCTCGGCTTCTCTGCCTTCCCCGACCCGGGACCAGCCACGCCTCCTGTGGGCGTCCCTCCCCCAGGCGGCCTCACTCCCCGCACTGACCTTCGTATGAAACGACCCCCCCCCCCCCACCCCGGGCACAGCTGCCTATGCTCTCGGAGGCCACGTGTCTGTCACCGGCCCCATTACAGCTTCCACTCTTTCTCCCTTTCCTTTACTGAACCCCATCATACACCTGCCAGGAAGCGCATCCACCCCCCCCCCCCCAGAGTCACAGTCCAGGGGACACCTCCTGCAGCCGAAAGGGCAAGTCTCTGCACCACACACACACACACACACGCACGCACGCACACACGCATACACATACACACACGCACGCACACACGTGCACAGGCACACACGCTGGTCGGGAGGCTTCAGACCAGAGCCTGGCCCAGGCCTGGGGGAAGGGCAGGCCTGCAGGAGGGGACCCCGAGGAAGGCGAGCTCCCGGAGAGGCAGTGAGCAAAGGCGGGGTTGTGGGAAGCCCGGTGCTGGGAGCCACGGGGCGCGGGGCTGTGGGGGAGGGGAGACCGCGGAGGAAGCAGACGCCCGCTGGGCTGCCGCCCACGCCGAACATCGAACATGGGGTGGGAGATGTGCTCGGTGCGGCGGTGGCGGCGGGGAGAGTGTGGGAAAGGCAGCCTGCACGTCCAGCAGCAGGCCGGTGACCCGGTGGATGAAAACCAAGACCCAGCTCTGCGGCGTCTAAGAGAATCCCACTGGAAACATGAAGACACAACAGCGCACACGCAGAAGCGTGGAGAAATATCCACAAACACCGGACTCGGCCTGGAGGTTGTGTGATCGGAGGAGAGCTGGCTTCCTGCCCCGGAGGGAGCGAGGAGGAAGAGGGAGGTTCCGGAACGAGGGCGGGACCCGGTCTCCAGGAGAACAGAACGCAAAACTCCAGGGCCAAACCGAGGAACGGAAAGAAAAGACGGGAACGTCTACTGTGCCAGCTGGAAATGTCAATGCTCTTTAAAAAAACAAAGAAAATGAGCAGGAGCTCAGACCTGAACCTCATGACACCACGGAGCGGGCTGAGCCACGTGATCTGGATTTTTAGATCCACCCATCGACGGCAGAGTACGCCGTCTCCTCCGTGCACGTGGAGCTAAACCACGATAGGAAAAGTCTCAACCCCAAACAAACCAGAACAGGCTAAAAAATAATGCAAATCACAAAACGCATGCTTTCTGGCCCCCAAAGAATCAAACTTGAAATTAGTAAGAGGGAGATGGTGGAAATTCCCTAAATGTTTGGAAGTGAAGCGATGCACCTCAGAATGGCTACGGGCCAGGAGGAAGTCACGTGGAAAATTGAAAAGCGCCTCCAATGTAATGAACATGGAAACTCAACATGCCAACATTTATGGGGTGAAGAGGTGTGAGAGGGAAGTTTATAGCATCTAAATGTTTACCTTATAATCTGAGATTCCACCTAAAGAATGTGTAGCAGTTAACTAAACCCAAAACAAGCTGATTCCAAGGGAATGGTTAAAAAAAAGAGCATAAATAAAGGAAATTAAATTAGAAAAATAATAGAAAAAAATCAACAAAATCAAAAGCTGATTCGTTTAAAACAGAAGTAAGCCGTGAGCCAGACTGGTCAGGAATAAAGGAGAAACCACAGATCACCACTATCACCAACCTCAGGGAGCACCTCTCAGATCCCATGATGCTACAAGAGGACAGTACATTTTGCACACATTTATGCTCATAAATCCAACAATTTAGACAAGGTGGACAAATTCCTGAAGAGAGACTCACTTACGAAACCTACTCCAGAAGAAAGAGACAACCGAAGGTGTCCACAGCGACCTGTGTATGCAGTTAAAACCGCCCAACAAAAAGCTCTAAGCGCATGAGCTTCACTGGGGAGTCCTACCGAACGTTTGAAGGAACGACAAAATCGATTCACCCCGATCAGAAAAAGACACTGGGCGGCAAGCAAACGCAGACCCGTGTCCCTCATGAACACGAGGGCAAACGTGCTCAACAAACCCCCGGGGAATCAAACTCTACGACATGTGACGATCGTGACTTATCCCGACCAAGCGGGGTTCCTCTTACAGACGCGAGGCTGGCTCATCGGGGCAACTCTCCATGCGAACAGCATGGAGGAAAAAGGCGATCGCCCCGAGAGATTTAGGAAAAGCACGGGGTAAAATTTAACACCCGATACGGACGTTCCACGATGCCCCCAGCCACGTAGATCATGGCGGACCCAGCAAAGGGGCGCAGGAAGCTTGGGCAACCCTACGGTTAAGATAAAAGAAAGGGTGCTTTCACCGAGAGCTCAGGGACAAAGCCAAGATGTTGTTCCGACCGCCGCCTTTCTGAAAGTGCCGGCCGGCGCAAGGAGAAGAAGTAAAGGCATAGGCTGACCGGGAGAAAACGAAGGCAAACAGCCTCTCTCCATGCACACCACGTAATTGTCCTGAGGAACACGGAGTCACGAGTCGATTGCAGCCCGGCCAGCGCGGCTCAGGGGTTGAGCAGTGGCCTCTGAGCCAGAGGTCACGGTTCGATTCCGGGTCAGGGCACAGGCCTGGGTTGTGGGCTCGGTCCCCAGTGCGGGGCGTGCAGGAGGCAGCCAATCCATGACTCTCTTGTCATTGATGTTTCTCTCTCTTCCCCCCTTTCCCTTCCTCTCGGAAATCAATGAAAACCACTTTTAAAAAGGTCAATTGTATTTCTAAACACGAGCAATGAAGAACTGGAAATTAAAATGACAAAGTCGATACCATTTAAAATACCGACGAAAACAGGAAACAGACATACATTTAACCAACTGCAGGCAAGGGCCGTATGCTCAGCGCTTCACACAGAAGCCAGACCCAAGCACGCTGATGGGCCGGGGGACAACCTAACCAAGATGGCGGTTCCCCCCAAACCGGTCTCCGGGGTGAAGGCCACCCTCACCAACGCTGTCGCTAGGAGCTTTTGGAGATTGGTAAGTTGACTTTAAAATGTATAGGGGAAAGTAAAGGAATTAAATAGACAAAACAATTCTGAAAAAGAACAAAACTGCACAGCCGTCAGTCCATGAAGTCAATACGAACTATAATCTACAGCAAAAATCAGTCACTGCAGAAAAGATGGACACACGGACACGCAGACCAATGCAACAGCCCAGAAAGCACCCTCCGGTGCTACGGAGGAAGGTGCCTGGTAACCACGGTGCCAGGAAGAATGCTGTCCATATACCAAACCCCATCTGGATCCACACCTCATACCTCATCAGAGACTAGCCCTCCTGGCCCCCTGGGAGATTCCGGAATCATCTGCCCTCACAGTCCCCCCATCAGAGCTCACGGAGGCTCTGAAGTCACACGGACACCAGGGGCTGCTGCCCCGGAGTCCACGCGGTCACTTGCTAGCACGGTGGTCTCAGCCCAGCGACATTGGAGTCAGATGCTGGCATGTGAGCTCCAGAGGAAACTGCCCTGCCCTCTCCTGGACACGCAGCCATGGGGGAGGGAGGGCTGGGCCCCCCTGTCTCCGTGCCCCGGCCACTGTCCGGACACCTCCGTGCGGCTCGTGGGCTCACCTGCACTCACCACAGGCTGTCACCAGTACACGCCGGGAGCGGGTGTGAGGCTGCTTGACAACCGCACAGCACCCCCCAGACCCACGTCCCCCACCACCCAGACCCACGTCCCCCACCACCCAGACCCACGTCCCCCACCACCCAGACCCACGTCCCCCACCACCCAGACCCACGCCCTGGGCACCACCCAGACCCACGTCCCCCACCACCCAGACCCATGTCCTCCACCATCCATTCCCACGTCCCCCACTACCCATTCCCACGTCTCCCCCCACCCATTCCCACGTCCTCCACCATCCATTCCCACGGGCCCTGCACCACCCAGACCCACGTCCCGGACACCACCCAGACACACAAACCCACGTCCCAGGCACCACACAGACCCATGTCCCCCACCACCCACACCCACGGGCCCTCACCCTCCTCACGGCAGCATCAGAGCTGGGGACTTGTTGCCTCCCAGCCAAACGGTCTCTCTGTCCTCCCTGGAGCCGCCGCCACCTTCGGCTCCCCTCCCGCCGCCTGTCCCCCCAATGGGCTCCTTCTCCTGACACCGCAGTCACCCTGCCACTGCATCACCAATGGTCCCCGATGCCGACTGAGCCCAGGCCACCCTGCAGCCTCCACGCCGCCTCCACCGGGCGCCGCCTGCTCCGTCCTGTGCGGACCCACTGCGCGGGGTGGACGCGGCACCCGGTCACAGCGCAGGGCCACTCACAGCATCTCTGTCGCCGAGTGTCTGCAGGCACTGCCCTCACCCGCACAGGTGGTCAGTGTGGCCCGTGTCCGCCTCGCCCTCTCCCGCCTGCGTGAGGCCGCTCTAGGCGGACGGCCCTGCCTGCCTCGGGGGGAGTGTTCCGCTCGGCACCGGGGATGCGGAGCGACGGCTCCTGATGTTTAGGGAGGATTGACAGTCTCCGGGACGACAGTGGCGCCGACCGATAAGGGAAGACACAGCAGCGTGTGGCTTGAGGGACCATTAGGCCTCGGCCGTGGCTCGGGAGGGGAGTGGGCAGTGAGAAACCTCGTCATGTGGAAAGGCCGAGGCCTGGGCGAGTAACATGCCCGGCCGGTGGGATCACACCTGTGCGCAGGGCGAGGGCACTGACCCCGTTAGCCTCCCGGGCAAGCGTGCGGCAGCAGGGCACGCGCGGCTGCGTCCACAGAGGGTCTGCTCAGTGCCGAGGGCACCGGCCCACGCCCAGCGCCTCTGGGCCGAGCCGGGGCCTCCGGGCAGTGGGCCGGACCGTAAAGAGCCGAAGGGGCCGGGTTGGGCCGGGCGCGAGGTGAGAGGCCTCAGCTTCCTGAGGGCGCCTGGCTTTGGGGGAGAAGTCTCGGACCTCGCAGGCTGCTTGCTTGTGGAACTGAAAACAACAAGCACAGCTGGCCGACCTCACCCCTCCTCCTGTCTCATCCCTGAAAACAGACCTCCAAGGATTCATTCCGCCCCGCCCCCGCCAACCTGGGGGACCGCCCGGTGTGCAGACACGGCCCACGCCTGCCCCTCCGGCTGCGTCCTCTCGGAATAGATGGGGAGACTGCATTGGGGGGGAGGGGTCGAACCCCGTTCTTGTTCCCGGCTGCTCCGAGGGAGCCTGGCACCCCCGCGCCCCGGCCCTGCGGCGCCGGCTCACCTCCCTGCAGCGTGTACTCGGCCACGGCCCGGCTGAAGACGCCCAGGCCGGCGCCGTTGTAGGCGGCCACCTGGATCTCGTACTGCGTCCACACGATGAGCTCGGTCACCAGGCAGTAGCTGACCTCGGGGCTGGAGATGTTGCGCTGCTGGTGCTCCCCCGGCAGCCCGGCCAGGCGGTACCTGCAAGGCCGAGAGGTGGCTGGCGGGCACCCACCCCGCTCCCCGAGGGCGGGGGGCGGGGGGGAGTGAGGCCGGGTGAGCCCACTCACCGCCGCCCCCGATTCACCCGTGCAAAGGGTGGAGTCTCGCCTCACCGTGACCACAGCTCTGGGCGAGACACAGCCGACCTGTGAACTGAGTCAGCCGCTACCGAGTCTGGCTTTGCAGGTGCCACTGTCCCGGGATGTATGGCTTCGGGGTCGGTGGGGGGAGGGCGGGAGTGAAGAAGCCACACTCAGGCTCCAGTTAGGAGCCCCAGAACTAGAGCGCGGGGCTTTCAAAGGTGCTCCTGCTCCTGACGCACTAGCCGCCGCTGGGTGTGCCGATCGGCCTGAGAGCGTGTGCATGGGCTCTGCAGGGTGCCCGGGGCTGAGGTGTGCAGTTGTGCTCATTTTGTTATTATTATGTTAAAATATATTTTTATTGCCGAAACTGGTTTGGCTCAATGGATAGAGCGTCGGCCTGGGGACTGAAAGGTCCCGGGTTCGATTCCGGTCAAGGGCATGTACATTGGCTGCGGGCACATCCCCAGTAGGGGGTGTGCAAGAGGCAGCTGGTCGATGTTTCTCTCTCATCGATGTTTCTAACTCTATTCCTCTCTCCCTCTCTGTAAAAAATCAAAAAATGTATTTAAAAAATATTTTTTTATTGATGTCAGAGTGGAGGGACAGAGAGAGAAACACCGATGATGAGAAAGAATCACGGATCGCTGCCTCCTGCACGCCCCACACAGGTGACTGAGTCTGACACCCGGGCCTGTGTCCTGACGGGAATCGAACCCTGGCCTCCTGGTTCAGAGGGCGACGTTCAGCCCCGGAGCCCCGCGGGCAGGGCGGCTGTTGTGTTCACTCGTTGTAAAGAGGGGCAGGCGCCTCTGGGCTCGGGTGTGTGAAGGAGGGCGCTGTCTGCCCTGGAGGGCGCTCCCCTTCCCCCCCGGGCAGCAAGCATTTCCTGGGGCTCCGTTTCGAGAAGGTGGTCGGCGCCCTGGGGAGGCGAGGGGCGCGGACAGGGGTCCCCAGTCCCCGTGCAGCTTCCGGGCACCAGAGCTGGGGAGACCAAAGCGGCTCTGGGGGAGGCGGCTGGCTTTGGGAGGGACGTGGGGGGCGGGGAAGGAGCCGAGGAGGGAGGGGGGCAGCTGTGGTGATGCAGGAGCCTCGGGGTCTTGGGCAGGTCGGGGTCTCCAGGTCCCCAGGTGGGCCAGCAGGCCAGCAAGGCCGCCACCATCAGAGCGACGGAGGAACCCTGAAACCCAGGCCCTGACGGAGAACAGCCCTCCCTGAGGAGGCTCTTCGGGTGCCTGGGCTCCTGAGGAGTCCCCGTGCTTGGGGAGCCTGACTGAGGGAGCCCCAAGGACCCCAGGCTCCGTGCCCGCCCGATGGAGGACCCAGGACACAGGGCCCTTCTGTGACTAATGCACCAAACCCCCTCTTTGCTTCATGCCCCTCTGACTTGTCCCCCCATCGCACCCCTTAACCTCGGGGACCGCCGGCACCAGTGAGGGAAGGTGGGAGCTGGCTTATGGGGCGCTGGTCCCCCAGCAGAGACAACGGGGGAGGCCAGGCCTGGGGGAGCCCCGTGGCCAGATCCCGGCCCGGAGCCCCCATGAACAGGCGTGACCCGGCAGTGGCGGCACCGGCACGTTCCGGTGGCCGTCTGAGACGCAGCGGGAAGGCTCCGCCCACCGGACTCGCGTGTCCCAGCGTGTGAAGGGGCCCAGGACCACGCACAGCCCGTGGCACCGCCGGGCGACGGCCAGGAAGCTGGCCCGTGGGGCCTCACGCGGACGCCACGTGGGTGTCCAGGGGCAGGCCGAGAGCGGAGCTCCGGGGCCTCCATGGGAAGAAGACGCGAGAGCTGGGTGGCCTCAGCACCCCTTCACCCCCTGCGCCCGGTTCTGCCTCCTTCACACGACAGCCACGCCCTGCAGAGGGCATGGAGGGAGGTGACGGGAGCGCCCTCCCTTTCCCTCTCCGGAGGCGCCTCTCCCGGCCGGTGAGTGCAGCCTGAGAGCCGTGCCACAGCCCGGCGCCGTCTCCGGGCCTCTCCCCACGCCTGTGCAGGGTGAGCCGCGAGTCCATGGCCGGGCCGGGCCCTCTCTGTGGCACAGCCGGGCCTTCCGGACCGTGGCTCAGGACGCAGCCACAGGGCGCCGGGAGGCCAGGCCAAGGGCAGGAGGCGGCCGGGAGGGCCAGGCCCCTGCTCACAGGCTGAGGGGCTGAGTCCCCGCGGGCCGCCCACCAGAGGACTCAGGAATCGCCCTTTAATCGGCCGTTTCTTTTCTTCCCTCGTGTCACCACGGAGTCAGGTTCCACAGGAGGGCCTCCCTCCCACGCCCCCGGCCACAGGTCCTCCCACGTCCCCCGCCCCCCCCCCCCCCGGAGGCCGGGCCCGCCCCCACGCCGTCTGCGGGGACAGTGTGGCCGGCTCCGGGTTCCGGAGGGTTTGATTTCACTCCCATCGTGGAGACGCTGTGAGGCTGCATGGGAAAAGCCAGACGTCACCGTTTCCTCGAAACCCGAGACAGCCTGGCCATACCGAGCGACGCGCCTGCGCGGTAACAACTGGTTAACAATTCGGTCACTGCCCGGTTCACGGGAAATCACCACCGGTGTCACGCCCGGTGACAACTCAGAATGAGAGCATCCACGCTGAGAGTGCCCCGTGCCCCAACCAATACCGTCCCCCATGGCTCCCCCAAAACTCAGCCCCGGCACCGGTGCCCAGCGGGCCATGCGGCACCAGCTCTGCCGGCTGCGTGCCCGTCCGCTGCTGCCTGCCGCAGTCCCCGCCGCTCCCGGGAGCTCGCCACTGGGCTCCCACACACACTGGCCTTAGCACCCTCGGCTCACAGGCCCCGCCTCTCGGCCACAGCCCTGCCGCCGCCGGCACTTGCCTGAGGATGTAGCCCCGCAGCACCCCGTTGTGCTCCGTCTCGGGGGGCGGCTGCCACTGCACCATGATGGACTGGTTGGTGCGCCCACTGGCCACGATGTTTTTGGGGGGCGCGCTGGGCGGTTCTTCCGGCAGCATCAGCCTGAAAACCAGATGGGGGCGGGGGAGGGGGGGGAGAGTCAGCGCCGGGCGCGGGGGACGGCGCTGCACTCTCGGTCCGGCTGTTACCAACCAGGCGACCAAGACCGAGACACAGCTGATCCCACGGGAGGGCCGAGCCTGAGGTAGCCGAGCAGGTCCACACAGCAGGGCGCCAGCTACGGGCACCCCCTCTGTCTGAACAGCCCCACACAGTAGGGCATCAGCAGGCACACGCCCTGCTCTGTCTGAACAGTCCCACACAGTAGGGCAGCAGCAGGCACAGGCCCCCTCTGTCTGAACAGCCCCACACAGTAGGGCATCAGCAGGCACACGCCCTGCTCTGTCTGAACAGCTCCACACAGTAGGGCACCAGCAGGCACAGGCCCTGCTCTGTCTGAACAGCCCCACACAGTAGGGCAGCAGCAGGCACACGCCCTGCTCTGTCTGAACAGCCCCACACAGTAGGGCAGCAGCAGGCACAGGCCCTGCTCTGTCTGAACAGTCCCACACAGTAGGGCACCAGCAGGCACAGGGCCCCCCTCTGTCTGAACACGGCCCCTGGCCTCTTTCAAAGCCTCGCAGCCCGAGCGAGACGGCGTGCAGGCCGAGCCCGGCCCTTCCAAACCCTTCTCTCTGCTCTGCCCGGCTTCACACACCCAGCCCCACGCTCCGAGAACGGGCGTTTCCGTGCCCCTCCCTCCGCTGGTTCCTGACTCCGCCCCTCCGGGTGCAGGGGGCCCACTTCACCAGTGGAAGCTGAGGCTCCGGGCCCCGGGGCAGTCCCGCCCGGGAGGCTCACGGACACGGACACGGCACGACGACGGCACTTCCCACTGCACCCCCGGACGGGCGATCGGTGAGACCCCCGAGGGAGGTGACCCCCCGGGGACCCTGCGGCTCCTCAGCTCCCTTCCAGGCGGGGCCCCTGTGCCCACCAGGCGGCGTGGGGATGGGCAAAGGCACTGAACGCCGCCAACGCTTTTTTTGTCCCGTTAACCCTCACCCGAGGGTGTTCCCACTGGCTTTTTGAGAAAGTGGAAGAGAGGGGAGACACAGAGAGAGAAACATTGACGGGAGAGAGACACACTGATTGGTTGCCTCCCCGGTGGGGACCAGTTCCACGCCTGAGGTACGTGCCCTTGACCGGAATCCAACCCGGGACCCTTTCGTCTGTGGGCCGACGCTCTAACTGCTGAGCCACACTGGCCAGGGCTGACGCTTAAACTCTGAGCGTCACGTGCCCCCCGCTGTGCACAGGGACCTGCTGCCCCGCTCAGCCCCTGCGTTTTTGTCCGGTTCTCCCGCGCTGTCTTTGCGGGGGGCCGGGCCGGGCTGGCTGCTTGGTCGTTCCCGTTCCTCGGTGCTCGCCCCCCGTCCCCCCCCGGCACGCCCCCCCCGCCCCCCCGGGGTGCACTCACCTGCTGGTCTCGGCGCTGTACTGGCCCTTGCCCACCTGGTTCACGGCGCACACGCGGAACTGGTAGGTGCGGGCGGGGGTCAGGCCGCGCACGGCCACGCCCGTCATCTCGGGGCCGACGTCCGCCAGGTGCACCTTCCACGGGGAGTCTGGAAGAGCAGGCCCGCCGCGGGAGGGCGCGTGAGGGGAGCACGGGGGCCCGTGTCCCCACGAGCCGCCCACACGCCAGGCCGGGTGCAGGGGGCCCACTTCACCAGTGGAAGCTGAGGCTCCGGGCCCCCGGCCCGCGGCCCAGGAGCCGGGCCTGGGCCTCGGTCTCCCGCTCGGAGCCCAGTGTCTCCCACCCCCGTGCCGCCGCCCTGCAGCGGTCTGCGACGTGGGCGTGGCGGCGCCGGGTCACGTGCTCCTCATCCCCGTGCCACTGCGGACAGGGCACAGCTGCCCGGAGGGCACAGATCCCCTCCCAGGAAGGGTGACAGGTGTCGCCCGGCGACAAATACAAACTCGATCCGTCAAGTTTTAGCAAAGGGGACGTGAGCAGACAGGGGGGTCTGCAGTCTGCGCGCCGCTCAGCCCATCGGAGCTGCTTTGCTGGAGGCTCGGTGAGGTTCAAAGCCTCCTGGGGTGTCTTCCCCTGGTGCCCATGGGTGTGCCTGCAGGTGTGCCCATGGGTGTGCCCGCAGGTGTACCCACAGGCGTGCCCACAGTGTGCCCGCAG
This sequence comes from Vespertilio murinus, assembly GCA_963924515.1. NCBI lineage: Eukaryota > Metazoa > Chordata > Mammalia > Chiroptera > Vespertilionidae > Vespertilio > Vespertilio murinus. The sequence continues at coordinate 1,568,426 of OZ004708.1, read as the reverse complement.
GTGTGCTCGTGGGTGTGCACTGCAGGTGTGGCCATTGGTGTGGCCACAGGTGTGCCCATGGGTGTGCCCACAGTGTGCCCGCAGTGTGTGGAGCCTCTCTGGCCAAGGCCCGGGCTGCGAGCGCGGGCGGGCCTGCGTGATTTGTTCACAGAGCTCACACATCACCGGTCACTTCGCCCCGGACGCCCGGAAGGAGCCGGGGAGCGGTCTGCTCCCACACAGGGCAGAGGCCAGAGAGCGGCGGGCACTGCCCAGACCCGGAGCTTGGCTGGGCCTCGGGCAGGAGGCACCCCGAGGCGCTGGCTGGGTGGGCCTGCCCTTGGCTGGCAGTGCTGGGGGCACGGCCCTCTGCAGGAGCTGACCCGGCCTCAGGGAGAGCACGAGGGGGCGAGTGGGGGCACTCTGTGTCCTGTGCCCGGGGTCACAATGACCACGCCCGCGTGGGAAGCCGTGTCAGCCTGGGGACAGGCCCGGCCTGCAGGGGACATGGGACACCGCTCCATCGTCTGCCAGCCGGGATCGAGGGGGAAAGAACCCCAAAACCTGCCCCTTAGCCCCGGTCTGGGCCGAGAGCGGGGTGGGGCAGCTGTTAACATGCACCCCCCACTGCGTGGGCTCTAAACGGGAGCAGACCCACTCATGTGAGGTTCCGTGTGAAAGCCCTGAGGGGAGTGAGCTGGACGTCGGCGCTCTGGCAACGCGCTGCTGGGAACAAGCTACACAGCTTCAGGCCTCAGCCGCCGGGGCACTGGCCCCGGCACCGGCACCAGCACCGGCACCAGCCCCAGTACCAGCCCTGGCACCGGCACCAGCCCCGCCTCTCTCCAGCAAACAGCCGGAGCCTTCTGGGCCACAGCACGAGGGCCACCCTGTGTCCACAGGAATCTTCCTCCACGGCCTACGCTCTGGCAGGTTCATCCGTCTCAGGGACAGGAGTGGCCTGTCCCCGCCCGTCTCCCCAGGCCGGCCCACGGCCTCCAGCCCAGCGGTGGCCGAGGCCCGTCCGCCCCTGGCTGGCACGGCCACTGAGCTGGGAGCCGTGAGCCGTGAGCTGCCTGCCGGCGGGCAGAGGGCTCCCGCACCATCAGGAGGCTATTGCTGAACAAAGTGTTTAGTTCCTTTAAGAATAATTTGTGGTTTGATCCCCGGCCCCGGTGGGGCCATCATGTGGGAGGCAACCAATTGATGTGTCTCTCTCACAGCCGTGTTCCCCTCCCTCCCTCCCTCCCGGCACCACACGTAGCAGTAAGGTCCTCGCAGCCTTCCATGAGACAGAACGAACAACAGGAGACGCTGCTAGACTGTGGTTTGAAGATCATTCCAACCAGCCCAGCAAGACACGAAAGCGAACAGGAAGCAGCACTGCATCACTCGGAGAGGATGTGACTGTCCCCCCGGAACACTCGGAGGAGCGATTAACGCTCGTCAGGGTGACGCCGGGGCGCGGGAGGAAGTGCCGGCACGTGCCAGGAAGCCTGCGGGCACCTCTCCCGAGGGCGGGAGCCTCGATCCGGGGGAGAAGACAGGACTCCTGGGAGGTCAGCGCTCAGACCCGCATCGCAGGCTTAACAAGGTCCCACCCGCCCCGGGGCCAGCTTTGAACCCTCGCGGAGTCCCTCCATTCTCTCCTGCAAGGAGCACCCGGCGGCCAGAGGCCACCGGTTCTGGACGGTGAGGGGGCTCCCTGATCAGCGATGGCGACAAGTGTTGGGACCAAACCGAGGAAAATGCCCCCAAAATGGCGAAAAACAGACGCTCAATCCACAGATGCAAATGAGCCCCAAACAGCCTGTTGTATGAACAGGTCCCTTTCACACTTAGAAACAGAGCCAGCCACAGCCACAGCCACAGCCACAGCCACTGCCACAGCCACAGCCACTGCCACAGCCACAGCCTGTTCTGGAGCGCATGGAGGGGGGTGGAGAGAAGGTCTGTGTCGGCGCTCAGCACACCTGAGTTCCGGGGGAACTAGAGTCAAATGGCCACCACTCAAAGCTTTAAGCAAGCAGGCCAGCCTGGCTGGCTCGGCTCAGTGGTTGAGCGTTGACCTGTGAACCAGGAGGTCATAGTTCGATTTTGGTCTGGGCACATGGCCAGGTTTCGGCTCGATCCCCAGTGTGGGGCGTGCAGGAGGCGGCTGTTCAATGACTCTCTCTCATCACCGATGTTTCTCCTTCCCTCTCCCTTCCTCTGTGACACCAGTAAAAATGTTTTCAAAGAAATAAAGGCAAGAAGACCACACCCGCAACCTGGATGGTCATGCTGAGGACCGATGCCACCCCAGGACATTCAACAAGAAGATGCTGGAAGAAAACAAAATAATAAAGCAAGAACAGCGGCGGGAAGAAGACGTGCTGGATGTATTCCGTACGCAGCAGTGCTGAAACCGCCGAACAGAAGAGCAATAAAAGAAACCATAAAGGAAAACACCAGTGGGTCTGAGTACATAAAATCAAACACTCCGCTGCCGGAAAGTTATTCACAGAAACCGGGTGCCGAGCAAGGGGAGGGCTCACTCGTCACCGAGGACGGGCACCCGGGGCCGCGGTGGGAAGCGCGGGGAGAGGTGGGCGCAGGAGAGGAAGGGCGCACTGGACGCCGGGCGCACACAGCCTGAGGACACATGTGGGGAAGTCCGCCGTGGGCTCAACGCAGCAAGCGGCCCGAGGGTTCGTCTCGGGACAACACCGAACCCAGGACCTTCCCTGTCCCGTCCCCCACCCCCAGGGGCTGCAGCCCCGATCCAGGCTCCCCGGAGGCCCCGCCGATCCTCGCCCCCCCCCGGGCTCCCCTCGCCCTGACCGTCCCAGCCCAGAGCCAGGTGCGGGCGGCTCCATGACGCACTGAGCGGGCTGAGCAGGACGGGGGAAGGTCAGGCCGGGGACCCCAGGAGGGAACCGCTACTCACTGTTCTCGGACAGCTCCACCACGTAGCGCAGCACCGCGCTGTTGCCGTCGAAGGGGCGGACCCAGCTCAGCAGCACCGTGCGGGCGTGTGCGGTGTCCGGGCGGGCCAGCAGGTTCTGCGGGGGGTGCGGCAGCTCGCTGGGGGCGAGGGCGGAGAGGAGAGGACACGGTCAGACCGGAGCCGGGCCCCTGCCGTCCTGGGCGCAGAGCCGAGGGAGGCCGTGACGCACGCCCGACACGAGCACGCACGGCCTCCGCACACCCGTCCGCACACGCACACCCACAGGCAGGGCGGCTTGCCCTCTGATCCCGGCCCGCCCCCGTGGCACTGAAGGGGCCACGGCTGCCACTTGGATCGGGCGGGAGGCGCCACCTCCACGCGGGACGTCATCAAACTGGTGGCCACACACTGACTCACACCGGAGGCTGTGCGGGAGACGGTCAGCCTGACCCGCAGGGAGAGCGGGGAATGGACCTCACGCGGGTCCCACAGGGGAGTTTTCAGCTGAAACGCGTCCGCTCTTTCTCCGCGGACGTGTGTCCTGTGCCCTCTCTCCTGCTGCCCACGGGGTCCGGGAGAAGCTCGGAGAGGGGGAGGCGGGGGGGACAGGACCGCACACGACGGAGAGGAACCCGCGGCGAGGCGGCAAAGGGGAAGCAGCTGGCTCTGCAGACGCCGGGAGGTGGCGTGGGCTTCGAGCTCAGAGCTCCGTGCGGGGCGCGGCTCTCCCACGCGCTCTGCCGCCTTCCATTGGGAACTATGTGTCCCCCCTTCCCCCCCGAACCCCCAGGTCTCCCGAGGCTGGAGAGGACCCGCCTGGGGGCCCAGGGATGCCGGGTGCGGGCGCCCAGTGCGGCCTGTGCCACCACTCCCGGGCTGTCTCCCTCAGGCACCAACTTCTGCCCACCCCCACGGTCAGCGCCGAGAGCCGTGACTGCGCCGGACGCCGTGGTTTTGAAAGGGCACTCGTTACCCTCGGGCTCACTGAGCCGCCCGTGGCCACGGCCACCGGGGCACCGCTCTGCCCACGCCACCGGCACGGACAAGCGTCCCCGGCGTGGATGCGACGTTCGGAGCACAACAGAGAGGCAGCGTGGGCCTCGGCTCTGGCTCCTTCTCTTTCTCTTTGCTGTGAGTGAGCTTTACGTTAAAGAAGAGCTGTCGGCCGGCTGGTGTGGCTCAGTGGTTGAGCATCGACCTATGAACCAGGAGGACAGGGTTCGATTCCCGGTCAGGGCACCGGCCTGGGTTGTGGGTGCGATCCCCAGTGTGAGGCATGCAGGAGGCAGCTGGTCAATGATTCTCTCTCATCATGGATGTTTCTCTCTCTCTCCCTCTCCCTTCCTCTCTGAAATCAATTAAAAAAAGTATATTTTCAAAAGGAGCTGTTACACCGAAACAGGTTTGGCTAGTGGATAGAGCGTCGGCCTGCGGACTGAAAGGTCCCAGGTTCGATTCCCGTCAAGGGCATGTACCTTGGTTGCGGGCACATCCCCAGTGGGGGGTGTGCAGGAGGCAGCTGGTCGATGATTCTCTGTCATCGATGTTTCTAGCTCTCTGTCCCTCTCTCTTCCTCTGTAAAAAATCAATATATTTTTTTAAAAAAGGAGCTGCTATTTCCATTGAGTTCTCCAACAGCCTTCCCCCCTCCCCCCGGCTTCCCCCAGGACCCCGCGGGGGCGTCGGGGTGAAAATGCTGCTCCACCCTCCCCTCGGCTCCTGGAGCTGCTTCGCTCAGGAACGGACCAATGCCGCCGCCGAGTCGGCCCCTCGGAGGACGCGCTCACCGTGGGCCTGGCTCGGCCGCCGGCGGCTGGGCGGTGACGCCGAGCCTGGCCGGGCCCGTCGGTTGCTGGGAGGGAGCTTCCTGAGTGACGGACCGTCATGCTACCCTGGCCTGGAGCCTGGGCCATGCCAACGAGGCCACTGGGTCAATCCCCCTCGCCCCCAGCTCCAGGGGCGGGGGGCACCGCGCCTGCGATGCATTAGAAGCCACGGCCCTCGTCCTCCGCTGCCCAGCACATCCCACTCCCGGCTCAGCCACGCCAGGGCCACGCCCGATGTGAAACGTGGCTGTCACACGCGGCACGGACTCGGGCCCTAGGAGACCGATCCCCAGGCCCAGCCTCCGCACGCAGCCCTCTCTGCCTCTGTCCCATCCCTCCCGGCTCTGTGCGGGGGGCTGCCGGTACACCCTGGAAACCGACCCTTTCTGCAGGTGATAGCTTCGCTGTCTGGGGATTAGGCGCCGCGAGCGTCCCCATCAGCGCGTCAATGCCGATAACGGCGGTTTAATATATTCCCGTCCGATCGCGAGCAGAGCATCCACCTGAGGAAGCCGATCGCATCTCGGCTTTCTGCGCAGCCTCGGACGGAGACAGCCGGGGAGCGGTGACTCACGCCACGGACAGCGGGCAGGGGGACGGACGCCCGAGCGGAGGGCAGGGGGACGGAGCCAGGGCTGGGTCAGCGGGTCACGGGGAGGAGGGGGTCGCCATCACGCCCACTGCCCGCAGCGCGGCCGGAACGGGGAACGGGCAGCGGAAACAGCCTCGGAGGGAGCGCAACCCCGCGTGCGGAGAAACAGGAGCCGGGGCAGAGCGGGTGGGGCGCTGCCGAGGCCAGAGGGGCACTCTTCCACAAAGGCCCGACGCCACGTGGCCACACCACCCTCCTCCGCCTCCCCGAGGCTGGCGGCGCCGGGCCGGAGGACTCTGGAGGCACGGCCGGGGGCTGCCACGGGGGTTATTGTGGAACCTCCCGCCCTCCCAGTCTTTTCGGCCCGTGACGGGGTTTCCCTGTGCCCGTTCGCAGGGACGAGTCTCTGATCTAACTGGGCCTTACATGATGGGTGATGAGCCGACCCACAGGGCCTCGGACCCGGTCCCTTGGGCGCTGGGCACGGCTCTGCGGGTCCGGAGTCACCCAGCGGCTCCGAGGAGACACACACCCGGGCGGGGCCGGCGTGTCACCCTGACCCTTGACCCCATGATGTGGATTTCCCGGATGCATCTCAGGACTTCCGGATCGCAGAGCCTGTCCTCTTGGGAGGGGTGGAGGCAGGCCCTCCTGGGAGTCCTCCTCGTGGCCCCCCACCCGCAGACCCCCCGCCCAGCGGCGGGGGTGCTCCCAGCCCTGGCCTGTCCCGCACGGGGCACAGCGGCAGACTGCTGGTAGCAGGGCCCAGCACAGCAGGCGGGGGGGGGGGGGGAGCCCTCCGTCGGGGCGGAGGGGCTGCGAGGGGAGCGGTGACGTGAGCAGGCGGGAGGCAGGGATGGCGGGGGAACGCTCGTGGGTCCCCCCTGGGCCGGCTCCACAGACACTGGTCATTCCCTCCTCACAGCGGCGCCCCAGGAGCGGATGGGGCACCCCGTTTCCGGATCAGGAAACCGAGGCTGAGAAGTGGGGAATGGCCCCAAGTCCCGCCCTGAGCGAGGGCGGCGGAGGCCCCGGTGCCGGGTGCGAGGACCGCCCAGCTCTCTGGGGAGCGGCCGCCCTCCGTCTCCGTTCATCAGCAGCGTGACCTCGAGAGGCGGAGGCGGCCAGGCATGGGGTGGCCTCCGGCTCCCTTTCTGCCGCCGCTGCCCTCGGAGTGAGTCACGGACGCGCTGCGCTCCGCTGGGAAGCGCCGAGCCCGGAGCCCGCAATCACCAGCCGTGGTCGCCGTCATCCCCGCCTGCGACTCGCGGCGCGAGCCGGGCCTGTGCGGGCCTCCGCCACTGCCGTGACCCGGCGCCCATCCATCCCGGCCGGAGCCGCCGTGACGCTAACGGCCGCTCACGCGGGCCTGCAGACGCCCGGAGCGCGCCGCGGGTCGCAGCGCAGGCCGGCAATGCTTCTCTGCTCCCATCGCGGAGCCATTATGTCAGAGGCCTCAGCGTTGGCTGGGAAATGTGTTTTGCTTCGAGGAGATCGCAGGCGCGAGCAGCTGGGGAGACGTAAATCAGCGGCACGCACGCCGCGGAGCGAGAGGAGGAGGCGCGTGTCAGAGGCGTGCGGGGGGCGCCGGGGACGGGGCACCCAGGACCCGTGGCGTGAGGGTCCCCAAAGGCCTGGCCTCCAACGTGACCGACATTTAAAGTCCTCCACACGAGCTGCGGATGGGAGGACCAGAGCGGAGGGGGGCACGGGTGCCCACATTGGTTCCGGGAGAGGCCCAGGGTGTGGGCACCGAGGGGTGAGGGTGTGAGTGAAATCGGGGCGGGTCACCACGGCCGGTAACGCACATTCATTCATTCATTCATTCATGCACCCGACCAACCCCTCCCATCTACTGAGTGTCTGCAGGGCGCAGACACCCCAGACACCCCCACACACCCCCAGGCACCCCACACACCCCCAGGCACCCCCACACACCACCAGGCACCCCCCACACCACCAGGCACCCCACACACCACCAGGCACCCCACACACCACCAGGCACCCCACACACCACCAGACACTGAAGCCCGGAGCTGAGCACCCAGTGCTCCCGCTTCAGCTGGCGGCGTGAACACAGTGCTTCCTCCGTGTGACCCCGGGAGCCGTGTGACCCCGGGAGCCGTGTGACCCCCGCGGCTGAGGGGCAGCGCCTCCCGGTGGAGAGGCAGAGGACAGGAAGGGGCAGAGACTGGGGCACCTGAGGGGGGCGGGGGCACGGGAGGATGGAGAGAACAGCCGCGGGTCCACGGCGGTGGTGGGGTGTTTCCCCGTCACGCACAGAGCTGGGGTCACCTGCACAGCCGTGGCCCCAGCACCGTGCCCCTCAGCTCCGGGGCTGAGGCTCCTGCTGGTTCCCTGCTGACCAGGGTGACCTGTGCCCCCAAGAGGAGCCTCTACACAGACCCGGGTGGTCGTCCCGTGAGAGACCCTCAGCAGCGGGAGGGGGGGGGGCGCGGTCCAGGTCCTGGAGGCACCGGGCCGCTCCCCGGGCCCCTCACCCCCTCACCCGGTACCTGTACAGCCTCACTCTCTTACCCCCTCACCCCCTCACCACAGGCCCCGCACAGCCTCAGCCCCTCACCCCTCACCCCGGGCCCCGCAGGGCCAGTGGGGCTGCGGCCGCTCACGCCCCCCAGGGTCTGTGCTCCAGCCTGTCTGTCACTGACACCCCTCGGCCTGGTCCCAGACCCACCGACCAACAGGACGGGGCTGGCCACTGCTCAGGCTCTGGGCTGGGGAGTGAGCTTTGTCTAGACCTGTGGTCGGCAAACCGTGGCTCTCGAGCCACATGCGGCTCTTTGGCCCCTTGAGTGTGGCTCGGCGTTAGAACCGCTTCTTCAGAATAGACCCGCCCAGGCCGAAAACCGACTTCTGCGCGTGGGCCACGGAGATCCAGTCGCGCTGTCCGTGCGCGTCCGCACGTGGCATTGTGTGGAGGAGCCGCGCTCAAGGGGCCAAAGAGCCGCATGTGGCGTTGGAGCCGCGGTGTGCCGGCCACCGGGCGAGAGGGGCCTGGCTGGTGGCGAGCCCAGCAGGCGAGCCTCTCCCCGGGCCGGCTGCCCGCTCCCAGGACGCGGGGCCGGAATGGCTGCTGCGCCCCGAGCCCCTCCCCGCCGCCCCCACCTGCTCTCCGCCGGGTTTACCGCTGTGGCCTGAGCGCAGGGCGCCTGCGAGGGCAGCGCTGCTACGCACGAGCCAGGGAGGCCAGCCTCTGCCGGAGCAGGGCGCCACCAGGAGAGCGGCCGGGCCGGGCCGGCCAGAGGCCCGCCATCGCAGTCCCGGCCCCGGCCCCGTCCCAGAGGCCCTGCCGTCTCGCCGGCGGGAAGTGGCCCGTGTGACTCAGTGCCCCAGGAGACGGCACCTCGCCGCAGAGCAGCTGGGGGGGGGTGGAGCACACGGGGTCAGCGAGGACCCCTCAGCGAGCCCTCCGGGACGAGGCGGAGCCCTAAGGACGCACTGAGGCCTGAGGCACGGCCACTGGCCACTGGCCACGTACCACGGAGGCAGAGCGCCACGGAGGGGGTGCCGGGTGAGGGCAGCGGCGGTGGCGGCGGCCTCCGGAAGCCGCCCGCGGAGCGGTGGGGGGACACGGTACTCACATCACCTCCAGCCGGGCCGTCCGCGAGTCGCTGCCGCCCTCGGAGGTGACCTCGCACGTGTAGTCTCCGATGTCGCCCGACCACGTCTGGCTGATGAGCAGCGAGCCGTCCCGCTCCACCAGGACCCGGGAGCTGCTGGGCGGGGCGAGGACCACGCCGTCCTTCCTCCAGACGTAGCTGCGGCCAAGCACAGGCCGTCAGAGGGCGGGCCGGGCGCTGGCCCTCCGTCCCTGAAAAGGCGCTCGGGGCCTGGGCGCACGGCCACTCCCCCTGCCCTTCGAAGGGTGGATTCTGCCCCCCGTGGGCTATAGGTGAACTCTGCCCCCCCGTGGGCTATAGGTGAATTCTGCCCCCTGTGGGCTATAGGTGAATCCTACCCCCCACGTGGGCTATAGGTGAATCCTGCCCCCTGTGGGCTATAGGTGAACTCTGTCCCCTGTGGGCTATAGGTGAACTCTGTCCCCTGTGGGCTATAGGTGAACTCTGTCCCTGTGGGCTATAGGTGAATTCTGTCCCCGTGGGCTACAGGTGAACTCTGCCCCCCGTGGGCTATAGGTGAATTCTGTCCTCTGTGGGCTATAGGTGAATCCTGCCCCCCGCGGGCTATAGGTGAACTCTGCCCCCCGTGGGCTATAGGTGAACTCTGCCCCCCCCGCGGGCTATAGGTGAACTCTGCCACCTGTGGGCTATAGGTGGACTCTGTCCCTGTGGGCTATAGGTGAATTCTGTCCCCGTGGGCTACAGGTGAATCCTGCCCCCCGTGGGCTATAGGTGAACTCTGCCCCCCCTGTGGGCTATAGGTGAATTCTGCCCCCCATGGGCTATAGGTGAACTCTGCCCCCTGTGGGCTATAGGTGAATCCTGCCCCCCCGTGGGCTACAGGTGAACTCTGCCCCCCGTGGGCTACAGGTGAACTCTGCCCCCTGTGGGCTATAGGTGAATCCTACCCCCCACGTGGGCTATAGGTGAATCCTGCCCCCCGTGGGCTATAGGTGAACTCTGCCCCCCGTGGGCTACAGGTGAACTCTGCCCCCTGTGGGCTATAGGTGAATTCTGCCCCCCATGGGCTATAGGTGAACTCTGCCCCCCTGTGGGCTATAGGTGAATCCTGCCCCCCGTGGGCTATAGGTGAACTCTGCCCCCCCTGTGGGCTACAGGTGAATTCTGTCCCCCGTGGGCTATGGGTGAATCCTGTCCCCTGTGGGCTATAGGTGAATTCTGCCCTCTTCATGCTATAGGTGAACTCTGTCCCCCGTGGGCTATACGATAAAAAGGAACACAAAGAGCCCTTGGCTCCGTGGATAGAACATCAGCTGCAGACTGAGGGGTCCCAGGTTGGATTCTGGTCAGGGCACATGCCCAGGTTGTGGGCTTGATCCCCAGTGTGGGGCGTGCAGGAGGCAGCCGATCCATGATTCTCATCATTGGTGCTCCTCTCTCCCTCCCCTTCCTCCCTGACATCAATCCTATGTAATAAAAGGCTAATATGCACACTGACTGAACGGTGGAACAACCGGTCGCTATGACGCACACTGACCACACGGGGCGTGCCATGCAGCCGGAAGTCGGGCTCATGGCTGGCCAGCACTGCGGTGGAGGTGGGAGTCTCTTCCTGCCTCTGTGGCAGCGCTAAGGATGTCACCCACCTGTCGCACCTGTCGCACCTGTCACACTGTCGCACCTGTCACACTGTCGCACCTGTCACACTGTCACACCTGTCACATTGTTGCACCTGTCACAGTCACACCTGTCACACCTGTCACACTGTCACACCTGTCACACTGTCGCACCTGTCACACTGTCGCACCTGTCACACTGTCACACCTGTCACACTGTCGCACCTGTCACACTGTCGCACCTGTCACACCTGTCACACCTATCACACTGTCGCACCTGTCACACGTCACCCTGTCACACCTGTCACACTGTCACACCTGTCACACCTGTCACACTGTCACACCTGTCACACTGTCACACCTGTCACACTGATCACACTGTCCCACCTGCCACCCTGTCACACCTGTCACACTGTCGCACCTGTCACACTGTCGCACCTGTCACACTATCACACCTGTCACACCTGTCACACCTGTCGCACTGTCGCACTGTCGCACCTGTCACACTGTCGCACTGTCACACTGTCACACCTGTCGCACTGTCACACCTGTCACACCTGTCGCACTGTCGCACTGTCGCACCTGTCACACTATCGCACCTGTCACACCTGTCACGCTGTCGCACTGTCACACTGTCACACCTGTCACACTGTCGCACTGTCACACTGTCGCACCTGTCACACTGTCACACCTGTCACACTGTCACACCTGTCACACCTGTCACACTGTTGCACCTGTCACACTGTCACACTGTCACACTGTCACTCCTGTCACACTGTCGCGCTGTCACACTGTCGCACTGTCGCACCTGTCACACTGTCGCACCTGTCACACTGTCACACCTGTCACACCTGTCGCACCTATCACACTGTCACACCTGTCACACCTGTCACACTGTCACACCTGTCACACCTGTCACACTGTCACACCTGTCACACTGTCGCACTGTCGCACCTGTCACACTGTCGCACTGTCACACTGTCACACCTGTCACACTGTCACACCTGTCACACTGTCACACCTGTCACACTGTCGCACCTGTCACACTGATCACACTGTCCCACCTGCCACCCTGTCACACCTGTCACACTGTCGCACCTGTCACACTGTCGCACCTGTCACACTATCGCACCTGTCACACCTGTCACACCTGTCGCACTGTCGCACTGTCGCACCTGTCACACTGTCGCACTGTCACACTGTCACACCTGTCGCACTGTCGCACCTGTCACACCTGTCGCACTGTCGCACTGTCGCACCTGTCACACTGCCGCACCTGTCACACCTGTCACACTGTCACACTGTCGCACCTGTCACACTATCGCACCTGTCACACCTGTCACACTGTCGCACTGTCACACTGTCACACCTGTCACACTGTTGCACTGTCACACTGTCGCACCTGTCACACTGTCACACCTGTCACACCTGTCACACTGTCACACCTGTCACACCTGTCACACTGTTGCACCTGTCACACTGTCACACTGTCACACTGTCACACCTGTCACACTGTCGCGCTGTCACACTGTCGCACTGTCGCACTGTCACACTGTCGCACCTGTCACACTGTCACACCTGTCACACCTGTCGCACCTATCACACTGTCGCACCTGTCACACTATCGGCACCTGTCACACCTGTCGCACCTGTCACACTGTCACACCTGTCACACTATCGCACCTGTCACACTGTCACACCTGTCACACTGTCACACTATCGGCACCTGTCACACTGTCGCACCTGTCACACTGTCACACCTGTCACACTATCGGCACCTGTCACACTGTCGCACCTGTCACACTGTCACACCTGTCACACTATCGCATCTGTCGCACCTGTCACACCTGTCACACTGTCACACTGTCGCACCCGTCGCTATGGGCACTCTCCCCTCTTCCCAGGAAGGGCCTGAGGGACAAGTGCTGCCTGCATCGGGGCAACGGCTGTCTGACCCCCAGAGCGGAGCCCCGCGTCCTGAACACAGAGCAGGTCACGCCACACACATGTGCACCGTTTGCCAAACAGGCGCCAGAGACGAGCGAGAAGCCGGCCGTCTCCGAGTGCGGTTACATCACGGTGCGAGTGTGCCACGGCCCCTCTGCGGGCGGGCGCTGCCGGAAGTGGGTGTCTCCGGGCCGCCCGGCCCCGCTCCCCACGGCCCGCCCTGCCTCTGCCTCAGCCCAGCCCGGCCCGGCCGCACGTGCGGAGGTGGGTCTGGGCGGAGCTGCGTCTGACAGCGAAACCCACTCTGCAGCCGCGCGTCCGGCAGAGGCTGGCCGTGGTGCCCACGGGGTCCTCACCTCCCCAGGCTGAGCGCCAACTCCTTCTGAGTGCCCAGGCCTCGGGCCTCCCCGCCCTGCCCCTCCCCCCGCCTGACCGCGGTGCCCTCTCCCCTGCGGGCCTCCTCTGCGCCCACAGAGCGCGCTGCCCCGAGGCCGGGTGGCCGCCGCCCCCGAGGATGTGCCAGGCGGGGCGGCGCCGGGGATCCGGCGGTAACGGCGGAGCCGCACCCGGGCGCTGTGACCTGCGGCTGAAGTCCACGCTCCCGGATTCTCCCTGTGGCCTCAGCCTCCCTCCCTGGCCCACGGAGTGCGAACACCCCCGCGTGGGGACGGAGGAGCTACCGGAGGGAGACGCGGGGGTCGTGCGTGGCCCCGCAGCGCAGCGTGGCCGTGGTCCCCTTGATCACCACGCGGTCCTCAGGGGGCTCCACGATGGACGTTCGATCTGGAAACACAGGTCACGGCTCAGGCAGGTACAGGCATGAGCCCGCCTCCCTCCGAGCGACGCACGGGGCCCGGGCATCAAAGCCAGGTTCCCCTCCTCCCGGCACTCGCCGCCCGTCTGAAACCCCTCCCCGCCGCCGGGAGCCAGGCCTCCGCCCGCCAGGCCGCCGAGGCTGCAGGCCCGGGAAGGAGCGGGAGGGGAAGGCGGCTGCGATGTCTATCAGGCCACCGCTCCCACTCGCAGGGAAGCACCCGTCTCCCCAAGATCACCAGCTCCTGGGTGGGCCTTCTGCCCCCACACAGCCTTGCAGAGCGCCCTCATTCACTACATGGCTACTCAGTCCTCAGCATCTGTGGCGCCGTAGCATCACCCTCGTTCTCAGGACAGATGCTCAGAGACGCCGGGCTGCTGGTGCCACGGAGCTCCAGTGGCCCAGGCCTAGGGCAGGCCAGACTCCGCCCACAGCGGGGGTCCCGGTGACAGCCGTGCTGTGTGTCTCCCATGCACGCCTCCGAGGTGCACGCTGCTGTGGCTCCGTGAGCACAGCCGGAACGTGGGGGTCACACGGAGGGTTCAGGGCAGCAGGGGTGTGCGGGAGGCATCTCTGAGCCTGCGTTTCTGGGGGGTGCGGCGGCCGGTGCTGCGGCTGCACAGACCCGTGGCACGGGGGGGGGGGGGGTGCTCGCAACCACTGTGGCTCGTGCATCCACCTCTGTCCTGACCCCGGGTCTGAGCAGAGCCACACAGCGGCCAGTGAGTGACCCAGTGACGTGCCGACGTGCAAAGATGAAATTGGTTTCAGGGACAACGATGAATCGGGGTCAAACACGGAAAGGAACCACCCTTTGCAGCACCTGGCCACCGTGGGGTGACCGGAGGGCCGTGTTCTTAGCGGTCCTGACACGTGAGGAAGGCCGGCTACCAGCACGGAAACCATGGAAACCAGACACCTCCGTGGACGCGAAGCAGAGCCCCGGAGGCTTCTCCGGAAGGGTGGCGGGGTGTCGGCCGGCTCCCTCCGCCAGGTAGCGTTTCCCTCCCCACGGACAGGCAGGGCGGTTGTCGGCGAGCACAGATGCATCGGCTCGTCCTGCTCCTGTGACCAGCGCTGCTGTGGCGACACAGACACGGCCGCGGGGAGGCGGGGACGCTCACTGGGGAGCGAGGCTACGGGGGTGGGAATGCTTGCTGAGCCGATCCTTACACTCCGGAGAACAACTTCTTCTGCATTTCAGAAGCCCGCGTTATAGATAAAATAAGTCAAACGTTGGAGAAACAAACATCTCTCTCTCTCTCTCTCTCTCTCTCTCTCTCTCCTCTCTCTCTCTCTCTCTCTCTCTCTCTCTCTCTCTCTCTCTCTCGGTTCATGCCTCATTTCGAGAAAGCATTCATAGTTCATAAGCTAGGAGTGTTATGATGAGAACATTAAAAAAATATACTCTCTCTAGGACTTCTATTCCCGATTCGGTTCTATTCCTCGCATCACCTGCCCGTTTGCCACGGGAGCCACGGGAGCCCCCTGGGGGCACTATCCCAACGGCCCCGGCTTGGAAGGCCGGTCTCTCCCCTCCCGAAGCCCCTTTGGTCTGGGACACGCTTCCCGACTGTTCTCTGGACACGGACACGGTGGTGACTGAACAGCTTCCTAGAAATTAGCCGTGACAACCCCCTCCTCCGGGGGACCGAGTCCGGACACCGGGAGGCCGCCGGGCGGAGGACACGGCGGGGGACCGGGGCGGAGGCGGGGCGGCGGGGCTGGGTGAGCGTGGCTTACTCCACACGGTGAGCGTGGCGGACGCGTTCAGGGCCCCCTCCGAGTTGGCTGCGTAGCAGGTGTAGGTGCCGGCGTCCTGGATGGAGACGGGGCTGATCTGCAGGCCCCCCGACTCCAGCAGCAGGAACCTGGGGAGCCGCACGGAGCCGCTGGCCAGCACGTGGCTTCCTGGGGAAGGAGAGGAGACGGTGCGTCAGGACCCAGGGCTCCGGGAGGCCACGCTCAGGCCGCAGCCAGGAGGCAAGTGAAGGAGGTGCCGGAGCGAAGGGGGCTTCTGCCCACGGCCACGGCCACGGCCACGGCCACGGCGGGTCCTCGGCGCTCATCACGGGATCCCGAGGACACCCTGCCGCGCCCCTCGGGGCCTGTCCTGAGCCCCGTCTGCGCTGTGCGCATGGAGACGCGCTCATGCCCCAGGATCCCACCTCACTGCAGCGAGAGGAAGCCGAGGACAGACAGAGGGCCTGCCCTCACCTCGGGCCTCCCCGACCCCGGCAGCCGGGCCTGCGCACAGGCTGAGCCTCTAGCGAGGCCCCCCAGCGGGGTGGGTCCGTGGGAATCCCACCGCCTACCTCTCCTCCAGGTGATGGCGGGTCTGGGCGCCCCGGACACCTCGCACCTCAGCGTGGCCGTCATCCCGTCCGTGACCGTGGTGTCCGCCGGGAGCTGAGTGAAGGCTGGTGCGACATCTGTGAGGAGGTGACAGGACCGGCTCAGGCTGGTCCCTGGGAGGGACTGTCCACTGGACTTCCCCAGGACCCAGCGCTGGGTAACCAGTGCCACCCAGAACCCGCGAGGGGAGCCTGCACCCGCCGCCTCCCTCCCGGAGCTGCCGCAGGGACCCGCCTCCTCACGGCGGCCCCCGGGCCGGAGGGACGCGGAGGGACGCGGAGGGCGGGACACTCACGCTCAGTTGTGTTTGTTATCGAACACACCAATATTGACTGTGCCACATTGTATTTTCAACCCATTAAAGGTTTTAATTTGAAAAAAAGCCCCTTTTGCTACACCCTACACTTACAAATCATAATCGCTTATCTGTTCCCTCTCCAGTTGTCATGGTAACCAGCGTATGTAGCACGCTCATTTAAATTTCCAATCTGATCTTTGCAAGAACCCTGTGAATTGGGCTGGGTTGGTTCCGTTTTGATGATAACACTGAGGCTGAGAAGTTAAGGAGAGCTTCCCAGGTCTCTCAATAGAGCAAAGGTTGGCCCCTAAAACCCAGGGGCCGAATGCAGCCCTGTGCCTGCTTTTGTCAATAAAACTTTATTGAAACACTCACCTGCTCTGTACTATCTCTTCTGCTTTTGTCAAGAAAGCTTTATTGGAACACAGCCATGCCCACCTACTCTGTGCTGTCTGTGCTGCTTTTATCAATAAAGCTTTATTGGAACACAGCCATGCCCACCTACTCTGTGCTGTCTGTGCTGCTTTTATCAATAAAGCTTTATTGGAACACAGCCACACCCACCTGCTCTGTGCTGCTTTTATCAATAAAGCTTTATTGGAACACAGCTACACCCATCTGCTCTGTGCTGTCTGTGCTGCTTTTATCAATAAAGCTTTATTGGAACACGGCCATGCCTACCCGCTCTGTGCTGTCTGTGCTGTTGTCCTGCTCCAGCAGAGCTGATTGCTGGGGCTGAGACCATGCCCCTCCAAGCTGAATCGACTCTCCGTCTGCCCTTCGAGAAAGCGTGCCACCCGCCTGTCATGGCCGGGCCCACGCTGCCAGGTCTGCTTAAATAACCCTAATGCATCAAACTCGGTTTCCGGCTAGGTGCCCAATGCTATTTCCACTGTTTGAAGGGATTTTAGTTTCCTACGGTCCAAACTGGACAATAAACCCGACCCCTGGGCACAGCTCGCGGAAGGGAGCCAGTTTTCTGAAGCGTGTGCGTCAGCCGCAGGTTCTGCCCGCTCCGTGGGCCCCCCGGGGCAGCGCACCGGCACCGACCGCTTCCTCCAAAGGCTCTCCCCGAGGAGACGAGCATTTCCCCCCGAAAGGGCGAACGTGCCGTATAGTTCCCTCTGCCTAAAGGGGAAGACGTCCAGGCCCGGAGAGAAACCGGAGCCGGACGAAATCCTCCCCCGTGTGCGGACAGCACCGCAGCGGGGGCGTCCCAGCGGGGGATTAAGGAGGAAGCCCAGACACAGCGAGACCTCCCGTCACCCAGCTTTCCGAGGCCCGTAGTCCCTCAGTGGGTGAAGAGGAGGCTCACGGAGAGCTATAATCGCTCCATAAAACCAAACCGAGAATGATGCTTAAAAAGGGGAAATTATCTCAAGGAAAAGAGCAGGAACGAGCTGCTCACGCAACGTCCAGGAAAGCGGGTTTCCTGCCTCCTGGTGCAGGAGGCTCATGTGCGGGGCCGCTACTGCTTAGAGCGGGGCGATCCCCGCGCCCTCCGCCCCCCTGACAGCCATGCATTCGCACTCCGAGTCTGCAGAGGTGGAGAGGGGCTTGGGTGCTGCGGTCACCTGGGCAACACACCCCGCCCGTCACCCCAAGAGGCGGAGCGGATGGGCCCTCTCTGGGTGTGCCACGTGGGGGGGAGTGGAGGGGACCCTCTCTGAGTGTGCCACGCGTGGCCAGCGGATGGACCTCTCTGAGTGTGCCACTCGGGGCTGAGTGGAGGGGACCCTCTCTGGGTGTGCCACGTGGGACGGAGTGGATGGACCCTCTCTGAGTGTGCCACTCGGGGCCCTGTGGCCGGTACTCACTGGTGACGTCCAGGTAGGTGGAGGCCTGCACCTCGCCCCCCTCGTTGCTGGCGAAGCACTGGAAGATGCCGGAGTCGCGGGGCCGCAGCCGCTCGATGCGCAGGCCGCCGGGGAGCAGCCGGTAGCGCGGGTCCCGGAGCTGGCCGAGCGGCACGGCGTCCTTGTACCACCGCAGCCTGGGCAGCGGGGCCCCTGCGGGGGGCGAGGAGCAGGCGTCACAAAGGAAATCTCGGGAATCTCTTACAGGGGGAAGGAAGGGCGGTATTTTATTTAAAATACGTTTTTGTTCACTTCAGAGAGGAAGGGAGAGGGAGAGAGAAACATCAGTGATGAGAGAGAATCATTGGTCCATTGCCTCCTGCACGCCCCACACTGGGGATCCAGCCCGCAACCCGGGCCTGTGCCCGGACCCGGAATCGAACTGTGGCCTGGTTCCTAGGTGGACTCTCTGCCACTGAGCCGCACCGGCCGGGCAGGAGCGGCGTGTTCTAACACGCACTTCAGCTGACCCTCTTCTCACCTGACGTGAAGCGATGGACCCAGCAGGGCATGGGGGGGGGAGGGAGGGAGCACCCAGCCCCAACAGGACATTTCCCATGCCCTGCGCCTGCACCCAGAGGGGCTGCCAGAGAGCAGCCCTGAGCCCCGGGACCACGGCCCTGAGCGGGGCGGCACCTCTCGGCTGAGGCCCCAAGAACAGCGCAGGAGCTGCGAGGAGGCCCGTGCCTCGGTTTCCCTCGCTGCAAACGTAGCTCAGAGAAAACACGCCACATGAGGCACCGGGGTGGGGGAGGGGGCGGGCACGCTCAGGTCCCTCGACCTCAGATGCCGGGATAAAAGATGCCTCCTCCTCATAAATAAAGTTAATGTCGTGGAATATTTCAAGTTGATGTATTCTCGGATCCTGTGCTTCGCCTTAATTATGTTTCCTGTCACTTTTTATTAAACCAGGAAATTAAAAAGGACCCACTTCAAGGTAAAAGCATAACGACGCGTGTAAAACCTCATCACGGCGGTTCCGGGAGGCAGGCCTCCCCGAGAGGGGCCCGCCGCCAGAATGAAAAGGGAGCGGTCGGTTCCACACTGGCCACGCCACGTGGAGGACCCGCTCACGTGTCTGTGCCTGCACTTCACACGCAGCTCACCACGGAGGCCGTGCCAAGAGCCTCCCCGTCCCTCCCGGAGCTCACAGATTCGGTCGCATCCCGCCTCCATGTGGCCCCGGGGGGTCACCAGCCCAGCAGGTAATGACGACCTCTTCTCGCCAGACGCTGGCGGAGGTTTTACAGGAGGCACCGCGTCACGTGGCTGGGCCTTGCCTCCCGGGCCCTGTCCCTGTGAACAGGGAGAGGACCATCTCCCCGGCGACTTACAAAGGTCTGGGAATGCCCCCTCCAAGTCTCGGGGGGGAAGGACCGCTCCTCAGGGGCCGGACAGCAAGGTAAGAAGGTCCCCCTCGTTTGCTGACCGCCCCCAGCACGGACGCAGCCTCTGCTAACGCATTGCCCGGAGCGCCGCTCAGGGTCAGCGCGCTCCCTGCGCTGCGGGGTGGGACGGCGGCAGCGACGGCCGGCAGTCCCGGGCCTGACTCACAGGAAAAGACGAGGCGGAAACACAGAGATGTGCCGTGCAGAGGGTTAAAGCATCTCTGCCTACAGCGCGCCGTGCTGCCGGTCCGCATCGCCTGTGGGTGGGGACGAGCTTCCTGCCCGCGGGAGAGGGCGGACAGCCCCCAGCAGGCTCCTCTGCCCCTGTATCAGCAGTACCTTCCCCGTCCGCAGGTGAGGGAGCGAGGTCAGACACCTTCCCAGGGCCAACGACTCCCCCAGGACCAAACACCGTCCCAAGGTCAAATACCTTCTAGATCAAGCACCTTCCCAAGGTCAAACACCTTCCCAAGGTTAACCACTCCCACAGGACCAAACACCTTCCCAAGGTCAAAAACCTACCAAGGATCAAACACCTTCCCAAGGTCAAACGCATCCCCAAGGTCAAACACCTTCCCAGGGTCAACTACTCTCCCAGTACCAAACACCGTCCCAAGGTCAAATACCTTCTCAGATCAAGCACCTTCCCAAGGTCAAACACCTTCCCAAGGTTAACCATTCCCACAGGACCAAACACCTTCCTAAGGTCAAAAACCTACCAAGGATCAAACACCTTCCCAAGGTCAAATGCATCCCCAAGGTCAAATACCTTCCCAAGGTCAAACACTTCCCAGGGTCAAACACCTCCCCAAGGTCACACGCACAGCGCCTGGGTTCTGCACACTCCCTGCTTCTGACATTGCTCTCAATGTGCCCCTCCAATGAGGACTCTGGGGAGTGCCCTGGGTCCCCCCATCACGCCGCTCCGCGGCCCCCACACTCACCCATGGCCTCACACGCCATGTCCACGGTCTCCTCCACGGGCGCCACAATCCGGCTGGCGGGCTCGGCGGTGAGGTACGGCGGCTCTTTAGACAAAAGACACGGAGCTGCTCAGCAAGGAGGCCCGCCAGAGCCGGCAGCCTCCGGGCGGGACGCCTGTTACACACGGTTTTTCTCCGGCCGGCGTGGCTGAGTAACGGCGTGTGGACCCATAAACCGGCAGGCAGGGTCTGACTCCGGTCAGGGCACAGGCCCGGGGTGCGGGCTCCATCCCCAGTGTGGGGCGGGCAGGAGGCAGCCGGTCCACGATTCTCTCTCGTCACGGATGTTGCTATCTCTCCCTCCCTCTCCCTTCCTCTCTGAAATCGATAAAATAAAATTTAAAAAAAAAGGCATTAAAACGCTGTTTTTGAAACCCTCCTCCGTTACCCGTGTGCGCATAAACCCCGAGCGCGGTGAGCAGGGGCCAGAGGCGATTTACGCTCTCGGGTCCGAGGCGGCAAATTACCACGCGGGCAGCGGCTGCTCTTCAGCTCGTGGGCCTGAATCATGAACCGTCTTAATTCCGCTCCAGCAGCGCTGTCCCGAGGGGCTCATAAAGGCGGATATTTACGGCCCAGGTTTCACAGGCCCGTTTGCTCCCGTTTCTAAACTAAACACTGCTCCCAGGCGAGCCGGGGTCCGCAGGTACGGCCTGCGCCGGGGACAGTGCGGCCTCGGAACACACTCGCAGGTCTCAGCAGTTCTCCTCCAGCACAGATTTAACCCTCCAGCGCGACGGCGAGTAACAGCCGAGAGCGCGAAGAGAAGGGCCCTCCCATCCATCTTTAGCAGCGAACTCTCAGCCACTCACATCTCTCTGGACACGGCACTGACCTATCCAACCAAAAACATAAACAACAACAACAAAAAACGCCCACCAGAAATAGTGGTTGCACGAAACAATGAATTTCCTTGGAGAGGCAATTGCAATTTTTTTTCTTCTCAGTTTACTCAGCAGAAATGCAGCCGCCGCCTGGCCAGGCGCGTGGAGAGTTCGGTGGCAGCGATCTCATTATCCTGACGACAAAGGCTGTGGCGTGCCGGCTCGGAGCGATAATGAATGCTGGGCCCGCCCGCCCGCCCGAGGTCGTGCCCGCTGTGACTTTGT
The DNA here is from genome assembly GCA_963924515.1 of Vespertilio murinus. Classification (NCBI taxonomy): domain Eukaryota; kingdom Metazoa; phylum Chordata; class Mammalia; order Chiroptera; family Vespertilionidae; genus Vespertilio; species Vespertilio murinus. The sequence continues at coordinate 1,547,132 of OZ004708.1, read as the reverse complement.
CACGTGCTGAACGGGGACACCGCGGCCCGGGGAGCGCCCGCAGCCGCCGCCCCAGAGCAGGCAGAGCCAGAGGAGGATCAGGAGGCACAGAACTTGGCGCTTTAACGAGACGGTGGCAGAGAAAAGGCCACGCTTCCTTGGGGGGCAGTTAGGTATCAGCTTTGCAATTCCCCGGCTCAGTCCAGCGGGCCGTCTGCGCCTGGCAGAGAGGTCAGAACTCTGCTCCGTGTGTGCGTGCGGACCCGTGTGGACCCGTGCGGACCCGTGCGCCCGGGGGACCGGCCCAGAGAAGCACGGCCGAGCCGCCACCCATCCCTTCGGCTCGTCGGTGCACACGAGCCGCCTCCTCCTTCTTCAGCGGCCTCCTCCCCGCTGCCGGCTCACCTGCCCGCTGCGGCACGCAGGTCATGCCCGACGCCGCTGCGTGCTGCCCTCTGTGGCAGGGTGAGTGGGTTAACATCTGCCCTGTGCTCAGTCTTCCTTTCCTAGGGAAGCTGCCGCCGAGTGGGCGCGGTCCGGCAGCTGCAGGAGATGGGGGAAGGTGCTGGGTCCTTTCCTCAGCCTCCCTCCCCGGCTGCCCTGCAGACCGGCCGCCGGCACCCCAGCCGGTGTGATGCCGTGATGCCCGAAGCAGGCCTGCACCACCGTCTCCGTTCGCTGGTCCTCGGACGCGGGCGCGGGCACATGCGTTCAGTTACACGCCATGCCATCGCCCGCGGAGGTGAGGGTGTCACCACAAGGCCCGACACCCCGCTCTTCGGTAAGACCCCTTCCAGCGTCTCGGGCACCGCGCCGGGCCCATCTCCATGGCCGTCTTCCCTGAAGCTGCGTGAGCGGGACCGCCGGGCAGGGCCGGGGCGGCGTTCCGCGCTTGGCGGCGTCCCACGTTCGGCGGCCTCCCGCGCTCGGCGGTGTGCCCTGGGACCCATCCGGAGCAGTGGCTCCTCGAGGGAGGAATTGTGTCCTGTGCCTGGCGCGTCCACAGACCACACAGCCCCGGTGGCGAGGCGATGCTGGGGCAGGACGGCTCAGTGGGCAGTGCCCACGGGTCCCGGTGACGGGCCTGGTATGGGCCCCGCTCACACAGGGGCGCCGCGGGCCGGCTCTGGGACGGCGCGTGAAGCAGCAGGTGCGTGGGGGTGGGCCCTGGCCCCGCTCGAGGTGTGGGCGGAGGCTCTGCTGGCAGCGCAGGAGGAGGCCTGGGTCTGTGGCCTTTCCTGTGGCTGAGGACACTTCCCAGGGCGGTGGGAGGAAAGCTCCCTGCACCACTGGGTTCGGGTCACGAGGGCTCAGCGGGGTTAGGGTCAGGAGGGGTCAGCAGGGTTAGGGTCACGTGAGAGCTCAGCGGGGTTAGGGTCACGTGAGGGCTCAGCGGGGTTAGGGTCTGAGGGTCAGGAGGGACCACGAGCTGAGCCTGTGCTGGTGCCGCACGGCGAGGCCTCTCCGCGGGGGCGGTGCCCGCACTCGGCCGCGCCCTGTTGGGGCCGCGGGGTGAAGCCGGCGGCTGGGAGCCTGCGGGCGGCGTGAACAGCTGCCCGCGTCTGTCCGGTCTCACCGGAGAGAGGGAAGTAACTGAAGGCCCTGTCTGCCGTCTCCATCTCGCGTCCCCACAGGAGCCTCCCGGCTGCCGTGACGCTGGGCTGGGCGCTGCGGGACCCCGTCTGGGCGGCTGGGCGAGGCGGCCGTCTCCCCGCCTCCCTGCCTCCCCGGCGGACAGCGCTCCGGCTTCCGGGACCCCGCACCAGCCGCTGGCACAGCCATCAGGGTCCCCTCGACACGCGGGAGCCGGGGCTCCTGCGCCTTTAAAAGCGGCCAGAGGGGACTCTGGTAAGCGTCTGCCGTGAATTCAGATGCCAATGCAGAGCCAAGTTCACGGACGGTCACACGTCCAGCTCCCGGAGAGAAACTCGTCGCCGAGGGCGCCAGGCCGTGCTGTCCGAGGAGCCGGAGCCGGCACGTCGCTCGGTGCAGCCCGTCCGTGAGCTCACGCAGCCCGGGCCGCCGGTGGCCCCTCGGGCGGGTGCGTCCACGCTGCGGCTGAACAGGAGGCGGCGGGACCCGCCTGTGCGCTGGGAACTGCGAAATCCTCCCGTGTCCAGGCGCTGGCAGGTTGCGTGGCGGGCGTGTGGCAGGCACGCTCAGGCCACGGCCACGTCCTCATGATGAAGGCAGGTGGCACGCTCCGGGCCAGCGGCTCTCACCTTCCTAACGCCGCGACCTTTCACACAGCGCCTTGCGGGGTGGTGACCCCCACCGTAAAACTATTTCTGTTGCTGCTCCATAACTGTGATGTTGCTGCTGTTAATGGGTCGTAATGCGCACATCTGTGTTTCCCGATGGTCTTAGGCGACCCTGCCAGCGGTTCTCAGCCTGTGGGTCGTGGTCCACGGGTTGAGAAAGGCTATTGCAGAGCCTAAGACCGTCGGAAACACAGGCTGGCCAGACGGCTCAGCACCGGCCCCCTGGGTTCCGTGGTTTCTTGGAAAAGAAAGCAGGATACACCGGGGAGAGGGACTCGAGGTCACCTCCCTGCACCGGGGTAAAGGGGAAGCTGGACTGCTCTGTCCAGGGAGGGTGGGCCGCACCCAGGCCCAGTGCTGCCCCCTGGGGAGGAGGGTTACTGTGATGGGAGGAGAGTTAGCATGATGGGAGGAGGGTTACTGTGATGGGAGGAGGGATTACCTGTGATGGGAGGAGGGTTGATGGGAGGAGGATTGATGGGAGGAGGGTCACCGTGATGGGGAGGAGGGTCACCGTGATGGGAGGAGGGTTACCATGATGGAGAGGAGGGTTGATGGGGAGGAGGGTTGATGGGGAGGAGGGTTGTGGGGAGGAGGGTTACCATGTTGGGGAGGAGGGATTACCTGTGATGGAGAGGAAGGCCTTGGCTCGGGCGGGTTCGGCCGTGCTCCCGGCCAGCACGGCCTCGCAGACGTACTCGCCGGTGTCGGTGGACGTGGGGGTGCTGATGGCGAGGCGCCTCCCGAAGCTGCGGAGCCCGCTGGTGAGGGCCGCCCCGTTCCTCTTCCAGCTCACGCGCAGCTGCCCCAGGGGCCTAGGGGAGCAGGGCGTCCGTGAGGGCCCCGAGTCCACGGAGGGCGGGCGTCCGTGAGGGCCCCGAGTCCACGGAGGGCGGGCGTCCGTGAGGGCCCTGAGTTCAGGGAGGGCGGACCGCGGCCTGGGGCCTGAGCAGGAGCCTGGCCGCCCGTCCCGCGGGGCCGCTGGGGGGACAGCAGACGCCCCCCACTCCCTCACGCTCCACTCAGCGATGCTCTGCTCGCGCTGGCGGAGAGTGAAAGCTGCCGGGGCTCGACCATGGGGGAGCCGTGGCCACGGGGCAGCTATGGCTCCGGAACTTGGTCCAGAGAGGGGCGGCCTCCCCTCCTCGGCCAGGCGGAGGAGCCCCTCCAGGCCCCCAGCTCCAGAAGGTATGTTCTGTGACCAGGACGTCTGGGCCCTGGGCTGTCCCCCCCCAGCTGTGCTCGCAGCCCAGCGGTGCCAACAGGACGCCGTGGGGGGGAGCTCGCACCCCTGGCGAGGGTCTCGGTGCTGTCACCGCGGTGAGCGCCGGGGGTGGCCGGCCACGTACCTGGCGTTCGCCACGCACTCCAGGGTGACCTCGCTGGACCCGGCCAGCACGCTGCGGTTGCCCGGGGCGATCAGGATGGCGGGGGCCAGGGACTCGGGCGCAGCGGCGTCCCCTGTGGAGACAAAGCACAAGCCGCGGGCGCTCCTGAGCACCGGGGTGGGGACCGGCACGACCACTGGGAGGCACGGGCGGGCTCCGGCGGGACGGACGCCCGGTCTCACGCCCCTCTGTGACTTCCCATAAGAGGTGCTGGGAGCCTGGGGCCCCCCCAGCCCGTCACCTTGCACCCTGTGCTGCCGGGGTCGGGCTGGAGCCAGCGTGTGGCTGCGGACCCCTCGGATGGGGTCGGGGCTCCAGCCTGCGGAGCGTCCCCCGCTGCCCGCTGCCACTGCCCGCTGCTTACGCGCTGTCCACTGGCGAAGGCTTTGCTTCTGGAGTCGCCTAGTCTGCCCTCTGCTTTCTGGCCTGTTCCTGCCACAAACCGGGCCGCGCCAGGCCCCCCGCCGAGCGCCGTCAGAGCGCCCGCAGCACAGGAACTCCCCCCCCCCCCCGGGAACCTGCAGCTTCACCTCGGCCCGTGGCAGCCCACTGCCTCGCGAGGGACCCACGTCCCCGGGTGCAGAGCCCTCTCTTGGGCCACTCGCGCTCCGTGGGGCGTCTGGCCAGCCTGTCCACTCTGCACACAGCAGCCGGCGGGAGCAGGCGTTCGGTCCACACGGCTAATCACCCCATTTGCAGCCCAGCCCCTCCGTGACCGAGTCCGCGCCCTGCGTCCACGCTGACACCTTCTCCCCGTGGCCAAGCCTCCATCAGGGCTGCCTCCAGACACGGCTTCCCGGCCCTGGTCGCCTCCCTCCTTTGTCCTGGGCCCAGTCCCCGCCTCCTTTAGCGCGTGGTGGTGGCTTTACTTCTTTTCCCGGTGGACGCGGTGGTCAGGGGGCGCCAGGCCGGCGTGCCTCCCACCGTTCGCTCCCACGTCAGTTTGGGAGGAAGCTGCGGAGAGGAACGCCGGGCGTCCTGAGAGGAGCAAGCCTGGCTCTCCGTCCCGCCGTCCCCTAGGATTTACGACACGACGAGCCCTGCACAAATCTCCCTGATGGCGCCATTCTTCATCCATTCTCTGCAATAACCGTCACTCCCCCCTCCCCGGAGCACGGCCCTCCCTCGCCGCTCACATTCAGCGCGGTGCCAGAGCGCCGACGCCGCCGGCCAGGAGTTATTGCCAGGAAGAAGGAAGGCAGAGTGGGGAGAGGGAAGGGCGAGGTTACCAAGCCCCGCACGGCACGGGACCTGGTGCTGAACGGGGCCCTCTGCCGATGCCAGCCGTGGCATCGAACCCGGCCAACCCGATGCCGACGATCTTCTCAGAAAACCGGGACCAGGGTCACATGACTCAAGGGTGAGAGCGGGTTTGGGTCCAGGAGCGGTGGCACCCGAAGTCCAGAATCCTGCTTTCCCACGGTGTCTCCTTCTCCTCCCCCCCCTCCTGCTCCGGGGAACCCACATGACCTGGAGAGCCCCCCCCCCCAGCGGTTCCGGGACCTATGCCTCTCCAGCCCATCACCCCCGGGGAGGGGCCGGGTGGCAGGGGTGGAGAGATCCAGGGGGAAGAGGTTTGGGCGGAGGCAGCAACGCCTGCCAGGGCGCTCCGGGGGGAGGCAGGGGCCTGGGACGGCCTGGCTGCAGCTCTGGGGCGGACAACCCCGCAGAGGCGGGGGGTAGGTGGGGGACCCCTGCCCCGCCCCCCGAGGTCCTGGTGCGGAGGCCCAGCAGCAGCAGGTGTCCCGGCTGCGTTTAATTAGAAACCCGTAAAGCAGAAGGGGCTCCGTCCCCGAGGGCTGGGCGCGGGCCGGTGGGTGAACGGAGAAGGGAGGCGCCGTTCCTGGGGAGGGCACCGTGAGGACCGGGAGCCGCAGCGGGGACACGGGAGGGCGGGAGGTGGCGGCGACCTCACAGGAGGCGAGGAAGGAGCCCGGCCTTGCGGTTCTCGGGGCGCAGGGCGCTCCAGGCCCCGGGGAGCGGGGCGGGGGCGGGGGGCGGGGAGGCGCGGCTGCCTGCGTGCCCGGGTCCTCTCTCCTGCCCAGGCTCAGCCGCGTCCCCGGTGGGGCCGGTGCGGCTGCTCCTCTCGGGACACGTGGCCACGAGGAGGCCCCACGACAGCTCAGAGCCCACACGTGGGGCCCTGACCCCATACACCCCCCAAACTCTCTTGTTACAAACACCCAGTGCACCTCGGAGGGCCCCACGTGTGTGCCCCCAGTGCACCCTGCGAGGCCCTGGTGGAGCGTCCCAGGACCGGGCCACCTTTCGCTCAGCCCGCAGCCCCGCAGCCCCGCAGCCCGCCTCCGCACGCAGGCTGGCCGCGCCGCCTGCCCCACAGTGGAGGTGCCCAGTAACTGGCCGCCTCTGTGACCCTGACTTCTGTAGCAACAACCAGCGGAGCTGGCCTTCCCCGGCACCGCCAATGCGGCAGTGGGCGGGTGCTGGCCTCACGCAGCCCCGGGCGTGTGTGTGTGTGTGTGTGTGTGTGTCTGTGTGTGTGTGTGTGTGTGACTGTTCCTCGTGGACCCCTGCCGGTGGAGGGTGTGAGGGCGGCGGGCAGGCAGGCAGGCACCCGGCTGCACAGGTGCCCTCCCAGGGGAACGGGCCCCGGGAACGGGCCTTTATCGTGAAGGCGACAGAAACTGGCAATTCTCTTCGATCAGAAACACCTGCTGCTCAACAGGAAGCTCCTCCAGCCGTTCCCAAAGCCTTCTCACGGCTGCCAGAGAGGGAGGAGCGAGACGTCAGTGAGAGAGGGAGTCCGGGACCGGCTGGGACGGAGCCCGCAGCCCGGCAGGTGGTCCCGGTGCTGCGTGTCTGCCACCCCTGCAGGAGGAGGGACCGCCGCGTCCCTTTCAGCTTTATCTCCACATGCGCCTCCGTTTTTTTTTTATTTTTATTTTTTTTTTTATCTCATCCTCCTCTGGACTTTCCTATCGACAGGAGGCGATAAATAAGATAACGTGGCAGCAGCTTCCTTTGCTCTCCTTTATAACACGTTGGAAACCTGTACGTTTGGAGGAGAACGGAACGTAACGGAGACTTTCCGTCGGCGTCTCCCGGGCGGAGGGGCGATGTGGCCGCGGCGGCGGCGGGGGTATCCGCTTGGGGGTGCACACGGTAACCACGGGGCAGGCGTGCGGCCCCGGGACGGGGGGCGGTGATGGAGTGGTGAGGATCCTGTCCCCGGTGAGAGGGCCGCCGGCTTCCCAGGCACCGTGAGTGGGCCGTCCGCCGAGAGCCGGGGAGAGCCGCAGCCGGCGAGGGGCGGGCTGGTGCGGCCTGGGGCGGGCTGGTGAGAGGGATGGCCATCAGGTCAGGTCTGTCTTCCGGACGGCTCCCAAGTGGACTGTGCCCGGGCGCCGGGGGAGGTGGGGTGGGGGGTGGGGGAGATCCAGCTTGGGGAAAGCGGGAGGCTGGGGGGAGGAGAGAGGGAGGACTGTGGGAGGTCCAGCGTGGGGAAAGTGGGAGGCTGGGAGGGGGGAGGACTGTCCGAGGCACAGCCGCGTCCCTTTTGGAGCCAATAACAAATGCCCCGAACAATGGGGCACGCATGCACATCTGGGCGTGGAGCCCAACACACCGGGCAAGTGGTGTCCACCCCCGGCCGAGGCCATCGGCGAGGCCAGCGGGACCCTGCAGGGAGCCTGGCGGGGCCCCACCCGAGCCGAGGGCTCCGTGGCCACGGGGCACACAGACACCCAGAGGCCCCGTGGAGGCCGTGCGGGAGGGACAGCGTGGCACCCGGCCCGCACGCGGCGGGAGGGGCCACTACACCAGCCCTGCGAGGACCCACGGCCATGGGTGCAGGAGGCTGGCCACACTGACCAGCAGCGCCGCATCCTCCTCCGGACGAGGCCCTGAGCGCCTGGGCCGCCCTCGGCCAGCTCCTCGGAGGGTGACTCTTACCCCCCCGGCCTGGGCACACGGCCCGCCTTCGCCTTCGCGGCTGCCTGGCGAACGGGAGGCACCTGAGTGTACCTCCCGGGCGTGTGCGTGTGTGTGTGTGCGTGTGTGTCACTGTTTCCTCCCCACAGGCTGGCACAGAGAGGGCACCTCTGCTCCCGGGACACGGACGGGCTGTTTGCAGGCGCAAACCTGGCCCCGAGTCAGGGTTTCTTTACGGAGCGTGCGGCTCACTAACAGGGTCTGGGACTAAGAAAGTGCCTCCAACACACGAAACACATCAAACCAAGAGAAAGCCAACCCGAGGAGGCCCTGGAGCAAACAGAACCACCTTCTGTCTCAATCCTCGTCCCAATGGCCGGAGCACAGGAGAGAGCGAGAGCGAGAGCAGGGACACGAGGAGACAGACGGCGTGGCGAGCTGGCCGGACACGTCTCCGTCACGCCGGCCGCCGGGAGGAGCTGAGAGGACCAGACGGCGGACCTGCTGCTCCTGCCACAGACGCCGCCACGTCCGACGCCGGGACAGAGACCTGCACCCAGCTCAGGGGGGTCCGCTGGTTCTGAGAAGCCGGGTGGGGGTGGGAGAGGGGAGGGGGCACACTGCGGGGGCACAGAGCCTGCTCTGTGCTCTGTGAGGACCCCGATTGGAACTCAGAAAACCGGAGCTCTGTGTGAGGGGCCAATGTCCCGGGACCCGGGTTTCTCGAGGTCCCGTGTCCTTCCCACAAGGGGACCGAGGCCATCGGGCCACCCTCTCCCCGTTATCCCACACAAGCCTGACCCCTAAGGAACACCAGAGCTTTGAGCGAGAACGCCAACTCCAAACACTCCCGTTTGCACGCCGGTGTTTCAGACCGACCTGCTGAGAGGAGGCTCTACCAGAAAGGAAGGAAGTGCTCACCAATCCCACGGCGTTTCCTACCAATTCCCAGCCAGGTGGGATGTTCCTACAGACATAACGACGTGACAGCCCTTCCTCTGCCGCCCTCTGGGGTCACCGAGCTCTGGGTAACTTCACCTCAGCGGGGCAAGCGCTGGCACGGCCGGCCGGGCAGGGTTTCTCTGCCAGCCTCCCGGAAGCACCTGAGATCCCCAAGCAATGAGCAGCCAGCGGACGGCTCCATCAGTAACCAGGCCTTCCAGAGTCGTCCCAGGGACAGGGCAGCGTTCTGTCTGCAGACACCAGCAGCAAGGAACCGCGCCCTCCAGAGGGCGGGACGACCCTCAGCCACCTCTGCCTGTGCCCCCAACCGGTCACCGGGCGGGGCTCAGCCTGAGGGGAGAGCCTGGCCCTGGGACTCAGCACACCTGGCTGGAGAGCAGTGCACACCGCACCTGAGCACACGGGCCACGCCCATCTAAACACAAAAGCCACGCCCTCAAAGCGCACAGGCCACGCCCATCTAAACACAAAGGCCACGCCCTCAAAGTGCACAGACCACACCCACCTACAAAAAGGCCACGCCCCCACCTGAGCACACAGACCCCCCCCTCTGAGCACACAGATCACACCCACCCACACACAAAGGCCTGTCCCACCTGAACACATGGGCCACGCCCCATAGGAGCACATGTGCCATGCCCATCTAAACACAAGGCCACGCCCCTCTGAGTGCACATGCCACGCCCCCTGAACAAAACAGGTTCGCCCCCACCTGAGCACACAGGCCACGCCCCTCTGAGTGCACATGGTTCGCCTCATCTGAGCACACAGGCCACACCCCTCTGAGCACAGGCCACGCCCCTCTGAGCACACAGGTCACGCCCTCTGAGCACACAGGCCACGCCCCTCTGGGTGCACAGGCCACGCCCCTCTGAGTGCACAGGCCACACTGCAGTGGGGGTTTGGCTTTTCCCTTGGCCTCTCACTCCCACTCGGGCGCCTGCTCTCTCCCTGTCCATCCCCGGGGACGCGGGGGCCACTGTCCAGCGAGGAGCACGGCCAGCAAGGCCGCAGAGGGCGCCAGGCGGGCGAGAGCGAAGAGCGAGGAGCCGCAGCTCCCGCCTCCGGTAGAAGCTGCTTTATGAGACTCACCCCGGGGGTCACAGCGGAGGCACAAACAGATCGGGAGTCTGAGGAGAGAAATCTCTCTCCTGTCGCCCGCGCCTCGCCACGGTCCCGCAGGGCGGGAACGAGTCCTCGGCTGGAACGAGACATTTCCTGCTCCGACCCCGGGTTATCTGTTTAAACCAGCCGAGTCTCTCCCCAGCCAAAAAACGCCAACTCAATCTCATTTACACGTTGTTGCTCTAAAATCAGCACCGACAATAAATCTCAGGTTGGTGGCAGAGAGGAAGAGCATGTACGGCAGGAACTGTGAATGTAAATGAGCTCCAGGCGGCTGCGGGCCCTCCCGGGGCTCATGGGCTCCCCGACAGCGCAGGGAGGGCGGGCGCTGCTGGCAGGACAGAAAGCGGCCGCACAGACGGGGCGGCAGGTGGATAAAAATGCCGCCTCATCCCCCCTGTGGGTGCTCACAGCGTGAGGAGGAGCTGGGCAGGGGGCTCCTTACAACGTGCCCGGCGCCGACCAACTCAGCAAACCCGGCCCCACGGCGGTGCCGAGCGCACACCTCACGCCCTCGGCAGGCCGCTGTCCTTTATGTACTACTCATTCCATGTTTCCACTGGTTTCCGAGAGAGGAAGGGAGAGGGAAAGAGCGCTAGAGACATGGATGAGAAACATCACCCACCAGCTGTTGCTCGAGCAGCAACCTAGGCCTGTGCTCTGATGGGGAACTGAACCGTGACCTCCTGGTCCCTGGGCGGGCACTCACCACTGGGCCACACTGCCAGGCGGCGCTGAGGTTTTGAAGCAGCCCAGGCAGGGCTTCTGTGAGGCAGCAGGGAAGGAGAACGCGCAGAGCCCGTCGGAAGCCTGGGAGCCAGAATGGCCCGCCGGCCGGCGCACTGGGCCCTCCCCCCGCCCTGTCCCCCGCCTCCGCAGGAGGGTGCCTCTGGCTAGTGAGAGAGTGACCCAGCCTCTGCTGGCCGTGACCAGCGCCTCCGCAGGCCGTGAGCGCCCCCTGTGCTCACCCCGAGGGAGCCAGGGCAGCGGGGAGCCAGACAGCGCCCTCCTGGTGGCTGGCATCGGACCCACCGGCCTGGGGACGCCTGGGGCTCTCGGAGGGGCCCAGAGGGTGGTTCAAGGAGCCAAGACTCGAGCCCATGCGCCTGGACAGAAGGCAAGGATTTCCCCCCCAAGTCACTCCTCCAAAAGGGGGGCTACCTATGGCCCCCCCAGCACAGCCTCTCAGGGTTCCAGGGCACTGCCTCTTTGCGGTGACGATGAGACCCGGTGTGTGTGTGTGTGTGTGTGTGTGTGTGTGTGTGTGTGTGTGTAGGGGGGGGCACAGCGCCCCCGTGTGGGAGTGCTGGCTGCTGCCGGGGGAAAGCCTTCCGGGTCTCCACACGGACAGCATCGCCTGGGCCCTGCTGACCACGGGCAGCTCTCTGCAGACAGACACGGGAGGGGCTCCGCGGTCCCCTGACCTCGAGGGCAGCCATGCCCGGCGTTACCTTTGGGGCGGGAAAGGGGCGGGGATGAGACAGACGCACGCATGCGTGTGTGCTCTTATTTACATAAGAAGAACTAAGTGAAATAATTCTGTAACACCGGCTCTTCTCTTGTAACTGGGCTTGTCTGTGACGTGGCTATCCCTACAGCGTTCCACCCGGTGATGAAAATGCAAGCGTGCAATGCCTTTATAAATTGAACATGCCATTTACGTTCCTCCGAGTCTGTTATGGTTACCACCGCATCTCAGCCCACGCAGCCGTCGGCTTGTCTGACATCAGTGCTTTCCGTTTCCAGAGCGCTGGCGACCCAGGGCTGGGTGCTCTCAGGGCCTTTCACCTTCCACGTCGGTGCCCCCCACACCTGTGTGCACCCCGGGCCACTGGGCAGCCTGCTCAGGTGCAGATTCTAAGCCAGCAAGTCCGGGGGAGCCATGACTACCGCTGGCCAGCGCCCGGCGGGGCCGGCAGCCCAGCTCTCACACACCCACTGTGCACGGGGCCAGCTCTCATGCACCCTCTCCGCACACGGCCAGCTCTCACACACCCATTCTGCACACACACCCTCTCCGCACATGGCCAGCTCCCATGCACCTCTCCGCACGGGGCCAGCATTCGCCAGCGCTGCTCCTCCGCTCCTCCCGTGGAGCGGCCGGCTCCTGGGCCCGGGGAGCGGGCAGAGGCTGGGCTGAGCCCAGGCCTCCTGGAGCGGACCCTGCGTGTGTGCAACACGCCTGCTGGCGAAGTGCATGCTCATCCGATTTGAGAAGCTAGTTCTGTGCCGCCAGCTTGTTTTTCAATTACGATTACATCCACCTGTTTCTCAATTAGGTCAAAGAAACACGGAACACACCGATTCCGCGTGCACACGACTCTGCGGGAGGCAGCCCTCCTGGGGGCGGGAGGAGGTAAGGCCCTGGATAGTCACAGGAGGAGGGGGAGGAGGAGGGGGAGGAGGGGGAGGAGGAGGAAATGGGGATGAACAGGACTCAGCAGGAAGCAGTCCTCCCGGGGTGAAGGGGAGAAGGTCCTGGATGGTCACAGGAAGAGGAGGAGGAGGAAGAGGACGGGGAAGAGGAGGAAGAGAGGAAGAGGAGGAAGAGGAGGAGGAGGGGAAGGAGGAGGAGGAGGACGATGAAGACAACAACGACTTCAGGAGGAATCAGAGGGTCTGTGCAGCCGACACCGGAGACTGAAGAGGACCGCCGGGTGCCCCCAGCTGGCGGGCTGCTGGCCGCGGGCTGCGTGTGCTGCAGGCCAGGCGGGGCCGAGGTGCCGGGGAAGGAACAGACTGCGGGTCCCCGTGCGTCAGAGGGCGAGGGGCTGGGAGGGCCAGTGGTGGGCGACCACAGACAGGGGGTCCAGGGGTTCCTGGGGAGGCAGCGAGGGGGCCGGGCAGGAACGTGGCAGGAAGGGCGACCGGGCAGGGTTGGGATCCCGAGGCGGAGCGCTTCCGGATGACAGAGTGGAACCCAGGTCTCCGCCCTCAGCCTGGGCTGGACACTGCCGGCCGCACTCCGCGCTCTGGCGCTTCCTGTCCCCACTTCACACAGGAAGCGGCTCTGCAGCGGCTGCCTCCCCATCACGCGCAGCGCGGGGCTGCAGACCCAGGCTCAGGACCGGGGTTTGTGCTCTCACGACCACCTTTCCCAGCGCCCAGAGATAGGTCCCTGGGCCACGCGTGGCCGCTGAGACAGAAGCCACAGAGTGGAGGGCGGAGGGCCCGCAGCCGGGGCCGCTCCGCAGGCTGAGCGCGGGGTCCTCGCACCCAGACCGGACGCCCGCTCCCGCCCGCACCGCCCGTCCTCTGATCCTCGTCACCGCGCTGTGGCTGCCCTCGCCTCCGGCCTTCCCCGCCCCCGCCGTCAGGTGTGGCCGTGTGACCAGCTTTGCCATGCCGTGCGCGTGGGGGAGACCCATGTCCTTCCGGCAGACACGGTGAAGCCCGTGCGAGACCCCTGCAGCCTGGAGACGCCCCCGGGGCCGGGGCCTTGTCACACGACAGCGGCCCCGCGACACCGGCCTGAGGACTGCCCACCTCTGAGCGTCCCCCACAGCCACGCAGGACTGTGCACGTCGCCCAGGCACCGCTGCAGCCGCTCTGGGGGCGGTCCGCACAGCTCCTGCGCCGAGAGCCCGGCACCCCAGAGCAGCCGCCTCCCGCTCCTGGAGGGCAGGCCGGTGCCCACGTCACACGGGTGGAGGGAGGGACACGTCTGGGACGCGCTGCTGAGCGCTGCACGCGGGGAAGCAAACGGCACAGAGGTTTGGGAAGGACGCGGCAAACCATCGGGGAGGGCGCTGCGGGCACGCCGGCAGGCTGGGGCTGGGCACTGACCGGCGTCCGTGAGTCCCGCAGCCCGTGCGTCAGGCCAACGGGGACACTGTCCCCATAGAAACGCCGGAACTTGGTGGAGCCTTGACCCTGAGGACAGCTAAGGACGCGCTCACCAGCTGTGCCCAGACCACGGTCTGGCCAGGAGCAGTGCCCCCGCCTGCCCGCCCCCCGCAGAGCCTGAGGCTGCTGGGTGTCCAGGATGGCGCCTGTGTGCTGGTGTCACGAAGGAGGTGTGAACGAAAACAGCCATTTGCTGACCTGATGAGCTCAGGGAAGGCCTGTGTGGCAGTCTTGCAGACTGAGAGACCTGAAGTAACCACAAAGGATGGTTTGAAAATTAAATATCTTACTTCCAACAGGTTATAGTGGGCAGTCATTTTCTAGGCCAATGTTTCCCAGACAAAGATCAGCTTGATCTTTACTGAGCCCATCTGCCTTCCTGCCTCTAAGATAACCTATCTGTGAGATGTCTGAGTAACCTGTAACTTCCCTTTTCTCTGGAGCCCCTGGGGTACAACTAAATGTGGTAGGCGCCAGAACAGATGCCTCAAATTCCTTCGTTATCATGTTAATTGTTCCTGCTCTCACCTAAGTATCCCAGGGCTTTCCCACAGGCCTGCTTTCTCCCGCCTCCTTACTCCATCACCAATGAATATTCATGTAACCCACCTATGTCCCTCCTTTGATTTCTATGTATAAATACAGAAATGTAACCCGCCATTCTTCGGAGCATAATCTCAATCCGTTGAGGTTCTGCTTCCCGGCAATTGTCGACAGTTTTTGGCTCAAATAAACTCACAAAAAATTCCTTTACAGGTTTCAATGGTTTTTTTCGTTAACAGAGGGAACCACCGCGCCTGCTGGTGACGCTGGGAGTGTCAGGCGGGGCGGGGGGCTGGGGCCAGCCGTCAGCCAAGTGACGGAGGCACGGGGAGCCACCCTGCATGTCCACCTCGCTCGCCCGTGGTCACTGTGGGACCGGGCCGGGCTGCTGGCCCAGGCAGGGTCCTGGTTTGCGGAGGGGCGGTACCTCCTGGCTCCAAGGTCAAGGTGGAGGCCACTGCTCACTGTGCAGTGTGGCCCGGCCCCAGGTGGGTGCCCGAAGCGAGTCCTGTTATTTCTGTCACCGTCGTGGCTACTGCTCGCCGCGCCCGGTCTGCGAGGGCGGCGTCCTCCCCGCGCGCGGCCTCGGAAGCCGCGCTCCACGCTCCCACCGGCTCTCGCTCCCGGCCCGCCTGCTCGCTGCCGCACGGCAGCGGCGCCTTTGATTAAAAAAGCTCCATCATCATCAGGACCAAGTGGTATTTGCACATGTAGGTAAAGTGTGCAAGTATAAAAATCCACTTGTAAAAGGTTTTTAATTAAATTGCAGAACGGAGGCATTTTTAAACAAATTAATATTATTAGCCCGCTCCAGGGAGGTTTCTACGGCAGGAATAAAAGACTCGCTCCAGTGTCTAGAGGATTCGGACCAGAACCCACTTGCCTTCCCACCAGCCCGCGTGGCAGCCGACGGTTCTGGATGCGGCGGATGATGGCGTCGTTTACGTAGAACTCTACCTCTCTCCTCTGTCTTCTGGAAGTCGTACCATTCTTGCTGTTGGTGCTTCCCGATCGAGACGGAGCCAGTCGCCGCACAATAACCCTGTTTCCGAAGGCGCCGCTCCGGCCGGCCTAGGGCTCTGTCCCCGGCGCTCTCCTCCGGGCGGCGCCGCCCGCAGTCCGGGACACGAGGCCCGGCTCACGGCCAAGGTCACGCTGCAGCCCGTGGGGAGGGACGGCTAACTGTTAACGCAGGAGACCTCGGGCGTGACCAGTTTCCCCGTCAAAGCTGCGGGCTGAGCTAGATTCCGGCAGACACACAGCACAGCCGGTCTCAGCGGGGCGAGTGTCACTGCCCAGCGGGCTCCTCTCACGGGACCCGAGGGTCTGGCCTTCAGCGGGGACATCGCACGCCCTTCGGCGAGGGTCGAGGGAGCACAGCGCGAGCCGAGGGCCTGCGTGCGGGTCCTGGCTGGGCTCCCAGCTTCCCGACCCGGGCAAGCTCCTCACCCGGCCTCTCACGGGGGCCGAGACCGGGTCACGCTGCCACCAAAACGAAATGAAGTAATGCGCGTAAGGGGCTGTCACACAGCATCTGGCACACAGCAAGTGCTCCGTTAACCAGAAGCCCCAAATCCTAAATAAACACAGGGTCGAAACGCCCTAGCTCTGTGGTTGGCAAACTGCGGCTCTCGAGCCACAGGTGGCTCTTTGGCCCCTTGAGTGTGGCTCTTCCACAAAATACCACGGCCTGAGCGAGTCTCATATTTTGAAGAAGTGGCGTTAGAAGAAGTTTAAAACATTTGGCTCTCCAAGGAAATTTAAATCATTGTACTGTTTATATTTGGCTCTGCTGACTAATGAGTTTGCGGGCCACTGCCCTAGCTGGTTTGGCTCAGTGGATAGAGCATCGGCCTTCGGACTGAAGGGTCCCAGGTTCCATTCTGGTCAAGGGCACGTGCCCGGGTTGTGGCCCGATTCCCAGTGGGGGGCGTGCAGGAGGCAGCCGATCAATGACTCATCACTGATGTTTCCATCTCTCTCTCTCTCTTTCCCTTCCTCTCTGAAATCTATTAAAAAAAAAAAAAAGACAGAAACGCAAAAGTCCAATATTTACTGAATGAAATAAAATCCTGTCTCAATCAGCCATGGGATTCCCTGTGAGCAGCTCATCCTTTTAAAAGGATCTGGAATGCCAACATCCTTATCACCTTCTGCGTGCGAGGTGACGGCAGCCCCGGCTCAGTGAGAGCTGCCGGCAGTTTCTGAGCCTCCTTCACCCACGCGGGGGAATCTGAGAACATCGGCCCGTCTGGCCGCCCCACAACACGGAGCCCCCGGAGCCGCTGGCGGGTGGTCAGGCACCCAGCGGCCCGAAGCCCGGGACACGGACCTGGGGGCCCGGGCTGAGCCCCAGGGGCGGCCCCGGGGGCAGACGTGTCTACGCTCAGGCCCCCTCCGCCTGCTCGCGAGCCAACGAAGACGCAGGCCGTTGTCTCGCACACGCAGGGACCTGACACGCAGAGGCTGAGGCTGAGGTTGCCGGCGACTCCGGGGCCGGGACGAACGTGACCCTGACCGCCACGCCGTCCTGCCTCGTGGGGAGCCGTGGCCGGTGATGCCTGCGCTTCCAGGGGCGGACCTGCAATCAGAACGGCCGAGGACATTCCCCTGTGCCCAGCCCAGAGGAAGACCGGAGACCAGGAGCACACCTGCCTTTATGGAGCACCTACTGCGCGCCGGGCACGCACTCGGGGGCCGCACACGCTGCTGCTCCGGGCTCCCGGCCTCCCTGCTCAGCGTCCCCACGGCCTCGGGGGCCTCACGGGAAGAACCCCCCACAGGTCTGTGGGCACCAGGCCGCCGGCGGTCCACCCCACACCATGGGCCCCTCAGGCCTGCTTGGCGGGGCTGGGGGGATGGAGGGGGCGGCTGGGATTCGGCACCCCGCCCCCCTGAAGTGGCTCCAACACCCCACAGGCACTGGTCTCAGACCCCCCCCCAATCCCTTCCCGGCGATGCACAGGGGGTGAAGCTCCACAGCTTACTCTTGTAACACGGGGGGCTGGGAAACCCCCTCGAGGGTCGTGTGCCTCCAGCGGAGAGTGGGCCCAGCCCAGGGAGCAGCGGGGCCCTGCAGCGGGCCTGGGCAGAGACCCGGCCGCGGCCCCCCCCCCCCCCCAGGGGGCGGTGACAAGGGAGGCATGAGGCTCCGGTGGGAGCGGACTGGGTGCTGTCCTGTGGAGACCGCCCCACCCTGTCGCCCTCACACCGGGGACGGGAACACACAGTGTGAGCTGGAGGGAGGACTGGGACACGCAGAAGCAGGGTGAGGGTGAGGAAACTCATTATCGCCTCCGGCGCGGACGGCCGACGTGAGAATGAGAATGAGCGCCCGGCTCCCGGAGGCGGACGGGACGTGCGCCAGGAGCAGGCTGCCCTCCGGGCTCGGCACCGGAGACGCGTCCGGAACACGCCGTCCCGGCCTCGACTGCAGCCCGGGTCCGAGCGCGTGCCGGGCCGGCGTGATGCTGCCGGCAGAGCCAGGCACCTCGTACCTGAGCCCCGCTCAGCCTGGTGTCCGCCTGCGTCCCCACCCCCCACCCCATCCAGAGCGTCATCCTCCCGGCCACGACGCCCCGGAGCCTCCCTAGAGCGTCGCCATCCTAACGTCCACACCCCCGCACCCCAACCCTGCGGGTCGTCCCGCTGAGCCACGGCCCCGGAGCCCCTGGGAGCCTCACCCCCAGGCAGGCCTTCCCCCTCACCCTCCCCCGCCCCCCCTTCACTCCCCAGCTCTGCGGTCATTCCCCGGAGACGCTGCCATTTTTAAAGAAACCCAACGTCTGTGTCCAGGGGGCTTAAACTGCCCACCTGCCACCCTTACACCCCGCAGACACCCCAACGTGGACAGAGCAAGAGGACAGCCGCGCAGCGATGGCCGTGGGCCCAGGAGACAAGGCTCCAGGCCTGAAACCCTCCGCCTGCAGAGGGAATGGCAGAGGGGAGCCAGGGACCCCAGCTGCAGCCACGGCCAGGCGGGGCCGGGGCCGGGCAGGGCAGGGCAGGGCTGGGGCCGGGGCAGGGCCGGGGTCAGGGCAGGGCTGGGGCCAGGACAGGCGGGGGGCCAGGGCAGGGCCAGGTGCAAGGGCAAGGGTGGGGGTCAGGCCAGGGCCTCAGGTCAGAGCAGCAGGGCCAGGAAGGCAGGGGGCTGGCTGCAGGGCCCACAGCCTGTGGACACCTCGGGCCAGGGCGCAGAGGTGGCACCAGGGGCTGTGGGTGGACTCTCAGCCCTCGGCTGAAGCCTGCCAGGCCGGGGACAGAGCCGCCGGCTGCAGGCCGACGGGCAGGCCTCGCTCTGAGGGCGTCAGACCAGCCGGGGGTGTGGGGGTTCCTGACTCAGCACACCTGCCCTTCCACCAGGCCCCGGGTGATGCCAGCCCTGCTGCTGGGCACCCCGCCTTGAGAACGTCGGGGGCGCAGTGGGTGCTGGTGGGAGCAGAGCCTGCCACGTCAGGGCAAAGCGAAGAGGAAGGGAATTCTCAGCCCTGGGCGAAGGACCCCTGCAGGGATGGCATCGGGGACATCTGCGTCCAGACAAGCTCGCGGAGGGCGGGGCGACCTCGGAGCAGGAAAGGGCGGTCGCAGGCAGGAGATGCGGGAGGTGAGGACACAGACGTCAGAGCTGACGACGCGGCGAAGCCCGCGGGCCGGGGACCGGGCTGAGCGCGTCCCGGGAGCCGGCGGCGGCAGCTAATGAGCTGTGAGGACGGAGGGAGCCGCGTGGAGGGCCGAGGATCTGCGCGCGCTGAGAATCCACGAGACGGGACCGGAGGGATGGAAAGCATTAATCAAATTAACAGCGTGGAAACTCCCCTGTCGGGAGCAGAGGAAGCTGCAGCTTCTGACAAAACAACACGGAAGCTCGGAACGGCCTCCCACGCGCCACGCGGGCACGGAGCCGCGTCCACGGACAGAACCGACACTCCCGAGTGCGGGAAGGAGCGGCCAGCGCCACCGGGGACACAGCGAGGCCAGGAGTCCACGGGTGCCTCTCGGTGGTGCTGTGGCACTAAGGGACCCGGGTGTCTGCTGTGCCCTCTGCCACAGACACACCGTGTGACAGCCACGCCCCTTCCCAGGGACAAGGCCGCAGGTCCTAATCCACGACCCTGCTTGACCTGAGGCCGTAGGTCCTTCAGCCGGCGGCGGACTGCGGCCCCGGCACACGGTGCAGCCAGCAGGCGGGCCAGGAGCCGGGCGCCCTGCCGGCTGGTGCTCCGGGAAGCCCGTCTGAGGCGCAGGGGGCGCAGGGCGGCGTCGGGTCAACGCTCAGGTACAGACGCTTCCCAGATACCCTCCGGTTCCCAGGAGGGCCCCCCCTACTGCCATCTGCTGTCCCTGGGGGAGGGGGGGCAGGCCGGTGACCCACCCCGATCCTTGGCCCGTGACATTCCATGGGCCTTGTGGCGTCAGCAAAGGCAGGACCCGCCCTAAGCCACCACCCGCCCGCCCGTGTGTCAGTCCTGTCACCAGCCCAGGCCTCCTGGCCCCCGGCCACCCCACAGCACCCCCCCACCCCCGCCTCTGCCCCGCCCCGTCCGCCGGCCCAGGATGAGGCGTCTCAGACACGCGGCAGCGCTCGCCGTGGAGACCTGGGGAACGATTTCTTTTAAAAAGTTTAAATGACCCCAAAGCCAGTAAATTAGCCGATACATTGCCCGGACGTGTCCTCCTCATTCCATTGGGCCCCTAATCGGCCGTTTCCAGGGCTGCCCCTCAGCCCACGCCCCTGGCACCGACACCTGGCCGTCCTCCCCGATGCCCACCGTCCTCCCCGACGCCCACCGTCCTCCCCGATGACCACCATCCTCCCCGACGCCCACCGTCCTCCCCGACGCCCACCGTCCTCCCCGACGCCCAGCCGTCCTCCCCGACGCCCAGCCGTCCTCCCCGACGCCCACCATCCTCCCCGACGCCCACCGTCCTCCCCGACGCCCACCGTCCTCCCCGAAGCCCACCGTCCTCCCCGATGCCCACCGTCCTCCCCGATGCCCACCGTCCTCCCCGACGCCCACCGTCCTCCCCGACGCCCACCGTCCTCCCCGACGCCCACCGTCCTCCCCGACGCCCACCGTCCTCCCCGACGCCCACCGTCCTCCCCGAAGCCCACCGTCCTCCCCGATGCCCAGCCTTTCTCCCTCCCCGATGCCCAGCTGTCCTCCCCCGACCCCAGCCCGTCCTCCCTCCCCAATGCCTGGCCGTCCTTCCCAATGCTCAGCCGTCCTCCCCGACGCCCACCATCCTCCCCGACGCCCAGCCCATCCTCCACAGGAGCAGGGCTGTGGGAGAGCTGGCACGGGGCTGCACACACGGGGGCTGCACGCATGGGGGCTGCACTGCACACATGGGGCTGCACACAGGGGTCTTTACTGCACACACGGGGGCTGCACTGCACACACAGGGGTGGCACTCGTGGGGGCCGCCCTGGGCCGCCAGTCCGGGGTCCTCTGCCACGGCCGCGGCCTCCAGGAGCGGACCCTGTGCCGGGAACAGCGCCCCGTGCCCCGGGCGGGGACAGTGTGTGGTTGGTACCTGTGACCCCGTCCTCTCGGACCTCCCGGGACGGGCACGGGGCAGAGAGCAGAGGCTGGGGGACAGGCTGCCCGCCTCACGCCCCAAACCAGCCACCCGCCCAGACACGCCGCCCCCGGCGCTATGCGCCCCGAGTCCCAGACCAGCTCCCGCCGCCGCCGCCGCTGTCACCTGGCGTGTCTCCCCCCTTCCTTCGTGCCCCTCGCCCGGGAACGGGACCCTCCTGCTTGCCCACTGCACCCGCCCACCGATTCCTGGGGTGCTCCCCCAGCCCCCCGGTGTGCCCGGCGGCACGCTTGTCTGCGAAGCCGCGAGGTGTGGCTGCCGGTCAGAGAGGCCGGGGGCAGACCGGCACGGTGGTGCCCACACTGCGCGTGGTGCGGTCCAGTCACACGTGGACCGGACCGGGCAGGGCCAGGTGCCCCCCGAAAGCCAGACTGCTTCTTTCTAAAACATCACAAGCTCCGCCCGTGCCCGCCTGGCCAGCCCGCCCACACGCACTGGCCGTTTGGAAGACGCTCCCCGGGCACCGAGGGGACGTCCTCTGATGCTCCTGACCCGACCCTCTGGGAGGCCACGGCGGGAGTGCAAAGGCCACTGAGTGCTGCTGGCCACCAGCCCGGCAGAGGCCACGGCAGGAGGGGGCTCCCTGGGCCAGGCACACCTCACCCCGCACCCCATCCACACACACACTCACTCACTCAGGCACACACACAAACACACACACTCACAGGCACACCTCACCCTGCACCCCCTACACACACACACTCACACACAATCAGGCACACTCACTCACTCATGCACACACACAAACATACACATACACAGGCACACACAGGCACACACTCATGCACACACTCACACACACACACACACTCACAGGCACACCTCACCCCGCCCCCCATACATACACTCACACATACTCTCACAGGTACACCTCACCCCGCCCTCCCATACACACACTCACACACACACACACACACACACACACACACACACTCACAGGCACACCTCACCCAGACACACACACACAGGCACACCTCACCCCCCATACATACACTCACACACACACACACACACACACACAGGCACACACTCATTCATGCACACACACAAACACACACACACTCACTCATGCACACACACTCACTCACAGGCACACACACAAACACACACACACTCACTCATGCACACACACTCACTCACAGGCACACCTCACTCCGACACACACACACACACACACAGGCACACCTCACCCCGCCCCCCATACACACACACTCACACACACAGGCACACACACTCACTCATGCACACACACAAACATATACTCACACATTCACATACACTCAGGCACATACACACACTCATGCACGCACACACACACCCAGGCACACACACACTCATGCACCCACCCCCCCACACACACACACTGAGGCACACACTCAGGCACACCCCCCCACTCATTCATGTGCACACACACTCACACCCAGGCACACTCACTCAGGCACATTCACACACACTTAGGCACACCCACACCCACACCCACTCACACACACTGGGAACACTCACTCAGGCACACCTGCACACACACACTCACACGTGCACACACACACACACACACACACACACACACACGAAGAGCCAGGATATTCAAAACCAGGCTTTATGTCCCAGAACTTGAGACAATGAAGTAACTGAGGAGACTATGAAATGAGAAAGTTCAAAATTCTCAGGAAGTAACAGAATAATATGAACAAAAGGGCAGATTTAAAAGGTAGCAAATGGCATCTCTACCGGTGAAGCCGTCACTGGGATGTAACACCCCAAGGGGAGGACAAACGCCAGTGAGAGCACGAGGGGAGACAGTGCCGGGAGAGAGCCAGGGCGGGTCCCACGCCGAGGCCAGGACGAAGCGGCGAGAAGGTCGCCCTAGGCCCCGCGGGCGCCCAGGGGAGGGGCGGCCGGCAGAGCTCAGAGCTCGCGCAGAGGAAAAGGGACGGGTTCTGGGCTGATGAAAGACAGGCCTCCCCGGAGCTCAGGAACACGGCCGTTTGTAAGCGGGAGGAAATAAACCACGTCTGAGAGCAGGCAGCCCAGGCGAGGATCTTAACCACCACGCGGAGAAACATCGCCCGCAGAGGGCAATGGCGCTGGCAGCAGATTTCTCACCGGAGAAATACCGAGACCGCAGGAAATGGAATGGCAGCATCCAGGGCGGGAGAGCACACATCATCCGTCAGGCCCCCCCACACCCGACTGTCCCTCACCCCAGACCCCCCACATCCGACTGTCCCCCACCCCCAGACCCCCACATCCGACTGTCCCTCTCCCCCAGACCCCCACATCCGACTGTCTCTCACCCCAGACCCCCACAGCCCCCCACACCCGACTGTCCCTCACCCCAGACCCCCACATCCGACTGTCCCTCACCCCAGACCCCCCCACACCCGACTGTCCCTCACCCAGACCCCCACATCCGACTGTCCCTCACCCCCAGACCTCCACATCCGACTGTCCCTCACCCCCACAGCCCCCCACATCCGACTGTCCCTCACCCCAGACCCCCACATCCGACTGTACCTCACCCCCCAGACCCCCCACATCCGACTGTCCCTCACCCCCAGACCCCCCCACATCCGACTGTCCCTCACCCCCACAGCCCCCCACATCCGACTGTCCCTCACCCCCACCCATCTGACTGTCCCTCACCCCCAGAACCCCTGACATCCGACTGTCCCTCACCCCCAGAACCCCCCACATACGACTGTCCCTCACCCCCAGACCCCCCACATCCGACTGTCCCTCTCCCCCAGACCCCCCCACCTGACTGTCCCTCACCCCCAGACCCCCCACATCTGACTGTCCCTCACCCCCACAGCCCCCCACATCTGACTGTCCCTCACCCCCAGACCCCCACATCTGTCCCTCACCCCCAGACCCCCACACATCCGACTGTCCGGCCAGGGTCCTGGGTCCGCCTCCAGTGCTGGCCACGGGGCGGGAGCACCGACAGTCACACACGGAGGGGGGCTCAGCCTCTCGGGCTCCGATCAGGGGGCCCGGGTCTCTTCCGTGGTGACCACGCCGCGGCACGGCCGGGTACCAGGCCTGCCTGCCTTCCTCCTCTCCGTCCGGGCGACATCGGCTGCCCCCTCGTGTGGGTTCTTTGTGCCCGTCTTCCCCCTCGCCGAGACTCTGGCCGCGCGCCCAGGAAGAGCGGCGGTCTCAGAGGAACGGACGAGGACGTCTGTGGGTGGACAGGGCACTGCCTGGGGTCCATCCCCGGCCCCCGCTCAGCGAGCTGGCCCGCCCCCGGCGGCCCGAGGCCGGGCAGCGTGGCGCAGGTGCCTGCTCCGAGGAGGCGGGGGCAGCGCGGGCGGCCCTCCGGGCTCCGGGGGCCGGGCTGGGCGCCGGGCTGGGCGCCGCGGGACGCACGGCCTCCCCGAGGCCCCGGCTGCGGGCACGGGGAGCGGCCAGGCCCAGGCGGCCGGGGGGGGGGGGGGGGGGCGGCGTTCGGCGGGAGCCAGGCGCACGTGGTAAACCGCTCTGATTTAAGTCGCCGCGAGAAGTAAATTACGCCCGTGAGCGCGCTGACTTTAATTCCGCCGGCAGTACATTAAAGCGCCCGAGGTTATTTATGATGCGTATTTTCAGAACTGGTCCAGCTCCCCGGAGGGCGGCGTGAGAGCTCCGGGGAAGGACGGGGCACTCCCGGCCGCGCGCGTATGTGTGTGTGTGTGTGTGTGTGTGTGTGCAGACGGGAGCCCCGAGGCGCTGCCGCGGGAACTGCGGGGTGGGGCTCCCTCATCCCAGTGGGGGGCACAGGAGGCAGCGGCCCATGTCCTCTCTCATCATGGACGTCCCTCTCCCTCCTCCTCCCCCCTCCTCCTCTCTGACGTCAGTGGGAGTCTATTAAAAGCCCACGGAACTCCTCAGCCCGATTCCCAAACCACGCTCGCCCGTCCTGCCATGGCTCTGGCTCCTAAGCCCGTGGCGGGTCCCACGTCAGGAAGCGGTTGGTCCTGGAAGTCAACCGGAGGCGCCCTCCGACCCTTCGTGACGTTCAGACGGCCTGAGCCTCAGGGCGAGCTGCTGGCCCGAGGGACCGGGAGGCGGTGGCCAGCGGACAGGACTCGGGCTGCACGCTCCCCAAGACGCCCCCTCTGCTTCGCTGTGTCCGAGCACCACTGACTGCACAGCTGGACAACCTCACACAGCTGGATGGCCCCACAGCTGGACAACGTCACAGCTGGACAACGTCACAGCTGGACAACCTCACAGCTGGGCTCACAGCTGGACCACCCCACAGATGAATGACCCCCACAGCTGGACAACCTCACAGCCAGACGGCCCCACAGCTGGACAGCCCCACGGCTGGACAACCTCACAGCTGGGCTCACAGCTGGACAATCTCACAGCTGGATGACCCCACAGCTGGATGACCCCACAGCTGGACGGTCCCACAGCTGGACGACCCCTGGGGCCTCCAGGCTGCGGCCAGGTCATCCCTCTGTCTGTCCTGCTCTGTGAAAACGCAGCCTGGCTCTTCTCGATGGCTCACTGCCGGCTCTCCGAGGGGACCGCTCTGGGGGAGGCCGTGCTCCGGCTCAGCACTGCCTGCCTGCACTCGGTGCGGCACCGCGTGTCTGCCGAGCAGAGGCTTTGCGGGCGTGTGGGTCCGCCTGCCCTGGCCGCCCTGCACTGGAGCAGCCCGGATGGAGCCGCCCACAGGCCGCAGCCGCTCTCGGGGCTCCGAGTGAGGGATGGATGCGGCGGCCGGAGGCAGCGGGCAGCGGCCGTCAGTCACGCGGAAGCGGTGACGACGCAGGAGCCGCACCCAGAAGCGCGGCCGAGAGGAGGCGGGCGCCCCCTGGGCCCAGAGCGGTGGCTCCCAATGAGGGTGCCCACAGGGGGCAGTGTGAGTTTCAAGGGGGCAAATCAAGAATGGGTTATTGACAGTGACTTTTTTTGCATTTCTTATGGTTTCAGGAGCCGCATGTACAGCATGTAAATATATTGACGGGTTTATGCATTTCAGTTCTCTATTACATTTTGAAACTTTGCTGTTTTTTCATATCACTTCATATTGTTGTTGTTGTTGTTTTAATTTATTTTTTTAAAAAACACAACTTCTTAATGATTTCTTCCTCAGGACTTCAGCTGTAGGCTTTCTCTCGGGTCCTCAAAAGCCTCTGCAAATCCCAGAAGCCTTTGCCAAGTTGTCCCCGAGGCCAGAGCCCGGGCCAGGGCCAGGGCCAGGGGGGCAAGGCTCCAAAACAGCCCGGCCCTCGCCGGTGTGGCTCAGTGGACAGAGCGTGAAAGGTCCTGGGTTCGATTCTGGTCAAGGGCACATGCCTGGGTTTTGGGCTTGAGACCCAGTAGGGGGCGTACAGGAGGCAGCAGGTCAATGATTCTCTCTCCTCATTGATGTTTCTCTCTCCCTTCCTTTCTGACATCAATAAAAATATATCGTAAACAAAGCAGCCCCGGATCAGATGACGAGTCGTTCTCACCTGGAACGAGGAATTGTCGCCTCAGGTGCCCCCGATGGCCGAGTGGGGGCATCTGGGACGGCTGGGCAGGAATGAGTCCCCTCCACGGAGGCCGCCTCCATCCGTCCGGCAGCAGGCTCAGCCCGGCCCAGCACGGGGAGGGGAATGCCAGACGCCTGCCATTCCGTGGCTACTGTCCGCCCCCTCTCCCCCCACCCAGAAAGCACGCTGGTCCTGAGTGGAAAGGGGGCCAGAACCCCACAATGGTTACGTTCGCCAGTGAGAGTCAGACGGAGGAAATGGACCACGCCGGACGTCCGGTGAACGTGCGGGATGCGGGCCCTGCAGGCCTCGCTGCCGGTGAGGGGGTGGGGGGGAGGTCGTTAAAATAAACCAGCACGCTTCAGTGTCCACGCTGACCGTCACCCCGGCTGCTGCTCCATCCCGGTCACCCCACCGCCGCGTGCAGGGGAGGGCGCTGCGCCCGCTGCCGCCTGAGACGGACCCGCCTGCCCCCGGGCCGCCGGCGCGGCAATGACAGCGCTCCTCTGTTTGCTGCATAACCAGCAGACATGTCTGATTAGCAGCAACAGCCCTGCTCTGCGCGTTCCTGAGGAATTGAGTTAATGAGCCTCTGACACTGCAGCCCGAGGCAGTCTCCCAGCCTCTCGGAGCGGGGGGCCGCCGGGAAGGGGCCTCCGTGTGACCGCCTCATCCTCCCTCCTCCGCGGGGCCACGCCCAGCCGCTGGGGATTAACGGGCCGTGGGCGGGCCCTGCGGAGCGAGGAGCGGCATCGTCACGTGGGGAACGCCTCGAGAAAAGCCCAGAGGTCCAGTCCGAGACACGGCGCCCTGCCAGCGGGGCACGGGGAAGCCACCCGGCCACGGCCACGGGACCCGAGCCGCCGCGTGGACATAGGGGCTGCGTGGCTGAGAATGAGACCCGTGCGGTGAATTAACAACACATCACTCCACGCCCGGCCGGTGTGGCTCAGGGCCTGAGTGTCGACCTAGGAACCAGGAGGTCACGGTTCGATTCCTGGTTAGGGCACAGGCCCGGGCGGTGGGCTCCATCCCAGTGTGGGGTGTGCAGGCGGCAGCCGATCCATGATTCCCTCTCATCACTGATGCTTCTATCTCTCTCCCTCTCCCTTCCCCTCTGACATTAATAAAACCATATTTAAAAAGCCCCGTCACTCCCGCAGAGACCTGCCCTCGCCTCTCCGCTTCCTCAGAGGGGCTGAATCAGCCTCCTCCGGGAGCCGCAGGCTCGGCACCTCAAGGGCCCACTGTGGGGGTGGGGGTGGGTGGGGGTGGGGATGGGGATGGGGGTGAGGTTCGGGCAGAAAAGACACCCACCTCGGCCGGCGGCCGGAGCACGCTCACGGAGCAGCCCGCGTGGAACTCGAGTTCAGCGTCGGGGCCCAGGAGGAAGGGGCTTCTCGGAAAGAACCCAGTGATGGACAGGTGCTGCCCGAGCACGTGGTCTGCCCTGGCCGTGCACCAGCTCCGGCTGCGCTTCCTGCCCACTCAGAGCGCGAGGCCTCCTGCGCGGAAGCCGTGGGTGCCGAGTGCACCGGCCACATGGCACTGGCCTGATTGTAACCCTCTGACCGGCTGCCCCCCTTCCCGGGTCACACGCCACGCCTGTCCTACAGCGGCCTCCCACCTAAGCCACCGCGCTGACGTCCTTGTGTCAGTGACTCCGGTGGAGGTGGGAGGACTCAAAACCAGACGCGTGCACGCCGCACAGTCCAGGCCTGGCCTCCAGGGGGCGCGGCGGACGCTGGCGCCTGTCACCCTCCTGGCTGGCTGAGCGCTGGGGGGGCGCGGAGGGAGCTCGGCGCACTCTGTGCTAATGGAGGCTGGCAGCGTGGGTGGCGGGGGAGGCGGGCCGGGATGAGCCAAACAATTAAGCAGCGCCGTCCGTGAACGGACAGCGATGACAGCAGATGCCAGGCAGTCACAGCCAGCCGGGGGCTGCGTGCCCAGCACCCCGGGGCTGGCACCTCACGGGTGCTCACGGGCGGCGTGTTGGGAGGACGGGAAATGACGACGAGAAGGCCTGGAAGGCGCCGAGTCAGAGGCCTGCAGGATGCGGAGCTGACCCCTCTCGCTGTGAGGACCGGGCAGGCCCGTGCCAAGGCCGCCGCCCGGGCAGTGAGACCGGGCAGGCCCGTGCCAAAGCTGCTGCCCGGGGCTATGGGGACCGGGCAGGCCCGTGCCAAGGCCACTGCCTGCACGGTGACCTCAGCAGACACACCACACAGGGAAGATGCCCAGCGGGTTCAGTTCAGACGCACCCGGCACCGTTTCCGCCTGGACCCGGGGATGGGCGCCCTCCCTCGGCGAGGGCATGGGCGGGCTGGAACTGCACGCCCTCAGCGTGGCGAGGTGCCCTGCGGAGGGCGGACTGCGCCGCCAGGGGCACAGCTGGGGGACTTGGACTTGGAAGGGGTGACGGGTCGTGTCTGTGCCCGAGACCACGTGGAGCCCGTGCACGGGGAAGAGGCGGGAGGCGGAGCGGCAGCGGAGACAGAGAGCGGAGGAGACGCTGGGGAGGAAGGCTGAGCCTGCGTAGCCGAGAGGAGGGTGGGCGGGACCCGGGGCCCGGGGGGTGAGCCACAGCGGGGACCGGGGCGAGGCCGCAGGGGAGCCCGCTTCTCAGAGGCGGGAAGGGCCTGCAGGACGGTCTGCCCTCACGCGCCGGGTACCCTCCAGGGGGAGGCCTGGAGCTCGTTTTTGCAATGAGGCATCTCAGTAACAAAGAGCCCCCCCCATACAAGTGTGCACACATACACATACACACACATATGTACACATGTGTGCATGTGCATGTACCCCCCCCCCCACGACCTCTGCACGCTCCTCCGGGGCCGAGCCAAGAGCCGCACGCAGAGGCTGCTGTGCGAGGTCTCACGCTCAGGGAACATTTTCCCGAAGGCAGCCCAGGGGCAACCTCAGCGCAGAAAACGGAAACGCGGGGGCCGGGCTGGGGGACACACTCCGGGCCCTGCCCACTGGCCACCGGGGTCTGCTCTCCCGGGGGGACGCCGGCCCTGGCGGGACCGGGCACCGCAGACCCACCCGTGGGAGGGCCTCTGACTCCACACGTCACGCAGTGGCTCCGTGGCGGCTCCTACGTCCCATGTCTGGGAGGATCACACCTGTGGCCTGCAGCCGGCACGGAGCTGCTGGGTGGAAACGGGGCGGATGCCATTACCCAGACTGCACCGGGAGGAGCCGGTGCCGGAGCGTGAGAACCGCGCTGTCGGCACCCGGCGAGCCACGCGGCGAGCAGGGACGTCTAACCTCCAGGATCACACGACGCAGGTGACCGCATCGTAACGAGTTTCTAGCGAAGTGCTTCCCACAGAGGCCCGCCCACGGCCACGGCCACGGCCACGGCCACGGCCACGGCCGCTCCATAAGAAACACGGTTCCCCTGCAAACAGTGCCCCCAGTGCATCCACGTCCTTAAAAGCAGTCTCCGTGCCCGCCGTGACCCTCGCCCGAGGGGCTCTCGTTCCCGTGTCACTCCCGGCGGGCGGGATCCGAAGGGGGTGCTCGTGGAGTCCCAGCTCGGAGTCCAGGGCAGGGTCCGAGTCTGGGGTCAGGGTAGAAAGGGGGGAAAGGCCACAGCCTCCCAGAGGGGGAGGGCCATTGGGTCACACCTTCCTGTCCGTTCCCAAGGTCAGCCTGCTCGGCGCCCCGGGCGGGGAGGCTGCCCGCTGGCTCAGGGCCCCCCGAGGCAGGGCGCCCGGCTCCCCGGCCCTCCCTCCGTGCGGAGGGGGGGTGCCCGAGCCCACCCGGAGAAGGCAGCCCTGGGACCCAGCTGAGGCCCCAGACAGACCGGAAGCCACCTGTGTGCGCAGCTCGGGTCCGACCCCCCGGAGCACCGCGCCCTGTCTTCCGAGCGGGTCTCTCTCTTGTCCTTCAGGCCGAATGGGGCTGGGTGCCCTCCCCGAGCGGCTCCGTCCCGCGTGTGGGGAAGCCCGGCTCTCAGCCTCCTCCCGCCTTTCTCTGGGCGAAGGGCCGTGCGGGGCTCCTCGGGCAGGGTGGGGCGGCGGCAGCTGCCTGCTGGAGGCTGTCGAGGCCACGTCCGCTCGGGCACCTGCCCGGGACGTGTTCTGGGGAAACCAAGGAAGGGCGGCAGCGGGCGGAGGAGCGGGGCCGCCTGGGTCCCCCCCCCCCCCCCCCCCCGCTTTCCCCTCTGGAGGGGCTGTGGCGGCTCCCTTGCCTGCACGTCCCAGGAGCACGCGGGGGGTGATGGCAGCCGGTTCCCGCTGCCGCTCGGCCCCTGCAGCGGCCGGTGGGGGACCCGCTGCTAGTCCCGTCCCGGCTCTGCACCGGGGACCTGACCCTCTGCCGGGCCCTCCTGCTCCGAGGAGCTGGCGGCAGCCCTGGCCTCGGGGCATTTATTTCTTACAGAATTCATATTTTAAAATCCTTTTTTATTTTGCCAGAAACGGAGGCCTGCCCGCCCGCCCTGCAGCCCCGGCTCCTGCTCTTCTGGCGCAGAGTGCAGCGGGCTCACCTCATCAAGCACCCCCCCCCGTCCCCCCTTCACCTCCCCCTCTCCCCCTCTCCCCCGTGACCCCCGCCGCTCCAAGGGCGCGGGCTGACCCGCCCGGGAGCCGCGCCAGAGCCGCATTCTTCCTCCTGATTACGAGCGGAGCGGTGGCATGGCGGGGAATTATAAAGCCATCGAGAGGATTAATACAGCCGATCGCTCTCTGCTGGCTCTTTATCTCAAGTGATTAAAATGCCGCAGGAAGGAGAGCGGCGCGCGGCATACGCCGGCTGCCAGGACGGGCCGTATCGGCGGCGGCATCGGCCGGGTGGCGGCGGGCAGAGGTTAATGGCGCCGCACACGGTTTTAATCACTTCACCGGCCATAACTTTCCCGCAAGCAGGGGCTGCGCTCCGAGGGCGGTGCTCGCGGAGGAGAGGAAAAGGGCGCCTCGCCACAAAACGGAAGATCACGTGACGACAGCGACAGGCTGCACCGGGAGATCAAAGCCGTGTCCGCCCGCACCGGCCGCTGAGCGAGGCCCACCGGCCTCTCCGCCGACTCAGGCTCTGTGTCCTCCCGGGCTCTGGGTCCCTCCCGGGCACGCCGCGTCCTCCTGAGCGCCCGGCCGCCCGTCGCTGTGACCGCCGGTCAGCGCGGCAGGCCCAGGCCCCGCAGCCGGAGGGCGCTGGCCCACGCACAGAGGGCCCTCGGCCACAGCCTGCGCCCGCGCAATCCCGAGTTTGGTTTCATGGCCAGAGCCAGTCATCGGGGAGTTTCCAGAGCTCGGACACCAGAGAACGAGGGGTCACCACTCGCCGTGCGGAGGGGACGGGGCGGAGGCGATGGGGACGCGCCTCCCGGGGCAGTGCTGACCGCGTAGGAGCGGCGGGCCCGGGTGGCCCTGGTGACCTCCCTCCCCCTCTCTCTCTGTGTGTCTCTGTGTCTCTCTGATCATCTGCATTAGACACGCTACAGAGGTGTTTGGTCCTGACCCGGGTGCCGTGACACGGGTGTTACTTGTGGTCATTCATCCCCCTGAGGTTTCTGTCCTTGCCTGTGTGTGGCACAGGCACTAAAGAAGTTCATGTCACAGCACAGCCCTGACGGGGGGAGAAATGCTTCCCCTGGCGTAGCAGTGGCGACTGTGTCCATGTCAGAGGGAGGTGAGGGAGGGGGAGGGCAGGTGGGGAGGGGAAGGGCAGGCGGGGGAGGGGGAGGGCAGGTGGGGGAGGGGGAGGGCAGGTGGGGGAGGGGGAGGGCAGGTGGGGGAGGGGAGGGCAGGTGGGGGAGGGGGGGCAGGTGCCGGCGGACTCCCTCCCCTGCTGGGCCTCGGCCCTCACAGCACTCCCCCTCGCAGACCCAGCTGTGCCTGGGAGACACAGCGTGAACAGTTGCCATGACGAAAGCACTCAGTGTGCTGTTTAAAGCTTTAATTTTTTAAAGAACAGTTTTTACCTTTACGAAGAAGAAATGTAAAAAAGATGCCATTTGCCTGGCTGGGCTGCAGGGCGATTCCAGGCAGGGCAGCTCGCCCGGGCTGTGGGCTCAGTCCCAGGGCGGGGCGTGCGGAGGCAGCCAGGCGACGATCCTCTGTCCTCACTGAGGTTTCCACTCTCTCTCCCTCCTTCCTCTCTGAAATTAAAAACAAAAAAGGCACTATTTGGTTTTAGGGAGAAAACGCTCTCGCCTAGCGGAGAACACAGAAATCCTTCCTTTTGTTCCGAAGCTCCTCGGCGCGGAGCTCTGGGCGCCCGGCGGGCTTCCCCGGGGGGCAACGTCGCTGCTTCCCCGGGGGTGGGCGGTGGGCGGTGCCTCCTCCTCTGACGGGTGGGCTCGCTGTGGCCAGCACACCGCCCGCTCCGACTGCTTTTAGAAAGCCACGATACGCCGAAATCGGTTTGGATAGAGCGTCGGCCTGTGGACTGAAGGGTCCCAGGTTCGATTCCGGTCAAGGGCATGCACCTTGGTTGCGGGCACATCCCCAGTAGGTGTGCAGGAGGCAGCTGATCGATGTTTCTCCCTCATCAATGTTTCTAACTCTCTGTCCCTCTCCTTTCCTCTGTGTAAGAAATCAATAAAATGTATTTAAAAAAAGAAAAGAAAAAGAAAACCACGGTGCACGTCTGAAGAGAGCCAGCCACGTCTCAGGCCGCTCCCGGAAGTGCTGTCAGTGTCCCCTGCTGGGCGTCATTTCCAACGTATCTGTCTCGGAAAACCACCCAACGAGGTGTGCACGGGGGTACGTCTGAATGTTGATGGCGCTTAACTCCGTGTGACAGGATTGCGGGGGACTTTCCGCGCCTATTTCATACGTTTCCCTGTGTGCCCCCATTTCACACTTCTGTCCACAACAGAAGTCACGGAGGATTTGTAGCTGGAAGAGAGAAACGTCTCCATTACACGCTCCGATCAGCCCGGCCCGGCCGCATGAGCTCGGGAGGCCGCTGACCACGCGCGAAGGCAGGCTCCTCCGCGCCGAGGCCGGGCGTCTGCCCCCGTGGTACCCGCGGCCCCTTCCGCTGAGGCCCTACTGTGCTCGAGGCCCGCTGAACCCCGTTAACCCTCACGGGGTCTCTGCAGACAGAGCCTGTTTCCACCGGGGCGCACAGAGAGCAGCGGAGGGATGGCGTCCCAGGCTGGAGGCCAAAATGGGCTGGGCACGGGCTCTCCGGGGGGTGGGGCAGGGCGGAGGGGCCACAGGGCCATGCTGACCATTGGACGTTCATGCTGATCGATCGATGGCGGAGCTCCTGATCGGTGAGGTCTGCGTTCCTGGCAAGAACTTAAATCCTGGTCTCTGTGTAACATCGGTTCCTGGGCGTGGAGACTGTGTGTGTGTGTGTGTGTGTGTGTGTGACATCAGTGCCTGGGCGTGGAGACTGTGTGTGTGTGTGACGTCGGTGTCTGGGCGCGGAGACCGTGTGTGACGTCGGTGGGCCAGGGCAGCGGCCAGGGGCCGTCACCTCATCAAGCCCGTCAGCTTCACAAGGGAACAGGGCAGCCCACATGTAAGAAGGTCCCGTCCACAGGAAGCGGTATCTCAGCCCCACAATGATGGCTCTCGGAGCGCCCACAGGGCCGAGAGCCGCTCACGCTGAGGCCGGTGGGTCCGGCCCTCCGCCCTCTCGCCTCGGCGGGAAGGACTTCACAGGAGAGCCTGCTCCCTCCTCCGATCGAAAGGGCGGCCGTGTAAACACACAGGAAGTGCCTATGTCCCTCCCGGGTGGCCCCCGCAGACCCACGACAAGGCCTCTCGACTTTGCACACGGAAATGCAGTCTCAGCGTCCGAGTCTTGAGGTAGGTGGGGATGCCATGAGTTCTCACGGCCCCCGATCTCCCTGTCTTGACGGTAAACTTTGAACATGGAGAGTGCGTGCTGCGCCCATTGCTGAGGCGCCCTCGCCCTCGCCCTAGCCCTCACCCTCGGACAGCGAAGGTGCTGGTGAGGAGGCGCTGACGGTCCCCTGAGGTTCCCAGGCACCTCCGGGAGGATCCCTTCACGCGCCGCAGGGCAAGGCCTCAACGGGGCTGGCCACCGGAGGCCAGCACTGGCTCTGCAGCTCCAGCGGATCGCAGTCCCTGCCCAGAGGACAGGGGCCGGCTCCCAGAGGCGAGACGGAGAGGAGGCTCGTGCCGGAGGGTGCCGTCAGGATGGGCAGAGGGCAGGGCTCAGGGGAGACCCTGGCAGTGTGGGAGGACACAGAAGACCGCGCCCACTCACTCCAGCGCCACCCGAGGCCGAGGCAGCTGCGTGCCTGCAGGAGAGCACCTGCCGCCTGCCCGCCCGCCCGCGGCCCTGTCCCCCCCCTCGGGCCTCAGCTGCGCAGGGGCCGCCGTCCTGGCCCTGGGGTGGGGCACCTGGGAGGGGCGGGGAGGAAGAGGCCAGAGCACCAGCCCTGATGCCCAGGGCTCAGCATGGGCAGGACTCGGGCCTCGTCGGTGGAGGACACCTCGGTCTCCCACCCCAAAGGCCTGGCGCTGGGACCCCCGGCAGGGACACCTCCGGCTCTCACAAGAGAGAGGCTCCTTTATTTGTTTTTTATTTTTTAAAATATATTTTATTGATATTTTACAGAGAGGAAGGGTGAGAGATAGAGTTAGAAACGTCGATGAGAGAGAAACATCAATCAGCTGCCTCCTGCACACCCCCTACTGGGGATGGGCCTGCAACCGATGTACATGCCCTTGACCGGAATCGAACCCGGGACCTTTCAGTCCACAGGCTGATGCTCTATCCACTGAGCCAAACCGGCTTCGGCGAGAGCAGCTCCTTTAAACTGGCCCGGGCCAGTTCCCGAGGGGGCTAGCCAGGTCGGAGCACCCTCTCTGTGCACCCACACCGACCTCTAGTCACCCTTTCCTTCCGGCCCGGCCCTGCACACCACGAGGGTCCAGGAGACGCGGCTGGGAGGGCGCGGAGGCGGCGTGGGCAGCGGGAGGCCAGCCGCGTCCCTCCCCCCTCGGACGCCGCTCCGCTGGCCTGGCGGGAGGGGACAGCTGGCGGCGGGGCCTCCCCTCTGTTTTACCAACAGTTTAATTTCTGACCTGGAACTGCGGACGAGGAGGGCAGGGCAGGGCTGTTCATCTTCCTGAGGCTGGCCGCGAAGGCAAACAGCAGGAGTTAATTACAGCGGAGCCCGGCTCCGGCGCCCACACGGGGAGTGGCCGGAGCATCTCCCGCTGTCACAGCCCGGGCCCGGACGGAGCACCCCTGGTCTTCCGGAGCCCGCAAGAGCCTCCACGTGCTGGTGAGAGAGCAACACGACCGAGGCACGACGGCCCTGCGGAGCCCGACCAGGGATTCCTGGTGCGGTAGCCGGGGGGGGGGGGGGGGGTGGGGGGACAGGGAGGGGACAGGGAGGGGAGCAGGGAGGGAGGGAGGCCAGGGGACATGCAGAGAAGGAGCCTCGGGTTCAGGTGTGCCTGCGTGGGGCTCCATCAGAGCATACGAGACCCCGTCTGGGCCCGCGCTCCGCCCCACTCAGAGCAGCAGGGAGTGAAAAGGGCCGAGGGAGACT
Source organism: Vespertilio murinus (assembly GCA_963924515.1). NCBI lineage: Eukaryota > Metazoa > Chordata > Mammalia > Chiroptera > Vespertilionidae > Vespertilio > Vespertilio murinus. The sequence goes on along the minus strand of OZ004708.1, from coordinate 1,511,575 downwards.
GTGTGCGACATCAGGGCTGCAAGAGACCGACTCCACCTGGGGAGCAATGCAAGAGAAGAGCCGCGGACACGCTGGGGACTCTCAGACCAGGGGGGGCAGGAGAACCTTCTGGAAAACGACCCCGTCCTAAGCACAGGACATCACAAGCCCCGGGGAAGGAGGCCGACCACACAGCAGGAACTCGGAGCCCCGCCGGCCCTGGCGGAATGAACACAAACCTCCCCACGGAAGGCCCGGCGGGAGAGGAGGCAGGCGCACCTCCGAGCACAGAAGTAGTGACCTCTGTATCGGACAAGGCACCATCCATGACACATCTTGTTTCAGCAAAGATTATGAGGCAGACAACAGAGCAAAAGAAAACACACACACACACACACACACACACACACACACACACTTCATGAAGAGATAAAACCCTCATCAGAAGCAGACTCAGAGATGATATGGATGTTGGAACTCTCAGACAAGGAATTTAAATTAATTATGGTTGGTAATTAAACACCAATGGAAAAGGTGGATAATATACAAGATCAGAGAGGTAACTTCACACAGATAGGAAACTATAAGGAAGAACTGAAGGGAAATGATAGAAATTAAACAACAACAACACTACACAAAAAACCCTGACCCTACACAGTATTGAGAGGAAGATCACCTCTGATGGGATCATAAGTACAACCGAAAGGAAACACTGTTGAGTTTGAAGACAGAAAACCAGAAATCACAGAAATCAAACCAAAATGGAAAAAGAAAAAAGTAAAGAAAACAGAATAGAGCATTCGAGAACTGTGGGGGGATATGAAACAGTTTAACACGCACACACATGGGATTCTACACGCAGAAGGAAAAGAGAACAGAGAGAAGGAAGGTGGGAGAAATAATGGCCAAAATCCCCCCAAATTGGTGACAGACCGGGCGCGTGCCCTGGACTCCTCACCGCCTCCGGGAGCCGCACGGGAGGCCGCTGCTCCGGGGGCGGCCGCACAGCCGGGGGAGTGGCGAGGACCGACGGCAGAGCGGGTTCGAGCAGGAGGAGCCGAGCCTCCCAGAGCCAGGGCTCCGGACAGCTGGCCCGGGCACGGCAGTGTCTTTGCCGAGCCCACAGGCCACGCGCTGGGCCGCGTCCCGGGACGTGCCCGAGGCTGCCAGTCTCTGCGGGAGAGACAGGCACTTCCACGGCCCCTGTGCTTTGCTCACGGGACACATGGCCGCGCTCCCCTCCCAAGGACTCTGACTCACACGGGAGGGAGGCTCCGGACGAGCCCCGGTGGGGACGCCGTGGCACCCACCGAACGGTGAGCACCGTTTCCAACAACACGATTCAACCCCCATTTTCTTTTCTTTTTAAAAAAATACATTTGATTGATTTTTTACAGAGAGGAAGAGAGAGGGATAGAGAGCTAGAAACATCGATGAGAGAGAAACATCGACCAGCTGCCTCCTGCACACCCCCCACTGGGGATGTGCCCGCAACCAAGGTACATGCCCTTGACCGGAATCGAACCCGGGACCTTTCAGTCCGCAGGCTGACGCTCTATCCACTGAGCCGCACCGGCCAGGGCTGCGCTGGCCTCTGTTGGGGAGAAGCAGCCACGGGCTGAGGCCCACGGGACTGTGTGCCCTCCTTTCCGAACACAGTCCAGAGGAGCGTAGCTGGCGAAGAAATGAGGCTGCGAGTCGAGTTTATCAGACCGAGGCAGCTGAGGCCACGGGCGGGAGCGTCCAGGTGGAAGGTCAGGGTCTGGCCACGGCGGCCACACTGCCCTCGAGGACCTCCCTCAGCTCCCCTCCGTGGAACAGCCACGCACATCGTGTTCACTCGAGAGCAGCGCTTTAGGAACAGCGTCTCCCTCCCTCAGAGGCCCGCCCCGGCCAGGCCGATCCCGACACAGGGCGGGTATGTGGCCCCTGGCACAGGCCGATCCGGCCACGGGGCGGGTGTGCGGCCCCGGCACAGGCCGATCCCATCACGGGGCGGGTGTGTGGCCCCGGCACAGGCCGATCCGGCCACGGGGCGGGTGTGCGGGCCTCACGGCGCTGCCCCCGGAAACCCACGCTCGGACCCCGCCAGCCACCAGAATCGACCGAGCGGCACAGGCTTCGGAATCGGTGATCGCTGACAGGCTTGTTTATTGCTCATTAATGCGCGGTAAGTGATGGCGTTGCTGGTGGGTGATGGCAGGTACCTGATTACATTTCCTTTCAATTTGGAAGGCGGACTCATCCGTTTTGGGCAATCCGTCATCCGGCAACAAACTGCGGATTCCCGTCCTGTAGACATTCAGCCCCCAAATACACAGCTATTCAGCCCAGAGGACGGACTCCGGCCCCGCGCCCGGGCCTGCGGGGCCCGTGTGACCCGTGAGCGCTGGCTGGCTCCGGTGGGGGGGGGGGCGGGCGCCAGGAAACCCCCCGAAGGGAAGGAGCGCCCCGAGCCCCACACAGAACCCCCGGGGAGCGGAGCTGGGCCGCTGTTCCACCGGAGAGCCGGCCGAACCCCCTCTCAGAGCGGGAAACAGCCCGGAGCCCCACAAGCACGCTGTAAAAAATGTTTTAATCCAAAAGGAGCTGCGCTTTCAGACACCCCGACAGCGAATAATCAAACTCTAGCTCCTCAGCGTGCGGGGGACGCGTGCCTTCCACCCAGAGGCCATTTCTGCGCCAGGGCGAAGCAGCTCGGCTTGTCTGAGCTCCTCCCGCAGCTGACCGGGGCCGTGCCTGAACGGGAACAGGACAAGATACGTGTCCCACCCGAGTTCCCAGTGGCTCAGCTCCGATGTCGTTACTTGGAAAGGGGCCTTCCCGTCGGCCCGGAGAGAGACGCCCACACCCGCCACCGGTCCTCGCCCAGCAGCTGGCCTGTCTGAGGTCATTTGCAGAAGGACGGACGGGACGGAGGCCAGGCCACGTCCCTCCCCGAGTCCCCTCAGGGGCCACGGCCACGCCAGGACGCTGGGCCCGAGCTCGCGCCGTGGACTGCGTGTGGAGGGCATGGGGGTGGTTCTTTAATTACCGTCCGCTGAACTCAGGGCGACAGGCAGAGCCACGCCCTGGGAATGCGCTCCCCGAAAGGCTGGACGTGTTTGCTGTCAGTACTGACTTTACCTTGCCCAGGAGTCCGCGGTAGCTAGTGGCTGAGATATGTAAATCGAGCCAAGCACCGGGAATGCTCCGGCCTACTCGAGAATGCAAACCAGCTCCCTTGATCCCAAGTTCTGGTGAACCCCGGATATTTGGGGGTACATAAACAGACGTGCTGCGTGGGCTCGGGGCCCCTGTCCCTCCGTCCCGCCTGGCTCCCAGCCTGGCTTCTGTTTCTGCGTCTTTTCTTTCTCAATCCCAGCTCCTCTACTCAGCTCCTCTAACCAGACCCGTCCCTCTTGCCTGTCGGATGCAGGAAGGAGAGAGCACCCTGCACTTGCAGCCACTGGCTCTCTGGGCAACCAGCCCTCCGCCCCTTGGGGCCGCTCTTCCTCCTCCACGTGATGAGGTGCTCCCGCCCGTCCCCGTCCCCCGGTTACCACACAGCGGAGCTCAGCCCCTGCCCCAGGCCGGGCCACTGTGGTACAGGATTCTGGGCGGGGCTGGCTGGGGACTCCCAATCCCTGGGAACCCAGGAACTCAGTGAGTGTGTGTCGCCCCCTGGGGTCTCCCCCCATCAGGGTCTCCCACCACAACCCTGTAGCCGCCGAGCCTCTCCCCGCTCCTCTGAAATCAACAGAATACATTAAGAAGTCGCTGTGTTCCAACGACACCTACGGTCACCACACCACAACACGGCTGCAGGCGGGAGAAGCCCTCCCTCTGCTGGGGCGGCCGGGGGTGGGGGGCTCCGGTTACCCCCTTCCCCCCCTGGGGGAGCTGGAGACTCGCCCTCAAACCGCTGACTCAGAAGGAGAGCCAGGAGTCTCGGCTTGAGCTGCCCCGGCCGGCCGGACGCCGGCTCTGGACGCTGGCGGCCTCTCCCGTCGGAGGGAGCCCGTGGGCGGGGAGGGCCCGTGCCGGCCCCGGGGACTGTGCCCCAGAGGACAGCGCCGGGGACAGGCAAACACACTCCTCGCTCGGTAATCAGGGCGGATACCGACCTCCGGTAACTGTTCTCTTTCCGTAATTAGTCCACGGGCCGGGAGGTTTGCTGCCTCGCTGATGAAAGCCTTAACTGATCCGCAGTGCCTTCCAAATTGATCTCCGTGATCACAGCCCGCAGGGGCACCTCGTAAGGAAGTGCCCTGGGTCCGGGCCCTGGGGTTCCAAACCAGCACCAGTGAGCGGGCGCTTCATCTCCGGGGGGAGAGGTCTCACGCTCGCCGTGTGTGCTCACGAGGGAACCACTTCTGCTCGTGGCCCAAGCAGCAGGGCTCCACCGAAACTCCCGTGGGACACCACAGGCGCCTCACCCCCACACCGGGCGGTCACCACCCTCCCCAGGCAGGCGGAGGCGCCGTGATGCAGACAGGGAGGGACGATGCGGGGTGTGTCTATAAGCCAGACATGGCGTGCACCCCATGGGAAGGACGCTGGTCACACGGAGCAGATGGACACACAGAGTGGTGGGCACACGGAGCGGCCGCTACCAATCAGCAAGGACAGGGCCGGCTCCCGTGGCCCCAGCACAAAGCCCTCCTCTGGGCGGGCTGGACCCGGACCGGCAGCTCCTGCTGGGAGCCCTGGGCGCAGGGTGAGGGAGCGGGGATCCTCCTCACAGACGGCACCAGGCTGCTCCCCCCCCCCCCCATGCCTGCGTCACTACACATCCACCACAGCCCTCTCTCTGCGGGGTGGAGATGTGTATTTCCCGTTGCCGTCACGTCCTGGGTGGAGAGCGAGCGTGCCCACGTTTCGTGTGATCGGCAGGACACACGCATGCTCCTCTGCCCCGCTGGGCCGGGCCCGCATTTCTCCCCGAGGCGCCGTTTCTCGTAGGATGACCTCCGGCGGCTGTGCGTTCTCTGGGCGCAGGGACCCTCCCCCCCGGCTGTCTCTCCCGGGCTACACAGCGGTTTTCAGTTTTTGTTTCCTCACAAGCTCTTCCCTGCACCGACGTCTCGAAGGCTTTCCCAGCTTTCTCACATGTATGTTCAGACCGGCGTGGAACTGAGGATGGCGTGTGCGTGTGTGTGTGTGTGTGTGTGTGTGTGTGTGTGTGTCCCGGGCCAGCCCCCCGAAGGCCAGCCGAGCCAGGGCGCACGCGAGGGCCTGGTGCTGGGCTGGCCTTGCCCTGGGGCAGGAGGGGCGCTCGCGGTGACTCACTCTCCAGACAGGGCGGCGAGGAGAGAGGACGCCAAACAGCGGCCGGGGTGGGAAGGGGCTGGGGGGAGCCGTGGGGACGCAGCAGGACCGGGCAGCCGGCCCCCCAGGCTGGCTCTCACAGACTGGGCGGTGACCGCCATGACCGACCCCCAGTCTTTAAAGACGGAGAAGCTGCCGAAACCAGTTTGGCTCAGTGGATAGAGCGTCGGCCTGTGGAATGAAGGGTCCCGGGTTCGATTCCGGTCAAGGGCATGTACCTTGGTTGCGGCCACATCCTGGTAGGGGGTGTGCAAGAGGCAGCTGATCGATGATTCTCTCTCATCGATGTTTCTAACTCTCTATCCCCCTCTCTTCCTCTCTGTAAAAAATTAATAAAAATATATTTAAAAAAAATAAAGACGGAGAAGCTCACGGCGGCTGCCGAGGAGGGAGCCGGCCTGGCGGACGGTGTGACCCACGCGCCACGCTGCCCACCGGCCGTGGAGCTCGCCTCGAGGAGGGGGCTCCTTTGAAAGGCACACATCCTTGCCCGGCCGGCGTGGCTCAGTGGTTGAGCGTCGGCCTATGAACGAGGAGGTCACGGTTCCATTCCCAGTCAGGGCACACGCCCAGGTTGCGGGCTCCATCCCCAGGAGGGGGCGTGCAGGAGGCAGCCGGTCCACGGCTCTCTCTCATCACTGATGTTTCTCTCTCTTCCTCTCTGACGTCAGTACAATATATATTTTTAAAAAGCACACATCCTCATGACACCTGTTTGAGCGCCAGTCCTCAGGTCCCCTCAGGACGTTACGTATCTAAATCACGACTCCCTGGGGTCGGCACTTCAAACACGTGGCTGCACTAAAGGGAGCGCTGGTGACACGGATCACAGAGACAGACTACGCTGCCAGCCTCGCGGAAACGCGGGCGCACCTTCCTTCTAATAGAGATTTAAAACGTGTTCAGCGCTTATAACATTAGGAACATGAAGTAGAAATTAAATATCAGTTTCTTAATAAATATGAAAGTAGAATAATTCCTTCATTAAAATGGTAATATCGCCAAATTATTCAATTAATAAAGGAGACGGCCTCCTATCTCCAGGAGAGGCATTGTCTGCCCGAAGCGCATTACTCCTGGTAGACAGCGCGGCCGCCCGCCTTGAACAGCTCTGAATGCATTTTAATAAAATGGTAATTTCGCTCTAACAAGCGAAGTTTCCAGCATGTGCTGTATAATTCTGAGTTACTGATAATGCCCACATGGGGGCTTTCCGTTGGTTCATCGTTTTTTGATCAAAGACTGAATTTTTAGGAATTTTATAAAAAGCCTTATATTTCTTTTTCTTCTTAAAGTATGTTTTTTTACTAATCTCAGAGAGGAAGGAGGAGGGAGAGAGAGAGAGAGAAAGATAGAGACATCAGTGATGAGAGAGGATCACTGATGGGCCGCCTCCTGCACACCCAGCACTGGGGATCTGGCCCATAACCCCGGCACGTGCCCTGACCGGGAATCGAACCGTGACCTCCTGGTTCCTAGGCTGACACCCACTCCGGCCGGGGAAGAGTGTCTCATTTTTAATAAAACAAGAGCACCGCTAATTGATGAAGACAGTCCGTGTCACTGTGCTTAATGACCAACACTGAAACGAGACAACAGTGATTGGGGTGAGCGTCCTGCCGCACCTCGGCGCGGGCGCCACAGGGCCTCGCACTGATCTGGCGGTGGGCGGGCTCCGTGAGGCGGAGGGGCGGGGCCCGGGGACCGAGGGGAGGCGGCAGCCCCCACGGCCACGTGCCTCGCCAGCGGCGCGGCCAGAATCCACGGTGGCGGCCTGTCCGGGGTGGCTGCTCCCCGCCGCGGACCGCCTGTCCCCCGGCTCCGGTGAGGCAGGCCAGCCGTGTGGGACCCGCCCTCCGGGTTCCCTCCTGCTGGACACCACCAGGAACCCCCCGGGCCTCTGCCCGCCCCGCTGGGCACGGGCCTCTTACTGCGAGCGTCCGAGCTCCCCTCAGAGCCGCGTGTCCCGGGCCGAGCGCGGCTCCGCGATGCGGGTCTGGCGGCTTTTCTGGGGCCTCGCCCTGTGGGCCCGGGACAGCGCTGGGGAAAGATCCTTTATGACTGCTGAGAGTCACGGAGATCGGTAGGTACAACGGGAAGAGAGCAATGACCGCGGCCCGGCGGGTGTAATTTAGGGGATGGCCGCCAGCCCGCCAGCCCATCCGTCCCCAGACGCCCGCTGCCAGGAGCACCGTCCGCGGGCCGGCCGCGTCCCCTCCAAATTGAAATTCACTCGTCAGGATCAGGTTCAAAAGACCTTCCAAATCCGCAATCTCCTCGCGCGGGATCCTCTGAGGTCCAAATTACCCCTTTAATCAATGGATAGCACATCAAACTGTTTAAATAAATTTCCTCGGAACGGTCTTTCATGGGCTAATAAGCCAATTTTCCTACCGATACCCAGGAGGCTTAATTTCTCGGCCTCCGAGGCGATCAATTCCATTCCCGGCTCGGCGCTGGGCCCGAGCCTGACCCGCGGAGCCAAGGTCAGAGGGGGCTGGGCCGGCGGGCGCGCCGGGGCCGCTGTGCGGTGAGCAGGGCTGGCACGGACGCAGGAGCCGGGACGTGATTTCGGGAACGGGGCAGCGGGCCCCTTGGGGACGGGCGGGGAGGGCCACCAGGCTGGAGCAGGGGGGGCACAGCAGGAAAGGCTGCCAGGAAGCGGCCAGTGGGGAGGCCTGAGGACAGCCACAGGCCAAGGTGTGAGCTCCAGGAAGCGGCGTCAGCCTCAGAGGGAGAAGGCCGCCATCGCTGACCGTCGGGTGGGGGTGGGGGGCCAGGGGCGCAGCGGACACGGCGGCCTCGCCCAGCGCCCCTGCTCCCCCGGGGCGGTCTGAAGGGAACCCGTTATCGGGTCCTAACCCTCCAACTCCCTCCTGGAACTCGCTGCCTGAGACGCCCCGACCTCCAGGGACCCCCAGGTCCTTCCTCCTCCGGAAGTGAGGGGCAGGCTCCCCGGCTGCGTCCTGGGGGCGACCCGGGAGCCCGGGCCTCCAGCACCAGGAGGAGAGACGCCCGGAGCGCCTTCACCGGGACCAGATGCAAACGGCCCGACCCCTCTCATGCAGGGATGCGTTTCCAAGGAAACGCTCACATGTTTAACAGTCATTTATGGAATGTGTGACATACTCACGGTATGCTGACCGACCGTGTCTTAAAAGTCGTCATGCAGTAATGGAGAGTTATTTGTTTTAACAGAGCTTATGTTTACTGGAAATGACACATTTCAAATGCCAGGTATAAATGTGCATGTGTGTGTGTGTGTGCGTGTGTGTGTGGACGTGTGTGTACACACATGTGCATAGGTGTGGATGGCTACATGCATGGATGCTGCAGGAAGGGTATGTCAGGGCGATGAATGAAACCTTTGAGGGGAAAACCCCTCGGGATACAGCTCTGCGTGTGTGTGTGTGTGTGTGTGGGGGGGGGGGTCGGGGGTCCTGCCCCCGGCTGCCCGGGACAGGAAGTCCTCAGACTGTAACCGGCTGAGGAGGTTCTGCCGTGAAGGGTCCCCATACATTTCCTGGAAGCGCCTCTTGTTTATCAGCAAATCGGGGCCGGACTGCCCGAGGCCCCGGCAAACAGCCCGCCACGCCCGCGGCCCCGCGGCAGCTGCGGTCCCTCCGCCTCGCCTCGGCTCTGACCGGGTTCCAGTGCTCCCCCTGAGCCTCCGCGGCCGGCCTGCACCTCAGGCGGTGGGTGCTCTTCGGTCCAGCGACTTCTCTGCTGCTACGGGGTCCACGCGCCCCCGGGCGAGGAGCAGCAAAGTGTGACTCCCAGCTCCCGTGTCTGGGAGCCAGGCCGGCAGAGCCCAGGGTGCCCTGGGCCTCAGGAATGAGTCTGGGGTGCGCCTGGGGCCCGAGCCCGCTCCCCCTTCCCGCTCCCCGGTCCCTGCGAGCCGGACCCCTGCCCCTGGGCCCGTGCAGCCAGCAGCGGACCGGCGTTCCCTTCGGGGCTGAGGAGGCGTTTAGCCAGCACACTGAGTGTGTGAACCCTGGTGCACGGCCCTCACACACACTGAGTATGTGAGCCCTGGTGCTCGCACGGCCTTCACGTGTGTACTCCCTGAGAGCCCGCCGAGTTCTGCTGGGCTCACAGACCTGGTTCACGCCCGCCCGCCACAGAGGGGAAACTGAGGCCCGCCCGCCCGCCCGGCTTCGCGCGGGGGCGGGGCTCTCGGAGGAGCCCGTGGAGCCAGGTCTGCGTGGCCGCGATAACGCCGTCTCAGCGCCAAGAGAAACTAATTAATTTTCATCAAAAGCACCCGGCATAGAACGCCAGACGCGCCGAACAGCGAGTTAGAACTAATGAGGGGCTATTGCCGCCCGGAAGCGATCGGCTCAAGTTAATTCCGAGGAGAAAGCCGGGGACTAGTGTGCAGGTGACAGGGTTTCGGCATTTTCTTCTCCACAACAAAAGCTCTTTTTAAAAAAACAGCCGGAGACAAAGTTAATAAATCACGTCCGTCCGGGTCCCGGGAGACCGTCGGAGCGGGGCGTTCACGGGGCCGGACCACGGGGCGCCGGGAGCACGGGGCAGGCTCCGCCACGGAGCGACACACACACACACACACACACACACACACACAGGCTCAGGCCCTCACTCCTGGCCGTGGCTGTGACAGGCCTTCTCCCCACTTAACCTCCCCGCTCCCCGAGGCGGCGCCCTGAGAGGGAGGAGGGGTCGGAGCAGAGGGTGGGCCACGGGAGCTGCCACCACCTTCCCTGTAACTCCCTCCTGCGTCTCCGTCTGGCTTGGCCTCCACGTGCCATCACCACCCGCGCCCCCGTGGCCTGGTCACCCAGTAGCCTGGCTCCCGGGGGGCCCGGGGCCTGGGTGCTCGGAGCTCAAGGAGAACAGGGTGTGTCCTTCCCAACGACGGTGCTGCCCGCCGCGGAGGGCTCGGTCTGCTCAGGCCCCACCTGCCACAGGCGGCACTGGCCTGAGTCTCCTCTGCCGGGTCCTCGGGCACCACCAGGGCTGCCAGGCCCAGGATGGAGCGCTGGGGGGGCGCACCCGGTCGGCTGGACACCCGCTCTGACCCGACCTTCCCACACGGACGGCCTCTGCACGTCCGGAACGGCCTGCGGCCGGGAGGTGAGGCGCTGCCCGCCAACCCGCAGGACCCGGTGGGCACGGGCACGAGGCCCATGGCGGAAGGGGTGCGGCCTGGGGACGGAGGCGGCGAGGAAAGTCTGGGCCCGCTCCCTCCGCTCACCGCTCACCGGCGGCGGGTGTTCGAGCCCCGGCCGGCCGCCCCCGGGGTCTCTGTGGAGCACCCTCCCCGCTCAGTGTGATGAGCACCCGTCACCCCGAGGTGCCCCACGCCCAGAGTCTGTGGTCCCTGAACCCCACCGGGGCCAGCCCCCCCGGGGGCCCGCTTCCCTCCCCGTCCCGTGGGGAGCACCACCTGCCGAGGCCGCCACGAGCCCGAAGCCGGCCCCCTGACGAGCCCCCGAGGTGCCACGTCGCCGGAGCGGGGACCACGCTCTGACCTGGGCCGAGGCCACGCGTGACGGTCACCTGGCACCTCTGACTCGTCCTGTGGCGGGCGTGGTGTTCATGGCGCCCGGTGGGAAACAGCATCCCACGGTCCCTGTATCCCCTCTGTTGCTTCTCCTAAGACGCGTCCCATACACTGGCCCGGCCTCTTTCAAACTGCGGGCGTGGCCCTGGGTGGGCCGACCCCCCTGTGCCCGTCCAGCGGCCGGCAGGGCTGTGAGGGGTCCCTCCCCCTGGCCTCCCCCCCGTCCCACGGCATTCCTCCCTCACGCACCCCTCTCACGCACATGGTCTTTATGTCTATTTGTCTCTGGTCGCCCATGAAACAATTCTGAACACTATATGCCCCTCATATATTTTAAGCCTGCATTTCAATACTTACTTTTAATTTCTAGTGTATTTTAAATAAAACTTTAGATCGCTCTTTTAAATGCACCCAAAGGGACTTAGGTACCATTTGCTACCCACTGTCATTCCGATAAAAATCTCCTTTGTAATTCCTGGATATTTCACTTTATTCCTTTTCCTCCTGCAGAATTTTATTTACTGCAACATACATTATCCTTGAAAGTCTTTCATCACTGTTACTACTTCTCTCTACAAGAAAGGACAGATATTTCATCATTTTTTTTTTTTTCAAATTCCTGCAGTCCTAAAACTCTAAATGTTAAAAAAAAATCCTGGGTTGGCCGAAACCGGTTTGGCTCAGTGGATAGAGCGTCAGCCTGCAGACTGAAAGGTCCTGGGTTCAATTCCCGTCAAGGGCATGTACACTGGTTGCGGGCACATCCCCAGTAGGAGGTGTGCAAGAGGCAGCTGATCGATGATTCTCTCTCATCGATGTTTCTAGCTCTCTATCCCTCTCCCTTCCTCTCTGTAAAAAATCAATAATAATAAAAAAAGTCCTGGGTCAGGTCTATATTATCATATCCAATAAAGAGGGAATATGCTAATTGACCCTCACATCTTTGCCAATAAGGAGGGGATATGCTAATTGACGGCCATGCCCAAAGACAGTAGTCCTCTCAGCCCCCCGGGGTGGCAGGTGTCTTCCCGGAGCATCAGAGCGGGGAGCCAGGGGGAGAAACTCCTGCGACAGACAGTCCCCCGTCCCCCGTGTGCCCTCACACCGGCTCCCGGCACAGGCACAGGACATTCCAGGCAAACTGGCCAAGGTGGAGCGGGTTTCCCGGGGGGCGGGGGGCGGGGGAGGGCGTGTCCCCAAGGCGCCTGCTTCCTGCACGGCCCCCAGCCTCATCACGAGGCGCAGAGCGGGTGCTCGGCAAGGCGGCCCGTGCCACGCCCACAGAGCGGCAGGCCGGTCGAAAGGACAATTGGCCAGAATACGTTTGGATTCTTCAGGAATGCCGGCTGGCGGGTCTGCAGCAGTCAGCACCTCATGCCTCACTGTCACGCGTTTGAAAACCGGCCCGCCGTGCCTCGGGGGCTGAGATCGACCCATGAACCAGCGGGTCCCGGTTCGACTCCCAGCCTGGCACAAGCCTGGGTTGGGAGCTCCGTCCCCACTTGGGAGCGTGCAGGAGGCAGTCGATCCGTGATTCTCTCTCATCAGTGATCTTATCTCTGCCCCCCTCCTCCTTTCTCTGTGAAACCAGTAAAAATAAATAAGTAAATGAAAACTTCATTTATTTTTATCGAAATCCTCTGCATCTTTTGCTTCCTTCCCACCAGCTTCCAGTGCAGCCAGAATGCCCAGCAGCTGAGCGGGCGAGTTTGACCTCTCCAGTCCACAGAGGGAGACACAGAAAATCCACGTGCAGGATTTCCCCCGTGGCTGGGGACGGCCCATCACTCCCGGGGCCGTGGGAGCCACTCCACTTCCACGCGGGCCGGCCCGAGGGGACGGTGAGTCTCCGTGGGGGGGCCGCAGTGAGAGGGGGCCACGCCAGGCCGCGTGGAAGTTAATTATAGACAAACCCCCAGGGACTCCACTCCCAGGACTTTACCGCCGACCCGGTCACCACGGCCCGGCTCCGGCCGCCCTCCCCCACGCCGAGGCGATTTATCTTCGTTAAGGGAGCCGCGGTGCGGTCTGTGGTCCCTCAGAAACGCTGGCGGCGGGTTTGAGCAGTCATCCATCTTATTTGGTGGCTCTTCCCGTCGCCCACCCCGGAAGCCAGGGAGTCTGAGTCTGCACCCCCGGCACCTGCGAGCAGCGGGAGCAGCCGGAGGAGACGGAGCTCGAGGCAAACCTGGGGGGGGGGGGGGCTCGCCTCCCGGGAAGGGAGCAAGTCATGGTTTGGGGTTTTCTGCAAACGTATCAAGACTTCTGAACTTGAGAGGTTTTCAAAACAGAACTTTCAGGGAGAAATGCATGCCTGCTGACTCCAGGGTGCCCACAGGAAGGCCTCCTACGGATGCAAATGAGGCTGTTTCCCCGACCCCTTACTCCTCACAGGGCCCCCCCCCACCCCTGTAAAAAGGCAGAGAGGGAATCGAAATGGACCGAAATGTAGGGTTTTCCTCCTAAGATGTGAAATAAGTGCGTCCGTACCTTCAACCTCCTTCCATGTCTCCTTCTACACATTTCACCCGGTGCCGGTGAAAAGATAAAAAATATACAAGGGAATGCAATGCAAGGGAGTTAATTATAATATTTATGAGCTGCTTCCAATATACTTCTTGGTTGGAGCAGAAACTGAAATTATTGGAAAAATTTGCATATTCCAATTATCTCCCGCACGGCACCGCGTCAGCATGGCGGCCTGCCCGGCCGGCCTCGGGAGAGCGGCCGCCGCGGTAGGGGAGGCCTGGGCGCGGGCTGCCCCCGAACGTGGCGGTGCTGGCACCGTCACCGGTGTCTGTGCGCCCTCGCACACAGGCCCACGCCCTCGGCGCTGACTCACAGTCCCTCCAGCCTGATCTGCTGCTGCCCTGCTCTGCGTACTTCCACTTAGTGCCGAATCCCATCTGCGGGACGGGATAATGGTAAAACCTGAAAATCGTTAAAGTAATTACAATCTATGTGATAATGCATTTCCCCCCTTTCGGATCAATATGAGAAAAGCCCCGATAAATCACCCCCGTGGCCACTAGGGAGGGTCCTGCCCGTCGCAGAGTGCGGCACGGCCTGGCCTGGGGCCTCCGCCCACCCGGGCGGGCTCCGTCCATGCCTGGAGGTTGGACTCAGTCCGTCCGAGGGATCCCTCCACCGGCGGCCGGTGGCCGGCCAGCAGCAGCCCAGCCAGGCACGCGCGGGCACGGGAGGCCCTCAGGTAGTTCCCGGGCGCTGCCCCAGGGCCTGCCACCACCCCCTCAGCAGACTCTCCTGCAAGCCATGTGGCCCTCAAGGACCACAGGAAGCACACAGCGACCCCGTCCCACGTACGAAACCCCCTTCCAGAGAGCCATCCCTTCACGGTGCTTCTGAGAAAGACGAGGCCCATGAGGGCAGACCATTCCATCCCTCCTCGACGACCTGACCACGATAGTTTTCAGTTTGCCACAGCCCCCTCCTGACTGCACTTTCTCCACGGCGTCATCCCCGCCTGTCCCCCTGAGCAGCCTGTGCTGCAGTGCCCCCCCTCACCCCGCCCCCCGCCCCCGGGCACGCTCCTGCCGCCTGGTCCAGGGTGCTCGCTGGTGGCCACCCCTGTAGCAGATGCCTGGGGCCTTTCGGAGGCCCAGCGTCTGCACTCCTCTTCCTCGCACTAACGTGTGCTCACGTGAGCCGAACACGTAACTGCGATCTGCGTGTATTCCCTGCCCGAGTCAGCTAAATCAGGTACAACAAATGATCAGCTAATGGTGCTTAAGAAATGCTGCTAATTTGGTCATAATTATATTCGTGTAAATATTTTCTCAAGGGTTTTCCCGTTAAACGAGAGGACCATAACCTGTGCCCAATGCGGTCTCCAATACGATTCACCGGCCCAGCTCCTGCGTCAAAGCAGCTGTGCGCTGAGACAGTCCCCACGGCGGCGTACGGAAGCCCAGGTGTGCCCACATCCAGACACACTGGGCCTCGCGTTTACAATCACGAGGTGCGCGCTCAGTTCCTGTCTCTCACGCCACGGCCAGCGGCCACGGGCCTCGGTCAGCGTCAGACCGCCACGTGGCCCCGGCAGGAGACCCCAGCAGAACGAGGGCCCCACGGACGGCGGCCGCTCGAGGAACCCCGTTCAGAAGGCCCCGGGCTGGCACTCACGGGCCACGCTCAGGTGGATGGGCGGGCTGGTCCGGTTCTCGCCGTTCCTCTCGTTCACGGCCTGCGCGTAGTACGCCCCCGCGTCGCCGGCGGTCGCCGCCAGGATCACCAGCTGATTCTCCAGCGTGATGGCTCTGCGTCAGAGAAGGGACAGCGTCAGGGCCACTGAGCAACGCTTACCCGTGAGACACCTCGACCCAGGAGGCCACGGTGCCGGGACGTCCCGAGGCACCGAAGGTCACAGGCCCGCGGAGGGCAGACACCCGCCCGCAGCCCAACACCAGGGACCCGGGCCGGGCCTCTGGGCCCAGCTGGCCGCTCCTGGGGGTCCGGGCCCCCAGACACTCGCTCCACATCCCAGGTTCCCCCGGGAGCTCACAACACAATAAGCCAGCCCGGCCGGCAGGCTCCGTGGGTGAGCGTCGGCCTGTGAACCAGGAGGTCACCATTCCATTCCCGGTCAGGGCACAGGCCCGGGTTGTGGGCTTGACCCCCCGTAGGGAGAGTGCAGGAGGCCGCCAATCCATGATTCTCTCTCTTCACCGATGTTTCTCTCTCTCTCCCTCTCCCTTCCCCTCTAAAATCACTAGAAAATATAGTAACAAAAACAAACACACCAAGCTAGAAGAATTCCAGAAAAGCTGGCCTTTCTCCCTTGGGGCTGTGTGGCCAAACCCTTCACACGGGTCCGGACCCCTGGGCCCTGGACCCTGCACACGAACAGACGTGATTCTGCGCCCGCAGGCCGCCGCCCGGGGCCCTGGGCACCGTGCCCAGACGGATGGGCAGGGAGAGCTGAGTGGGCACGGCTCTCCCAGAACTGCAACCCCAAGACCCATGCCCTTCCTTCACCTCATCCCACATCCCAGAGGGCAAGCCGCCGGCCAACCACCCAGAACCCCTCTCCTACATCCCAGCCGTGAAAAGGAATTGGAGACCCAATTCACCCGATCACCCTCTCTCATTAGAAGTGAGAACTCCGAGGCTCAGAGAGGTTAAGTGGTTTGTCCAAGGCAGCACAGCAGGAGAGCAATGCCAGGGGGGGACTAGGTCCTCTCACGTGCACACGGTGCTCTGCTGCCCGCACCACACACAGACGCTCACCAGGTTACCTACTTAAAACAAGAGAAAGCCCGGCTGGCGTGGCTCAGGGGTTGAGCATCAACCTGTGAACCAGGAGGTCAGGGTTCGATTCTCGGTCCGGGCACAGGCCCGGGTGCGGGCTCCAACCCTGGTAGGGGGTGTGCAGGCGGCAGCCATTAATGATTCTCTCTCATCACTGATGCTTTTCTCTCGCTCCCTTCCTCTCTGACATCAATAAAAAATATATTATAAATACATACACATCTCTCAGGAGGAATTTTAGTATAACCCTCTTTTCCTTCCTGCTACCTTTTGGAAAGCTTGTTAAAAAAAAAATGGTTTTTGTTCATCATATAAAATTATCTCACAGAGTTATTGCTTGTTCAGGGTTTCTTCAGGATATATTGCAGTTTGAGGTCTCTGTGATCAACTTACCTCATTTCTCATTTAAGAAAATCTCCCTATTAGGAAGTTTTCAATTTTTAGTCCCCATAAAAACACTTTTTAAAGTTTTACGGTAATATTTATGACTCCTTTATAGATTCCTTTAGAGAACCATAAAAATTATTCCATTTCACATTAGTATAGGTTACACTGGCACCTAACGTTAAAAGTGAATATTTATTACAAATGAAGTTACCCATTTAATAGTACAATTTAAAAACGGTAACTTTTTGCTTTAACATCTGATTTGTGCCGGCGTGATTCCAAGTATGCCTATTACTTCTCAGAATTATTCTCCGAAAATGCTCGTCACTCGGTATATTGCATGGCATTGCTTCAAGGGAACGGAAAAATAAAAAAGTTCATTGAGAATAATAATACTAAATTTTTCACTTATCATCGTTTACATCTTTAAGCTCTTTTTCTTTTTCTTCTAGTTTTTCATTTCTGTGCCAGTTTAAGTATAAACTCATGAAGAAAACTTAGCTGCTGCCATAAACATACAACAAAAATGCCCAAACTCTGGAGAACATGTAGAACAATAAAAGGGTAACATGCTGATTAGACCAGGTGACTTCCGGTCGTCACTCCGGACGTCCTTCCGGATGAAGCTGGGGCGGGAGGGAGGCCTGCTTCGTCCGGATTTTCGTGCATCGGGCCTCTAGTTCGATTAACAAGGATCCATCCCCCAGGAAATGTACGTGTCACCCTGACCACCTCCCTCCGAACACGGCGCTCCTGTTAAAAAGCCCGATTTTCAGCGACAATGAAGACGCCTGGCCACGTGCGGCTTCACTTCAGGTTCTGGCCACTGTGGCCGTGTTGTCCCCGTGGGGACACGGTAAAGGCAGCGCCGTGGGCCGCGCACCCTGCCCGAGCCCTCTCCTCGCAGACCTGCACTGGCCGGGGCCACCCCCCACAACCTTTCCCCAACCCCCTTCCCCCCCCCCCCCCGCCCCGGTGCCAGCGGTGAGGGCACCGCCCATGCCCAGCACAGGCCCCCACCCTGACCTCAGAGGACAGCGGGGTCCCTGCCCCTGGTCAAACCCCGGGAAGCGGCCTGGGACCCCAGGGAGGGCCAGGCTCGGAGTCAGGTCTTCTCACTCTGCTGGGCGCCAGCCGGGAGAGATACTGTCCCAGCGGCTGCTGGGAGACACCTCCACAGGAACCCCACGCCCACACAACACAGCTCCACGCCCACACACAACAGCTCCACGCCCACGCACCACAGCTCCACGCCCACGCACCACAGCTCCACGCCCACGCACCACAGCTCCACGCCCACGCACAACAGCTCCACGCCCACGCACCACAGCTCCACGCCCACGCACCACAGCTCCACGCCCACACACCACAGCTCCACGCCCACGCACCACAGCTCCACGCCCACACACCACAGCTCCACGCCCACGCACCACAGCTCCACGCCCACACACCACAGCTCCACGCCCACGCACCACAGCTCCACGCCCACGCACCACAGCTCCACGCCCACACACCACAGCTCCACGCCCACACACCACAGCTCCACGCCCACACACAATAGCTCTACGCCCACACACAACAGCTCCACGCCCACGCACCACAGCTCCACGCCCACACACAACAGCTCCACGCCCACGCACCACAGCTCCACGCCCACACACCACAGCTCCACGCCCACACACCACAGCTCCACGCCCACACACAACAGCTCCATGCCCACACACAACAGCTCCACGCCCACACACCACAGCCGCTCTCAGAGAGATGACACGGGCATCAGTCCACACGCCCGGCTCACGGTGGGCGGAAGCAGCCCAGGGGGAGCACTCAGAGCAGAAAGGGGAGTCAGGGCACCTGCTCAGCCGGATGCCGCGGAGACAGAACCGAGTAAGTGTACGCACTGCCGGCTCATCAGCCACCTGAGTGCCAGGCCTGGCTCAGGCGGAGGGACACACTCTGGGCAGGTGCACACGGCCGCGCCCCCTGGCCTGGATCTCGAGAATTCATAAACCACGAGAACAGCAGGGAATGCTGGAATGACATTCCCTTAGGAGTGGCGGTGGGCCCACAGCAGGGACTTGGGGGCACCCCAAGGTCTCTGTGGTGAGCCTCCAGCTTTCATGCCCGCCTCCCCTCCCCCCCCCCCAATGCTGCCCACGCCCAGCTTTCGGAAGAGGCACATTTCTTTGATTATCAGGAAGTATTTTGATCTTTGACACTTTAAAAAAATATATATTTTTAATATATTTTATTGATTTTTCACAGAGAGGAAGGGAGAGGGATAGAGAGCTAGAAACATCGATGAGAGAGAAACATCGATCAGCTGCCTCCTGCACACCCCCTACAGGGAACGTGCCCACAACCAAGGTACATGTCCTTGACTGGAATGGAACCCGGGACCTTTCAGTCCGCAGACCGATGCTCTATCCACTGAGCCACACCAGTTTTGACGATCTTTGACACTTTAACACAAGCCAGGGCGGTGGCCGGTGATGTACACACTGATGAACAGAGGAGGTCATGTGCACACTGATGAACAGAGAGGTGGTGTGCACACTGATGAACAGAGAGGTCGTGTGCACACTGATGAGCAGAGAGGTCGTGTGCACATTGATGAACAGAGAGGTCATGTGCACATTGATGAACAGAGAGGTCGTGTGCACATTGATGAACAGAGAGGTCGTGTGCACATTGATGAGCAGAGAGGTCGTGTGCACACTGATGAGCAGAGAGGTCGTGTGCACATTGATGAACAGAGGAGGTCGTGTGCACATTGATGAGCGGAGGAGGATGGAAATCCAGTGAAAGGTTCAGTGACATAAGGACGTGGCTCGTCCATTAGGACGTGTAATTGGGTCTGTGGTTTTCCTCCTGCAAGTGTTAAAGCAACTTTTGATTCGTTTCAATGGATATTCAAGTACATTTAAAAAAAAAAAAACAGGGCAGAGACATGCAGAACATTGGTTTCTGAGCCTGGAGGAAGAAAACCCACGTACAACCCGCTCCGTTTTAATCAGAGCTGGAGCGCTGGTCCCCAGGCCGGGGCTTCCGCTGCCCCGGGGGCGGCCTCTGTTAACGGCGGTTCCGGGGACGGCCTGGCAGGTGCACCTCCCGCACCTCCCGGGGACGGCGCTGCTGCGGGGCTGGCGGCGGCGAGGCTGACTCAGGGCCTCGGGGGGCGTGCCAGGAGCCATAAAAACAAGAGTTCAGTTTCACTTCCTGGTCAGCCCCTCTTCCCAAGATAGCCAGCATTCCAACAAAGCCCCCGGGCGCGCCAAAAGCTAGAAGAACCACCCACATCAGAATAACCAATCAGGTAAAGACATGCCCAGTCCCCAACCAATCACCCCATGACAATCCCTTACCCTGCCCCCCCCCCTTACGAGCCTTTAAAAACAGTTACACTTCAATAAAAAAGCGAGGGCTTGATCAGATTTCTAAGACTTGCCCTCCTTCCTTGCGCCCCTCTCTTGTTTCATTCTCCTAGGATTCCTTAGTGCCCACGTTGTTGCCCCGAAGGTCGGGGCAGGGGCGGACGGCGTCGGAGCGTGAGGGAGAATGGGGAAGCCAATCTCAGACCCTCCCACAGCAGGAAGGATGCGAGCTGAGCTGAGGATGGGAGGCAGGCGCCGTGTGCCTCCACCCGGTCCGCCCCGCCCCCGGGGCCGAGGCGGAGCATGCTGAGCCTCGCCCCAGGAGCACGGCTGCGGGAGAACCTGCCGGCTCCCTGCCCACGCAGAGCCGCACTGCGCACAGGCATCCATCGCGGCGCCCGTGGGTGCGGACACGCGAGAGCGGGGGTCCGGGCGTAACCGGAGCGGGCCCTGCCTCCCTCCTGCAGGCTGGCTCCTCGTGTCCTCCCCGTGAGCCGGGGTGACACCACGGCCACCAAAAGGACCCTTTTACAATGGAAGGGAGAGGGATCGAGAGAAACATCCGTGATGAGAGAGAATCGTGGCTCGGCTGCCTCCTGCACGCCCCACACTGGGGACCAAGCCTGCAACCCGGGCGTGTGCCCTGCCCGGGAATCGAACCCTGACCTCTGCTTCACAGGCCGATGCTCCCGAGGGTGGGTGACAAGGGACCTCCATGGGGGGCAGGGCGGGAGGAGGCGGGCGCAGTGTGCTCGGGGTCCTTGAACCTGAACCTGGCCCCCTCCTCACTGGGAGACGGCACCATCTTCTCGGGGCTAACCGTTTTCTCTAGAGTCCCCGGTGTGGGTTTCCACGCATCCAACACCGCCCGGCCCCCGAGCGTGGGACGGGAGCCGTGAGTGGATGCTGCCGCCGCTGCTGCCACCGCCGCCGCCGAGACGAGGCCACCTGCTCAGGAGCGGGGCGCGGGGACGGAGCAGGCGGGGTCGGGGCACCCCCTCACACACAGGCAAACCGGCATGGGCCTCGCGGCTGGAGACCCCGCCACCGCTTCCCTGCCTGGCTACGCATCTGCTCTCTCCCCCTGGAAAGTTGGTGGAACCAGCCCTCCCCCCGAAGTCTGTGCCGGGGGGGGGGGCAGGGGGCAGGAAGAGAGATGAACCCCTGCGGAACCAGCCCTCCCCTCCCCCCCCCCCCCCCCCGGAAAGCTGTGCCGGGTGGGGTGCGGGCAGGAAGAGGAATGAACCCCTGCGGTAACGCGCTGCACCTCGTATCGGACCCAGCTCCCCGGGGCCTGGCCGGGAAGAAAGATGTTGACGCAGCCGAGCGCCTGCAGCCCGCCCGCGGTGTTAAAGCCGCTGGCCTGTTACACGTGTCCGGCCCTCGGCGGGTTTCTGGCTGTTCCGGAGCCGGCGGAGGGGGGCTGCCCGCCCCAGAGCCCAGCGGACGGACGGAGCCCACGTCTGGGCAGACAAGTAGCACCCCAGCTCTGTTCCTGCCAAAGGTTATTTTCTTTTTTTAAAGAAAACAGGACTTTAAAATGCGCGTGGGACACGTGTGTTTCGTTAGGTCTTCACGTCCCGGAGAGCGGGACTCCGGAGTGTGAGCCACTCACACAGAGAGCGCTGCACGAGGGGCAGGGAGGAGCCCTCTGCCCGGGTCCCCGCCAGCAGCGGCGAGTCCAAAATAAGGTATTTGTGAGAAATAAACTGTGGGAAGAGGAAGTGCAGGCTCTGCTTCACCAGAGGCTCATTGTGGCCCTGCTCACACCCGCTCCGCCCTGCTCACACCCAGTTCTGCCCTGCTCACACCCATCTCATCCCTGCTCACACCTAGCTCTTCCCTGCTCACACCCAACTCGGCCCTGCTCACACCCGCTCCGCCCTGATCACACCTGGCTCTGCCCTGCTCACACCCGCTCCGCCCTCCTCGCTGTGGGACAGGACTGACGTGGCGAGCCCTGTGCCGCCGCTGGTCCTCCTGGCGAGGGGTGGTCAGGACGAGGACAGGATGGCGATCCCTGTGGGGGGCCCGCCCTGACGCCCCTGCTGTGCGCACAGAGCACCCGCTCAGCCCTCTTCTGTTTGGGGAGGATAACGGCTCCCCTCTCTCAGCTCTGGCACCGGAATCGCATGAAACGATATCTAGAAACTGGGTGGCACGGTGGTGAGCTACTGCGGTCATGCCCATTTTACAGACAGGAAACTGAGGCTGGGAGAGTAACTTTCCCAAGGAAGTGGAAGAATCAAGAACCTAATTCAGTCCCCGCCCCCCAGGCAGTCCTTCCTCCACAGGCCCCTCCCCTAACGGTGCCCCTTCCCTCGGCCAGCCCACCAGGCAGGATGCCAGGCCAGCGCTCGGGCAAGCCTGAGCACAGTGGGTGTCTGGGCCTCTGCCTCTGCCTCCCTCTGTTTTCACTCTGTCTCTGTCCCTCCCCGTATCCATGTCTCCCCCCCTTCTCCCCCTTTTCCGGGACCCTCGGCCGGTTCCCTCGTGGCGGGCCCAGTGCCTGCTTGCGGCTCTGAGGGGACCTGGAGGCGCGATGAGGGGGCAGCGCTGTGGCCACGCGGTCTGAGCCCCCCCCCCCATGTGTCATGGCCAGGAGGACACCTGCCCCCGACAGGCCAGAGCTGGAGGTTCAGTCGTCGGGCCCCGGGGTCCCTCCCCTCTCCCAGCGGGACCAGCGCAGCGCTCCCGCTGAGGAACGGCCTCCGCCAGCAGCGCCCGCCCCGCGCCCGCCGCCCGAGAGGCAGGAGCAGGCCCGGGGTCGGCGCGGAGATTAGCACAACAGTGTTCCCTCCGGAGAGAGAAAATCATATTTTTCTCAGGAACTCTGACTCCGGGCCTTCCGGGAAAAGCCGTGTAATGGCCTCCGTGTGAGGCGGACGTGTCTGCGGTGAGAAATGCTCGGGGCTGGGGCTCGCCGGGGGCGGTGACCTGCCCCCTCAGCCATCAATAACCAGAGGGCCGCTCGGGGAAGGGAGGAGTGTATTGGAACCATTACTAACCCGACAGGGCACGTGCCAGGGACCAGCGCTCACGGTGCTGCACACCCCGATAGAAAAAGGAGAAAACGGGGCAGGATGGAACATGGGGTACCAGCCACTCCCCTGCCCCCGGCCCCTTCCTGCCCCGGTCAGGGCCTGCGGCTCACGCCTACGACAAACAGCAGCGACACCTGTCCCTGGCGCTCGGAACCCCGCTCCGGTGGCCCGTGCTCGTCCGGTCCTCGGGTCCTCACCGCCTGATCACAGGCCTCTTAGGGCTGCCACGGGCAGGGGTACCAGCGCCCCAGCCCTAAAGGACCATCAGGAGCCAGAGCCAGAGCCAAGCAGTCTGCACTGAACAGAATAAAGGCCACGCCCACCTGCCACCAGAGCCACCCCCACCCCCGCCAGAGCCATGGCCACCCACTACCAGAGCCACACCCACCCACTAAGGGAGCAATGCCCACCTGCCGCCAGAGCTATGCCCATCGCCATAGCCACACCCACCACCAGAGCCACACCTCCCGCCACCAGAGCCACGCCCACCCACTGCCAGAGCCACAGGCAGGGAAAGAGGAGGTGGTGCCGGAGAAGCTGCACCTTCTGGGTGGGGAGGCCACACAAGGTGAACGTCTGGGGTCCTCGAGGCCCAGCTCTTAGCCACAGGGTCAGCGTGTGAACCTCCTTTAGGCTGGCAGGATAGTGGCCCCCAAAGCCGGCCACGGCCTCTCCCGGAACCTGTAAACCTGCTGCTCACGTGGCCCAGGGACCTGGCAGGTGTGAGGAGCTGAGCGTCTCCAGGTGGGGCAGAGCTCGGATTTCTGGGTGAGCCCAAGGGGTCGTACGGTTCTTTTATTTTTATTTTTTAATTGACTTCAGAGAGGAAGGGAGAGGGAGAGATAGAAACATCAATGATGAGAGAATCATTGATCCGCCACACCCCACACAGGGGATCGAGCCCACAACCTGGGCATGTGCCCTGACCGGGAATCAACCGTGGCATGTGCCACGACCTCCTGCTTCACAGGCTGATGCTCAGCCACGGAGCCACGCCCGCCGGGCGATCACAAGGTCCGTGAAGGCGAGGGAGGCAGGGGAGGCAGAGCCAGCGAGAGGCTCCGGGAGGCTCCCCCGGCTTTCACGGCGAGGGGGGCCTGGAGCCGAGGAAAGCAGGTGCCTAAGGAGCCGGGCGGCAGGAGCAGACTCCCGGCCCACAGGGTCCGCCTCGGACACCGTGGCTTCCGCTCAGCGAGACCCACTTCCCATTCCGCCCCCGAACTGCAGGGCCACGCAGAGTGGTCTCAGTCAGTGTGCTGGCAGCAACAGAAAAGGACTCAGAGACGTGGGCTCTCCAGGCTCCCGTGTCCTGTCCCTGAAGTGAGCCGCCGGGCCGGCAGGGAGCCGCTGTGTTTGAGGAGCTACGTTTGATGTCCCACACCTGCTGGGCCCAGGGCTGGCGCTGGGGAAGCCAACAGCGCACCTCCCGGGACCCGCACCCCCTCCTGACAGGCCGGGGAGGAGGCAGGTGCGGGAGGACAGGCGGGCGGTGAGGTCGCATTCGGAGAGGCGGGCCCGCTCTGAGCGGCTTGGACCACTTCTTTCCGGAAGGGCTGTCTGGGACAAGTTTTGCCCCAGACGTGTTTCATTCATTCACTCCCTCATTTAGGAACCAAGCAGAATTGACCCCTCGAGGAGTTTCCTGACAGATGAGAGACCACCTGGGCCAGGGGTCGGCAAGCTCATCCGTCCACAGAGCCAAACACCAACAGCACACGACTGAGATTTCTTCGGAGAGCCACATTTTTAAAGCTTAAACTTCCTCTAACACCACCTCTTCAACATAGACTCGTCCAGGCCGTGGTGTTTTGTGGAGGAGCCACACTCAAGGGGCCCAAGAGCCACATGTGGCTCGAGAGCCAAGCTGCGGTTTGCGGACCATGGGAAGGGAAGGACCTATGGGCTTATCAGTTGCCATATTTGGGGAAGAGGGGACACGTTCAGCGTCCATGGCAGCAGCGAGCTGTGCTGGCTCCAACCCTGAGGCCAGAGGGCGCTCTCTCGATGCAATTGCGCACGTGGAGCCGTGCGTGGGGACACGCTGGGGGGTCTGGAGCAGGCCATGTCCAGCGAAGCCGTGAACGTCTGGCATCCCGCGGGAAGGGAAGGAGCAAAGACCAGGGCCTACGAGGGCGAACGGCAGGGCGCAGGCACCGCCCCGAGGAAGCCCTGACCCTTACCAGACGAGGAACGGTGCCCCAGCACCTGCGGAACCTGACGTAGGACACAAAAGGCACGAGGGCGGTGCCGGCGGCTCGGTGCACCAGGGCACGGCGCCGGGCCAAGGCGGCCGATGTGAAGGGCCGCATGCTGCACGGCTCCGCTTCCCCCACGTTGTTAGAGCCACAGAACGACAGCGATGGGGAACAGGCAGAGGCTGGGGGAGGGGGGGGTGAGGAGGAGGGAGATGGGGAACAGGCAGAGGCCGGGGGGAGGGGGAGGGGGTTGAGGAGGAGGGAGATGGGGAACAGGCAGAGGCGGGGGGTGGCGGGGGAAGAGGAGAAGGGAGGCCTGCAGGTTTGGCTCCCAGCCCCCTCTCTGCTGTGGTCGGGCGGGGTGAGCAGACCTCGGGGCTGAGGCGGGGATCAAAGAGGTGGGGTACTGACAGACACGGCCACGCTACAATGGAAATAAATAAATAAATAATGTGGAAGGAGCTATTAGAACTCAAAACGTACGGCTGAGGGTCACTCAGTGCGCTTCAAAAAAATTAAAAAGGATTCAACCATTCAGCAGACTCCAAGGGTCATGGAAGAGGAATCCATGCTTTTAATTATAACCCTGGAGTGATATTGAAAGAGAATAAATTATATGCGCTCTGCTCCAAAAGAAAAGTAGAGACATATTAGAAAAGTTTTCATTAAAGCCACCACAAAGGGAGAAGAGGTTATGGTGATAAAAGATTGCTCTCGGCTATTAAACAAAGGCCCGTATATGAAGTGGCTAATTATACAATACCCTCAGAACCGGAAAGCAGCGTGTCTTATTGTATCCCCACGTCTGTCTCCCGGGGCTCGGCGGTTTCCCTGCACTCTGGGGCGCCTCACGGACGTTGCTCAGCGTGCGATGGGGTGGCCTCCCCACGAACCCACGGCAAGTGGAAACATCGTGGGGTGAAAACGCCCTTCCCACTGCGCTGTGGATGTGGGCGGCAGACCCTCAGGGCCACGGCCTGCCCGGGGACCGTGGGTCACTTACACTGTCCTGCGTCGCCCAGGAAAAGGTCACAACTCAAAATCTGAGTAGTGTTCCTGTCCGATGTGAATCAGGTTCACACCATCAGGAAGTAAAAGAAGTCGTAAGTCACTCCATCGCCTGTCAAGGGCTATCTCTACTTACATATATAAAAGCCTAAGCAACGGTTCCACTGGTAGCTATGTCACGTACTGACCACTAGAGAACAGACGCTCTGACCATGGGTCAGCTTGCTGCTGGGGTCTGGCAGATCAGGACTGGGTGAGATGGGGCAGACACCCCCTGGAGCGCTCCCACAGTCCCTCCTTGGTCCCGATCGTGCACCGGTGGGGTCCCTCGGTCTGGCCTGAGCCCTCTCACAATCCAGGGCCCCTTGAGGGTTGTCCCCAAGGCAAGCCGAGGACCATCCTCCCACCCCCGTGCATGAATCTGTGCACCGGATCTCTAGTAGTAAATAAAAGGCATTTGCTAAAAACTGCATTTCACTGTGCAGATATCTGAGTTTACAATATTTCGTTAGAGTAGGAGGAACAAATGGGTCGATAAGAAAGCTAAAGGGTAAGTTAGCTCAGCCTGGACAGCGTGGCTCAGTGGTCGATTGCTGACCCATGAACCAGGAGGTCACGGTTCGATTCCTGGTCAGGGCCCTGGTTGTGGGCACGATCCCAGTGTGGGGCGTGCAGGAGGCAGACGATCAATATTTCTCTCTCCTCATTGATGTTTCTGTCTCTCTTTCCCTCTCCCTTCCTCTCTGAAATCAATAAAAATATATTTAAGAAAATTCTAAAGGGAGTTAGCTCCACCAGAGCCAAGAGCTGTGATGGGGCAGGCCTGCCGGTCCATTGGCTCCCAGCAGGCCCCTGCGGTCGGGAGGGATCTCGGAGGGTGAGGGGACTTGCTCCTGCGATGCGGGGAGAGGCACCGCCGGGACCTCCAATGCAGCCGGGACGCCCCCCAGTCACAGGAACGAAGGGCAGGCACGGCACAGCAGATGCCACGCTGGCTCAGCGTGCGCAGAAGGAGAGACTTTGTAAAATAAATAAAATCAGAAGACGGAGTTGCTACGTTCCCGTTAGGATTAGACTCAGGCCGGAAGCTGCCTGACACGTTCCCGAGAACGCGCAGCAGGATGTGCACCCCGAGGCTGCTCGCCTAAGGGTTTGGGGGGCGGTGCTGGGCCCAGGCCCCGCCGTCTCTAACTGCACCCCCGGGAAGGAAGGGGTTGAGGGGTTTTGGGAAAGATATTTGTTCCATCTCACGGGGTCAAGAACCCAAACTTCCCCAGGAAGAAAGCAGGCATGGAAACACGGCGTGGGCACCCACGCCACGGTGACGCCGTGGTCTCAGAACGGACCCAACACAGAGAGAGGCTCCTGCGCTGCCCTTCGGAGGAACATGCGCTCAGGCGGTGGGGGGAGGGGCTGCAGGCCCCCATCTCTAAGCTCAGGACAGACGGTCTAGGGCAGTGGTCGGCAAACCGCGGCTCCCGAGCCACTCTTTGGCCCCTTGAGTGTGGCTCTCCCACAAAACACCACGGCCTGGGCGAGTCTATGTTAAAGAAGTGGCACTAGAAGAAGTTTAAGTTTAAAAAAATGTGGCTCTCCAGAGAAATGTCAGTCGTTGTGCTGTTACTATGTGGCTCTGTGGACTGATGGGTCTAAGGTGTTGGGGCGCCTTCCGTGGAGCGGCCAGGAGGGGTCTCGCAGGAGTCATGGGGGAACGGGAGCAGAGGATTCTTGGGCCATGGAGACAGCATTTCCTTCCAGATTTAGTTGCAACCTTTAACAAAATGCTCAGGAACATTCCAATTACACGTCCTGAAAATGGAAATGTTTTTCAAGTTTGCAAGAGGAATAAAAGAGTAATTGTTTTTAAGAGAGAGAATAAAAATGAAGGACTCATCCTAACAGTGACCTAGCGTGGTTAAATCCACACCATTTCAAACAGTTACCGAATAACAGAGAACAGAGGAAGGAGAGACTCGTTTTCTTACGGGAGAATTCACGTCAACAAACGTGGAAGCAATGAGCGAAATGGGGTGTCCCCCTGGAAGCCCACAGGAGCCGCCGTAGCAGCATGACCCGCCGGAGAGCGATCAGACAGCGAGCAACAGTGTGAGGATCAGCAGAGCGCCTGCCTACCCTCCATCCCCACGCCGAACCTTCACAGGGCTCCGGGCTTGTAACCCACGGGACCCGCCGCTCCAGCAGGTGGCGCTCACCCTCCCTCGTGTGTGGGCGGGGCTCAGAGACCGAGTGAAGGACAGACAGCTAGAGGAGGGACAGAGCTGCCTGTGACCAGTGGCCAACCGCCCCCCACCCCCCAGACCCAGGGAGCAAGGCTCCTGTCACTGTCACCAGGGACTCTGATGCCGCCCCCCCCCCCCCCCCATGAGATGAGAAGTTGACCTCTCCGGTTCTTCTCCCAAACCTGTAACCTCAGCCTCATCCCGAGAAAACCCTGGACAGGACAAACTGCGGGCACTTTACAAAACCACTGGCCAGTGCCCGTCAGAAGCGGGAGGCCACGGAGGCCACGGAGGACCGGGAAACGCGGCTGGTGGAGACGCAGCAGATGTGACAATCAAAGGCCAGTGGGGCCTTGCACTGGATTCTGGGGCAGAAAAAGGCGTTTGGACAAGGAGTTGGGGAGCATGAATGTCTCCGGTTCCGTTAACAACCCGCAGCCACGCTGATGTCCGTCCTAGTTCTGATGGCGCGTGGTCATGTGAGTGGACGTTACCATGGGTGGGCACAGGGCGAAGGAAGATCGGCACCCTTACAGCTCCTTGGTAACTAAGTCATGCCACACAAGAAGTGTCTTCAAGCGAAGCAGGACAAAAACAACACAACGGTGGCGTCTGTACGGACAGGGGCCCCGGGCAGACCTGGCTCGTGTAAGGACCAATGTGAAATACCGGAAGAGCTCCACCCAACAGCACAGGAACGGAGAGTCCCACCCCCGCCCCCCCACCCCCGCCAGCCATTCAGAAAGCCATGCCGAGGGCCCCCCACAGCCACGCAGTCCAACGAGACCTTCCGGTGGAGAAGAAATTATGGAGGAAGACTTCATAAAGTATTGCAGACACATCATGGGATATGACACAAGCGGGTAAAAGAATGCATTAGAGCTATCGCAGGCGAGTTCAGTGATTTTTTTGGTAGGTATTGTTGAGTATGAAAAACAAGACATAGGAAGGCATATAAAATGTGATCCAAGTAAAAAACAATGGCAATAAAATCGCCTGTGTGTGATGTGTGTGTCTGTGCATCTGTGTGTGTGTGTGTGTGTGTGTGTGTGTGTGCACATGTCTACATGGGACTACATGACTATACAAATACGTAAGAAAAGAAACACCTTGGGCCATTAACAGAGGCTGGGTGAGGAGAGAGAGAGAAGGGAAGAGATGGGAAGAAAGCAAAAAAAGAAAAAGAAAAAAAGAAAAACTTTTTAAAAAGATGTTTATGCGCATGTAAAATTGTGTGTGTGAAGATATGATTGAAGAAATTCAGTTGTCAGAAGTAAGCACATTACAAAAGTAAAACGTAGGCAAGCACATACCTAAGAGCTGATGGAAATGAACTCTCGGATACCACACCTCGGTCATCAGTAACCCAGGGGGAGATTAATACACTCTGTGAGTTACCCAGCGTTTATGATGTGGGTTCCGTGGGAGCGGAAGCAGACGGCGGAGACGGATAAGACAAACACACGCTCACTACAGACTGGAGGCGAACAACAACCCTTGGGAAGTGCTGGGCGCTCCTCCAGCCGCGGGGAAGCAAACAGCAGCCACGCGTGCCGATCGCCGCAGTCCCGGGCGCTCGGGGCGCTGAGGCCGGCTCCCGGGGGACGGGAGAAGTGGGGCGCTGGTGTGGGTGTGGGTGTGGGGAGAGGATCTGACGGGACCGGCTCTGTTTCCTGCGAAGGAACCAGCACACAGGGGGAGCGCGGCTCCGGGCTGAGCTGAGCCCGCCTCTCCTTCCATGACCGTCCGGGGTGAGGAACCTTGGTCGCAGCCGGAGCCTCCTCCTTAGAGCTGGCCATCGGCGGGGTGGGTCCACTTGCAGCCTCCCCCCGATCCCCCCACTGCCCCCGAGGCCTCCCCGTCCACCCGTGTCAGCCTCTCTGAGTGCCACCGGTCACTGGTCACTCGCAGGCCTGTGCTCTCTGCGGGCCCCCCTCTCCCTCTCCAGCACCAGGGAGCGGAGCTGTGGCATCGGAGGCAGAGGAAGAGCAAGGCGCACAGCACCGCGGAGTCCCGGCCCGGCTCCCGAGCTCACGGAGCAGCCAGGCCTTCGGCGCCGGGGCCGTGGGCTCCGTGTCCCGCACCTCGACGCCCGTGCGAGCACCTGGCCCCGAATCGCTGCTGCTCACGGCCCCGTGCGCGCTGGCGGGCGAGGCGCGGTCCTCCTGGCTCCCGGGCCGTCGGTCAGTTCGGGCCGGGGCTCCTCCCTTCTGGGCAGGGCTCCGCGTGCCTCCCCTGCCCCCCTGTTTTCTTCCTTTGTCTGTAAAAACGATTCCCAGCCCCACCGAGGGGCAACTGGCACATTAAAATCGTTCTTTTTCATTAAAAATAACCTTAAAATGAAAAAGAAGCTCGAGTGGGCATTCACTGTGAAATCCAGGCTGTGCCGGTGGCAGGGATGCAGGGGCAGGCGGTGCCGTCCACCACGCGGGGTGCCCCCAGCTGCCAGCTGCGTGGTTTTGAACGCTGTGCGCCCCTGAGATAATGTGTGACACGCTTTTAAAAGGAGGCGAGACTGTGAACCATACCCTGCATGTGGGCACCTCCCGGCGGGGTTCTATGAAGACAAAAGAAGGGGCGTCTGACTTGTGCTAAGTCTGGGACCCCACCCACTCAGAGGGGTGGGAGCCCCAGGGGGGTAGAGGGCTGAGCTGCGGGGGGCTGAGGGGTCCCAGGCGGCTGGGCAGGGAGGACCTGCTCCCAGACGTGCCTGTGTGACCGCAGGGAGGGGGAGGCCTGCGGGACCTGCCTCCTCCTCCCCCGCCGGCGCGCCCATCCCTTCCGAGACCCGCGTACCGCCGGCACGGCACCGAAGAGCCGGCATTTATCCTTTAAAGATCACTTCCAGCGGCGCAGTGAGAGGCGGGCGCGTGGGAGGTTAAGAAAATGCAGTTTATAGCTTCCCCGCGCCAAGGAGAAAGCGGGGCTGCTCGGCTGCTCACAATAGCCCCCGAGCCGCCAGGACAGGACGCGCAAGCTGCAAAGGGCAGAGGCTCGAGGGCCTACTTGGCGGGCGCGGGCGGGAAGACGCGGGCCATTCACGGGCGACAGCGACCGCCATTGTGGGCAGATGCTCGGCGCCCGGCAGCCCCTCTGCGTGCAGCACGGAGGTCCTCACACACACGGCGTGTCTGTCCGGCAGAAAATGCACCTTCTGTGCAGCCGCTCCTCTCTCAATAGCGGCCCCGCCTTCCCAGGGACACAGAGACAAGATGTGAGGCTGAGGAAACGAGGCAGCCACGGGATCTGAGACGGCGAGGGCTGCCCTCGCACCCAGCATCGTGTCGCCTGCCTTTTGTAGACACGGACCCAAACCCTGAACTTATCTGCGAGTCTCCGTCGCGTGTAGGGGACGTGTGGGCAGGGGTTTTTCATGCCAGAGCGTCGCTCCCCTGCATGGCGCTGTTTCACCGCGGGCCCCAGCGGTAGGGTCTGGAACCCTGAGACCACTTTCCAGGATCCCCCACATGCTGCCACCGTTTACCGAGAAACGACTCTGTCCTCCCGTGTGTGTGTGTGTGTGTGTGTGTGTGTGTGTGTGTGTAAGGCTTCAGCTACTGCAAAGTTAACATCTCATTGTTTCAGAGCTACAACTGAACGCACTCACTAAGCTTTCTACGTTGAAGGCAAGGATAGGACGTGTGCTGGAGGAGGAGACAGTGAATCTACGAGGAGCCAGCAGTGGCCCCCATGGTCAGGAAACAGCCCAAAGAGAGGTCCATGGAGAACCAAGGTGGGTGGGTGGATGGATGGATGGTGTATAGATGAGTGAATGGGTAATTGGATGAGTAGATGGATGGATGGGTGGTTGGATGGATGGATGGATAAGTGGATGGATGAGTGGATGGATGGGTGGATGGATGGATGGGTGGATGGATGGGTGGATGGATGGGTGGATGGATGGTGTATGGATGAGTGAATGGGTAGGTGGATGAGTAGATGGATGGATGGGTGGGTGGATGAGTGGATGAATGGGTGGGTGGATGAGTGGATGGATGGATGGTGGATAGATAGATGAGTAAATGGATAAGTGCATGGACAGACAGATGGGTGGATGAGTAGATAAATGGATGAGAGAGAAAGAGAGAGAAGGAGGAGATATTCAGGTTCCTGATGAGGGACATTCAGTCATGAGTGGGACCTAAAACCCCCAGTTTGTGCGGGCCACTGGAGGGAGTGGGTGGTGAATGCATGGCCGGGGCAGTGGTGAAAGGTCTATAGCGCACAGCTCACACCTTTAAGGGCACACGTCCTAGTGAGGAAACCAGAGCTTAGCTCTTCCGGGTTCACCAGAGAGAGCTGGAGGGGAAGGGAAGAGGAACGCAGGAGGGCGGGCGCTCTGGCTGAGGGTGCAGGTGCCCGGGCCCTCCCTGGCAGCTGCGGAGTCTGGCCGGGAGGGGCATGGGCGTGGGGTCCAGGAGGCACGCAGGCTGAGGGGCTTCGTTTGGGGCCATGCAGGTTTCAAGGCGATGGCAGACACCTTGTGCCACGGTGTCCAAAGGTCCAGAGCAGACAGGCCTGGGACGCACCCTGAAGTCGCCCCTCAGTCAGGCCACTTCCACATGGTGGCCCTTCTAGCCACAGGGACGGGGACGGGGACGGGGACGCTTCCCGCAGCCGAGGGGAAGACGAGAGAATGATCCGGAGTTCAAGCTGCTCAGTAACTGGAGCATGAGCGGAAAGGCCAGCTCCCCCAGGACACACGCCCCCCCCCCCCCCCCGGGGCAGGAGGTGGTGCTCTCAGGCTCAGAATTGGGGGATGGGGGAGGCGCACACCTCCTTCCACAGCGCCTCCCGCTGTGAGCGCCCGTCCGGAGCAGCCTCCTGGGAAGGAAGCCCTATGTGCGGGTCATCGCCGAAGAACCACGAACGCCCGTCTGTGAGACGGCGAGAAGCTGCGAGCTGGTTCGTCCAATCCCGAGGCCCCGCTCGGGCCCCGGCCAGAGGTCCCACCGGGAGCCGAGGCGGACCCGGGAGGCAGAGCGGCCCGCCTGCAGGCCCGTGGCGGCGGCGGCGTGAGCACGGGACGCACCCCGGTTTCTCCCACTGCACCATCGCTTTGCCGATCCCCTGGGAGGCCGGCCCTCGGCCCCTGCCCTGCCTGCTCACGGGGGAGGCCCGGGTGGGATCCTCTGAGTCACGCGTGATAGCCGTGGAGACACGTGCCGTTTGTGAAGAGGCCCGGGAGCAGCTGTGACGCAGCACACGGATCAGGGCACACGGGCGCGTGGCCGTCCGAGAGAAAGGGCGGGACACGGCCATCGGGGATAAGACGAGGCTTCGCTCCGGCCTGCAGGGCAACTGCACTGCCCACCCAGGCGCCTTCGCATCACGCGGTGTCGGCGGCGGCCTGTAGGGGTTCAGCTCACCCCGT
Source organism: Vespertilio murinus (assembly GCA_963924515.1). Taxonomy (NCBI): domain Eukaryota; kingdom Metazoa; phylum Chordata; class Mammalia; order Chiroptera; family Vespertilionidae; genus Vespertilio; species Vespertilio murinus. Next base: position 1,477,869 of record OZ004708.1, on the reverse strand, counting down.
GCAGGTGCCCGGGGCGGGAGGACACGGGGGGGGGTCCCGTTAGGAGACAGAGGAGAGGAGGATGTCCTGGGGATCCCCACCAGGAAGCAGGGGTCCGGGCGGGAGGCGGGAGAGGGAAGGAGCGGTGGGGGGGGTCCCCCCTCCCGGAGCCGGCTCCCGCAGGTGCACACTGCCCCGCGACAGAGTGCTCCGCTGTTTCCATGGCGACGCCGGCAGTGCCCCGCACGGCGGGTTATGCCTGACACGCTGGGGCCGCGGAGACAAAGCCAAGGTCAGCCTCCGTCACGTTCCCCCCGGTCGTCCCCGCGCAGCCAGCTGGTGGCACCGGCTGCAGGGCTCTAACTCTTCCAGAAAATAAACGTTAGCGGAGCGCCCTCCCCCTCCTCCGGCGGCGGCGTCTCGGGGGACCTGCGGCGGCGGCCGGCACGGGGGCCGTGATTAATCACGAGCGTCCCCAACACTGCTGCTCCCCCGCGGGCACCCCCACTCCTGCCCCGCAGCCCCGAGGGGCGGCCGAGGCCCAGAGCGGACACCAGGGGGCTGAGCCGGCTCCCTGGCCGGAGCGAGTGTCCCCTGAGCCCGAGGGGCCGGCAGTTGTTGAGGTGACGGTAAGAGGCCTCGAGTGACAGTCATACGTCCCACTGCGTCTCTCCAGGAGGGAACTGGGGAGAGGGTCCCCGCACACCCCCCAGGCCCTGCACAGCTCACCCCGGGACAGACGGCGCCCCCAAAGCAAACAGCACCCACTCGTCCTCTCTCCCTTGGGTCCACCCACAGACCCCTGCGCGCACACCGTGTGGGCTTCCTCGCCCGCTCCTGGCCGCGGGCCTGCACTCGGCCTGCTCACGCCCTGGAGAGGGCCTGGGGTGACATGGGGGAGGGGCCAGGGCCCCTGGGCTGGGAGGCAAAGGGACCCGCCCGGGAGGCAGGGCAAACACTGGTCACAGCGATGGAGGCCAGGAGAGGGCGAGGCAAAGACATGAACCCAACGATCATGTCATCTGAGAGGCGCTAACCACTGAGCAACAGCTCACCAGGAAACGATGAAAACTACTGAAAGCTATGGGAGGCTGGGAATGGCATGGCAGCATCAGCCTGAGTGCCCAGGACAGGCATGCGTGTGTGTGTGTGTGTGTGTGCGCGTGTGCGTGTGCGTGTGGAGGGGGAGAGGAGAAGGGGGGACAGAGAAGGCTGATCTGCCATGAGTGAGAACAGCTTCTCCCAGGGCAGCGGGTGGGCCGGGCATAACGCACTGCAACCCCCACGCGTGGCTGCTGCCCACGGTGCCACCTAATGGACTCCAGAGGCTGAGGAGGAGGAGCCGAGACCAGCAGAAGGGAGGGAGCGTCGACGCCCGCCTGACGTGTCACCTCACCTGCCACCAGTGGGCAGCACGACCTCATTCCCAAGCCCGAGCCCAGCTCCACGGGGTGTGGGGGGGTCCTCAAGGGTGGGGAGCGGGGCTGAGCCCGCCAACCACCGGCGCCCGGCACCGCCAGCCTCCGGGCCTCCCCGCGGCCGGCAGAGGCTCACCGCCGGGCGGAGGCGGTTTAGCCGCCTCACCGACCAGGCCGTTCTGGTTGGCCAGACGCTGGGCCTGAGCCATCCAACACCCACACCACGGCTGGACTCTCGGAGGCCAGACCACCGGCAGGATTCCGAAGAAGATCACACGTCCTAGGAAAATACTCCAGATTTTGTGACGCATTTTCAGATCGTAAAAGCAGCACACGCTTCTCCTAGAAAACCGGGGAGGTGCCGGCCCCTCCTCACCCTCCCGGGACCCAGGGCTGTGAGGCGCCCCCCCAGGAGCCGGCACCCACCTCCCCTGGGACCCGGGCTGGTGCTGTCACTGCTTTGGCTGAAGGGACAGGGTCCTGGTCCCAAGGCCCAGGCGGCACGGCAGCTGCCCACGGACAAGCCCGGCGGCCTGCAGGAGGTCAGAGGTCAGAGCACAGCTGTCCAGTCTGAGCCACTGCTGGTCAGCCCACGCCGGCCAGGCCACGTGGGAGACCAGTCTGGATCGGCACTGACCACAGACACAGGCGGGCCATCTGAGACCAAAACGGCCCAGCAGACCCTGCCCCTAACAGCACCAGAGGGCCGCCGAGGCAGCTCGCCCTCCCTCACTGCGTCAGCCCCAGAGGGTGAGCCAGGCGTCCACCAACCCAGAGCCACCGAGACGCAGCTGCCAGGGCCTCCCCCCCCAACCCCCTGCCCTCAGACGTGGGGGAGGCAGCGTCTTCTCCTCAGGCGCAGGCACCACGCCCCGCCCCCATGCTCCGGAAGCTCCGGAAGCTCTGCCCCCGGGGACAAGGAACCGAAGGAAGACGTGGAGCTGTCCAGTCTGCACAGGACACGGTCATCTCCAGGAAAAACCTCAAGGAATCTACACGGCAAACCTCTGGTAGCTCATCAGTGACTTGAGCAAAGTCACAGAATGTAAGACACACACACACACAGACACACAGGCACACACACACACACATAGACACACACAGACACACAGACAGAGACACACAGACACACATACACAGACACACATACACAGACACACACACAGAGACACAGACACACAGACACACAGAGACACACAGGCACACACACACAGACAGATGCACACAGACACAGACACACATACACACAGACACAGACAGAAAGATACACACATACATACACAGACACACACAGGCACACACAGAGACACACAGACACACATACACACACAGACAGAAACAGACATACAGACACACATACACACACAGACAGAAACAGACACACACACATACACACAGAGAGACACACACAGAGACACACACAGACACGCATACAGATACACACACACACACACAATGGATTATCTTCTCATCCACTAATAAACATAGGAGAGTGGCAATCAAGGCACACTGCCACGCCTACTGGCCCCAAACAACATGTAACACTGAACGTGCCCCACACCAGGGGTCGGCAAACTCATCAGTCCACAGAGTCAAATACCAACAGGACAACGATTGACATTTCTTTGGAGAGCCAAATTCTTTAAACTTACACTTCTAACGCCACTTCTTCAACATAGACTCGCCCAGGCCATGGTGTGTTGGGCAAGAGCCACACTCAAGGGGCCAAAGAGCCGCATGTGGCTCGCCAGACGCAGTTTGCTGACCACGGCCCTACGCAGATCCTGGTGCCGAAAGTACAAGCTGTTGAGGAGCAACGTCGAACAAGGCCCCCCAGACGGAGCGGAGCCGTGTTCACGGACTGAGACGCAGCGGGGGGAGAGCCGTCTGCCCGCCTACCACAGGCCCAGCCAGCTTCCCAGGTGTCACCAGCGTCCCCCTCACATTCACGTGGGAGGCGAAGGCCAGAACAGCTAATCGCTTTTGAAGAACATTAAAGAGAGAGGAGCCACCTCCCGACGCCGGCTCCCCACGGAGCCACGGGGCAGCGGGACCTGGCAGAGGCACAGACACGCAGATCGTGGGCGGGAACGGAGCCCGCAAACACGGGATGCCAACAGCTGATCCTTGACGAGGCCCCGGAGTGATTGGTCAGAAGAACGGTCGTGTTTTCAGCCACCGGACATGCACAGAGAGAAAGGAATTAACCTCGCTCTCACCCTCACGTCCATAGGAAATTAATTCCAGCGGGTCACGGACCGAAATGTCAAATGTAGAACCACAGAGACGCGAGGAAAAGCACAGGGACGTCCTCCGGGACCGGGGCACGGCGACCGTGCTCAGACTGGGCTCCGAGCACGTGGCCCACGCGTGGAGACAGATCAGCGGGCCTCGCCCGGATGGAACCCTCCGCCCCGCCCCGGGCGGGCTGGAGGCTGGGGAGGCAGGACACAGGCCGGCAGGCAGGGTCTGCACACGCACCTCCCGCGGGAGCGAGCGCCCAGCCTGTGTGGGCAGCCTCCCCCGAACCACCGGAGCCGAGAGGGAACAAACAGGCGGGGAGGGCGTGCGAGGGGCCGCGTGGTGGTGTGCACGCCCCTCCTCGGCGGGGGAGACGCCGCCACCGCGCACGACAGCACTGCACCCCGCAGAAAGGCTGGAGCGTGCCGGCGTGGGCATGAGGAGCGGGTGCCCGACATCGGGGGAAGAGCGGGCACAGGCGCCCTGGGGGGCAGGGTTAGGGTTCTGATGAAAGCGATCCCGCCCCACGCGGTGGCGCGGCGGCCAGGCTGCTGGGCGCTCCCTCTGAGGAGCGGGGCTGATGGGCACACAAACCCGCACGCAAGGTCCAGAGCAGCGTTATGCCCGCAGCCCGGCCCGGCCTGACCCGTGCCTTCCGCGGGGGAAGGAGAAACCGCGAGGGGCGTTACCGGGCAATGGGGTGGGGAGCTAGTCCTACGCTCAGCTCCCGCCTCGGGGAAGTGTGCCGAGGTCTAACCTTGCAACCAGCACCCTAAGTCTCACACTGGTCGTTCCATACAGAAGACACGGAGACCAGGCCGGCGCTGGCCGGGCGGGGGGTCAGCGGGGAGCGGCTGTAAAGGGGCAGGGGAGCCCCGTGTGGAGGTCAATCCTGACTGTGTGCATTTACACGGACCCACGCCTGTGAACACTGACACAGCTCTACACACACAGACACATGTACGCGTGTGAGCGACACGTCCAAGCAAAACTGGGGAACCTGAATGAGACGATGGTTCTGTTCAGGGTGACGTCCCGGTGGTGACAGTCTGTGCGGCTGGCAGGGCCCCCTGTGCGGAGGCGGTGCAGGGTGCACGAGGCCTCCGTGGTTTCTTATAAGCACGTGGAACCTGTAACATCTCAGAGGGAAGAGCTTCCTTCAAAGCCTCTGCTGCTTGAGCCTCCGCGGGAGCCGCAGGCCGGCTCTGGGACAGCAGCGGCACCACGCTGCGCTCAGACGTCCAGAGCCTCCAGAACCTGCGCCCGCGCCGCCGGGCCGTGACCCGGCAAACCCCGTGTGACCTCAGGGTCGGCTGCGTTCCCGCAGCAGGTGGGGGCGTGGAAGGGGCGTGGGGAGTGGGTGGGAAAGGCCCACATGACAACGTGGGTGGCGGAGCGGGTGGGCAGGGGGGAGGTGCCGCCCGGAGGGATGGGGGTGCAGCGCGGCCGATGGCTGCTGGTCCGGGTGCGGTGCCCAAGGCTGCGTGCAGATCTCTGGCTCTTTGCAATGCCAGCTGGGGACTCTACATGCCATTCACCCCCAGGCCCCCGGCGGCCTGGCGCCTCCCAGAGGCAACTCCAGGCACTGCGAGCACCGGGCAGAGGCCTGCAGGTTCCAATCTGATTATTAGGCACCGGGAGACCACCAGGCCGGGGACTGAGGACTTAACATTGAGGCTGGTCTGCTTTGTGTTGCTGTTAATCCTCCACCTGAGGATGTCTTCCCATTGAGTTTTGGAGAGTGGAAGGGAGGGGTAGAGACACACACACACAGAGAGAGAAGCATCAATGTCAGAAGGACACGTCGATTGGTTGCCTCCCACAGGCACCCTCATCTGGGCTGAGGATCGAGCCTGCAACCGAGGTATGCGCCCTTGACTGAAATCACACCCGGGACCCCCTGTCCTCGGGCAGACGCTCTATCCATGAGCCAATGTGGCCAGGCCAGACCTGCCTGCCCCATGCTGTGAGCTGACCGATTGTTGTTCAGGCCCCTTACGTGCAGGTCCAGGATGCCAGGGGAGCATCTCGGCAGCAGCCAGCCCTGCCGTCCGGCCAGTGCGGGGCTCTCCCGGACCGGCCTGGCCCTCTGCCCCTCCCTTGCAGCCCGTGGCGGCGGAATCACTGGGTTGGAATGAGAGGACCCCCCGGCACCCGATGTAGGAAACTCGCGGGCTGAGCAGAAACACATGTCCGGCCTGCTCGTTCTACGTGGACCGCTGCCAGCCGGCACGGAGCGGCCAGTGCAGTCCCCGGCGGTGGGCACGTCCCCGTGACCCAGCACCGGGTTCTGCACGTCCGGGCGCCGGCCCCAAGCATGGCCCCCTCCTCTCCGCGGCAAGCCGTGGCCCGCCGGCCGGCGAGGGCGTACCTCAGGAAGGTGCCATCTTTTAAAAAATATATATATTTTATTGATATTTTACAGAGAGGAAGGGAGAGAGATAGAGAGCTAGAAACGTCGATGAGAGAGAAACATCGACCAGCTGCCTCCTGCACACCCCCCACCGGAGATGTGCCCACAACCAATGTACATGCCCTTGACTGGAATCGAACCCGGGACCCCTCAGCCTGCAGACTGACGCTCTACCACTGAGCCACACCGGTTTCGGCGGGAAGTGCCATCCTGAAGGAAACGGCACGCCGCGGGGACCACGCCCGCTGAAGGAGGACTGCTTGTCTGCATTGCCGTGTTACTCCTACGAGGCTGGCGAGGATGAGGAGCGACGAAGGGAACAGACACTAAAACACGACCCGAGAAGCATTCTCAGTCCTATAGGACCCCCTCCCCCACTTTTTATCTTTTTTTTTTTTTTTTACTAAAAACACCGAGCCGTGTCCACTTGGCCACTCTGGCTGAGCCACGCCAATGGGACGGCCAGGCTCCGGGCCCTCAGAACGCCGCCGTCACACCTCTCAGTGCTGCAGCAGTTTCTGCTCCGGCTGCACACTCTCCACATTCACGTGTCAGGGGCCCTTTCATTCAAGGACAATTTAGAAGGGCCTTGCACTTAATAGAGACAGTCTAGGAGCGTGCACTCCAAGCCGGAATTGAGTGAGCTGGCCACGCTGGAGGTGTCGGCCGCTTCGCCTTCTTATCAGGAGTGTGTGGACGGAGCCCCGGGAGGGTCAGACGCCCCGCCGAGGGGGGGCCGGAGCGTGGAGGAGGGATGGGCGCAGCGGGCACCGGACGGACGGCTGTGCGAGGCGGCGCAGGGCAGCGGCCACCGCACACAGAGCCCGCACCGCCTCGGGCGGAGCCAGGCCTCGGGGGCAAGTCCTGCAGGGAGGCATCGATGGCCACACGCTCTGTCCTTGTCTGGGTGATATTTCCGTGTGTTTCTGTGTGTGTGTGTGTGTGTGTGTGTGTGTGAGTGTGTCTGCACACGAGCCCGTGTGTGCGTGTACGTATGTCCTTAAGGATTCACTTGACTGGGTCCATTCAAACTATGAAATATTATTTATCAAAACAGTGAACAAGGCAACATGGGCGGGTCTCAGAAGCATGCGCTGGTCACATGAGCTTACCAGGGGTGAGCAAACTTTTTGACTCGAGGGCCACAGTGGGTTCTTACAATGGACCGGAGGGCCGGAACAAAAGCAGCCTGACCGTGCTGGCACTCTCATCTTGGGCTGCTGGTGAAGGAGCGGAGGGGAGAGCAAGAGAACCCTCCGCTCTTTCGGCTCCGCGGGCCGGATAGAACAGCCGAACGGGCCGGATGCGGCCCGAGGGCCGTAGTTTGCCCCCGGCTGGCTTAGAGGAAAGCAGACAGTGTGGTCGGCCGACTACTTCCGTGCAGCTCTGCGAGGGGCTATCCGGGGACCCCATCCTTCGGCCTCCGTACCCTCACGTCCCAGAATGCCGTTCCTGGGAACCCCAAAGCTATGATTTGTGCCGGTTATATCTATTTCCATTATCCTGTTCGTTTTTAAACGGATAAACTTAACATATTCATTGGATTCATTAAAAAGATGATAAGCCTTAAAATGAGCACACATAAAATATTTTATGAAAAGTAATACTTCCCCAAACAAAAAAAACAGGTGAAAGAATGGTACTGTTTTACATTTTTTAAAATGTCCTTAATGTTCGGCTTAATAGAAGACAGCTGGAGTCCCATAGCTGCTTCTGGATCCAATTTACATGTGAAATCATTCTCATTATGAGTTGCTTTCTCTGACTTCCCTTTTATAAGGCGCAGTGGGGTGGGTACGCAGGCCGCTGTTCCGGGAGCCGCACTAGGAGCGCGCGGGCCGGCGGAGCGGCCATGTGGGAGGAGGGAGGCTGGTCCGGCCGAGGGGGCCTGCTGGACGCGATGTGTACGGCGCCCGCTCTCCTCTCCGCTCACCGTCCTCTCCGGACTGGAGCCCGGTCCCCCGCGAGGAACAGCCTCCGTGCAGCCCCGGACCCTGCACACCACCAGGGAGTGACCGGAGAGGGCAGCCCTCTGCGGTACAAGAACGCTTCTGACCCCGTGACCCCCCTTCGAGGGTTCCGGGCACCCACGAACCCCAGGGGTCCCCCTGGGCCGAGCTGGTCTCTGATGAAAACATCGGGAACCAGAACAGCGGTCTCCTCGGGGGTCAGGGTCAGCTGTGGCCGGGAAGAGGCCGGAGTGGACCGCTCAGGGTGACGGTGATTACACGGCGATGGGCCAGCCTCGGAGGGCGTGGGCCCTGTGAAAAGCGAATCAAATGGCACGCGGTCTAGGCCAGTGGTCGGCAAACTGCGGCTCTCGAGCCACATGCGGCTCTTTGGCCCCTTGAGTGTGGCTTTTCCACAAAACACCACATCCTGGGAGAGTCATTTTGAAGAAGTGGAGTTAGAAGAAGTTTAAGTTTAAAATTTGTGGCTCTCCAAAGAAATGTCAGTCATTGTCCTGTTGGTATTTGGCTCTGTGGGCTAATGAGTTTGCTGACCACTGTCTAGGCCAGCCGTGGGCAAACCACGGCCCGCGGCTGGATCCGGCCCATTCCGCTGCTCTCTCCGGCCCACGGAGCCCAGGCTCCGCTGACGTGCTGGGCGGCCCCTGGCGAAGCTCCGGCGAAACCAGGTCCGATCTCCCTCGTCGGCCGGGGGCGGCATGTGGTGTGTGTCCAGGGCGGCCTCAGCCGCAGGGAGACCGTGTTTATCTAACCTGCACCCCGGGCAGGTCCCGGTGAGAGTTGCCTATGTCTCTCCGCCCCGCACCCCCGGGGAAACGTTGGGGAGTCACATGGGGGCTCAGACCGTCCTTCACCCGCAGGACCTGGCCGAGCCCTGCAGGGGGCCGGCCGGCTGCCCCCTCCCCGCGCCTCACAGCGGGGTCCCAGACATGCCCCCCTGAACTCCCCCCCACCCCCCAGGGCAGCGTTACCTGCACCGGCAGCCACGACCAGGGCGATTGAGGAGAGGCTGTCTAGGAACATTTAGCCTCAGAACAGAAAGACAACCTCCAGCCCAGAACAGGCGGGCCACGCCTGGTCATCCCCACGTGACTCACTGGAGAACTCCCTTCTCCCCTCGCCTGGGGCGATTCGTGGCTGAGCCCACGTGGGGAAAGGAGCCGGGCCCACGGAGACACACGCCGGTGGCCGTCACCGCCGCACTTGGTGACGTGACGGCGGCTCCGTGAGGAACACTGCAGACGGCAGCTGCAGGCCCACCCGGCCACAGTGTCCGCCCACCCCCTGCACACGGAGCCCAGCGAAGCCCGCGTTCGGCCCCCCAAAGCGAGGCTGCACACGCGTGTCACAGTCGGTCTTCAATGCTGTTCTCCGTTTTCCTATCGGCCTCCGTGTTCCAGGCCGCGTGCTCTCCGAACGCTCTGTGTCCTGGTTCCTTCGCCCTGGGCACCTGCACCCTAACCCAGCTGGTCCCCCAAACTCCCGCCTCCGCTCCGACATTGCAGGGGTTTTCTGTCCTTGAACCTCCTGTTCTCTCCCCCCCCCCCTCCTGCCCCATTTTTCATCTCCCTGCACCATGATTAGGCCTATTTTTCTAAGGCGAAATGAAATGGGACATGAATTCATTTGCTCAGAAGACTTGCCAACAAATAACTAAATCAATCGCTAAGTATGGATCAGAAGAAAAATGTGCTTGATCGAGAAAATAACGACTGGGTTTTTCAAAGAAATTAAGGGGGGGCATCAGTCAGCTTTATGACTGCGGGTGGTGTGGAGGTGGAGGACAAGGAGGGAGTAAATGGTGATGGAGAAATAAAATAAAATAAATAAGAGGCCTTGGAGTGAAGAGTAAGAACGCTGCATGTAATTTGGAAATAACGTTCACCAGGGAAAGGTGTGTATTCTACGTTCTGGCCAGATAAACACGGTGGGAACCCTGACACAGAACTAACCCAGGCCACCTGCCCCGCCCCAGCTCCCCCACGCGGGCTGGAAACGCAGGCTCCCAGATGACTGGCGGGAAATGTTTCCGTAGCCACTGACCCGAGCGTCCTTCCGCCGAGGCGCGGGGACAGGCGTGGGTGCGCAGAGCGGACGGGGCGCGGCACCCACAGAGCCAGGCGTGGGCGCCCACGGCGGCGTGAGAACCTTTGTAAGCGCACCTCCTGCGAGACAGGCCGGAGGGTCCGTGCGCAGAAACACGCACCGGGCACTGCCTGGGCAGAGAAGCGCTGGGAGCTGGCAGGGCGGGGGGCAGGACTGCCTCCAAGGGACACGGGTGGGTGACACAGGCGCCCACATGGGGACACGGGTGGGTGACACAGGCATTCCACATGGAGACACGGGTGGGTGACACTCCACATGGAGACACGGGTGGGTGACGCAGGCGCTCCGCATGGGGACCCGGGTGGGTGACACAGGCACTCCGAATGGGGACACGGGTGGGTGACACAGGTGCCCGCATGGGGACCCAGGGTGGGTGACACAGGCGCTCCCCATGGAGACACGGGTGGGTGACAGGTGACCTGTTAGATGCACCCACTCTCTTCTGTGGTTCTCATGGGAAGGTGCTCGAGGAGGGATCACTGCTGTTTGCAGCTAAACAGCCCTCGGCGGAGGCTAGGAGAGGCGGGCTGGTGCAGCCTGGGGAAGGGACCCGTGTGAAGGGCCCTGCTGATGGGGACGAGGAGCGCCTCGCCAGCCTCGAGAACAGCGTCTGCCGGCGGTCGTGGCAGGAGACAGCGGTGTGCGTGGTGACAGGGGAGACGCCAGTGAGGCGTGGTTATTGGTGAAGACACACAGGAGGGTGGACGCGGGGGGAACGCAGGCTGTGAGCGCACATGGGCTAGTGTACATGTCCCCCAAGAGGCCCAGAAGCAGGGACCATGGAGCGGGAAGGGCTCGGGCCCAGTCCCATTCCCAGGGGAAGGGCCCGCCCTCACCGGAGCACGGCTCCCGGCGCGCACAGAGCTACACGCGAGCGGAGGGTCGGGGTGTCAGAGGGCCGCTGGGGAACCGCGTGGAGGAGGCTCGCCCCTAAGAAGCCCCGAGGCCTCGCTGTAACCGGGTAAACACAGAGCGTACATTAAACCCCTGCGGGCCAGGCCTGGAGCCACACACCCGCCGTCCGCAGCGGGCACGCACCCGGCTGAGAAATACCCGAACGGGAGCAGAACGGGCACCACCGGAGGGTGAGGGTTCCAATGGTGACGGCCCAGCCCTCCCGCTCCCACTGCTGGACAAGGCCCACCGGCAGACCCCAAAGCTCAGAGGCTGGAGGCAGTGCGGAGAGAGATTTGGGGGGGGGGTGATGGGGAGGGAGAGAGAGGGGGGGGCATCCATTTGTTATTCCACTTAGTTACACATTCACTGGCTGCTTTTGTACTGATATGTGCCCTGACCGGGATCGAACCCACAACCTCGGCGTAGTGGGATAATGCTCTAACCATCTGCTACCCAGCCGGGGCCCACTGTGGGGGTTTTAGCAGAGCCCACACAGAATGCAGTTCTCTCCCCGCAGAATGACGCTGAGGATCTTCCAAAGGCAGCAGAAGTGCTTCAGCGTCATTCCGCTGCTGGCTGTGGCTCCTGTTCTCAGTGAGAGACGCACACAGAGGTGGCGTCGACCTGGTCACCAGCCACGGGGGACACCACTCCCAGTTCCAGCTGTGCGCCCCTAACCTAGTTCCCGGCCCCAGCTCCTCAGGCCAGGTGCCCCCCAGGGGTGCTCTCCCCTCCCCTCCCGGGTGACTCTCGGCCCCGCTCATCTCTAAAGGTAAGGCTCCTGGGTGGAGCGCTGATCCACAGCCCCGCTCGCTCTTCTCCTTGGTCCTCCTCCGTTCCCACAGCAGCAAGCCCATCTTCCAGGGGCAGCCTTCCTGTCAGAGCCTGGGGCAGGCACGCCCAGGTGCCGTGCGATCGGCAACCTGCGAGGGGTGAGGAATGACCGGGAGGGAACAACCCTCTCCAAGTCCCCAGCCCACGGGCCCGCGTGTGCGTGGACAGTGGCTCCGGCGTGCCGCTCATGGCTCGGTGGGCCGGGGCCCAGCTCCCGACTCGGCTGTTCTCGTGGAGCCTGAATGACTCGGCTCCCGGTCACCACCGGCGGATGCTGTCCTCACTGACAGGCCGCGCTGCTCCCACACTCGGCCTCGGGGAGAGGGAGCAGAGAGGATGGAGGGACCTGGGAGGGAGGGACCTTCAGGAAGGAGCACGGAGCCACGGCAGAGCAGACGCCGGCCTCGGACGGTCTCCCGCCGGGCGAGCGGTCCCCTCTCGCCTCCCGCGCCTGCCAAGCGCCCTGACTTCCCGGGGAAATATTAATGCGGGCTAAATTAGCTGATGTAAAATTAAATTATTCCGACAGAACAACACGGAGCAGAATTTGCTGAAGGAAGCAATAAATTAAGAAACCTCCTTAAAAATGCAATATTCAATTATAACTTAAATAAATCCCCGGGGCCTGAACCGCGAGGAGTGTGTTAGCGAGGAGCACGAGCTTCTCGAGAGGGCTTCCGTTTGGCGGACGAACCTCCCCGGGGCCCCCTTCATCAGCCGCACGCCCGGCCCTCGGCGCGACCAGCTCACCGAACACCTTTCCCGGCCGCCTCCAGCTGGCCTGGCGCGCGTGGCGATGGTCTGGGCAGGCGTCGGGGCGGGAGAGCCAAGAGGAGTGGATGCCTGGAATAGCAAGTTTCACCGGAAAGACGTTCCTCAGGAAGCAATTAATGGGTGGATTTTTTTTTTTTTTGCCTTTTACTGTCCTTCAACGTTTCACTTTATGGGCGATGCTGGCTTCTCACCAGCATGTGGCGTTAACTAGAGTACAAAGGAGGAAAAAAGGGCCGGCTGGCGGGCTCAGCGGTTCGGTGTTGACCTATGAACCAGGAGGTCACGGTTCCATTCCCGGTCCCGGCTCAGGCCCGGGTTGGGGGCTCGATCGCCAGTAGGGGGCGGGCAGGAGGCAGCTGATCCATGATTCTTCTCTCTCTCTCTCTCCTTCTCCCGTCCTCTCTGGAATCGGTAGAAATATACTTGGAAACAAACGGAAGGAGGAGGAAGGGCAGTAGCTTCGGAAGCCCCGTCCCGGCTATTTCAAGACCCGCCTCACAGGCGGCTTATTGTCCGATCACAGCCACACGGGGCCACGGAAGCCACCCACGGGCCCAGCAGTGGCACCGCCTGCGCTTCCCCGAGGCCCAAGCCCGTGAGTGCCAGGCCCTCGGGATGTGCTCCTCCTGCACCCGGCTCCCGGGAGGCGGGAGCCACCGAGCCGCCCACAGTCTCCCTGCCCAGGCCGCAGCCTCGGCGTCTCCCCCTGCAGGGCCGCCGAGGGCACCCCCTGCACTCGGGGACCTGCGTGCGCGGCGGCTCCTCTGCTGTGGGCAGGGCTGCTTCCTGCGGGCGGAGCTTTGCTCCGATGAAACACGTGGGGCGTCTGCCTGCCCAAGGGAATCCAGAAATCCAGCTCAGGGCACGGAGGTGTGGACCCCATCACTTCAGGGGGTGCACACCGCACAGGAATTACGACGACGCTGACACGGAACGGTTCCGTTCCCGCTCCAATGCCTCAGCGCTGGCACTGTCGTGGGCTTGGCCACCACCCAGACATCGCGTGGACGGCAGTGTCTGAGGTCACGCTCCTCGGGCGGTGGCTGCCTTTCTCGGAGGAGGGAGCTTCCGCCTCTGCCTTTGGGGCCGGAGACTGCCGCCTGGCAGAGCTGGACGAAGGCTGAGCTCCTGGCAAACACCAGACAGAAATCCAGTTGGTGGTTAGAGACCCGCTGCCCACGTGGCTGGGAGCTCCGAGGGGAGGGCCGCTGACAGCAGGCAAGGCCCGCGGCTCCCGTGCGGAACCTCACACTTCTCTCACGGCGTTGCCCGAGAAGAGGTTCCTGCCTCGGCCGGCGGCGCTCACGAACCCTCAGAATGACAGCGCGGAGAGAGACTGGGATTCGCAGCTTCAGCCCCGGGTTCCCGGGGCGGGAGGAGCAGGGGAGGGACTCCGCCCGCAGTCCCGAGGACCGGACTCCCTGCTAGAATTCTGTCTTCAAACTCCGGGAAAAAGGGTTCTGATACACGGCGTCCGAAGGCATCCGCCGGCACCGTTTTAATTAATCAAACACGGACTCATTCCTTGCCCAAGAGTTTACAGCTTCTCCTCGGCTCAGTAATGAAGTTTCCCCACGACCTTGATTTCTCGTCCCGTTTGCATTTAATTTTCTGAAGTCCCAAGCCCGAGGACATGAGGCGCGCGGAGCTTGTGCGGAAGAGTGACCGTGTGCCAATGAAGGCAGGCCAGGACTGTGATGCCCAGGGAGGGTTTAAATGAGGGAAGCCACAGGAAGGGGGCTTTGAAGGCCCAGTCCGGCATTAAGACAAAGTAACTGATCCAAGAAACTCCTCCGGACCAGGGGCTGCAGACCTCGGTAGCCAGGGACAAGCCAGCGAGGCCATGCAGCTCCGCTCCAGGCGGGCAGGAGGGAACCCCAGGGGGATGCAGCCTCCCCACGGGCAGGCTCTGCAGGAAGGCTCATGGCCAGCTGGCTCCCAAGATCATGTGAAAGGCACGTCCAGCAGGCAGAGGGATGGTCCTCCCCTCGCTGCTCCTGGAACAGCCGGGAAGCCCGCCGCACGCAGCCTCCCGTCCGCCAGCCGGTGTCCGGTGTCTGACAACCGGAAACACCCGCCCTGTTTTTCAGCTGCCCAGCAGAGAAGTGGGTGGAGGAAACCATCTCCCAGGCTCCCGGCAGGGGTGTCCCCAGCGGCAACTTCCCAGGGGAGGAGGGGCCCCGGGGGCCCAGAGGGGAGCGTCCTGTCCCAGGCCCCTCCCACACCTGTCAGTGGCCTCTGATCACAGAGCTCAGGGCTGCCGTCAATCAAACGTGCGGTCATTTCTTGGAGAAACAGGGCCTTTGAGAGCAGGCCTGAGGCTGTGGGAGTCACCGAGCGAGGCTCAGTGCTGGGAACACAGTCCACAGGCAGTGACCTGGGGGAACGCAGACGCGCCCTTCACCACGTGGAACGCCACCTGCCTGCCCGCACGGAGCTTCCCCCGTCTCTGCGCCTCATTCTTCCTCCTCATGCAACGTGTCCTCTTCCGTGTTCAGATCGAACTGTGCCTGCTGCTTTGTGTCCTGCTGTCCCCATTTCCTGCCATGCCATGAAGCACTGCATCACCGTGTCATCCCATGTTATAAAAGTGCAGTATGCAAAGTGTCCCCTCGGCCGGGCGTCTGTCCGGGAGTTGGACCAGGGGGCGGGGCCCGCTGGGGAGAGGGAGGGAGCACCTGCCAGCAGCTGCGGGAGACGCTACCAGCGCACGGACTGTGGGCTGGGCCTGCAGTTACACATAATGGTGCTCACTATGATCAGATGTAGTCCTCGTGTCTCACGACAGAGGATAAGGACATACGCTGGTACTCCATCCCTCCAACGCCGCAATCCTTGCATCACTGTCTTCTTTGGACACACGCTCTCTCGTATCAGTTTCCTGGTTCAAACCGTAAACTGCCGGGACGGTGGGTGCGGCACGGTCTCCGGCCGAGCCCGTCACCGTGAAGCCGTTGGCTGTGCCGCCCTGCTCCTCCGCCCGCACACCCGCTCCTCCGCCCGCACACCCGCCGCCTGGTCCTCCTCTGCCCACGCTGCTCCTGCCCGGCCAGGGGACACTGCCCCCTCGCACCCCACCACGCAGTGCCCACCCCCGCTGGGCACAGCCCCAGCGCAAGGCACTGGCACCCCTCGTCCGCGGGGCTCAGCCTCTACCTTCCTTTCCTCTCGTACGCCTGTCGCGTGTGCCTGCCTCTCACCAAAGCGCCACGCCCCCGCGCCCAGCACACGCCAACGGGCCTCCCCACCCAGACAGGCTGCCTGTCAGGTCCCGGCAGACAACACCCGGTCGCGTCTCAGACTACGTTCCTGGAAACACAACTGTCAACAGGTACACGCTTCTAAATGCCCCCGGGGACTACGGCCACATCTCTTTCCGGAACACGGCGCAGCACACACGTCCTCCGCCCTGACAGCTCGCACACACTCCAGCTGCGACTGCGTGCTTGTCTGAGTGCCGTCTCCTGGGAGTGTGCACTGCGCTTGCTGTTGGTATTTAAAACGCGTTGGCAGCTCCGGACTGGAGTGATTTCCCCGGGCACGCACCTGCGGCCGGTGCTTCCGACACCCCGTCGCAGGCCTGGCCTCCCGCCCTCCCGGTCACACGGCACGCCATTTTCCAGTCCGTCCGCTGTCTCAAGATTTATGGAAGTCATATCTAGAATCGTTACTCTGACATTCTACTTTTGGTGCTGTTAAGGCCAGAGTGTTTTGTTTTCATTTTTATTATTTCTCATTTCTTCAGCATCTTTAGAACTGAGATTACTTCGTCAGAGCTCCGCCGGCGTCGCCCAGGGGTTGGACTGAAATTGCATTCGACCGACCTGTGAACTGAGGGTCACCAACCGCGGGACGCGGAGTGCCCGCCGGGACGCGGGTCTGCGGGGCACACACACGAGGTTCACTGCTGCTCCGCTCACAGGGTCAGCTGGCCTGACAGAGGCTACACGCTGCGTGTTACAGTTGGTCCAAATATTGTGTTGTTTTGAGAATTCCTTTCCATGACATTTTCTGTAGAGACCCTGCTAATTATATAGGTACGCTATCTGAAGGTATTTCTTAAATTGTAAAATAACACACACATGTACACGACGAGTAAACAAAGCAAAAGTAAACACTCATATTACTCAGCTCAAAATACAGGGCCTCACCCCTCTTCAGAGCAGAAGGGACCACTCACAACACACTGGCGTACTTCCTGGCACACGTACCACCCTCGCGGTCACCGCTACACCGCACCTGGCAGACAGTCAGTCTCGGGGTCATACATACAGTTTGCTGGCCTTTTTGTTTGTTTGTTTGTTTGCAACCATTTTTTTCTAGAATATTCCTCTAGGAATGGCTTCCCATTAAAGACCCCTGTGAACGCTGACCACAAGGGCACGGACGTGTGGTCACGGACTGTGATGGGCGCAGAAGAGACTGAGGAGCCAAGGGGAGAGAGGACAGGCCGGGGCCGGGGCGGCGGGAGGCGGGACGGACGAGGTAATGCAACCAGATATGAAGACATCATTACAGCACCCCATATTTGCGTTCTGTTCCTCCGGTTTCAAGCGCCGCCTCGGACATCAGTAAAAAATACTCGCACCTACGTGAGCGCCATCGCACACGCACGCCAAGCGCAGCACAGAGCGGGCGGGCACCCAGCGCACAGGCAGGAGACCCGATGGTGCTGGCTCTCTGCGTCCATGTGCACATGTGTGCACACACACACACACACACACACACACACTCACATCTGGGGAGCCACTGAGTATGTGCCCTTTGGTTTAGACAGCAGAGAAATTAAAATAATTAGGCCTGTCCATCCCAAGGGTGCCTCCCTTGCTTTAATGAGTTACTGATATTGGGATAAAGGGGATTATAAATGTAAATGTTAGGGCTCCTGCTTTAAAAGCTCTATGTAATTTGCATAAATCTGCATACTGAGTTCAAAAGGTCCGAATCTGTAGTATTAAAGTTAATTAGGGCAAACCACTTATTTAATATAAATCCAATCCTCCCGCTCCCACCGATGACACCCAGAGCAGTTTTCTGGCTCCCCAATGAGGATCCTGCACTGAGCCTCTCTCTCTCTCTCTCTCTCTCTCTCTCTCTCTCTCACACACACACACACACACACACACATGCGCGCACACGCACACGGCACTGCCAGGGATGCCTCCGCCACACAGAGCCCAGCGGAGGGCGGAGCAGGGACGGGGTCTGAGAGCGGGTGACATGGGCTGGGAAGACGTCACCACGCTCCCGCCACACGGGCGGACGGCTCTCCTCAGAGTCCTGGGCCCCGAACCAGCCGCCTGGAGAGACTCAAACCCCGAGGCCACCCCACGTCCGGTGGCGGGAGGCTGTCCCGGAGCCCCTTCAGGCCTCTCAGCATTCAGAAAGCACCCAGCACCTCCCTCTCACGTGGACCACGTGGCCGGGTGGGGCATTCGGTGAGGAGTCGCCAAGGAAGCCACGTGTCCTGTCCCACAGCCACGCTCCTCTCTGAGGGTCCAGAGAGCAGAGGGCACACTGGCCACAGGTCAGGTCCCACAGCTTTCCACACAGACCCTCTCCCTGCCACGCGTCCCTGCCTGGCGGGCCGCAGTAGTGCCCTGAGAGCAGAAGCAGAGGCAAAGTGGAGGCTCTGAAGAGCAGCTCCTCCACAAAAGCCACGGGGCGCGGGCAAAGCCTAAAGCACTCCTTCAGAACGCCGGGGACCAACCGGAGGCTTGCCACAGCCCAGGGGCTTTGATTAAAGAAAAAGCAACATCCTGGCAACCGCTGAGTCCACGAACGCCCAGCCCCCGAAGCCACGAGCGGCGAGGGGACGGCTGTTCCGCCTGCTGTCAAGAAGCTCCTCCGAAAGCTCCCGCTTAGCCTCGGCCTTTATTGGATCTGACACCGAGCTCTCTCCGCGAGAGAAGCACTCTCCGGGGATTTGTTGAAAACAATCAGTGACAACTGCTCAATACCCCGCAGTGGCCTGAGGCAGCAACACTCGTAAGAGGGTCTGCGCAAACACATGAAAGGAAAACGTGGGAAGTGAGATGCTCGCAGGGAGCTTTATATTCCGAGAAATGCAGGAGGCCACACACGTGTGCAGGCTGTGCACACGTCACATGTCCTCCAAAGGCCTGAAGACGGCCCCACAGCCTCACCTCCACGTGGGTTTGGCAACAGGTGAAAATCAGTCACCGCAGAACGAAGGAGAAAACCTCATGGGCCTCTCCACTGACAGAAAAGAGCATCTGACAGAAGCTAACAGCTTTACGGTAAAAGCACTCAACAGCGCCGGCACGGAGGGAACGGTGGTGACGTGGCCGGGGCCATGTGTGTGGACGCCCACCGTGCACACCGCGCCTCGTGGTGGGAGGCGGAAAGCTCCCCTCGAAGGTAAGAACAGGCCCGGGAGCCGCTCAGGCATTCTGTTCCCACAGCACTGAGCGCCTGGCTGAGCAGTCAGCACGACCAACCAACAGCCAACAAACACAGCACAACAGCCAAACAGAAAAAAGTGTGAACTGTATGAATACAGACATGGCCTTATATGTAGATGCTCCTAACATATCACAAAACACACACACGCACCACACACACACACCTGACCCCTCCGCCCCTCCCACACACACCCTGTGAGAACAAATTCAGCAATGTTGCAGGGAGCAAAGTTAACCATGAAAATCAACTGCATGTCTGGGTGCTCACAATGAACAGTCTGAAAAGGAAATTGAGAAAACAATTCCATAAAAAAGCATGAAAAATATTTAGGAATAAACTTCACCAAAGAAATGGAAGACCTGTACCCTGAGAACTACACAGTCCCGCCGAGAGGCGTCAAGGAAGGCACAGATACATGTCTGCGGAGACTGTCACACACGTGACACACCCACGGTGCGCCGTGGGCTTAATGCCGTCCCCATCAAACCCAGCTCTGTGTTTGCGGGAAAAGGAACATCCGCCCTAAACTTCCTGTGGAAACTCGGACCCTGACCAGCCAAAGGATCTGCGAAGGGAGAAGCAGGGTTGGAGGACTCACTTCCCGATTTCAAAACTTCCCGACGGCAATAACCACCCAGCCAGGTCCTCGCCGGACGGGCAGCGCGCCGGATTGACTAGGAGCAGAGTAAACCCGGGCGCAGGGGCCACCCAGCTGCTGGCGCCGCGGTCAGCCCGCCCGCTGGGCAGGGGCGGTCTTCATAGCAAGTGGCGCTGGGAGACGCTCGGCCACACGCAGAGGAATCCGGGACCCGCGCTGAATGCCACAGCAGAAACCAACTCACAACGACTGAGGACGGGAGGGGCCCCACACGAGGAAACTCTCAGAAGCCCAGAGCCTCCGTCCGACACGGCCTTATCGGCCGGGATGCCAGGAGACAGGCAGGGAGGCTGGCCTCCCTCTCGGCGGGCGGCCGTGCCCGGAGGACACCGCCCACAGAGCCGAGGGGCGGCCTCAGGGCAGAGTAACGCTGGCACGTCTGTATCGGGTAAGACCGTGGTCTGCAAACTCATCAGCCAGCAGAGCCAAACATCAACAGCACAACAATTGAAATTTCTTTGGAGAGCCAATTTTTTAAAACTTAAACCTCTTCTAACACCACTTCTTCAACATAGACTCACCCAGGCCATGGTATTTCGTGGAAGAGCCACACTCAAGGGGCCAAAGAGCCGCATGTGGCTCGGGAGCCGCAGTTTGCCGACCATGGGGATAAGGGGTTAACAGTCAGCGTATACTGGGAACTCCCACACTCGACAACAACAGAGAAGCACAGGACCCAGTGCTAACGCAGGCGGAGGACTTGAAGGCGGGCGAAGGACAGAGCCGCCGGCCCCGGAAGAGACGCTCCGGGTCACTGACCACGAAGGAAACGCCAACCGAACCCCCAGGAGAGCACCGGGCCCATCGGCACGGCCGCCGTGGAAAAGGGCAGCAGCCAGTGTGGGGAGAGGGGCGGAGGGGAGCCCGTGGCACTCTTCAGGGGAGCGCAGAGCGGAGTGGCCGCCGGGGAAAAGAGTGGCGGTTCACAAACCGTAAAATAGAATAAAAACAGAATCACCACCCGACGCAGCGCTTCCTCCGGGGCCCGCGCCCAGGAACCCAGAGCAGGCTCCCCGAGGAACACCGGACCCCAATTCCCCACAGCGTCACTCCAGACCCCACAGGCCAGCACCCGTCCCTCCACGCAGGGCTGGATAAGCAAACGCGGTGTCTGTATACGGGGGGTAGTTCCTCCTTCAAAGGAGGCCGTTCTGACATGGGCCACTGCCCGATGGCCCCCTAGCACGTGACGGCGAGTGGACAAATCCCGTGCAATCCCACGGCCAGGACCCAGCGGTGCCGCGCTCAGAGGCACAGGAAGCAGGAGGCGGCGCCAGGGGCTGAGGGAGGGAAAAGGTCGTTGTTGAACAGGATTGAATTTCCGTTTCGCAGGATGGAAGGTTCTGGAGATGGGTCACACCAGCATGAACGTACTCGGCACGGCCGAGCTGTGCACTTACAGACGGTGAGACGGTAAGTTCAGGGTATGGGTATTTTTCCACCATTAAACATTTAAAAAATGAGGCCCAGCCAAAGCAGCTCAGGGGGTGAGTGTCCACCATGAACCAGGAGGTCAGGGTTCAATTCCTGGTCAGGGCACATGCCCGGGTTGTGGGCTCCATCCCCGGTGTGGGGGGTGTAGGAGGCAGCCGATCAATGATTCTCTCATCATTGATTTTCCTCTCTCTCTCACTCTTCCTTCCTCTATGAAATCAACAAACTTGTTAGAAAAACATTTTTTTTAAATGAGAAAGAAATGGAAGCTGATATGCAGGGGAAGAAACGAATGAAGCAGAATTAGAGAGAGTTACAGAGGGGAGAAAGGGAGGCATCTTCCCACTCAGGACACCCCGGGCTCCTGCCCCCGATTCTGAAGACACCTCCACAGTCTAAGCACAAATCCGCCACGGCGTCCCCAGCCCCGGTGGGTTTCATGCCACCATGGGGGTCTGCACAGCCACCCGCGAGGAGGACAGCAAGGGACACGTAAAACGGCACATCCATCACATCCTTATGTGGCCAAGAGCTCGCTCGTGCCGAACGTGGAAACGCAGACCACGAGAATGGAGGCCCGGCCCCCAACGCAGTAGGTCCTGCCGGTGACATAACCTGTCTGGAGGGAGGCTGTCAGCTCCAAATCCACGCAGCGGACTCAGTGGCTTAGGGACGCGCCGGCCACACGGCAGCCGAAGTCTGTGCGTCTCACACGCGACCCGCTTCCAGCCTGGAAATTTACAGGCTCTGCCGCCGGCTGGGGAAGAGCTGGTGTTAATTAATGACCTCTCACCGGATCGATATCGCGAGGGATCGTTATTTAAGCTGCGGACGGACGGTAACCAGTCCCAGGGAATGTTTCCCGCTGAAACGCCGAGCCTCAGACTGAGTCACTGACTTAAACCTGAGGCGCAGCCCCATCGCAGACAAATGCTGAAAACGCTCCCCATCGGAGACTCGTTTTTAACAAAAATCCATACGCGAGGCAAACTCCGAATACAGATCGCACGGCCTTTATCCGGAGGAGGGACGGATTTCCGACGCCAGTGTGCGAGAAGACAGAGGTAAGTCCGTTGGAGCTAGCCGGGCCCATGTGGACGCCATTCCTGAGCAGGTCACAGCGTCCAGTCCCTCCCTCTGCTCTCCCCGGAGCTCTGCCCGGAGCCGGGCGTGCCTGGCAGGACAACAGAGTGAAGGCGGCCACAGCCAGCGTCAGCCGGACTCTGTGGGGGCCTGGGCCAGGGCTCCCCACGTGGATTCCCGGGGCAGTGCCACCCGAAACTTCTCACGTCGACTCTCGGCCCCTCCCTTGGAGACCCTGGGCTGCACCTCAGAGGCGGACGCCGGAACAGGTGCCCCCGGGGGTCCTGGTGGACATCCCCAAGAGCCAGCCAGCTGTCCCGAGTGGCGGAGAGAACGGGATGGGATTGCCATCGAACCTCACGTGTGGGCCCTAACCGGTGTGGCTCAGTGGATAGAGCGTTGGCCTGCGGACTGAAGGGTCCCGGGTTCGATTCCGATCAAGGGCATGTACCTTGGTTGCGGGCACATCCCCAGTAGGAGGTGTGCAGGAGGCAGCTGGTCGATGTTTCTAACGCTCTGTCCCTCCTCTCCTTTCCTCTCCACAAAAAAATCAATAAAATATATCTTTAAAAACAAACAAACAAACAGAAAACCTCCCGTGTGGAAGGCCGTGTGCCCACTCGTCAGCCTGCGGTCCGTGGGCACCGGTGGCCACGTGAGCCCACGTCACAGAACCACCTGCCGAGCCACAGGCCCTGAGAAATGACCAGCGGCGCGGCTGGAAGCCCCGACTCCGGAGGAGTCGTCACCGCAGCAGGTGCACAAGCAGGGGGTGCGGAGCGAGAACCAGATGCTCCAAGTGAGGCCCATTCTCAGCTCTCCGGACCGTGCCTGAGGGCTGACCCCGTGCCCGAGGGCGGACCCCGTGTCTGAGGGTGGACCCCATTCCTGAGGGCGGACCCCGTGCCTGAGGGTGGACCCCGTGCCTGAGGGCTGACCCCGTGCCTCAGGGCGGACCCCGTGCCTCAGGGCGGACCCCGTGCCTGAGGGCAGACCCCGTGCCTGAGGGCAGACCCTATGCCTGAGGGCAGGCCCCGTGCCTGAGGGTGAGGGCGGACCCCGTGCCTGAGGGCGGACCCCGTGCCTGAGGGCGGACCCCGTGCCTGAGGGCGGCATGCACAGACTAATGCAGCCAGGGAAGGCCTCCAGCTTGGGAGCCAGAGCCCAGCCCCGGGCCCAGAGCCTGGGAGGGCACAGCGGCCCCACAGCTGACGATGCCCGCTGTCCCCCTCCACCCTCCACCTGCGCCTGAGGCTCTTCCAGTTGCCGCCCGGTGATCTGGTGGCTCCCGCCGTTCCCGGAGAGAAGGTGCACCTCCCCTCAGCTAGCCAGCGAGCGGGACGGAGGACCTGAGATCTGAGCCCAGGCCCCGAGGCTCGCGGGCCATCGGCCTCCTTCCCAGAGAAAAGGCCATTAGTCACCGCATCCCCTCAGACCCGCGGCCAGACCCTGAATCCTCGGACGCTCCTCACCGCACAGCCCTCCCCCTGCCCGCCTCTCCTCCGCACATCGCCGCCGCCCTCCACGTCCTCCCCGTCCTTCCAGTCTGTCTGACAGCGCGGACAGAGACGTCCCGGGAGACCTGAGTCTTGGCAGCAGCCGCCTGCCCGCTGGCCGCGGTCCAGAGCCCCCTCCCGGGGCGGGAGAGGCGGCTGCCCGCGCAGAGAGCTCGGCCCGGCGGGGAGACGAGGCCGGGCCACCACCGGCTCGCAGGTGCTCTGAGCAGTCAGTGTGTGTGCGTGTGTGTGTGCGTGTGCACGTGTGTGTGTGTGTGTGTGTGTGTGTGTGTGTGTGTGTAGGGGGAGCGACAGGGGGCTGAGGTATCCCTTCCTCTCGCCTAGACCCGTGGTCGGCAAACTAGCTCACGAGCCACATGCAGCTCCCTGGCCCCTTGAGTATGGCTCTTTCACAAAACACCACGGCCTGGGCGGGTCTGTGTTGAAGAGATGGCGTTAGAAGGAGGCACTGGCCTGGGGTTTTCTTCCTGAGGGCTGTGTCTCAGCGCTGCCCCGCGGAGAGAGGGGTGGAGGGCAGCCCCGGCGCTGACAGCTGGCGGCAGCGCCCATGGCAAAGCCAGCGCGGCGCGTCCTCTGGGGAACGCAGAGCAGCGGGAGGAGACCGGGTCCTATGCAGGGACTCTGATCACACGTTAGATCACAGGCGCACACACAGAGCCCCGATTACACACCACGGCAGCCGGGTGCTCTCCCGGGGAAGGCGGCGTGCCCGCTCCCTGCCCGCCAACCACCGGCGGCGGGCGCCTTTCAGGGCCGGTCTGATGCCAGTGAAGTCCCCGATCCCGTCCCCGCTCGGAGGGAGCCACGGCGCCTCCGCAGGCCCTGGCTGCCGGTCTGTCCGAGCGTCCTCCCAGAAAGGCTGAAAGGCACTTTCCCTGGAGTGTCACTCAGACCCACCTTCCCCGCCATCTATTTATCACAGCGACAGGCAATTACGGTTTGATTAGCAAGTAATAAATGGCGCTCCTTCCCCGCGCATCCAGCAGAGGAGCGAGCAGGAGGCTTCCCGCGTGATTTACACGGAGGGGCGCTGGCTGGAGGGCGCTGGGCGCGGGCCAGGCGGCGGAACGTGGGCTGGAAACACGGAACCAGCGGGCGGCGGGCACGGAGGTCGTGGCTAAAGCCTCCTGCGTCGCATCGAGGGGGCCTCCCCAGCTCCCGGCTGCACCTCAGAATCCAGTCTGGTGTCCCCACTGTCCACGTTTAAAAATACCCTCACCAGGGATGTGCCGACTGATTTTTAGAGGAAGGGAGAGAGAGTAGAGAGGAGAGAGAGAGAGAGAGAGAGAGAGAGAGAGAGAGAGGAGAAAAAGGAGAAGAAAGAAGCATTGACCATTTGCCTCCTGCATGCACCCCAATGGGGGATGAAGCCTGCAACCTAGGACTGTGCCCTGACTGGGAATCGAACCTGCCACCTGTGAGTGCACGGGGATGACTCTCCACCTGACCACGCCACCCGGCCAGGGCGGTCCCAGGTTGTTCAAGGTTTCTGAATGGCAATCTTGGAAATGACTTAATGACAAAGAATAAAATAAAAACAGCTGCACTGCACGGAATAAAGCAAGTAACAATCCTCATCTGTGAATGCTCTAACAAGACACGGACAGGGAATGCAATCGTCCCCTTAGAGAAGGTAGAGGGCGACACTGGGCTTCAATACAAACATGAATTCCCCATAAGCGCGAGATGCCAATAGTTGAGTCACAGCTCCTCATCTGTTTGCATATACCATCGATCTTAATATCCAAACGCATTAGCTTCGCTCTTCGTGCTGATCAGAGCTGATGAATTTTCATAAGCATGTCCCGGGATCCAGTCACAGGACCGGAAGCTGCTGCCAATCGGCGGCGTGGCGTTGGCGAGGCGCCGTGGAGGGTTCTTCCAACCGGTCTGCACTGGCTGACAGGGTCTCCGGCAGTGCTGACAGGGTCTCAGTTGGATCCTGAGGCATCCTCGCTATGGGCATCCGGCCCCAGCCGCCCGCAGGCCCCCGGGGGCAGTGCCCTCAGGCCCCGAGCCAGCTCCCCATTCCCCCGAAGGCTGTTCATAGCGCCCCCCGTACCCCGAGATCCTGGCGCCTGTACAGCTCACTTCCCCGGGGGCGCCGCTTGGTGACATGAGCCTGTTCCAGCGGAATCCACCTGACTCTCCACATGGTTTAGGTTGAAAAGCAGAGAGAAAAGAGCAGCAAGGATGGACTGAAGACCTGCAAACAACAGCATGTTACCCACAGACTGGCGCTCTTTTCGGGGACCCTCCACTGCAGCCTCTTCTGTGATGGCCAGAAAGCTTCTTGTGCCAAGTGTGGAATTTGTCAAAACCCAACTCACCTTCTGACGTCAGGGCCACTGAACCCACAGAGCCTCCTGGCCCGCCTGCCCTTCACCTTGCAAAGGCCTCACACAAGGTCAAGGCCACCTTCACTCAAGGTCATTGCCAAGCCCTGGGTCTGCCTGTGCCCCTTATCTCTCCCCCCTCCCCGCACTCCCCATGCCCCTTCACCTCCCTGCTGGGACCAGGGCGTTCCCCTGCCAGTCAGATGCCCAGTGAGCTCTTCCCTAACGGAACTCGAACCAGAAAAACTAGTCCACAGCCAAGGGCCTGAGTGTCTGCTTTCCCCAATGCCTCCTCAGCCCCTTTGCAGGGACGGGCGGGGCCCAGAGGGGAGCCCCAGCGGAGTCCCTGAGGGAGCACTCATGGGGTTCGGGCTGCCACCAGCCCCCATCTTCCTCCCCGAAACACACCGGCACCCGGGAAGCGGCTCTGCAGCCAGATCGGATGGGGACCCTGCGACTCGTCTTTCCGTGGTCATTCGTAAACGTTTTCTGACGGCGAAGAGGCCACGTTTATCTCTGTTTCATGGATCGAATGTTTGGCATCCTCAAGTTTAAAAATTCCTCTCCTACTCTTACATTCATTGATGTTAGAGGGGAAGGAAGAGGGAGGCAGGAGATTGAAACATCAATGATGAGAGAGAACTCCTGCACGCCCACGCCCCCTTCTGGAGATCGAGCCCGCAACCCACGCACGTGCCCTAACCGGGAATCAAACCCGGGACCCTTCAGTCCTCAGGCCGATGCTCTGTCCACTGAGCCAAACTGGCTAGCGCCCTCTCCTACTCTTATGCCAAAGATAGCCTCTGATTTATTCTAACAGTTTTAAACTTTCACATTGTGCATTCAAATGCATGCTGCATTTCACATTCATTTTTAAAAGTAACGTACAAGGTCCAGGTCAAAGTTCTCCCCCTCTCCCCGTGGGCCAACTGCTCGGCCACCATTACCGTAAAGTCCGTCTCCCTTCACCGCCCCCCGCCCCCCGCACCTCTGTCAGAAAGCCGCTGGACGCGCTCCTCGGTCCGGCCCCGGGCCAGCGGCCAGCGCCCCTGCGACTGCCTCACAGATCGGTCCTTAACGACGGAGAGAGGAGGATCCATCCATTATTCTCTCCCACGATGGGATTCTGGGACCTTTGCCACGCACATACATCTCAGAACGGGACTGTCCATATCTACAGAGAAATGACTGGTTTTCGGATGCAAATTGCGTTAACCCGACAGATGGGCGTGGAGCAGCTGGGAGCAGCGCTGTTTCCGCGCCGGCCTCCTCGCGCCCGTTGCTATGCAGACGGGTGACTGGCCTCTGTGGTGACTCTTCATCCTGCAATCTTGCCGGGTCACTAATTAGCTGCGGGCTTGTGGTAAGTGTGTCTGGATGTTGTATGTTCAGAGCGAGGCATCTGAAAGCAGGAACAGTCTTACTCTTCCTTCGCCTGCCGCCGCCCTGTTCCCCGGCCTTACGGTGTTGGCAGGCACCGAGCTAAACACCGGGGGAGCCGTGCCGGCCTCGAGCCCTCCCGGAGTGGCACGCCGAGCCGCGTGGCCAGCACCAGGCCCTTGCTCCCCGCTCTCCTGTCTGGTACGCCCTCCTGGGGGTCAGCTGAAGGGCGGGTGGGGCCCCATCTTGATTTTGGTAAGTGATTATAGTTTCTCGTTGTGCACAGTTTTCTCAGTGGCTGCTTTAACTGTTATAATATGCACCTAGAACAGCCGTGGGCAATGTACGGCCCGCGGGCCGGATCCGGCCCGTTCGGCTGTCCTACCCAGGCCCGCGGATCAGAAAGAGTGGAGGAGGGTTCTCTTGCTCTCCCCTCCGCTCCTTCCCCAGAGTGCCAGCACGGTCAGGTTGCTTTTGTTCTGGCCCTCCGGTCCAGTTTAAGAGCCCATGGTGGCCCTGGAGTCAAAAACTTTGCCCACCCCTGACCTAGAACTTTCCACGGCCCGCATGTAAAAACATCCTACCGCTTCTACACGCGTGCCGGGACCCTCGCCCTCCCCCTTTCAGAGAGCAACGCCGCGCTCCCTCCCTCTCTGTAGGCCAGGCCCCCTCGGGGGTGGCATCCCTTTGTCCCTCACGTCGCAGACGTAGCTTCAGACCCCGACGCGAGGACAGGCCGCTGTGGCTTCACTGGATCCACCCCTGTCCTGCTTTCCTGTCCCAGCGGCAAACTCCCTCCCGACCCTTCCCTCTGCCGGGCGACCGACCCTTCCCTCTGCCGGGCGACCGATCCTTCCTTCTGCCGGGCGACCGATCCTTCCCTCTGCCGGTGACCGACCCTTCCCTCTGCCGGGCGGCCGGCCCGGGTCTGGCTGACCTCGGCCCACGCGCTCCGTCACGCCCAGTCACACTTCTGCCAACGCGGACACAGAAGCAGCGCCGGGCAGCTCCTTCTGCTTCTCAGTTTGAATGTTTTTCTTTTTCTTTACGTTTCTTACGTTTCACGATAACCTATCTGTCTGGGAATAGGTTTCTTTGACTTCATTTGGGATTTACTCAGCTCTAAAAAAAAAAAATTATTTATTGACTTATTTTTAATTTAATTTTTTTCCATATTCAGCTTCTTGAATCTCCATGTTTGTGGGTTTTTCCAGTCTGGGGGGGGGGTGGGGGTTTCAACCAACGTTTCTTTCTCAGACCCAGACCCCTCCGAGCAGGAAGCCCCCGTCGTGGATGGCAGATCCCTGGTTCTTGTCTCCAAGGCCCCGAGTTCTGCGGGGTTCAGGCCTCGTCGTCGCGGCTGCGGCTCGGGGTGTATGCCCGCTTCCTTCCCTGATAATACCCTGCAATTCACCCATTTGTGTTTCCTTCTTTTTAACATTCTCTTTGCTGAGGTTTTCCATTTCTTCGTCTGTTGAAAGAGGGATGAGGACCGCTGCGGAGGGGCTTGGTGCCGGCTGCGTTAAACCCGGGTCGGTGCGTCCAGCCCCTGCTCCCGTCCTGGCCCAGGCCTGGGGCCCGCGCTCCGTGGCCCCGGCATCTCCGTGGGAGGCGCCGCTCCTGTCTGGAGAGTTTACTCCGCAGCAGCTGGCAGGCTCCCGCCTACGGGTGCGGGTGTCCTTCTGACGGCACGTCCTTGTTCAGCTCCCGCGGTCCCGCTCTGTCCGCTCTGCCGCCGGTGGGGTCAGCGGCGCTGCGACCCGGGTGCGAGGCCGGGCTGCCTGGCCTCCGCTCAGCTCCGGCGGGGCCACCGGGGAGGTGCCACTTGGTCCGCCTTCTGTCCCGGGATCGATGGGAAATGCTGCTCAAACGGCTTCTGGCTTAATAACGTTTCTGGTTCGGAATCACATGCGTTAACTCATCTACAGCCTGCAGTTCATCTGCAAAGGTGACATAAAACCTGAAGTTTGCAACCCGATTTGAACAATTTATAACGGCGGCGTATTTGTGAGCAGAGTCCTTTAATTTCTCTCATTAACGGGTGCTAATTATATGGGCGATTATTCCGGAATCTGGCGAGCAATGAGGACAATTACAATCACGGCACCGGACAGACGCTAAGTCATCCCTGAGAGGTCGACCCAACCTAGAGACGGATGTCCTCGCCGCGTGCCTCTTCATTTATTTTTTATTTAATTGAGTTTTAATGCTACATAATATTGATTCACAACGTAAGAGATTAGAATAATCATCAATCTGGGCCCACGCTGCCTTCTCCCAAAGCCCATTTTAACGCCTGAAAATTGGTGCCATTTATTAATTTCATTGCATTTGGCACTTAATTAGAAGCCCTCGGCGTGTGAGGCTCACACACAAAACAACTCATTCTGGCACAACCGGGCCAGGGGGCCCTCCGAGCGCAAACCTCCGACAGCCGGTGCTCCGGCTGCAGGCGCAGCCTCGCCTTTAGAGAGAGCGCTCGGAGAGAAGTCCCGCAGCAGCCCCTGCCGCCAACTGGCGCATGCGTGGGCCCCGCTCTGTCTGCGGTCCGCTCTCCCGGAGGCCGGGCCCCCCTTGTCCCCGTTCGGGGATGGGTGAGGACATGCCCGCCTCGGGCCTGGGGTCCAGAGGGCGGGCTCGGCAGGGACCCGCTCTCCCGGTGAGAAACGCACTCGGTAAGGCACAACCCTTCTCCCAGGTTCGGAGGAACCGAGTCTCAGCCAGGGCCACCGACCAGCCACTGATTCCACAGCGAGTCCGAAGGGAAAAGGAGAGAAAGGTCCAGCAATCGCTTGGCAGTTTTATTCGCAAAGGTGATTCCCTCAGCCCAAACGGCCCCTCTTGGAGCCCCTTCCTCACCCTCAGCGTCACCCCCCCACACACACTCACACACACCGCTCTGCTCCCCAGGCACCGATGGCCGTGGGGAGCGTCTTGTGGACGGCGCCTGCCTCGCCACGCCAGCCCTCTGAGGGGGAGACCCCCTTTCCCGGTCTCTGAGGCACCCCCGTGTGTCCAGCGCCAGTCAACCGCTAACGGCAAGACAAGCAGTCCCGGATGCCAGAGGAGCCGGAGGGCAGGCCCGTGAACGAGAGGGCGTTCCCTGCCGGGGAAAGGGGCCGCCAAACATTTAGGAGCGTTGATGTTGTTTGAAAACGTCAAATCGTGCCGCTTCCCGCGACAAGACAGGAAGCACCGCCGCCTTCTCCAATGACACAACGTGAACCTCCGGACATACTCTCCCCCGTCTGAGCAACAGTAAAGATGGCTACTGGATTAGAGCTGATGAATTCACAGAGCGCCCCCGGAGAGCCCTGGAAATGGAATTTAATTCTGACGTTTGAAGCTGACGTGAATGTAAAAGCAGTTTTCAGACACACTCTCCGCTTCAGAGGACGTCTCTGCAGGACACGGGAAGCCACAGAGAAGGAGGCAGCCAGGCCGTTACCGACGACGCGCCGTCGCCGCCGCCGGGGGAGGACCGGGGCGTGGGAACGGGCAGCCACGTGCCGGGCAGAGCCCCTCAGGCCGGGCCACGTCCTCGGGCCGGCGCCCCAGCAGCCTCTCGTGCTTCCTCCCGCACGGCGGCCTGCTCCCTTCAGGACGGCAGAGCCCCCAAGGGCTGCTCGTCAGGGCCCCCTCGGAGCTGGGCAGCGGCCTGCGGTCCGGACGGACCACCCTGGGCCGGTTCCTCCACAGGAGGACGCAGAGGGGCCCAAAGGAAACTCCCACAGGCCACGTGTGGACAGAGGAATCGTCTCCCTGGGAGGCACACTCAGGGCTGCAGCAGCTAAGTCTGATGGATCCTCAGTGCGTGTCCAGGTTTTAAAAAAATATATTTTTATGGATGTCAGAGAGGAAGGAAGGGGGGAGAGAGACATGAGACATCAGTGATGAAAGAGAATCATGGACCGGCTGCCTCCTGCACGCCCCACACTGGGGATCGGCCCGCAACCCGGGCATGTGCCCTGACCGGGAACTGAACCCTGACCTGCAGGTTCACAGGTCGATGCTCAGCCCCTGAGCCACACCGGCCGGGCCGGCCGGTTTTCTCATGAGTCCGCCAAACCGTCTCGCAGACGGCGGCCCTCGGAGCCTGGGCCCCGGCTCCCCGGTCCGCCCTGGGATGCTCCACGTCACCACTTCTCTCTGTAGCGGGGCCGGCAGCTACCAGTGCCATCTCACCGTGGTTTCCACGGTCTCTCGTGGCTCATGGTGTTGACCGTCTCCTCACGGGCTCACTGGCACATCCCCGTTCATAACACGTCTACCCACAACTAGACCTGCTTAACTGCAGTGTTCCCTGCGCGTTCCGGACACGCATGCTTCCCCAGATGCGTGGCTGACAGACACCACCACCACCCCCCTGTCCTCCCGCGCCCTCACCGGGCTACTGGGCAGAGGGTGTTTTAAGATCTATCGATGGTTCTCTTTTCGGAGCCAGGCCTGCGGGGTGTGAGAACGCTCCCCCAGATCCCGGCCCCCAGACGTCTCCCCGATGTGTCCGCTGGGACATGGAGCAGTTTCCCCGTGTCACACGCACCTCCACGCGTCCGAGGTGCTTGTGGACCGGGAGTGGGCCAGGCCAGGTCAGGGGTCCTCTGCCTGTGGATGGGGCCGCCCCGCCCCGCCCCATCGGGGAGACTGTTCCTCTCCACGAGCTGCTTCTGGCCCTGTAGCCGCTCAGCGGCTGCCGGGTGGCTGCCTCTGCGCCCTCGTCCGCCCTGGGGTCCCTGTGTCCCCGCGCCGGGCCCAGAGCGCACACTGCAGCGGGACGGGGCAGCGCCAAACTGGGGAGAGGGACGCCCCCCGAGATCCTTCTGATCAAACTTGTCTCAGCTCCTTTGCTTCCCACACTTGAGGATCACCTTTCCGACACCTACAGAAATCTCGCTGAGGCTCTGACAGGAACTGCATTCTACCTGCACAGCGATTTGGGGGAAATTGACTGCTTTCGACCCAGGAACACGCCTGCCTCCCTGCATACACTTCGGGTCTCGGCTTCCTCTCACCCGCCCGCGTGGCTCTCAGCCTGAGGCCCCGGCCACGTTTTATTAGATTCACACTAATTCTTTTTCAAAGCAGCTGTGGAAAGTATTGCATTTTTTCACTGCAATTTCCATATGTTCTCCAGAAATGCCGTTGATGTTTATGTGTTGATCTGTGTCCTGTGACCTTGCTAAGCTTACTTAGAGTTTTTGTTGTGTGTTTTTTCTCACCAAAGCTGGGGTCCCCGCGTGGCTCTGGGGACACTCGGGGTGGAGGCTCCCCATTGCGGGGTGAGTGCACGCTCCGCGGTAGCCTCTGGGAGACCCCTGGGTGGGCGGGGTCTCCTGCACAGCCTCACAAACTGCGGGAGGGATCCTTGCCGCCACCGGGGGGGGGGGGGGGGTGAGAGTCCTGACCCCTCCCCGGGCCTCCTCTGGCCCGAGCCCAGGCGGGGGGGCGGGGGGGAGGACACCCCTGGGCAGTGCCAGCGGCAGCCCACCAGGTTTCTGTCTTGCTGGGTGGTCCCAAGGCTGAAAGAGCTGCTTTCTCGGAGACGTTCTTTCGTCTGTGCCCCTGGCACCTGGGTTTTCTCTGGCACCGGGTCCGGACAGTCGAGGCAAACAGGAAGCTCGGGGAGCCCCACACACGGCGTCCCGGGGCCCGAGCGTGGCCGTCTCCCTCCACCTGCAGCGTCCTGCTCGCTGTCCGGCCTCAGGGCCCTGGGCGTGCTCAGGCTCAGACGGAGGGACGGGGAAGCACGTCCAGCATCGTCCAGGGCAGCGGCCGCCAGCCGGGGTCCGTGCGGGCCGAGAGGCTGGGGACCGACCGCTGGGCCGGAGGCCGAGATGAGGAGGTGCCTGCCAGTCTCTCCTCCCCAGACGGAGGGTCCGCAGCAAGGCCCGGGCCATTAGCACAGAGGACGGGACACCGGGGAGCCCACTGCGGGTGATGTGGGGAGCGGGGTGCTGTGGGGAGCAGGGTGACGTGGGAAGCGGGGTGCTGTGGGGAGCGGGGTGCTGTGGGGAGCGGGGTGATGTGGGGAGCGGGGTGATGTGGGGAGCGGGGTGCTGTGGGGAGCAGGGTGACGTGGGAAGCGGGGTGCTGTGGGGAGCGGGGTGATGTGGGGAGCGGGGTGCTGTGGGGAGCAGGGTGACGTGGGGAGTGGGAACGGGTAAGGTATGGGCTGCTCTCCGAGTTCAGAAGTAAAACCAAGGCCCTCAGCGGTCTGCTTAGGGCAAAGGTCCTGGCGTCAGGCGGAGAGGATCAAGGAGGGGAACGGTGTCAGGAAAGGGGAGGATTAGAAGCTCGCTAACACCCCCGGCCTCCAGAACAGAGGGGACCTTCCGGAGGCCCGGTGTCCACCGCGAGCGGTGGGAGCGGAAGCCGCTCCCGTTAGCCGGACGTGGCGCGGGCCATGGGGGCGAGAGGAGGCCTGACTGCAGGGAAAAGGCAGAGGCAGCGCCCAGCAGCCCGGCTCCTGCGGCCCCTGCGCGTCCGGGCGGGCACCGCACCCGCTCATTCCCGATCCCCGCAGCCAGCCGGCCATGCCGGGCCGCGGCCCCGGCGCACCCCCTGCCTCCTTCCCGCAGGCCCAGGGAGAGCCACAGGGGGCCGGCGCCCCCTCCTCCCGCCCCCTGGTTTCACAGGACCTGGTGGGAGGCGGGCAGAGCAAACACATCTGGAGAAGGATTTCTTTCAGGGTCCGGGCCTTACACCGGGACCCCGAGGCTGCGCGGCCCTCCCGGGTCTCCCCTGGGCCCTAAGGCCCAGCCTGGCAGCCCGGCCGTGGTTGTGGGCACCAGCTGCTCGCTGAGGCTGGAAGTAAAACCAAAGACCTCAGCTTTTGCAACAACAGTTCTTTTTCCAGTTTCTTACCTAATGTCTGTCTCCCCCAAGCTGTGACACACGTTAGAGTAGGAACTATGGCCACCACGCTCACAGCCACAGCAGCCGCGGGGCCGGCGGCAGTGCCGGGGCCTGGAAACATTCATGAATTAATGAATACATGAGGAAGGGGAGGAGGCAGGGAGGGACGGAGGAAGGGATGAAGAAGGGAGAAATGGAGGGAAGGAAGGAAGGGAGGAGGGAGGGAGGAGGGAGAGAAGAAGGAGGAGGCAGTGGACAGCAAGGCATGGTGACTGACGGACTCAGAGCCCTCCTCGGCTTCTGAAGGGCGCCCCCCGGGCTAGCGGGCAGGGCTTACATCCACGCTGAGCACAGGAGTAGGGATGAAAAGCAGATGCGCCGAGACCCACCTCTTCCTGGTGATTGAGGGGAGAACGCCGAGGCCGTTTCCTGCCTGGCTTAACCCTCTGAGCACGGCGGCCGCGGGCCCGCAGGAACCGGCCTGACGCCCTGGGACGGGGCCGAGGACCGAGGTCACGGCAGGACAAGCAGCGAGGCCCGTCCACACGGGTCCTGTCAGGTAATCGTGTTTTTATTTCTCTGTGAAATACCATCCCGCGGAGAACATTCATCTTCCTCTCTCCGTGTGAATACCACTGCCTCCTGGGGAAGGTCCCCGAGGAGAGACGAGGTCACCTGCTCTCCGAGCCACGTCCACCCGGCCGCTCCCTGCCCCCCCCCCACCGCCGCGTGGGCGCAGCTTCGGGGGACGGGCTTCCCCAGCCCCAGGAAGCCGCGACCCTGACCCGAGGCCCAGGGCCAGCCGCCGCCGCCGCGGGGAGCCCACGCGCTGCCTGCTCTGCCTCCGGAGACAGGACACTCCGGGCGGGCGAGCGGCTTCCCGCACCACAGGCCGCACCGCCAAGCCCCCGCTTCCGTCCACTGAATGCGTGCCCGAGGGGAGGCGATTCCGCGTGGGGCACGGGTGTCGGTGCGAGAGAGACCGGCGTGCCCCCCGCTCCGGGAGAACACGGGAGGAGTGTTTCCACAGCGACGCAGCCTTCTTCCCGCCGCCGCCGCCGAGGACGGACCGCTCGCTGCCCGGGGCCCCGGGGCCCGAGTCTCCGGGAACGCGGCAGGCACGGCCCGCCTCCCGGGCCAGCGCGTGCGGGCTTTCCTTCCGACGTGTTTTGAGACCACACGTTACGAGAGCTGCAAAGTATCGCCTTTAAATTACGTTGTCTGGGGA
The DNA here is from genome assembly GCA_963924515.1 of Vespertilio murinus. Classification (NCBI taxonomy): domain Eukaryota; kingdom Metazoa; phylum Chordata; class Mammalia; order Chiroptera; family Vespertilionidae; genus Vespertilio; species Vespertilio murinus. Next base: position 1,442,320 of record OZ004708.1, on the reverse strand, counting down.
CTCGGGAAAACAAGCTGTTTGGCTTTTGTTGATGTAAAGTGTGTCTTGACCTCGCAGGGAAGCGTATAATCAGCCAGGAGAGATGCTGGTGCCATGCCACGCGGGGTCAGGGTAACGCGGGTTCTCACAAAGAGCCGCCGCCCCTCCCTGCACGGAGCCCGCGCCCGCCTCCCCTCCCCCCTACTCCCTCCCTCTCCCCAAGCTCCAGGCCCTGCCTTTGCTGCAAATGTTTCCGGAGCCTCTTCTTCCAGAGCTGGGGCTCACTGCTCCGACCTCCTGACCTGCTGACCTGCTAAGTAAGCTTCCTCTTCTTAAGGAGGAGGAGGAGGGAAGGAAGAGGGGGAGGAGGAGAGGAGAAGAGGGAGGAGGAGGAGGAGAACTGTTTTCCTATATCTAAACAAGACTGGCCATGACGCCTGCTTTTGCTATTCAGAGAGAGGAAGGCAGGGAGGGAGGGAGGGGGAGAGAGAGAAACATCGATTTTTTCCCCCGCTAATTTATGCATTCACCGGTTGCTCCTCCTACGTGTGCTGACCAGGGGTCGAACCTGCAACCTTGGCTCACGGGGACGACCCTGTACACATCCGAGCTCCTGGGCCGAGCGTGGCGATGGATCTGCGGTAGCTACATCGCGATCTCCTAGTTAGGTCAATACTGGTAAAGCTGCTCGATAACGATTTATCGGTTTTCTCTTTATCCTAAATGCCAGCAAAAGACACCGGCTATCCGGGGCTTACTGTCTGATTGACTACAAGTAAAATTTGAAAGACAAGCAACGTGAGCATTAGAAAAGGATGAGCCCTTGCCACCCTGGACATTAGCAATATGCCTCATGTGAATTATTTCAATTTGGGCCCAAAAAGTTACTATTTACTCATGGCCCTCAAAGAAAAAAATATATAGTAACAGTAAAAAAAAAAAAGTCAATATCGTATGATGGTTGAGACATAAGAATAATGTGTCGTTAAAATCTGGATTCCTGGCGATGGCGTGTGACGCGCAGGCAGCCAGCACCGGGCACGAGGTTAGCGTGGGCGGGGACACCGGAAGCACTGCGGGCGGTACCCAGGCTGGCCGTCCCGCTGCCGCCCCGGCCCCTCCCCGGCAGCGCAGCTCCGGGTGGAAGCCGGAACCCTCACAAAGAGCCCAGGCCTCCCTCGGCGTCTCCCTGAGGCAACGGTCTAAGCGCTGCACCAGCGCATTTGCCAGAGCAGTTAGCAAATGCACGTTGTAGTGTAAGCACGCAAATGCAAAACACTCATTTCCACCCAGATGGATCAAAACAAGTATTTCCAAACTGGAAACGTTTTTCTTCACAACAGAAACACATGTTCTGGCTGTCAGAAAAGATCTCCGTAAAACATGTTTTCGCAAAAGGTATTTAACTTGGCAAATGAGTGCGTGTGCAGACTCGGAACCAAAGAGGTTTAAAAGCATGAGTGCATTCATCAGGAAACGAACTTTAAGTAAAAATGATAACAATCAATTGCTTACTCAGCGGGAGGAGCTGAGCAAAAGCTTCCTTGTTATCAGCCACCTTAACCCCGGTGATTAGCGGGTAAGGAGTCTGCGGCCCGGAGAAGCCTGCAATTTGTCCAAAGGCTCGCAAATAGCAACAGGATTGTCCAAGGGCGGACGGCACTGAGTCCCGAGCAGCAGCAACCACAAACGCCCTTCCGGGCAGGACAACGGGTCCCCTCCTCCACACAATGCCATGTGCGGGCGCGTACAGACAGCGCGACTGAAACTTCGTGGCCCTCGCGCAGAAGTCGGTTTTCTGCCTGGGCGGGTCTATTCTGAAGAAGTGGTTCTAACGCCGAGCCACACTCAAGGGGCCAAAGAGCCGCATGTAGCTCACGAGCCGTGGCTTGCGGACCACTGTGCTAGCCCGTCCCCGGTACCTGGGAATGGGCATTTCGGTAGCAGTGCATGATGGGAAACAGTGCGCCCCGTGGGGACCGGACCTCTTCTCCCCTAACGCCTTCCGGACGGGTCCTGGCCGCTGCGGGTGGGCGGGCCTCCGTGGCTCCGCCCTGTCCCTGCTGAGCTCAGGGCGTCACGGCACACAGCCTGGGATCGGTGTCCGGTCCACGGACAGACGTGGGGGCTTTTTGGTTTGGGGCGACCACCAGACTGAACCGCTGGGGAGGCTGCTGAGTGGGCTCAGCCTTTGATGACGGAGGACTCCCACTCGGTCGTGAAATGTAATTCTCTTTACGCTTTGCCGAAATGGATTTGCTAACATTTCATTGATTTTTTTGTAACACAGGGCATGAGAGAGACTGGCCTACAGTTTTCTATCTTTTTGTGTTGTCTTCATCTGGTTTCACTATAAAAGTGATGACACCCGTCCTTGCGGAGTGAACTGGCAGGTGTTCGCCTCTCTTCGTGTCTTTGGAGGAGACTGGAAAGGGGTGTCCGGCTTCACGCGTTTGGTTGGATCCTCCCTCCAAACTCGAATCCGACGCAGTGACACAGGAAGCGGCGCGGGAACGCCTGTCCGGGCGCTGTCTTACGAATAACTACGTCCGGAAGGGTGCGGACGCTCGGCCGCGGCTCCTCTGGCGGCGTTCCGGAACTCCTCTCCGGAGCGGCCTCAGCACAGGGGCAGGTGCCTGCGCACAGACTGTGCGCACGGCTCCCGCCACCGCTCCGGTTTCTGCAGGATCTGGGACGACACCCGTCCTCTCCGGACGAGCCACTGTGTCTTCTCGGTCTTCACCGTCAGTCTTGCTACAGGTTTTTCAATTGGATGTTTTCAAAGAACTGGGCTTTTAAAAATTATTTCTGACAGTTTTCTATTTTCTGTGTCATCCATTTCTGCTCTTACCATCAGCGGCCCCTTCCTCGGGTTTGCTTGGGGTTTATGTTGCTCTGCTTTCTGTGGCCTCCGGAGGCGGGTTAGTGTGAGGACGGAGACTCCGCCCCTCCCCTAATGCAGCGCACCCCTCTCCGGCCGGACCGCCGCCCCTCGGACCCGCTCTCCTCGGCTGCCTTACTTCCATTCGCTCTGTTTGTCAGAAACTCCCTGGAGTCTCCTTTCTGAGCCGACAGCCCTGGGAAGTGTGTCGTTGGATTCCCGTGTTTGAGGATCTCCCTGCCATCTTCCGCTGTTTGTTTTTCACTCGATTCCGTGAAGGCCCGGAGATTCCCGTCTGATTTCAGCTCCTTTGGTTAGCGGGGTTAGCACAGCAGCCAGGCAACATCTGTCTTCGGGACGTTCCGGAGCTGACGGGGTGCCGCTCTGTTTCTGTGGGTGCAGAGCCTGCCTGCCAACGGCGTGCTCCCGGCTGAGCGTGCTCCCGCCTTCCTGAGCGTGCTCCCCACCCTCCTCTCCCGCCCCTCCCCAGGTCTTCACCGCACCACTGTCTGTCCATGGGGGATATATATATTTACATTCCTTGGTTATCTCTCCCCACCCCATCCCCTTCCCCCTGAAATCCATCCATCTGCTGCGTGCTTCCATGTCTCTGGATGTATTTTGTTCCCTAGATTCCGCATGTGAGTGAGGCCATGTGATGCTTACCTTTCTATGACTGGCTCATTTCACTTAGCATGCTGCTCCCCACGTCCCATTGGCTCGGAGGCAAGAGGCCCTTCTTCTCACGTCGTGTAAACGGGCCGTGGCTTCATCCCCTCATCTCTGATGGCCGCTCGGCTGTTTCCAGGTCTTAGCTCTTGTGAGCAATGCCACGAGCAGAGGGTGCATGTATTTTTTTTCTGACCGGTATTTCAGAACTCTTAATATATATATTCCTAGAAGTGGGATCACCGTGCCAATGGCAGCTCCGTTTCTAATTTTTTGAGGAAACGCCACACTGCTCTCCGCAGTGGCTGCTCCCGCCCGCATTCCCACCAGCAGTGGGTGCTCCCGCCTGCATTCCCTCCGCCTCCTCCCAGCGCCTGTGGGGTTGGCTGACGGGAGCCGCTCTGGCGGGGTGAGGTGACAGACACCTCACTGCCCCATTCCTCTGCATCTCTGATGTGTCCCCTCCTTCTGGGGGCTCTGTGCCTAGGCTCACCCCTTCCACAGGCACAGGGATGGCTCCGCAGAGCCTTAACGAATTCCAGAACTTCAAAGGTATGTAAAAGCTCCACCATCAAACAAACGTCCCTTTTGTCACCGGCTAGAACCTCCTGGAAAGAATCCTCGCCCTCCATACAAATTCCGCCGAGTTTCAATGGGATGAAAACGGCTTCGTTCCAGTTTCCGAGGACGACGTGCGACCATTTCGTCAGTAATGGCCTCCACGTTTAGGAAGAGGTGCTTAGAACGCGACGCTACGACACAGTCCCCAAACGAACCCTTTCTGTCGTTCTCGCCGGAAGTGGAATCCGTCGTCTGCCGAGTGACGGCGTGACCTGTGAGCACGCAGGCTCAGGGACAGTGGGCAGGAGCCCGAGCCCGGGGGCGGGGGCACCGGGGCCGTAGCAGACCTGTGGCCTCCGACACCGAGACACGGCTGCCAGGCACTGGACCAGGCGCCATCCAAACACAGAGTTCGGGGCCCTCACAGCGCGTGCAGCCGCCCGCGGGGCCCAGGCCAGCGGGATGCGGGTGCTGGTGCTTTCGTCCTAACACCTGAATGCCCACCGCCGTGGGGGCTCAGACACGGACTCGCTCGCTCTGGGATGACTGCTTATTAGTTATGGCACCGTTTTTCCACCTTCGCCCCCTGGACGTGCCCAGCGATCGCGAGGCGTTCAGAGGTTCTCATCGGCCTGATGAGTCTCCCGGGGAAGGGGGGTCGGAGCGAGCCGGTGAGGAGAAGGGAGGGAGCCTTTCAGAAAAGGAGGCTTTATTTCCTGTGCCTTCTCTCCTGGCGCCGTCTCACCCCCAGACACCCCCCGCCCTCCCCCGCTAATGAATGGGCCGTGGATGGCGAACGCTCCCCCAGGACCGGGCCGCGATGCTTCATTCGGCGGCACACATCCATTCTGCCGGCGCGGCCAATATCCTGTCTGCGGGAGGAGAGCCGGGCAGATAAAATCAATCCCCTTTGGAACTCATTTTCTGAAAAGCTCGGCGTGTCGTTGGAATTTAGAAACCACACTGCCTTTCAAACTGGTCGAATGCTACAGGAAGAAAAAAGGATCTTCGTATTTTAAAGTATTTATTTACCATCAGCAAGAGTTGCTCCACAGCCCAAAGAGCGACAAAGGAGAAAAAGTTTATCTTCCAACAATGCTAGAAGCAGCCAATGAAATCATTGGAAATCCTTCAACAAGAATGTCCGAAAGGTGCCCCCCAAAAGTTTCAGCTGTTTTGTGAGCTAGAATAGAGCTTTTACCCACCACCCACTGCGGCTCACAGGCGGGGCCAGGGGTGGGGACCAGTTAGCACAGGGTGCTCTCTGCACGCGCCAAGCTTCTAGATGTCTCTCCCTCCTGGCTGCCGCCTGCATCAGGCAGCTCTGGAGTCTGTCTGTCCATAGAGGACCGGGGGCTGAGGCAGGCACTGGCCTCCAGCGCACCCGCCTTCTTCCTCTGTGGGCCGATCTTTCTAACAACTTTTCGTTTTTCCCCAGAGTTCTCAGAGGGAGGATCCACTTAAGGAGTTTTCCACGCTGGCCGCCTGCAATGAGGCCCCGAGAGAGGGATTCCAGGTGCACGGGGTGCGGGGCAGGAGGTGCACCACCTGCTGGAGGAGGGCGAGCCTCGGAAGCCAGCGCCCTGGCCACAGGACCGGGTGGAAGCCATGCGGGGAAGCCCCCGCGCTCGCCAGCCACCCTAGACCTCCTCTCCATATCCTCCTGCCTCAACCCCACAGCCCTTCCGGTTAGACACACGGCCACGGCTCCACGGCCCCCATTCCCTTCCTTACACACACAGCCACGGCTCCACGGCCCCCATTCCCTTCCTTACACACACGGCCACGGCTCCACGGCCCCCATTCCCTTCCTTACACACACGGCCACGGCTCCACGGCCCCCATTCCCTTCCTTACACACATGACCACGGCTCCACGGCCCCCATTCCCTTCCTTATACACACGACCACGGCTCCACGGCCCCCATTCCCTTCCTTGCACACACAGCCACGGCTCCACGGCCCCCCATTTCCCTCCTTACACACATGGCCACGGCCCCACGGCCCCCATTCCCTTCCTTACACACACGGCCACGGCTCCACGGCCCCCATTCCCTTCCTTACACACACGGCCACTGATCCACGGCCCCCCATTCCCTTCCTTACACACATGGCCACGGCTCCACGGCCCCCATTCCCTTCCTTACACACATGGCCACGGCTCCACGGCCCCCATTCCCTTCCTTACACACACGGCCATGGCTCCCCGGCCCCCATTCCCTTCCTTACACACACGGCCACTGATCCACGGCCCCCCATTCCCTTCCTTACACACATGGCCATGGCTCCACGGCCCCCATTTCCCTCCTTACACACATGGCCACGGCTCCACGGCCCCCATTCCCTTCCTTACACACACGGCCACGGCCCCACGGCCCCCATTCCCTTCCTTACTCACATGACCATGGCTCCCTGGCCCCCCATTCCCTTCCTTACACACATGACCACTGATCCACGGCCCCCATTCCCTCCTTACACACATGACCAGTGCTCCATGGCCCCCCATTCCCTTCCTTACACACACGGCCACTGATCCACGGCCCCCATTCCCTTCCTTACACACACGGCCACTGCTCCACGGCCCCCATTCCCTTCCTTACACACACGGCCACTGATCCACGGCCCCCCATTCCCTTCCTTACACACACGGCCACAGCTCCACGGCCCCCATTTCCCTCCTTACACACATGGCCACGGCTCCACGGCCCCCATTCCCTTCCTTACACACATGGCCACGGCTCCACGGCCCCCATTCCCTTCCTTACACACACGGCCACGGCCCCACGGCCCCCATTCCCTTCCTTACACACATGGCCACGGCTCCACGGCCCCCATTCCCTTCCTTACACACACGGCCACGGCCCCACGGCCCCCATTCCCTTCCTTACTCACATGACCATGGCTCCCTGGCCCCCCATTCCCTTCCTTACACACATGACCACTGATCCACGGCCCCCATTCCCTCCTTACACACATGACCAGTGCTCCATGGCCCCCCATTCCCTTCCTTACACACACGGCCACTGATCCACGGCCCCCATTCCCTTCCTTACACACACGGCCACTGCTCCACGGCCCCCATTCCCTTCCTTACACACACGGCCACTGATCCACGGCCCCCCATTCCCTTCCTTACACACACGGCCACAGCTCCACGGCCCCCATTTCCCTCCTTACACACATGGCCACGGCTCCACGGCCCCCATTCCCTTCCTTACACACATGGCCACGGCTCCACGGCCCCCATTCCCTTCCTTACACACACGGCCACGGCCCCACGGCCCCCATTCCCTTCCTTACACACACGGCCACTGATCCACGGCCCCCCATTCCCTTCCTTACACATACGGCCACTGCTCCACGGCCCCCCCATTCCCTTCCTTACACACACAGCCATGGCTCCCCGGCCCCCCATTCCCTTCCTTACACACATGACCACGGCTCCACGGCCCCCCATTCCCTTCCTTACACACACAGCCACGGCTCCCCGGCCCCCATTCCCTTCCTTACACACACGGCCACTGCTCCACGGCCCCCATTCCCTTCCTTACACACACGGCCACTGCTCCCCGGCCCCCGTTCCCTTCCTTATACACACGACCACGGCTCCCCGGCCCCCATTCCCTTCCTTACACACACGGCCACTGCTCCACGGCCCCCATTCCCTTCCTTATACACACGACCACGGCTCCCCGGCCCCCATTCCCTTCCTTACACACACGACCACGGCTCCCCGGCCCCCATTCCCTTCCTTACACACACGGCCACGGCTCCACGGCCCCCATTCCCTTCCTTACACACACGACCACGGCTCCACGGCCCCCCATTCCCTTCCTTACACATGTGGCCATTGAAACATGCCCTCCAACCCTCAGGAATGAAGAACACTTCCTGGAGACCTCAGGAGACCTCACATCCCTCAGTATTATTAAGACCTTCTAGAAGCCACGATGACTTCAGAACAGCTATTTCTCATTTCCAAGGTCTTCAGCTGATCTCCTCAGATTCCTAAATGCAAACAGCAAGCAAACAAAAACCTTCCCCGCCTCACAAACATCATGAGGCTCAATTAAATTAGAAGGAAAATACGATGAAATGGTTTCATGATTTCCCACTGGTGTTATGGATTTCATTTCCTGCTCTTAATTCCTACTTAATTTCATTATAAAACTCAATGAAAACGCCTTAGATTTTTCACTACACTGTCTCCTTAAGGATTACCCTTTTTTCTGAATGACAAGAACAACAAAATGAAACACCTCTGGTTGGCTAACTAGCTGGAGAAAGACAAGTGCACTTCATATCATCATCAGCTCAGCCTTACATTTGTTAAAAGGGTCAGCAATAACCGCATCACCACACAGGCTCCGCGTTTCTCTCCTGTGCTGAGAAAAAAGAGTGGTGGCACAGTTTGTGCACGCGGCGCCCATCACCGGGAAAAGGCTAACAACCAGGCTTCATTCCCTGGGCAATAAAGGGGCATTATTCCATCTTCGGGGGATCTAAATGGGTTCCGTACCTTTCTTAGAATTCATGACTCTAAATGTTAGAAAAATGGCAAGAGATTTCTTTGATGTGCCTATAGCCATAAAACGGAGGGGGGGAAGGAGCCCAGAGAACATCAAGTCCGATTTCCACCGCACGGGGGAGGGACGGGCCCAGGCGGGACACTGCTGCACGTGAATGCAGGCACGGGCAGGGGCCAGGCCTTCCCTCCCGCCCCTGCCCACGCTCAGGGAGCACGCGCTGCCCACGGACGGCGCTGGGACGCCGCGGGAGGGGCCGGCTCGGGCCTCCCCGCCGGAGCTCGCACCTGCCTGCGGGCAGCCTCAGCCCCGGCCGGTGTAATGACCCCCGTGGTGACTGCTGCCGGAAGGGCACAGGCGCCCCGCGGAAGCAGATGGGGAGCACCCGAGACAGCTCCCTGGGACACGTGGCTTCTGAACCGAGCAGAGAGGGTGAGCACCTCATTCGCGGCACAAACCAGCCGGAAAGGGAAGCCTTACGCACGGCGGGCAGGCGTGACCTGGGACCGTCCTGGCCCCCAGGTGGCACCCTCCTGGAGCAGAAGACTGGGAGGGATCCGGGAAGAAGCAGGCTCCACGGGAGAAGCTGTGAGTCTGACAGTGAAGAACCCCAGGGGCGGCCACGGATCGCAGTGGCCGGGCCCGGGCCCGGGGAAGAGTTGACCGCCGGGGGAGGGAGATCTGGGAGATGATGGACACGTTTCATGTCTTGATTGTGGGGTGGGTCAGGGACTGCAGGTGGGGCCACACCCATTGAGCGGTGCACTAAAGGGGTCTTCACACCTTCCCTTCTAAAATGCAGGTCAGAGGACGTTCCCTCTGGGCAGAGGCTCGGGGAGGCAGACTTTCTTTCCTGAGGACACGGGTCTCCTGGTCATGAAACACGAAGCTCACGGTCACTGGCCGGGCAACAGGGGCTGCTCTTCGAGGCCATCGGGGACGGGGCCCCTCCCTGCCTGTCTCGCTCTGTCTCTCTCCCTCCCTCCGTCCCTCTCCCTCCCCCGCAGAGCGCTTCATGCCTCTCCTCCTGGCCCCCCCTCGCCCTCAGCAGAACTGCTGCCTCCTTGTACCGGCTCCTCTGGGCCCGCGGCTGTGGCTTTTCCAGAAACCGCCCCACGGGTGTGCCCGGCTGTCTCAGCGCGCTGTCTGCGCGGCCCGGTGGATGGCCAGCCGAAGGGCCGACGTCCGTCCGCTCTGATCGGAGCCCGCAGAGGCCAAGGGCGGAGGCGGTGGCTGCAGCGCCCGCCGGCAGGCAGTGGGACGTGAGACACGTCCTGGAGAGGGAGGAGTGAGCTGGGAAGATGCCGTGTGTGTCACCAAATAGGATTTATGAAAAGGTTTAATGGACCCGGGACAGATTAACCCAGACAGGAAAATGACATAATTAACCAAAAGTAAAGGCGTGAGGAGGCACAAGATGTGCTTCAAAAACAGCACGTGGCCTGCTCGGCCCCGGGGGAGGCTCCGCAGGCGGGATTAGAGCGGAGCCGGCGGGCGGGTGGGCGGGAGGCTGCGTCCACGGGGAGGAAGGCCGGCCAGCGGGCGGGGCGGGGAGGGGCTGGCAGCCCGGAGCCCGAGAACAGCCTGGGAAAGGCCCGGCCCTGGCAGCCGACTCCCTGCACCCGTCCTTCCCGATGAGGGGCTGTGGCTTCCCGGGTGGGGGCCAGGCTGGGTCAGCGCGTACCGGGGACAGATGTGCAGAGGCAGGGGCTGCCTCCGGGCCCGCCTGAGGGGCCCAGGGGCCTGGCTGCTGCGTGCAGACCGGGAGCCGCAGTGAGCCAGGGCGCGGTCCGCATCGCTGTGGTCGGTACAGGCTCCTACAGGCCCGGCTTTCCTCTGCACGGGAGCCGCTGAGGTGCCGCTGTGGCTCCCTGCACCCCCGGACGGGAAGGGGTGGTCCCCAGTAAGCGGGTGTGTAGCTCTCTCACCGCTCTCGGTCTTCTGAGAAGGACCAATTCCAGAATTCCCACAACATCCCCCCCCGCCCCCAGAAACAGGTGCACAAATAAGAGAGACGAACACACACGGTGTGGGTGGTGCGGCCGAGGCCCGATCTGGCCGTGGCAGAGCCACTGAGATCTGGATGTGGCAGAGCCACTGAGAGCCACTGGGCTGCCCCGCGGGATGCTCTCCGCTGGCCGAAGCTGTGCCAACCACAGAGGTGCCAGGGGCTCTGAACACCAGACAAACACACAGAGCTCAACCGTGGGTGAAAGAGGTGGCAGTGCGGCTTCGGCATTTAACATCAGCCCCGGGCGGTCCATCAGGCACTGCCGGTGCGGGGGGGGGGGGGAGGGGTGGAGGGGGAAGAGGGGGAGGACCCCCCAGGCAGGAATGCGGGGACAGCGGTGTGGGGGGCGCGATGGGGGAGAAGGAGGCAAGCACAGGACGTCCCGCATCCGCGGAGAAGCCCACGGGCACGGGGCGGGGCTCGGTGTGAGGGGGGCCATCAGGCTCTCAGGACAGGATTTCAGGGACCCTCCGGGCGCCGCGGACAAGGAGACGTGGACAGGGCTGTGGGCAGTGGCCACAGGGGACGAGGGGGGAGTTAACACAGTGGAAATCGGTTCTTCTCTGAACAGACGCCACACAGGCGTGAGAAAGCGCGCCAGAGCGACGAGAAGGACATGGCCAGCAGAGGACGTGTACTCAGCGCCCACAAAGAACGCCTGCCAACTCGTCAGGCAAACATAAAGAATCCAGGACAGGAAATGGGCGAACACAGGAGGGGCCACGCCACGGGCAAACATATAAGCACACACTGAGCCTCACTGAGCCCCGGGCACACCGGATAGAACCTCAGGGAGGTGCACCCCACCGGGTCCGTGGAAACGTGAACCCCACCATTCCCGGTGCCGCTGAGGTCGGAGCCCCCCCTCCGTGGGGTGGTGGCGTGCGGGCGGCTCCCCACGCGGGACCCACCAGGACGGGCCGGCCGGGGCGGGAGGCAGGTGCCCTGGGCGCGGGGCCCACGCGGCGGGCTGCTCACGGCGGCCCCACGCGAAGACGAGGCTAACGACCACGAACCACGGAGCCACAAACCGCGGCGAGTCACACAGTGAGAAGCCACGCGGCCCGGAGCCGCAGACGCAGTACGAACGCGGCCCGGAGGAGCCTCACAGACGTAACGCTGGGCCAGTCAAGCCGGGCACAGCGAATACCTTCTGTTGGGTCCTGCTGGCAGAGAACCACCAAAGCAGCAGACCCCGCAAGTGGTGAAACTCCGGGGAAAGCAGGAAGGCGTAGGTGAAGTCCAGTCTTCCGGGGGGGAGGGAGCGGGGGGTAGGTGGGTGTCGGTGGGAGGCGTGACTCTGGGGGCCAGGACGGGTGCTGGGGTCGGGGGCCAGCCTGTGGCCTATGACCAGCACCCCCGTCCTTCCTTCCCACGATGACAGTGGCCTGTCGCCAAGAGAGCCCGGGGGTCAGCGGGGCACTGCTCGGGCCTCTGCCCGCTCAGCAGCACAGACCGCTAGCGCCGCGGGCCCACGGCTCTCCGCCGCCGTGCAGACCGGCTTTCCCCCGGCCGTGGCGCTCAGCCTTCCCAACGCCCGGCCCTTTGATCCAGCTCCTCACTCGTGTGGTGGTGGCCCCGCCATAAAGCTATCTCCGTGGCTGCTTCTTAACTGTGATGTCGCTCCTGGTATGAATCGTAATGTGAATATCTGTGTTTTCCGATGGTCTCAGGTTCTACAGTCGCGACCCACAGGGTGAGAACCGCTAGCAGCGTCGCCCTAGACCAGTGTTTCCCAAACTTCTGACATAAGTGTACCCCTTCTATAATTTTCGTAACGCTGAGTACCCCTCGTTAAAAAAAAGGATGTATTTTAATAACAATAAAAATATATTCATTTTTTATTTTTTTGGTACATACACAGAATAACAATAAACGAAAAATAAACTTATTCATAATAAAATATAAATAAAAGTTATATTATAAATAACATTTATTTGCACACCGGACCATCTCACACCTCACAAGACTGACTTGACTTGACTCATGAGAACGTAGAATCAGGCATAGCTAAGCACGGTGCAGTGCATATCCCCACCACACTCCGGTGCAACGCGTACCCCACCAAACTCTTCCCGTACCCCTGGGGGTACACAAACCACACTTTGGGAAACACTGCCCTAGACCATCGGAAAACACAGATATTCACATTACGATTCACAACAGGAGCAACATTACAGTTATGAAGCCGCCACAGAGATAGCTTTATGGCGGGGCCGCCACCACACGAGCAGCTGTTGAAGGGCCGGCACCGGGAGGTGAGAGCCACGGCCTGGGGGACACAGGCAGCTGGACATGGCAGGTGTTTGCTCCCGCGGGGGCCCCAGGCCGGCATCGCTGTTTGCCTGGGGACTCAGAGGACTTCCAGTGCGAAACAGGGACAGTCCTGGGGAAACCGGACGAGGCGGTCCCCTGCAGGTCACACCCGCTCTCCTGTCAGTCCCGTGGTCTAACAGCGTCGTGACACATGGCGGACGGGTCGCGAGAATCCTCGTGTTATCGGTTCCGAGGCTTGTGGCCAATTATGAGAACTCCTGGCTTTTCACTGCTGTCATTTAGACAGAAACAGTGTAACAGAAAACACATGCGCTGAAGTTAAAAATTAGAAAAGGGACTAAAAGTGATTAGTCTCTTGTCACTAGTAATAAAAATAACGTTTTAGTATCAATTTGACATTTTGAAGTGCTCAGTAACCATGGGTAGTGACAAAGTACATGATAAGACTCGATGTATTTGCTGACAACTCATCAGATATTCCAAGTGAAAGTGATGAAAGCTTTGACAGCAGCAGTGACATAGTCATTCCTTCAAAAAGGCGAAAAATAGTCACTTCAAGCGATGCTGAACCTGAGAATTTGAACAACTCCACACGTGACTTTGAGTGTAATTTGCATCTTGGTTTCCGAGATAACGGTTGGTGCAAAGAGGACTTCCAACTTAACTCGGGAAGATTTGAAGGTAATTCTGGGGTTACAGCTATACCGTCTGATTCTAGGAACGTCATTGCAGTCACCAACTCGATTTTTGAAGACGATCTGTTTGGACTATTTTGTCATCGATCAAACATGTAATATAACCACGATTTGGGAAAGCACAAGATTTCAAAAGCAATAAAGCGGTCTCCGGTTACGCCAACAGATATGAAAAATCCTCAGGCCGTGGAGTGCTAACGGGCACATGCGGAGGGGCCCTCGGAGAGAACAGTGGTCTCCAAATCCCGTCCCAGCCGTTCCTGTGTTTCCTCAGACGACCAGGCTAAACCGGTTTTGAATGAATCTGACTTCCTGGCATTTCCATGACAACGCGGACACGGCTAACTCCTCATCCAGGCTGTTTAAAAGGCAACCTGTACGCGCCCACCGTATCAGTAGATTTCAGACAATATATACACCCGTGGGAGAGCGACCATTGTGTGGAGGCGGGATTCCCTGAGGGGACGCCTTCTGTGTCAGACTTACACCCCAGCCGGGATTCTTCAGCCCGGCGGGCTTGTAAGAACGGCGTGTGAGAGCACTGAGCCTGTGTGCAGTGTGGACACGGCACGGGTGAGGGGAAACGGACGACTGTCCTGTCACTGCTCGGCCGTATCTGGAGTAGGAGGCATCACATACGCCGAGGTACCTATTACAGCTGCAGGGACTTTATACGAAAAGAAATACCTTACTGAAGTTTGCAAAGTATGGACGGTAAGGGTAAGAGAAGAGACACGTGTTACATTTGCCAGCGTTGTTCAGTTCCACTTCATATTACAGTGTTTTACCACGTGTGCTACTTTAAAAAGACAGTAGCTTATAAGAACATGTAATAAATAACTTCGAAATGCGATGGGTATTTAATTTTAAAGCGAGCCTTTAACATTTATGGAAAACGTTTTTTTGTTCTCATTCAATAGAAACTTACCAGGCCACTGGGTAAAGCTAGCAATGAAACTACTGGTCCGCAGTGTGTTAATGACCTCAGCTCGGCCGATGCCTCCTGTGGAGACCTCTGTTCCCCCACAACCTCATCCGATGCCTCGCTGTGGAGACCCTCTGCTCCCGCACAACCTCATCCAATGCCTCGCTGTGGAGACCTCTGTTCCCATACTTGCCTCTAAGAGTGAACTTCGTGGAAAGTAACCCCGAGAACAAGCACAGCTCAAGAAGCTGTGCACAAGCACACAGTCCGCCTCCCTAACCCCTGGTTCAGTTACACACTCAGAAGAGGAAACTCAGTATCCAAGAGCTACATGTCCTCGTCACCCCGTGAATGAGAGAGACGGGTGTCCGCCTGTCTCCGCAGACCTTCCTCGGGCAGCAGCGTCACCCGCTGGCCGCGGTGAGTGCGGACGAGCCAAGGCCCTCCCCTGTGTAACGGCTGTGAGGGCTGGAGAGGCTTCCTCCACGTCACCCAGGGCCCAGGGCGAGCACACCCACACGGACCAGAATGCACTGCCCTAATCACGCATTCCTTCAAGTCCAAGGTGAAATCTGGGAGGCACCAGCTGTCCGACAGGGGTAACATGCATGCGCGCGCGCGCGCGCACACACACACACACACACACACACGTATGCTGCAGGCCCTTATAAAATGAATCCATGTGATACTGAAACACTTATGTTCTCAGTAACTGTTCTCCTCTGACCCCAGCCTGTGAGCTCCGACCGCCCAGCAGTCCTGGTCAGCTCCTACTTTGCTAGGGGCCTCAGGAAAGACAGCCTGGCTGCCATCTTACTAAACAGGGTCTTTTATTATTACTATTACTGTTATTATTATTATTATTGATTCCAGAGAGGAAGAGAGAGAGAGGGAGAGAAACGTCAATGAGAGAGCGTCATCAATGGCTGCTTCTGTACACCTCCTGGAGGTGGAGCCCAGAACCGGGGCGGGTGCCTGGCCTGGAATTGCGCTGTGACCTGCTGGTTGCTGGGTCGATGCTCAGCCCCTGAGCCACGCCCGCTGGGCTAACAGGGTCTGGAATGGGCAGATGGACTGTAGAGAGCAGTGGGCAGCGATGGCTTGCTCCTCCTGGACCAGGCGTAAGGGAAGGGACGGGGATTCTAGAGCCTCAGCCCCGCGCGGGAAAGGGCTCCGTGTCCTGGGCCGGGCAGGGCGTGGTGAGGAGGAGCACGTGCTGTGCTGGTCACGGTGGAAACCCGCGCTCGGCCACGGCTCACCCACCACCCACGGGGGCTGTGTCACGGCTGTTTCTTAGTCCCCTCTCGCCTCCTGCCACGGAGGACTAGGGTGCGGGTCCCGATAGAGCACTGTTTCCCAAAGTGTGGTACGCGTACCCCGAGGGGTACGGGAAGAGTCTGGTGGGGGTACGGCGTTGCACTGGAGTTTGGTGGGATATGCACTGCACCGTGCTTAGCTGCACCTAATTCTATGTTCTCATGAGTCAAGTCAAGACAGTCTTGTGAGGCGTGAGATGGTCCGGTGTGCAAATAAATGTTATTTATAATATAACTTTTGTTTATATTTTATTATGAATAATTTTATTTTTTGTGTATGTACCAAAAAATGAATATATTTTGATTGTTATTAAAATACATCCTTTTTTTTTTTTTGACGAGGGGTACTCAGTGTTATGAAAATTATAGAAGAGGTACACATATATCAAAAGTTTGGGAAACACTGCCTTAAAATAATACACCGTTAGAGGTTAATTCTATCACAACAAAACCAGGGGATTGGCAACAAAAGCAACAGCAACACATTTTTTTTTTTTTGCCTCAAGGGATCAAATAGCAAACAAACAGCCACACCCGAGGTGCATGAGAGCCACCGGGAGCCAGAGCACTGGGCGGCACATCCTACATAACACTAAGCTAAGATGCTAATCAGACTGATGGCAGAATGAACTTCTGGAACGACCTTCCAGACGACCTTCTGGAATGACCAGCGGGCAGGGCAGGGCTGCAGGGCCGGGAGGGCCTGCTCTCGCGAGAATTCCATGCATCGGGCCTCCAGTACGATTATAGGCATTCAAGTGCCTTCTGTTCATGATTGTCGCCATTTCAAAACATAATGTGGATACAGATTTAGGAGCTAAAATAGAGCAAGCTATGATTCAACAAACATATTCCAGGCTCGGCAACCTCAGAATTTATTGTTCATTAAAGCTGTATTTTAATTACCCTAGTTTTAATTAAGGTATTATGTCGAGCTGGTGAAATGCAATTATGGGCAACTGACTTGAGGTGTGTAATAGGCTAATATTTGAAAAGCGATGCATTATTATCGTCACGGCTCTGCTCACGCAAAATGAAGTGGTTTTCATTTTCCGATGAAAAATCGGTACGGAGGATGTTAAACCCTTGTCAGTGGAGTCAAATGCTCCATCGCCAACTGAAATGGAACCCAGTCATCCTGCCGCCTTCCCCGGGGCAGCCGGCTGGCCGGGAGGGTTCTCCAGGGCGGGTCTGCCTCTGCCCAGCGCGGTGGGCAGCGGGCGGCGGCCCGCACATGCCCGGCAAACAGCCCCGGAGAGAAGGCGCTGGGACGACCTTCCCAGCCCATCTGCACCGGCCGCCGCAGCCGCAGCCGCAGCCGGCTCTGGCCGCGCTCCCAAGGTGACCTCCACCAGCCGCGTGGCGCCGCCTGCACCCGAGAGCAAGGGACTTGCCGCGGCCATCGTCACGCCCCCGGAGCGGCTCTGGTCCGTCAGCGTTCTGCACGCGGCCACTGCGCATGGAGCTCCCGCTCCGGCCTCCGCTGTGGGATGGTCAGCGAGGACGGGACTCCTGAATGTGGTGAGGACGCCCACAGCGACCACCACCCAGGCTTCAGAAGCCAGCACTCGGAGGAGCCCACGGGGTCTGCACGGGAGCAGGGCGTCCTGGCCGAGGGCTCCAGCAGCCCCCCGCCCGGCCCCCCCTCCCCCCCGCCCCAGGTCCCGGCACGCGCCTGGCAGAGCCGTGCGGAGGGCGTGCGGGCGCAGGGGCCAGGGCTGCAGCGGGGACCCCTGCGGGCCGCTCTGGCCTTCGCTCCGTGGGAAAGGCAGGGCAGCTCGCACTGTTAGGCTGCTGTGAGGATCCAGCGGGCCACTGCGGGGAACACCTCCACGGGGCCAGGCACTCGGCGTTATTAATAGTCACTGTTATTAACGCCACCCGGGGCCGCGAGGGGATTGTGTGGAGTGAAAGAAGCCAGACACAACCCATTTCCTAGTCCACGGCCCCCTGACAAGAGATTCGGAGCCTCGGGGATGGACTCGATGAGGGGGTGGGATTGGGGGTGGGATTGGGGGTGGGATTGGGGGTGGGATTGGGGGTGGGGTGGCAGCCGCTGCAGGAGGGACCCTCCCTGGGTGGGTGAGCACAGCCACTTGCTCAGTCGCCCACCCCGAGCATAAGATCTGTGCATCGTGTGTGCACACTCTGATCAGGGAAGTGATCCTTAAAACGTCACCTGCAGAGCGAGGCCGCCCGACCACTCGATGCAGGTCCACCCTCCCTCTCTCTCTCTCAGTTCTCGCTCATCCGCCCACTTGATCCCCCATTCTCTCTGGACAGCATCCGGCTCCTCAAGCTGCTTCCGGACCGGACCCTGACTCACGACGGCAGCACCCCGAGCCGCGTTTCTGTCCCCGCAGCCAGGACAGGGCCCGGCACAAAGGAAGTGCCAGGAAGCATCTCAACGTACAGGTGAGAGCGAAGGCGGGTGCACTGGTGAGTGAGGGCGGGTGCACGGGTCAGAGCGAGGGTGGGGTATATGGGTAAGAAGAAGGTGGGTGCAGGGGTGAGAGTAAGGGGGGTTGTACGGGTGAGAGCGAGGGCAGGGTGCAGAACTGGCGGGGAGCTCACGCCCAGGGGCACCGCTGAGTGGAGGTCAGCCCACACACCCGGGAGGGAAGGCTCTGCCCCAGGGCAGCGCCGGTGGAGGAAAGGTCTGGAGTCACATCTCTACTTACGAGCGTGTCTCTGCCCACACGTCTAGAACCCTCCTCAGCAGTCACATGCCTACACAGCAACAGGAGAGCTTAGAAGCACGTGACTTGGAAGGTCCCGCTAACTGTGAAACATCGCCATAACCGGCTCTCCGGTCAGGCGGTCAGTGGTGGCCGCCACGCCCGGTGCTGGCCTCCACTCGTCCTCTCAGCAGCTGGTGTGGGCGCGGTGAGGTCATGGACGTGCCCGCCTGTCAGCGTGACCAGCCGAGGCCGCTGGACGCTGCTGGCGGCCCTGACTCCACAGCCCGGACCCCCGGCCGCTGTCCGCCGGGCGCCGCGGTTAGAACCCCGACCGCAGCCGCGGGCCTGGGGGAGGCCGTGCCGCCGCGGAGCAATCGGAGCGCCAGACCGTAATGAGGCGGAGGCACGGCTCTCAGAGGCCGTGTGGCCTCACCGCTCCCGGCGGAACTCTGCCTCCCGGGAGGCCCGCGGCGCTGCCCCGCGTTCCACCCTGTGAGGAATGATGGGGAACGGCGGACACAGACCTCCCGAGGGAGCGCGGAGCAGTTTTAGCATCAAATTAGCCTCCGAGCCTCGGGACGCGGCGGTCCTCCCTCTGAAGTGCAAAGACAGCAGCTCCTCAGAGAGCAAACACACATTTTTTCATCAGCTCGCACAGCAAACCTACAATTACCTCCTCAGAGTCCCGAGCACCGCAGATTCTCGCTCTTCCTCCCGGTTCCCTCCCAAGCCAGACGCCCCGCTGAGGGCCGCTCCGGGTTTGTTCGGCTCCCGCTGGTGAGGAGCTCGCAGGTGGCCGGTGCCTGCGCCGGTGCCAAGCACGGAGTCTGCCACGCGCGGCCTGTGCGCCGCCCGCGGTTCCCCCCCTCAGGTCTCTGCTGCCATTTCTCCGCACCGTCCCCCCTCCTCCAGCCGAGTCCCCCTCAGGAGCAGAGGCCGCCGTGGGTGGGTGCCGGGGAGCACACGGCGATCACCGCACCTCTGGCTGCCACCCGCCGGGCCGGGCGCCGGTTCCCCTCCACAGGGAGAGCCCTTCTCCGTCCACCGCCGACCCACCACGCCGCCCTCAGCGGGAAGCAGCGCTGCCCTCTCTCTGCCACGCTTCCTGTCCTCAGGGACCACCAGACCCCGTACGGAGGGTCCCGGTGCCACGCGGGCACACTCCGTGGTGACGTGGGCACTGTGCGTGCCTGGGCCTCCCGGTAACCCCCCTAACCGGTGGCATTCACGTTGAAAGCCGGCGTTCCGGGAAAGGGGAGATGAGAGACTAAAAACTGAGAGAGAAGCCCGAGGCCACCGGCCAGGGAGGCGGAAGCAGCGGATGCCGGGGGAGTCGGCAGGCCTGGTTTGAACCCGGGCCTCCGGTGCCAGCTCCGCGCCCGTGGGAGGGCTTTGCCATCTCCCACTCCAGCTCCGAGCGGAGCCAGTCGGCCGCGCCCAGAGGCACCACCAGGCTGGGGAGGGGGGTCTGAAGGAGGACCGAGCAGTAACAGCTGCTGGAGGACAGTCAGGGCCGTGCTCTCGCTCCGCACGGCAGCCAACACCAGCCTTACTGCTTCCCTCGGAATGAAAGGACGTCAGTTAACTGTGAGCTGGACCGACTGTCCCAGGTCGTGGTGATGCTGCAGGGTGGGGAGGGGCAGGAGGTGAGGCTCCTCCCCGGCGGACAGCGGAGCCGGGGCGCTGACCTCGGACGCCAGGGTAGAGCAGGAGCAGAGCCTGCCCTGCCTCACGCCGTGCCACACGCCTGGGTCCAACGTCCGGCCCTCTGGGGGCCAGACAGACCCGTGGCTGGCTCTGAGTGCCCAGCCTGCGGCCCCCGGCTCAGAGTGCCCCTCCACCCTCGGCCCGCGGCTGAACTCTCGGGATGGCCAGCAGCGCCTCTGAAGCACGGCCACGCGCAGCGACCACGGGCGGCGACCACGCGCGGGCTGGTTTATGCCACCCGCACGGCAGGCGCTTCACGGATGTGGGGAGAGGAAGCACGGAGATATGACGCCGAGGGGCCTGGCGGACGTGTGCGCACCCGGCACCAGCCTCCGGCCTCTCAGTAAGGGCGCCTGTGTGTCCTCGGGACGGGGATGAGGCCGCTCCGGCCGGGCGGGCCGTGGACAGAGGCGGCACTGGCTGAGCCGCAGCAGCGTCTGGGCGCGGTCAGCTCCGGGAATTCACCGCCCTCGGCGGGCATTTGCAGGGGAAGAACCGAGCTGATGGGGTTGGGAGCTATTTCATTCCGTGCCCTCTAGTCCTCCTTGGGCCCACACAAGTGACCACACTTCTCTGCTGCCGACTTAGAATTCTCCTGCCTCCAGGACGGCGCCCCTCCCCTCCCGTGGAAGCTCTGGTGCTTGAGAGGAGCCTGTGTGGACCCGCTCCCTCGGGCACCAGCTCTTCCCACGGCTCTCTCGGCCCGGCCCCGCCGCGCTGCGCTGGACACGAGGCTGCCCCTCACTCTGCTTCACCCCCTGCGGAGCGCCGTGATGGCCGGAACGGGTGCAGAGGGGGAGGCGCCCGGTGGCTTTCCGTGGAATAAAAGGCAGGACAGCCGCCATCCCATTCCCACGGTAACCGGTCTTACCGGAGCCTTACACCACGGCTCTCACGCAGACAGCGTACGGCCTTTCAGGATTACCCCGGGTGGTCATCTCCGAGCCCGTCCCATCTGGTGTGGCCGCCCGCCCCGCGCGGAGAACGCCCCGTCAGGGACATATGCCCGCGCGCTCCGGAATCACTTAGAGCTCAGGGCAGGCTGTGGGGCCGGCCGGAGCACCTTGAAATAATGCTTAACTAATCACAAAGCGGCCATTCCGCAATAGGTGAGCGGGCCACTAATTAGACGGAGGCAATAAAAGTGCCACGGCAGGATGGAGGGACAGAGAGAAATGCGCAGCAATTACTGCTTGATCGTCAGCGGGAGCGGCGCCCAGCACGGCTCATGAAGCCGGAGACGCCCACAGCGCCGAGGGCCAGCTCTCCGCCTTCGGTGCGGGGAGCCGGCCACACGCAGGCTGGCCCGGCGTCGCCAAGAGTCGGCCGCAAAGGGAGCCGTGGCCCTAAGGGGCGGGGAAGGGCGGCGGCAAGCTGAAGAATCACGGTACCTGCTTTCATTTAAAAAAAAAAAAAAAAAAATATATATATATATAACAATTGATGTCAGAGAGTTAGGGAGAGGGAGAGAGAGAAACATCAGCGATGAGAGAGAACCACAAACTGGCTGCCTCCTGCGCGCCCCACACTGGGGATGGAGCCCACAACCTGGGCCTGTGCCCTTGACCGGAATCCAACCGTGACCTCCTGGTTCACAGGTCAACGCTCAGCCACCGAGGCCGCGGGCCCGGCGGTCCCTGGCTTCTTAAGGCAGCACGTGCCCCGCCAGGCCAGGCCGATGCTCGCGCAGGCCGGGCGGCTGGGCTGGGGCACCTTTCCAGCGCTCGGCGTGAACGCGACGTGTGAATGGCCCAGCAGGCAGCGCTGCACGGTAAGGGGGACGCCGGGGGACTCACATTCTGTCGCTGGGAACGATCTTGTGTCCTTCTCGGAACCAGGTCACCTGGGGCCGGGGGTGGCTGCGGACGGGCGGCAGGTCCAGGACGGCCGCCCGGCCCTCGGGCACCGTCTTCCTCTGCTCTCCGGCCAGGAAGTCCCCCAGATCTGCAGAGACAGGTCAGGCCTCAGGTTCTAGAAAGCTCTTTCTGAGGGGTGGACCCCGGTGGAGATAACTGCGTTTCACAGCATCCCCGACGAGGTGACGAGGGGCAGAGGAGGGCTCAGCCGGCGCTGATGGTGCCGGCTGCGGGGAGAGGCCCCAGGCGGGCGAGGTGCCCACGGCCAGGTGCCCACAAGCGCCGTCCGCGGCCTCGCCCGCGCTCTGTGCTGCGGCAGCAGGAGCGTCTCTCACCCTCTGCCCGGACCAGCTCTGAAAGCTTCCTGAGCCACACGGGCCGGCGGCCCACACTGACACTGACACCGACACAGTGCCCTCAGCCGGCTCCCGCTCCCGAAGCCACCACGCTGGTTTCCCCATGGCCTCCGGAGCCCCCTCTCACTCTCCTCCCCTTCGTCCTGGGGCCACTGCTCCCTCAAAGATCGGCAAACTCATCAGCCAACAGAGCCAAATACCAACAGCACAACTATTGACATTTCTTTGGAGAGGCACATTTTTTAAACTTAAACTTCTTCTAATGCCACTTCTTCAACATAGACTCGCCCAGGCCGTGGTGTTTTGTGGAAGAGCCACACTCAAGGGGCCAGAGAGCCAGCCGCATGTGGCTCGTGAGCCGCAGTTTGCCGACCATGGTCCTGGGGGGAGCCGTTTGCTAGCCCTGGCCACCCTCAGGGGCTCTCCCGGCCCCGCGCTGGCGCAGTGTGGGCAGGCGGGAGTTCCGGTCTGCGCCCGTGTCCCATTAGAAAGCGAGGCCCGGGAGAACCAGCGTTAGCACACGGTGTAAGGGCCAATGTTTAAATTAGGGACACTGGAACCTTCTGAAGGATTAGGCACACGTATGTGTATGTGCGTGGATATAACATATTTACTACATCTGTCGGAGCATACAGGAATTTGCAACAGAATATCTCTATTATCAATGGCTTTTTTATTCAAGAGAAATTACTTCCTGTATCATAAGCAGCATTTAATAGTCTATGGAAACGACACACAGGTTAGGAAAGCAGTTGTGGTTATTTTAAAGTAAGACTTGTTATCCAAGAGCAGGAGAAAACAGAGGTAAGAGAAAACGTAGGAGATAAATAATCAAGCAAGGAAAAGTCCAAAATTTAATTTTACAAAATAGAACTTCCTGGATTATCATAAACTCCAAGCTGTTAACTTATTCAAATGCCTGGGATATGACTTCATTTATTACCAGAGGCCCGGTGCATGAAATTCATGTAGGCGGGGAGGAGGTGTCCTCAGCCCGGCCTGCACCCTCTCCAGTCTGGGACATCCCTCTCACAATTTGGGACTGCTGGCTCCCAACTGCTTGCCTGCCTGCCTGCCTAATCACCCCCTAACTACTTCCCTGCCGGCCTGATCACCCCCTAACTTCTCTCCCCTGCACCGGGCTGATCTTGCCGCTAACTGCTTGCTCCCATGCCAGCCTGGTCACCTCTAACCTCCTCTGCCGTGGCTCCCACGACCGTGGCTTTGTCTGGAAGGAAGTCGGACGTCTGGAAGCTGGCCGGTCGACCCATCTAATTAGCATATTACCCTTTTGTTAGTATAGATGTTTTCAATTTTTCCACTGAAAAAAGTTCTAAACAGTTCGTTCTGCAGACAGACTTCCCCACGAGTCAGAAAGGTTGCTGCCTCCTGGGCGCGGAAGACAGAGCGGGCCCGGGTGAGAGCTGCACTCCGTCCCCAGCCGCCAGGGCCCAGGAAAGCAGCTGGGAGCCGCTCCGCTTCCTGCAGGACACGGAGCCCTGCGGGCCGTGGCTGCGGGCAGAACAACGGGGAGACGGCGGCCCCCACGGCTCAGCACAGACCCGCCAGGAGCTGTGGGGTTCCCTCCCCGGCCTCTGTCAGGACGCGTCGGGGTGGAATTTAATGTTTCATCGCGCCCTTTGCTTTCTTTGAAAGGAAGAGACATCTGGGAGCAGACAGGCCACCAGAGATGGAGGGGACCTGTCACAGGTTACAGGCTAGAAAAGTACTGACTGCTGTAAACTAATGCTCCCCGGGTTGACTCCTGGCTCCCCTGGAATTCCAGCTCCTACTTTCAAAGTTTCCTTCTTCGCAATGGCCCGCCCTACAGGACTCACTAACCCCACGGGACTCACTAACTAACCCCACAGGACTAACTAACTAACCCCACAGGACTAACTAACTAACCCCACAGGATTAACTAACCCCACAGGACTGACTCACTAACCCCACAGGACTAACTAACCCCACAGGACTCACTAACCCCACAGGACTAACTAACTAACCCCACAGGACTAACTAACTAACCCCTCAGGATTAACGAGCCCACTGTCACGTTAACCCACCCGGGACGTGATGAGCCACGGGCTCTGGTCCTGCAGCTCAAGGGTCCTGAACACCTCATCATTGCAAGGACAGACTCTAACTCGATGAAATGTCACCGAATCGGGTTTAATTTTTTATTTTAAAAGCACCGAATCTGAATATAACGAAAGCTAAGAGCAGCTAAGTAATTCACAAAACAGAAGGCAGCCTGTTCTGCCTTTTATTTTCTTCTTCACCCTCCACTGTGCTTGCTGGGCCCCCGACCGATCGGCTGAACTGAAAAAGTGCCCTTCGCCTCATCGGCCCCATCGCCATCGGCCCAGCCACCCCGCAACGTCCCCCTCTCTCCACCTTCTCAGCAGGGACCCTATTCCGAGCGGGACCCGAGACAGAAGCCCAGCCCGAGGCGGCCGGCGGTGGCTGACGGCACCCCACCGGCTCACGGAACCTGGCGACCCCGTGGACACGTACATGCGACGTGGACTTCCGTTCTTCTCTGCAGCAGCGCGCCCCGCCGGTTCCGCACCACGCAGCGGTAGAAGCCGGCGTCCTGCGGCCGCAGCGCCGGGATCACGTACCTGCGGACACGGACACAGGCGTTAGCGGCGCCCCCACAGCAGCCCTCGCTCCCTAAGACCCGGAGCCCCCCAAGACCTGTCTGACAAAGAGCCTCCCTGCACTGCCCCCAGCAGCACGCCTGCCGCCCCCGAGATCTGACTGAGGATCACTCCATCGGTCTCCGTCTCCCGCTCCGGCTGTAACCCCAGACACGGGTTTCAGATCTGCCACGTCCACCCCCGGCCTGTGGTGCGGCCACAGGGCCACGCACGCGGAGACGGCCCCCGTGGTGGGAGGAGCGCAATGCAAAGAGCCAACAAGGCTGCGGTCAGCTGGTCGACAAGGCCAGCAAGCGGTGCATCCCGCCGCCCGGGTCCACGCTCTCCTTTCCTCCTCCTCCTGGCCCAGCGTTCTCGTTAACCCTCTCCGGAGGCCCAGCGGGCATCCCATTGGTGCCTCCACCCCGTGACGGTGAGCAACCATCCTCCCAATCAGCGCCTTTCAGAGACCGGCAGCGAAGTTTATAGGAAAGGCGGAGAGAAGACACAGTGCCCATAAAAGCCTGCTTTAGGGTCACTGCTAGTTTGATCACCGAGGGTGTTTTGAAACCGAGAGCAAATGGGATAAAGAGCCCAGAACCACTGAGGGGGAGCCCGACGGCTCCGGGCCACGCCGTCCACGCCGCGTGAGCGCTTTCGCGGGCATCTAGGCCGCGCTCCCAACGAACAGAGAACAGTGGTGCGGTCTGGGCCTCAGCACGTTGCACACGCGGAAGCGTCTGCCACAGGAAGAGGAGGGCTGAGCCCAGGACCGCGGCCTGTTTTCCCAAAAAGAGAAGTGTGTGTGTGTGTGTGGGGGGGTGCACCCCGGCTGAGAAGAGGCTGGTCCTGGGCATCTCGGCCTAAGGCTGGCGCCTCTTGCCCGCCGGCGGGGCTCCGTGGCTGAGCGTGGACCTAGGAGCCAGGAGGTCACGGTCTGATTCCGGGTCAGGGCACATGCCCGGGTTGTGGGCTGGATCCCCAGTGGGGGGGCGTGCAGGAGGCAACGGACCAATGATTCTCTCTCATCTTGGCTGTTCCTATCTCTCCCTCTCCTTTCCTCTCGGAAACCTATAAAAAGAAGACCACCTCTTACACCGTGTGGTCAGAGAACCTAACGCCGGTGGGAGGCGCCACATGTGGGATGGTGATGTGCTCAGCTCCTAAGGACGCCTGGGAGTCACTCACATTCACCTACCGGCCCACCCCTTACTCAGCGTGTCCAGTCAGTCAACCCCAAAAAGGAATGATAGGCATAGTCTTTAAGCGGGGGAAAAACAAAACAAAACATTTGGGCCATACAGCTAATCCAGTACTAAGCCAATATTAATCAAAGTATGTTTTCCCTCTGATAACCATCTAGAGATCCCATGGCGAGATTAATAGAATCTTTTGTGAGGAAAATATTGCTGTTTTAATACTCAATATTTCATTCTTTCCTGAGGAATGGTTTACCTCAAATAAAAAAATAATTAGTGCATATAAATCAGAATAATACTGAACAGAACACACAGAGTCGGTGCCATTTAAATTACAAATAAAAACGAGACGGATGAGGGGTTTTTATTGTGTTCTGAGACTCTGAGGAGGAGGAGTTTTGAGACTGCATTAAAACAAAGTCAGCGGCAGTTTTTGGGAAAGAAACAGCAGTCATGAGAGCAGGGATTTGAAAAACCATAAGAACAGCGCTGTCACTGCAGCGTCACCATTTTTATAGCATCGGCATCATGCTGTTTCCCTTTTGGAGGAACCTTAGCTAGCTGCTCCGTTCTGGTGAATGTCTGTCGTGCGCCTACGTGCGGGGGCACAGACTCAGCTCTGCTTCCAAACATCGGGGAGAGTCAGACAACACGAGAGTCAGGCATGCTGTTCTGCACAGATCTCCCGTCTGTCTCCCCCTCACGGGGGAAAACATACACAGAGAGGTTGCCGAGTGCTCCCACCCATTACGGAATCTCCCACACACACCACGGTCGCCCGGCAGACGGGGATGCTCAGCGCCAGCCCGCTGCTGATCGGCACACGGGCTTAAGCAGAGAGAAGTTTCCCGGCTCTTTACAAGCAACTACGGTGGCATCTCAGCACCAGACGCCACAGAAACGCAGAAACCGCCGCTCCGGTTCCGAGTAAACCCGGCAGGGAACGTCCGTGTTCACTCATCACAGCGGAATTCTGCCAGGCTGCCGGCCGGTGTGGCGCAGCGGCTGAGCCCCAACCCAGGACCCAGGAGGTTGAGGTTCAGTTCCGGGTCGGGGCACGTGCCCGGGGTGCGGTCTCCATCCCCAGTAGGAGGCTGCCGGTCAATGATTCTCTCTCCTTTCCTCTCTGAAATCAATAATATATATATATATCCTGCTGGGCTAAGAGAACAGTGTCCAGGCCGGTTCATCACCAGGAAGAGTAAACTGAAGAAAACCCAACAAAACCTTGGCTCCTGTGCGCCGCGGTCCCGCTGGCTGCCCACACCTGTTGCTGGTGCCGCCTCTCTCTCACCTGCTGGTGGCGCCGTCCCTGCTCGCACCCACTCCACGCCGCGGTCAGCGGGTGCCAGCAGGGCCGGTGCCCTCAGCGAGTGGGAGCAGCGGCAGCGGCGGGAGCGGGGCTGCCAGCAGACAGGGGACCGGGGCTGCGGCGGGAGGGGCGGGGCGGGGCGCAAAGGGTGGACCAAGACCCACCCCCGTGCCTACTGCAGCCGCGAGGCTGACAGCTCCTGTCAAGGTGCACCGATTCCTGCACGGGGTCCCTCAGTTCTTATGAAGGTGATTTCCAGGCATCGAATAACTTTTATTGATTTATGACATTTTTTTATCTTTGGATAAGACTTAAGAAAAAGTAATTTTTTTTTTTTACTGGAATAAAAGAACAACCAGAGTAACTATCCATAAAATGTCTATCATCAGCCTGTCCTGGAGGCTGAGCAGAGAGCCCGTGAGGGAAGCAGGGGAGCCGTGAGCAGCTCTGAGCACCGATCACCCCCTCCCCCCCAACAGTGAGCACCTGCCAGCACCGGGCAGTCTTGGCTTGGAGACGCATACTTTGAATACAATTGCAAAATAATGTTTTAGCCCAAAATAGAAAACAATTTAGAATAAATGTTTTTTGGGGTGCGCTGGGGGAGGGGGTGTCGGTGGAAAACTGTCTCCTCATTACACGGCTGTGGCTTTGTGGTGTAGTCGCCGGTGCTCACGGGCGGGAATGAGCGGGCCCATGGCTGGTACCGGGGCTGGGGCTCGCCAGAACTCAGCGTGCGGTTTAACCGTAGAGCAAGCAGCCAAGAAAATGCTACTTTTTGTCAAAGCTGCAAAGGCGAATTATTTACATTACTTTCTCTCTTACAGGGCTCGCATTTTCATCACTGAC
Organism: Vespertilio murinus; assembly: GCA_963924515.1. Lineage (NCBI taxonomy): Eukaryota > Metazoa > Chordata > Mammalia > Chiroptera > Vespertilionidae > Vespertilio > Vespertilio murinus. The sequence goes on along the minus strand of OZ004708.1, from coordinate 1,413,879 downwards.
ACCGAGTGTGGGTGGGCGGGCTGTCAGTGTCAGTCAGGCAGGAGCGGCCACCATTTTGGAAGAAAGGCGCCGTGCGTGTGTGTGTGTGTGTGTGTGTGTGTGCGTGTGTGTGTGTGTGTGTGTGTGTGTGTGTGTGTGTGCGCGCGCGTGTGTATGTGTTTTCAATTTGGCCGAGGAGCCGCCGCGCTGGGGTGGCGCTGGCAGCGGACGGTGCTGAGCGGGTGAGGGATGAGAGGGTGATTTGAAACACCAGCCTGAGGTTTTAGACAGGTTTTATGTCTTGAAAAAAATGATGACAAAACACGATGGGTCCTTGATACCCATCTCAGTCCTGGAGGCCTCATGAATAGAGAGCAATTCATCACGCCGCCCGAGTCTGGCAGCGAGCTCCAGGGAGCGGAGCAGTGCGACCCGTGCGTCCCCTCGGCCTGGCTCCACGCAGAACGCTGTCTCCCGTGGACTCCACAGGGCGTCCACTCGGCCTGGCTCCACGTGGAACAGAACGTGGTCTCCCGTGGTCTCCCCAGTGCACCCCCTCCGCCTGGCTCCACTGAGAATGCGGTCTCCCGTTGACTCCCCAGAGCACCCCCTCGGCCTGGCTCCACGTAGAACAGAACGTGGTCTACCGTGATCTCTCCAGTGCGTCCCCTGGGCCTGGATCCACTGAGAACGCGGTCTCCCGTGGTCTCCCCAGAGCGCCCCTCGGCCTGGCTCCACGTGGAACAGAACGCGGTCTTCCGTGGACCCCCCGGGCCTCCATCAGCAGGCGCAGCCGCCGGGGCGAGTTCCCTGGGCCAGCACCTCCACGCTCACGCGGGAACTGCTCCCCACGTTCAGACGGCGGCACAGATGAGCGACGGCCGGGCAGCGCTGGGCGCTTTGGGATAAGGACGCCCCGCCGCTGCTCTAAGATGTCTCCGGTGGAATCTAAACAGTGGTTTCCATCGCCACGTCATCCACTTTTCCAAATGAACTCCAACCACTTCAGCTTCCACGGCTTCTCCTCTCTCTGAGTGCACACTGGGCCTCCGCCCACAGACGCGCCCTCGTCCTGGTGCAGCAGGCTCGGGCAGGAGGCCGCCGCCCCCGCCCGGGACACCGTGTGCCCGGAGCAGTGTGCGGAGCGCTCCCTTCCTCCGAGGGGTGGCAAGTGCTTTTTAAAAACATTTCTTCTGGGCTCCGTGCATTCCACAACAAACGCGTGGCACACTCGGACAGAAAATGATTAAGCACTCAAGACGGAGGGAGGAAACGTGTTTCTCAGTGAGACGGAAGTGATTGTTTTCAGTTGCTTGGCATCTTGTTGAACGGCAGGTGAGCTGCTACCGGAATGAACAGGATTGGGCGGGATTTAAAGGAGGACGAGAGGGGGTCCTGGCCGAGCCGTGCGGCCCAGTGCCGGGAATGGGGGGGGGGGCAGCACGAGGAGCAGGGCCGAGCCGCCGAGGCAGCGCTGAGGTGGCACAAGAGGTGGAGACCTCACAGCCAATGCTCTTTTTAAAAAAAACATTTTTTTATCGACTTTAGAGAGGAAGGAAGAGGGAGAGAGATAGAAACATCCATGATGAGAGAGACTCTTGCCTCCTGCATGCCCCCTTCTTGGGGATCAAGCCCACAACCCAGGCATGTGCCCTGGGCAGGAATCGAACCTGGGACCCTTCAGTCCACTGAGCCAAACCAGCCCGGCAGCCAATGCTCTTTTGGGGGGAAGCTAAGGGAAGTGTCTTCTGCAGAAATGTTTGGGGGAACATGAGCGCAGGCTTCCTGTAGGGGGCGCTCCTTCTCTATCACACAGGACAAGGACCTGGGGGCTCCGGGGGCCCCCTCCTCCAATCTGTAACTGCGCCCCAAAACCAGGGCAGTGTGCTTCCAGAGACTTTCCCAACTTGTTCTAAATTTCAAACCGACCTCGGGGGTCCAATGCTAATGTCTGTAAATGAGGGGCCTCCGAGCAGGACTCTGCTCTGCCTGCTGATGCAGGGCGCCCTCACCTGCTGACGGCACTTCTGTGGGTGCTGCCTCCCGGGCGCTCAGCCTGGCTGAGGGCTGTTGGGGAGCAGAGCCGGCGAGGGGGGCGGCGTATCCAAGGGGTCCCCGAGCGTGGCCAGAGCACCCCGTTTCCAGGGTCAGAGGGGCAGTCATGAGAAACACGTGCAGCGGGAAAGGCAAGAAGCTGGTCCCAGGTGCCTGCGGGCCTCTGCGGGTTCGGCCTCGGGTTCGAAGTGCGGGCAGCTGGCGCCTGGGTGGCTTTGGGTGGGGAGACCGGGACGGGGCGGTGCCTCTCGGTTGTGAGAGGAGAGAGAGGCAGACGCGGGCAGGACACGCGGCGTGTTCTCGGCGGCGCAGGCTCAGAGCAGCAGCCACAGGGGACGAGGGCCTGGGACGTCCGTCTGCCCCGTCCTGGCCGTGACCTCGGGCGACGGCACCAGGCAGGCCGTCCACAGGGCTTCTTTTCCGTGGATGAACACTCCGGGTTCTTTCAAAATGCCATTCCTCTCTGCCGAGGCACCAAAGCAGGCCATTTGAATTTTAGGAGAGCAGAGGGGGTTTGTATACCCGTTTCAGAGATGAGAGAAGTAAGCTTGTCCGAAGTCTCCGGTGGTCAGCTGGACAGAAGTGCCTGCCCCTCCTCATCCGCTGGGGAGTCCGGGACTCACCTGGGGTTCAACTTCCGAGGCCACTGTTGTCTTTCGGATGCTCCCGACAGCGCCAGCCCAGAGAGGCCGGTACAGTAACACACAGTGTGGCCAATGGCACACAGTGTGGCCGAGGCTTTGGTAACAGGCGGCTGTGGGCCAGGCTACAGGCCCGGTCACACCCTCTGTGGACACTGAGTGAGGGGCTCTTAGGCCCACTTCTATGGACACTCTTTCCGTCGTCCGTGCTGCCATCACGTAAGAAATCTATTCTGTGTGTCCCCATGACGACTTCAAACTGACTTTTCAAATACACGCCCCACTGTGGGTAGTGGTGTGGATGGGGGCAGGCAGGGTGTGGATGGGGGCAGACAGGGTGTGGGTGGGGGGCAGGCAGGGTGTAGATGGGGGCAGACAGGGTGTGGGTGGGCGGGTGGCAGGGTGTGGATCCTAGCTCACCCACTGGGGCTCTGAGGACAGAGTGGGGGCCACGCCCCTGGGGAGCCCCCCCTCCCCTCTGGCTAACATGACCCCCAAAGCCCATTCTCTCCCGCTTCCTGGGGAGGAGAGCGTGGATTGCTGCCGGCCTGCCCGGGCCTCTGAGACTTTCTCCGTCCCTCCCCGTCCGGCCTCCAGTGTGACCTCCTCACACAGACGCGGGCTGAGCAGACATGGACCCGGGGACCCGCTGGGCCAGGGGCTGGTGCTGCGGCTTCCGTCCCCGTGAGGCCCGGCTCGGGCATGAGCTGACTCTGCTCCCGCCTCCGGCTGTACGCAGTCCCCTGGGCCCCGGACAGCACCCACGGGGGACGTGCCGGGGTGCAGGCGCCCCCTGCAGGCCCCGGGGCAGCACCCACGGGGGACGTGCTGGGGTGCAGGCGCCCTCCGCAGGCCCACCCTCCCAAGGCCCCGTCTCTCCCGGCCCAGCTCCGCGAGCTCCTGAGGAGGTTTCCCGACGCTCAGGTCTGAGCGTTGTTCACACGCGTGTGCTCCTCGGACAGGGCACTGCCAGCTGGCCGCTGCCCGGACACGCAGGTCTACGCTAGGGCTGCTGTCTGCATCCTCTTTCGGGTCTGGCAGCTCCACTCCCAGGCTTAGTGTTACCGACACAATGAACCACTTCCTGCGCGTGAGCAGCACAGCCTGCGTCCGCGCAGAGAGCCCATTCTAGGCGCCTGGTCAAATCCACCCGCCCGCCCTGGCGATCAGAAACCCGCCGCCCGCCGCCCCCTGTGCCGCCGCCACGAGGCGGAGCTCAAACACCGCGGCCGCGGGCGCAGCACCTGTACTCGCTGCTGTAGGCGGCGATCTCGCTGTCGTTGTGCAGCCACTTGAACTCCAGGGGCCAGCTGCCCTCGGCCAGGCAGGTGAGCACCAGGCGGTTCCCCTCCAGGTGCGTCTGCGGCAGCCCCGGCTCCGTCTTGAAATACGGCACAACGTCCTCTGCAGGGCGTCAAAGAAGAAGAGAAAGAAGAAAACAACTGAATAAAGTGAAAGTGAAAACGGCATTCACCAATGAGTGAATCACTTGTTTAAATCAACTCAGTTATTCGCAGAGACATGCACCCCTACGGTCACAGCTGCATATTCTCGGCAACATATGCACAGTGGCATAATACATGGCGGCATATACATGGCAGCATATACAAGGCTGCATATACATGGCAGCATATACACAGTACAGAGCAGCATATGCACAGTAGCATGTATAGGGCAGCATTATACACGGTGGCATATACAACTCGACATTATGCAAGGTGGCATAATACACAGTGGCATATACACGGCGGCATATACATGGCAGCATGTACACGGCAGCATATACATGGCAGCATATGCACAGCAGCATATACATGGCTGTATAATACATGGCAGATATACACGGTGGCCAAGACACGGAAACCATCCCCGTGCCCACGGAGAGGCCTGGCTGAGGAAGGCGTGGTCCATACACACAGTGGCTGCTGCTCGGCCACAGGAGAAGCAGCTCGGTTTGCAACCACACGGATGGGTCCGGAGTGACAGAAGTCAGGCAGAAAAGCCACGAACCACGTGCTGTGGCACTCACATGTGGGACAGAACACTGAGACTCGTGAACACACAGGGCAGTGGTGGCTGCCGAGGAAGAAGGGGTCCCACAGGAGGCGACCGGAGATCTGACTGGGGGTGGCCCGTGGATCGATAACAGATGCTGCACCTTAGAACCCGCACCAAAACCGTGTGTTCATACAGACCGATGTCACCCCAATTAAGCCAACTAAAATAGAAAGCGTATAAAGTAAACTGGCCTTGTTTAAAGTAGCAGTGGTGGCCGTCTGACCCCCTGGAAGCTCGCCGCGAGGACAGTGCCCATGGCCGCACGCTCACCGCCAGCCGCCCGCTACCCCCCGTGGCTTCACCGATTTCCCACGGGCACGCGGCCCTCCACTCCCCGGCCGGGCCACCAGGCGCACAGGCCTCCACCGGACAGCGGTGTGCCCGGGCCGAGGGGCCAGGCCCTCACACCGCCCCTCGCTCTGCACGGTGACCAGCACACCTAACGCATGCAGGCCGCCAGCTCAGCTCGCACACAGGCCGCGGCGACCCCGGGAGCCTGTGTGTTTCCCACAAAGGAAGACCACACGGCCACGGGAGTGGACCTACAGCCACACAGGACCCCGAGCGGCGAACCCCACAGACAGGCCAGACAGGAAGGAGTCCCGCACAGCTTCCACAGGGGGTCCTGGAGTTAAGACCAGGCAGCACTGCCTGTGGGGTCAGAGGTCAGGGTGGGTGTGACCTTGGGGATGGGGCGGGGCATATGGGGCTGTGGATGGAGACGGGCCAGACCTACTCTGTGTGGTTGCATGGGGGAACTCACTTAGTGAAAATGCATACATATGACTTGCGCAACTTTTGTGTCTATGCGTCAATTTTTTTTAAACACATTTTATTGATTTTTCCACAGGGAGGAAGGGAGAGGGAGAGCTAGAAACACCGATGAGAGAGAAACATCGATCAGCTGCCTCCTGCACACTCCCTACTGGGGATGTGCCCGCAACCAAGGTACATGCCCTTGACCGGAATCGAACCCGGGACCCTTGAGTCTGCAGGCCAATTCTCCATCCACTGAGCCAAACCGGTTAGGGCTGCATCAATAATTTTTAAGACACACATGACCACAGGACACTCAGCTCCTAGGTGCTGCCCTCTCTACCTCCCGGCACGCCGTTGACCAGACACGTGGGCTCTGCTTACTCACCAGAAAGACACAGGGAGGTGAGCCTGCGCACTTTTCCCACAGAATCCCCACGCACACCCGTGTCACCCGTGCCTGGCCGCCTCCCAGGCCTCCCCCGCCCCCCACGTCACTCCGCCGCTCGGCTTTTTACCTCTGACGCCGGGAAAGCCTGGCACACGGGGCCTTCCCTCTGCCCGTCCCCACCTGGACACCCTGCCCCAAACAGGAAGACGTAACCTGGTCACTGAGCACACGCAGCGGCCCGGAGCCGAACACGCAGCCCAGCCAGGTCCTCAGATCCAGCCACGCGCCGAGGCCCCGGGGCACAAGCTGCGTCGGGAGGTACAAAGGCCGGAACCCCAGCAGGTGGCGGCGGGGATGGGCGCAGGGGAGCCGGGCCCAGCCGCAGCCGGTCTCCACGCCGTCCCGGTGGTTTTTAGTGGCACTCAACGTCACACTCCATGTGGCCTCACGTGAATAATGAGTTATGTGATCGCCATAGTCACAGGCCTTCGTGAACAGCACTGTCAATGGTTTTATAACTAGTAGCCCGGTGCATGGATCCGTGCACATTGAAAGGAAGTGGGGCCACACTCCCTCCTCTCTGGTTTCAGGGTGCGTCACCAGAGAACCACCACTGTAGCTCCTGTGTTGGTGTCTGCCCCCTAGTGGTCAGTGTGCGTCATATGTACCGGCCGGTCGGACGGTCACTATATAGCCTTTTATATAGATAGATGGTGACTTGCTATTACTCTAGAACAGGGTCACCGCCTCAGGCCCGAGAAACCATTGGGTCTGGCCCTGCCCAGGTCATTAGGCGTGAGTTATTAAATGTTCAATCAAATATAGCAGCAGGCTTAATTTTTACGTTGATAATTTTATGGCCCTCGAACCATGTCATCAATGCACGATGGTGCTCGCAGATAAAAGGTCCCTCCCCCATTCAGAGGGACAGAAGGAAGCCTGGACAGAGCCGCCCCCAAAGCTCACTCTGGCCGCACCCAGGAGGGGTCAGGAGGCACCCAGAGGTGCGGGCCGACCCGGCGGGAGGCCAGGCCAGGGGCCCGGGAACGCTGGAGGGTGATGTGGGTCAGGGCGAGGAGATCATAGAGGCTGTGGTGGAGAGAAACGGCTGCTTCCAAACGCTGTTTAGGGGCAAGAAAAGGCAGTGGTGGACTGAAGGTGGGGAGAGGGAGAAGGGGGTGAGGAGGGTCCCGGGATCTCTGACCCGCCCAACTTTCTGTTCGATGAACACGCTGATTCTGCAGCCAGCCCTGGACACGCGGGAGTCAGACAGGCGCTGGCCCCTCAGAGATCAGTCGGGGTCTGAGGCGTGCGGCATTGCTGCTGAGATGTGTAACCCGGCCCGGCCCAGGGGCCCTGCTCCTGCTGCACGCCACGTGTCCCGAGCCCTCCGTGTGTTTCTGGGTTTGGGTTCGCCACCCTGTGACCCACTTCGCTGTTTGCTGTGTGCTTCAGCGAAGTCGCCCACACGCGTGGCCCGAGCCACGGAACCAAGCGGAACTGCCACGGCTGTCGCTGTGAGGCCTCGGGGCCGACGGCGCCACGGGCTTGATGGGTGTCCCGCCATCTGCACTCGGCTGACGACAGACCGAGCACTGTCACTGCCTGTGGCAGCGTGTCCTACAAGACTACGTCCGAGGAAATACGTCTTTGTGAGAGAAACTTGCTTCGAGGTAGACCCACACGAACTTGGTCTTGGTTTTACAATGGATAGGGCATCGTCAAGGTCACAGATGACGCGGCGGTTTGAACGAGAGCGACACCGTGGTCCCCGCTGCCACAGAACACGCAGCTTGTAGGCAGGCCTCTGCTGTGCGGGCACGGCGCAGGGCACCGGGGCCTGGACGGGGGGGAACTCCTCACAGAGAACCGTGCACAGAGCTGGCCAGCAAGATCTCCGGTGGTGCCCGAGACGGCAGCCTAATGGTTGGCGCAGATGCCACCACCGACACGAGGAGGAAGGGTGGAATCGTGCCTGTCTGCGTTGAAATTATGGCCACAGGTACCTTCACGGGGATCAGCCAGTGTGCCGAGTAAGTTCCCTCCCCGAGCCCAGCACTGTTCCCCCGGAAGCAGACAGGGGATCCTGCAGTTAAGCGAGGCATCATGGTAGCCACACGCAAAGCTCAGGCCAGAGGAGGCGGCGGAGGATTCGTGTGCGGTCAGCTCGGGCCCCTGGGAGAGCGTGTGGTCTTTGTGCGCCGTCAGCAGCTCAGAAAGAAGTCTGGGAAGGCCCATGGAGACGAACACGAGTGAGCTTCTCCTGAGATGAGGTCATCAGACCCCGACCTGGGCAAAGACCAGGGGTCCCCGGCTGCCCTTTGAGGCAGAGAGTGTGTGTGTGAGTATGTATGCGTGTGTGTGTGTGTGTGTGTGTGTGTGTGTGTGTCCCCGCGCACACACTTGTCTTCCCCAGTAACAATGAAAAGATCTCCTTCCTTGGGAGAAATCAGCAGCGATGAACTCTGCTTCTGTATTCGTACGGTGATCATTATGAGACCCTGGAATGAATTACTAAGGAAAACGGTGACATTTCCATTTTCACAATCTTTTAAATAGAACATAAATCATTTATGAAAGAGAGAGCTCGTCTGTCTGGCTAACACAGATTTAAGGTCCATCCAGAGGAGAGGGATGGACTTAATGTTCTCTCCAGACAACATTATAATTTTATGATGCAGAAGTCACTTTCCTAAATGGACTCCTAGGGTCTCTGGGCGGCAACGTGAATGCATTGAACTTTCCTGCCCAGAGCGGCTGCCTGTGCTCATCTGGAAGCGGCCAGGGCCGGCTGGCGCGGGGCAGGAGCTGGGAGACCTGTGGCCTCCTGCCCCCTGCAGGGTGGGCCGCGGCGGGGTAACTACCTGGCTCGCCATGGAAACTGGGGGCTCCACCACCAGAAGCCCGCTCCTGGCAGGAGAGGCAGGAGTCCACGGAGGCCTGAGCGTCAGGCCCGCCTGCTCTGTGGCTGCAACTAGAGGCTTCGGCCGGGCCGCCAGCATCGGGGCACTGGCTCCCCCCCTCCTCCGCCTCAAAGCAACGGCGAATAAGGACTAACCCACGTCTGCCTAGCACAGGCGCCCCCAGACCTCAGCCCGGAGGTCCGGAGCAGAGGACCCCACTGTCTGGAAGGGTGACATCCCGGGCGGCCCACAGGCGGCCCGGCTGAGACCCAAGAGCAGCAGCGTGGGGCGGGGGGGCGGGGGAGGGACACACAGCCTCAGCCAGCGGGACCGCCTATGCCCAAGTCTGCTCTTCGGCAGCTCCCCTTCCTGGGGGCCACTCGCCTTTTGGGTTAAACACTAACCTTCCTTCCAAAACGCCTCTTATGCCGGGTCCACACAGTGCCGTGCCCCAGTGCACGAGCTCACCCCAACGGAAAGCCGCCTTCCTCCGAGCCAGGGAGAAACAAGAGCGTGGGCGTGAGGCGCCATTTGTGAGCGGCTCTCCTGGGAAGTGCGGGGAGCTGGTCCCTTTCCCACAAACGCGGCCACTCACACCGGCTGCGGGCGGGCAGGGAGCCCGTGTGCCCACCGGAGCTGGGCAGGAATCCCACAGTGGGCGCTGCTCCAGCAACACCCTCATGCTCGCCGTCTTTAAGAACAAGGTGGTACACTTCAAATGCACTTCTGAGGTAAAATGGAAACCAGCGATGAGATATGTTCTAGTTAAATATTCAAGTACCAGAGGCCCGATGCACGAAGACGCGTGCAGGAGCGGGCCTTCCTTCCTCCGGCTGCCGGCACCGCCTTCGCCCTGGCCCAGGGCTGCCTTCCCGCCTTCCCACGCTGCCCAGAGCCCGGAGCAGCCCGGGTGGTGTAGAAACGCAATGAGGACAACACAAGCGTCCCGCCCTACTCCGACTGCTTGGCATCTGCATATGCAAATTAACCCGCCATCTCTGTTGGATTACTTTGCATATTCACTCCTGATTGGCTGGTGGGCATCACGAAGGTCCGGTCAATTAGCATGGCACTCTTTTATTAGGGTAGGTGGGAGGTCACACCTCACGCTGCGGGAGGACCCTGGGAGGACCCTGTCTCAGGACAGTCCTCTGTGCTCTGGGCCAGGCTGGCTCACCGCAGTGCCTCCTGGTCTCGATCTGTGTGTGGGAGCAGCAGGCGTGCCGTCAGCCCGGGGACTGCACACTGATGATGTCTGCATTCTCGGCGATCAATGCAAGTTAACCCCGCGTGTAAGGGAGCTCCCGGGGTGACCCCTAAGAAGCCGCCGCGCTTTCCCAGAGATCAGTCTGCGGCGCGGCTGGCGGCAGGAGCGGCGGCATCTGCAGGGAGTGATCCTGCTCAGCGGCTGCGCGTTTAGATCCACAGGAGGAGGAAGAGGCGAAGGAAGGGATGACTGCTCCACACCAAAATGGCACCGCTCGCCGACAGCTTGTTTCAAACTGGAATGCCGCCGTCTCTGTGGTCCGCAGTGAAGAGTACAGCCAGTCAAAGTAAGAGGGGCATCTCGGGAATCACCCCCATTTTTCCTGACGACGGTTCAATGTTTCTTCCAATAATACCGAAAGCCCAGCTCAGGTGACATACCGGCTGGAGGCCCTGGGAGCCGAGGTGGAGCGTCCTCGCCTCCCCCGCTGAGAGGCTCAGTGAGCTGAGGCCACACACGCACTGAGGACAGAAGCAAAAGGGGGGTCCCACACGGGAGGCTGCTCTCCAGACCCAGAGGGGCACTGGGAGCCCCCGCAGGACAGCCCAGGCCGCCGAGGTAAGGCCCGACAGTTCAGCAAAGTCCAGGCCCTGACGTTTCCCACAGAGGAGTGAGGTCGGAGGTCAGGCGGCCGGGTCACTCCTGCGTCAGGCCCAGCTCTGCCCGGAAGAGCCCCACCTCCTGCGCTCGGGTTCCCAGTGGACAAACAGGGGGCCAACTTCGGGGGGAGCAGCGGCTCTGACTTTCTGGCTTCGGGCCTCTTACAGCACCTGCGACAATTACTGGTAAACCCAGTGTCTTGCTTCTGTGAGCTCTCTCTTCCTCCATCGTATTAGCATGTAAAATAGAACTCTTAAGATGTTTAATTTTTAAAATAACAACATTAAAGTTGTTATATGTTGTAACAAAACACGTGGTTATGAAAAACGACCTTATCTCCCTCAAAATGTACTGCCGAGTGGCGCTTTAGTAGCCAAAGTGAAAGTGTTTCACTTTTCCCCCCCAAATTCCTTCACTCCCTCGCTTAACCAAAGGTAATCGATTCCCATCTCGGCGTCTGCATTGAATCGTTGCTGCTGTGGTTGCGGGTATAACATAAACAGCCAGCTCCCCGACAGCGAGTGGGAGAGGGAGGCGTGTCACCAGCCTTTCCAGATCACGTGACGCTTCCAGAAAGGCACCGTCGTGAGCTGCGGGTCCTGAGGGCCAGTGGTGGGGAGGACCTGTTATGGGAGCCGTGACCACAGGAGGGACTGGCTATGCAGACCTGGGCACAGGAACCCGGCACTCACTGTGCAATTATGGGGCAAAACTAGAATTATTCCAGAATAAAAAGTTTCATTTTTAAATAGGTAATGATCAGCTCTGGCCAATTATGTCCAGTGGTAAGAGCATCAGCCCAAAGGCTGGTTTGTGGGTCCCGCCCCTCAACAACCATTGGGTGAGGTTGTAAACGGGTCCCATCCTTCACCAAACATTGGGTGATGTTGCAAGTCGGTCCCGCCCGTCAACAGTTATTGAGTGAGGTTCAGAGTGGGTCCCGCCTCTCAACAAACATTGGGTGATGTTGGAAGTTAGTCACGCCCCTCAACTAACATTGGGTGAGGTTGGAAGTGGGTCCAGTCCTTGAACAACCATTGGGTGATGTTGGATGTGGGTCCCGCCCCTGAACAATCATTGGGTCTGTTTGGATGTGGGTCACGCTTCTCAACAACCATTGGGTGACAGTGGAAGTTGGTCCTGCCCCACAAACACCATTGGGTGCGGTTGGCAGTGGGACCCACCCCTCAACAACCCATTGGTGAGGTTCAAAGTGGGTCACACTCCTAAACAACCATTGGGTGAGGTTGGAAGTAGGTCCACAAGGCATGGAACAAATTAATTACAGAAATACAGATCTCTCTGAACAACCCACGCCTTTAGGCCCAGCCCCTTTGACTGGCCCCGCCTCCTCCTCACTGCTCATGCCCAATCTACCCTCAAGGACAGGGGGCAATTGTGTCATCCCAAACACTTCTCCCCCCAGCCTTCCTCCCCCTCCAAAGAGGCACAGTGTGTCTCTCTCCCAATGCTCAGACTGTGGGATGGAAATCACAGCAGGTGTACAGTGAAGACCCGGCAGACTCCCCAGGATCCTGGTGACCAAGGCCAACATCAACAGGGATCCACGGAAAAATCGTGTTGGTATCACGTGCCCTGACTCTGTGCAATGAGCATGCTCCACACACACCTGCGGTGCTCTTCCCCAAACCCCAGTCTATTATGAGGAAAACATCAGAGAATCCAAAAGGCATCCTTCAAAACACAGGACCAGCCCTGAGAGGGGGCGGCTGAAAAGCTTGGCAAAGACAGACAAGAGAGTGAAAGCTGGGTCTCGGCGGGATGCTGCTTCCTGAGAGACAGCACCCAAGCCCACAAGCCGAGTCTTTATTTTGTGGCAGATGCCACGAGGCAAAGTAAGGGCTTGGTCAGGATGTCTACAGCATTCTCAAGGGTTGCGATCCTACTCCATTGCATGCACCTGATCAAACTTGGTTTGCTTGCAGCCTACATCACTCAGGCCCGTGGGGCCCCGTGTGCAGACCATGGGTTCAAGCTGACAACCCCAGCTGTTGGCTATCACTGTGCTGGGAGGCTCTGCCCTCTAAGCTGGGACGTGCACATGGCCAGGAGAGGACCGGGTCCTCTCATGAGTCCGGGTCTGGAACCTGTCCCAATGCTGTGGCCCCTCTCCACCCAGCACCCTCCCAGCTCGTCAAGGTCATTACAAACAGGGATGACTGGGAGACAGTGCACAGACGGGGCTAAGCGCAGTGCGGGGTTCTGGGCAGATCCTCCCACAGAAAAGGGCTATTAGGGAAAGACTAGGGAAACACAGGTCTACAGCCGGCTCAAGCACGCACCAGCGTTCACTTGTCAGCAGTGTGCCAGGCCGGCTCCCTCCTGCCGCCTGAGGCCTCCCTCGCCCGCATTAACATGGCTCCTTCGCACCAGCGGGCTGGCTCCCTGACCAGGCCGCCGTCCCAACGCCGACACATTTCTTTACACAAGAAAACACGTCCGGGCCCCTGCAGGGGGAGGATGGCCGTGGGAACGTCTGTGGCCTCTCCTCCCGGGAGCAGGGAGGCGGGGCAGGGGCGGCGAGTGGCAATGAGAGGCGGTGCCTTGTGCCAGCCCCGAGGTGAGGACCGAGCCCCGAGGTGGGAGGGAAGGAGCATTCCCGCATGAGGATGTCTTCGCGCCCAGAAACAGGCCTTCGCTGAACCAGCTCTCTAAACGCACTGAGCCCGGCTCGTGGTCACGGCCGCGGGGCAGCTGGGGCTCCCTCGGCGAGGCAGCAGCCTTCGGGGTGCGCTATCTGACCCCGGTGACTCCCAGCCCGACCTGCCAGCCCCGGGCGGAGGAGGCCGAGGGCGACCCCGGGTCACTGGCCGCCAGCCCTGCCACCTCCCCGCGCGGCGAGTCCCAGTGACTGTAAGGCGTGCGGACCCGCAGCGAACACACGGCTCCCGCGGTCAGGTAAGAGGTGCCAGACGCCGTCCCCGCTGCCTGTGGAGCTGCAGTTCGCCGAGTCCTCGTGGTGGAGAGGGTGACATGGCCCGCAGGCCCGCAGGCCCCCAGCCCGCTGCGCCGTGCCGGGGAGCGCGGGGCGGCCACGGCCTCAGAAAGGCACTGAACGAGAGAAGCACACAGGATGGCCTCCCGCCCACGGACACACACTCACACACTCACACAGTCACACACTCTCACACACCCATACACACACACACACACACTCACACCCCCCCACAACACACTCACTTGCATACACAAACACACACACACACTCACACATACACATACACTCACACACACAACACACACACTCACACACACTCACACACACTCTCAGACACATACACTCACAACATACACACACATACACTCACACACACACTCACACACAGATACACTCACACACACATACACACATACACTCACACACACAACACACACTCTCTCTCTCTCACACACACTCATACACACACACACACACTCACACATGTAGCCTCGCGGGCAGGAGTGAGGCTGGCGGCGGAGAGGAGGCGGTGAGCGGTTACAACTGGGGACTTGTCCTCACAGGCCTGACCACGGAGGGCGGGCTCTCCCCGGGGCAAGGCTGGAACCTCGAACACCCCCTCCCCAGGGACCCTGCGGTTCGGAGCCGTCTCGATGTACGAGGGGTGGCAATTACATTTTTAATGGCGTGTACTATGTTTACGCTGCATGGCTGACATTTTGTACTAAGCCATCATTTCGATTTCAAACTGTTGGGTGATTCTTGTAATGACTTGAGGGGCTCGAAGGAAATAAATTATCAGCAGGTGGCCAGTCAAATACGAAGAAATTCCTCACTCACAGCAGCAATCCGGTGAAATACTTCCCGTGTTACTTCCGAAAACAGAGCGAGTGGCTCACAGGCCTCTGCAGGTCAGAACCGTAACTCCCGGGGCGGCAGGACCCCCGGCCTGTGGCTGTGGGGGGACCTCAGAGAGGGGCCGGGATGCAGGTCAGTCAGCGCCTCACCCTGCGGACCGTCCTGGCCTGATCCCCGACGCCTACAAAGTCTGGACTGAAATGGTTTCCTCGCTCTGGGTAACCTTCATAAACGTTTAAAAAAAGAGCTTCAAGTGTGAAACACAAAAACAAATTGTGTACATCCTAGTATGTGAGAGCTCGCACACACTCAGACATACTCTCACACACACTCAAGCACACACTCACACTCAGCACACTCTCATACACACACTCTCACACACACATGCACACTCACACACACATGCTCTTACCCACATTCTCACTCACACTATCATACATGCGCACACACGCTCATACACACGTGCACATACGATGACACACACGTGCGCACACATACATACACTCACATGCATGCACACTCACACTCTCATACACATACTCACATGTGTGCACATATACACACACTCATTCTCTCACACATTCACATTCTCACGCATATACACTCACACTCACCCTCCCCCCCATGACTACACAGAGCAGGTGCCTCAGCAGCGGGGCCGCGCTGACCAGGGCCGGTCCCCCGGGCACAGCGCACCCACCACCATCCTCCCAGGAGCTCACCGCCCGGCGCCGGCCGCGCCGTGCTCCCCTGACCGCCCGAGGAGCAGCCGCGCGAAGAACTTCCTCCCCCCTGACCTTCACGGCGCGGCCGAGGCCGGGCCTCGGGCGGACACGGGGCGTCGGGGAGGAGTTAGTGACGGCAAGGCCTCCCGGGGCCCGGACCCTCCGCCAGGCGGGTCAAACGCTGGATTCCGCGGGCGCTGCCGTGCCCGCAGGCCGGGGGCCGGTAAAGGGTCTGTGGGGACGTTCGAGGCCGAGGCCGTGGCACTCAGAGCGGATGTGCGAGGAGGGTGACCGCCCGCAGCCCCGCACAGAGCGCCATCGCCGCTGGCCGCTGCCTCCCGGGGCCACATGTGAGAAGGGCGACCACGTAGGAGAACACCAGAAGGTCCCAGAGCCATGGCCACCGGCGGGGCTCTGACCTCCAGTGCGCCCCGGCGCCTCCTGGGAGCGATCAGGAGCCTCTGGCGGCCCCAGCCCGGCCACTGACCCACTGACCCGGCGCCCAGTGGCCTCAAGGCTCTCCCAGTCCCTCTGCCGCCCGTGGGCAGCTCCGCGGAGACCGGGGGGCTGAGCTCACCACTCAGTCCTCCGAAGCCAGCGATCTTCCCAAACACGCTGATAATCTGGTTTGTATTCCCAGACCCCGGTTGCATAAAGCAAGAAATTACTGTGGTTTTATGATTTGAAACTTATTAGTATTCATTTTTTTAGACACTAAACAGAATATTTTAAGCTGGCAATTTGCTTTGGGTACTGTTTACTTCATCACCTCTGTGATGGGATTTAAACATAAGAACCCCGTTCTACGGAGTGCTGCTGTCCACTCTGCCCGTGACCACGCCCTCTCCGTGCGCTCCGCCTACGGCAGCGGTCGGCAGACTCATCAGTCCGCAGAGCCAAATACCAACAGCACAACGATTGAGATTTCTCTGGAGAGCCACATTTTTTAAACTTAAACCTCTTCTAACGCCACTTCTTCAACACAGACTCGCCCAGGCCGTGGTGTTTTGTGGAAGAGCCACACTCAAGGGGCCAGAGAGCCACGTGTGGCCCACCCCCCCAGCCGCCCCCTCCCGCTCGGAGCTTCAGACCCACCCCTGCCCCCCACCCCTGCAGCCACCAGCTTGCAGGCCCCGGGGAGGGGGCGCAGGCACACCAGGGGCACCTGAGGATGGGCGATGGAGGCCCCGGAGAGCTGTGGCAGGGCGGGGGCAGCGTGACCAGCCGGGGCACAGAGCCAGCCAGCCCTCTCTGTGACAGCATGCTTCCCCTCGGGAGTAGAATGCTCCACTTCTTTCACGTCCGTGTCATGTGCTCTCAGCACATGTCTGACACAGACAGGATTCAACAGAGGGAAAAAGGGGAGGTTCCAGGGGCTCCACGGGGCGAGGGAAACGGCTCTCAGGGACCAACGGGGGGGCGCGCCAGGAGGGGTTGGTGAGGAGCCTGAGGGCAGGCAGGGGCCGCTCCGGGTACCCAGGCTGCCCGGACCCGGGCCACCCACGCCAGCAGACAGCTGGCTCGGTTGGGCTAAGTCCTGCCGGCGGGGTGCAGGCTGGCTCCTCCGTGTCTCCTTCCCCGACAGGGAAATGCCTGACCCGCAGGCCAGCCTGGCACAGCCGGGTCACGGTGCTGTGGGCGGGGCTGGGCCGCCCAGAGACGGAGAGGAGGAGAAGGGCACAGGGGCTGTGGGTGCCGCCCGGGGCCGGGGTGCCAGGTGGAGCATGGCTTCCGCTCCGGATGGCGCAGAAAAGGGGAGACTCCCAGCACCCCAGGCTCCAGGCAGGCCCGGTGCGGCCCTGACTGCCAGGGGGACCCACACACGGAGGAAAGACGGTGCAGATGGGCGCACCCCGGGAGCCAGACCTTCCCCGGTGCCTCCAGCTCCAGCTCCGGCTCCGAGGTCCCCAGGCAGGTGCGGGCGCCGCACACAGCGGCCGAGAGCCGAGCAGTGACGGCGCCGTTCCCGGGACGCCCTCCCCGAATGGGATCCAGACCAGGATGGAGAGCTCTGGCTCCCGGGACAGCAGAGAGCCGCCTCCCGCCTGTGCACATGGGCTGTGCTTCGCCTGCAGCCACATACGTGACGGAGCACACGTCCCCCGGGGACGGCGACCCCACTCTGGGGAGCGCGGGAGGGACCTGAGGCTCCTCGGGGGTTACAGGGCCACAGACAGCAGCCGGGGAGGAGTCCGGCTAAGAAGCTCCCGCCGCGGAGCCCCGGCCTGCCACCCTGAACCGGCCCGCTCCTTAGAGACCAGCTCGGGCTCCCGGCCCTGCAACGGCCACCCCGCCTCAGGCCTCCCCCCCCGGACTCCGAGGACCCGGCCCCTCTGGACAGGCGGGGCGCCCTGTGCCTCAGAAGCCTTCCTGGGGCGGCTGCTGGCCACTCTGTAAGCCACGGAGGCCCCCAGGGACCTATGGGGTGGTGGCCACAGAGAAGTCGGACCGCGTTACCTACAAGGGTCCACCGGAGAGCCCCCGCCCCCGGCCCCGGGAGGTTCCCTGAGAGCCGGAGGGATCACGGGGTTTTGCCAAATCACACCTGGAAGTCTGTTCTGCAACGTGGAGTCAGACGCGTGACTTCCTCGCCCTCCCCTCTCTGTTCTCCGCCTTTGAACACAGCCAGGCAAACGCGCCACGGCGGACACGGCGCCCGAACCCGCCGCCCGCCTCCCGGAGATGAAGGGGCCTCTCCGCTCCGCTCGGACCTCCCCCCGGAACGGGCACCGTCGATAAACACACCAGGCCGCGGCCCCGGCCCGGCCCGCAGCCGGACATGCCACTGTGCCGGGTTCGGGCCACGCGATGGGCTGGGAGGCCGGCCCGCTCCGGCCGAGCTGGAGGAGAACAAAGGAATTGCGCGGGTGTGTGCGCGGCCAGTAAGCTGATGCCTGAACTTTCTCCACGCGGACTGGCCGCCTTCACCGAGGCGGCCCTTTGAAGCTCTCCCTTAATGGAATCTCATTGTTTACTCGGAGATTTATTGTCTTGATCTTGCAAAATCAAAAGCCAGCCCAAACAGCTCTGTCTCGTCCGCGGGGTTTTTCCCTCCAGAAAACGCACGGACGCGCTCTCTCACGGTACACGAGATGCCACACGGAGGCTGGTGTGGACCGAGTGTCCCCGCCCTCCCCTCCCCGGCAGAAGCCCTGCCCAGGGCGATGGCCTTGGAGACAGGCCGTGGGAGGTGTGGGGAGGGTGTCCCCGCAGCGTCTTTGGGATGGGATCAGCACCCTTATAAGAAGAGATACCAGGAAGCTTGCAGTCTCCCCCCCTCCTCCCCCCGTCATGGTCATGTGAGGACATAGCAAGATGGCAACCATCCACAGCAGGAGAGAACGCTCACCGGCACCCACTGCCCATGTCTGACCTCGGACTTCCCGGCGCCAGCGGCATGAGAAGTAACTGTGTGGTTTCAGCCGCCCGGCCTGTGGGGTGTGTCCCCTCGGCCGGAGCAGACCAGGACGGGTGTCCCTTCACACTCAGGACCTGTCTCCCCAGAGCAGGGGTGGGCAAACTTTTTACTCGAGGGCCACAATGGGTTCTTACACTGGACCGGAGGGGCCGGAACAAAAGCAACCTGACCATGCTGGCACTCTCCTCTTGGGCTGCTGGTGAAGGAGCGGAGGGGAGAGCGAGAGAACCCTCCGCTCTTTCGGCTCCGCGGGCCGGATAGAACAGCCGGACGGGCCGGATCTGGCCCGCGGGCCGTAGTTTGCCCACGGCTTCCCGAGAGCCAGGGAGGCAGGGCCCGGCTCCTCACGACTGTGAAGCAGCGGCGACCGGAGCAACTTGCAGGGGCTGACGGAGCCCCTCGGACGTCACCCTCAGACGCGCCCGCCACCCAGAGGAGCCCTCCAGGTCAGACCGTGCGACGCGGAGGGCGTTCTCCCCGCGCCCCTCCCCCAGGGGACCCGACCCCACTGCGCCTCGCGCCCACGCCCTGGCCGGACACCGGCCGCGTCTGACCCCAGGACTAGTCGCTGCGCGGTGCGCCGGGCTGCCCAGGTGGCTGAGCCCCTGCCCCCACTGGACAGCCCCCGGCCGCTGCCATCGCACAGAGCGAAGCCCCTCAGGTCGGCGAGAGCGGCAGCCGGACAGCGGGGGCGTCACCGGCCGTGGCTCGCACGCTGTGAGTCCATTTGCTGGGCCCGGCCCACGCCGGCCCAGGCCACCTGGGCTCTTCCTGGCGCTCCCAGCTGCCCCCTGCGCCGCCCAGGCTCTGCCCACCTGGCGGGGCGGAGGGGCGATCCCTCCATGGACACGAAGCCGATGCCCACCATGGCCACGCCACCACCTTCCTGCCCTGGGTTCCAGAAGACCCTAATCCCAAAGGCTACCTCCCCTCCAATGGGGTAGGACTGCCATTCATTCAGAACGTCTTACGTTACAAAATGCACGAAACACCACCAAAGAAACGAGGTCTGGCCAAGTAATAGGAAAGAGCAGGAACGTAAATTTCCTAAGATTAGGAACTATTGACTTATCGGTCCTCCTCTCATCCGCAGGATTTTGAACGTAGTACAAACCCAATAGAGGTTTCTGGAATTGAATTAAAAAACACGAGCCACTCCTCGCTGCTCTGTAAGCTTAACTCACTGGGTCAGGCCCTCCGCTGCCGGCTCGGCGTTGGCGGGGGGCCGGTAAGTCCTGCGTGCTTGATGTTCAAAGAGCAGCTGGAGATCTTCCTGACAGGACAGCAGCGAGGAGCGCAGGGAAGAGGGAGAGGGCGAGGAGGGGCGGTGGCCCCGGGCTTCCTAAGGCTGCGCAGAGGTCACCGGTCAACCCAAAACACAGACAGCCATCGACTCAGGGAGCACGGGTCACCTAACCCTCTGGTCCAAGTGACAAAGGCGAGCCTCTTCGCTGGTGGCCAAGAGGGCCGTCCTGGGTGAGCTCCCACGCCTCTCAACGCGGGTCACTTTAAAGAGGGTTTAGATGAGCTAATTCCTCGTTTCTTAAATGTGAACCCCCTTACAACAAACTCTAAAACAAAAGGCGACTTCCTTAGCAACAAAGACAGCCTACAGTCACAATAATAACACCAAAACCAAGATTTTGGTAATATCAATACTAATAAAAAGGAAATATGCTGATTAGACCTGGCATCTTCTGGACATCCTTCTGGACAAAGCCACGGTGGTGGGGCCGAGGCTGAGACAGTTAGGGGTGATCAGGCTGGCAGGGAGAGCAGTTAGGAGGACCAGGCTGGTAGGGGAGGGCAGTTAGGGGATAAGGCTGGCAGGGGAGAGCAGTTAGAGGCAATCAGGCTGGCAGGGGAGGGCAGTTAGGGGCAACCAGGAAGACAGAGGTGGTTAGGGCAATCAGGCAGGCAGGGGAACAGGGGCATCAGGCAGGCAGGCAGAGTGGCTAGGGGTGATCAGGCAGGCAGGCAGGTGAGCAGTTAGGAGCCAGTGGTCTCAGATTGCGAGAGGGATGTCCGACTGCCAGTTTAGGCCTGATCCCACAGGGGTCCCGGATTGGAGAGGGTGCAGGCCAGGCTGAGGGACCCCCCTCCCCCGTGAATGAATTTCATGCACCAGGCCTCTAGTATTATATATATAAACACACACACACACACACACACACACACACATACACATATGTGTACACACACACACTTATACATACAGTACATATATATACACAGGGTGGGCAAAAGTAGGTTTACACTTGTTCATACGGAAAATATCACGGTGGACGCCGGTTTGCTATCATCTCCTACAGGCTCTGGGCCCGGCACACAGCACCTCCCATCCGCCAGCCGTCCCCGCCGATGCTTCGTCCACGGGCATCACGGCTTCCCGAACCCCACTTCCCCTGCCGCTTTATGCTCCGGCTGAGGTTTACCAAGGCCTCAAAAACGCACCAGCCACATTTTGAGAGACTGAATGGAATTTGAAGACTAATCTAGAAAGAAATGATGCCTCTAAGAGAATAAAACGTCTCTCCCCACTCACATCATCTCTGTCTTTTATTAGAGTTCAACATTTTTCTCTAAAGAGATATTGCACATTCTTGATTAATTCATAGATAGCGCAATTCCTGTTATTACGATGAGTGGTGTCTTAAGTTTTATGACACTTTTAATTGGGTATTACCAGCAGAGTTAAATCAGCGAGGCCCTGCACGCTGCAATGCCCCCCTCCTGGTGAGTTCTGGCCACCAGAGCCTCGTGCTGGCGGGTGGCCTCTGTCTGGGAACCGGGAGCAGTGACAGTTCCTGCCGCTCAGGCCCGCTCCGTGCCCCCCCGCCGCCCGCCGGGATCGCATGCCATGTGAGAGCACAGAGACCGGGGGCCGGGGAGGCCAGTGCTTTTGACCGAATCTCTCATGCTCCATTCTCTCTCCGGGCCGCTGGCTCAGTCTGAAATCTAAGAACTCAGTTCTCAGACTCCCTCACAGCTACGGCTCGGGGTGCAGCGTGAGATCTGTCCTCTAGACACGCTCTCAGAGATATGGGAAAGGAAGGGAACGCTCCACCAGCTGGCTCAGTGGTTGGGCACCGGCCCATGAACCAGGAGATCAGGTTCGATTCCCGGTCAGGGCACATGCCCGGGTTGCTAGCTCTATCCCCAGTGTGGGGTGTGCAGGAGACAGCCCATCACTGATTCTCTCTCATCATTGACAATTCTCTCTCTTTCTCTCCCCCTCTCCCTGCCTCTCTGAAATCAATAAAAATACATTTTTTAAAAGAAAAGAAAGGCAATGTTGGGGCCATTCACCTGCTCCCGGGGACGGTGGGAAGCAAGGCTGGAGGCATGCTTGTGGGGCGGTGTCTGCAATCTGGTGGCCAGCAATCGCGTTCCCAGGTAAAAAGCAAATGTTAATGAAGGAGGAGAGCAGCAACCCCGGTCCCCTGGGCTGTAACTATAGCCGTGGGATCTTGAAATCTGTCCCCCCCAACTGCCCCTCCCCACCACTTCTCCCCTGACCCACTGAGGGGCATCTCTTTCCTCTTGAACACCTGTCTGCTGCTTCCCGCGCGGACCCGGGCTGACCACCTATGCTTGTCTTCTTCCGTGTGGCAGAGGGAATGGTCTACACGTTCTCTGTTAG
This sequence comes from Vespertilio murinus, assembly GCA_963924515.1. Taxonomy (NCBI): domain Eukaryota; kingdom Metazoa; phylum Chordata; class Mammalia; order Chiroptera; family Vespertilionidae; genus Vespertilio; species Vespertilio murinus. The sequence continues at coordinate 1,391,626 of OZ004708.1, read as the reverse complement.
GTATAAAATAAAATGTTTCATTCCTCCTCACCCAAGTTTATTTTCCTACTGAGTTTTAGAGAGAGCAGAAGGGAGGGGGAGAGACACACAGAGAGAAACATCGTCGTGAGAGAAACACACTGATTGATTGTCTCCTGCACGTGCTCGGACCAGGGCCAGGGATTGAACCTGCAATGGAGGCACATGCTCTTGACCAGAATCGAACCTGCGACCCTTTTGTCCACGGGCTGATGCTCTATCCACTGAGCAAAACTGGCCAGGGCATGTAACTATAATCTTTTGTATCGTTTTTGGTATAGTAACCTACAGGAAGTTCCCTTCCATTCCTTCTATGTGGGGTGTGTGTGTGTGTGTGTGTGTGTGTTTGTAAAATCCAACATAGGTGCTAAACTCTACCAAGTGCTTTTGCTGCTGTGAGATACACACATGTGTTTCCGTGCTCCGGTGATGGCCCAGTATGCATGCACCATTGTGACGGCGGTGTCCGTCGCTGCAGGAAGTGAGCCGGGCACCTTCCTCTGCCTTCTGTTTTCTGGAACAGCTGGTAAAAGGTAAGAAGTGGTCGTCTCTTCAACATTCACCAGAAACCACCAGGAAGCTCCCCTGGAAAGTGTGGGACAAAAGTTCTTGGATGATGCCCACGGAGCGTCTAGTCACGTGTGTGGGCCTCGTCATGCTCTCTGTTTCTTCTGGTGACAATTTCGACACGGTCTCACCTATCTTTCCGAAAACCAGCTCCTGATTTTCTTAACCTTCTCCACCAATTAGTGTCATTATAAGTCTGCATTTTGTTGCTTTCCATGTCCACCCTCATTGTTTCCTTGGGTTTGTTTTGTTGTTCCTTTTTTAAAAAAAATCAACTTCTGAGTTGAACTCGGCTCATGTTTTTTACCTTTCTTGCTTACGGATAAATGCATTTAAAATGACAAATCCCGTTAAACACTGCTTAAACTATATCCCACAATCCCAACATGCAACGTTTTCATTCTCTTTCAGTTCTAAGTATATCAAAATTTCATTTTTATTTCCTTTTGAACCCAATGGGTATTTAGGAATATGTGATTAAATTTATAACTGTGAGGGATGTTTTCAGGGGGGCTCCCCTTTGTTAATAATTTCTTATTACATCTGCACACCACCGAAGAAGCCTCGTCTGCACGGCTTCATCCCTGGGAAATCACACGGCTCCTCTGGGGCCTGACTCTGGCTTCTCTTTATTGCTATCCCCACGAAGCCAACCTCGCGGCTCTCGGGCGGGCACGGGCTCAGACTCAGCTCCAGGAGCTCCAGCTATAGTTGTAGCTGCGTGGTCGGTCTTGTTCACAGCTGCTGGTTTCTGAAGGCAGGGCTCCCCGCTTCTGAGAAAGTGCTGGGAAGCTTCAAACGCCGCTGAGATCTGCTCCCCTGCGGCCCCGCCGCGTGCCGCGTGCGTCGCGGGCTGTTTTGATGATGCACTGAGCTCCGTGCTCCTTTCATCCCACCGACCGCCTCCTCCCTGGAAACCCTCTTCCTCTGCGCTCATATCTGAGGAGTAGCTCTCTCTTTACCCTTTTATTTCCAACCTTTCTCGGTCTTTTTTGTTCGTTTGTTTTTGTTTCTTCTAGATAACTCACTTTTGCATCTTGCTCTCGTACCCAGTCTGGAATTCATCGTTAGGCTGGAGAGCCCGTCACGTGTTCTGTAATTAGTCACATTACACTCTGGGCGCGTTTTTCATAGCTTCCACTTAACATACTTGCTTTTTATTTCTTTCCCCCACCCTCTCCCCTTTTTGTATCTTTGATTCGCTAGATCGCCTTTCTTCTGCTGGTTTCAAAGCTGCACCTTCTGGCCCTGGGCAGTTTGGCTCAGCGGATAGAGAGCGTCGGCCTGTGGACTGAAGAGTCACTGGTTCGATTCCCGGTCAGGGCGCATGCCTGGGTTTTGGGCTCAATCCCGAGTGAGGGGCGTGCAGGAGGCAGCCGATCAATGGTTCTCTCTCATCATTGATGTTTCTATCTCTCTCTCCATCTCCCTTCCTCTCTGAAATCCATACAAATATATTTTTAAGTGTTGTTTTTTTTTAAAGCTACTTGCCAGGGCAATCTCTGCGGGGTGCCCCTGTGATCGGCAGGTGAGTTCACGGGCGACACTGCTGCCCTGTGGAGACTGAGCCATGTGGGCAAGGACGATGCAGGGAGACCAGTTACAGCACCACTGCTCAGATGCAGGCAAAAGATGTTAAAAGGTAAATTGAGGCATGCTTGGAAGAGTTTAAGCCCTGGCCGGTCTGGCTCAGTGGATAGAAAATTGGCCTGCGGACTGAAGGGTCCAGGTTCGATTCTGGCCAAGGGCACGTGCCCGGGGTGCGGGCTCCATCCCCAGCAGGGGGCATGTGATTCTCTCTCAGCATTGATGTTTCTCTCTCTCTCTCTATTCCTCTCCATTCCTCTCTGAAATCAATAGAAATATAGTCTTTTTTAAAAAAAGAAATATGAAGAATTTGAGCAAAAGTGGACATGGGTCTGGCAGCAGCAAACCGGAAGTGCTCGGCGCCCTCAAGGATGGAGCCGGGGAGACTCGCAGACAGAGGAAGCCGAGGAGGGCACTGGCCGGCGAGAGCTAACACTGCCGGCCGAGGCGCCTGGCCGTCCTTGGCATTTTTACTTCCTCACGTCGGGGCCTCTGGGGGCCTCGGTTTGGGGTTGCTGGGTCGGCCATCGCGGCGTCAGGGAGCCCAGTCTGGGGCTCCCGTCCAATGAACTGTGCGGGGATGAGGGTGCCTGTTGGGGTGGTCACACTGACCAGACTGCGCGGAGAGCTCAGGGCACAGACTCAGGGTTCCCAGCAGACGGGCACACACCGAGAGGAACACGTCATCACGAAGGCGATGCCGTCGGCAGGAAGGCAACGGAGAGGCCAGAAAGGTGGTGCCGTCGGCAGAGCCATCGGACGTACACAGGACTGGACTGATGGGGCATCTGTACTTTTTAAAAAAATATATATTCTATTGATTTTTCACAGAGAGGAAGGTAGAGGGACAGAGAGTTAGAAACATCAATGAGAGAGAGAAACATCCACCAGCTGCCTCCTGCACACCCCCCACTGGGGATGTGCCTGCATCCAATGCACATGCCCTTGACAGGAATCGAACCCGGGACCCCCCAGTCCACAGACCGACGCTCTATCCACTGAGCCAAACCGGCTTCGGCAATCTGTACTTCTCAAAAGCAACACAAGTCGCCGAGAGGCGCGCCGACCAGGTTCCCACACGGCAACTCTCCGGAAGGATAGCACTGGGTCGCACTGAAAACCATCCATTCCGCATTAACAAGCACCCTCCTATGGAGCGGGCTCAGCACCGGGTGAGGGGTGAGGGTCTGAGATAGAGCCCGCCTTCGGGAGCTGAGCTGTGCCAGCTGCTCTGAGCGCCCGCCGGCCTCGAGGCCGCATCCTCGCTGCCCCCACGGTGCGGTGCGTGTGCTCTCCCGTCCACCCGCGGAGCTCGGGCTTTCCGAGCTGGCGCTCACCGCCACCAGAGCGCCCACTGCGGCCAGCACTGCGCTGGGAGCTGGGAGCCGGGGGCCGCGGCCACCGACGCCCCGCCCTGCCGGCCTGCAGCCGTGGTCCCGGACGCAGCGCCTCGGCGACTGCTTTCATCCGGGCGGTTTGTAAGGACACACTGTCACCCCTGCTCGTCCTCTGCAGGGCCGCTTGGAGGCTCAAGTGTTCACGCCGGCAACGACAGGGGGCAGGTGTGTGCCGGCACGCGGGTAACGGAGCCGGCACGGCCTGCCAGCGGGCTTCCCACGCCGCAGCCGAAGCCAAGGCTGCTGGGGACCCTTGTGCTGCAGGGGCCGCGAGGCAAAGGCATGCGTGTCTGGGCGGACCCCGGGCCCCGGGCCCAGGGGGGCCTGGCGCTGAAGGACCACGGACGGCACTTCCTGCTCGTTTGTCTTCTGGCAAAGACACACCACGATCCGTCGGCAGAGGAGGAACTGCGCGCGGCAGAGGATGCCAGCGGGGTCACGTGGGCTCTGGGAGCCGCATGGACGGCAGCGTGGACCGCACCCGCCGTGCCGCGTGCGACGCAGCCAGCCAGGCTCGCTCAGGTGGACGTTCCCGCACAGCCGGCCGCACTGTCGGCGGGCGCTGGCAAACCGCTCCGCTCCCAAACCCAGCAGGAGTCACCTCTCCCCCTGCCCGGCTTTTCACTCCGCACGCACGTTCTGTGGTAAGAACAGTAAGGGCGCTCATGTATGCCCCCCAGCATGGGGGGGGGGCAGCGTCCGATTTACGGGCTGGAGGCCCCAGGGACACCCGTCAGGGGGAGCGGTGTGCGGGCGTTGTTTCCACTCCTCATGTTCAAACGGACACATCCTGCGTGCAAACAGGAGCCGCCAGCGCTCACCCCTGTTTTAACCCACCCCCATCACAGCCCGCTTCCAGCCGGCCGGCTCAGATCTGTGACCTCAGGGCGGCAGGAGAGGTGATGTGAATGTGCAATGGGAGGCATATCTGCCTAATAAGACTGGATAGCAACAGTATACACATGTTATTCCTTGTGTAAATGCTACTTCTGAAATATTGTTGATAGCCTCTAAATAAATTGGCTTGTCATGTGAGGGGAAGATTCCACAGATCTCAAAAGCTTTACTTTTTATTTTTTTTAAGATCCTAGAGGCCCGGTGCACAAATTCACACACGGGCGGGGTCCCTGGGGTGACCTGCAGAGATCCGGCCCCAGCTCGCACCCCCAGCCTCCTAGCCCTGCAGCCCCACCGGGCACTCCCCATGACCTGGCACCACCCCTCACCTGCTCCACCATCCTGCCTGCAGGGGGGTCGATTGGGGCCAGGTCCCCCCACCGGGCGGCAGCCCACCCTCCTGCAGGTGCTGGTCACCACCTGTAGGCAATCGCCTCCTCCACCCCCACCCTCCCACCCTTCCACCCTTCCACCCTCCCACCACCCACTCCCATCTGCCTTGGCCCGGCGCCGCTGGCTCACCCGCTCCACCATCTAGCCACGGTCCAGCTCTTGCCTGGGCCCATCGGGACTGGCAATGCCTCCACTGCCACCCACTGCCAGCACGGCATCACCGATGCCCGCGGTGCTCTGCACCACCCCCTGGTGGTCAGTGCGTGTCATCGGGAGTGGTCGAACCCTGGTCTCCCAGTGGAATTCCCAGTCGAATGACCACCCGAGGGGACAATTTGCATATTGGGCTTTTCTTATATAGGAGACGTCTAAGTTATTTTTATGTTTATGATTTAACTGGCATTCATCCCGAGTGGAGGTCTCGAGTTTCAAGTCTCGTGGGTCTCAGAGCCGTCCCTGAAAGGAACAGCCTCGCCATCGCGGTGAATGCTGAACAGTAACACCGCACAGCTCTCAGCTCACCGCCTCCCGGGAATAAAGCACCAGCAGCAATTACACTTCCTGTGCAAAACCAGATGGACAGGAGAGGCCAGAAGGAAGCCCATTAAGTCATTATAACGCTAGATGGGAGGATCGTGGGTCCTTTTAAATTTCCTTCTTTTACGTTTCTCTGTATTTTGCAAATGTTCCACAGTGAGCAGGTTCTGGTTGTATGATGGAAGCTGGTTTAAGGGTAAGTAGTATACTCTAACACGTGCCTCCTCCCTGCTTAAGGGACTGACGTAAGCACCTTCCGCACCGTCTTCATGCAACGAGAGGGAGATGCTGCATGTCACCTGGACGCCGTCCACGCCACCGCAGGTCACGCCGCCTCGGGCCACGCCACTGCGGGCCACACCGCCTGGCCCAGGCCCTGGGACGCCGCTGCTCTGCTCTGAGGATGTGGCGACATTTCAGCATCTGTCATTGCCCTTAACCCCACAGGGTCCTGACCGGCGAACTGCACGCCAGCTCAGCGCGCAGCGTGTGTGACTCACAGCCACGGGGAGGGGGGTGCCCTTCGGGGCGGGCCAGCCGGGATTACGGACATTTTCTGGTTGCATGCAGGGTGTGTCCGTTTGACAGCTTAAGAGTGAAAACAGAAAGCAAGCATGCCCTCTCCAACTGAAGGGATTCTCCTGGAAGCGTTTAAAGTCTGTAACTGACGCAGCACCCGGCGAGGACGCACACATGACTGTTTTCACTGTGGTTGCAGAGGCCAGATGCGCGCTTGGAAATAAAATCACGGCACTTTAACCACATCCCCATCAAGAGGGGGTCCACTCAAGCAATATGGCCTTTAGGAAGCACAGCTGGTGATCACCTCGACAGACAGACGCTCTTTCCAACGGGGGCCAGCCATGGAAATAATTTGCTGCAAAGAGAAACCAGGTTCCCCAAACTCACCTCCCAGCAGGCCCTGCCCTCCTTGGGGGCTGTGCCAGCCCAGGTGTGAGGAGAGGGAAGGCGGGGAGAGCCCGGCACCCGAGGGGCCCTGAGCGCAGTGACAGAGCGGCTGCGGGAGGAGCGACGAGCTGCCGCAACCGAGACCTGGCCGGCTCGCGCCTCGACGTCAGCACCGCGTGTCCTCACCGAGCGGAGAACTTTTCTGAAGCCCGCGGACAGGACCCACCCCGCTGGGCCTTCCCAGCTCCCCGGGAGGGACGCTCACTAGGAAGCCTTGCAGAGCTTTCTGCTACATAAATCCCGGAGCGCAAGGGCAGAGTGGCGTCAGGTGGATGGACGCTTCTGGCTTCGTTTTCGGAGAGCCCCGGTTCCAGAGAAGACCAGAGAAAGGCCGAGGAGGCCTGTTCGGGGGCACGCGGCGAGGCGAGTGCTGTAAACACCCCGGGGCGGCCGCGGGAAGGCGGGGGGCGCCCCGCAGGGCGTGCCCGCTCCGTGCCGAGGAGGCAATCACGGCTCACCCCGTCTGGATCTGAGGACTACCCGATGGTCTTGGCAGATCGCGTTACATGTGAGCATTAAAAATTCATCTCGTTTCAAACGCCATGAAATAGCACACAGATGCTCACTTTAAATAATTCACGGCCCCATCAGGTACTGATATATTAAAGCAATATGACCTATATTAATAAATATTGCATTATAAACACAGATGCGCCTTGTTTTGGCTGGGTTGTAACTCCTAAAAGCATCTATTCCTGGCAAACAACTGTTCCAATAAAGAAAGTACAAAGGAACAAAGAGGAGAAAGATTTTAAACGAAAAAGAAATTTTTTTTAGTTTGTATGATTTAAAAGCAGGTACAGTCCTTAACTAGGTTGTTTTCTGCTACTCTGCTAAAAAATAATAATAATAATACTGAAAGCTGGCTGAGTTTACTCAACATTTATAAAACTCATTTTAACTTTTACTTCTTTTTAGCAATAAAGGATGATAAACAGGTTTAAGATCAGCAAATGTGCTCATTTCAACGAGGCTTTGGAGCTGTATTACAGAGAAATTACAAACTGCTTATCTTTAATAGAGCAAAACATTTTCTAGAAATACCAAAATATGAGAATGGAAGGAACCACAATAATTCCTACAAGAAAGCTAATCTTCCTGAATCAGTTGTCAGAGAGATACCCACATCACACAAAGCGTTTCAGGGTTCACTTTAAAGTTTAATGGCCACAGGCGAGTTTCCGGGCACATCTGTCAGACCGCGCCATCCGCGGGAACGCCTCTCTGCGCGTCCCGTGCTCACTCAGCGGTGCCCACCACGGCAGGAGGCACCTGTGTGCCGCCGCCAGCCGGGCCAGGGCGGCCGGGGGAGGGGCCAGAGCAGGAGGACCAGCAGAGGGGACGCAGGAAGAGGGACGGAGACACGGGACTCCCGGGGCCGCTCCCTGGCAGCGTGTGCAGGCCCGTCCGCCCCACTTTTGCCGTGAGGCATGGGCTGTGAGCGCACCCATTCATCTGAGGCCTACAGCGGAGAAGAAAGCGCAGATCACTAACGTACACAGCTGAAAACATGCCAGGCGCTGAAATCTGTAGGTTTCTGCACAGATCACAAGGTTCCTACGATGTGCAGCCTCTTTAATAAGTCATTTGTAACCTGTGCTCACTCTCTCTAGAGATGCACACTAGAGGCCTGGCGCACGAATTCGGGCAAGGTGCGGTGAGGCTGGCGGGGGGGAGGGAGGTGCTGCCGGTGGTTGGCCAACTGGCCTCACCCGGTCAAACTCCCGGTCCAACTCCTGGTCAAGGGGACAATTTGCATAGTGGCCTTTTATTATATGGGAGGATTATGTATTCTGTGTAAGATATATATTAGTCTATGTTGAAATATACGTAAGTATATTGAGATAATCCATATGCACGTATATTTATATTTATACACAAAGCTAAAAACTCCCTTTAAATTACTATCACTGTGGTAACTGTGGGGCTGTTTAAAAGCATTTTGGATAATACATTTATCTAAAGGCTATTTTTAGCGATTTAAGGGCACCATAAATGAAGCTATCTGAGTGCCACAGACTCCACAGCAGGGCCGTTCCTCCCGGCGGACTGCGGCTGGCGGAGGGCGGCGGCCTGTGTGCGGGGAACGGAAACCGCGGCGGGGCTCGCGGGCGGGCCGGCCGGACAGGGCAGAGCAGGGAGCGCCCTGATGGGTGGCAGAGCCCGTGCCAGCGAGAGCGACAGGGACTGACCGGGCCAACTTCCCTCGTCTCACCGTCACTGGCTCGCAGTCACACAGTCTGAGTTTGGGCTAAAACACAGACACAGACCACACTCCTCCTGCGGGCAGGACGCACACCCCCAACGGGGCCCGGGAGCCGGTGATGGAGGGCACTCCCACCTGCGCCCCGCACCCCGCTCCGCCCTACCAGACAGACAGACAGACAGACGGTCCAGCTCAGAGAGAGCCGCAAAACTTGTCCTCCCACACAGGAATATCACGGAACACGACATAGCCTCTAGATCAGCCATGGGCAAACTACGGCCCGTGGGCCGCATCCGGCCCGTTCGGCTGTTCTCTCCGGCCCGTGGAGCTGAAAGAGCAGAGGGTTCTCTTGCTCTCCCCTCCGCTCCTTCACCAGCAGCCCAAGAGGAGAGTGCCAGCATGGTCAGGTTGCTTTTGTTCCGGCCCTCCGGTCCAGTTTAAGAACCCATTGTGGCCCTCGAGTCAAAAAGTTTGCCCACCCCTGGGCTAGAATGTTCCCGTGAAAGGGCAACGCCCAGGAACTCCGTGCACCCGGCGTCCTGAGGGAGAGGCCCTCACGTCCACGCTGTCTCTTTGGGGCGCGGCAGAGGGGACAGAAGTGCCGGAAGAGAAATAATCCCATGTGAACCCCGAGGCGGCTCCTGCGGAGAACACGTGCCCAGGAGGCCAGGACTGGAGAAGCCCACCTCCCGGCCATCGGCGTTAGCTCAGTACGTTCTAGCTTCCACCACACATACACACACACACACACACACACACATACACACGCACACACCTGTTCGCATGAAGGACTGACCCAGGAGCAGGTGTGACTACAGTCTCGTGTTGGCACAGCGTGGAGGCCCGCGGCACTTGCCCGGACAGATACCGGAGTGACGGAAGCCACGGACAGCGAGCCCCCAGGCCCCGCACCTGCCTCCCCGCGTGGCAGGCTGTGGCTCCGCACGGCTCACCCCCCACGCGAGGACAGGCCCGCCGCCTCTGTGACGGACCGTGGCGGGGTCTCTGGGCAGCGCCAGAGGAGGGGGCATTGGGGTCCCAGAGGTGCCGGGTCCTCCCTGAGCTTATTCCTCAGTGGCTCGGCGATGGCAGAGAGGGTGACAGGGTGTGGGTGCCGCGCTGCATGGACCCGACGCCCACCAGCGGCTCGCAGACAGGGAGCAGCGAGGGAGGACAGTGCGGTCCCACAGTGAGGATGGCACCCGCACCCGGAGAGCAGCGTGGAATTCACTCCAAAGCCTTAAGAGACGGGGTCCCTTCTGCCCCGCGGCGTCACTTCCAGGGATGTGTCCCCAGGAAATACCAGGGCCACGGGTCAATGCGGACGCAGGGTACTCACGGCAGTGGGCACCGCGGCTCAGACGGGGACTCGCAGCGCCCGCCGCAGAGCCGTCCCCTCCGCTCCGGCCGGATGCTGACGGGGCAGCGGCTGCGGGCGCAGCGAGGAGGGGCGGGAGTGGGACAGAGCGGGCCCCGGGCACGGAGGTGGCTCGCTACACAGACACACCTCACACCGAGAGCCCAGTCTGCCACCAGGCACAGCCTGTGCCAACATAAACCTCCACAGTACGGCCAAAACCGGTGGCGACTTCCAGCTTCGGCCTGCGAAGGGAGCTCTGCTTTTTCTGCTCCTTTTGTGCGCCCGTTTCCCTAACCCCGTGGTCGGCAAACTCAGTCCACAGAGCCAAATAGCAGCAGGACAGTGATTGACATTTCCTTGGAGAGCCACATTTTTAAAACTTAAACTTCTTCTAACGCCACTTCTTCAACACAGACTCGCCCAGGCCGTGGCGTTTTGTGGAAGAGCCACACTCAAGGGGCCAATGAACCGCTTGTGGCTCGAGAGCCGCAGTTTGCCGACCCCTGCCCTAACCCCTTCCTCGGTCCCAGGACAGTTTCCCGCGTCCTGCCTCAGGCCTGCCGCCCATCCCTCAGGACCCGGAGCCGCCCCCCCCCCCCCCCTGCACATGCACACCGTCTCCGGGAGACCTGTCACCCTGGACGCACTGCACTGTCTCCCGAACAGACACCTCCCAGGGCACCTCCCTGCCCACCCATCGAGGCTCGGCATCTTCCAGGGAAACGTGAGGGGTGAGCTCTCTGCCCGTCACACCGCCTTCCCCTCGACGGGCATCCGGGCCTTGGACACGGTGCCCGGCCAGCCCAGACCCCACGACTGCAGCCAGCAGGTGCGCCCCTGCCACCCACACGGGCTGTGCAGCCCCAGCAGGAAGTAGCGGAGCCCCAACCGCCAGCCCCCAGCCCAGTGCTCTGGGGAGGCCCCGCCACGGCTGGGGGGAGCCGGGGGGGGGGGGGGGGCTCGCACCGCTGCGTCCACGCCGCCCTGACCCCGCCCGCTCCGGATGAGGCCGCGGAGGGAGCAGGTCTCTGCAGTCACTGGGCGGCCGTGCACTGCGGAGGAGCCGTGAGTACACGCGGCCTCGGAAGGGAGAACGCGTTCGGAGCTGTTAGGAAATTTACAAGCGGTCAGGCGTGTCTCTGTGAGCGTTCAGAGCCGGAATGGATGCTACGAAGGCCAGACAGTCAAAAGCATTTACTAAAGAGAAAAGCCTTTGGCCAAGGATGGCATAATTTACGAGAAAAATAACTCAAATGTAAAAACTACAACTTTCACGTCTGCGGAAGGATCCAGCCAGGCGAACAGAGACAGATGGCTGCGGATAGCCGCCCGTGAGCGCAGAAACGCCGCGTTTCAAAAATAAAGCCTGTCCTGATAGAAGCGAAAAGTTTGTAAAACCCAAATTGCGACTGGTGTTTCCCCTATCTGCTAACCCATAAAGGAGTATTTTGAGGTAATTTATGGAAGATCACACTTTTATACAGAATAAATCAAAAGTGAAACCCAAACCGTATGAACGTCATCAGAACCTAACACACATGATAATAATGAGGGGCGTGTAATCGCTGCCCGTGTCTGTGGAATAAACACTCCGAGAAACACACCGAATGCCACTCCGTCCACATGCGTCCTCAGGCGTACGCCAGCGGCCACCTGACGCCTCCAGAGCGGCCTCGGTGTGGCTCTGTGCCGTCTTTACCAGACACGGCCAGACGTGGCCTCCCACAGGAGATTGGTTAAAGAGGACGCGACATACGCACAATGGAATACTACTCGGCAATACAAAGAATGAAATCTCACCACTTGGGACGTCATGGCAGAGCCAGAGGGGGGTGTACTAAGGGAAATAAATCAAACAGAAGAGACAAACACCATGCTACTTAAATTATATATGAACCCTAAAAAGAAAAAAATGAACGAAACAAAGACAGAAACAGACTCATAAGCACAGAGAACAAAACGGTGGCTGCCAGAGGGGATGGGGAGAGGGGTGAGGGCATGATGGGTGAAGGCAATGAGAAGCTACAAATTTCACCCGCCCGGTGTGGATCAATGAACCAGGAGGTCACAGTTCAGTTCCCAGGCGAGGGCACAGGCCTAGGGTGCAGGCTCCATCCCCAGCGTGGAGCACGCAGGAGGCAGCCAATCAAGATTCTCTCTTATCACAGATGTTTCTACCTTTCACTCCTTCTCCTGTCCTCTGTGAAATCATACACACGCATACACACACACACGAGGCCCAGAGCTGAAACCCCAGACCCACCACGCCGAGAGGCACATCGACGCACCTCGTGGTGACCGGTCAGTTAGTCATTACGGCATTCCGGCCAGTAGCCTTTCATTGTACATATGTGTGTATTTTAAAAACATACAAGTTTCCGGTTGTGAAATAAGCCACGGGAACATACTTCACCAGACAGGGACCTCAGTCGATAGCATTATAACAGCTTTACTTGGTGACAGATGGCTACGTGGGTTCACGTGTGCGCACTGTGTAAGGTCTGTAAATGTCAGGTCGCTGGGTGGCTCACCTGGCGATAATGTCATACTGTATGTCAACTGTGGTTCGAAAAGGAAAGTGATTACATGGGGAGGGCATTGGGACGCCGGCGGCTCTGTGGGGGAGACGTTGGTGGGTGCCGGGCCGGTGCGGAGCGCCGTGGGAACCATGTCGTGTCCGGGGCTGCGGCTGGACGGACAGGCGCTGTCCCCACGCCGCCGGGCACCGGAGAGAGGCCGGGAGAGAAGGCACCGAGGAGGCCGGGCACGCCGGGCCGCAGACACAGGAGAGCAGGCGGGAGGCGGGGCACAGGGGGGCGGCGTGCGGCGAGCTCATCCCTCCTGCAGCGGAGTGACTGACGCCGGCGGGGGGGCCTGAGCTTGGGCGGTCCCGGGGGGGCCTTCGCCGCGGGCTGTGCTCGCTAATCCAAGCCTAACGGCCCAGACAACCAATGACAAACTTCCCACAAATAAAAAGAAAACGCAAACATCCGTTAGTCCGACGCCTTAGGCTGGACAGACCTCGTTCAGTTTTGACTTAAAATGCACAAGTCGCTTGAAAAACCTGGGTCAAGGATCAGAAATGGACATGGTGGTGCCAAATGGCCGAGAGGCGCTGGAAGTCTGTCCTCCGGTCGATCACATGACGGCGGAGTCTCGCTTCCGTCAGGCACACCGGGAGCTCTGCCCTCGTGCCCTCGTGGCCGGGCTGCAGGTTGGCAGCCGCCGCCGCCGCTCTGACAGGAGCAGGGCCACCCGGTCACCACGCCCGACCCCGAGCCACCCTCACGCAGCCAGAGGGGCGCCCTCCGCCCACCGCGAGACCCGTCCCCACGGAGCCGGCGGCTGCGGTGCCCAAACAGCGGCTGCCGTGGCCGTCTCGGCGGGGATTGTGCCCTCGCGATCACCGCCTGGGTTAACCAGTGAGTTCTGTCAGTGGCCACGGATCCCGTACACACAGCCTGCCACGGAGGGGAGGGAGCTAGGCCAGTCTGTCCGCCCGCGCTGACCCCAGCCCAGCCCCAGGCCGGCGGGATGGGAGCGGCACAGATGCAGCTTGTCCGGCCCGCACGCCCCCAATCGAGCCTCTTCTCCGTGCGGGCGAGGACCCGGCTCGTTAGTCACCTTCCCGACGAAACCCCAGAAGGAGCCGGGCCCAGCGGGGAGCTGGGCCCCAGAGTGGTCCGGCTCCGGGAAGCCCCCGCAGATGTGAGTCCCGATAAAACCCACAAGGCTGTCCCGTGGCTGCGCCCGGCACGGGCTGGGGAAGCCGCACAGGCAGACCCGGGAAGGCGGTGACCGCACAGCGGGGCTGGCTGTCCCTCTGCCTGACCCGGAGCTGCCCGCTCCCCCCGGACCAGGCGCCCTGCAGCAGGTGCCCGGGCCCCGGGCTCGGAGACTCCAGGCCGGTCCGGGCCCGACACCGCCCTGCCCCGGAGAGCCTCCTGGGTGCCCGCGCCCCGCTCCGCGTCCTGCCGCTGACCGACAGGCTCCGCCATCTGCCCAGGAGACACCGGGTCTTTTCTGGGGACCGATCGGCTCAAAGGGAACACTTGATGCCGACCTCCGAAGTCCAGTTCCCCGCTGGCCGTCTGTCTGATCGCCCACAGCAGGGCCGGAGGCCTGGGCGTTGGAGGCCGGGGGCGCGGGAGGCCAGAGGCCGCAGGTGCTGGAGGCTGGAGGCTCAGGAACGGGCGGACCCACACCTGCAACCCGCTGAGCACGGGAGGAACGAGGGCCGCGGGGGACAAGCTTGGCTGTTCTCTGCAGTCCAGGGAGCCGGCACCGCAGGGAGAGCTCACTGCACAGGAATAAACACAGCCTCCAGCAGAACCTTCAGGAACGTCACAGCCGGCACCCCCACCCCCGCCCCCATCGGCCCAGGAGCGGGGTGAGGGCCGAGCTGGGTCACACAGACCTGGGCCGGCAGCCCGGGCCTCGGCCAGGCCCTCGGCAGTCAGGAGAGGAAGCGGAAGGGGACTGGAGCGCAGTGGGGACGGTAGTGCTGTGGGTGGAGGGAGGTCAGACAGTGAGCAGGGAGAGGGATTCCGTCGCAGGGCCCTCGGGACAGAGAGCGAGCCCGGAGAGACGCACCCGGCCCGCAGGAGCCGGTGGAGGGGGTTTTAAGGGGATGCGAGGGGCTTTTGCGGGATTACTGGGGTGTGTTGTATTTTAAGAACAGGGGTAAAAGGCTCATCAAAGGATACGGTTTAAATCTCCGCGCTTTATTGCTATAAATTACACTTCAATTAAAAATAGACTGGAAAAAATAACAGTAAATTATTTTAACAAGGTATGATTGAATAGTCAATAACGAATATGGTTTTATAATTTAATTAAACTGCTTATTAATAATTACTTCATAATAGCACACTACATCTTATTAAATGAGCTTTTCCCAACAAAATGTCAATTATTAAACTATGAAATACAAAAAAACAGCATAAAGGGGAAAAAATAGCTTCAAATTCGGCACCCCTTACAAGTATTATTAACATCTGTTTTATGTACTTTCAGACATCTTTCTATGCATAGAATTTTTAAAACTATTCTGCTAATGCAATTCAAACAGGCAAGGGGAAATTAAGATGTAACACAAAAGGCAGAGAGCTAAAATTTTAAGTTTCTCATTAATCTCTAAATTAAAGCTACCAGATATTGACTAGATATAAATTTTTCAAAAATATATTTATATGAAGTCATTTCAAAGATATAAGGGGGGAAAGAGTACAGTGCTAAGATAATTTGTGCGTTATAATGTATGTGCACATACCGACACACACATGACACATTTCCGGAAGGATGTACAGGGAAGTGAACAATTATAACTCTGTCACCTAAGACTTTTGCTTTCTTCTTCTTCTTCTTCTTTTTTTTTTTTTTAATATATTTTATTTACAGAGAGGAAGGGAGAGGAATAGAGAGTTAGAAACATCGATGAGAGAGAAACATCGATCAGCTGCCTCTTGTACACCCCCCACTGGGGATGTGCCCACAACCAAGGTACATGCCCTTGACCGGAATGGAACCCGGGACCTTTCAGTCCGCAGGCCGACGCTCTATCCACTGAGCCACACCGGTTTTGGCAACTTTTGCTTTCTTTTAATTTTATTTATTTATTTTTTTACTTTTAGTGGGGGAGGGGACGACTTTCACTTTTTGGTTATTTTTAAAATAGATATTTTTATTGATTTTTTTTTTTACAGAGAGGAAGGGAGAGGGATAGAGAGTCAGAAACATCTATGAGAGAGAAACATTGATTATTTGCCTCCTGCACACCCCCTACTGGTACATGCCCTTGACCGGAATCAAACCAGGGACCTTTCAGTCCACAGGCTGATGCTCTATCCACTGAGCCAAACCGGTTCGGGTAGTTATTTATGCTTTGATAATGTCTGCTTTTCCTCCACCATTCATTTATATATATATATTAAGTATACTCTAATACTTTGTCCAATAACAAGGGAACATGAGAGGACCAGGCTCTCACTGACCGCTGGGGACACCAAGCAGCAGGGACGTGGCTTGTACGGGCCACGCTCACGGAGCAGCGCCCGCCACCCCGCCCGGTGACCTCCAGCCCGCTCCCTCCACACCGGCCACGGGGCCACGCCATCGAATCGCGGTGACGAGCGAGAATGAGAGCCACGCGTTTATGAGCGTGCCCGTCAGCCCCAAGGCACAGAATGAGGGTGATGTACATTTTACTTTTAAATTAAACCAACAAACAAGGGGGCTCTTTATTGCCTCCAGGAGTTTGAATGTAATAAAAGAACTGCCCACTCTTAACCCAATCACAGTAATGAAAATTAACGCCCAGCCCTTTTATTTTATTAGCTTGATGGCTCTGAACAAAACTGGCGCGTTTTATTAATTTAAACCACAAGGCTAAATGCATTTTCTTCTCACGTTACAAGACCCTGAGCGTCTATTAGCGGGCGGTTTTGAGAGAATATCCATCACAGCTCTTTCCGCGAAGACACGGAGCTTCATCTGTGACGTCTACTTCTGGGCGCACTGGCCTAAAGCATTTACATTATTTTTATGTGAAACCCTTTTCAACAAAGAAGTCTTTACGAATGAAGACAATGACCCCCGATTCAGGATTACAGCGCCCTCCCGCACGGGGGCTGGCCGTGCCACGGAGGAAGCCCGTGGGATGGATGCTCTGGGAGTCTCAACCCGTTTAACCTGTGAATCACAGCGAACTTGAGAGACCAGGAATCGCAACGCTCCTAACACAGCACCCGCCCCACCCAGAAAAGACAGGGGCTCTGTCTCCCAAAACCTCCCACACCAAACACGCTGCACACAGATGACACTGATATCTAAAACCCGAGACCACCAGTAAGCTTCCGGAAGTTACAGAGCCTGCCACGGTGACTGGATGACAGACATCCCCGGACTGCAGTCTTCCGGGGCTTCATGCGCGTGGGCCTCTCGAGCTGCCGGATGAGCACAGAGAACGTCGGGCATGCCACACCCAGCGACCGCGGGAGCCCACGGGAATGAGCCGGTCACCTGACAGAACAGCATTGGCCCCGGCCACTGCATGGACTTCCCGGCCAGTGGGCATCTGAGGAAGGCCTTCCGCTGAGGACAGCGGCCCAAAGGAACGAGTGTAAAAACCCAGTAAAAAAGCCGGAGGAGGAGGAGGAGGAGGAGGAGGAGGAGCAGCAGCGGCGGTGGTGGCGGCGGCGATGAGGAAAGCAGAGGAAAACCATGTCCGCAGGCAGACGCTGCGGAAAAGACCGTGACCAGCGGGGCAGGGCGGGCTGTGCCGGCGGGGGCGGCCCAGAGGTGAACGGAACAGAAAAACGGACGAAACTGGGTCGACTCAGCAAGTCCAGGAAGTCCAGCAGACACTCACAAGAGCTCTACACGGAGGTAGAGACAGAGGAGGGAGCTGTAGGAACACCCCCAAACAGTCCCGGAGCTCGAACTTCCGCATTTCAAGGATAAGCAGAGGACTCCGTGCTAGCGTTTTGCATTCTAGACCACCGTGCTAATAAGCTTTATACAGCACGTGTGTTGGGTTGATAAAAATATTTAAAATAAAACACTGCTTATAACAATCTCTTACTGCCTAAGAGCCGTGGTCGGCAAACTGCGGCTCCTGAGCCACATGCGGCTCTCTGGCCCCTTGAGTGTGGCTCTTCCACAAAACGCCACGGCCTGGGCGAGTCTAAGTTGAAGAAGTGGCGTCAGAAGAAGTTCAAGTTTAAAACATGTGGCTCTCCAGAGAAATCTCAATCGTTGTGCTGTTGGTATTTGGCTCTGGTGACTAATGTGTTTGCCGACCACTGGCCTAGAGAACATAGAATTTATTCTGGCACGGCCCTCAGAATAAAACATGTATTTCAGTCACATGTAAGTCACCCGTAACCTTTCCCCTTCAAGTCGTGTTCATGCCACTACGTCCTCCCCAACCGGTCACTCGGGTGCCAGCTTCCTCAGCGCCCGCACCTTCAGCCCTCAGACCCCCGCTGTCCTTCCCCCCGGAGTGTGAACAGCCGCAGCCCGGGCTCCACGTGCGGGGGAGCAAGGGGTGTCACCTCAGCACCCCCAGGGTGCCCACTGATCTCCCTCTGAGTACCACGTGGCGTGGGCGGGCCCTCACCCTGGAGTCACTTTGCACCCTTCCTGTCTGCATTCCACAGCCGACGCCTGCTCTCTGTGCCCGCGTTCCCCTGCCCCTGCCCCCTCCGCCTCAGGTCCATGCTGCTCACAGCGCCTCCACCCCCTATTCCCCCATGTCTCCCTGTGTGTGTGTTTGGGGGGGCGCCTTACTGGCCCGGTGGGTGGTGGTTGGAAGGCGATGATCCCAGCGGCAGGAGGCAGAACAGGAGGTGGAGGCAAAGGTGATGAACTGAACCAGGACTGGGGGGGGAGACGGGAGGGGAAGACTAGCTCAGAGGAAGGTTTGGTGGCTCTCCGCATGGAGAGGCGGGTGGCCCTCCGGTGTCCGGACGAGGCGAGAGGGGGGACAAGAGTGCCTCAGAAGGGGTTCAGCCCTCTAGCCGCCAAGACGACGGCAGCGCTCCCCAGAAAGAGCTGGAGTTGGCATCGGGGTCTCTGGAGAAAAGCTCTGGGTCTGGGGCAGGGCCCGGGCTTCCGGCCGCACTGCTGAGCCGGAGCGGGCACTTCCCTGACCCCCCTGCGGGCACTTCCCCGACCCCCCTGCGGGCACTGCCCACCCCCCACCCCCGGGGCAGGATGGAGGGGCAGGAGCGGCCGGGCAGGACGTGAGCCTCCCCAACCCAGAGCAGCCGGGGCCTGGGAGTGGCCACCGCGCTGGCCGTGGAGGCAGCTCGCGTGCCGGGGCCCCCAGCACCCCGGACTCTCCCCACAGACAGAACGCCCCCGACTGCGGCCTCAGGAGCCACGGAGAGCAGCAGGCCGGACCAGGAGGGAGGAGAGCCGCCAGAGGAGGACGCACAGAGGGGATGGCACCTCCCAGTGACCTCGCCGGGAGGGGCAGCCGCGAGGAGCAGGCGTCACGCCCCCCCCCCCCCCCCCCCCGTCGGGGTAAAACAACGGTCCGCGCCCTCGGAGGCAGGACAGAGCGGCCCGCGGACCCTCCGGTCAGGAAAACCCGGGCAGCACGGAGGCAGAGGCGCGTAATGCATCTGGTAAAATTTCCCATCCAGAATGGTTAAGTTTAACAATCTGGTCCTTGAAGGTGTAGGATTCAGTCCCCTGGAAAACTAATTTATGATCAGTTACCTGGAAAATCCCATCCCACTCCGGGAAATGACCGGATAAACGGAGGGGCACCGGATGTGCTGCTTCGGCACAAATGCGCGGACCCCGCCGAAGACGAAGGCCCGCACCTCCGGCGGCCTCGGCCCCGCCGCCAGCGTCTCCTACGACCCCGGGCGGTCCAAACACGGACGGCGACACGGCACGACGGCAGCTGAGCGCTGCCAACAGTAACGAGACCGCTCCTTTTTCAATAATGAACTCTGCCCCGTGTCACCCCTAAAATGGCAGCACCCAGGCGGAAGCAACGAGAGTAAACAACGGAGTACGTTTAATTATCTCCATTAACGAGGGTGGAGACAGGGTGGGTAATGCCACGTAATGAATATTTTTTTTAAAGCACTATTTGACTGAGACGTGCTCAGAGAGCAGCACAGATGTGACACCGCACCTACACACACCCTCACCAGCCCACCCTGCCCGCTGGCTACGTCAGAGTCCGGCTAGAAAACTCGGGTCTCCGTGGAAAAACCCCGAAAGACACGGACAGTCCGGAAGAAATGGATACGTGTCTGGAAACGCACAACCTGCCAAAGTGGATCAGGAAGAATCGGAGAATCTGGACAGACAGGTTACAACTAGTGAAACTGGAGCAGCGATTAAAAACAAACAGAACAAAAAACAGCATCACCTCACAACAAATAAAAGTCCTGGACCTGATGGCTTCACGGGTGAATTTTACCAAACATTCAAAGAATGTCCTCAAACTACTCCGAAAATTTCAAGAGAAGGGAAGACTCTCGAATTCATTTTATGAGGCCAGCATTCGCCTACCCCCAAACCAGATAAAGACACCACAAAGAAAAAAAGCACAGGCCACTGGTCGGTAAATTTCGGCTCGAGAGCCACATGCAGCTCTCAAGCCACGGTTTGCCGCTCTGCTGACTAATGACTTTGCCAACCTCTGGTATAGGCCAGTAGCCCTGATGAACACAGACGCTAAAATCCTCAACAAAATATTACCAAACCAGATCCAGCAACACATTACAGGTCACACACCGTGACCACGTGGGATTTATTCCGGGGATTTGAGGGTGGTACAATATCCGAAAATCAACACATATGCTAAGCCACATGCACATCACGAGGGATAAAAACCACATGACTGTATCAATAGATGTTAAAAGAACATTCGCTAACATCCAGCATCCCCTTACGATGAAAATCCTCACCAAATGGAACATACCCGGTGTGGGAAAGGCCACAGACCATAAACCCGCAGCCAACAACACACTCACTGGGCGACGCTTCCTTAGCCTGGGAATGAGACGGGACGTCCGAGATCACCACTTACTCAGCACAGCACTGAACGCCCAGCCACAGCCATCAAACACGGCGGGGAATAAAAGGCATCCACGTCGCAGAGGAGGAAGGAAAAGGGTCATGGTTCACAAGTGACAGAAAACCCTGAGGACCCCACCAAAAAGCTCCCAGATATAATAAATGAACTCAGCAAAGTAGCAGGATACAACGTTAATATTCAGAAATCAGCGATTTTCATGCACCGATAACAAACCATCAGAAAGAGAAACTAAGAAAACAATCCCATTTACTATTGCAACAAAAACAACATGGCACCTGGGAATACACTGAGTTGGGGCAAGAAGCTTGGATTCGTACTTGGGAAACTATGGGATATGAGTAAAGGGGCTGAGGAGGGTATAATAAGTGGGAGCACACACCATATTCGTGGACTGGAAGAACTAACGCCATTGAAATGCCCTTACTGTCCAAAGCCACCCGCAGAGCCAATGCAATTCCATTCAAATACCAACGGCATACTTCACAGATCTAGAACAAACAGCCTCAAAATTTACAAGAAACCAAAATGGACCCCAAGTAGCCTTAGCAATCTTAAGAAAGAAGAACAAAGTTGGAAGTATCATACACACACCTGATATCAACCTACACTGAGTGGCCAGATTATTATGATCTCTGAATCCATAATAATCTGGCCACTCAGTGAGTGTGTGTGTGTGTGTGTGTGTGTGTGTGTAAATATATATATTAGAGGCCCAGTGCATGAATTTGTGCATGGGTGGGATCCGGCCAGCCTGGCCAGGGGGAGGAGACATGGGCGGTTGGCCGGCCGGTCTGCTGGTCAAACTCCCGGTCAAGGGGACAATTTGCATATTAACCTTTTATTATATAGGATATACACTGAGTGCTCAGTTTATGATGATAGTATGGCCACTCAGTGTATACTTACATGGCCACTGTCATCAAAACAGCCTGGCACTGGCATATGAACAGGCATGTAGGTCAATGAACAGCATAGGAGGCAAGAGCACACAGCGGAGTGAAAGCAGCTTTTTCAATAAACTCTGTCAACAATAAAAACGAAGTAAAAAAAATTTTTTAACCCCAAGAACAAATGGACTGCTCAAATTGCAGGTAGTTTAAATTTAGTCTTTAAATTTTAAGAAAGTAAAAGTTATCCTCAAATTTAGCCTTCCAGGTACCCCTTCTGGAAATACACTTAAATTTCTGTTTCTCACTACCCTCAAGTAGCTGGAATCAAACTAAGCACGGACCTTTCCCTACAAAAGGAAGGGTGAAAGGATTCACACGCAGCGCTCACACGGCACGGACTCAGATCCGCCAAAGCGCGCCCCCGGCTGCTACAGTAAGAACGAGGGTTTATCGGAGATCCACCTTCACAGGGACTGAGAACCCCACGGAGCTCTTCGGTCCCGCAGTGGGGAGCCGGCCCCATGTCAGAGCGGGCTCGCCTCGGTCACACCCCGTTAGCCTTCTCCGCGGAGGGCTCTTTCGCTGGGACGTGGGGCGGAGCTATTCTGGTGGAACATTCTCCGAGCTGAATCCCAAACGCCGGCCAGGTCATTTCCACGTCAATAAAAATTCATCAGAGATCAACTGGACAAGGAGGACTGTCCACGGAGAAGCCATGTCCGTACCTTTTGGACGTGACCTTCTGGATGGTTGTCTGTGTCTTTAAACACAGAGAAATAATGAGGCAAACAGTTATTTCTTCCAGAAAATACGCAATCACATAAATGGTTCCCAGGTGGCCTTTCGAGAGCTCACTGGTGCTCCTCGGGAAGTGAGTGGATGCTGGTACTTCAGGTATGAACCCGCATTTTTTAAAAAATATATTTTTATTGATTTCAGAGAGAAAGGGAAAGGGGGAGAGAGCAATAGAAACATCACTGGTGAGGGAGAAGCACTGACTGACTGCCTCCTGCACGCCCTGCCCTCCCTGGGGGCTCCAGACTGCCACCGGGGCGTGTGCCCTTGACCGGAACTGAATCCGTCCACAGGCCGTGCTACGCCCACTGAGCCGAACCAGCTGGGCTGAGCCTGCATTTTTCTCTCTCACTCATGCACACGTGCTAACTTCATACCAAGGTAATTTTGAAATAAATAATTTACCTTATATGCCTATTTGAAAGTAAGTATTACTCTATCAATAACATCATAAGCAATACTAGCTTCCCCCTTTGTGCATTCTAGCCATATATTTTTTCCTTTATAAAACGCAAGTGAAGTTTATATATCCTCCATCCTTTCAGACTTGGTCTCCTGGTTCTCTCCTGGCTGACAGGCAAAGAACTAGTTGTCAGTAATGTCTTCGACAGGTGATCACAGGGGTCAATAATTTGACAAAACACACGCTGCCTTTAGCAATGTGGGAAGGCCTAAAATTTTAATAAGCATTTTGTCACTAGAAAAAACAAAATCCATGAACTTCATTAGAAATGTTCTACAGTAGTTACTGCAAAGAGAGTTCTCACGCCCGAAATATCTAACGCCCGGTCTTAGACAAGTTGAAATGGGTCATTTCTAACATCCTACGGTTTACTGTGTCTCATCTACGAACGTATACAACTAAATTCACTGCGGGTTTGAGCTGCTATAACGAGTACTTGCATACAGTGAGTGAAACTTGGGGCTGGGTTTTGGGAATGTAATTTAACAATGATTTTCAAGAGTCCTTAAAGAGATCTTCCTATTTGATCTAGTTATCACATCCTTAGGATTCCATCTCAAATTAAGTATAGAATTTTGTCCACAAAGGTGTGTTCATCTCGTCATAGTGAAAACTTAGAACTCTGAAACCACCCAAGGTTGAATTATGACTTTTTATATGATGGAGTGCTGTTATCTTTGCCATTAAGTGGTTGCTGATACATAATTGTAAAAAGAAGGGGAATGGCGGCGCGCTATATGGTGTTTGAAAAGCAGGAGCCGGTGGCTGGCTTGGCTCCGGGTGCAGTGCCGGCCTACGAACCAGGAGGTCACGGTTTGATTTCAGCCAGGCCGGGCAGCCCGTGCTGGGAGTGAAGTGCAGCCCGGCCTCCCAGAAGGCAGCGGGAGGGAGGGCGGCCTCGGGCGGAAGGGGTGCCCCAGGCGGAGAGTACCCAGCTCAGACCGGCCCAGAGCGGGGCGACCTGCTCCCCGGGACTGAGGCCACGCAGAGGCGCTGTCACTGCAGAGCAAGCACGCTCTCGGGGCGTGAACCCCTCTTCCCCGCCCTGAGCCGCCTGTTCCCAGAGACACTCACTCATACGGCGCCCCCTTTCAGCTCATGGTCACACGCCTCTCGGGGTCCCCTCCCGCTCCCCTGGATGAGGATGGGACACCCCTTCCTTCCAGCCTCCCACGTCACCGCCCGTCCCTCGCTCCCAGCTTGCTCCCGGGTTTCTGAAGACATCAACGCCGTCCACCGTCCAAGGAATCTGCGTCGTCCCTTCCACCTCGCCTGCCCCCGCCCCCCACCCCCCGTCTGCGTCCCCGGCCCCCCGCCCCCTCCTGTCACCACAGACCGAGCACCCGCACGCGGGATGGGGAAGGCAGCCCGCCCTCCCCTGACCACGCTCCCTCTGTGCCCGGGACCAGCCCGCCCTGGCTCCGGCCGTGCTCATACACTCCGCCCGCAGGCGGGGAAGCAAATGGATGCTTTGCTTCTCTCTTCCTCTTCCTCTCTCTCTCCCTCTCAGGTACCTGCACTGAGGCGACAGGAAACGGGGACGCCATTGGCGGGCGGGGGGGGGGGGGGCGCGTTCCCTGCACACGGCTTCCTGCGAGGGTCCCCCGGGCCGCCAGGTGGACGTGGCCGCGCTTTATTCCAGAAACTCACAGGCCGTCGGCGGGCGGAGCTCGGAAACGGAGGTGGGCTTTGCCAGGGAACGTAAACAAGTGAACGGAACTCTCAGAAATCAGTAATTTACTCCCCGATCTTCCTGGGCGTCGCCAGCCCGCCAAGGCCCGGAACGGCTGGGGGGCGGGCAGTACTCCCGCCCCTGCCAGCCACACTTTCTCCTGCTCCGGGAGGCGGGTGCCCCATCCCCACTCACTCCGGGGTGCCGTCCCCTTGGGGTATCCCAGGGGCTGTGGCAGAAGCACCCACTGCGTGCTGCCGGAGAGGACGGGGCCAAAAAGACCCTCCGGGACCCGTGGGCCTCGGCCACGCGGGGAAGACCAGCATCCGGTGACCAGGCGGACAAGGGGGGAAGGAGGGTCCGTTTCACTCGCTGGCCCCACACTTCCTGACGACCTACTGTGTGCCGAGCATCCACGGCTGCCTCTCCGGCCCCAGGGGCTTGCCTGGAAGCTGCATCCTGTGTGTCTGCCTCACGCCTGGAGAGCAGCCCGCCTCTCAGGACCGGCCCCGAGCACGGCCCCGTGGACAGAGACGTGCGGACGGTCTGCCCGCGGGGGGAGGAGCCTCCATTTCCGCTCCCACGCCCGCAGCTCTGGTGGCGCTGTGACCAGGCGCCATTCGGGCCAGCTGCACGCGGAGTTTTTCGGGAGATTTCGCCCCTTTGCGTGATCTTAAAAACACAAGACATTACCATTTCTAACCCAAATGTGACGCCTCACATCCCCCTTCGGGCCGCCCCACGGCGCCTCGGCGTGGAGTAAATGGTAAAGGTGCACAGCTCACCACCCAGCACTGAACTCGGGTCCGTTCGAAGAGCGCTTCCACAGGACGGGCCAGCCCGGGCGGGTAATTAAATGGCCAAGCTGGCCCTCGGGGACACCCGCCCGGAATGAGACTGCAGGCCAGGCGGCCGCAACCCCTACGGAGCCAGGCCTGAGACGCTGTTTGAATCGAGCAAACGAATCAGCTCTCCCAGGAAGGCTGGTCCCCTCTCCCACGTGAACCACACACACACACACACACACACACACACACACACACACCGAAGGCCAACACGGAATCCATTTAGAACAGGAGCTGGTTTTCCAGAGGATGCTGGGAGCCTCTCGGCCGGAGCCCCGTGAGACGCGTGGGGGGTGGGATGGGGGGTCCCCAGCTGGGACCTTCCAGGGGCGTCACCAGCCCTCAGGCCTCTGGGCCAGCGGTCGGCAAACTCATTCGTCCACGGAGCCAATATCAGCAGTACAACAATTGACATTTCTTTTGAGAGCCAAGTTTTTTAAACTTGAACTGTACAGGTAGGTACATTGTTATTAACTTAGTTAGGGTGCTCCTAAGCTGGCCTTGGCTAAAAGCTCAGGGGCCAAAGGGAGAGACACGGAGGAGTTCGGTTCACCTTTCACTGGCTCTGCGATGCCAGACAGGCCGCGTGGCCCCCGTGCCCCCCACACTTTAATCTCAGAGGTGGGATGGCCGGTTCCCAGCTCAGCGGGCTACGAGCAGTCAGGCATGTTGACATACGTAAAATGCTCGAATCAGTGTCCCCGACACGGCGAGTGGCACAGAGGTCTCAGCTGCTGCTATTGTTGTTTTCTCCCACAACGAATTCCAAACAGGGCGATTACTGGGTAGAAAGGCTCATACGTTAAAAATTTTTTATTATGTATTATTAATTTTCCCAGAAAAATGCAGTCCAAAATAAATTATTCACCCGTAAGAAATGCCTTTTCCTGCTTCATCTCAACCCCGGCTGTATTACTGCATGAATCCAACCTACCTCCCAGGCAAAAGCGGACGACAAACATTAGCATACACACCGTAAACATCTCACCGAGAGGCTCCGAAGGATAAATTATGTTTTGACAAGAAAGCGCCTACAACTGTAACACGCGATCACTCTCAGCGGGGGTGAGGGGGGAGGCCAACCAAGGACCTGTGTGCGCGCCTACGAGCCCACTCAGTGGGCACAGACGCCAGGGGCTGGGGGCGTGAATGGGAGGCGGGGTGATGGGGGAATAAGGACACATATGTAACACCTTAACCAATAAAGAAATTTTAAAAATAAAAAAATAAATACCCCTGCAGGCTTCCCCCCCACCCCCAGAGCAGAGAACACACAACCCCCAGCGAACAGACGACGCTGCGTCAGCATGGGCTGAGGGAGGCTGCGGTCGCTGGCTGGTGACCCAGCATGGCAGCCGGGAGGTCACTGCCGTGTCGGGTCTGGAGAAGCTGTGGGACCCCGCGAGGCGCAGGGAGAGGCCGGGCAGGTCCTCCCCAGGTGGCCAGGGCGGAGGCGTTGGGAGGTGTTCGGGTCCCAGGCTAACGGGGAGCCCCACGACCACGCCGGGAGCCATCGGCAGAGCGCGGGGCAGGGGAGCATCCGCCCCTCCCACGCTCCGCGTGGCAGCTCCTCCGTGGGACACACTCCGCGCCTCCGCGGTCCCGGGGTCAGCGCCGCCGGCCGCACTCGGGCGAGGGCCTCCGGACCAGGCTGTCTGGCACAGGACACGGAACCCCCTTTCGGGGGCCACGTGCGTGTCTCCCTCCGGCGCCAGCAGCACTCGCGCTGGGACGAGTCATCTGGGAGGCGGCGTGGCCAAACCAGAAGGCGCTGAGGCCCCGGAGGGGAGACCCGCCGGGCACAGCCCGGGCACGGCGCCTGCGGCCCGGAGAGGACGGCACAGCGGCGCTGGCACCGGGTGGCCGGCTGGCTCGGGCACAGTGCCCGTCCCGCCGCTGCCAGCCGGCCTGGTCGGAAGCCTCTGGAAGGGCCTCTCCGTTTGGACCAGACTGGGGCGGGCTCCGTGAGTCCCCACGGCGATGGAGGACGCAGACAGCGGGGTCCCAGAGGACACAAGGTCCTGTGCCTGTCACCCTGATTCTGCCAGACGACACGGAGCAACCCTGCTCCCCTCACCCCCATAGAAACATCAGAGCCGCCAGCAGGCTCCCGGGCCGCGCGGCCCTTCGTGGCTTTCGTGTGAGAGCTGTTCCGTGTCCCCGAAGTACGGCGATCCACCCCCGACGGGCAATGGTCCTGAGGAAGCTCACGCGTTCCCGCCAACGCCTCTCACCCGCTTCTTTTCCAGTGACGCTGCGCAACAAACACTAGACAGATTTCAAATTGCTAACTGCCAGGCGTTAACACCCAGCTCTGCTCACCAGACTGCCAGGCACTGTCCACACCGTCGTTTACACAAACCCCCGGGACTCACCGGAGGGCGACGACACCGGATGGATGTGCTGTCGGAACACTTTGCGGGAGCTCGGCGAGGGGGACGCCCGGGAACGCGTTTCCTGAGAGGCCACGGAGGCGCCAAAGGCACTTCACTCAGAAATCACAGGAATGTTTTCATAAAAGGCTTGTGGATTATCTATTTCTTAAAAACATAAAACAGACCTTTTAAGTCAAATACTTGAATTTTTTCTGATTGTACTTTCAATGTTTGGTGAAAAGAATATAAAATAAGTCTCATCAGGCAGGATGTGGTAA
Organism: Vespertilio murinus; assembly: GCA_963924515.1. Classification (NCBI taxonomy): domain Eukaryota; kingdom Metazoa; phylum Chordata; class Mammalia; order Chiroptera; family Vespertilionidae; genus Vespertilio; species Vespertilio murinus. The sequence continues at coordinate 1,363,813 of OZ004708.1, read as the reverse complement.
AGTAGGCAGCTCCCATTCAAGGGCAGTGTGTGTGTGTGTGTGTGTGTGTGTGTGTGTGTGCATGTGCACTTGGTTAATTGTATATAGGCGCCTGTATGTATAAGCATAGCATTTATGCATAATACATATGGTACAATGTACATATGTGTATATGTATGTATGCCCTACATAATTATATGATATGTAACATAGGTACATAGAAAGTATATAGTTTGAATAGTACCTTATGTTTTATACTCACACATACTGGTATGCCTATTTTCAAAGTAGACCATAAAACAAGAAAATACACTTTTAAAAATATATATATATATTTATTGATTTTTTTTACAGAGAAGAAGGGAAAGGGAGAGAGAGTTAGAAGCATAGATGAGAAAGAAACATTGATCAGTTGTTTGGGGATGTGCCTGCAACCAAAGTACATGCCCTTGACCGGAATCGAACCTGGGACCTTTCAGTCCACAGGCTGATGCTCTATCCACCGAGCCGCACCAGTTAGGACAAGAAAATACATTTGAGTTAAAGGAGAAACAAAGGAAAGTTCTAAGACCATCTTACATTCTTTCAACATCATGCATTAAAGATAACACTTGAGCTCGAATCTGATGAATTGTAAGTATAAGATAACAATGAAATAATTACATGTGCAGAAAGCCCATCTAATTGTACCACAGAGATATTCTCAAAGATCCAAAATGAAAAATTTCAGCCAAGTCTCTTATTTGCAGTGAAGAGAATTTTTCATTAGCTGTGTTTTAATTTTCAAAAATTGATCAACATAAGGTGCTTTGTAACGTTGAGTGTGCTACGGGGGTTTCTTAATCATGCATGTGTAACTTCAAGCAATTTGTAATTTGTAAAATCAAGTAATTTGTAAAATCAAGTGAGTTGAAAACCAGTGCGAAATGTCCCAAGCGAAACCACATCAGTATCTGTCTTTGCCTAAGCCGTCTACCGGGCTGAGCCGACCTGCACTTGCAGTTCTAGGCGGAGGCCGGGGGAGCGGTGTTCTGAGAGCACATCCTCCGCTCCAGGGGCCGCTGGATGTTGTCAAAGAGAGTGGATTCTCTTCTTGTCCCCGAAGCCCTGGCCCCGTGGGGCCGCAGGTGCGGATGGTCCTGAGCGGTCCAGGCAGCTCCAGGACACTGCCCGGCTGCCGCACCGCAGAGCGGGACGTCGCTGCACTTGTGGATCGGGTCCCCCTGGCCCGGCCCCCGCCCCCATCGTCCACCTCGGCCCGCGGAGCGTCCGGGGCTGCTAAGGACCACGTGTTCAGGCACTGCCACGCCTGACGGGGCCGAGCTATGAAAACAGCCAGCGACGAAGAGGAGCTAAGGGATTGGCTTTCTAATTAATGTGAGAAATGTTTCCTTTGTGCTTATTACACATAAAAAAGCTGGTGTGCGTGTGTGTGTGTGTGTGTGTGTGTGTGTGTGTGTAAAGATAAATGCAAACGAGGGGAGAGAGATGGCCACTCGCCTGGCCTCAGCCCCTCTCCCGTTCCTCCGGGGCTCACTGCCGGCCTCTGAGGAAGCGAGGCGGCCGAGGGACGTCCCGGCCTGCTGGGGGCCAGCGGGCGCACGCCCGGCCGCCTCCTCCGTCCGCGCTGGGACAGGAGCCGTCAGAGCGTCCTCCAGGACGGCGGACAGGCCTCCGCGGACGCAGAGCGGAGGCACCAGGCTGCCTCCCACGACGGGACCCGCCACGCCCCCGGGACGACCCACCTCTCCAGACTCGGACAGAAACAGGCCTCTCCTGAGCCACACGGGCTCCTGTGGAAAGCCGGCTGAGCCAGCCTGATGCGGGAATTACTCACAGACGTGTTTACGTTTTAACTGCGTGTCCGTCCTCACTTCACTCACAGAGAATACGAACTGACACATAGAACACACTCAAGAAACTGAAGATTAAACTCCCTATTTAATTCATGAGATGCAGAAATTATGACTGCAAATCTCTCAAAGAAACACACACACACTCACACACTCACACACTCACACACACATCATCATCGTCATACTTGGAACTTAAACTAAAAGCATACAAACTCCACCAGACGGTGCGTGCAGACATGGTGTCTTGCCCTCCTGTGCTTCCCTTATTTCTAAAATACGGGTATTTCGTTTAGATTGCTCGCCATAAATTTATCTTTCAGCCACATGAGTCTTAAGTCTTCATTACTTCACGTTAAAAATGATCAAAATTTGCAATCAAAGCTTAAAAACCTAAAATTAAAAAAAGCAAACCACAAACTGGACAAAATATTGTAACACGTGACACAACACTGGCTACGTTCCTGTTGGAGCGAGAGCTCCCAGCAAGTGAACCACAACCTAAGAGCAAGAACAGGCCACGCACAGAGCAAGAGAGACAAATTACCCAATAAAAGAGCAACACGCTAATCGGCCGTCCCTTCCAAGGCCCACCAGCCAACCAGGAGTATGCAAATTAACCGAGCCAAGTTGGCAGGTTAATTAGCATTCGAAGGAGCCAAGCGGACCATATGCTTGTGTCATCGGGATGCCATGGCAACGACACAGGCGTCCCACGGCTCCCTGGCCGCTCCGGCCTCCGGGCAGCGCGGGAAGGCGGGAGCCGGGAAGGCGGGAGCCGGGAAGGTGGCTCCGGCCGGAGCGCAGGCGGACCGGCAGCCGGGGAAGGAGGGCCCGGTCTTGCAGGAATCTTCATGCATCGGGCCCCTGGGTAACATGCATTGGAATAACTTCTCATTAATGTTCACGGGAAGTCAACCAACACAGGAAGCCATGTCCCTGACTCGGTGCGATTTTAACCCGAGACGGCAGCGTTAGCTCCCACGGCCGAAGACAGGCCTGGGCCTGGGCCACGCGGAGCAGCGGACACAGGGCAGCCCGGGGGAGACAGCCCCCGGCTCGAACCCCGACTCTGCGCTGAGCAGCGTTCTGGCTTCAGCTTCTCCAGCAGGAGAACGTGATCTCGGGTCGAGGTCACCGGCCCCTCATCACCCAGCCCGCCAGCACCCAGTCCCCTCACCACCCGGCCCCTCACCACCCAGCCCCTCACCACCCAGCCCGCCGGCACCCAGCCCCCTCACTACCCAGCCCCCTCACCACCCAGCCCCCTCACCACCCGGCCCCCTCACCACCCAGCCCCTCACCACCCAGCCTGCCAGCACCCAGCCCCCTCACCACCCAGCCCCTCACCACCCAGCCCCCTCACCACCCAGTCCCTCACCACCCAGTCCCTCACCACCCAGCCCCCTCACCACCCAGCCTGCCAGCACCCAGCCCCCTCACCACCCAGCCCCTCACCACCCAGCCCCCTCACCACCCAGCCCCTCACCACCCAGCCCCTCACCACCCAGCCCCCTCACCACCCAGCCCCTCACCACCCAGCCTGCCAGCACCCAGCCCCCTCACCACCCAGCCCCTCACCACCCAGCCCCTCACCACCCAGCCCCTCACCACCCAGCCCCTCACCACCCAGCCCCTCACCACCCGGCCCCCTCACCACCCGGCCCCCTCACCACCCAGTCCCTCACCACCCAGCCCCTCACCACCCAGCCCCTCACCACCCAGCCCGCCAGCACCCAGCCCCCTCACCACCCAGCCCCCTCACCACCCAGCCCCTCACCACCCGGCCCCCTCACCACCCGGCCCCCTCACCACCCGGCCCCCTCACCACCCAGCCCCTCACCACCCAGCCCCTCACCACCCGGCCCCCTCACCACCCAGCCCCTCACCACCCAGCCCCCTCACCACCCGGCCCCTCACCACCCAGCCCCCTCACCACCCAGCCCCTCACCACCCAGCCCCCTCACCACCCAGCCCCCTCACCACCCAGCCCCTCACCACCCAGCCCCTCACCACCCGGCCCCCTCACCACCCAGCCCCTCACCACCCAGCCCCCTCACCACCCAGCCCCTCACCACCCGGCCCCTCACCACCCAGCCCCTCACCACCCAGCCCCCTCACCACCCAGCCCCTCACCACCCGGCCCCTCACCACCCGGCCCCTCACCACCCAGCCCCTCACCACCCGGCCCCTCACCACCCAGCCCCTCACCACCCAGCCCCTCACCACCCAGCCCCCTCACCACCCAGCCCCTCACCACCCGGCCCCTCACCACCCGGCCCAGCCGGCCACAGCGCGCGGAGGGAGGGTCGGGAGTGACACACGGAAGGACGGAGATGCGTGCGGCCCGGAGTGGAGGGGGAGCTCGGTGAGGGGGACGTTGGACAGACCGCGTCCGCATACGAAGACCTCAGACAGGATTCTCGCCAAGCTCGCCCCTTAACCTCGGAATGGGAACATCGTGCTTGATTTTTTTTTTTTTATTCTTTTGCTTCTTGAAACTTTTATGCTTTACTAGTTTTCTACAATGAGTTTATTTTTATAATATTTTTTTTTAATTGCTAACTACTGGCACTTAACCAAATTACCAGGAAAATTCTGAATTAGCGGAGACCGCACAATATTACAGAAGGCAGGGGTAAATGCTAAGTAAACATTTTGACAAGCCATTTAACAAAATCTGACAATTTGATAAGCAAATTTTATGTATTAGTTAATGACTCGTGAAACAGGAAAATGTAAATGTAAGGCACTAATGTAAGTAAGATGACCTAAATAATCTACCCACTGAACTTGAAACAATTTAAATTTCAACGAGCTGAAATTATTTTTGAACCCGCATCTTCCTTCAAATCATTAGCCCGAGGTCTCGGAACAGGGACGCAGGGAGAGACTCGCTCAGCACACGCGAGGGAAGCGGGAACAGCCTGAGCCCAACGCAGCTTCAGAGCCACCAGCTACATTTCAGAAATGAGACGCTAAGTGCCTCACTGAGCTGACAGCTGGCACCACCTCAGCCGCACCCCCATCTGACCCACCGGCTGGACCCCGGAGGCCCTGCGGCCGCCCAACGCCTTGGCCAGGCCGGACGGCCTCGATCCCCTGGCCGGTGACCCTGCGGCCGGTCACCTGGTCCTCACGCTCCGCTCCGCCGCCCCCTGCGGGCAGCCCCCTGCCGCCACGCCCCGCGCCCTCCGGCTCCCTCCCCTCCGCCGACCCCCGTGGCCTCTGCCCCCTCCAGGTGCCCAGCCCCGCCGGACCGTCTCCCGCCTGCACCCCCCGGCAGGTGTTCCCCGCGCACCCCGGCTCCTCTGGGGTCCGGGCTGGAATGTCACGCCCCGGCCACCCCACTTACCCTGCAGGCCACTCCACCCCCACCCTCTGCCGCTCCTCCCCGCAGCACCCATCGCCTGGGCGAGTGCCACCTGCAGCTGTGTGTCATGTCTGCCACGCCCTCCGCCCTCTGAGCCCGCCCTGGCCGCCGCTCTGGGAGGGCAGACATTTGTGTGCCCTCGGCGGCTAACGGGCCGCCACACCTGCTCGTAACCTGCTAACAGGACGGGACGCACCCGCCCAGCGTGGCCTCTGCCTCAGGCGCCGGTAAGAGGCGGCCCTCTCTGGTTTAGGCCAGGCAGGCTTCCCCTCACAGCGGCAGGGGTCCCTCCCTCGTGTCAGGAAAACATCCTCATTGGGGGGAACACACCGACGTTTCTGGAAACAAAGGCATTCCTTCTCCAGAGCCAGTCTCTCATCACCCCTCCCCTCCTCCTCCCGCCCTCCCGCTGCCACGTAATGTCTCCCCTTAAAAACCAAAACTCGGGACAGCGGCGGTCAGTTAGTTGGTGTTGTTACAGGACACAGACAACGCACACGCACAACTCGCACACGCAGGCCCCGGGAGAACCCGGCAGCCGCGCCTGTGCGGTAACACCGACTGCCTATGGCGTTTCTGTGCAAACCCGTGACCCCCCGAGTGGCCGCAGCCGCCTCCCTAGGACACGGTCAGGTCTCCACGACACGCGGGCTCTCCCTTCACCACGGGGACCAGCGGGGCAGAGTGGTTTTCAAAGCTGAATCCAAGCTGCCGTTAACAAAATGCCCGGGCCCTAGGTGGTGTGGCTCAGTGGATAGAGCACCCACCTGTGGACTGAGGGGTCCTGGGTTCGATTCCAGTCAAGGGCACGTGCCCAGGTTTTAGGCTCGACCCCCAGGGGGGGGCATGCAGGAGGCAGCCAATCAATGATCCTCTCTCATCACTGATGTTTCTCTCTCCCTCCCTCTCCCTTCCTCTCTGAAATCAATAAAAAAATGTTTAAAAAATAAAATTAATGCCCTGGCCCAAGCCCTGGAGAAGCATCATGATGCCTGCTTCTGCTGAGGCAGTGGTCGGCAAACTGCGGCTCGGGAGCCACATGCGGCTCTTTGGCCCCTTGAGCTTTTAGCCAAGGCCACCTTAGGAGCGCCCGAACTAAGTTAATAACAATGTGCCTACCTATATAGTTTACGTTTTAAAAACTTGGTTCTCCAAAGAAATGTCCATGGTTGTACTGCTGATATTTGGCTCTGTGGACCAATGAGTTTGCCGACCGCTGTGCTCAGGGTGTCCTGGAGAACTCGGGGCAACAGACAACAACTGGCTCCATGTCAGTGTTTCTCAGCCAGGCCTCGCCTCTCAGAGCCACTGCGGACCTCTGCAAGCACCTCCTCCCCCACACACACCCCCACACACACTCCCCACATCCCCGCCGACACACACACACACACACACACACACACACAGGAGGCCCTGGTCCTCGCGTGCAGCCCCCCTGAGAGCCACTGACCCAATGTTGCCTGCGATTGGGATCCAAGCATCCTCCTCCTCCCTGCGCCCTCAGGGGCTCGCTGTGCCCCGCCACGCTCCTGGACTTACGGAAACCCCATCTGGGCCACCGGCAGAGACACATCCTGACGGCCGGTGCCTCCAGAGCCGGCCCCAGAGCCGGAGGGAGAGCCACTTGGTGAGCGAGAGGCAATGCACTCTACACGTCACTGGAGTCCAGGAAAAGGAAATCATTTGAAGATACAATGTTTAAATTTTGGTAAATTGAAAATATAAACCATGTATCCAAAAGGCCAACAAACCCCCAAACAGAACACAAACTAAGAAAATAAACTCGGGCACATCATAGTGAGACTCCTGAAAATCAATGGCTAAGTGAAATGCTTACGAAGCAGTAAGAAAGGTGTGTGTGTGTGTGTGTGTGTGTGTGTGTGTGTAAATTACACACAGGGAGTAGGTAAGAGTTACTACCGACTTTTCATCAGAAACAACCCACGTCAGAAGACGATGGAAGAACCCCCTCCAGGAAGGAATCAGACTGGCACCCTGGAATTCTATAGCCAATGAAACTGTCCTTTAGAAATAGAACCAAAATGGGTGTTCAACCACAGAAATGCTGGAGAACTTTCCAAAGAGCTGGACTGCAGCCCTGGCCGGTTTGGCCCATGGACAGAAGGGCTGCAGGTTTGACTCCTGGTGGGGAATGCATGCCTCAGCTGTAGGTCCGCCCCCCTACCCCACTTCCACCCCGCCAGGGTGTGGGCAGGAGACAACTAGCCATGTGTCAGTGTTTCTCTGACTCGCTCCCCCTCCTCCTCCCTCCCTTTCATTCTCTCTAGAGATCATCAGAGGGATATCCTTGGCTGAGGATTTTTTTTTTAAAAAAGAGAACTTAAAAAAAAGCACAAATATAGGTCTTCAGGCCAAAGAACAAAGATATACGATGAAAACTTGTATTACAAAAAGGTATACAGAGCTTATACATGGTAAACATGGTTAAATATAAGCTAATTTTTACTTTTTAATTTCTTTAAAAGAACTGAGTTGAAAGAAAAAATAAAAATTATGGTAGAACTTATAACATACATAAAAATACATGATGATAGCAGTGCAGGAGGGGGGAGAAACAGAACACTGCTATGGTGTGTATTTTCCACTGGAAGGAATAGGATACTCTTTAGAGACAGACCCAGAAAGCTAGACACACATACTGTAAACCCTACAGCAACCAGTAACAGTTGGAGAGGTTTGGTTAATAAGGTGAAAGAGAAGATAACAAGTTACATTTTAAAACACTCAATCCATAAAACCTTAACAAAGAAGAAAAACTTCTACTTTGTTTTCAAATGCGCACAGCCCGTGTATTTTATGGAAAATCACTGTAGAGTCAAAGGGCTCACTCTCCAGGCCCCTCCACGTGGCTCACAGGATAAGATATCCTTTTCACTGTTGCGTGGTATTCCAGCTGTACCACAGCTTTTTACCCACTCAGCCTCTGACAGGCACCTGGGCTGTGTACAAATCTTCGCTGTTGTACAATGTATGCGCTGCTATGGAGACACATACATTCTTTCCGATTGGTGTTTCAGGTTTCTTAGGATATATTCCTAGAAATGGGGTCACTGGGTCACATAGCAGTCCCATGTTTGATTTTTTAGGAAAACTCCGTACCTCCTCACCTGCACTTGTCATTTGTTGATGGCAGCCATTCAGACAGGTGTAAGATGATGTCTCATTGCCACTTTAATGTGCATCTCTCTCATGATCAGTGACTCTGAGCATGTTTTCATGTGCCTCTTGGCCTTCCATATGTCCACTTTGGAGAAGTGTCTATTTAGGTCCTTTGCCCATTTTTTAAATTGGATTGTTTGTTTTCCTTTTGTAAAGTTGTAAAATTTCCCTATATATTTTGGAAATTAAATCCTTACCAGGTGTATCACTGGCAACTATGTGGTCCCATGCAGTGGTCTCCCTTTTCATTTTGTTGGCGGTTTCTTTTGCTGGGCAGAAGCTTTTTGTTTTGATGTGGTCCCATTTGTTTATTTTCTCCTTAGTTTCCTCTGTCCTAGGACAGTGAGTGAAACGGGGCTCCAAAGCCACATGTGGCTCTTTGGCCCCTTGAGTGTGGCTCTTCCACAAAATGCCACGGCCTGGGCCAGTCTGTTTTGAAGAAGTGGCATTAGAAGAAGTTTAAGTTTAAAAAGTCTGGCTCTCAAAAGAAATTTTGATCGTTGTGCTGTTGATACTTGGTTCTGTGGACTGACGAGTTTGCCGACTGCTGTTAGATGCAGCAGTAAACATATTGCTCCAAAAGATGGCTGAGGTTCTACTGCCTGTGGCTTCTTCTAAGGTTTTTGTGGTTTCATGACTTAACATTTCAGTCTTTTATCCATTTTTAGTTTATCCTTATGCATGGTGCAAGTTGGTGGTCTAGTTTCATTTTTTGCATGTATCTACCCAATCTTCCCAGCACCATTTATTGAAGAGACTGTCCTTACCCCGCTGTGTGCTCTTGCCTCCTTTGTCAAATGTTAATTGAGCACATGGCTTGGGCGGTTTCTGGGGTCTCTGTTCTGTTCCGTCGATCTGCACGCCTGCTCTTGTGCCAGTGCCGGGCTGTCTTGAGTACGGTGGCTCTGTAGGGTAACTCGGTTCCTGGTACCGTGATTCCTCCAACTTTGCTCTGCTCTCGCAAGAACTCGCAGGTCTTTTTCGGTTCCATATACAATGGTGGAGTGTTTATTCTAGACCTGTGAACTATGCCATTGGCATTTCAACAGGCGTTGCATGGACGTGCACATTTTTAGACGGAGGGACGTCTTCGTTTTCCGTGGGCACACGCACGGGGGGGAGGGGGGAGTGCTGGGCCCACGGTGCTCGTGCCTGAGGCTCTGAGGAGCCGCCAGGCTGCCTTCGGGGTGGCCGCACTCTGCGCACCCCCACGCGTGCAGGAGAGGGGTGTCCCGCCGCTGCTGTGCTGTGGGTGTGACAGCAGGAGACGGTGCCTCCCAGGCTCCAGGTTCCCATGTGTCTCGCTAAGAGAGAGCACTGTGGCCTGAGCGTTGCGGAGGCTCTGGCTTAGGGTCTGTGCAGGGGGAGGTAGGGGTCAGCATTCCTCTCACGTGGACACCAGCTGTCTCGGCACAGCCTGCGTGTGAACAGCCTCCTCTGCTCTCCATCCAAATGGGTTGCCTTCGCACTCAGGAGAAAATCGATGGACGATGAACCTGCGGGTTTATTTCTGGACTTTCTATTTTATTCCATTGATCCGTATGCCTTTTTTTATGCCAATACCACACTGTCTCGGATACTGTAGCTTTTAAATTGGAAAGAATGAAGCCTCCACCTGTGATTATCTTTCTCAGTGCTGCTTGGCCATTCTGGGTCCCTTGTATCTCTACGTGATTTTAAGCTCAGCTTGTTGCGTTCCGAAAGCTCAGCTTGTTGCATTCCGAAACCACAACAAAAAAATTTCATCTGGGGTTTTGATATAAATTGTGTTTAATCTGTATATCAATTTGAGGAATAATGCCATTTTAATAGCATTAAGTCTTCCAACCCATAAACCTGTCATCTTTTTTATTTATATCTTCTTTAATTCATGGCATTTTGTGATGTTCAGTGTTCTAGTTTTGCATTTTGTTTTTCTAACCCTTAGGTATTTCACTCATTTTAATGCAATTTCAAGTGTGGTTGCTCTCCTGGTTCCATCAGTGAACTGTTAACCGCTGTCTATTATGTCTGTCAAGGCTCAGTCATCGCCGGCTGGAAATTGATATTCCAAAATCTCATGAATACCACAACCCAAGTAATCTAATTCTTCCAAATGCAACTGCTGGAATTCCTGAGTTCTTAATGACTGTTTTCTTGCTCCTTCTTTTTTCCCGGAACTGATAAATTCTGAAGAACCTTGTAATTATCTATAATTTAAATATTTCATGTTAATAGTCACTTGCAATTTTCAGGGGAGGGTAAGATTGCAGCAAGCACACCACTATCTCCATGTAATTCTAATTAAAAGGAATCCAAAACATTAGCTGACATAAAGGCACGATTATCTAGTCAACGTGCTGAGTACAATACACAATGTCAGTGATAACATCATCTACTGAGGTAATTCCAACTCTCAGAAGAACAAAATATTTTACAAACACCAGTTCATTAATCCCTGCAATAATACCGCAGAGATTTGGTCGGATCGGGACTAACATCTTCATCTCAGTACTACGGGCAGGAGACGTGCAAAAGAGAAAAAGTAAACACTTTGCTCAAGGTCATGCAGAAAACCGGAGGCTGTAGCTGACATAAAAGGCCCTCTCACTTGTCAAGAAATATAGATATATGCTTATGCAAATTAAGTAGTTCTAAAAGGTATGTGAGCCCAAATTCTGCGTATGCGATCATGCTTTAAATGTATGAGAGGTGCAATTAAAAATAAATCATCTTAAGAAATTTTGTAAAAAAAAAAACAACTTTTTTTGGTTAAAACTCTCTGAAGAAGCAATCCTCGATTAGTGATCCTTGTGTGCCTGGATTTCCACCTCCTGGGTTTGTTTTCATGGTTGTGACTAAATAAGGCCTAATTACAATATTATGTTTAATCACAGTAAATAAATGACAGGGAACTTACGCATAGATGGAAATTTTCATTAACAGTTTGTCTATCACTAGAAATTCAACCGTGTATTAGAAAACAAAGTGATAAAGCACAAGCACCTCTACTCAGGGAGGGAAAACAAGCAAGAATCAGAATAGGTTAAAATGGTTGCAAATACTTTCGAATACCAAATGGCTTTCCGTCAACAGGCTCTCATGACATGAACCTTGGAGAACATAAAAAGTAAAAAAAAAATATATTTCTCAAAATAGTCCCGCATTACTCTTGAGAACTCGTGGGTAGTCTATAGTTATTGCAAAAGTTTGAATGGCTGCCTACCTTAACAAATACCTTTTTTAAATGTGATAATAATGGGCCAGTAGTATTTTCTTCAATCACTAGAAAGATTAGAGGACAAATTAGTAAGTCATTTTATACTCAGCTAGAAAAGTACACGTACTGGGTCAAATAAAATGACTAAGAAAAAGCCCCAATTACTCCCGAACAATTTGCATTAATGCTTCCTCTGTTTAGAGTCAGCTACAGGAAGACTTCCTGTTTCCAAAATACACCCAAGGATGCGAAACCAACAGAAGCGTGTTTCTGGGTCACCAAAGCAGATGCCAGAGACGCAGACCAGCCCCTCAGGCCGCCGCTCAGAACCTAACTGTCCTCATTTCCAACAAGCCTAATCAGGTCGCTTCCTCCCCCAGTTCTCCAGCCTGTAGCAAATGAGAAGCAGCAAACCAGAGAGAGGAAAAATGGCCCACGGCCAAGCAAGACACGGGAGGAATGTTCTCTGGGGACTCTGGCCCGTCGAAGGAGAAGTCTCTAAGATGCTCCCAGCAGAGGTGACCCCAGGGAGAGCTCGGGCCGACCACACTGCCTGAAACGCCGCGGTAGCCCGTCCCGGCCATGCGCTCAGCACCTGCAGCCGGCCAGGGAGCTGCCATTCTGCATGTCACGCACGCAGCTCCGATTGCCAGCCGTCCAAGGGAAGACTTCCACGGGGAAGTTAAAAGGCTCCACAATCGTAACGAAAATAAAGGCAATGTGGGGGAAAGGCTTTTCAGAGAGAGCTTCAAAAAAAATATGTTAAAATTCTCAGGATGTGAAGAATACATTGCATCTATTACAGGAGAATGGGACGCCAGCAGAGGAAAAGCACAGCACAAAGGATGGCTGAATGAACACGGCAGAGGGGGAGAGAGCTGGAGAAGGAAGCTAAAGAAATCTCCCAGAACGCGGAGCAAAAAGTCAAAGGAAAGCAAGATGAGAGGAGAGGTAAGGACGAGGAGGCTGGCGTAAGAGGGGCAGCACCCCCATCACACAGTCCTGGGAAGGAAGAAGAGAAACACCAAGAGGAGAGAAAATCCCTACAATTGCCATTACTGTAATTACTAACATTATGTAATTGTCCTAGGAAACATCTCAGAACTAAAGGAGACCAGAGCACCCAGCACAGTGGAAGGCAATTGGTCTCCGCAGGCCGCTCACCGCGGAACCTCAGAACATTGAGCCCGGCCTGCCTGTTCAGTGGGTGAGTGTCCACCTACGAACCGGGAGGTCGGGGTTCGGTTCCCGGCCAGGGCGCAGGCCCTGGTGGTGGGCTCCATCCCGAGTGGAGTGTGCTGGAGGCGGCTGAATCAATGGTTCTCTCCCATCACCGATGTCTCTCTCTCTCTCTCTCTCTCTCTCTCTCTCTCTCTCTCTCTCTCTCTCTCTCTCTCCCTTCCTCTCTGAAGGCAACAAAAATATTGAAAAAGACACTGAGGAAAGAAGTTCTCACCAACAGCAAAGGAAGACCTAGAAGGATCAGACCAAAGAATGAGGAAGCAGAGCGGCTGTGACTTCTCAGCTGCCGCCTGGAGCGAGAAGACAGGCGAGAGGCAATGCCTCACCTTACAGAGCCAGGGCTCCCCACCAGCGGACTCTGCCGTCTCTCTGGAGATGAGGGTGGAATGAAGGCGTTGTTAGATGGATGGCTGAGATCTTGAAAGATGCATGTCCCGTCCGGCCTGCGCTCAGAGCTGCTGGAGGAGGAGTTCCGCCCAAGCAGGCGAGGGACCCGGGAAAGGGGGGGACGAAGCACGATGACGACGAAGAGCAGGAGATGGCAGCCTCCCAACGGACGGACGGATGCACGGATGGACAGACGGACGGACGGATGGACGGACAGGCAGATGGACGGACGGACGGGCGGACGGACGAAGGTGCTGGGTCCAGAGCTGCGCGGGAACGCAGAGGAATGGTCCCCTTCGGCAAAGCGCTCCAGAGGGAGGAGGCTAGGGGCGTCGCCCCAAAAGCCCTCTCCTTGTCCCAGTCTCCTCCCCGGAACACAAACGCCCGAGAGCCCGACCCAGCCTCCCTCCTGCATCCGGTTCAGCCTGAGCCACGTTGTCGGATTCCTTCTCGGTCCGTCTCCAACCTCTGGTGCCACCGACGCCCGGCCGGCAGTCCCGCCCCTACGGCCACCGCGGCCTCTGCGGACAGCGGGCGGGCACAGAGCCAAGACACGGAACACAGATCGCTCCCCGCGGCACACGCCTTCCGGGCTACACACCTGACACGAGCCCCAGCCTCCCAGGGCTCGTCTGTGACCTTGACCACGAGCTTCCCCAGAAGGGACTGGCCAGCGCCGAGGGCGGGAAGCGGCTGCGGCCAGAGAGGAGCTGTTCTGACTGCGGGACCCGCAGGGCAGCGCCGCCGCCTCGCAGGCGAGGTGCACACGGTGCTGCGCTTTCCCAGAAAGTATCCCGTGCACCCCAGCAACTGCGGGGAGCCCTGGGGAGGCCCGGGGCAAGCTTCCTCAGTGACCGTCAGCCGAACCCGAGGCCACAGGCAAAGCCACGTCCTGGTTACACACGTACCAAGAGGCAGGTGTGTTCTCAGCGCTGACTTTCTTTGCCCAGGTGTCCGGGGAGTGGGTTTTGATATGTAAATCCAGTCCAGCACCTGGAGTGAGGGCATGAATATAGGAATGAGGGCATGAATAATACCCAGGCCTGCCCAAGCTCCTCAACCTTAAGTTTTGGGTGAAACTTCCTGGCATTTGGGGTATGAAATGAACGGGCTGCATCCATGGCTCTGGGTCACTGTCTCTCTGTCAGAAGATGGCTTTTTCCCCCTGGGTCTTGTCTCTTCCTTTTACTTCCCAATCCCCAGCCCCTCTCCTCGAGAACCGGGTCATTCTCTTTCCGTGCTGGACGCAGAAAAGCGAGACCCCGCCGTGAGCAATGCGTCTAAGACGCTGACCATGCATCTTCTCACTCTGGAGGCGGCTGTCGTGTTCACTTTATTGTTGTTCTTTAAACCACAGCACACACGTTGTGGACTCTTCCTCAGGTAGTGCACAGCTCACATTTAAAAAAAAATAAAAACAAACATAGCCAACTGATGGCATGAAGGAATGATTGGAATAAACCCAATTTGGGTGGCGCAAGCGAGCCCTTAGTGAGATGAGGGGCCGGCGCGCTCTCCTCGGGGGCGCGGGCCGTCGGCGCGGCTACGGGAGAGGAACATCAGCCTGCTGAGCGCAGAGCGGAGGAGGGCTGGGGCACCTCTGCGTGTGGAGTCACACGTACGACTGCTGACTACTGAGTTAAGTCAACGCAGAAAGCACACCGGGAGCGATGTCCCCCTGGAAGTCCCTGAACGCTGCGCTGGGCACGAGGGCCAGCTCAGCCAGGCCGGCCTCCGGCACGGGGACCCCGAGGCCTCCGCAGGCGGGTCGGCGGTGGAACCGGAGCCAGGGCTAGAAGGCTCTTGTGTTACAGCATGAGATGCGGCACTGGGTGTTTAAAAACAAAGCGTTGAAATTAAGTCTTGGGTTTCCACAATGTGTCCATTAGCCCATAGGAGCTGTCTCCCGAGAGAGGGGAGAGCGGCCTGTAGGCAATGGAGCTCCCGCAGCAGAGCCGCCGCCCTGGGCCGGCCCGGGCCCGGAGCTGCCGCTGGCGCCGGAGAGGGTGCGATCACCACGCGAGGCCGTCCGCACACGCGTGAGAGCGAGGCCACGCCCGGGCGTGAACTGGCCTCCGGGGGGAGAGGGAGAGGGACAGGGACAGGGACGCGGGGGGGGCTTGGTACCTGCGGGGAGAGAGGAGCGGGGTCGGCAGTGGAACCGTCTGCATCAGCGTGCCGGCAGCGGGCTCAGCAAGCACTGGCTCGAGCCACTTCATTGATTCTCCAACGACAGGAGACAGGCTCTGTCCGCCCCCATTTCGCACGCCCCGGAGACTCGGGTTAAGTAAGAGCAGGAATCTAAGCGGCTGGTAACAAGGACCAGCCTTACCGCCCTCGTCCCCTAAGTCCTCGGCGTCAGCAAAACCCGAGAATCACCAGCCCGGCGTGCCCACGTGCATATGCAGCCTTCCGAGGGTAAAACACGCTGAGTGGCCAGATGATGATGATCTCTGGACGCATAATAATCTGGCCACTCAGTGCGTGTGTGTGTGTGTGTGTGTGTGTGTGTGTGTGTGTAGATAGGTAGATAGGTAAGTAGGTAGATAGATAGATAGATAGATGGATGGATGGATTAGAGGCCCAGTGCATGAATTCATACATGGGTGGGTTTGGCCAGCCTGGCCAGGGGAGGGGACATGGGTAGTTGGCTGGCCTGCCTGCTGGTCGAACTCCTGGTCAAGGGGTCAATTTGCATATTAGCCTTTTATTCTATCGAATGTACACTGAGTGGCCAGGTGACTCTGCGTTCAGAGATCATCATCATCATGATGTGGCCGCTCAGTGCAGTCTTTACAGAAGCTGATGTTTTCCGAGGCCGGCCACGAGTTCCTTCCCCAAAGTCACACCCAGGCAAGAAACTAGGCTTGGTGTTGCCTGTTGGTCCCAAGCAGGTTCCAGGAAGAAAGGTTCTGTGAGAACGTCACATTAAACGCAGGCCAGTTTAGCCTTGGGGTTCAAGTGGCCACGGTTCGGAGAGCTGGTTCCTTTAAATCGATTATGATCGATAGAAGCCAGATGGCCGGGCTGTCGAACTGGATGGAGCTGTCTGCGCGATAAGGTCACTGCATCTGTCGCCGAGCCTTTGGGAAAGTGTCACCTCCAGAAACTCCCCCAGCTCTGGGCCCGTGTGTCGGACGGAGGTGACCCCGGCGGGGAGGGGGGCCGGAGGGATTCGATGGCGTCCGGGGTTGACAGAGTCTGTCTGGCGAAGCACTGAGTGGATTTGTATTGGGGAGTCAGGGCAGAAAACAGGATTAACGGGCACCCCTTCCTCTGCCCGCGCCTGCCGCACCTCCCCGTGCCCAGCAGTCTCAGCGGCCCTGCTGCGCCGGCATCGGAAGGATATTACCGTGATTAAATGGGGTTTCTGCGAGGACGTGTGTGCTGCAGGTTGAGACAAGATCATAGAGGGTATTATCTTGCAATTTGCAAAACCATCTCACTCCCGCTGCTTGGGAGACTCGCGGGGAATAGCAATGCCCGGGGGCGGCTCTGCCGGGACGAGGACGGAGGCGCGGGGCCCGGGCAGAGCCGGGAGGGACGAGCTCCGTCCGTCGGGGGGACACGGCACCGGAGAAGGGGCAGGAGCCTGGTGCCCCACAAACACTCCCTCCACCCCGTGCCCGCCGCCGCAGGTGGGCACCGGGGCCCCAGCCACCTGAGGGCAGGGGCGGAACCGCGGTGCCATGAGGAGGGGCCCCCTGGCAGGAGCGCGGCCCCCTCGCCGCCGCGGGAACTGCCGGCGCCGGCGCCGGGGGAGAGCGGGAGGCTTCGCCCGCCCGCACCGCAGTGTAAATCCTGGGGTGCCCCCCCCCCCAGGAGCACACACACAGCGGCCCGGTCTCCGCCTGGAAACCCCCCGGGAGCAGGTAAGCGGTCCCCCAGGCCTCGGCCTCCTTCCGTGCGCAGAGGACCCTCAGACGGCACGGCGGCGGGCGGGGGTGACCTCCCAGCACCCACAGGCAGGGACAGGCATGGCGTCCACGAGGGACAAGCCCCTTCCCGGACCTCCTGGATGGGCCCCGTGTTCCAAAGGAGGTGGTGCCGTGGCCTGTCCCTCGGCCATGGACGACCCGCGTGGACACCTGGTACCTCCATCTCTTCCACACAGACGCGGCAGTCACCCCAGCCTCGCCCGGGCCCACGGTGAGGAGCCGGTGCTCGGCCCTAACCGGAGGAAGTAACGGCCCGGGCCCAGTGACCGGTTTGGTGGCGGCGGCGGGACAGGCAGAGGGACGGCTGCTCCGCCTGCCGCCACCGTGCTCCCCCCCCACCCCCGCCCGGCCCGCAGCAGCCAGTGGGGGGCACACAGCAGCCAGTCAGGAGGGGGGGAATGCAGCAGCCGGTCAGGAGGGGGACAGCAGCCAGTGGGGGGCACACAGCAGCCGGTCAGGAGGGGGACAGCAGCCAGTGGGGGGCACACAGCAGCCGGTCAGGAGGGGGACAGCAGCCAGTGGGGGGCACACAGCAGCCGGTCAGGAGGGGGACAGCAGCCAGTGGGGGGCACACAGCAGCCGGTCAGGAGGGGGACAGCAGCCAGTGGGGGCACACAGCAGCCGGTCAGGAGGGGGGTAGGGGGCAGCCAGTGGGGGCACACAGCAGCCGGTCAGGAGGGGGACACGGGGCAGCCAGTGGGGGGCACACAGCAGCCGGTCAGGAGGGGGGTAGGGGGCAGCCAGTGGGGGCACACAGCAGCCAGTCGGGAGGGGGACAGCAGCCAGTGGGGGGCACACAGCAGCCGGTCAGGAGGGGGACAGCAGCCAGTGGGGGGCACACAGCAGCCGGTCAGGAGGGGGGCAGGGGGCAGCCAGTGGGGGCACACAGCAGCCAGTCGGGAGGGGGACAGCAGCCAGTGGGGGGCACACAGCAGCCGGTCAGGAGGGGGACACGGGGCAGCCAGTGGGGGGCACACAGCAGCCGGTCAGGAGGGGCCCCGGGAGCCTCCGAAGCAGGCGCTCTGGGACTGTTGCCACCAGGTCACGATGGTAACGGCTCCGTGGTTCGCCCGGCACACTCTCCTTCAGGAAGTCCATAGGCATAACCTCTCCGCAGGTTTACGATCTCTGACCCCAGTTCTCCTCATGTGACACCGCGAGTGACAGTGTATGACACAGCGTGTGACACAGCGGGTGACACAGTGTATGACATAGCGTGTGACACAGTATGACAGTGTGACACAGCGTGTGATACTCAGAGGGCCCGCCAGCTCCCTAGAGGCACTGCCCTCTGCCAGACGCCCCCTCAGGACTCCCCCCCCCCACACTCCCTGCTTCGCCAGGACCACACGGGATCACACACAACAAACACATAAAGTCCTGCATGAAGTTAGCAAAAGCCTGGCGCAGGTTAAACAGTAGAGGTGAACACACACACACACACACACACACACCGGGGCGCTGTGCAGAGGCTTTGTAACGCTGTTTGAGTGCTGGAGGGGTGCTGGCTTGCCCCCTCCTGGGTCTTGGGACACATCTGACTCCTAAACAAACGGGTGAAAATTCACTAAAACATGGAGGTTTTCAAGATCCCACTGCACGGAACTGGGAAGCGGCCTCTTTCCACGGCGGCTAGCCAGAGCTGGTCCTCCGCGCAGGCTGTCCGGTCCCCCGCATGGAGGCCTGGGGGCCAGAACTGGCGCTTCCGGCTCCCACTGGAAGGCTGGGGGTGTGGACGGGACTCGGGGGCCTGAGAACAATTCAATCCGGCCCTTCTGTGCAGGCGGATTCCGGCCCCTCTCCCGTGGCCGGGGCCACGCTCCCGAGCCACACGGCCGCGGCGGGAGAAAGGACGGCCAGACACAGCGCTGCGAGCTCACTCGGGAGCCATTCTCCTCCCCCCGCCACAGAGAAACGGAACCCGGAAGCCCAGCACTGCGAAAGCCCTGGCTCATCAAAATAGGACTCCTCGCTTCTTCACATCCTCTTCCTTCTCCTTACTCACTTAAAGGAACAGTCCAAGAAAACCCACTTTCTCCATTCCTCACGATTACCTTACCCCCGGGGGGGGGGGGGGGGGTCCGTGTGGATACGTGGAAGCTGGAAATAAAGGAAGTGCAGTCAGCACGCGGCAGCACAAGTGCTGTTTTAATTTCCATTTTTAATTTTCTCTTTTGAGAACAAAATCTATAAGCAGCATTAACGTCTGATTAATACAATAACTCACAGGACTGAGCTCTGGATTTTAAAGATTAAAATCTCAGGTAGAGTTTTGGCTCTCGAGTCACGCCGAGGACGTGCGGATGGGTAACGGAAATCCCCACCGGATACCGGGCACGTATTTGTTACCGGCACCTCGAATTCCCGGCGTCTGCCCGCCTCCTCTTTGAATGTACAAACGTTGGTCATCGGTCACCTAAGGGCCAAATGACGTTTGCGTTTCCTCGGGAAGAGCGGGCGGCAGTGGCCAGACTGTCGCTGAGCCGGGACGTGGTGTGTAACTGCGACCCGATGGGGGTCGGGCGTGAAGTCACACACAGGACATCGGCCGCCGGAAGGGAAGCCGCGGGCACTCGCCGGGGAGGATCGGGAGCCGCGGGATCAGGCGGGCCGGGGGAGGCCGCTGCCCGCACGCGGCCTGGGCCGGGCCGCCGGCTCCGGGACCGTCCGTCAGGCCCCGGCTTTCGGATTAGAGACGCGACTCGGCTTTAAGCCCCAGATCTGCCGGCACGCACAGAGCCAACGACTCCAGCAGAGAGCGGAGGCTGAGACGGGCAGGAAAGACCTGGGGAAACGCTCTCGGTGTAAATAACGGTCACCACGCTCGCTCCCGTGGGAATGGCCACAGCAGCACCGGGAGACGTGGGCATCCCCGCAGACGCCCGTCACCTCTGGCTTTGGCAAGGAGGCCAACACCCTGCGTCGTGTCCGGCGGCCACGGGAAGGGGTGAGATGGAACCAAAGGCAGGAGTCCCAGGAGGACAGGGCGGTCCCCGCCTGGGACGTGTCTCCTAGGAGCACCCGGCCACCGGCACCCTTCCCTCCGCTCATCACCCTCCCAGCTCCCACACTGCAATCTGCTCCAGGGAGGCGTCGGCAAAGGCTTTCCACTGATGCATCATGGCGGCCCACGAGGAAAGGCTGCGCTGGCAGATGCTGCCGGACGCGTGTTTAACGCCCAGCACGCGTCACTCCGTGGAGCAGCGGCGGTTCGTGCACCGCCCTCCCTGGGCGCGTGGCCCGGCCTCAGCAGCTGCCCGGAGACTTCCGACCCCACCAGCGGGCCTCTCTCTCTAAAGGACCCTCACCAGGCGCCATCAGGTGATGCTAAAGGAAGTGAGGCTGCTCTCACACGGTTTACGGAGAGAGAAAAGATGTTTCGCCTTTAACCCATTTTACAGGTAATTCAGCGCCAGTTTTCTGTAACATCTATGATACAACAGCACCAACGCGTCGCTCAAAGCTCCAGACAGCGGTTCTCGTGTTTGGATGCACGCGGAAATGTCGTGGGAACCACAATTTCCAGTGCCCAAACCCCATTCATAGAGGCCTGGCTGGCTGGCTGGACCCCGTCACAGAGGCCTGGCTGGACCCCGTCACAGAGGCTGGCTGGACCCCGTCACAGAGGCCTGGCTGGACCCCGTCACAGAGGCCTGGCTGGACCCCGTCACAGAGGCCTGGCTGGACCCCGTCACAGAGGCCGGCTGGACCCCGTCACAGAGGCCGGCTGGACCCCGTCACAGAGGCCTGGCTGGACCCCGTCACAGAGGCCTGGCCGGCTGGACCCCGTCACAGAGGCCTGGCTGGCTGGACCCCGTCACAGAGGCCTGGCTGGACCCCGTCACAGAGGCCTGGCTGGACCCCGTCACAGAGGCCTGGCTGGCTGGACCCCGTCACAGAGGCCTGGCTGGCTGGACCCCGTCACAGAGGCCTGGCTGGCTGGCTGGACCCCGTCACAGAGGCCTGGCTGGCTGGACCCCGTCACAGAGGCCTGGCTGGACCCCGTCACAGAGGCCGGCTGGACCCCGTCACAGAGGCCTGGCTGGACCCCGTCACAGAGGCCGGCTGGACCCCGTCACAGAGGCCTGGCTGGACCCCGTCACAGAGGCCGGCTGGACCCCGTCACAGAGGCCTGGCTGGCTGAACCCCGTCACAGAGGCCTGGCTGGACCCCGTCACAGAGGCCTGGCTGGCTGGACCCCGTCACAGAGGCCTGGCTGGACCCCGTCACAGAGGCCTGGCTGGCTGGACCCCGTCACAGAGGCCTGGCTGGACCCCGTCACAGAGGCCTGGCTGGACCCCGTCACAGAGGCCGGCTGGACCCCGTCACAGAGGCCGGCTGGACCCCGTCACAGAGGCCTGGCTGGACCCCGTCACAGAGGCCTGGCTGGACCCCGTCACAGAGGCCTGGCTGGACCCCGTCACAGAGGCCGGCTGGACCCCGTCACAGAGGCCTGGCTGGCTGGACCCCGTCACAGAGGCCTGGCTGGCTGGACCCCGTCACAGAGGCCGGCTGGACCCCATCACAGAGGCCTGGCTGGCTAGACCCCGTCACAGAGGCCTGGCTGGACCCCGTCACAGAGGCCTGGCCGGCTGGACCCCGTCACAGAGGCCTGGCTGGCTGGACCCCGTCACAGAGGCCTGGCTGGACCCCGTCACAGAGGCCTGGCTGGACCCCGTCACAGAGGCCTGGCTGGCTGGACCCCGTCACAGAGGCCTGGCTGGACCCCGTCACAGAGGCCTGGCTGGCTGGACCCCGTCACAGAGGCCTGGCTGGACCCCGTCACAGAGGCCTGGCTGGACCCCGTCACAGAGGCCGGCTGGACCCCGTCACAGAGGCCGGCTGGACCCCGTCACAGAGGCCGGCTGGACCCCGTCACAGAGGCCTGGCTGGACCCCGTCACAGAGGCCTGGCTGGACCCTGTCACAGAGGCCAGCTGGCCGGCGGGAGGAGGCAGGCTGGCACCAGCAGCCGTAGCCCAGGGGCCTCGGTGCCAGCGGGCAGCTGCCTCAGCCAGCGGCCTGGGCCCTGGAGCCCGCGAGGAGGACCCGTGTGCAGCTCTCCCCGCGGAGCCGCTCCGACCCGGAGACCTGGGCTGGCTACAGCCCGGCTGCTCGGTGTCCACGCGGGAAAGGTCAGCGTGGAGGCCAGAGAGGCCACAGCCACAGGAAGACCGCCGGTGGCTCACTGCAGGCGGCGTGCGGGGAAGGGAGGTTCCACCCGCCCGTGCCTGGGCTGCCACCGGAGCCCCAACCCGAGCCTGTCCTCCTCCTCCTCCTCGTCCTCCTCCTCCTCGTCCTCCTCCTCCTCCTCCTCAGACCGGGACCGCGGAGCAGGGGGGCCACGCCCGCGGGCAGGGCTCCGGCGGGAAGGACCCCTGTGGCAGGCCGTGTCGCAGCTGCTCGTTGGGGCCCGGGATGGAGGCCGCACAGGCCGCCCGCCGCACCAACCGGAGCAGCTGGGCCGCGGGAGCGGGCAGGGCGTGCCCGCTGCTCTCCCCTCTGCTCGGGAGCTGGAGATCGCCCCAGGAAACGAGGGGCGCACTTGGTCAAGGCTGAAGGGAGCTGTGAAGCTGCCCACGGTGGCACCGGGGGCTCCTGTGGGTCCGAGGCCGCCGGACAGAGGGGCTCCCAGGCCACCGGGCAGGGGCGGGCTCCGGCAGGTCCTCACTCCCTGCCATGTCCAGTAGCTGAGATTGTGGAGGAGCCTCTTCATCCCTGTGGACACATGGACTCCAGGCCGGCCACAGCTCAGTGAGCCGACGGGAAGCCACAGCGTCCTGTGGGGTGGATTCTGCCCACAGGCAGGGTCTCTGAAGAAGCGTCATAAGAGAAGGAAGGGCGGTCCTTCAGACACCGAGAGAAAGACACGAGTGACTGCCAATCGTAGACGCTCCACAGACGCTTGTGGAGCCAATGGATCTGCTCGATGCCACCCGAGAGGCCAGATTTCACACACCGCCCCCCAAAGTAACGGAATGACATCCTGAAAGAGCTATTAAGAAATATAAGTCCACCGAAACTGGTTTGGCTCAGTGGATAGAGCATCGGCCTGCGGACTGGAAGGTCCCGGGTTCGATTCCGGTCAAGGGCATGTACCTTGGTTGCGGGCACATCCCCAGTGGGGGGTGTGCAAGAGGCAGCTGATCGATGCTATTCTCTCATTGATGTTTCTAACTTTCTATCCCTCTCTCTTCCTCTCTGTAAAAAATCAATAAAGTATATATTTTTAAAAAGAAATATAAATCCTAGGAATTTATTTCTTGTCTGCTAATTGCTATCAGTGATAAAGACTGTTAGCTTAAAATACGCCTATTTCCTATGAAAAGAGTTTAATAATCCATCATTCACATGAAATCACCAGCATGCAAACGAAAGAACCCTGCAGTTACCAGATTAGACAGTTGTGAGACACACTGCACTAATGGTAATAATTTTACTTAAGGCAGACTTCTTTTCGCTTAATTGGTAGCTACGTCTACACATCAAGACAAATAATTGCAGTTTGAAGGCAAGTGACAACATATAATTTTTGTGAATTCTCTCAACAACACTGAAAATGAGCAAATGACCAGCGAGTGCAAGGGGGAGAAAGAAAAGCTCGTCGTGACAATTAGCTGCCCCGACGCACTGGACTCTCTCTGTGGCGTGTGGCTGGCAGCACAGTTCCTGCCTGACGGACTCACTCAGCGAAAACACAGTGTCTCACTCATCCGATACACAAGCCTGAACCGGCAAGGAGCTGGCACGAATCTCGCTGCATTTCTTATCCCAGAGGCCCGGTGCGTGCGATCTGTGTGGGGGGAGGGGGGGTCCTTCAGCCGGCCTGCACCCTCTCGCAGTCCCGGATCCCTCTCGCAGTCCGGGACCCCTGGCTCCTTACTGCCCTGGCTCCTTACTGCCCTGGCTCCTTAGTGCTCGCTGCTCCTTACCGCTCGGCTCATTGCTCCTTAGCGCCTCTGCGGAGGCAGGAGAGGCTCCAACCGCAAGCCTGGCTTCTGGCGGAGCGGCCCTCCCCCTGTGGGAGTGCGCTCCAACATTGAGCCTCTGCCCCCTGGTGGTCAGTGCACATCACAGCAACCGGTCATTCTGCAGGTTGTTCTTCCATTCAATCTATTTGCATGTTAGGGTTTTATTATATAGGACTAGGGGCCATGGGAGGTCAGCCAGCCCTGCCCATGATGGGGGGCCTATCGGGGACAAGGCTGGGGGGGGGCACTGGAGGTTGGCCAGCTGGCCCCACCCCTGATTGGGGTGCAGGGGGCTAATCGGGAGCCATGCCAGCCTGGGGGAGAGGCTGTGGGAGGTTGGGGGGGGCAACTGGGGCCCCGATCAGGTTGGTTGGCCACTGAAATACGCATCATAGCGACCAGTCCTTCCAGTCATTCCGGCGTTCCAGTCACTTGGCTTTTATATATATAGATACTTTGTGACCAAATCTTAATGGGACCATCTCATCTGTATGCACACAATGCTGTTCAACCAATTATTTTTATATGTTGCCTTAAAATAAATCTACTTTATTTTTCATATTAGAACCTTTCCCTGTATTACAAATATGCAGAAAAAATAATTTAATAAAAATAATTGAGGTAACTAATTACATCTGGAGTTACATTTCAATCTTCAGACATGCACCTTTTTTTTATTACTAATAATTAGTTTCTGGAAATCCAGTGCTCAGTGCAGGACCAACAAGAAAGAAGACACAGTGCCTGCTTACAATCCCAAGACCCTAAATTATAAGGAATACAGCAAAAATCTCTCTATATAAAATGCTAAGCAACCATTACAACTGAATGACCGGAATGACTATGACACACACTGACCACCAGGGGGCAGATGCTCAACGCAGGACCTTCCTCCTGGTGGTCAGTGCGCTCCCACAGCCAACCTCCTGCAGCCAACCAACCTCCCGTGTTCCCCTCCCCGCTGCTGCTGGCCAACCTCCCGCAGCCCCTCCCCTGGGCCTGCCAGCCCCAATCGCCCCGATAGGAACCTCCCGCAGCCCCTCCCCTGGGCCTGCCAGCCCCAATCACCCCGATGGGAACCTCCCGCAGCCCCTCCTGCCCCAGCCGGCCGGCCCGGATCTGGACTGGGGGAGACGCCCTGATGGGCCCTGACTGCCAGCCGGGCTGAGGGACCCGCCGTGCAGGAATGCGGCCCCGGGCCTCTAGCACACACACTGTCCTCACAGTGACTGACAGAGAATGTTATAGCCATCATTTCCCAGCCAGGCAGCAGTTACTTATTAAAGACAAAGTCATACCAGACTTCCTGGGATAAACACAATGACCTCTAGCCACCAGGACGCATGTTTGGTTCCAGCCGAAGGAATCACTGTCCACCGTGGAGTGACTGTGGTTTGGTCAGTGGAGTAGCCGATAACGCCGCCGGGTGGACAATATGGTTTCCCGCCCCATCACCACCCCTGCGCCCCGCCCCACCGGGCCTTAAACCGCCCCAACGCCTCGCCTACACCTCCGGCCCAGCGCCTGGGCTCCTCGGGCTGGTGCCCTCCGCTCGCCCCCGACTGACCCACGGGCAGCTCTGCATTTCCTCCCGCGGCGGTGACGTACCAGGACGGGACCGGGAACGGGCCACAACCCAGCTCCGGTCACCGAAAGGTCCCGTCCCATCTACGGGAACACTTCACACACGCACACCTGCGCTCACGTGCGTGCATGCAGAGCCTCACCCAGGTGTTACGGTGGGGGGGCAACATAGCTGAACAAGGTTAAAAGCTGTTTAATTCCACTCAAATGCTAAGTCTTCTATCAAACAGAGACACTAAGGAAGCAATTATAAAACCCATCTGTAGATAATAATGACAGGAAGAACATAACATACCAAAAAAAGAAAAGAAAGCAAAGATAGGAAAGAAAAAGGTAAAAGAAATATAGCCAAATTAGTCATCAGAAGAAAATACTAGTTGTATGCTATCCCTAATTGTATGCTATCTAGGGAGATGGGAGGCAGAAGACAAAAATTATTTAATTGAAGGTATCAGAAACAAAGACCTGGACTGGAGGGCGGTCTAAGAGGGCCTGCCGGGGAGGCAGCCTCCGGCTCAGGGCTCTCCGCCCTCCCAGCGCCGCGGCCCTCACACAGCCCTCGTGTAACTGATGCCGCTGCTGTCAATGAGCCGTGGTGTGAACGCCTGTGTGTTCCGGTGGTCTCTGGCAGCCCACAGGCTGAGAACCGCCGCTCAGAGCCTGGGACCATCGGGAAACACAGGTATTCACATTACGATTCACTAACAGCAGCAAAATTACAGCTATGAAGCAGCCACGGAAACAGTTTTATGGTTGGGGTCACCACCAGCGAGGACTGATCAGAGGGTGTGGCACCAGGAAGGCTGAGAGCCACGGCCTCGCTGGGCCCGGGAAGGACAATCAGAGGCCACGCCGCAGGGCAGGCGGCAGGAGTGAGTGACGCGGGGGCCTCCCAGACGGACACCACGTCAGTGTGAGGAACACGGCCTCCGGAAACAGCCCTGAGCGCAGTGTCTTACCATGGACACCACATCAGTGTGAGGAACACGGCCTCCGGAAACAGCCCTGAGCGCAGTGTCTTGCCATCCCCGCCCCGGCGTGCCCCGGGACCTCCCCTGGTCAGCCCGCCCAGGACATCAGTCACGAAGGGGTGGAAGGTCCTCGGGGGACCGTGCGTTAGAGAGCCACGAGCCACGAGCCACGAGCCACGAGCCACGATGGTTTTGCAGGTGTTTCTGCCCCCCGCCCACCAGTTTTCACCACTCGGTCCTTGCTGAGAGCGCTGGTGTTAGTTAGTACTGCGTGTGGTGCTTCCTAAGAACAAGGATTGTCCATATCATAATAAACACAGAAACAGCGGGTAAAGGTGTAAGAATTTCCAACAAATTATTACCACAAACGGTGAACGGACGCAGATGAAGTTACAGATCGGTACATCCAAATGTCAGAGTCTCATCATCCTTATGTGAGACCAGGAACTGGCAAACTAAGACCAGTGGGCCAATTCTGGCCTGTCACGTGTTTTTATAAATAAAGTTTTATTAAAACAGAGCCACACTCTCATTCTCGTATCAGGCTGCCTGCATGCTACAATGACAGAGTTAAGCAGCCGTGATAGAAACCATCCGGCTCACAGAGCCTCGAATGTCTAGTACCTGGTCCCATAGGAAAAACTAGCCGTCCTAAGACCACGCAATGATAGTCAGTGTAACATCTGCAAAGCAAATATAACCTTTATGTACTTAGTACAATAGTTGATTTATATACACATGAAAATATATATATGATTAAAAAAAAAACAAGGAGAAATTGGTATAGAATAAGACAGTTAAGAGAATAACGTATATTCTTATCAAACACAAGTGATAAGAATATACATTATAATTGGTAATTATCTCAAAAATTACCAACCAAATATTAGGATGAAAGAATACATTTATTTTTTTTAAAAAAATGGAAGTCATACTTTGTAAAATGAATGTGATGGGATAAAAGTTAAACATGGTTTAAAAAAAATACTCTTTATCCACCCACCTATTAAACTATGAAACCATACTTATATGTGTGTTGTAGGATAAAGAAAAAAATAGGATAAAAATGTCCATTCCATTTATCCATAAATAACAATTACTGGGCGTAAGGGGCATTTCTTACAAAAGGCAAGAGAGTAGAAATAACTGGTTAATAAATTAACTCAGAAAATGAGAGAAAAACTTCACAAATAAACCCACCAAGGAAAGTAGAAGAAATTTTTGAACATAAAAGGAGAAATGAATTAGGAAACAAAACAAAATACCAGGATATTTAAAATGCGGGGTTTTTAAAAAATATATTTTATTGATTTTTTACAGAGAGGAAGGGAGAGAGATAGAGAGCTAGAAACGTCATTGAGAGAGAAACATCGACCAGCTGCCTCCTGCACACCCCCTACCTGGGATGTGCCCCCAACCAATGTACATGCCCTTGACCGGAATCGAACCCGGGACCTTTCAGTCCGCAGACCGACGCTCTACCACTGAGCCACACCGGTTTTGGCACGCGGGTTGTTGTTTTTAAATGATCAACAAAACTGGCAGTTTTGGAAAGTCTGATTCAGAAGGAAAAGGGTTAGTCCGAACAAACCACACTAGGAATGGAAAAGCGAACGGAACCTCAGATTTGAAAGAGATTACTTTTACTTCTCCCATATAACTTTAATTACTGTGAAAGCCCAGGCAAAATGGGTGAAATATTTTTTTAATGTAGAAAAGCTTCCACATGAATAATAATAATAATAAAACATGGACAGACCAAATGGTCATAGACAAAGCTAAAATGACAGATAATGATTTAACTCTACAAAGCGAACAGAAAAAGGAAAGGCATTAAGCGTTGATGGTTTTTGGAAGAGGTTTCTAAATCATTAAGGACTAGATAATTACAGTGTTTTCTATAAACTCAGGACAAAACAAAAAGGAAGGAGAAAGAGGAGGAAGAAGAGGGGGAGGAGGAGGAGGAAGAGGAGGAGGAAGAGGAGAAACTACCTAACATTTTAAGAGACCAACATAATTAGGTAAGTATGAGAATAGAGATGTAGGTGGAAACAGCACTTATGAACACAGATGTAACATTTTAAATGCAGTATTTTAAAGTATAAAAGTTAATCAAGTGCTGTCATGTGGGATTTACCCAAGGTGTATACATGCGGTTCCGTGGTTTTAAAAAATCCCGATGAATGTATTATATTAACATACTAAAAAAAAAAAGAAAGGAATCATATGGTTATCAGACAGAGGCTGAAATATCATTTAATAATATTCAACTCCAATTCCTAACAAAATACTGAGCAAGTCTGGATAGAGTATAGACCAGAAATTTAGAGAAAATGTTATATCCAGCCCTAGCTGGTTTGGCTCAGTGGATAGAGCGTCAGCCTGTGGACTGAAGGGTCTTGGGTTTGATTTTGATCAAGGGCACTGTCTTGGTTGAGGGCTCCATCCCGAGGGGGAGGTGTGCAGGAGGCAGCTGATCAATGATTCTCCTCATCAGTTTCTATCTCTCTCCCTTCCTCTCTGAAATTAATAAAAATGTATTTTTAAGATAAATAACTTTGAAAATTTTTATATTCAATGCTAAAATATCAGAGGCATCCACTAAAAGGAAGAGTCAAACACAAAGATCTGTTTTACCTGCCTCAGCCCCCCAGCTACAAATATTGGGGCGTAAAAGACTAGACTATCGTAACTCACAGGCAATATGTCTACTCACCTATAAAATCAACAGAGAATAATAAGAAAATCTGGCAAGTGGGCCACAGACAAGGTCAACACAGAAATCAATAGCTCTTACGCCTCCAGAACAGCCAATTTAAGAATCTAATAGGAAAAAAGCAACATAAACACTGAACTGGGTATAAAACTCTAAAAGCAATGTGCAGGACCTTTATGAAGTCAACGATAAAACTTTACTAAAGGGCTTAGAGAAGTCTAAACAAATGAAACGATGGCCTGCCCCAGATTGGTAAGGCAATCCCGTAAAGATGTCAGCTTCTAACAAACCCACTTTGACCGGTACAACCCGGATCCCCATCACAATTCTAGCATCATCTTTGGGGGGTTTGACAAGCTAATTCTAAAGCTAACATAAAAAACATGCAGGAAAAAAATGATAAAGGATCAGTGAAGAGTTTGATCCATACAAAACAACACAAAAACAATAGGGCGTCATACTCATTAGAATGGCATAATATTAATACAGGAATGTTAATGACGTGCTATAACTAAGATTAACAGGGGATAATGAAAAGGCATGCACACACACACACACACACACACACACACACACACACTACTCGCATTCTAGAGCCGCCACCGAGCCCACGAAGCCACGCTCTGAGCAGGCGGCCACCCACTAGGTCCTTTCGGCACCTGTCCCCACGCCCTGCCTCTCCCGGTCCTCACCCGGCTGGAGGCATCCCTGCCCTGGGGCTGGAGAACCTCTGGGTCCCTAACAGCAGCCGGGCAAGTCCCTTTACCACCTCCTCCCACATCCCCCTCACCAGAGACATCCGAGATGAACGGAGGATCAGTACATTCTATCGAAGCATCTAGAGCAGGGGTGGGCAAACTTTTTGACTCGAGGGCCACCGTGGGCTCTTACACTGGACCGGGGGGCCGGAACAAAAGCAGCCTGACCATGCTGGCACTCTCATCTCGGGCTGCTGGGGAAGGAGCGGAGGGGAGAGCAAGAGAACCCTCCGCTCTTTCGGCTCTGCGGGCCGGAGAGAACAGCCGAACGGGCCGGATGCGACCCGCGGGCCGTAGTTTGCCCACGGCTGGTCTAGAGCCCGATAGGGACACGGAGAGTATTTTATAGCCGTGGGTGAGGGTCCCTTCTTTTAAAAAGACATAAAACTTAAAACGCATAAGAAAAGCTTTATAAATTTAATGACTTAAAGATTCAAATTTCTGTCCTAACCGGTTTGGCTCAGTGGATAGAGCGGTGGCCTGCGGACTGAGGGGTCCCAGGTTCGATTCCGGTCAAGATCCCCGGCAGGGGGTGTGCAGGAGGCAGCTGGTCGGTGTTTCTCTCTCATCCATGTTCCTAGCTCTCTGTCCCTCTCCCTTCCTCTCTGTAAAAATAACAAAACAAAAAAAAAGCAATAAAAATTATTTTTTAAAGACAACAAAGCGGGCAGCAGGCCTGGCTGCAGGCGTTGGGCCGGAAGGAAGGATCGGCGGTTACAGCTGATGAGGTGACCACAGTCTCCACGAGGAGTGATAAGCCACCAGGTTAAGGGGTCCCACCGGGCCCCGGGTAAAGCGGCCCCCGTGCAGGGGTGTGGGAGGGTGCGCTTTGCTCACAGCGAGAGAGAGCAGGCCGCTCCCCTGCGGAGCCGGCAGCAGTCACACCGCAGGAGGACGCATGTCCCTAACGTACCTGACCAGGCACGGAGGGAGGGAGGAAGCTGGACTCGGGGGCGGAGAGCCCCATCCTCTCCGAACCCGTGGCCCGGTGCTCTCAGGGCCAAGGAGACGGACGGCAGAGGAGCCCACGGTCCCACAAACCCAGCGCTCAGCGGGGACGGAGGTGAGGGAACCCCAGCACCCCTGGGTCCAGGGGAAGGGGACCCCCGGGTCCAGGGGAAGGGGACC
This sequence comes from Vespertilio murinus, assembly GCA_963924515.1. Classification (NCBI taxonomy): domain Eukaryota; kingdom Metazoa; phylum Chordata; class Mammalia; order Chiroptera; family Vespertilionidae; genus Vespertilio; species Vespertilio murinus. The sequence continues at coordinate 1,332,535 of OZ004708.1, read as the reverse complement.
CCCGGTTCAGGGGAAGGGGACCCCCGGTTCCAGGGGAAGGGGACCCCCGGTTCAGGGGAAGGGGACGGCAGGGACCCCGGGCTGCAGAGAGAGCACAGGGCCGGGGCTGGCTCCCCGGAGCGGAGGGAACCGCCCCCCCCCCCGGGGCGGCCAGTGGGGGCTCCGGCCCTGCAGCCCACTCCTGCCCCACGAGCAGGAAGTCCAAAGTGACCTCGGGCACCATCTCTAAACGTGCCCCCGGGCGACTGGCAGCGCAAACTCGGGTCCCCTCCGGAGGGGCACGCAGCTTCCACCGACTCAAAGCTTGGCTGGAGGCAGCGGAACGGAAAAGCAGGTAAGGGATTACCAGCAGTCCACGCGAGTCAAACACGCCCGCCACCCGCGGAGAGCAGCGCGGACACGGCTCAGCAGGAGCGACAGACACGCCACGGAAAGGAAGGGCGCCATACCCTTCAGCCTCTATCGGCAAAACATGACCCTCCGAGGCGCGTGCTGGCCGGTGAGGGTGAGGGAAGCCAGCCTCACGGGAACCCGCACCGCCACCGATGTCCTGACCTCCTCCCGGCCGGCTCTGACTGTGCTAGCGGAAACACGGTCTGTTTGGAGCGCACATCCTAGCGACCGGGACCAAACTATAAACACGTCGGAGACGTTGAGGGGCCAGAACAGAGCAGAGGGCTGAGGGCTGGGGGCAGAATAGGCCGGGACACCCACAGAGGGGGCTCCGCCCGACTTTTCTGTGGAAGGTCAGAAGGTGTGCACCCGGCTGGTGAGGCTCAGTGGGTTGGACATCACCCCATGCACCGAAGGGTTGCCGGTTCAATCCCTGGTCGAGCACATGCCCGGACTGTGGGCTCTGTTCCCGGTGGGGGATGTGCCAGAGACAGCCGGCTGATTGATATATATCCCCCTCTCCCCCCCCTCTAAAATCAATAAAAATATCCCTTTTTAAAAGTGTGATAACGAATAATACACATAAACCCAGAGGATGTCTAAGAAACCAAGAAGAGCTGGACCAAGAAAATAGTAAACATGGCTAATTCCAAACAAACATTTCTGTATAAAAGCAACAATAACGATGACCTTGAATCTGAAGGTTACATGAAAATCAAGACGGTAAGTCAAACAAGCAATGGAAAGAAAACAAGACTGTGGGAGAGAAATGACCGAATGCCGTGGGTTGTTAGGAAGAAGTCTTTAGAGTTTAAGTATGCACGTTAAACTTTTAAGAGAAACTATAAAAACAAAAGAAATAGAATTTATTAAATCTAAAATAGTGGGGAAACATAAAAAGGAGAAATTTCTTTTAAAAATTAAAGTGGGATGAAATAAAATAGGAGCAACACGACCATAAGACTAATTCCAAAGATATCCTTAATCATAGTAAGTGCTCTGATTTCTCCAACTAAAAACAAATCTACATCCTATATAGCCCTCCTATACAATAAAAGGCTACTATGCGAATCGATTGAACAGCAGAATGACTGGTCGCTGTGATGCGCGGGAAGAGGGCAGGGGAGCCTGGCAGAGACCTTGGATCACAGGGGCCCGGAGCGGGGGCTGTCTCTGTGCTGGGCAGTCACAGGGCCGCCGAGTTACTCCTCAGGTCGGGAGAGCGCGGCCCGTTTGCCACGGAAACGCCCCGACGGCTCGCTCCTGCTGGGTGATCTTTTTTTTATTTTTTTAAATATATTTTATTGATTTTTCACAGAGAGGAAGGGAGAGGGATAGAGAGTTAGAAACATCGATGAGAGAGAAACATCGATCAGCTGCCTCCTGCACACCCCGCACTGGGGATGTGCCCGCAACCAAGGTACGTGCCCTTGACCAGAATCGAACCGGGGACCCTTCAGTCTACAGGCCGACGCTCTATCCACTGAGCCACACCGGTTCCGGCCTCCTGGGTGATTTTTAGCTAATGGGTCGGTGAGCAGAGGGTGAGATTTGCCTGTGTCTCCCTCACATGTGGGCAATGTTTCGTTCACAAGTGTTGCAGTACGTATGTAGCACGTGTGGTGAGAGTTCCCCATGACTTACTAAGTTGTATTTTCCCATTGATTTAAAACCTGCTTCTTAGGAAACTCCACCCGCTGAGGACTTCCTGCCTGGCCCCTTGATTTGTCTTTACATCGCGGGTCAGTAGACGTGTTTTACAGCGTCCTTTTGTGACTCTCTCTCCTGCTTTTGGGACTAATCTTCCTGGTCATGTCCCCCAAAGTCTTGGCCGTGGCCTCCCACGTACCCTTCGGGATTAATTTGAGAATTATTTTGTGGTTTTGTACAAAATGACTTCAGAAGGGTTGTTAGGATTCCATGAATGTTGAAAGCTCTTTTTATAAATTCACACGTGAGCTTGACATCTGGATGTTTTTAGCTCTTCCTGTCTATTTCAGAAACACAGTAAATCTCTTCATATATCTAGCGTTTTCAGGTCCCTAGTTTTTTGAGGTACATTCACCATATTTCTTATTAGTGTGCGTTTGGCGCTTCATGTCATTATTGTTATGAATGAGGTCTTCATTTCCTTTTTTTAAATTGGGATAAAACTTGTAAAAACACAAATGTGGTAATTATTAGAAAAAGAATCTGGGCATGTCATAGTATTTGCATCTTTTTATCTACTTTTATTTATTTTTGTGGCTGAAGTATTTTATTAAGTAAGTCATTTAAAATAGCTTCATAGGCCAAAACCGGTTTGGCTCAGTGGATAAAGCGTTGGCCTGTGGACTGAAGGGTCCCAGGTTCGATTCCGGTCAAGGGCATGTACCTCGGTTGCGGGCACATCCTCAGTAGGAGGTGTGCAAGAGGCAGCTGATCGATGTTTCTCCCTCATCGATGTTTCCAACTCTCTATCCCCCTCTCTTCCTCTCTGTAAAAAATAAGTAAAAATATAAAATGGCTTCATAAGAAAAAATTAAAAAAAAATTAAAACACACTTTCAATAAAAAAGTAGATTCAGGTTTTCTGATTCTTCCTGATCCAGTTTTGGAAGATTATATTTTTTTAGGAATTTATCCACTGTACTCAGATTGTCAGTTTGTTGGCTATAGTTGATCTTGTTTTTAAATAAAATGCAATATCTATGACCCTGAGGTTTACACGTATCTTTGTTTCCAATTGTGTAGGGCCTCTTGACCAGTGTTGCTGATATTTATCAACTTTATTAGCTTTTCAAGGAATCAAAGGTTTTGTTGAACTTCCATTGAATCATTGTAATTTATTTCAGCTCTTTTATTATTTCCTTCATTCTGCCTGATTTAGGTTTATCCTGTTATTCTTTCCTAATACTTAAATTAGATGCTTAGTTCATTGTTATTCAGCTTATCTTCTCTTATAATTTAAGCATTTAAATTTATAATTTTTTCTAATTACTTTTGTTGCTTCTTAGTAGTTCTGATATGTGCTATTTCACTATTTTTCATGCATATTTTAACATTTTAATTATTATTTCTTATTTAATGGATGGATTATTTAGATGTGTTTCAATATAAAAATATCTTACTGTTTTTCAAAATACTGATGCCTAACTTCCTTGTACTAAGGTCAGAGAACTTGAGGTGTATTAAGCTGATTGTTTAAAAGCTGTTGAGACTTACTTTATGGCCCAGTATGTGGTCACTTCTTATAAATGTCTCTCATTTGCATATGATTGCCTACTCTCTAATTGTTGGATTATAGGGCTCTAAAAATATCAGCCAGATTTTTTATTGTATTGTACAAATCTTTAGTATCTTTAGTAATTTGTTTTTAGCCTGATTGGCAGTCACTGAGAGAGTTATGTTAAAATATTTCCGCAGGCCCGCAGGCCCCCGGGCCGTGGGTGCCGCCTCCCCGCTGGAAAGCGGCTGCTCCTCCTCCATCTCGGCAAAACGGCCGCACAGCCCTCTTCCCCGCTGTCACCCCAATAGCAGCACGCACCGCCCTCTTCCCCGCTGTCACCCCAATAGCAGGCGCTCACTGGCAGCAGGGGCCTGGGGGGAGGCCACCCCAACCCGACTACTGCTGCAGAAATGGGGGGCAGTCAGAACCGGGGGCGGGGAAACTGGACTACAAAGAGATCACAAGTGTGACTGTACGAAAGTGCCCGTTCCAGCATGCAAAATAGACCCGCCCTCGAGAAACGGAAAAGGCGGCGGGCGGGCTCAGGTGAAAAACCGCATCTGCCATGAAATAAAGTAATTTTTTTATTACCGAACGTTTGGTCATAGTCTGGAGGACTTTCCTACGTCCTGTCATTGGCAGAAAAGGGGATGCAGACTTCCGTGGGGGGAGCACCATTACCCAGGGAAAGGCCGTCTGCTCGCAGGTGAGAGGCATCGGCGTGGGCACCGACGTTGGCTAAGGACACGGCCCGGGAGCAAGGCCCGCGGCACCGGCTGTGCGGGGCTCGGGTTCGAGGTCACAGGAAGCCGTGACGGGAGCTGGTGGAAGGACACGGACACGGAGCAGCCCGCGGCCTGGGCCCCCAGGCGGCCCCGGCCCCGATGGGAGAGCCGCACCGCAGCTAAGCCCCACCTGCCCCGCCAGCGACAGACACCGCGGTGGACGCGTGAAAAGCATGCGGCCCGTGACAGGCGGAAGCTTTAATTACCACGGGACAACAAGCAGCCGCGAGACTAAATTAAAGCAACTGAATTATGGCCGCGTTTTACAGGGAAAATCAAAATGTTTGAGTTAATTAATCTGCGGGGCAGAAGTCACACCAGGCTACAAATAACCACCTCCCTGTGCTGCCGGGAGCCACGGGCCTGGGTTTCTATGTGCATCCACTAGGGCCCTGGTCGGCAAACTGCGGCTCTCGAGCCACACGCGGCTCTTGGGCCCCTTGAGCGTGGCTCTTCCACAGAACACCACAGCCTGGGCAAGTCTATGTTGAAGAAGTGGCGTAAAAGAAGTTTACGTTTAAAAACTGGGGCTCTCCAGAGAAATGTCCGCCGTCGGGCTGTTGATGTTTGGCTCTGCTGGCTGATGGGTTTGCCGACCACGGGCTAGGAGGTCACAGGGCTGCCCGTGGAGGGCATCACGTACGAGCAGAACGCACTCCTTCTTCCACGTGAGGACACCCCACGGGCTTCCCTGGGCAGCCAGCGAATCTCTCCTGCTGGGTCCCGGTCTCCCGTGGGTGTCCGCCCGGAGGGAACACGTGGAAACTGGCCTCAGCCTGGGAGTCCCACCAAAAACGCACCTTTCAGAAGCCGAGCAGCTAAAGAGAGATATAGACTTGGCAGTAAGGCATTCACCCCCAAATGAAAGTCCCAGGCGGACGCTGTGAGGCGGGGAAGAAACGGGAATGCCAGCACCAACTGTGCCCGCTGGGTTCAGCCGGTGAAGCTCAGTGGGCAGAGCGGAGGGAGGGGAGGCTCCGGGAGAGGCCGCAGGAGGGGCCGCGGGCTGGAGTTCTGCAAGGACACTCGGCGCCAGCGTCTCCCCGGAGCACTGAGCACGCGAGGAGGGCTGCCACCCGGGACACAGGTGGCACAGGGGGCACCGTCAGGGGCCAGGACGGGCGGGGGGGCGTCCAGAGCGCGCACTGGGGAAGCCCGGGAAGGAGCGGGACTGAAGAGCAGACCGCGTGGGGGCAGCCGCGCCGGGCTTTCCGGAGGGGCCGGGAGGAACCTCGCAGGAGCCCACTTGTTCCGAAAACAAAGCGGGCGGACGGACGGACGGACGGGTGTCACTAACGACCTCTGAGACACGCAGGGCGATGTGCTCACATGACGTCATTGGAGGTGGAGGAAACACAGCTGGCTAGAGAGAAATGGAGGCTGTAGGCCTGGCAAAGCTGAGGGGGTGGGGGAGGGTGGGGAGAGGGGTCGGGGTGGCGCCAACTCAGGGAGCAGAGGGCAGAAGGTCAAGGCGGGAGTCAGGCTGGAGGAGAGGGACACCGGTGCTGGACAGACAGGCGGGCGGCCGCCCACAGCCCCCGTGGTGGGGAAGCTGGTCCTCCCACCCCACCCCCGGCTGGCGGCTGAGACAGACGCGCCCTGGGGTGGGGGGGGGGGTCCCCAGAGGAAAAAAGAAATAATCCGGTGTGAAACGACCGCCTTCTCGTGGCACTCTGGGGTCACCGCGCCCAGAAGCACGCACTCGGGGAGCGAGGCTGCGCCGAGAGAAGCGGCGAGGAGCGGAGTGAGGGAAGCAGGGACGAACATGAAAGCCATCGCTCAGGAGATGGTCGCAGCCGCCGGGGCTGCGGAATGCACAAGCAGAGGAGGCGCTGGGGGGAATCCAAAGGCTCCTTCAAAGGTCATTGAGGACGGCCGACGCCCCGATCACTGCGGAGGCCAGTCGGGGGGTGCCCCTCGGGGCTTAGACACCCACGAGCCCCTCTCAGGCCAGCCTGGGGGTCGCCCTGCCATGAACCCCTATAACGCGCTCCGCACAGCGCGGCCGGATTCCCGGAGAAGCCGCTTGGCCAGCGCAGGCACGTGGAAGGCAAAAGCCAGGAATTCCCGCGTGCTTTAACCCAGTCCCTCCCTCCTTTCCCGCGTGGCCCCCAGCCACTCCCCGCGGAGAGGGTGGGGGGTGGGGGCAGCAGCTTTCTGGGGGCTGGGGGTGAGGGGGAGTAGGAAATCTGGGTTTGAGGTCTTGCTTCACTTGCTTTAGCTCCGTGGTCAGCAAACTGCGGCTCGAGAGCCACATGCGGCTCTTGGGCCCCTTGAGTGTGGCTCTTCCACAAAACGCCACGGCCTGGGCGAGTCTATGTTGAAGAAGTGGCGTTAGAAGAAGTTTGAGTTTAAAAAAGCTGGCTCTCTGAAGAAATGTCAGTCGCCGTGCTGTTGGTATTTGGCTCTGTGGGCGGATGAGTTTGCCGACCACTGCTTTACACATCCGGGTACTGGTCTGCAAGCGTGCTCTCTCCTCCGAGGTCAGCGCCATCTGGGCATTCCCCCCAGGCTGCTGGGATGCTCAGGTGAACAGTGTAAGGGTTAGAACTGTACTTTTTAGACCGTAAGGAGCCACACAAAGTAAGGGCTGAGGGTGCCGATGCCGATCATGATGGAGAAAGAAGAGGAGCGAGAGGACAGGAGGAGGAGGGGGTGGGAGAGGGTCAAATACAAGGGCCTCTGAGTTAAAGGCATCAGTGATGCTCACCAGCTTCTCTTCCCTAAGTACTGCCAGCCACGTGAACGCCGATGACTAATCGTTACCCTGCCTTCTAATGCTGGCCAGCTACTAACTGGCTGCGTGGCTCACGCAAGTCACTGGCCTCAGCTCCACCGGATGCAAATTGAATAATTTTGGTTAAAGCTCTAAATTCTGAAAGCTTTCCGGTGCTCCACAAACTTCAATAAGGTAGTGATTCATTTTCATTAAAAGTAGATAATTCAAGGCCTTGTGATGGGGAAGTAACCATTTTCCTTTTATATATATGGATAGATAGATAGATAGATAGATAGATAGATATAGATAGATAGATATAGATAGATAGATATAGATATAGATAGATATATATCTACACTAATAAAAGAGAAATTGCAAATTGACCATATCTTCGTGACTCCCACCAGCCAATCAGGTGTCAGTATACAAATTAACCCAACAAAGGTGGCAGGTTAATTTGCATTCGCAGGCATCAAGCAGCTGGGGGTGGGGCGGGTTGGGACGCTTGCATTGTCACCATGGCAATACACAGGCATTCTGCACCACCCAGCTGCTCCAAGCCTTTGGGCAGCATGGGACGGTGGAAAGCGGCTCTGGCCAGAGCAAAGGCAGCCAGGGGAAGGAAGGCCCATTCTTGCATGTATCTTTGACATTGGGCCTCTAGTGTATAATAATAAAAGTGTAATATGCAAATTAACTGAACAGCCGAACAGTGGAACAACTGTTCAGACAACCTTCCAGATGACCTTCTGGGTGAAACCGGGACTGCGAGGGCCGAGGCAGCCGGGTTGTGAAGGCCTACTCTTGTACGGGTTTTGTACAAGGGGCCTCTAATCCTATATATCCTACACAATAAGAGAGGAATGTGCTGGTTATTATTACGCTGTGATACCTAACAACCAACCGAGTAGTGACCAGATCACGGGTCTGCCGGAGGGTGGGGCCGAGAACTACAAGCAGGTGGCAGAGACCTACAGGAAGGGGCAGGGCAGCAAGCTATAAGGGGGTGAAGGAAGGAGAGAGCGGGGAGAGCTACAGGAGGGTGGCAGAGGGCCACTGGCACACGGATTCATGTGCAAGGCTACTAATATCTATATCTATATTTATATCTATATATGTCTATATAGATATAGATATAGGTATATAGATTTGAGAGGAAGGGAGAGGGAGAAGGAGAGAGAAACATCAACGATGAGAGAGAATCACTGATTGACCTCCTCCTGCATGCCCCCCACTGCTGATCAAGTCTGCAACCAAGGCATGTGCCCTTGACCAGAATCGAACCTGGAACCTTTCAGTCTGCAGGCTGATGATTATCCAATGAGCCACACCGGCTAGGGTGGGAAGTAACCATTTTCAAATAAATATAGACCCAGTCATTATCAGTTGTAATTAGTCTGCTATAATGTAATAATCTGTAATAATAAAAGAGGAGTGTGCTAATTAGACTGGACATCTTCCAGAATCCTTCCCGATGGAGCCAGTGCCAGGGAAGCAGCCCAGGCCCGGGCCGGCGCGGGGGCGGAAGGCGGGGAATTTCGTGCACTGGGCCTCTAGTAACAACAATACTCTTACACATTAGTTCCTTTAAAGCGTACTTATTATCTGTATCTTGTATTGTTTTCTAACCTACTAGCCTTTGCCCACGCATCAGACCAGAAACCTCATCAGAAGAGAAAAAATTACCTTTTCCCTGTCCTTCCCAATGCCTAGAAAAGTGATGGTCACAAGCCAACGCTCAATAAAATTTGCACAAACTGTGTGACATGTAGAAACTACACTGCTCTATTAAAACCCCTTCTCCTCTAGCAAGAGGTATTTTAAAAGTATTTAAAATTGATAGCTAAAAGTGGAATTCTGTGGATATCTAAAAGATAAGAGATGCAAATTTATGTTTAAAAGCGAGAAAAAGTCAGGGGGAGCGTGGATTTACTGACCCAGAGCGCAGAGGGGAAGGGGTCCGGTAAGAGCCCGCAGCACACTGCAGTGCCACCCCTTCTTACACATGAGCGAAGAGACGGGAGGGGCACCAGGTGAGAAAAGTGACAGACGGGAGATGCTCCGGACCACGATGCAGCAGCAGCAGGAGTGACAGGGTGAGTAACCTGCAGAGTGTGATGACCTGAAAAGCAAAAACATGGCTCTCCCCAAACCAAATGCAAGCACCCCGCCATTCCGTCCCGGAGCAAATCCACACACAGCGGCATCCTGACGCACTGAGGCCTGGTGGGCCCAGCAGTGCAAGCAGGCCGTCCTACACCAAACACGGAGCCAGTGCACTGTGAGAAGTACCGCTGTGGAGAGCGTATTTTGTTATATTATCTGTTCTTTACAACGTGATCAGTCTTTCGCGAGAGCACAAACCGAGCCGGCCTCTGAGGCTGAAGAGGCGTCTGCTCTCCACTGACCTCACACATCTCTGCTGACTTCACACATCTCCACTGACTTCACACATCTCCCCTGACTTCACACCTCTCCCCTGACTTCACACATCTCCACTGACTTCACACATCTCTGCTGACTCCACACCTCTCCACTGACTTCACACATCTCCCCTGACTTCACACATCTCCGCTGACTTCACACCTCTCCCCTGACTTCACACCTCTCCGCTGACTTCACACCTCTCCCCTGACTTCACACCTCTCCTCTGACTTCACACCTCTCCACTGACTTCACACATCTCCCCTGACTTCACACATCTCCGCTGACTTCACACCTCTCCCCTGACTTCACACCTCTCCGCTGACTTCACACCTCTCCCCTGACTTCACACCTCTCCTCTGACTTCACACCTCTCCCCTGACTTCACACCTCTCCTCTGACTTCACACATCTCCACTGACTTCACACATCTCTGCTGACTCCACACCTCTCCACTGACTTCACACATCTCCCCTGACTTCACACCTCTCCCCTGACTTCACACCTCTCCTCTGACTTCACACCTCTCCCCTGACTTCACACCTCTCCTCTGACTTCACACATCTCCACTGACTTCACACATCTCCCCTGACTTCACACATCTCCGCTGACTTCACACATCTCCCCTGACTTCACACATCTCCGCTGACTTCACACATCTCCCCTGACTTCACACATCTCAACTGACCTCACACATCTCAACTGACCTCACACATCTCCACTGACCTCACACATCTCCACTGACCTCACACCTCTCTGCTGACTTCATACCTCTCCACTGACTTCACACATCTGGGCCAAATTGAAAACGTGGCGCAGATACGCAGAACGAACTTCCTCTGGATGGGGCGAGGCATGTACACCGGCTGCTCACTTTGTTAACTTCATTAATGACCCTTTCATTAGCAAGATTTCAATTGCCTGTGGTTTGAGGATTAACACCTACTACAAATAGCGGTGTGAAACAACCCAATTTACAGTATCGGAAGATGATAATGATTTTTGCAGAAGGAAACAAGGTCTAATAAAAAAAATCTAGATGCCTGCTACCACCGCTGCCAATCACAGCTTTGCAACACGCTAAAATTACGCACTTATCTCCTCATTAGCAGCTAATCTCACTTATTCCTCTTGCCAAGCCAATTATGAGGAAATTTCCAGGCTCAGAGGAATGAATGGGACACTGGGACCTCTCTCAGTCTACTCGTGACTCGAGCAATTAACAAGCACTTGTCTATGAAAACCAAACGGTTTCCCTCAATAATTAATAAAACGAAGGACATCAAAATGTTATCCGCCGGCAGTGACTCCGGTCCAGGTACCAGTGCTCAGACAGACACACTAATTGCCAGATGTCGGCAGGGTCTTTCTGGTCAATTGGGAGTAATTTGGGATGTAAGGGGGGGGGGGGCAGGGAGAGAAGCCGTTGCTTATCAAATAAAGCCAATCCTCTGTGATTCAGAGAAATGGCACAGGCAGGGCCGCCTCGTCTACTAAGCAGCCTCTCGGATTCCCCACTCTTTAAGCACATAATACACAGTGAATAAATGATTATAGCAGAAATTTGCATTTATATGGCATTTTCCTCCAAGCAGCTCAAAATGGAAGAACATACGGCTAAGCCGTTTTCTCAACATTTCATAAAAAGCATGGAATTGTGACAGGAAGTTCGGAGAGCGGACTCTCCCGTCAGCCCCTCGCTTCCTGCGCCCTTCCGGCCACTCATCCAGAAACCCGCTGTGGCCGTGACCGTGGCCCTGGTACCCGGCATCCTTCCTCCGGACCCGCCCACCCAGCGGGCACCGCACCCCTCCCCTCCCCCTCCCCCTCCCCAGGGCTCCTCCCGCCGGGGGGCGGCCTCAGAGCGGGCTGTTTACAGACATACTTGTTGTAAATTAGATTCTTAGCGCGAACTCAGAAAAGGCTGAGTTAACAGTGGTGTGGGAATTCCATTTAGAATGACGACACATGTTACATCTCTCCACGAGCACCGAGGCCTCCGGGGGCTCCTGGCGCGGCTGCAGACAGGGCTCTGAGGTGGTACCGGCTCTGAGGCCCAGCATGCCGGTCCTACCGACACTGTTAGGTTACCGTGGGAACTCGGGCACGCCCAGGGTCTGGCACAAAACGGGCAATCGCTCTCTGTTTGTCTGAAAGCGGAGGAGGCCCTGCGGACTGAGAGTCCGGATTCCATTCTGACCAAGGGCACGTGCCCGGGGGGTGGCCTCGGTCCCCAATAGGACAATGCAGCCAATCGACGATTCTCTCTCCTCACTGATGTTTCTCTCTCTCTCTCTCCCTCTCCTTTCCTCTCTGAAATCAATAAAAGTATATTAATAAAAATAGCCCTCGCCGGTTTGGCTCAGCGGATAGAGCATAAGCCTGTGGACTGAAAGGTCCCAGGTTCGATCCGGTCAGGGGCATGTACCTTGGTTGCGGGCACATCCCCAGCAGGGGGGGTGCAGGAGGCAGCTGGTCCATGTTTCTCTCCCATCGATATTTCTAGCTCTCTGTCCCTCTCCCTTCCTTTCTGTAAAAAAATCAGTAAAATATATATTTTAAAAATAAAATAAAATAAAATAAAAGCAGGGAGGGGGGAGAGAGAGTAGCATATTCCTGTTTAGGATGTTTGAATTCTAGATTCAGAAAAGGCCCGCTGAAAACCTTCCTCTGACACGCGCCCCCAGGGGCCGAGAACAAACGGAACCTCGCCCGCCTCCCCTTCCCTCTCCCCCGTGGACGGCAGCCGTGGGAGCGCAGCACAGCCCACGGGAGCACCTGCTCCGGCCACCACCGTCACCGCGTGGCCTTCTGCACCCGAGGCGGAACCAAACCCCCTTCAGACCGGGCCGGCCGTCTCCGCAGAGGGGGCAGCCCGCACCACTGAGCGGCACGGCCGTTCCCGCGTCCGGGGCGGGAGGCCTGAGACCGCAGCCAGGGCCTCGCCTGGGGGAACGCCTGGCGGTGCTTTCAACCTCGGCCCGGAGAGCTCTCTGCAGATCAAAGGGCCGCTCCGCTGTCAGAGGCTAAGAGGGGAGGCTGCAGCCGCGCACGCCCGGGGAATCCTTAACCAGCGGCACACGCCGAGAATGCAAAGCCTCGGGAAGGTCACGGTCACCCGGCAACGTCCTCCGGCAAGCCGGCCCGGAGCCAGCCCCGGCCCGAAGCGACGGCTCGGCGAGGAGGACGAGCTCGGCACACACGTCCAGAAAGGCTGCGTCCGTGTACAGGGCCCATGCTAACTGCACGCCTCCGGTCCACTAAAGCACTGTCGGCAGACTGCGGCTCGCTGGGCCCCAAGTGTGGCTCTTCACAAAATACCACGTGCGGGCGGGCATGTACATGCGACTGAACCTTCGTGCCCAAGTGCAGAAGTCGGTTTTCGGCTCTCAAAAGGAATGTCAACCGCTGTCCTGTTGACATTGGCTGTGTGGACTAATGAGTTTGCCGACCGCTGCACTAAAGGACCTCGATGGAGTCCCCAATCGGAAATTCCCCGTGTAAAAGCCGCTTTATGAATCACGTGCTCAGAGAGGCACGCTCACACCCACCCCGCACTGTGAGTGCGTGTCCGTCCCCTCCTGGCCCCCGAGAGAGGCCACACTGGGTGGGCGGCCCGTTACACCACCGCTGAGAGCTCTGTTCTGTCCGCTGGAGCCGCCGGTCACGCGGGAAGGAAGCTCCTGCCCCGCCCACGGGAGCTCGTGGGGGAGAGAGGGAGCTGACCGTCCGCGCTGACCCGCTCACAATGGACCCGCCTGGGACTTCTCCGGCCCCACATTCTCCCCCACAAACCCCGAGCTGACTGCTCAGTCTGGAGTGCGCTGCCGACGTGACAGACATCTGAGGCAGAGGGGGATTAACTCCACTGAGGGAGCCGGATGGTGGTAACGGTGGTGGCACCTCCGTGTGACAGTTAGAAATCAGAGGGCCCGGGAACTGTCACAGCCAGAGCTCCAGTAAGCTCGAGGTGCACTTTCAGGTTCCTAAGCCTTGTTCCAGTGCACAAGCCAATAAAAAAGCCTAACGCAAAAGAAGGGACACCAACCGGTTGGGCTCCGTGGGTAGAGCGTCGGCCTGCGGACTGAAGGGTCCCCAGTTCGATTCCAGTCAAGGGCATGTGCCTTGGTTGCGGGCACATCCCCGATAGGAGGTGTGCAGGAGGCAGCTGATCGATGTTTCTCTCTCATCGATGTTTCTAACTCTCTATCCCTCTCCCTTCCCCCATGTAAAAAATCCATAAATATATAATTTTTTTAAAAAAAGAAGAAACTAAATTTTCATTTGGGGAATGAGTTTTAATTAAATACTTTCCAAAACATTTTCACATACAATTAAGTTTATCTTTAATCCTACCTCAATGTAGAAATATGAAATATAATGTGGAAAGAAATCACTAATGAAATTGGTGATGTGACAATTTTTTAAAGGTTTCAACAAACTTTGTCCTTAAGGGAACTTGATAGCTGCAAAAATGAAGGGACTATGATTTTTACTGCATTTTAGTAACAAACACCAACTTTAAAAGAATTTACTATAACGAAGGATTAACTAAAAGCAAACAAACTCAGGCAAAAGAACATTAGGTTCATTTTTTCCCAAAAACCTAATAGATTGTTATTTTGCCAGAGAGGAAGGGGGAGGGATAGAGAGTCAGAAACATCGATGAGAGAGAATCATCGACCAGCTGCCTCCTATTTTGCCTAATAGATGTAGTTTTTCAAGAACCAGGAGTAGAGGTGGCACCAATTCCTCAATGCCCGTGAGTGGGGCTCTGAACTGCATCAGTAAAAATACTTTGGAGAGCCGAAACCGTTTGGCTCAATGAATAGAGCATCTGCCTTCGGACTGAAGGGTCCCAGGTTTGATTCCAGTCAAGGGCATGTACCTTGGTTGCAGGCACATCCCCAGTGGGGGGTGTGCAAGAGGCAGCTGATCAATGTTTCTCTCTCATCGATGTTTCTAGCTTTCTATCCCTTTCTCTTCCTCTCTGTAAAAAATCAATAAAATATACTTTTAAAAAAATACTTTTGAGAGATGTAAGTGGTATTTAGTCCCCTCCAATTCAAGTGTTGCTCAATAAACAAATTTTACTGCATTTTTAATTACTGGCAAATTTTAAAAGCATATATTTGATTGTAAAAGAATATGTGCTTAAAATAGAAAAAATATCTTTTTCCAATGCTAGAAATAATACATTTCCCCATGAAGCAATAGCAAAGTGTAAAGTTAAAGCACCCCAAATTCTACCACCCACATGGTATAACCTCATTTACCAACATCTTGTCTTTCCTTAGTCTTACTTACTAAAGTCTTACATATATATATATATATATATATATATATATATATATATATGAGAAAGAGAGAGAGAGAGAGATCAACAGTGTATTGATTGTGGGGGCGGGGATGGAGGGTACAGGGGCATAAATGGTGATGGGGAAAAATAATTTTTTAAAAAAATAACTAGAGAGAAGATATTAATGAAAAAAATCGTGAATTGTACATAATGCCTCCCATGGTTTGTAAATATTCCCAATTTTAAAAGCTCGATGCCTCCAGTCATTGGGCTCCAAGTTAAACAATATTAAGTCATTAGTCAAAGTCCTCAGCTATGGAAATTCCTTTCTGTGTGCAGTCCACCTCTGCTGTGGTGAAGGGGAAGGGGACACTGTGTGTAATCTTCTCACAGATCATCATCATCGTTTGGGTACTTCTGTCATTATTAGCAAATGCGACAACAGAACGTGATAATCGAGGATGACCAGCAACTTCACGTGAGTGGCGGCTGCGGAACGTGGATCTAAAAGGAGACGCTGCTTTGGGGACAGCGCAGGTGAGGACAGGGAACGGCCCAGGCTCAGCATTCCACGGGCGTCCAGATGGGCCTGAAGTGAGGCCACCGTAAGGTGAGGGCGCGGCCTGGGGCAGAGATGCCACGCCGTCCCCAGCGGAGCGCCAAGCACCCCCCACTCAGAGCGAGCGAGCGAGGCCGCCGTGAGACGCTGCGGAGCCGCCCACGGTGCTGGGGCCGCCGCGCCAGGACGTGATGGCGCTCATGGCCACGCCGGCCTCAGCCCCCACGCCCACGCCCGCCTGAGGCAGAGTGAGAACGTGCTGAGGACGCTGGGCTCACCCTCTCCCCAGAGGAAACAGTGGGCAGGCTCCCGGATGCCCATCGCTGCCAGCGTGCCCGCAGTGCCATCCACCCCGTGAGGGAGGAACCAGGGCTTAGGTCACCGCTCCTGAAGCGCTGTCCTGGCGGAGGGCCGGAACCGGATCGGGGATGGGGTGGGGGTGGGGTAGAACTGGGAGGAGGGATGGGGAGAGGGGGGTAGGAGACATCTGTAATGCTCTCAACAGTAAAAATAAATTTAACAAACAAAATTACAGAGTTGTCCATTGGGGAGAGAAAACCCACGGCCTCCCAGAGCGTCCAGGTCTCCGCTTTCCTCTCTGCCCGGACAACAAACCGGAGCGTCACTGACGGGCCGGCACCAAGGCCTCCGTCCAGCCCGGCCCGCGCCTGGGGCTCAGAGCGGAGCCCAAAGTGCTCCGTGGGCGGTTGTCATCTAGGGCCCCCCCTTCCCCGCGGCCCCACCTTCTAGGGCCCCGCCTTCCCGCCTCCGAGGCAGACCCGGAGAGAGCGGCCAGGTGCGCAGACGTAACAGAGCGTGGCCTCGGGGCCAGCCTGCCCGTCCGCAACGTGGGCGCAGGAGGAGCGTGGGGAGCACACGGGGCCGATCCCACAGACTCCCAGCACCACAGGCCTGGGCTCGAGGAGACGGAGAGCCGCTGCCGGGAGAGGACCGCCCTCGCCGGGATTGGGTAGCGGGTGACCGCTGGGCAGACATGCCCAGTCCCTCCAGGAGAAGGCAATGCTCTCCTCAGCTGCGGCTCCCGTCGCCAAAGCTGGCAGTGAGCCGAGCCACGCACCGTGCTGTACGTGCCTGTCCCTCCTCATTGCCATGCCGGGCTCAGTAGCTTTCTTTGCAGTTGAGTTTCCAGGGGCTGCACAAAGGATGGGGGATAGGACAACCCCTCAGAAGGCCGCCGATGGTCACAGGTGACACACTGGACGCCAGGGCCTCGGGTCAGCCAGAGCAGGGCCGGGCCACATATCAAAGAGGGGCTCAGACTCCCCTGGTCAGCCCAGGCCTCACTCCAGCCGGCGGGCCCTCTCCCCGCTGCCTCCCCCTCTCCTGACCCCGCCCCTCGGGCAAGGGCGCTGCCTCCGCCAGGAAGTCTTCCCTGTGCACTCTGACAGCAGATGTCTGGCCTGAGCCACCAGGAGTCTATCACTTTTAAATACTCAATGGAAATTATAGTTTAAATCCTAAAAAAAGAAAAAAATTCACTTAAATCATATGTTTCTCCATATAAGAACTGATTTAATATACAATATAAAATCACGATGTATTTTATAAAAATCTGCTACAAAAAATTACACTTATAAATAAATAATAAGATTAAAATATATTTCAGGCAAAATACCTTTTATGTGTGTATACATACATACGCATACCATGAATGTTAAAAACATACTATGAATCAGATATTAAGCAAATATTATCCTTGTATTATAAATGTTGGCCTTAAAAAAATAGCTTTCTTTAAAGAAGAGAAATTGATAGAATGAGAAGGCATTTCGAGTTTTAACTTTAACATCTTGTTTTAACAGAAGAGGTCAAATTTCTCCCAAACGCTTTTTGAAATGTGCCTTTACCGGCTTCGCCCAGAGAAAGGCGTCGGTGTAATGGTCGGTGAGAGACTTAAAGGGACCTTTTACGGTTGTTAAGTCAGAGTCCAAGCCTACCCTCAGGAGCGAGCCTGTCCGCGGGGGAAGCGGTCAGATGGGGCGCTCAGGGGGGGCGGGCCGGCCCTCTGAGTGCGGGAGATGGAGGGGGAGGTGAGGGCCGGCCCGGGGGCGCCCAGGGGGGGCGGGCCGGCTGACCCCCGGCGTGGCCCTCTGAGTGTGGAGATGGAGGGGGAGGTGAGGGCCGCCCCAGGCGCCGGGAGGGAGGCACAGGAAAAGCGGTCACGGTCTGAGTGAGGCCGGCAGCCGATCGGTCCGGAGTCTGTGCTCCTTACTCCTCCCCCGGAACGCGATGGAGGGACGTGTGGAAGGCGATCGGTGCTAACACGGGGACAGGTGCGGAGACACCATCGTTACAGACAAGAGACGGCCGAGGGCGGGGCTTTGAATGAGACCGGCGGGCCCTCCTGCTGCCGGGCCGGTCTCATCGTTCCTTCCCCGGGGACAAAGTCGGCTAAGCAGACACAGAAGACCCGCCCGCCCCCCGGAAAGCCAGAGGTGCGCGCTCCAGCGGCGATGCCCTTCTCCCGACGAGCTCCGGCCGCGTCCTGTCCCGGGCCCGGCCCTGCGCGCTCCGTCCGCATCGCCCCGCCGCGTGGGCGCAGTGGCCCGTGACGCTCCGAGCTTCTCCAGCTGGCTGTGGTGTGAGCTGGAAGGTGTCTGTGTTATGTAGACTGTGAGAGGAAACGTTTATCTGTCAAAGATAAAAAGGCTGCTCTGGAGTCAAAAACCTGGTCTAAAACTGCTCATTTAGAAATGCCGCAGGAGCCAGCTGGCGCGGCTCCGGGGCCGAGCCGCCCCGCGAACCGGGAGGTCCCAGTTCCGATCGGTGCCAGGGCTCACGCCCAGGCTGTGGGCTCCGTCCCCAGCAGGGGGCGGGCAGGAGGCCGCTGGTCAGGGATTCTCTCTCATCTCGGATGTCTGTCTACCTCTCTCTCCCTCTCCCTTCCTCTCTGAAATCAATAGCATATACATTTTTTTTTAAATAGCAAATGACAAGGACCAGAGCCTGAGGAAATGCGGACAGCCAGAACTGGTTTCCATACGTGAGTTCGGTAACTTTCATGGTTAACCAGTTAACAAGACGCGTGAGTCAGTGGGTTCTATAAGAGTCATTCATTCCCCCATTTTTCACCCGAGGCGGGCCGGAGCTATCACCTAGAACGGGGGGAAGGGAGAGATGGAGGTCTGGGCCTGCATGTGGAAACCGTGTGATGAGACTGTATCGGAACCACCGCTGGCACCTGACTCACAGAACTATCAAAACCCTGCTCCTCCCACGAGCACATTCCACATTCTTTCCCTCTGAATCCTGAAAAATAAAAATCAGATATAAGCCCCGAGTTGTCATCAAATAGCAGAAGTTATCCAAAAACCAATGTCAGCTGTCTAGAGACAGTAACTCCTACAGCCGTAAAAACAGAAAGGTATTTCCTGCCTCGGATTCTAAGGCCGACGTCCTAAGAATCACGAAGTCACTAGGTAAACCCCCTCAGATGGGGCGGTGTAGCTTGGCAGCGCCCATCTTTCTCCGGGGGTTCTTACGCACGGCACAGCTCCGTCACCCCAACACAGCCGGGCCAGCAGGCAGCGGTGGTGCTCACGGGTGCCACCGAGCGCCCCGTCGCGTGGCTGAGGAACATTCAGAAAGCTCTTTCCCATCAGCAAGATAAACACTATTATGCCTAAGACAATCCAGGAAGCAGCAGTTTATGGAAATTGAAATGTCATTTACCATCTTAAAATATCACCGTATCTTAATAAACAACAAAACAGATTTCAAAATAAGCATGCCTCTTAGAATTACTTCATTTTAAAGTGTTGGACAGAAAAATAATACTACTAAATTGTAAAATCATTTCTTTGCTACCCAAGTACAGGCAAGTTTCTGAAAATTAATAGAAGCAAACCGAATACTGAGGCCTGAGCAAATGTGAGGGGCATGCGCTCTGCCCGCACCCCCTCCTCTCCCCGTCGCTGCAGGAACCCCGGTGACCGCCCAGCAGAGGGCGGGTCCCGGCCGAGGACGTGCGTATGGAGGGCCCTTAAGGACATGAGTTCGGGAGGGTGGGTCCCGCCCAGGCCAAGGGCATGAGTCATGGCTGGTCTGCACCAGCTGCGGTGACCTCACTGCCTGATGGCTGACCAGTCTGGAGGGCCCAGGGCAGGGAGTCCGGCCAGCGTGCGCTCTGGCTCTGGATGGAGCGGGGGGGGGGGGGGGGGGGGCACTTGGGAAGGCGTTTGCTTTCCTGATTTTGAGAAGGGAGAGCAAATACGTTCTGTCAGCATCTCCCGCTATCTCTGGCCACGGTCCCTGCTTCCTGCCTGGAACAGAGAAGTGATGTCTCCACGGCGAGGCACACGCACAAGGACAAAGATCAGCACGTGGAGGAGGGAGACGCAGGAAGGGCTGGGGCTTGGTGGCCGTGGGAGCGGTCACCCCAGGCCTGCACTGCCTGCCTGTCGACGTCAGATGAAGTCACACACACACACACACACACACACACACATACACACACACCACATGAAGTCACACACACACACACACACACACACCACACACACACACACACACACACACACCACATGAAGTCACACACACACCACACACACACACACCACATGAAGTCACACACACACACACACACCACACACACACACACACACACCACATGAAGTCACACACACACACACACACACACACCACACACACACACACACACACACACACCACATGAAGTCACACACACACACACACACCACATGAAAGATTCTCAAGTCTCAAATGGTTTAAAACCAAAAACACGTTAAAGTGATAGAGCATATAGGAAGCATAAGAGAGCATATCTTATGCAGAAAGGAATTTACTACAAATATAATGCCAAACTCCTGCTAAATGAGCAAGATACTGCAGGCAACAGACAACATTCTCATGCAATTTCTTAAAAAATGAAAAAAAATTACAATAAAAAGAATAACAGACAAATGTCGTGGATTAAAAGATATGGTACTGCAAAGACCTCAAATTCCCGAGTTGAGCTATAGGTTTAATGCAATCCCATACTAAATCGTAAAGGTGTTTTTTGTGCTTATTGGGATATGTGTGATTTGACTGAGGGAAATCTAGGAAGCATTTTCCCGTTAGAAAGCTATGCCTACAACAACCCAGGAAACAACAGTTGATCCTACAAATTTACATGGAAATACAAAAAAAGTCAATAATGATCAGGACAATCTTAAATAAGAACAAATTTGGATAGTTCTCTACTAAATATAAATTCTGTTTATAAAGCCACAGCAATTAAAAGTGTGCAAGGAGAGAGGAGAGAGAATCCGTTAAACAAATAGACTCTATTAGCATGAGCAAACACAGGAGGAACGATCAGAGTAACGCACATGCACCACGGAGAAGTCAATATTGACCCCCAGCTCATATCGTACGTAGAAACCATCCGCAGATATGCTGCACACATAGCTTTCTAACGGGAAATGCTTTCTCCATTTTCCTCAGTCAATCACACATATCCCA
Source organism: Vespertilio murinus (assembly GCA_963924515.1). Lineage (NCBI taxonomy): Eukaryota > Metazoa > Chordata > Mammalia > Chiroptera > Vespertilionidae > Vespertilio > Vespertilio murinus. The sequence goes on along the minus strand of OZ004708.1, from coordinate 1,311,663 downwards.
ACAAGCACAAAAAATTCCGCTCCCTGCCAGGACTCTAAGCATGGGTGTGCTTTACTATATATATATGAAAAAAATGGGGTAAGGGCTCTTGGAAAATAACATTATGTTAGCAGACAAAACAACAGGAAAATGGAAGGATTAACTGAGGAAATCTCCCTGCATATGGACAAAAAGAAAAAGAGTTACCCAGTAAAAGAAAAAGTTAAAAGATAAACTCGGGAGATTTGACTGCTAACCAGAAGTTCAATCACTCAGACATTCAACAAATATTTATTGCATAGAGCACTTAGTCTGCGAAGACAATGTTCTAGGCCAGTGGTCGGCACACCGCAGCTCTCGAGCCACATGCGGCTCTCTGGCCCCTTGAGTGTGGCTCTTCCACAAAATACCACGGCCTGGGGCGAGTCTATTTTGAAGAAGTGGCGTTAGAAGCAGTTTAAGTTTAAAAAATTTGGCTCTCAAAAGAAATTTCAATCATTGTGCTGTTGATATTTGGCTCTGTTGATGAGTTTGCCAACCACTGTCCTAGGCACTTGAGGTAGAATATAAGCAAAAAGACAACAATCTCTTTATTTTAGAGCTTATATTCTAGCACAACTCCATAAAACGATAAGAGAGACACAGCGGCAAGACATTTCCCCAGAAGTTATACTGAACACTTTCCCAGGGTAGAAGAACATTTCCACGTTAATGTAGCCCTCCGGGATTCGGCCCAACGGCACCGTGCCACACCCAGGCACACCCAGGCCAATTTTAGAAACCTCGAAGGTAAATATGAGCAGCACTGGAAGAGTATTCATTCACTTGTATGTCATTTACACAAGTCAGAATGCCGTCTGACTCCCCAAGAGAACCACTGAAGGCCATAAGGCAAGGGGCAACCCTGCACATTCTGAAGGAAAATGGTTTCCAACCAAGAATTTCATACCCAGCCAGGTGTGAAAGGAACAAAGAGGTATTTTCAAAGATCAAAGTGCCTGAAACTTTCCTTCTCAGACATGCACTACCAGGCGACGTCAGAGGCTGCGGCAGCAAACACGACGTAAAGGGGAGCGGGGAGACCCGGCCAGGGCGGAGACGGAGGAGGGGCGGCGTGGTCGTGAGTGCACGCCGCGCCGAAGACAAGCGTCCGACCGCAGAGCGCCCGTGGGAGGAACAGGGGGAGGGGTGATAACCAGCTGACAATACTGTCCATTTTGCGCTAAATGCCAGAGTCTGGGGGTGAGCTAATAACGGGCACAGAGGAAACAGGAGCCTGTGAAGCAAAGAAATATCCTGATAGCGAACTGGGTGAGCCAGCTGTGAACACAGTGAACCGTCATTAGAATGTGAGCGCTACGTTCTCACAGGACCAAAGGCTGTGAAACTGGGAGAACAAGGGAGGAGAGGACAGTGTGTGTGTGTGTGTGTGTGTGTGTGTGTGTGTGTGTGTGAGGGAGGGAGGGAGAGAGAGAGAGAGAGAGAACTGGTTAGGGAGCCAGGCAGGCGCAAAGACAGGATGGCGAGATGGCGAGGCATCGCATGCACCCACCTCAGGGAGGGACGCACCCAGGCGTGTTTCCCAGCCCGCGCACCGGCAAAGGAGGCGGCTCCGGGCGCCTTCCGCCGTGGCTCACCGCAACCGGAGCGCTGGCGCCGGCGAGCAGGGCAGACAGGAAAGGGGTCCGGGGAGCAGCGCCCTGACAGCAGAGGCCAGAGCAGCCCTCCTCCCCCCCACCTGGCCACCCCCACCCCAAAGCCGCCAGACCGGGAGGCACCCCTGCACCCTCGGGGGGCACCAGCAGGAACCTGGGCAAGGCCGGGGTATCACATTGGGGGTGGGGGTAGCGGGGGAGAGCTGAGGGAGGGGAAAGGGGTGGGGAAGGAGGAGGAAGGGTGGAGAGACAAAAACAACAACCACCAAGACCAAGGCTCTTAAAAAGCCAGTGTCTCTGGAACCATGAGCGGAAGTGGACCAGGACCTGATGCAAAATGTCTGAGATACCATTACAAACCAGACACCGTCCCCAAAACCAGGAAAACCACAACTGGAATGAGAGGACTACGGAGTGATGCCAGCACGCACAGGGCACACATGTTCGAGTTCTCCGACAAGGGTTTTAAAGCCGCCATCATAAACACGGCCCACAGGCAACCTCACCCCCCGGAACAAAGGAAGGAAAAGGAAGGGAGACATCCCCTCAGCCCGGAAGTGAAACAGAAGTCATAAAAAAGAATCCGAATGAAAGTACAGAATTGAAAAACACAATACAGAAACAGAATTTTTTAAAGAAAGAGAAACGTGCTGGAAGCACTCCATGGGAGAGCGTGGGCAGCAGGCTAAAGCTGGGAACTCGGAGAGAGAGACACAGTTTACCCGCCGGGGCAGCAGAGAAAACACGCCGGGGCTAAGTGACGGGCCCCGGGGCCGCAGCTCAGACACAGAACGCCAGAACCCGTGCCACCGGAGCCCCAGGGGGGAACGTGCATGGGGCTGAGAGAATCCGCTCACCATCCCCCAAATTTAGCAAAAGACATAAGCATGCAGATTCAAGACGCAGAATGAACCTTAGTTTGATAAACCCAAAAAACTCTCCACCAGGACTGAAGAGAAACCCTGCTTGAAGCCAGCCTGACAGAAACACCTTATTTATGGAAGAACCCCGATGCCAGTGACCGATGTCCCAGCTGACCCTGGAGGCCAGCGGAGGTGGCACGCTTCCACATGGAAAGAAAAATGGCCTCCATATCCGCCACCTTGTCCTTGCGGGATGGAGAGGGAAGACCGGCTCCGTGAGGATGGAGAACCACAGAATCCATGGCTCCAAAGTATCTTCGAAAGTACCTCCTTCTCCTCCCAAACTGGCACGGTTTCTATCAAAACCCCGGTCACTAGGCACCGTAGACAGAGACAAGGCTGTTCACACGCGTGCATGGAGAGGCCGAGGACCCGGAGCAGCCACGGCGTCCTGGCAGAGGAGAGCAAAGGGAGGCACCGTCCGCCCAACGGCAAGGCCCGCTGCCGGGCTGGCTCTTCCCGCCCGCTGAGCTCAGCTCCAATGTCACCCCCCCGGGAAGTCCTTTCGCGCCCGCACCCAGTCTGATCGGTGGGCCTCCTCGGCCCGCTCGCCGCGTCCTGAGACTCTGGGGTTGCTAACCACAGCATCTCAGTGGCACAGGGCACCTGGCCCCGAGCTTCAGAGCCAAAGAGATGACGACCTCCATCCTTGGTCCCCGAACCTCCCGGCCCCGAAGGCAGAGCTGACACTGAGCACCCGGGAAGGAGCAGACTGGCCACAGAAGTCCGTTGGCTTGTGGCATCTTCGAGTGTAAATGCTGGTGTCCACTGCCGACACTGCTCCGTGACGGCCCAGAATCCAGGGAGGGCATTCACCTGCTGCACACACTCACCAAACACAATATTTAACAGCCTCGCGCGTTCCTTCTCAGGAATACAGCAGTCTGTCTGCGTGTGTGCGCACTGTCGGATGGTGGAGCTGCTCCATTGAGGGTTCTTTGTACGCAAGGGGCTGTTTCTAATTCCAAAGACGATCGTCACCCCATAACGCAATAGGTAACCAGCCCTTCCCACGCTGAGGCAGCTCTTCCCGCTGCCTCCGGGCCGGAGGGGCTAAGGTTCCCCCCCCCCCCCCCCCCCCCGTTCCCAGAAAGAGGCGGGAAGCGTGACGCTGAGTCACCCGCCTCGGACTCACATCCCCCAGGAGAGCGAGCTGGGCCACAGCTGGCCCGGATCTCAGCCAGGGGCGCGCTGTAAGGAAGAGCTCAAAATAAAACTGCCAAGTGGGTCGTTTGCCTTCAGATCCCTCCTAAGCACAGCTTTGGGTGTCCCATCCCACATCCTAGCACAGCCTCACTGGGGGGGGGGGAGAGAGCTTTCTCATAGTTAACACTTGGCTTTCTTCTTAGGACTCACACGTTACTGCTTTGGTGGAAGCACTGAATGAATGCCCCCACTCTCCCCTTTCCCCAGGTACCTACAGGTGTCCCGTCACCCCGATCAGTGGATCTGTCCGCACCGTAACCCTCCCGGTTTGCCGTTTTCGCGGGCAGCAGCGAAGAGCAGCAGGCAGCCTCTGACCCGGGCGCACAGAGCTCTAACCTTCCAATTTGCTAAATCCCACTTTTAAAAAGTCTTCACCTTGCTGAAACTGGGCTAACCTGGGGAAGAAATGTAATCTTTGAAATATTTTAAAAGAATACGGGTGCCATTTAAACTAGAGGGCAAGGCGGTTTATTTACTAAATGGCACTGGCATCGCAAATGGCTATCAATCAAGATAAAGGCAGAGGTCGCCCCTCTGTTTCTCCGCACAGAAAGCAATTCCAGATGAATTAAAGATTTCCATATGAAAAATAAGACAGTATCATTCATAATAAGAAAAGTTAAGAGACTATTTCTAGAACTAGGAAGATAGGAAACGCACAATGATATAAAGATAGGCAATTTTAATAATAAAAAATATCTTTTATTTATTATAGAGCAAAAAAATCATAAACTTCTTCAAAAATTTATAGACCGATACAAAAAGAATTCTTCCAAAAGAAATGATCATCAAAGTGCTCCTATCCTTGATATATAAAGCCTGACAGAGATGTTGAAGAGAATAAATGTACGTGAAAGCGACAGTCTCATCGGAGGCCCACTGGGCGGGCAGTGCAGCTCGTGTGCAAGCTGACTTAGGAGGAGACCCTCGGGGGAAACACTGGCGGACGCCACAAAAAGCACCTCACCGAAGGCCTGGAGAAGCGGCTACAATCAAAGTCAGAAACGTCCACGCCTGCGGACAACTTTTATGAGGTCGTTTGAGCCAAACTGAGGACAACGCCAGGAGGCAAACCCCCACGGGATTCCACACGTGCTCCGGAGAACGGGTTACAGGAAACCCAGGAGTGGGAGGGGCGGCGGTAGATCATGTCTGAGTCTGTGCGTGCTTAATCATGGATGGACAAGGGTGTGAACAGACAAACCCTGCAGTGCGGAAACATCAGCTGAGAAGAGGGAGAGCAAAGAAGAGGAGGCCAGGGAGAATAATTTACTTTTCCTTCATAGCATGTTAATTGTTACAACTGAGTTATTTCACTTTTATAATTTAAAAAAAAATGAACACAAAATATTTCCTCATCTAATGTAGTTTGATGTTTATTTAATATGTTAAAATAGATACCCTATATAATAAATAGGTGGTATGCAAATTGACCCTCATACCCTCACACAAGATGGCTACCCCATATGGTCAAAGATAGCCACCACAAGATGTCCGGCAGGGGAGGGTAATTGTGGGCAATCAGGCCAGCAGGGAAGGGCAGTTAGGGGCACCTGGGCCAGCAGCAGAGGCCAGTTGTGGGGGAACAGGCCTGCAGGAGAGGACAGTTGGGGGCAATCGGGCCAGCAGGGGAGCAGTTAGGCGTTGATCAGGCTGGCAGGGGAGTGGTTAAGGGGTGATCAGGCTGGCAGACAGGCAAACGGTTGGGAGCCAGCATTCCCAGATTGTGAGAGGGATGTCCAACTGCTGGTTTAGGGCAAATCCCTGTGGGATGGGGGTAAATCCGCAGTCGGACATCCCCCGAGGGATCCCAGATTGGAGAAGGTGCAGGCTGGGCTGAGGGGCACCCCCAGGGCACGACTCCATGCGCCGGGCCTCTAGTAATAAATAATACTGAATCACACGCCTGCTGAGTAGAGAACCCTTTTTACATGAAAGTTGTTCTGCCTGCACCTGCAAAGGTTTTAGTCAGATTTCAGGTTCAGCGCTCTGTCACCTGTACTAGCCCTCTGCACACCCAGATCCACTCACATATCGCATGAGCTCCACTAACTTTCCCTTCCCAGAATTCATCTGTCTTTTTTTCCATTTTTGTCTTCAAAGCTGTTGTATTGATTACATGGTGTCTAAAAAGATAAGTCACATAAGTGCAAGGTCTCACAGAGATTTTGAAGAGAATAAACTTACGTTAAAGCGACATTCTCACAGGTTAGACCCAGCAGGCAGTACAGCGCGACAGCCACACACACACACACACACACACACACACACGTGTAGGCACGACCACTTCCTGGGCCTCACCGTGACGCCGTGCAGTGCCTCTGACTCGCTGTCAGTTATCTCTTAGGGACTGAACCTAAATACAGCTTAATCTTGTTTGAAAACTGCTTAGAATCGCTGCTAACTGGTCCTACAATGCTATTTACAGTACACTGTGAGGAATCTACCAGAGAAAATTAAAAGCCCAGACTTGACAGGCTTAAATGGATCCAAAGTATTTAACTCGATGTGGTTCCTCCAAGCCCCCGCAGTCTCTCGCTCCCGGTCTCTGTGAGACCGGCTTAGAGGGACCCGAGGCGCAGCAGGTGAGGAGCAGCGACCTCGCTCCTCCCAGGACCCCCTGGACCGACAGCTCACGCACGGAGGATCACCCTGGGGCCGGCGGGAGGGAGGCCTGGCAGAGGAGGCCACGCGGAGCCCGGGTGGCTGCTGACCCGGAAGCAAAGGGGCCGTGCCCGGCGCGGACAGCGGAGCCCAGGGCCACGGCCCGCGGCTGGCGGCTGGCGGAGCGCCTCCCCGGTGGCTCAGCGCCTGCCTGCGGAGGCTGCATGGCCGGCCACCCCTCCGCCCCTCCGTGAGGCCGGCACGGGCAGCAGGACTCTGCAAAGGGCAACACCCTGAAAGATGGATGAAAAAGAAAAATAAGATAAAAGGGACAGTTTGAAAAAGGCCCTATTTTGCCAAAACCGGTGTGGCTCAGTGGATAGAGCATCGGCCTGGGGACTGAAGGGTCCCAGGTTCAATTCCGGTCAAGGGCATGGACCTGGGTTGCGGGCATACCCCCCGTAGGAGGTGTGCAGGAGGCAGCTGGTCGATGATTCTCTCTCATCGGTGTTTCTAACTCTCTATCTCTCTCCCTTCCTCTCTGTGGAAAACCAATAAAAAATTATTTTTAAAAAAGGCCCTATTTTCATGTAAGTCAGATAAAGTACTGACAGAGCCATTCCAATGTTGCTGTGTTTGAGGGCCCACTCAGATGCCGTCTGATGTGCTGGCGCCCCTGTGAGAAGGGCCAGGGCAGGACCCCAGGTGAGCCCGTGGTCGGTCCCCCCTCAGACCTGTGTTAATTTCTGTCCTCGCGAAGTTAATTCAGCTCCACGAGCCTCACGTTCTTCATCTACAGCGCGGAGAACATGTCCGCTAACCCACGGGCTCTGGGGGCTCAGCAGCCAACAACACGCCAAGCACATGGAGGCCCGGGACAGGTGGCAGCAGGCAGTACCGTGTGCCGGCAGAACTTCGGGTTTGCCGAGGCCATCGCAAACTCCACAGAGCACAGGACATCGCAGAACAGGGGTACATTAGACCGCTGGCTGCCGCTGTCTCCTGGGGGGTACGTTTTTACTGACGTCAGTAAAGACAGCGCCTGCTCCCCGCCACGCCGGCCGCCTCCCCGGCCTCGGCTCCCGGCAGGGGCCGCCCGGGCGCGGGAGGGGAGGCAGCGTGGCCGGCGGGGCCCGGAGAATGAGTTCTCTCCGCCTCCTCCCGGCGGAGGCTGCCGAGAGAGACACCGCCTCCCAGAAGGCCCTGCTCTCTGCCCCAGGAAGGGCCTTCAAGGCAGGAAACTTCTAGATAACCGCTCCGCTCCAGCCAAACGCCACAGGAAATAACAAACACAGCCACGCCGCTCCGAGGCAAGGACAGAGGGTCCCCCAAACTGCCCCCCGTGCCCAGCTAGGTCGGGGTGCCGCTGCCTCATCCCCCTGGACCGACCGGTCAGAGCAGGAAAGGGGCCTCCATCTCCGCCGGGAGCAGGCCCACCTCCCCGCGCCCGGAGGCACTGCTGTGGGGACACACACTTCCTGCACCAGTGAGGCTCCGCCAGGGACCGCAGCCGGCCAGCTCGCTGCGGGCAGACACGTGGCCGTGGGGGGAGGGGGTGGGGAGGGAGATGGACGCAGCCCCCGGGAGCCCAGCACCTGAGGGTGTGTCCAGTTCTGGCGACCAGCTTGGAAAGAACCTGGGGAGATTGCTGTTTTCTTGGTCTTGGGTGGAGTAAGGAGGCTCCCTCCTCAGGACCGCCTGCTCCTGGAATTACACCCTGAGGTCACCCCCCCCCCCCATTCAACAGACACGGGCATCCTAAGCCCCGGGCACAAACGTGAGGGAGAGAGAGGGGAGGAGGGCGCAGAGGAGCCGTCTGCGGGAAGGGAACTCAGGTGGCAGGAAGGCGGGAGAGGCGGAGGGGCCGGAGCCATCCAGGCCAACCAGCTGGCGGAGCGGAGGGCGAAGGCGGGGAGCCCTCTGCGAGAGGCCGGGGAAGGGAGCCGGAGCTGGGCCGGGGCCCAGGAGGACCCATCCCTGACCTAGACGTGAGGACAGAACGGGACCGTCCCTTCCAGGGGAGGAGCAGAGCGGGCAGGTCCGGAGGGCGCCCCACGGCGGTCTGTGGGAGAGGGGCACGGGGGCTCGGGGGGCACGAGGGGCGCGGGGCCATGGCATCTCGATCTCGGTGCCTCTTGCCAGCGCCCACGCTTATTGCCAAACGAGGTAAGGACTCCTAACGGCGCTACCACCGCCAGCGGCTCGCCTCAGTCCCCGCTCTAATCGCAGCCACGGAGATTCTTATCAAGCCACAGAGATTCTTATCAAACCACAGAGATTCTTATCAAACCACCGAGATTCTTATCAAAACCGAAGGGTGCTCCCGTTACCTCCTTCCCTTAATCCCGCCAGTGGGAGCCCTCGCTCTGTGGCCGTGGCTCTCACCCTTCCTAGCGCCACGGCCTTTACCCAGTCCCAGGTGGTGGTGGCCCCCAACCATAAAACCGTTTCCGTTGCTACTTCACAGCTGTAATTTTGCTGCTGTTCTGAATCGTAATGTGAATATCTGTGGTTTCCGATGGTCTTCGGCTCTGCGGCAGCGGTTCTCGGCCACTGAGTCCACGGCGTGAAGACACCTCTTCTGCAGTGGGCTCCGGCTCTCCCCTCCAGAGCCATCTGCCACGTGGCCCACGGCCCTCTCTGCCCCGCCGCCCTGGCCTTCCCTGGCCGCCTCCTGTCCCCAGCCCCTCCCGGGCCTCCGCACCAGCCTGCCCTCCCCCTCCCTTTTCACCTGGGCAACCTCAGGTGGCAAAGCAAGCCGCCCGCGCCTCCTCAGGGGCTGTTTCTCCACCTCCACGTCCACCCCCGGCAGCAAAGACAGAAGACGCCCCCGGAGAGGACGGGGCGTGGCCGCCTGTGTGCCTCCCTCCGAGCGCAGCGCCCCGATGCCAGCCGCGCTCACCGGTCCCGGGGGCTCGGGGCACCCGGCTCCTGCAGCCCTGGGCACGCAGCAGGCGGCCGGACCCAAAAGCGAGGCTCGTGCACGAGGGCACGTGTGCCGAGCCAGCAGCCCGGGGCCACCTCCTGGGCACCCGCCAGGTGAGCAGCGTCGCCTTCCCCGCCAGGGGAGGGCCGCCGTGGGGACCAGCACGCGTGTCACTAAGCCATCTCCCTTCGCCAGCCGCATGCCGCATTCCGGTCTCCGACGCAGATTGGCAGGCGGCGTCCCGCTCAGCTCTAATTGAACCTGAAATTATCCATTTGCATTTCTTATGGGACTGCCAATGGTGACATCACCGGCCTGATGACCATAAATGTATACGGAGAACCTAAGAACGAAAGCTGTTGTTCGCTGGCCACAGATCCGTTACCTTCAAGGTCGCTCAGAGCCGAGCCTCACGAACCCCGCTTCCCCTTGGCAAGCGCCGACGGGGAGGGAGCTCACATCCACCCTCACGGCGGCGGGAGCAGAGCCGGCGGCTGGCCCAGTGACCGCCCTCCTCTCCCTCTGGCCGGTCAGCGGCTCCTCTCCCTCTGGCCCGGTCACCGCCCTCCTCTCCCTCTGGCCGGTCACCGCCCTCCTCTCCCTCTGGCCCAGTGACCGCCCTCCTCTCCCTCTGGCCCAGTGACCGCCCTCCTCTCCCTCTGGCCGGTCAGCGCCCTCCTCTCCCTCTGGCCCGGTCACCGCCCTCCTCTCCCTCTGGCCGGTCAGCGCCCTCCTCTCCCTCTGGCCGGTCACCGCCCTCCTCTCCCTCTGGCCCAGTGACCGCCCTCCTCTCCCTCTGGCCGGTCAGCGCCCTCCTCTCCCTCTGGCCGGTCAGCGGCTCCTCTCCCTCTGGCCCGGTCACCGCCCTCCTCTCCCTCTGGCCGGTCAGCGCCCTCCTCTCCCTCTGGCCGGTCAGCGCCCTCCTCTCCCTCTGGCCCAGTGACCGCCCTCCTCTCCCTCTGGCCGGTCAGCGCCCTCCTCTCCCTCTGGCCCAGTGACCGCCCTCCTCTCCCTCTGGCCGGTCAGCGCCCTCCTCTCCCTCTGGCCCAGTGACCGCCCTCCTCTCCCTCTGGCCGGTCAGCGCCCTCCTCTCCCTCTGGCCGGTCAGCGCCCTCCTCTCCCTCTGGCCGGTCAGCGCCCTCCTCTCCCTCTGGCCGGTGACCGCCCTCCTCTCCCTCTGGCCGGTCAGCGCCCTCCTCTCCCTCTGGCCGGTCAGCGCCCTCCTCTCCCTCTGGCCCAGTGACCGCCCTCCTCTCCCTCTGGCCGGTCAGCGCCCTCCTCTCCCTCTGGCCGGTCAGCGCCCTCCTCTCCCTCTGGCCGGTCAGCGCCCTCCTCTCCCTCTGGCCGGTCAGTGCCCTCCTCTCCCTCGCTAACCAGCAGCAGGGACGGAGCCAGGCCACATCAGCTGCGCAGCTAATTGCGCGCGGGGAAGCGGTCAGGGCGCGCACACACTCTATTAGCATCGGCTGACATCTGTCAGCTCCGGCGGTTAATTGCCCTGATCTGGGTCCCAGCCTCCAACTATTTCAAGTTCGAACGTATTTGCCATAAACGGCTTTCAAGCCACCGTGACCGGGGCCGAGTGCGTCCGCCTTATTCCTGCTCTAAAGAAGTCACAAGCACCGGCAGCTCTCGCAGTGGCTCTCTGTGCTCACTGTGCCGCTAATAAAACACACCGCCTGGGGCGGGGCGGGGGCGGAGGTGGGCTCGCAGAGGGCAACGTGGGGAGGCGAGGAGGGGGCATATGTAATAGTTGCAACCATAAAGGTTTTTTAAAAATAAAGTAAACTGTTAATTGGCAGAACACTAGCTACCACATGGTTATTTTTTTATTCTATTTTTTTTTTTTTTGCCAATGCATAGTAAATACTCTCAGCATTGGCACACAGAACATAGCGTGTTCTGAACTCTCTAAACTACATGTGAGGAACGAAACCCTGACACGTGACTGCGAGCAGGAAGCAGCTCGTGGCCCTCGTTACCGGCTGGCCCGGGCAGGCTGCTTGTTGCTTTGTCGGCAAACACGATTCCCGCCCGCTCTAATCTATAAGTCATGCGTGTGTGCGTGTGTGTGCGTGCGGGCGGGCTGCGCGGGGCAGAGGCCTGGCCGGTGAGAAGGAAAGATCAGACAGGCAGGAGGGGCGGCGGGGTGAGCTGAACAAATAATTCACAGCGATAAACAAAGGCGGCCACTGAGCACGCCGCTCACGTTCTCACAGCAAGTCCGTGGCAACGAGGACATGCAAAATTAAAGGTAAGACGTGGGGAATACAGTGTGCTGGAAACACCCATGTACCAAGGGCACTAAGCCCAGGTACTGAGTGTTAACTGTCCGGGCCCTTGAAGAGAAAGGCTCAGGGCACCGAGTCCCCAGCTCTGCAGCCCAGGGGCGGCCTGAACCCTGCCCTCGACCCCCACCGCCCCGTCGGAGAGAGGTGCCCTCCACGTGGGAGGACAGCACAGGCCACTCTCACGGACACATGTGCCTCGGCCTGTCCCTGAACAACCGGTGGTCAATCCATGCCGGAGGCCGATCACTGTCTCGCTAGCGGAGAGGTGTGGACAGGACGGAAGGCTGGTCAACCTTATCGCTCTGAAAGGTCAGGGCCGATCGCTCATTGTCTGACTGAGACACTGGTAGCGGAAGCAGCCTCCACCTGTTAGTCTTATGATTGGCTGTACTGGCATCTCCTGCCTGAGGGCTGTGGGTGCACCCCTTAACCTCAATAAAAGGGGTGGCAAAGCCAGAGCAAGGGGTAGTCCTCTCTTGGGCTCCCGCCTGGACCCCCCCATCTCCCAAATGAATGCTTTTCTAGTCTATGCATTTGTGTGCGGCCTTCTCCAGAACCGGAACCCTGAACCATGCGGGACGTGAAAGGGGTTTCCACACATCTGCAGGGGCCCCGTCACCAAAGCAGGTGTCATCTTTGCGCAACTGGCTACGCGGGCCTGTGGTGCCGCCGCGGTGATGACCGCGGCACCCAGTGTAAGCGTGGGCTCCAGGCTGCCGTGGGCCCTCCCGCACCGGAAGCCTGCACCCAGTGCAGACCGCTGTCTGACCGCCTGGCCCGCCTCTTCCTTCGCGGCTAAACGGTCTCCTGTCAACAACGGCGTCACCTTCTGGCAGACGCCCCGCTGCCTTCCCCGCAGGACACCCCCAGGAAGGGGGAGTGGTCAGAAGGGACCGCTCACCTCACCCCAGGTGCCCACACCGGGGCGGGGGTGGCAGACCAGGTGAGGGTACGTTCCGTGGTCACGTGGCGCCTGCGGGACAGGGATGCGGTGGAGCAGGTTTCTCTTTGGGGTAAGGCACCTGACAGCCAGACGTCGCACGGCAAGTGAGAATGCCGTGGGGACCCGGTCAGGCGCCTCAAGCAGGAAGACCGGTCGGGCCCAGTCTCGCTGATTCTAACCGGGAGGCTCCCAGGACCCCCTGGCTTTCCTTCCTGTCGGTGATGCGGAGCGATTCCGCTCTACACCCAGACATGGTTCTCCATCCAGCGACCAAAGACCTCGTCCACGGTTTGAAAGACTTCATGCTGTTCAGATGTTAATTCTCCCCCAATTGATTTATAAATGCAGCGTAATCCCAATCAAAGTCCCAGCAGACCTTGTGGGAGAAACTGACAAACTGGCTCCACAGTCCACAGGGAACAGCAAGAAGGATTTTGAAAACGAAGAACAAAGCGGGAGACATAATGCCACCTGATTTCAAGATTATAAAGCTACGTGCATGAAAGCAGTGCGGTGCGGGTGTAAAGTGAGACAGACAGGACAAAGGGACAAAGGGACAGTCCAAACAGACCCGCGCTCTCACCGACAGTGATTACCAAGAACTGGGAAACTCGGCACCTGAACTGCTAGAATGCCTACCATATGACGCCAGCACTCCAGCCCGGTTTTACCCAAGAGAAAAGTAAATGTGTGTACACAGATACACACAAATGTCCACACCGGCTTCAGTCATGAGTCCAAGCCTCAAAATAATCCTAATACTCATCAACCTACGAATGGATAAACACACTGTGTATCCATATAATGCAGTTCTTACTGGCAATAAAAACGAACAATTGATACATGCACCAAACATTCGAAATAAGTAGAGCAAAGAGAAAACATTACATTCCTTCATTTTCTTTTATTTTTAAATATATTTTTATTGATTGCAGAGTGGAAGGGAGAGGGAGAGAGAGAGAGAGAGAGAGAAACATCAATGATGAGAGAGAATCACTGATCGGCTGCCGAGTGCACGCCCCACAACCAGGAACTGAGCCCCCAACCAGGCATGGGCCTGACCCGGAACTGAATTGTGACCTCCAGGTCCAGAGGTCAGCGCTCACCCCCTGAGCCGTGCTGGCCAGGCTACAGCCCTTCCTTTTAGTTAAAACTCCAGAAGATACAAACTAATACACAGTGACAGAAATCAGATCGGGGACACGTGCAAACAGCTAACGAAGGACCTGCAGCCACTCAGTGAAATGTGAGGAGAGGAGCGAATACGTTCGCTATCTTGGTCTGGTGGGGATTTCATGGTGCCCACATATCAAACTTGCCTAACTGGGCCCTGTAAATAGTGCCAGGCTGCGGTATATCATCTCCCCTTGGCAGAGCTGTAACTTCAACAAGTAGCCCGCTGGTGCTCCCACGTCTCTGCACCCATCGTGTCCCTTATTTCACTCACTGGAGTCCGCCTGCGAGTGAGGGCAGGTGCTGTTTGCCTTCTCCGACCGGCTAGTTTTAATGAGCATAACGCTCTCCAGGCCCCTCCGTGCTCCCACGATTCTCAGGGGGGCGGGAGGAGGGAGAGGCAGGCAGGCACAGCCCTGGCACAGGCAACGGCGTGGGGAGGCCGGGGGGTGGGAGGGGAGGAGGGGTAATAGGGGGGGGCAGACATCTGAAACACTTTCAACAATGAAAATAAAATGCTTTAAGTCGCAATAAAAACAATGTGAAATAAAAACAGCAGCCCAGTACAGGTCACGTGGGTCAGCCTGGGGCTAACTGCGGGCGTGTCCGTTCTGAGGCCGCGGTGGGGGGGGGGGGGGGGGTGGTCACACACACTGTCAGGGCTGTGCCAGCGCGCTGCTCCCTCTCACACAGCTGGTGGCTCCACATCACGATAATGAAGCTAATGCGTGAATGAAAGTGTTTTATCTGTTCCATAAAGCAAACTATGATATGTCACTCACAAGCATATCAGGTCCTTAAGAAACGAGTGCACAAGGAGCGTTTCTCTGTTTTTCAGCCACTGTAAGGAACTAGGCCAGTCCAGGACACCCCGCTACCCAGCGCCCCTCCTGCCGCCGGGCCCCCGGGCAGCGTGCCAGGAGGCAGGTCCCCGCAGCTGCCCCCTTAGTGCAGCCCGTGGGCGGCAGGGGGGCCCGTGGACGGCAGGGAGGCCCGTGGACAGCAGGGAGGCCCGTGGACAGCAGGGAGGCCCGTGGGCAGCAGGGAGGCCCGTGGACGGCAGGGAGGCCCGTGGACGGCAGGGAGGCCCATGGACGGCAGGGAGGCCCGTGGACGGCAGGGAGGCCCAGGACACGGACCACCCAGGAGGCCCGGCTCCCGGAAGCCTGGACAGTACCTGGCACCTCTGCCTTCATGACATGAAGGTCCAAACGGAGCGGGAGGAGGAATGACACCCCTCCAGCACGGTAATCCTGGGAGCATGTTTGCAGGAGAAGTCACACCGGGAACGTGAAATAGTAGCGCCACACGGGTCCTCAGAACAGACGTCTGGCTGCGTGTCACGCTCACCGTCAAACCAGGCGGACAGACCTGCAGAGCCGGGGGCAGCGCTCCTAAGGCCGGCGGGGGCCCCGAAAGCCCGGGAGCTCTGCCCGCCACGCCTTCCTCGGGAGGGGAGGAGAAGAGAGCCTGTCTTGTCAGGTCCAGGCCCGGGGCGCAGGGAGAGGAGGTGGGAGAAACCAGGCCTCCGGCACTGAGGAGGGGTCTCAGGCCATGGGGTTCGCTTTCAGGGGAGCCAGCGTGGGGTCTCCCAGCAGCTCCTGCGCATTCGCCCGCATCTACACAGCCACCGCACCGTTTCCTGGCCCCTGAGCCACAGGCAGTTCTAGGCTGACCGCTAAGAGGGGATCCCAGGTTTCATAGATTTAAGTTTTTCTTTCCATCAAATACTATAAAACAGTTGTGATGCTCTGCTAATTTCTCTCTCTCTCTCTCTTTTTTTTTAGTCCAATTCAGCCTGAACCGTATCACATGGAGCTTTCATCCCACCTCAAAGCCACCTCACTTCCGGACGGGACGCTGTCGAGGTTTTTCCTTAGAGTCACTACACTCACCCCGGCTCGGGCGCGGACCCGCGCTGTGGCCTCGGACCGTCTCCTCCCGCAGGCGGTGCCAGGCGGCGGCGGCACCGGGAGGCCTCCGGGATGGCGGGTTCGGCTGCACCGCCCGCTCGGTGTCGGGGTCTCTGGGAAGAGCAGCCGGTCACACCAGGGCTCCCGGGATCGGCGAGGAGGGGCTGCCCCCTGGGATCTAAGCCGGAGTTTCCGTGCGGCGTGACTAATCCGCCCCACGTTCTAAGTTCTGCATTTCATCAACAACCAAGTGAAGGAATGCTTTCTTTTATATATATATATATATATATATATATATATATATATATATATATATATATTTTTTTTTTTTTTTTAATTAATTTTCCACAGAGAGGAAAGGAGAAGGATAGAGAGCTAGAAACGTCGATGAGAGAGAAACATCAACCAGCTGCCTCCTGCACACCCTCCACCGGGGATGTGCCCGCAACCAATGTACATGCCCTTGACCGGAATCGAACCCGGGACCTTTCAGTCCGCAGACCGACGCTCTATCCACTGAGCCAAACTGGTTTCGGGAGGAAAGCTTTCATTAGAGAACGTTCTATTGTAGGTTTCTGGGGAAGGTGGAGGAGCTTTTAAAAGACAGTCTAGCCTCTTTCTGCTTTTTATTTATAATTCTAGAGAGTCATAAATTCTCTATATTTTTTTATAATTCAGGGAAAGAGGGCAGAAAGTGAGCATTGAGATTCTGCTCTCATTTAAATACTCTTCACAATTTAGTAGTAGTTACTTCTTTCAAGGTCCAATCACCTTCTAAATATTACATGATAAAAAGAAGAGAGAAAAAAGATGTGTTTACTAGCCAAGAACATTAATAAAAGTACTTTCTAACGTATAATCATTATTTTCATTTTCTATTTAAAATTTTCATTTTTTTTATCATCTCATTTGCCAAATTTCAACCTTCATTGATTAGACACACAGGATTCCTTGCATACAAATTTATTCAGGTTTGCAGACATTAAATCATCATTAGATTAGAATGACAAGCATGACAAAATTAATGCTCCAGAAGGGTTCCGGGAAATATAAAATCTAAAATGTATTGAATTAGGTTTTAAATAGAACCCATCCAAGTTTAAGTTCAATGAAAACTAATACTACACACCTTTTAATCAATTATTTCATAATCATCCCCCCCAAATCCTTTAATTTACCAAGAAAACCTACCTCAAAAGTTTCCTGAAGTCAGCCATAATATACCACTGGAATGCAAATGGAATCTAAGCTTCCATTAAACCCATCAGCTGTCACCAGACGTCAATGCATCCCGGTCCTTTACGTGAGTGCATGTGGAGCGTCCTCAGTGCCCGTTAGTGTCACAATTAAGATCAATATTGTGCGGAAAATAAAACGGCATAATTACTTGGGCCATTATGGATCCAGACTCCTTAAAATAATTCCCCACGCTCACAGGTGCCGCGCTCATTTACAACCTTTCCCATCACTCAGGACCAATTCCCGGGGCTAAGGTTTAGCCAAGAGCAGCAGGCCTATCTTTTAACATTTTAGGTGAAGAGAGAGCCGGTGTGGGTCCCACTACACAGCCGGTGCTTAACCAGTGGTCCCGGGGAGAGGGCGGGTTGGAGGCCCCCGAAGTCCGTGAGAAAGGGGAAGGTCCCCCCACAGTGACTACAGACAGAGCAGAGAGGAGGCGGCAAAACGGGGTCCGGACAGGACGTGACAATAGGAAAAGTCTTCAGAAAACTGATCTGATAGTGCGGGGAAGACCTGGGGTGGGGGGAGGGGGGAGAGAGGTGGGCGCGGGGAAGGTCAATGGGTAAAAGGGACCCTCTGTAATTCTTCCAACAATAAAGAGAATATAAATTTTAAAAAACTAATCTAGAAATTTAGCCCATCGTCTTTCCTCCAAAAACAATCCGTGAAACGAAGGGCACGCATGTCCACTTCCGTGAAACGTTCCAGCCTGTGTGAGCCTTCTCGGGGTCCCAGTGGAAGCCAGAGCCCCCCACCCCCCCGGACGGGCCTGCTCTCCCCGCACTGCTGCCCCCAGGGCTACAGCCCAGCGCCCGAGGGCTGGCAGGTGCGGGGTGGTAGCGAGGACCCCCCGCCCCCCCGCCCCGTGGGTCCAGGAGGCGGCCTGGAACCCCAGCGTGGGGACGGAGCCGGGCCGCTGAGCCCGAGACGCCCGCCTGTGAGAGGAAGGTGGTGGTGGTGGTGGTGCTGGTGGTGCTGGTGGCGGGTGAGGATCAAATGAACAGACGTGTGCGATCCTCAGCAGGTGGGAGCTGTCAGTCAGGGCGCCCGTGTCCCCCAACAGAAGTGGGGGCCCTTCCTCGGGGTAGGGACAAGGTGGCACCGCTAGGACACGGTCCTCAATAGCATTAACGAAGAGGGGACCTGCGTGCAAACCCCGCTGTCACGCCCAAACCCAAAGGGAACGACGTGGAAACCCTGCCAGGCCCGGGGAGAGAGGAACCAATGAACACACCCGTCCACACAGAACCGCTAGCCGAGGCCTGGGAACACGTCCCCTAGCCTGTCTCCGCCCGGCTCCCCGCCCGCACGGGGCAGCACCGGGTCTTCAGAGAGGAAGAAGACAACCATCATAAAACAGCCCAGAATTCCCCGCAAACGCAGCTCAGAGGGGGACCCCACCCCCGACAGGGGCGCCAGCGGTGGGCCCGGGAACCAGGGGCCGGGTTTGACTCCCGGGCGGAGCACAGCGCACACGCCCGGGTTGCGGGCTCAGTCCCCCACGGGCGGGCAGGAGGCAGCCAATCGATGTTTCTCATCATGGACGCTTCCATCCCTCCCCCCTCTTCCTCTTCTATTGATTTCCTCTCTGAAATCAATAAAAATATTTTTAAAATAAAAAGACGGGCCCACAGGTGTGGGTTTGCCTCTTGCCTGCTCTTTGCCTGTTAGCAAACTTCCCTCAGCGAACTGCTCACGGGGACCGGTATGTGGGATAACAACCCTTAATGCATTTCCGTCCTAAGGAGCCTACTTCCCAGAAGGTGAACCTAACAAACACTCAGCTCACAGGAACTTCCACGTAGAGCTGTGTGCACACAGCGCGTGCCCTCGGCTGCAGCCTGCATGTCACGCTGGTGACCCAGACTCGTAAGAGCCGAGTTCAGAGCAGAGTTCAGGGTGAGAGTTTCTTAGCTCACAAGAGTGTCTGCTCTGCGGCGCTGAGGACTGCTCTCAGGAATGCTGAGAGCCGGGGGCGGGTGGCCGGCCTCGGTGCGTGTTCGCTGGGCCCGCAGGCTGCCGCTCAGAGTGACCGCTCCGGCCCGGCCGCTTCACCGCGGCGCCCGCTCGCACCCTGAGCTGGATCCTTCCTGCTCAATGCCAGCCTGCTGAGGGGGGAGGAAGTGAGAGGGGATCTGAGAGAAAGAGGAGAGGGAGGAAAAGAGGCGGAGAGGGAGGGGGAGGGGATGTTAATATGGAACCCGCCTTGCTTCTCTCAGAGAAAGGCAATGGTCTGCCCTCCTCCCGGCTGAGGTGCCTGGAACCAAACCCGCACACGCCTTCTGAAGCGACAACTCAGACACGGCGATGGCAGCACGTGCGGCATCACAGGCTGTGAATGCTCGGGGCCAGCCAGGACAGGGTCTGCAAGCAGCGTGAAACGGGGGGACCGGCCTCTCTCAGAAATGGAAACTAGCTAACTTGCTAACTCGGCTGGAAACCTCCAGCCCGAGAGCGCAGACGCCTAGAAGGTTCTGGTCGCTGCCGGCCGTGAGGAGTAGTTACACGTCTGAGGAATCCCGTGCTGTGAGCCATGGCATTCTTCCTGGAAAGGACACTGGTGTGAGGGCCTCTGAGACGGAGAGAAAGGGATGTACTGGGGCATCGGCAAACCTTGTTCCCAGGCCTGGGGGGCGGGGGCGGGGGGCTGGCCCTTCCAAAGGAACTCGGGCAGCCACCTGCCCGTCCAGCCCTTCTCTGTCAGCCCGGGCTGCAGGCTACACGGACAGGTCCACACGCCCCGGCTCTTCGCAGTCGAGTCCGGCCGATGTCTCCAGCACTTAATCCTGAGCTGCAGGAGTTTCTCCTTTAAAAACCTGGCAAAGTGCGTTTCTCTTAAGTGCCAAGGGCCGCTGTGTACGTTCAGCATCAACATATGACAAACTACTACCTCTTCCCACGACCGCAACCCTTCGAGCTCGCTTACCTGTTGCTGTGAGGGGTGTTCTGACCTCCGGAGAATGAGGTCACAAATGTCCCCAGAAGCCACAGACTGCCACCCACAGAGCAAACCTGCCACTCGGCTGCACACAGCCGCCCCCCGGAGGGACTGCACGGCCAGGTGACACCACACCATGTGAACGCCGACTGGGCATCAGTGTTGGTGCCAGACTGATATGACAATGCCCACATCAACAAGATGGCAAGAACACGGCAAAAATGGCCCCATGCCACCCTCATCCTAGAAGCAGTTCCCCCGAAGTCGAAGGAGCAGGATGCTCTGTGTTTCCTGTCGCCTGCAAGCCACTGGTTTTAAACTATCCTGTCTGATACAGAGGGAATATGCTAGTTGACCATCACTCCGTCGCAAAGATGGCTGCACCACAGCTGAGGCCAAGTTTCCACAAGGAGCCTTAACGAGCAATCAGGAGGGACCTGAGGCTACGCCCCCCGCACCCGGCAGGGCTTGACATGGGACCTCAAGGTGCTCCCCCTGCCCCAGCGCCAGGCTGGGGACCTCAGGCCGCTCCCCCTATCCCAGCGCCAGGCTGGGGACCTCATGCTGCTCCCCCCACCAGGTGGGGCTTGACAGGGATCCCCCAGGCCACGCCCCCACCACGGCGCCGGGCCAGGGGACAGAGGCTGCATCCCCTTCCCGGCAGGGCTGGACAAGGGTGGGACTGGCTGGGTCTGGATCTCACCCAATGGGGGAGGGGGCACCCGGGTCTGGGTCTCACATGATTTTGAGGTGCATTGGGTGGGTGGGGACTTAACTCTCGGTCCCATGGTGAGCCCCAATCTCTGACAGGGGAAGGTTTTCATATTCATTTTACTAATTTTCTTTCATCTCTGACACTTCTATTATAGAGAAAGGGAAAATAGCAATATTAAATTATTCCCTCAATTAATCCCCTTTTAATGTGCACGGATTTTGTGCAGCAGGCCACTAGTTTCACATATATTTACTGACTTCTCATCGTATTCTAAGAGAGAATGTTTTTCTCTATCAATGGATGTACTTTTTTTTTAACTGATGTGTATAAACTTAATTTTGTCAATCACAGTTTAAAAGATTGAGAAGTTGAATCTTAAAGGAATTATAGGGAGGATGATTTTATAAATCACAGTCTTCTCATAGTAAAAAAAACAAAACAACAATTAAAAAAACACTCCTGATATGTACAAAACCTTTCTTATTACTCAGAGGGCTGAGCTCAGAAGGTACCTGTGTCTTATCAGGCAGACCCTGTTTGCATCTGAGGAAGCAGACAGGGGTCAACGTGCTGCCTCAAGGTCACAGAGCCAGCCGGCTGCCAAAAACATTGCGTCTTGAGCTCCACGAGCCAGGAGACAGGCGTGGGGGGCCATGTGCTCAGGGTATAGTGCCAACCAGCCACGGACAGAGAAGAACGAAGCTTCTTCAGGAGCCAGAAAGGAAGACTTCCCCAAGTGAGCTCACAGCCAGAGCGTGGAGGCCGAGGCCGCGGCGGAGCTGAGCCAGAGGGAGACGCTCCTGAGCGCCTGGGGAGTCCCGGTCCTGTCCCGGGGTTGGGGGGCTGGGTGCTAATGCGAACCACGGAGCACACCTCAGAACTGGTACCGTCCAGCCAGTAAGGTCTGTTGTCCCGGGCTGGGGGGCTGGGATGCTAATGCGAACCACGGAGCACACCTCAGAACTGGTACCGTCCAGCCAGTAGAGTCTGTTCCGTTACTTGCTATGGAAGGAACTTTAGCCCGGCTGGCGTGGCTCAGTGGCCGAGCATCGATCTATGAACCAGGAGGTCGCAGCTGGTTCGATCCCCAGCGGGGCGTGCAGGAGGCAGCCCATCAGTGATTCTCTCTCATCACTGATGTTTCCATCCCTCACCCCCTCCTTCTCCCTTCCTCTCTGACATCAATAGAAATATATTTTTTAAAGAAAAAGACTTCAATCGCCATTAAGACACAGTCCCGACCCATGAAAACAAGCAGGAGTGCTTACACGGTCAGGAAAGGGCGCGCAGAATACAAGTAACGCCCTTTTTCCTCTAATTTACAGCTGAGCGGTGGTTCGCTGGCAGGGCTGCTTCTCTTCTACGCACACGGAGAGAGGGCAGGTGCCCATCTGCCCACGAGCCGGTACCCGGGCCAGGCTGGGCCGCCAGCGCGGGGCCGACGGGAGGGGCTGCCCTCCAGTGCGGGGCAGAGTTCCCAGGATCCCCAGCTGGGACCCAAATGCAGAATTGTACATAATAATGGCATGCATTGTTTAAATACAGAAAAAAATGTATAAAGAGGTAAGCACAGCCGCAGAGACACCAGGACATATGGATATGCATATAAAAGTGGGGTTTTTTGCAGCGTGGCCCAAGTACCAAATCACATTTTCAAACATGTTTTCTACAGAAAAGTGCATTTTTGAGGTCCACGTAATAGCCTTAGTTCAAGATCAAAGATGAGAAATCTGCCCCCTCAGTATCTGTCCTTCAATAATGTTTTTGTCTGGTACCTTTCTCTTAAGAGCTGTGTGATAAATTAAAGGGAACCTGGGTTTCAAAAGAAAATTTCAGCTTTACCACTAAATTTTTTTTAATATATTTTTATTGATTTCAGAGAGGCAGGGAGAGGGAGAAACATCAATGATGAGAGAGAACACTGATTGGCTGCCTCCGCACGCCCCGCACTGGGGATCCAGCCTGCACCCCGGGCCGTGCCCCGAGCGTGGCTTCCTGGCTCGCAGGCCAGCACTGCACCACTGCGCCGTCAGCTTCACCACTAATGCTACTGGCACCGGAGTTACTTACCATTTCCCATTCTCTCTGTGACACCTGCTAACCACACTTCTATGAGATTTACAAAGTTAATAAGCAGACACCATGCACAAGGCCTGGCATTTTAGAGACTAAATAATCCCCCCTTTTTTCTTTAATCGTGTTTTTCTCAGCCTTCAACAGTCCTGGCCTACCCACCCACCCTTGAGTCTGCCCAGGTCCCAGCTCGCCCTGCCTGGACGGCGGTAGGTGCTCCTCATGGCGCTGAGCTTGGGAAGCTGAGCTGCAGCCCAGACTCAGCCTGGCTCAGACTTACCCCTTGGTGTGGCCCCCGCCCCCCGCCCCCCGCTAGGACGGACGGAGGCTGAGTGCAGCGAGCCTGGCTCCCGGACGTCCCCTCCCACCCGGGTGTCCCCAGGCAGCTCTTCCGAAGTGTCCTCCCCGCGCCTCCTGGGCAGCCCTTTCCTCCTGGGGCTTCTGGTCTGCCCTGGGGCGGCCCCTCTTTCGTTCCAAGACTGAGGACGGCGGATTCATCCCCCAAACAGCCACCTCCGAGGAGGGCAGGTGTGGCACCAGCCTCCAGAAGCTCTGCACAGTAATCCACTGCTCACGTGAGCCCTGGCTTCTGGCGAGGTCACCTGGTCGGCCCAGTTAGGCCGCGACAGTCCCTACCGAGCTACAGGCTTACTGAGACCGGCGGTGACTTTCTAAAAAAGACGATCCATGAGCAACGCAGACTCCGTCCATACTGCCCCCGACAGAGGCACAGGGGGCGGCCGACCTGCTTCTAGCTCCGGAGGCCGAGACCCTGGGAAAGTGAGGCTCCCGGCCGCTGACGCCTGTTAGCCATGGAACCCCGGCAGGCACTTCCCCTCCCGAGACTCAGTTTCTCCCTTTGTAAACCGGTCTCCAGGCTCTGCACCTCCCCGCTCGCTTTAGAAAGCCGCACGGTCCAGAAGCAAAGCCTGGTGGGGAAGTCTTAAAGGGCCCGGGGGAGACGGTGTGTGCTTCCCCGGGCCTTGCCATAAAAAGCTGTGTCTGCAAATGCCCTTTCCACCCGCGCATGTTCCCTAAGGAAGAGCATGTTTCATCGCACGTCCCTTTAAAGTTAAATATGCCGCGTGTCATGTCCTGTCTCCTCCTACAAGGCAGACACGGTCGCTCCGGCCCTCCCACTGGTGGACTCCGCCGCACACACTGCTCTCCCGCTCACCGGTCCCGGTTATTTATGGAGTTGTAGAGGAGATCCAGGTGAACTCCAGAACCGCCTCGCAGGAGAAAAACAAATCCATCACGCTGGCATTAAGTTATATTTCACTTCCTCGGCGCATGCCAAAATATAGAAAATTGGTAGGAGAGACAATTTACATGGGTTACCAAAAAGTCACCGGAAATCAATCTCCCGCTCACAGATTTACACTCCGGGGGAAAATAGGCACTCAGCTCTTGATTTACACCGGCCATTCGTAAATGTCTCCCATCGATAAGGGCCATAAACTCGCTCTCACCCGGGGTGGCACAGCCTGCCCCCCGGGACACGCAGCGGGGTGACGGGAGGGGAGTGGGTGGTTTCAGCTTAGTGGTGCCTACAACTTCTCGGCCACTTGCCACAAGGCTGACCACTTCGTAACTCTCAAGAAGGGACAGACAAAGACCTCCAGGAGTAAATATTTTTTCCCACAGAGGGGATATGATAACCATGTAAATTACTAAATACTTGATTAAGCTAGAAACGGTTTAATCGGCTGTAACTACTTCAACATATAAGAAATACTTTCCTGTCCACCTTAAATATTTTCCTAAGAATGAAATGTGTTAACTATAAATAAATATACTTTGTTTTTAAAGGGAAATTCCTAGAAAACTAAACCAGAAAAAGTAAGTAGTGATGGTTTTGCTTATTTTCCTCTCTTGGTTATTTACGGAGGAGACATTAGAAAAACGCTGCGAGATGGATGACAGCCTTCACGGCAAAGACACTGACACGCGCGGGTCCGACCTCCCGCCCGGGTGCCCCAAGGGCTCCCCCTGATCCACTCCGCTACCTTCCTAAGTCCCCATTACAACACCGCCCAGAGATATACTTCCTCCATGTCCACATTACCCGCATGGAAGATAAAAATGAAAACATATTTTAAGAAACTGGCTCCAAGATTAAAACACAATCAAGGGCTGACGCACTGACTTTTCATTCCTGCTTTTATGTTTATCCCCCAAAACCCTTCCCAGAGAATCACAGGGGCCTGCTTTCTCACGGAATCATGGCTGCCGCAGATTCAATTAGCCCCGCGCTGCGCTCCCTCTGCTCAGCCAATATGCCCAGAAGTTCATTATTTTTTTGACAGGAATCCTGAAAATTAACTACGTATTTTCCTCTTTCAAGGACAGAAAACTCGGATCCTGATTCCTCAATAAAAAGTTGACTCTCCTTTACCATCCGATATAAACCAAGCCAGCTATATTGGCCATAATAAAAAAATATAAATTACCGGAATCGTTTGTGCTTAAATTTTCTTAGGGAAGGATGACATCTCTCACCACCCGATTTATTCCTTTCTCCTTCCCTGCTGGATGGACAGTAATTCCCTTCCACTCCTATGGATTATGACAACGCCCTGTGCTTGCCCACTTAAGAGCAAGGGTGAAATAGTATGAAAAACACTTTAAAATTAATTTATCTCATATTAATGCATGCTCATTAAACTTGAGCAGGTACGTAAAACTGACCTGCCAATTAATATCCCTGACAGCATGCAGGGTAAATTGAGAAAAATGAAGTATTTAGCACAGGACGTGCTATCTATTTTTATGATTACTTTTTAAAATCAGACCAATTGTTTCTGGCATTTTTCTCTGGAACTGACAGTATGTCATATTTGTATCACTTCCCACACCTAAATATCTTCACTTTAACCTTCACTTTTCATTCCTGGCCTGGATGATTTTGCCAGAATAGATTTTTCAATCAATTAACTAGAAATGCATGTGAACTCAAGAGCTATAGGTTAAAAAGATGAAAGAAAACCTCCATTGTTATTTTAAAAAGAATTTTTCAGGTAATGTATCCACTGGGCTTCACAACCTATTAACAATTATTTACATTCAATTCAAGTTCCATTGGTGGCATGTAAGTTCTTTCTTAATGTAGCATCTGGATTTTTCAGCCTTGATTTTGCCACTATCTTCAATATAGTCTTAATTTTTTTCCTGAAAGGATTAATGTTAGAACAGTGGCATGACTGCAGAGTAGTTTGGCTGGGTATAGAATTCTCGAGCCTCTCTGATTTTTGTCCACTTAAAGGTAACAGGTTTTCTTCTCATTATGTAACTGAGAACTTCCTATTTATTTTGAAATTCAGAAATCTCATTAGAGACATGTCATAACATAGTATATTGTATGCCCGCTGTTGTTGATCAGGCCTTATGTCTTCAGATTCGCTATTTGATTTTTTGAGCACCATCCAGTCTATTTCATTCTCCCACTCAGCAACTATTCTTTACATATCCAAGAATTCTATCCCACACCCAGATTGTTTTCCTTTGACAGCAGTCTCTTCTTATTTTATAGATTTATCACATTGCAAATTTCATTCACAAAAACGGACTTATCAGCCTGGTGGGTGTGCTAAGTGTTTAGAGCATCAGCCCGTGCACTGAAAGGTCCTGGGTTCTATTCCCAGTCAAGGGCACATACTCAGGTTGCAGGTTCCATCCCTGGCCCCAGTCAGGGCGCATGCAGGAGGCAACCAAGCAACGTGTTTCTCTCATGTATCCCTCATCCCCCGCTCTTCTTTCCACTCTAGAAATCAATGGAGAAAATATCCTCCGGTGAGGATTACCCCCCCAAAAAATTATTATCAGGTCTCAGCTTAAATGTTATTCCCATAGTACCCAGGGTAGATGCCAGCTAAAACCTAGGCTCCTCTAGTTGTCATCCCGGCTCGTCGTTAAAAAAACAGGGGAGCAAGGAAGCGGTACTTAGATTCCAATGGGGAGGCTCAGTCACGCCAGGGATCGTAGGTTGAATGAGTTGAAACATTATCTCAAGAACCCTGCCCACTCTCTGAAAGCGTCTCAAGTACCCAGAAATCAGGAAGAAGAGACTGGCCCCAGCGCAGCTCCAGTACTTGAGGCTGAGGGAGGTTCTCATACCCCACGCACTCCAGCCCATCTTCACAGCAGGGGCGGATGCAGGGACCCTTTGGTGACGCGCCCCTCATCCCGCCCGCAGGGACGCCCACCGAGAGCCAGGGGAACGCTGCCTGCTGCCCGGGTCTCTGGCTTTGGACTTCCTTGCGATATAGGAGATTCCCTTCTCTCCCGACTTCATCCCACAACATACCCAGTTCACATATGACACCTCCATGCTGAAAATTAACATACTTTACACACCTACACTGACATAAACACTAGGAACGTTTTAAGTTACTCATAAAATGATAGGTCAAAACGTCTTCTATCTGGAGCAAAATTTACAAAAATGCAGCTTTAAAATATTTGGCAACTGTGAACATCACAATTATTTAGTGACAAACAATAATTTTAACATTGAAATGACAAAGGTGAAAATGTAGAGAAGGAAATTTACTGTAAAAAAACATCACAGATAAAAGGCTTTATTCTTTCTCCTTTGGCCTATCTCTTAAGCAGCAATGCAATAAAACAGCCCACGTATTGTGTCTGGAAAAGGATTCTTCTTGAGATGCGGTCAATTCTTCCATGAGGACTGTTTTTATGTCAAAATGAACAAGACAACATTCAGCTTCTCAAAAAACAAATGAACAAACAAAAGCACGACTTATTAGAATCCCACTTACTACTGAGCCACTTGGCCAGGTCTACGAAGGACAGAGTCTCTCACAAAATTCAGGGAAATCTCCCCTCCCTCTTCTCCAAGAGATTCGCCACGTTATTCCGAGCTGGGACGAAGCGGACGCACAGAAGTGTCAAACGCGCAGAGAATCTCATCAGCGCCTACCTCCTCCCGGACCTCCTCTATGGTCGGTAAGATGATTACTGCTCCGAAGGAAACAGTAATGAGAAAGGGAAAAATGCAAAGAGCTCAGAAGGCCTCCGCCGCTGCTGGCAATCCATCAAACTGTGCAAAATAAATGCTATTTCGTCTAACCTGCAAAAACCTTTTCAGGTAAACAATGCTTTCAAATCACCAAGCCACAGGATAATGGGAAAACTTTAATGCTACAATGACACCCTGTTAATCCCGTTATAATTCTGACTAACGCTTCCCAACTTAAAGGGAATCAAATTGAATATTAAATAGCATTTTGTTTTGCTGTCACTCTCGGGCATCGCTCCCTGCGCCGTGAGTGCGGAAGGCTGTCGGTCCGGACGGGTGAGTGACAGAGAGACATCTCCAGCCCCAGGACGCGGTGCACGGCCACGGCCACGGCCACGGCCACGGCCACGGCCACAGCGCTCGGGCCGTTTCTCCGTGTGCCTGCTTCCGGGTCCCCGGCACATCCCCGGCGGCTTTGCATATTTCCCGGTGCTCCCATTTATCTCCGCTTTCCCACATTTCGCCCTTTTGATGGTGGAACTTCCCGGCAGGGATTAGGACCGGCCACAGCAGGCTTAGCTGAGTCCCTGAGAGAAGACGCTAATTCTCCTTTAATGGCGTAGCGCCCTCCCCGGCGCGGGAGCCGGCACTCGGAGACTCGCAGGTATTTATCAGCTTAAAGCAGATTACCGGCAAGTGCGCGAGGAGACCAGCGGCGGAACCAGGAGCCCATCCCCATCCTCTCCTTGGTGCAGGGACCGCGGCTCCCGCGCAGCCCGCAGTGGCCGGCGAGTCCACGCAAAGCTCCCGTGACAGAGCGCCCCCAGGGCTGCTGGGGTGTCCGAGAGCCGCCCTGGAGGGACTCGGCAGGAGCCCAGCGCTGGTGAGTCTGGAGACACGCCTGGGACAGGTGCACGGGCGCCAGGGGGAGAAGGCACAGGGCAGGGCCCTGGGGGCAGAGGGAGGGACAGTCAGCGCTGGGGGCCTGACCACAGCACCGGCTGGATGGCCAGGGCCCACGGAGGTGGGGACATCACGGCAGGGCAGTGTGCGGGGGCTGAGCCCGAAGGCCCGGAGCCAACGCCCGTCCACCCCCACCGCTCTGAGCGCCCGCTCCCTGCCCAGTGGAAAAGGACAAGCACAGGCCCGCGGTGAGGCCTGAGTGACAGTCAGCTGCCCCTGTGCTGTGTGCGCGTGTCACTGGGATGACTTTTCACACGTAGAACAAGCCGGACCAAGCGCAGCACTGCCCCGGGCTGCCCGCGCTCCGCCACAACACCGTCCTGTCCAGGAGGTTCGCACGAATGGCTGCGCCAGGCCAGCTCCCGGACCCAGGGCGCGCAAAAGGCCGGCGGCTGTGCGAGGGAAAACAGTGCGATAATTCATAAACCACGTGGGAGAATGAACTCTGCGTCCCACACTCCCAATTGTAAACCGACTTCGCCCCACCCATGTCACCAAGAGAAATGAACACAGGTTCCCACACACACCTGTGTGTGCATGTTCACACAGTGTTACTGTGACGGACGAAAGCAGGAACCGCCCAGACCTCCATCCGCCGATGATGGTAAATGGGACGCGGCCCATCCACAGACGGAGTGCCACTCAGCAGAACAGAGAGTGTGACCCCGCTGCCGCACGGATGAGCGGGGACACTTTGTGCAAGGGAAGTGGGGGAAACAGTCACACAATGCCACATGCTGTGTGACTCCATGTGTAAGGACTGTGTGTCTCCATGTGTAAGGACTGTGTGTTGCCATGTATAAGGACTGTGGTTCTCCATGTATAAGGACTGTGTGTTGCCATGTATAAGGACTGTGTGTCTCCATGTGTAAGGACTGTGTGTCTCCATGTGTAAGGACTGTGTGTCTCCATGTATAAGGACTGTGTGTCTCCATGTGTAAGGACTGTGTGTTGCCATGTATAAGGACTGTGGTTCTCCATGTATAAGGACTGTGTGTCTCCATGTGTAAGGACTGTGTGTTTCCATGTATAAGGACTGTGTGTCTCCATGTATAAGGACTGTGGTTCTCCATGTATAAGGACTGTGTGTCTCCCTGTGTAAGGACTGTGTGTCTCCATGTGTAAGGACTGTGTGTTTCCATGTATAAGGACTGTGTGTCTCCATGTATAAGAATTGTCCAGAACAGGCAAAGTCATAGAGACAAAAAGTCTACTGGTAGGTGCCGGGGGCTGGGGGAAGGGGAGACTTGGGTGATGTCTAATCAGTGTTGGGCATTTCCTTCTGAAGTAGGGAAAGCGTTCTCATTAGGCGGTGATGATGGTTGCAATCCTCCCAACTACTTTGCTGAAAATCACCGACCTGCCCACTTTTACACGGTGAGTCCAGGGTACATAAAGTCTACCTGCAGAACGAAGTTCCAGCCTGTAGCTTCCCCAGGATGTGAACTGGGCCTGCTTTCCATTCCCCAAAACAGCGCGTCCACAGCAGGTTCTACCTTACACTGGCTGCGTCACTGCCATGGGTGTGGGCACTTCCTCAGGCAGGCCCGCTGTACCCTTCCCCGATCACAGCGAGGGTAAATCTCCCCGAAGGGCAGAGGCCGCCGCCCACAGCGCAGTGAGTGGCCGGTTCTGGGTGCTCACAGTGTGCCCGCTGGTGAACATGATGAGGAGACTGGCAAAAAGGAAGGTGGGAAGCGGGCAGGCTGGGCTGCAGGCCTGCGCTGTCCGGGGTCCTGAACCTGGCACCATAATCCTGCCACTCACCACCCACACACACAGGCACACGGCTGTCTGAATTGCAGAAAAGCCTGGTTTTATTATATAGTAGATGTACTTGTTAATAATAATGGATTTTGTAATAGAAGAAAAGATGATCATTTCAAGAGAAATATAAAAAGTGTTTTTATTCAAAGCCATGTCCATCGCTAGCTACACATTTCCCACATCTTTCCGGTAATTTGTGGGTACCGTCCCAATAGAACTGTCTTGTTCTGAGGCAAACCATTCAGAGACCCAATGCTCCACTTTGTACGTTTTGAAGTGCTGCTCAGACAGTGCGTGTGCCATCGATCAGAACAAGTGGCCATCTGAAGGAGCGAGGGCTGGTGAACACGGCGGGTGGGTTAATACTTCCCAGGCAAGATCTTTTAACGTGTTCTCAACTGGTTTTGAAGTGTGTGATAGTGCATTATCACGAAGCAAAATTACTTTGCCGTGTCTTCTGGAACATTCTGGTTGTTTCATGATCAAAGCGTGGTTCAGATTGTTTATTTGTTGTCAGAGCGATCAGTATTAACGGTTTCACCTGAGTTTACACCACACCTTCCTGATCCCACCAAACACAGAGCATTGTCTTTTTTCTGAAGTGATTTAGCCTTGATGGTTGACCTGGATCAACCCATGATTTTGTGTATTTGGGATTCTCCAAATAAGTCCACTTTTCATCGCCAGCCACAATTCCATGCAAAAAGACTTTCCTTCGTGCTGTTGAAGCAACATTTTACTGATGGCTTTTCAGTTTTCTGTTTGTCTTTTGTTCAGCTGATATGGCACCCATTTTCCTTCCTTTAAAATCTTTCCCATTGCTTGTAAATGATCAGAAATTGTTTGCTGAGCAACGTTTAATCTTTCTGCAAGTTGTTTTTGAGTTTAACACGCATCTTCATCCAATAATGCTTGTAATTGTTGGTCTTCAAACGTTTTCAGTTGGCCTGGACGTTCTTTGTCTTTCACATCGGAATCACCACTTTTAAAGCATTTAAACCAGCATTCACGGTATCTTGAGATGAAGCATGTTCAACAATAAGCTTCCCTAAGTATACGATAACTTTTTCTTCAAAATAAAGTAATGCATTAAAACTTCCTGCAAATGGTCTCCTTTTTTTTGGCACAAAAGTCTACATTTTTAAGCGTAAATGATGTTAACACCTTCAGCAAATTTGACACATGAAGTTTTGAAGCTTGCTGTCAATACAATAAAATAGCATACATATCAAATCGCACATATATATCGACATATGTGTAACTCCATCTAGTTAAAAAAATCCGCATTATAACCGGTACACCTAGCAAAAGAAGTTATACTTAGTGGCAATTCACCTGGTCTGTTTTCTATTTTTGATTAAGTTTGAAACTAACAATGCACATCATTTTGTTGTGTCAGACAAGCTGCACGTTTTATAAATAGGAAGTCAAGCTCCGTGGACAGTGTTCACCGTGATATACGGTGCATTCCTTACGGACCTGCCCTCCAGGGCAATGGGCTCACGTCTGGTGAACCACGTCCCAGCCCCTGCTGAGCCTCCGGACACGGACGTCCCACAAGTGAAACCTCCGACACCGAGGGCTGTGGCTCCGGAGTTCCAGGTCAGTCACTGCTGGCTGTGGGGAGCACAGACACAGTAACACGGGAAATGGGGAACCCGTGTGAGTAAAAGGCCGCTGCACTGCGGGGCGCTCCCAGGCTAACGGCGCTCACGGTCCGTCCTGGCCGGCCGTGCGCCCTCGGCACTCCGATCAGCGCTCAGATCGGCGGCGAAGCATCGCAGGTGCCTGAGGGCTGAGCTTCGCCACCGGATCTGCCATGAAGCTGACCAGCGTCGGCGCTGGTGCCAGCAGAATCCTCTGCTAAGTCGTGGGCGCTGGAAAGGGGAGGAATCAAAGGAATACAGACAAGCGCCCAGTCCGAGCTCCTGGGTCAGCGGTATCCTTGGGTCACGCGTTCCTGCTTCTTATCGTCGTTCTGACAGCCACTCGTGTGGGCTCCGCGCGGGTATAAATGGAATCCGCCAACAGCAGTGGCTCAGACCGCCTCCCCTCCGTCTCCTGCCCGTCAGCTCCCCATCGAGCTCCACGGCGTCAGCGGGGCCTTTGGCAGCGCCTGTCCCGAAACGCAGAAGCGACGTCACCTCCCCTCTATCCTCACGCTCTGCTCTGCTCTGTTCCACGTGGACCCTCCTTCCCTCCTTCCGTGCTTCCCTCCGGCTCTCCGCTGCCAGCCCGCCTCCTCCTCCCCGCCAGCTTTATCTGACGGCGACAACTGTCACCGAGAAGCCGCTCTCCGTGCCACACCCACCGGCTCCTGGGCGTTAGGTGTCTGCCCCGCTCCCCTCTGCGCCCTGCAGCTTCTCTTGGCGTGGAACTCGAGGGATGGCGTCCTCAAGTGTCATCTCCGAAGGAAAGGAGAGGCGGGCACTGTCAGGAACTCTCCCCTTACTGGTGCCGGGCGTGGGCAGAGGGCTGACCTGCCCGGCCACAGCCTCCCCTCCCGTGGCGCTCGGAGTGCCTCCCGCAGAGGTGGCCGTACAGTGTGAGGAGGTAACTGACATAGAGCCACTGGTTCTGGGCAGACACTGTCCAGCGCTTCGTACACGCTCACTCCCCCTGGTGTGCCCCGTTCACGGAGGAGGCAGCTGGGCACAGGCATCGGTATCCCGTGCCTACAGCCCTACCACAGAGCCCCCGGCCTCGGTGACCACGGCTGCCCCGTGGATGCCTCCGCACCGCCACCCTCAGATCTACGCCCTCTGCATACACCTCCACTCACTCGACACGACACGGGGTTCCACAGGATGCTGCGCCAACATACACGTGAGACAAACCACATTTCATCCCACCCACCCCCACCCAGAGCGTGTTCTCCTCTCGGCTTCCTCACGGGGTCCGCGGACACCCAGGGCGGACTCACACCGGCCCCGCGCTCTCCTCCCCGCGGCCTCCGGCCCGGCTTCCTCCCACGCCCACTGCTCCTCTCCCCGCATAGGCGCGTGGGTGCTCAGAGGAACTCAAATGGCCTCAAACGCACCCACATGAAGACGTAACGAGATGGTCAGAGAAACCACCCGAAGGGAAGGCGGGCGAAGGGGCGGAGACGGTGCCGTCTCAGCATGGCGCAGGAGTGGGAACACCGACCGACAATGAGCAGCGAGGCCCCTGTTGGCCGGGAGCAGGCAGTGACCGTTCACACTGTCTGCTTTGGTTGTTATGTCGTGAGAGAGAAAGCCGACCCAGACCCGCAGGGCGGGGAGGGACAGAGCCGGCCACGGCGATGCCACCCTCATCTCCCATTTCAGCGGCGTGACATCCTCACCCTGCGTGCCCCGCCGGCGGCGGGGGTGACAGAACCACTTAGGCTAATTAACCGGTAGGCCTCCGGAACGCTGGAGGAACGGCACGTGCCATCGCTTAATTATTTCGAAACTGGAGACTGCTAAGTAAACATTGCAAAGCCTTTAGTAAACAAATGGCATTGCCGTTCTGTAACACACCGTCATTATCGTTACACAGTGGGTACAGGAGCAAATAAAGCCCTACAAGCAGAATCTGAAATATGTATATTAAAATGAGGCACATTTCCTAACCGCACTGGCCAACCTATCAAATGCGGACAGTTAATTCAAGCACAGGTCACGCCAGTCAGTGAGCACACGTGATCAGTTCCACGAACAAGAAGCAAAGGGCATTCGGCTAAAACATCCTTGAAGAACAAGAAAAATGAGATGTTAAAATATATTAAATATTATTTTTAATAATTGATCAAGTGGCACGCTGTGTGGAATTTGTTCCTAACTTCCTTTAGAAATAAATAACAACCAGAGCGTAAATGTTTTTGTAAAAATCAATAACGCCAATGCCTGTCATTACAGACTGAAGACTGCGGGGCAGCATTATGAACCGAAGGAAAGCAGCATTTCAGCCACCGGGGGTTTGTCTGAGCCACACACGGTTAAGAATGGGGCTGGGGCTCCCCAACCACAGCTCGCCGCCTTCACCTGGTCCCGCCTGCACCCCCCATCAGCACCGGCCTGCGGGAACAGCACTGCACCCCTCATCAGCACCGGCCTGCGGGAACAGCACTGCACCCCCATCAGCACCGGCCTGCGGGAACAGCACTGCACCCCCATCAGCACCGGCCTGCGGGAACAGCACTGCACCCCCATCAGCACCCGGTCTGCGGGAACAGCACTGCACCCCCATCAGCACCGGCCTGCGGGAACAGCACTGCACCCCCATCAGCACCGGCCTGCGGGAACAGCACTGCACCCCCATCAGCACCCGGTCTGCGGGAACAGCACTGCACCCCCATCAGCACCCGGCCTGCGGGAACAGCACTGCACCCCCATCAGCACCGGTCTGTCTGCGGGAACAGCACTGCACCCCCATCAGCACCGGTCTGTCTGCGGGAACAGCACTGCACCCCCATCAGCACCGGCCTGTGGGAACAGCACTGCACCCCCATCAGCACCGGTCTGTCTGCGGGAACAGCACTGCACCCCCATCAGCACCGGTCTGTCTGCGGGAACAGCACTGCACCCCCATCAGCACCGGTCTGTCTGCGGGAACAGCACTGCACCCCCATCAGCACCGGCCTGTGGGAACAGCACTGCACCCCCCATCAGCACCCGGCCTGCGGGAACAGCACTGCACCCCCATCAGCACCGGCCTGCGGGAACAGCACTGCACCCCCATCAGCACCGGCCTGCGGGAACAGCACTGCACCCCCATCAGCACCCGGCCTGCAGGAACAGCACTGCACCCCCATCAGCACCGGCCTGCGGGAACAGCACTGCACCCCCATCAGCACCGGCCTGCGGGAACAGCACTGCACCCCCATCAGCACCGGCCTGCGGGAACAGCACTCCCTCGCCTCCTTCTCCGGAGCCTGGTCCTGCGCCGGGGGCGGCAGCCAAGCAGTGAGTCATAGCCGAAGGGTTTGCTGCAATCTCTGCCACGGAAGGTGGCCTTCCGGAGGGGGCCGCCGAGTCCTGTGGTCCTGTGTCCGAGCGCCTAGCACAGTGCCTCACCATAGCACGCACTGACAAATGTGTGCCCAATCAAGGATCTTCATCTTCAATTTGTAACAGTGCCCGGCTTGGGGTCCCAGAGGCCCATGGTCTCGAGCCACATGCGGCTCCCCTTGGCCCCTTGAGTGTGGCTCTTCCACAAAACACCACGGCCTGGGTGAGTATTTTGAAGAAGTGGCGTTAGAAGAAGTTTAAGCTTAAAAAACTTGACTCGCCAAAGAAATGTCAATCCTTGTGTTGTTGATGTGTGGCTCTGTTGACTAGTGAGTTTGCCGACCGCTGTTCAGGCAAACATAGGCCTAGGTCACTCACTCCAGCCGCTTTCCCGAAAGTAGACCTTCACTGGGAGCGGCGCCCCGGTGGCTCCGGAGACAAACAGCCCGGGTGTGAGTGCTGCGCCTCCTTCCTCCGGTCCTCCCCTCGGAGCTCCGGCCGCAGCCCCCCCCCCCCCCGTCCCCCCCCAGGAGACACGTCTAGCCGTGGCTACCGCAGCTCGTGTTGCCTGAGGATGCCTGAGCCTCTGCGACATTTCAGTGCAAAGTCCCGGGAGGCCGGGGGCTGAGGGGACGGATGGGGGACCAAAGCCCTCCGCGGGCCTTCCTTCACCACCACCCTCGGCGCAGACCCGCACCCCTGCCTGCTCCCGGGGGTTCTGGGTGGGGTCTCCTGCCTGCCCCGGAGAGAGGAGCAGTCTGGGGGAGAAGAACCCCTCCTTCCCCCCGGGGTCTGGCTCCGCTGGCAGCCAGTGCTCGGGCCTCGCCCGCGCCGGGCCCGCTCAGCCTGGTGCACAGAGGAGAGGGCACAGAGGAGAGGGCACAGAGGAGAGGGCACAGAGGAGAGGGCACAGAGGAGAGGGCACAGAGGAGGGGGCACAGAGAGATGGCGGCACAGACACTCCCCGGCTGTGTGCTAGCAGAGACGCGGACGGCTGGCTCATGCTTCTTTTACAAAACAGAAACCCCACTGCCAACCAGCTTCTGAACTCATGCTGTGTGCATAGAAATGCCGGCATACATGCGCACATGTAAGTTCCCTTCTGCGTGTGTGTTTATCTATGGACAGGTGTGTGGCTTATCGATCACTCATTAAAAAGTCTTTTATGAATGATCAGAGATTAGCATTTTCCCTTAAATATCCCTTTTCCTGAGACACACCCAAAAACTAGGACTGGCTCGGTGAAGTCTGGGTGGTAAAGCTGAACGCTTTCAGTGATGTTTCCTTTCATCTGCAAAATAGTCTGTAGCGCAAGAAAGCAAAACCCGGATCAATACATTGGCCCGAAGGTGAAGAACGAGAGGCAAGATGTGAACAAGGTCTGTCCGAGTCCAGAGCATCTGATTTTGAAAGTAATATTGGGAGGGGAGGAGAAATAACCCGGCCAGTTTCCCTCATAAGTCATAATCCAGAGAGAGAGAGAGACTTACAGAGTCTGGGCACAGCTGTCTCTCTGACGGTAGTGGCCAGGTAGATAGGTTGGTGGAAAAGATTGACAGACAGAAAGAAAAGAGGAGGGAGGAGATGACAGATGATTTTTTTAAGCCAAGTGTCCAGTGTAATAAACTCATCCAAGTTCAATGCCAAGAGAAGCTCAGTGAGAAGGTAACTGACTGCGTTCATATTTCAATGCAATAGCTTTTACAAGAGGGCAAAAAGTTATTTGGATTAACTACCGGCCTAACTTGTTCCGGAGTTCGGTTAGAAAATTAAACATACAACACTATCCCGAGGAGGAGAGTGAAGAAGTAAAACCAGGAATTCTGGCGTTGACGTCCTGCCAGGGTCAGCTGGCCAGCCACGTGCCGCCCCACCGGCCTGCCCGCACGGCGGACACAGCCTCGCTGTGGGCCGGGCCGGTGATGTCACCCCTCAGCTCCTCTGTCACACATTACCTCACCGGGACCAGCTCACACGCTGTCCAGCGACGGCAGGTGACCTTGGCCAGGGCTGCGCTGGGGAGGAGCAGAGGGGTGGGGGGGATGGGGGGGAGGTGCCCTGGGAGGGGCGCTCGGACGCGCTGTGGTCAGGATGAGCTAAACCCATGGTCAGCCCCGTGGCTCCTGGTCCAGCGCGTGTGCTCACAGACACAATCCGTGCTGCTCTGTCGGCCTAAGGCTCTGGTGTTCTGGGCGTGGCAGGTCCAAGGTCACTCCCACGTACTCTGCATGACCCTCACACTCCACACTCACAGAGTGCATGGCACCCACAGGGCCAGCGCCAGGCCACGCTCTTACAAAGCGTGCTCAGCACTAAGGGAAGCTGTACAAATGAGGATGGGCTGGGATGGATCCGTGTTGGAATAGAGCCTCTTGTTTTTTGCATTTTACTTTTCAGCTAGAGGCTCAGTGCATGAATTCATACACCATGGGGTCCCTCGGCCTGGCCTGCGGGATCAGGTCAACACTGGCTCTCCGACATCCCCCGAGGGGTCCCAGATTGTGAGAGGGTGCAGGCCAGGCCCAGAGACCCCACCAGTGCATGATCCACGATCGGAGCCGGGGAGGGATGAGGGAGGTTGGCCAGCCGGGGAGGGACCGGGGGAGGGCTCCAGGGTGTGTCCAGGCCGTCGCACCCAGTCCGGGTCAGCCGGACCCCAGCAGCAAGCTCACCTACCTGTCAGAGCATCTGCCCCCTGGTGGTCAGTGCACAGCATAGTGAGAGGTTGAGCAGCCTTAGCGTATCATTAGCACATTTCGCTTTGATTGGTTGAATGGACAACTGGACCACCACCAGACACTTACATATTGGGCTTTTATTATATAGGATGACAGCTTACATTCAATGTTATTTTGTATTAGTTTTAGGTGTAGAGCATAGTGGTTAGATAATCATATACTTTATAAAGTGAGCCCCCGATATTTTAAGTACCCACCTGGCACTATTCATAGTTATTACAATATTACTGGTTATATTCTGTACTTCACATCCTGTGACTGTTACTGACTAGGAGATCCTGTGACTATTTTGCAGCTAGCGATTTGTACTTCTCAATCCCTCGAACCCGCTCCCCGCTGGCAATCATCAGCCTGCTCTCTGTATCCATGGGAGTGTTTCTATGTTGCTTGTTCATTTTGTTCTTCAGGTTCCACATGTAAGTGGAATCTCGTGGTATTTGTGTCTCTCTGGCTGCCATTGCATTGAGCATCATGCTGGTGCCCATCAGTGGACGAGTGGACGGGAAGCTGTGGGCCCGGGGCCCCGGGGACAGGGAGGAAACCGACGCTGCCAGGGTCACAGGGCTGCCTGTAGGCAGGCCATGACCAGACCCTCTGGCGATCAGTTCTGTTTCCTAAACCTGACTTCGGGCTTTATGCGGAATATCTCAACAGGCAGGCAATTCCCCTCCTGCAAAGGGCTTATTTGAATACTTTCATTTGCTTAATGCAAAAATTGAAACCTGAATCCTATTATATATACAGTCCGTTCGGAACGCAAAGCGAACAGGTTACATTATTCTAAACTCCGTGCCTTTGAAAGCACTCCAAAATAGCTTTTACACTCCCGTCCAGCCAACGCGCATTACTCCCGGCCACTGACGGCGCAGGAGCAGGGCTCTGCGCCCGCCGGGCCGCCCGCCGCCTCGCCCCGGAGTCGCTGACCGCGGTCGTGGCACAGCGCGGACAAGCGCCCGTGGCGGCCAGCCCGGAGCCGCTTTCAACCGGCTCAGAAACACCGAGTAATTGTACCTATTCCTCCCCGCTGTAGCCGTGCGCCCGGGAAAGGTCAGATGAGCAGCTTGTCTGGGTGAGGAGGAGAGGCCAGCAGACCCAGCCGTCACAGCGCCCCCCCCCCCCCCGTCTGAGGCAGAAAGCCCGGCGGGGGCCACCGGCCAGCTCGCCCACACGGAAACCCCGTGTGCCCCATGGCAGCGTGGAGAGCACCGCCGGCGCCCCTCAGAGGGAGCACTGAGGAGCCTCCGCAGGAACTGACGACGGGAACAGACGATTCCCATGGCGGGACCAGTGGGTGATTTCACCCCAGAACCGATGTGCGTGGAGGCCCTTTCTGATCACACCGTGTCCTTCCCGCTGCAGGCGGACGGGGGTCACCTGTCCTTTCTCCCGGACACAGAGGCGTCCTTGTTGGCTCAGCCGTGACGCCGCCACTGAGCCCCGCGCCTCGGGGAGAAGCAGATCGCCTTCCTCGGGGCCGGGGGGAGTCAGCACCAGAGCCACACCGCAAACACTGCCCAGCGGCCACCGCATTCGACAACTCGAGGGGGCAGTACCAGTGTCCGTGTTTCCGGCATGAATTTCCACACATGCCACAGAGACAACCACTCATTACTTCTATGGGGAATGCAGTGAGATAACATGGAACTACCAAGCTTCAGAGTAAAGGAATCTTAGCAGTGTCCTAATGCTGTGGTCGGCAAACTGCGGCCCTGGAGTCACATGTGGCTCTTTGGCCCCTTCAGTATGGCTCTTCCACAAAACACCACGGCCTGGGCGAGTCTATGTTGAAGAAGTGGCGTTAGAAGAAGTTTAAGTTTAAACAATTTGGCTCCCCAAAGAAATGTCAATCGTTGTGCTGTTGATATTTGGCTCTGTTGACTAATGAGTTTGCCGACCACTGTCCTAATGGGTAAGCTAATGACAGAGGTATAGAAATGTTTGGCTTATCTAATTTAAACTAAAGTGTACATAATTAAATCTCTATCAATCAGAAACCATCACATTTACATAAGAGCAAAATAATAAGTTCCCACATAGAATTATAATAGAATCTATTATTGAGCTTAGAATAAAGTTTATATTAACTAACAGACTCAATAATGTAAAAACTTAAGCACAGTGGTTTCTATTTTTAATCTACACAAAGAGAGAAGGGAAATTGCAATCAAGAAGAAAAACAACCTTGTGATTTATTTCAACAGCTGAAAATGTCACCATAAAATGGCCCCGATGGAAAAAAATAAAAAGGAACTAATTCCGATTATTTGCCTTTCACAATGCATGTTCTTATTTTCCTGGAGGTTTAATTGTGTTTTGCATGTGACCTTTAGCGCATCATTGTCACAGCTTGAAGATAACATCCAAATGATTTCAGTGAAGCATCCACCGCAGCTGGGAGGCGATGAAACCGGAAAGGAACCCTCCGACTGGACCACACCGGCGACGTCCCGCTCCGAGCCCGGCCCTGCCTCCTCGGAAACGACCACCGTGCTCCCTGAGGACTCCTGGGGGGCACATGCAGCGCTCCTGCCGTGACTCCCGGGACGGCCGCCGCCCGCCCTCCCGTGGGACCGGCCGCCGCCGCCCCCGCCTGGGTGCCGCTTCCCGGAGCCCCCCGGCCGCGGCGCTTTCCCTGCAGTGAGGGGTGGCTTTGCGTTTATCCCCTGCCTGTCTCTTCCTGCAAATGACACGGGTCTGCCACCTAGGATTCGCATAAAAGCCAGACCTCAAAGCCGGACCACGCCCCGTGGGCAGCGCCAGGTTTTCTGCTTCTGTTGTATCTCCCGCCCGGCTGGCACCGGGCACATGTGTGGCGGGCACGTCACCCCCACCTGACGACGCAGTCGAGGCGGCCACACAAATACATGAGGGCACCCGCCACGCGCCCCTTCCCCCCATCCGGTCAGACAACGGCGACGCCGAAGGGCTCTGCCTCCTGCAAATAGCATCTGCTCTCATCTGGGCCGACATGCAACGTCATTTCACATTTTAATTATCTGGGGAACTAAGGGGAATGTTTATACCTGGATATTAGTAGACACAAAATGGTTACAAATAGCACCCTTCCCAGGTTAGGGCCCCGCACGCACACCGAGGGGCTCGGAGCAGTGGTGCAGCTGCCGGGAGGATCGGTGAGAGGCAAATCGGGAATTAATCTCCACCAATCAGAGGCCGGCACGTCATCAGAGGAGGGAAATAATTTTAATGCACCCCCACGTAATTATAGTGGGGTCCGCTGTTCAGTGTAGAATAGAACTCGTATTAACTAACAGACTCAGTCATGTTGAAACTTAAACACGTTGGTTTCCATTTCATTCTTGAAAACAAAACAAAAAAACTATTTAAATTTCCATTTTCTCAGCTGCCTTTCCATTCTGCTCCTGCCACCATGATGTACGCACAGCTCATGTGGATGTGGCCGGGGTATTCCCCCCCCACGCCTCCACTTCTATTCTAGAACCAGAGGCCAGAGCACGGGCTTCCCGCGTGGAGGGCGCGTGGCCTGCGGGGATCGGCCGCTGCGGGAGCAGCCGCTCATCGGGGTCAGCCGGGCGGGCTCCCCCTGTGGGAGTGCACTGACCCCAGGGGGCAGCTCCTGCATTGAGCGTCTGCCCCCTGGGGGTCAGTGCGCACCATAGCGACTGGTCGACCGGTCGTTCTGGTCGTCACGCTTTCCGTCACTGGGCTTTCATTATACAGGCCAACGGCCTGCACACTGGGCCCGTGGGGCGTGCAGCTGTGAGGACGGGTTCTGACAAGGGCAGCATCGCCTGTGCGTGTGCGGGGCTGACGGCTCAGAGGCCGTTTCAGGCCAGGGCACTCGGCGTGGCAGGGGCGGCGCTGGCCACGGCTGGTCTCTAAGTGGCACA
The DNA here is from genome assembly GCA_963924515.1 of Vespertilio murinus. Classification (NCBI taxonomy): domain Eukaryota; kingdom Metazoa; phylum Chordata; class Mammalia; order Chiroptera; family Vespertilionidae; genus Vespertilio; species Vespertilio murinus. The sequence goes on along the minus strand of OZ004708.1, from coordinate 1,269,794 downwards.
GGCAGCAACCCCGCCTCCACACCATCCCTCACTTCTGGGTCTGGAGTCCGGCCAGCTGAGCCCCAGGGGACGTGGGCAGAGTTATGCTCCCTAAGTAATTCCTCTGCCCATAAAAAATGGCCTTAAAAGCTGAGGTTGAAGCTCCTTTATGGAACTCCGTGGCATCACACCCCACCTCACCTGCTAATGTGGAAACAATCATCATCGTAAAATGTTTTTACTCGTGTAGGTTTTAATGCTGAAACAAAACCCACGAGGCCACTGCTCCACAATGAAACAGTCTTCATTATAATATATAATCATATGTGCTCCCACCCCACCCCACCTGAGTCGACAGCCATCTGGAATCCTAGACTTTTCTTTTTAGAGTTTTATGCTCATTTATGTTCATTTATTCTCGTGAAGTGCAAGTAAACACATTTTATGTATGTATGTGCATGTATGCTCTTCTAGCTGTTCCTAAGTTTATGAAATCGGTGAGATGCTGTGTGCAATCTCTGGGGACTTGCTGTTTTCACTTGCTGTTAACATTCATCCACGCGGGGGGACGGGCGGGAGGGAGGCGGCGGGCCGAACTCCCAGAGCAGGCAGTGCAGTGAGGACCGGTGTAAATACTCCCACCCAAAGACAATGAAAACACTGGCACAGCTGTAAAAATCAATTTTTCAAAATCCTGGATATTAACCAAAGGCTTACACTAATCTAACTGAGGAGCAATTTCCTAGGAAAACTGTGAACCTTGGTTAAAACAGCTGGGCTGATGCCCTAACCCCGTGGCCGGCAAACTGCGGCTCTCGAGACACATGCGGCTCTTTGGCCCCTTGAGTGTGGCTCTTCCACAAAATACCACGGCCTGGGTGAGTGTATTTTGAAGAAGTGGCGTTAGAAGAAGGTTAAGTTTTAAAAATTTGGCTCTCAGAAGAAATTTCAATTGTTGTGCTGTTGATATGTTTGCCGACCACTGCCCTAACCCAGTGGTCAGCAAACTCATTAGTCAACAGAGCCAAATGTCAACAGGACAACGATTGAGATTTCTTTTGAGAGCCACAAACCGGCCATGGGGGAGGCCTCCTGGGGAGACACATGCAGAGGAAGAGCCCTTCGGTGTGCCATGGTCTGCGCGTGGACCATGAAGTTTCAGTCGCACTGTACGTGCGTGCCCCACCGCACGTGGTATTTTGTGGAAGAGCCACACTCAAGGGGCCAAAGAGAGTTCTCAGCCTGTGGGTCACCTAAGACCATTGGAAAACACAGATATTTACATTAAAACACAGATATTCATAACAGCAGCAAAATCACAGCTGTGAAGTAGCAACGGAAATAATGTTATGGTCGGGGTCACCACCGCATGAGGAGCCGGATTAAAGGACCGCGGCATTAGGCAGGGGAGAACCACTGACCTAGACAAGGGGAGGTGGAGACCACCAGAAAAGGCACCAGCCCGTTTTTTAAAATGACCGACAGGCGACAGTAAGACCCCTCGGGTGACGTCGGCAGAGAATGTAGCCTCCACCACACTCGGCCAGGGAGGGCGGAGGATTAAACTGCCTGTGATGGCTCCTGTGCGTGCCGGCCGCCCGCAGACAGCCGCTCCGAGAAGGAACGGAAGGTCCCGGGTTCACCGTGCTCACGCCCCTGAGTCCGTTACCTGCATGGGGACAGGTGAGGGTTTCTCACAGGGTGAAGGCAGACTCACACAGTCCATGACGAGGAAAGTACGCCCCAATGTGCACACACAACGACTCACAAAAGCCTCAGAGACGTATTGGCAACAAGAATTTCAGAACATCTTTGCCCATCACTAGCTCACCACTCATCAAACCAAGCAGGGACTCCAATGGCCGTGCGCGCACAACAGAGCAAACAGACTCCCAGGATTGGCCCGGAAGAGCCACAGCACAAGCAAAGAGCAGCCACACGAGAAGAGGCTATCCTGAGAGGGTGAGGGGCTCTGGGTTCCACAGTTCATGCATTAACTCATTTTAAATGTCCAGGTTTTGCCCTGGCCGGTTTGGCTCAGTGGATAGAGCGTCAGCCTGTGGACCGAAGGATCCTGGGTTCAATTCTGGTCAAGGGCACAGGCCCAGGGTTGTGAGCTCGATGCCTAGTTGGGGGCACGCAGGAGGCATCCAATCCATGCTTCTCTCTCATCATTGATGTTTCTCTCTCTCTCCCTCTCCCTTCCTCTCTGAAATCAATAAAGATACACTTTTTTTAAAAATGTCCAGTTTTTGACCAAAAAATTGCAAGACACACAGAGAAGCAGGGAAGTGTGGCCCATACACAGGAGAAAGCTGTCAGTGGAAACGGCCCCAGAAAAGGCCCAGGCTTCAGACTTATGGGACACAATAAGACGTAAATAACTGCCATGACTATGCTCAGAGGACAAAGGGAACCACACGCTACCCAGCCGGGTGAGAACAATGGTCTACAAGGTACGGATTTCAATAGAGACACGGACATTATCAAAAGGAGCCAAATAGGAACTCTTGAGTTGAAAAATATAGGAACTGAAGAAAAAAAAAGATTCACTACGGCTGCTCAATAACAGACTTGAACTGGCAGAAGAAGGAACCAACAAATCTGAAGATAATCTCCACTGAGGTTATCCAGTTGGAAAAACAGAAGAGTGAACAAAAACGAACAAACCTCTGAGACTCCACCCCGTGTACAAAGATAAGCATGATGGAGGTCCGGAGGAGAGGAGATAAAGGCGGGCAGAAGTCGTTCTGAGGAAGTGGGCCTGCTGGTTTCCGCCCCAACGCATACAGACCGTGGAAGTCATCGCTTAGAATACGATACTCACAAATGGACAAATATCGCATGATTCCACTACTGTCTGTAACAAGCACATTCAAAGAGACAGAACGTAGATTAGGAGTGAGCAGCAGTTGGGGAAGCAGGGAATGGGGGAGTTGTTGCTTAATGGCTACAAAATTCCCGTGTGATTAATGAGATTGTTTTGGGAACACTGCACATAGTGGTGACAGTGGCATGACACTGTGAATATAATTAATGCCACTGAACTGTATACTTAAAAATGGTTAGGATGGCAATTTTTATTATATATGTACAGGGTGGGGCAAAAGTAGGCTTAGAATGAAGAGTACTTGAAACAATCATATATTAGTCTTCTATTATATCGGATAAATTTTATATTATCCTATATAATAAAAGACTAATATGCAAATCGACCAAACAGCAAACGGCCGGTCGCTATGATGTGCACTGACCACCAGGGGCAGACGCTCACCCGGAAGCCCTGAGTGAAGCAGTGGCGGAGCCTCTCCCGCCTCCGAGGCAGCGCTAAGGGTGTCGGCCTGATGGCTTGGGCCCACTGCCCCAGCCCCAAGGGCTCCCGAACTGCGAGAGGGCCAGGCTGGGCTGAGGGACCCCCTCCCTCACAGCGTACGGATGCCATGCACTGGGCCTCTCGTTATTTATATATAGTATTTATTATTTTCCACGCAAACAACTGTAAGTCTACTTTTGCCCCATCCTGCATAAAAGAATATTTTTTCAAATTAATGGAGTCATGTCAGTAGGTCACAAGATCCAATTGGCCAAAATGTGACAATTTGAGTATCACTAAAAACTACTGTGGTGGCCGGAACCAGTTTGGCTCAGTGGGTAGAGCATTGGCCTGCGGACCGAAGGGTCCCAGGTTCGATTCCAGTCAAGGGCATGTGCATTGGTTGCAGGCACATCCCCGATAGGGGGTGTGCAGGAGGCAGCTGATTGATGTTTCTTTCTCATCGATGTGTCTAGCTCTCTATCCCTCTCCTTTCCTCTCTGTAAAAAAGTCAATTATATATATAAATTCTGACCGATCGAATCATGACATATATATATATTAAACTGAGGTAAATTAAACACCTCAAAGACATAAAAATTCATAAAGCAATAATGGTATTTTTTTTTAAATTACCAGTCCCCACAGAATTCGCTATGGTATTAGGGTAGATTAAAAATATCTGCGAATTCTTTCCTGCTCCTCCCCTACGTCCAACCTGGCCTTGGTGGCTGGCTGGACCCCCGGGATCAGAGAAGCACAGCCTGAGCTTCAGGCCCAGGACTTTAGAAGCTTTCCAGCTCACACCCGGGCTTACAATGTTCTCTCCAGGACTCTGGGCAGCCAGGAGAGGAAGTCCCACTACGCTGGGCCCTCCGTGCCGAGGGCACGGGCACAGGCTCTCTGGTCAACAGTCCCGGTGAGCCCGACCTTCTAACCACTCCCTCCTCCGCATCAGACACGTGCGTGAACCCATCATGGACCCTGCAGACCAGCCCATCCGCCTGCTGAACACCTTCCTCCACGCAGAACAGACTCTCCAGCCAGCCCCTCCCAAACCCTGACCCATCGAATCATGACGTAGAATGAAATGGTTGTGGTTTTATGCCCCTTGAGTCTGGGGTAATTTGTTATGCAGCAGTAGCTAAGCAAGCAGGTATCAGCTCATTATTCTGAAAATTGATCAAGGGGGGGGAAAAACACACACACACACACACACACACACACAAAAACCAAGCATTTATCCTGGCCTTCTGGTATAAACTATTTCAGAGTAACTAGGTAGCTGATGAGAGCTGAGCTCTATAGAGCTCCAGCTAATAAAAGCATAAGAAATGATGCAATTACAAATGCACTGTCTTTCAAACCCTGAGGAAATCACAGCTCTAGGCAATCATCGTCAGCGAACACTAAAACCTCAGGTGGGAGGCTGATAAGAGAGGGAACAGGCTCAGCCCACCAGCACACGCGTGTGCCCCCTCACTCGCACTCTCTCTCAACAAATAAACTGCAGGAAATAAAATGAAGGGAGGGAAAGAGGAGGGAGAGGAGGAGAAGGAAGGGGATGCCATCTATATACATAAAAGCCTAATATGCTAAGTGTCTACCCTCCAACCAGCTGCTATGACGCACCCTGACCACCAGGGAGCAGGTGGTTGATGCAGGAGCTGCCGTGGTTCTCGTGTGGTGGTGGTTCTCGGGTGACGCATCTCAAACCAGAGAGGAGGGAGCCCGATTCCTCCCGGGCCCACGCGATTCCACCTTCGGCCGTGGGTGGGTTACGTGTTCCTGGACACTGTTGGCCCCGAATCTGGTTACTGCACACTTGCGTTTGCGTTCCACATCCTGTAGGACGGCAACTTGGCAGAGTGCCCTCTTGCACTCCGAGACCCTCAGAGAATGTCGGGCCAGAATGTTGTACATTTTGAGTACAATCCCCAGGGCCAGGCTGAAGGACCCCACCTGCCGGAGGGACCCGCTCACTCCGCAGATGCAGGGAGGGACCACAGGAGGCTGGCTCCAGGGCGCGTCCAGCCTGTCTCAGCCAGACCCACCCGGCCAGCCACCTTCTGACTAATTTCCTTTCAATGTGCACAAATCCGTGCACTGGGTCACTGGTTACACAGTAAAAGAGGCTTAAATGACATAATCAAATACAGTGTGAGGACCTGGTTTTGCTTACATGCTGATTCAAGTAAACCTCCTGTAAACGCCATCCTGGAGACAACCTGAGAAATCTGAATATGGACAGAAAATCGGTAATATTTAGGAATTGTTATTCATTTTTAAGGTGTAACAGAATAGTAGCTACACTTTTTAAAAATCAGTAGTCATCAGTCAGAGTAATTAGAGGTAAAACAGCGTGATGCTCTCTGGTGCTGCTTAAACATTCTCCAGGAAAATCAGACCACACCCTGGCCCCTCAAGTCCCGGGAGCTACACCAAGACTGCCACGTGCTGGGACCTGCCCGAGCTGGTGGCCTGGGTGACGGAACACGGGCTCATCACGCGACACTGTCATTCTCCGGTGTCTGGAAAAGTCTGTGATGAAAATGTTGTAAATGTTCCGCTATTGATTGGAACTGAACTTATGGATTAATGCGAGCACAAGGGCATCTTTATAATACTGACACGTTCATTGTGAACATGGTTCATAAGTGCACTTATTTATGTATTTTATGTCTCGGAAAAGGCTGTGCATGGTTTTGTTTTTTTTTAATTTAGCCTTAGGTAGTATAAGTATATTGTTTTTGTGCATAGGAGATGTAGTCTTTTTAAAATATTTCTATTGTTTGATAATAGGATACACACGTGCCCTGACCGGTGTGGCTCAGTGGATAGAGCGTCCGTCTGTGGGTCCCAGGTTTGATTCCGGTCAAGGGCATGTACCTTGGTTGCAGGCATATCCTCAATAGGGGGTGTGCAGGAGGCAACTGATCGATGTTTCTAGCTGTGTATCCCTCTCCCTTCCTCTCTGTAAAAAATCGATACAATATATTTTGTACATTTTGGGTACAATTACTTCTTTGTGAGAAGAAATGTTTCATTCCATAACAGGAAACGGAAAGGGAGAAACATGCCTTCTGAATGCACTTCCACGCAAGCTTCCCGGGGACACGCTACGCCCAGCCCGGCGCTGCGGTAATGACTACATCCCGGTACAAGCCGCGCCCGGCACAGGCCGCGGAGGTGCCGGCCCGGCCGGCGGAGGGACAGAACGACGGGGGAGGGCCGTGTCGGAGCTGACCTCTGTGGACTCCATCGTCTACAGCCCCGGGCAAAGCACCCGCAGAGAACACAGCAGAGGGGGCGGCCCGCCCTCGGCAGCCTCCCCCGCCCCCCGCCCCCCGCGCCTTCCCGGTTCGGTATGAAGTGTGGTTGTGTTCGGGCCTGCTTCTGCATCCCGAAGCTGGGCCGGTACCGAAGGCTTAAGAATTACCCAGGGAGCCCAGACCAGTGTGGCTCAGTGGATAGAGCGTTGGCCTGCGGACTGAAGGGTCCCGGGTTCAATTCCGGTCAAGGGCATGCACCTCGGTTGCGGGCACATCCCCAGTAGGGGGTGTGCAAGAGGCAGCTGATCGGTGTTTCTCTCTCATCAATGTGTCTAGCTCTCTATCCCTCTCCCTTCCTCTCTGTAGAAAATCAATAAAAGATATTTTAAAGAGAGAATTACCCAGGGAGCTGCGGTAACGAGCTCCACTCTGAACGCCCACCGGGAAGCAGCCGCCGGCTCACTGCTGCCTCCGTTGGAGGGACATTTTCCGTTGGTTTTTTAATTGGTTTGTCAGGGGCCGTTATTTAACTTTTAGTTGTTGGAAGACGTGTTAGTTCTTAGGGCTCCTGTGACAAAGGCAGCTGGGTTTCACAGAGCAGCAGAAACGAATTCTCTCACGGCTCCGGTCAGCAGTGCGAGGTCAAGGGGCAGCAGCCTGCTCCTCCTGGGGGGCCGGGAGGAGAGTGGGTCCGTGCCTCTGCCCCTCCCGGGGGTTGCGGACAAGCAATCCCGGGCGTCCCTGGCTGCGGGAGCAGACCTCCTCTCTGCCTCTCCTACAAGGCCCTGGCCCCGTGTGCCCGGCGCCCAAACTCCCTCCTCGCACAAGGTCACCAGTCACTGGGCCCACCCGTCCTTATGACCTCATCCCAACCTCATCGCACCCCTGCAAAGACCCCATTTCCAAACAAGGTCAGGGGCACTGGTTCCAGATGAACATGGACTTAAGGGAAGCACTATCCAACCCACAGAAAGTTTCTGAAATAGTAAGAGAATGCACAGTTCTTAGATATTGGCTTAGACCCTCAATATCACACACACAAAAAAAAAAACAAAATAAAAACAAAAACAAAAAAAAAACAACCTCACTTCAAATCGATCCGATGCCAAACCAAATGTTCCACATCTTCAAATACCATTAACCCAGCGGTCGGCAAACTCATCCGTCCACAGAGCCAAATAACAACAGCACAACGATTGAGATTTCTTTGGAGAGCCACATTGTTTAAACTTAAACTTCTTCTGACGCCACTTCTTCAACATAGACTCGCCCAGGCTGTGGTGTTTTGTGGAAGAGCCACACTCAAGGGGCCCAAGAGCCGCATGTGGCTTGCGAGCCGCCATTTGCCGACCATGGCATTAACCTACCATCACACAATGTTATAGCCTGTATCGATGCTAATGCATACAAGGAGTCTTATTCCTGCAGTTCGGTATTTTAGAGTTGCCCATGTCATGTAAAGCAGCAGTTCCGTTGTTCCTGTTGTTCCTACCGAACCTGGGAGAGAACCATCCCCGTGGTCGGTCTGACTGGCCTCACTGCCCACGAGAGCCTGTGACCTTTTACTCCGACGCGCTTCACCCGTGCTGGGGGATGGAGCGCGACGCGGGCAGTCACAAACCTGCTCCGAAGAATGTCGTTAACACGTCACACACCTTCCTGATGTCCGCAGGGCGGTCTCAAATCCCACCACCACCACCAAACCGCACACGTAACGACACGCCTGGCGGAGAGAGAATGGGGAGGGAGGGCAGGGCGGCGGCACGGAGACAGTCGGGTGTCGGGAGGGAGAGATGCCAGGCACAGGGGGACGCGTGGAGACCCTCCTCCGGAAGCTTTACTTCCCAAGGGTTTTAGGGGAAGGACGGAAGCTTTTAAACAGGAATGGGGAGGGGGGACGTCCATTCATTATTCTTCATCAACAAGAAAAATACGTGTCTACGTTTGTAGTTTTAAAAAATGAGCATCTTCATTAAAAGCTTAAAAATAGAAGTGTCCTCATCCAGCATACATATGGAATGGAAAAATTTAGGGGAATCATGTTTTTTAACAGAGACTTCCACCACGTCAGGGTAGGTAAACATTCATAGCATCATTTCTAATTCGTTAAAATAAGTTTTGATGCATTCCAGGTGCTGTGTGATCCTATAAAGTATTATCTCCATTCCAGAGGAGAAAAGCTAACTAAGGCTTGGGAAAATCCCCATCTCGCCCGAGATAAGCGGGTGGGAAAGGGGAGGACTGAGCCTGAGCCTGGGTCCTGACCGAAAGTCCAGCGCTCGCTTATTTACTTATTTATGTATGTTTGACACGACACGGAAATGACATGGAAAATAGCGTAGTCTGTCTTCAGTGTTTCAAGTGTCCTAGAACGATGCCACCCACCTTCGTGTTTGAGAATGTCACATCGGGTAAGCCTGCTGAGGCGACCGACCCTTCTGCATCTGGAGGGAGGCAGGTGGGGCCGTGCCTCAGAGCGGTGACATTTCTCACCTGCTTAGCCGGCAATGTTTTCTGATCTACTCTCTGCCGCACCCTGCAGGTGGCGTGGTGAATAAGTTACACATGCGTGCGTGCATGCATGTGTGTGTCTACATACTCATGTACAAGTGGGTCTATCTGTTTGTACAGGTGTGTTCATACACATGTGCATGTAGAGGTACAGGCGCAGCAGGGACCGCGCTGCTAAGGAGCTGAAGCTCGAACCAGCAGATCACAAGCGCACGGCGTGGGCCAGGTCCCAGGAGTGCTCAGGGTGTCCGCGGTGGGAGAGTGAAAGTCTCTGTCACCACACACGTTCAGGGAACCCGGGACGAGACAATGTGTGCGTTGACTGATTGATTTGCTCTAATTTCCTTAGATCCTTAAATATGTTGACGTGACTGTTCTCAGGAGAGGAGATAGCACGCAGTCTTCACCAGTTATTCAACACCTGGAACCTTTCAGGGAAGGCATCTCTTAAAACCATCAGTGCTCTTGCCTGGTGGGCGTGGTTCAGTGTTTCTGAGCATCAGCCTATGAGCCAGGAGGTCACCGTTGGATTTCCGCTCAGGGTGCGTTCCCTGGTTGTGGGCTCCATCCCCAGTAGGGGGCGTGCAGGAGGCAACTATCCAATCATTGTCATTGATGTTTCTACCTCTCTCTCCCTCTTCCTTCCTCTCTGAAATCAATAGAAAATATATATTTAAAAAAATAAGAATTACTATTTTTCAGTCTGTCCTTCAGGATATATTTCTATTGAAAATAAAAGTATATTCCAGTTAATTTCTTTGGAACTTGCTACTGACTATAAAACACTAAAAAGCACAACATTAAAGGAAAAATTAAAAGACAAAGTTTAAGAAATACATAATAAATTAAACTTTGGCATTTTAAAATAAAATGAAAATATTAACAATAAAATATCCAAGTTTTCTTCCATGAACAGCTAGCTATAAAAGAAGCTTTATTTCAGATATCCAGTGATAAGTGTGCATGCATTTTATCTAATTCTTTAAGGCTTAAGCTAAGTCTGCATAAAATATAAAAACTTTATTTATAAACGTCAAGTAATAACTCCGTAGTTATATAAAGTACAGTGTGGGTGATATAGTTACCTTTTGAAATAAAGACTATTTTAGCATCTTATATTTTTGAGTATAAGAATCTATCACCGCCCATGAGATTGACTTGAGCTCTCTAGCTGAAGCGTTTTTGAAAATGTTTCCTTAAACAGAAAAAAGGGCACTGGACACTGTTGTCCTCCGGACAAGACCATCTGTCCACGAAGGACTAGTCCACTGACTTAAATTATTCATGTGATACTAGCAGCGAAGAGTCTCCATGCATCAAGGATATTTGACAATCATTAACCTTTTAGGGCCATGGTAATCTGTGCAATTAGCTCGGGGGAAATCATTTTTCTCAGTCACATCATTAATTGTCTATGCCTTTTTAAAAGAACTCTTGTACCTGAACTAAAAGTTACACACACAGAGAAGCCAAGACTACAGAGGCTAAGCCCAGGTCCTCCGCGGAGGGAGTGAATTAGAGACACTCTCCCGGTGTTCCGAAGGGGCGCGCCCTCGGAGCCACCCCCGGAGCCAGCAGGAGGGCCGCACCGCCTCCAGCAAACACTCCCCCCTCCCCCCGCCTCGCTCTGATTCTCTTCACAAAGACTTCCTAAGTGGGGAAACCCACTTCCTAAGCTCATAATCTTAAATGAAGTATAAGAAGTTTGTAACGGATTCTAAGGACTAATTTAATAACTAATGCTTGATTAGTACAGTGAGAGCGTGATTCACTTTTAATTAGTATCATGACCGGCGCCTGTGGGTGCACACAGGTTGGAGGCGAAGCGGGACGATCAGAAGGAATTCCTTCCCTTCGCTCCGAGCAGCTTTGTGAAGGGAAGAGAATCGTGAGTCAACTCACAGGACACAGAAGCACGGAAAGAAGACCTACCCACATTTCTTTCTCTTTTTTTTTAATACATTTTATTGATTTTTTACAGAGAGGAAGGGGGAAAGAGAGAAAGAGAGAGAGAGTTAGAAACATCAATGAGAGAGAAACGGATCAGCTGCCTCTTGCACACCCCCTACCGGGGATGTGCTCGAAACCAAGGTACATGCCCTTGACCAGAATAGAACCTGGGACCTTTCAGTCCGCAAACCGACACTCTATCCACTGAGCCAAACCGGTTTCAGCTACCCACATTTCTTGAGTAACTACCACTCATTGACTCAGATGCTGTGAAAAATACAATATAGTATACAGAGTTGATCAAATATGTGCATATTTTGGGTTATATAATATAGTATATATATATTTTCTTCAACTTTTCCTTGATTGCTTGTATATCAGAAAAAGTGTTCTTAAAAGAAACTGATATTTGTCATATGTTTTGGCGTACCGTGATGATATATACAGATATAATAAGCATATTATAGATATAGGTAGATAATAAAAATGCACACCAAATACACAGGCTTTCAATTATTTCAATTTAGTTTGTTTTTATGTTGTATTCACGTTGTGAGAAACTAGATTTTCACTGTTTGTTTTCTTCTATATTTTCCAGTATCCCCAGCAGTTCCCCCCACAAAACATGGTTTGTCAACACAGTGAGGAAAAGACAGCGTTGCTGCCAAAATGTACTCATTTAAAATACGGTAGATAAACTAAGTACGCCAGTATTATTCAAAAATAGCATTATGTGATGACTTAAAAATCAGGATAACTAAGGCTGTAAATATTTCAAAATGTTACCACAGATGCTGGCAATTAAAACACTCAGGGCAGAGCCTGGTCCAGGGGGGCCCAGCGCCCTTGCTGGTCATTCCGGTGCGTACCGTATACCAGGTTAAGCCATAAGACTGACCGCCTCTTACCAATGTTCATATCTACTGCCAGGCCCTTCCTTCTCCATGGCCCTGCGCACTGAGCCGCTGACCCGGCTCTGGAGCCCAGGAGACGCCGCTCAAACCTGGGCTCCCGCTCGCCGGACGCGGGAGCCGGCCGAGTTATGTCGGTCCCCTGAGCCGGGTTCTGTCGCCTCTGACACGGGCACAGTAAGGACCCGCCGCACAGGTAATGCAGAGAAGACACGTAACTTGTGTCTGGGACAGACTGGGTCCTCAATAAACGTTAGTTATGCCCTAACCTAGCGGTGGGCAAACTGCGGCTTGCGAGCCACATGCAGCTCTTTGGCCCCTTGAATGTGGCTCTTCCACAAAACACCACGGCCTGGGCAGGTCTATGTTGAAGAAGTGGCATCAGCAGAAGTTTAAAAAATGTGGTTCTCCAAAGAAATTTCAATCGTTGTGCTGTTGGTGTTTGGCTCTGTTGGCTAAAGAGTTTGCGGACCACTGCCCCCATCGGTTTGGCTCAGCGGATAGAGCGTCGGCCTGCGGACTGAAGGGTCCCAGGTTCGATTCTGGTCAAGGGCATGTACCTTGGTTGTGGACACATCCCCAGTGGGTGTGCTGGAGGCAGCTGATCGATGATTCTCTCTCATCGATGTTTCTAATTCTCTATCGCTCTCTTTCTCTCTGTTAAAAAAAAATCCATAAAATATATTTTTTAAACTGTTAGTTATTATAAACAACTTGCTTTAGAGACAAAACGACCACCCGCTCTAAGGGCTTTTTGTAAACGTCTGTAGGTGTCATTCGGAGCCGTCCCGGAGAGGTTCCGTGTGAGAGGAAGCACTCGGGTGGGTACCAGGGCTGAGCTCAGCCGGGTTCTCCCGCCGTGACCGGCTCCCAGCGCGGCCCCCTCACGTGGCACGTCCCCTGCCCAGGTCTCCAACGCACCGACCCCGGTCAGCTCTGCCCGCTGCACCCGCCCTGCCACCTCTCCCAGCTCCGCAGCTTCCCCTCCCGCTGGCTCTCACCGCCCCCCCCTTGGGAAATGAACCCTCCTCCGGCCCCCTCTCCCAAATGTCTTCACGGTGCGACCGTGCCCCTGTTCTTGAGCCCCAGCGCCCTCATCACGCCCTCGCCCTGCCCTCCGCTTCGTTCACAGCGGTCAGCCTGGGGTCACCCCTCTCGTGGTCCGCCCAGCCCCTCACCCCGCAGCCGCGGCCACCTGACACCGCTTCCGGCCAGGCCCCCAGCGGCCTCTCGGGCTGAGCCTCCCACACCCAGGCCGTGGCCTGGCCTGTGTCACCCGCACCCTCCCCCGGCTCAGGGCGCTCCCCCTGGGTCCTCCGAGACCAGGCCCCCGAGTCCGTCCACACTGAGCTGCTCGGCTCCTTCGGGGTCTCTCCTGGCTTCCCGCGCTGGAGGGGTGAGCCCGCCGACGTCAACCACCGCCGCCCCAGGAGCGCCCGGCCGCCCGAGCGCCTCTCCGCGCCGCGGGCTGTGCTCCCGGGGGCCAGCGCTCCGGGTTGGAAAAGGGCCACGCGCTCCGGGTGGGAAACAAGAGCAGCAGCTGGGCTGCTCAGCTCTCCGGCGTTAAGGTGGCTCGGGCAGCCCCGACCGGGGCCTGTGCACGGAAGGCTAACGGGTGAGGTTTCTGGAAACGCCGCTGGTTTGCTCTGACAGCGACAAGCCGCCCGGATCGCAGGGGGAGCTGCGGGGGTGCAGCCGCCACCTGCTTCCACGCACGGCGCAGAGCACACGGGAAGGAAGCCCGGCTCCTCCGTGGCAGTGACAAAACTTCCACACGTGTTCTCAGACCACGCCTGGCCACTGGGCTCCGGGGCTGAGCAGCAGCCTATGAGCCAGGAGGTCACGGAAGGACTCCGGGGCAAGGCCCATGCCCAGGCCGTGGGCCCCATCACCGCTAGGGGGCGTGCAGGAGGCAGCTGACTGATGATGAGTGTCCCTCATCATTGATGTTTCTCTCTCTCCCTCTCCCTTCCTTTCTCTATGAAATCAATTTTAGAAAAGGAAAAGAGTTAAAATTAAATGTCAACCTTGCTCTCCTTTATTTACTTGTATAAGCACTTAATTATCTTTCTGGGTTCCTGTTACCTGCAGCTGAATATAATCCCAGCTGATGCAATAGCCATTGGGGTATTTAAAACTCACAGCTTTTCTCTCTTAAACATCATTTGTAGGATAGAAAGATTTAATGCCTTTAATCACCATGAACCACTGAACAGCTTTACGACAATTATATCATGGAACACTAGCAAGAACCCTTCAGTATAAAGTAATCGCCTGGGTCAGTGCGGCCACCACCATATGCCCTGTCCATTAAGTGCACATTAACATCACCATGACACTGCCGCTGGAACCCCACTGACCTAGCAGCAAACTCTGCGTGTGTTTACATGTCATTACGCTCCACGCTGCACGGTAAACGTCAGTTTCCTGTAAGGACCCTTGTTTCTGATGATGACACCACTCACACTCATAGAAAAGGCGACAATCAAACAGAAGCTTTAAAAAAGCATATTCATAATTAGGAAGTCCCTCCCACTCCACGGGTATAAAATACTCAGCTTTATGTTATTCTACATACACTAACGGTTTTATTTTTACATTTAAATTTTTAATTCATCTGAAGTTTTCTTGATAAAAGGAATACAGAAAGAATCCAACATATCTTTCCCCCAAATACTGGCTGGATGTTCCAGTGCCATTTTTAAAAAATATATTTTATTGATTTTTTTTTTACAGAGAGGAAGGGAGAGAGATAGAAAGTTAGAAACATCCATGAGAAAGAAACATCGATCATCTGCCTCCTTGACTGGAATAGAACCCGGGACCTTTCAATCCGCAGGCCGACGCTCTATCCACTGAGCAACACCGGTCAGGGAAAAGTGCCATTTATTGAAGACTCTCTCTGACCAACTGCCTATTTCTATGTAACAAATGAGCTCCGTGTTGGCTTCAAACCACAGTAAGCATTAGTCTCTGTGGATCAGGCCTTGGAGAGCAGCTCAGCTCTGGGTTCTGGCTTTGGGATCCTGGGGCGGCGGCCGGCAAGGTGCCTTACCCCCCTCTCTCCCACCCCCACCCCCACCCCCCGCCCAGTCACCTGAAGGCTGGACTGCGGGGGGGGGGGGGGGGGCCTCCCCAGGCGGCCCGCTCACAGGACTGAGGCGCGGGCGGGCGGGCGTGTGTGTGCCGGGCGGTGCGCTGGCTCCTCGGCAGCCTCCCTTTCTGCCGTTACCATCGCCATCCTCCTCTCTCCACTTCAGTCTCCGGGCGAGACTGATATCTTCCGAGGAAAGAATCCCCGTAATTGGGGTTTCACATTTAAGAATATGTGGGCATATAAAATAAAAACACAGATTTTCTTAATTTCCCTTTTCATTCCTCGTTTTTCATGTTTTGTTTCATCTCAGGCTACCCAAAGCCTTACTCACGAGACTGCAGGTTTTTCCTCCAAAACGGTAATACTTAAATTGATCCATTGCGCTGTTATTGTTTGCTAGTGCATATTTTTGTCTCTAATAACTTTCTTATCCTTTCCTCTCCATGATCCCTTTGTCCCGCCGTAACGCTTTGTCTCACGGTGATAATAGAACTCGCCGTGCGCTCCATTTGCCAATTTCTCTCCTTCAAGCCCGAGTTGCTTTATCTGAAATGTGGGTTTTATAACGGAAACACGTCGGACTGTTTGTGGCTGTGTGTTCGGTTGGTGGGTCTTCATTCTCTAACCGGAGTGGGACGTCTTCCTTCGGGGGCCCCTCCCCGGCCGGGGGAGGACTTGCCCGGAGCCAGAGCTGCCAGCCACCTCCCCGAGGACGTGGAGCCAAATGTGCCCCCTCCCCCAGGGCGGGCGCTGTCACCGCCCAGCCAGGGCCACGCAGAGCCCAGAGGCCTCCCCACGGACGGGCTACGGGGCCGCTGGGTGAGGGCGGCAACATGGACGCCCTCGTTCATCTGAAAACAGTCACTGGGTCTTTCATTTACGCCCGAACGGAATCTGCTTCCTGGGTCACAGACGCAGGCTCCTGACATTTCACAGACAAGATGCCCGCGAGAAACCCAGTTTGCGCTCTTTGTGGGCACCCTGCCCATCTCCTGGGCTTGCTTCATCCTTAGCATTCAGGAGGTACATCCTAATGCCTCGCCGGAGGAGCCTGCGTGGGAGCCTTCCTCACGCGGAGAGCGGCTCTCGGGGGCCCGCATGCTATTTACTCGCTCTCTCCTCGGGCGGAGACGTTCGGTCTCGATCCCCGCTTTCTGCTTCGTGCTGAAGACCTGTCATCTGTCCTCCACACCTCCTCCTCCTACCTGCGTGTCTCTGTCCTTCTCTGTCCCTCTTCATCCTGGAGAGTTCCCAGGCTTGCCATCATGTTAGTCCTCCTTGTATTTTTCTCTTTTGAGTGTCACGTCTTCTTTTGATTGCTGTAACGTGGATCTTAAAGCCCTGCAGCCTTTGTTTCCTCGTCGTCTTGTATGTCAACCGGCTTTGCTACCGCCCCCCGTCCCCCCCTCCGGCTCCTCTACCACAGGCTCCTGGCTTCCACTCCACAAGAGGCTGGGTTTTCTGTAAGACACCAGAGACCCACACTACATGTGCTGTACATGTGTGCTAAACGTGCACCTTCCATGTACCCATGTCCAGAGAGATGCACCTCATGGTCACAGCCATTCTCTCCTTTCCCCGGCCTTCCGGAATGTTCCCCAAGGCCCTGCCCCAGCCCACCAGTGCCTTCCTGTTCACGCCCATCCAGAAAGGACAACTCCCAGCGCGCACCAGCAGCAGGAGCTGGGGGAGGGGGAGGGAGATGGGATGAGGATGCCGCGCACTGCGGATGCATGTCAGTTAAAGGCAAGCTTTTACACAGAGCTGTCGGTGCCCACGTGTTTGTTCCATGTGTTTTGTGTGGTGCATATGACTGCTGCCCCCGCACGCCACGGGCTTCCGGAGCCGGGCGTGCAGGGCCGGGCCGGGCCGGGCCAGCTGCTTCTAGCCGGGCCTGCTTTCTGTGAGCCGCGTGCCGTGCAGGTTCGGAAGCAGAGCGTGTGCTGTTTAGTCAGAACGAGGATCCACCGGCTCCACCAGCCCCGCTGGCCTGCGCTCCCTCAGGCAGCCGCCCGCGCGTGTCCCCTGCGGGCGTCTGCACGGCCCGAGCCGCCGGCCACGTGGTCCCGGAAATGCCAGGCTGGAGTTCCCTTCCCCTAAGCAATTCCATTGCCGTCCCCCGTCTCTCTGAGAGGACACGCTGCTCACTGTTCTCAGGACGAGACGACCTGCCCACGGCATCCGAAGGCGAGCAGCAGGCACATGAGAGCAGCTGACAGAGCCTCCCGCCTCCCTCCCTACCTCCCTCCCTGCCTCCTTCCTTCCCTCCCTCCGGGGCTGGCATTTGGGCGGCCGTCTCCCCGTTGGCGCGCCCTTCGCCGAAGAAAAGAGCCATCTGCCTTCCTGTGTGGCTGGAAACGCCACTGCCTGACGGGCCCTGCCCGGGAGGCGCCGCTCTGGAACCCAGACCCAGGGAGCTGGCCGCTCTCTCCCATCCCAACGGGCGGCGTGCCTGGGGGGAGGGGCGGGAAGTGCGGGGAGAGAAACAGCGACGGTGCCCCATACTCACCCCGCCTGGGGATCACTCACCCCACCTGGGGATCACTCACCCCGCCTGGGGATCACTCACCCCGCCTGGGGATCGGGCCCACAGCCTTCCCCTCACCGGCACCGCGTGCCGCCCGCAGGGGAAGGGGCACCTCAGAGGCGGGGCTGGCACTCGAGCCCGGGGGCACCGCGCTGCCCGAGCGCCTTCCGGTGGCTGCCGCATGTCACACGGGGGAACAAGGAGGCGGTCTTCGTAAGTGAAAGGAAATGTGCACACATTCTGTGGGTTTCGATTTTCACTTATTAGGAAAAAAGGAACAACATCAAGTTTTTAAATTAATCCGCATAGTTGACTGCAACCGCTAATGTTTTATCCATTTACATTCTTCCAACCCGGCTCTTGGGTAGCAACGTAAATGGAAACGGGAATCTTTTGTTCTGCCTGTTAGATTGGCTCCTACGTGAGATGGGAGCGCAGTGAGCACTGGCCGCGGTTTCAGAAAGCTGCTCTGTGCCCCAATGCTCCCGTGCCCTTCGCTCGGGACCAGCAGCCCCCACCCTGCAGCGGTTGGCAAGCTTTTCCCGAGACGCCCGCGAGTAGGTAGTTCTGGTTCTGCAGGCCGGGTACTCTGCCGTTGTGGGTGAAAGCAGCATGGGCAGCGTGTAAACTATTACATAAGCAGACTCCTTTTCAGTAAAATTCCACGGGCATTATTAAACGGTTCAATGAAATACAAGAATTTGGAGAACACGATTTCACAGAATCACAGAGACTGCTCTACCTTCGTGCGTATGTACGAAATAAAGAAAACAGCGGCGATGTGTCTATTATTTAATAGCGATCAAATTGTATGCGTACCAGCTCGCTCTTACTCAGCTCCTGCTATCGACGTGTTAAGCTCTGTTCGAAGTGCTCTGCGTTGACTGCCTCATAAGGCCCAGAGGGTTGTAAACAGGCCGGTTCTGTTTGTTAGGGGCGATGCCGCGCACCTCAGGCTGCCTCTCACTCCTAGACACAGAGACAGAGCTCGGAGCGGAGATGGGTGTGGGGGGTTTAAGTTCAAATAGCAGCCTCTCACGTCTGGGAGCCGGCAGCCCATCACTCTGCCTCCTCACTGGCCACCCTCCAGCTCCGTCATCACCGCTGCTTCTTGTTTTCCCATTGGTTTTTTTAAATATATTTTATTGGGGTTGTTTACAGAGAGGAAGGGAGAGGGATAGAGTGTTAGAAACATCAATGAGAGAGAAACATCGATCAGCTGCCTCCTGCACTGGGGATGTGCCCGCAACCAAGGTACGTGCCCTTGACTAGAATTGAACCCGGGACCTTTCAGTGTGCAGGCCGATGCTCTGTCCACTGAGCTAAACCAGCTAGGGCCCACTGATTTTTTTTTTTTTTAATATTCATCTGAGGATATGTTTCGATTGGTTTTTGTAGAGACAGAGGAGGGGAAGAGAGAGAAACATCAATGCGAGGATGATCAGAGGTCAGCTGCCTCCTGTGTGCACCCTAACCTGGGGATCGAACCCGAAACAAAAAGGTGCCCAGGATGACCCACCAACTAACCAATGGAGCCCCGGCCAGGGCCAGACCAATTCTAATTCTCCAGTTACCAACCTCCTCTGCCCTGTCCTCGGCCTCCTCTGCCCTCCACTGACTGCTCGTGGCCAGTCCCACGGAAACCAGATGGAAGTGTGGTAGGAAGAAATACTGGATTTGCAATCCCTCTGACAAAATCTGAAAATGAATAAATGTTTCCCACCAAAGTGAGCTGGACAATAGGGTGTGTTTTTTAATGTTCACTTATACATGGCCGAACCAGAGGACAAATATATCTGACGTCCATTGCAGGTGCACAGAACGTGACGTCTTTCAGAAACGGAGAAGCTGGCCCTAGCCAGTGTGGCTCGGTGGTCGGCGTGTCATCGTGGACCCTGAGGAATGGCAGGTGGATTCCCGCTGAGGGCGCACGCCCAGGGTGCAGCTGGACCCCCTGGTTGGGGCACGTGGGGGAAAGCGAGCAATCCATGTCTCCCTCTCCCCTTCCCGTCGCTGGAACCCATTCACAGCATCGTAAGCAGCCTGAGGACGCCTCCCTCTCCTGTGACGCCCAGGAGGGAGCAGGCCTTAGATGCCTGACAACAGCATCTAGCCACACGTTTGCACATCTGTCTGCCTCAGATCCGCTTCACTCTGCACTGAGGGCAGCAACAATTCTGCAAACGTGCGGCAGGCGCGGGCCTCTTCAGATCACGTCCCCCGGCGGCGCCGAGGGCCTGACCGACGTGGCTCCCGCTGCGTAAAGGCCGTCGGCCAGGCCCCTCCTCCGGGGGCTTAGCCCGCTCCGGTTGTCCTAATTCTCTAAGAAAAGCACTTTCCTGTGTATTTATTTAGTGCCGCGATAATAGTTTATATAAAAAATACAATAAAAGCTAATCATCGTCATCATCCAAATAATAGGCTGGCTCCTTTGCAGCCAGGCCGTGCGCAGGTTTCCAGCTGCGGAGCCGGGCGAGCCCAGGCCGCGGACGTGGCCTCCAATCAGAGCGGTCCACCCGGGGTCCAACTGCCCGCGCCTCTCCCCTGGCCTGTTTGCAAACAAAACCTCACGTGAGCACAGCCCTGGCCATTCATGTCCACACTGCCCTCGGCCGTTCACATCCACTCTGCCCACAGCCGTTCACGTCCACACTGCCCATGGCCGTTCTACGTGACGGCAGCGAACTGAGCACGTAGCGAGCTGAGCACTATCTGTCCGGCAACGCGTAACGACCTTCCTTTGGGCCACTAAGGAAAAGGCTGCACCCCCTGAGCCACACAGGGGCCTGGGACACGCCTGTCGGGTAATTCCACATACACGGGGGCAGGGGGTGGATGCACTCCCACAAAGAGGATTAGCATATTGGGCAATTGTTTCACAAAGCACACGTTTAGGATGGACCCGTGGTCGGCAAACTGCGGCTCTTTGGCCCTTGAGTGTGTTTAGCAAAGGCCAGCGAAGGAGCACCCTAATTAAGTTAATAACAATGTACCTGCCTACATAGTTTAAGTTTAAAAAATGTGGCTCTCAAAAGAAATGTCAGTCGTTGTGCTGTTGATATTTGGCTCTGTGGACGAATGAGTTTGCCGACCGCCGGGACAGACCAAAAGCCAGAGGGGGCAGTCTGTGGTAAGTGTGAGGGAATGAACCAACCCGGGGCCGGAACAAGGCAGGGTGAGCGCAGCCCAAGGAAGGCGAGCGGCTGGAGACGCAGGCCCGCACCTCCTCCCTCACGGGGCGCCAGCAGAGAGAGCTCCGTCATAGGAGGCCACGACTATAAAGAAGACACACTTTTCAGAACTTACACATCCAAAGAAAAGGATAAGACAGACGGCAAACTGACATATAAGATTCACATTCGTCTTGCAAGGAGATAATCTTCCTTTTTCTTGGAAAAGTCAGACAAATACAAAAACCCTGATAGGCAAACAGGCAAAGACATAAACCAACAGCCGACAGGAGAGAAAGACCTTTAATGTTTTAGAAGATGCTCGCTGCACTCCTTAGGGAAATGTAAATACAGTCGCACTGAGACACGACTTCTCACCTATCTGGCTGAGAAAAAACCCTGAAAATTATAAACACTGTTCATAAAAACACAAAATAAAATCCTCGTACCAGGGAATCTTGTAGCATCTAATAAAATCCCACATGTAAAATTGCCCAGTACTTACGCAGCTGTAAAAAGGAGTGAGGGCCATCTCTAAACACTGTTACGAACTATCTCCAGGATGTAGTGTGGAATAAAAACTGCAAGGTGAAGGACAGAGAATATAGAATGTTGCCTTTAATATGAGAAAGAGAAAGAACAATAAACAGCCCTGACCAGTCTGGCTCAGTGGATATGGATATAAGTACACATACAGATATAGAAAGAGCAAATTAAATGGAGAATGTAAAGAAATAGAAATAAACTAACATTTGCATCAAATTGGTAAAATATCTACACTGATAAAATAACTGTTTAAAAGATTTTTAAACTCAGTACTCTGTACCAGTATATTCCTTCATAATATTTACTAAAAGGACTCCAACCTTAAGAAAAAGTCTTGAACTTTATGAGGTAGCTTTATCCTATCTAATAAAATAGTAATATGCAAATTAATCATCACTCAGCTACACCCACCAGCCAATCAGGAGCAAGTATGCAAATTAACCTAACAAAGATGGATGCAGCCACAGAGAGAGCAGGCGGGAGGCTTGGGTTTCTCCTGCAATGGAGGAAGCCAAGCTTTCCTCACACCCTGGCTGGCCCAGGCTTCCGCTTAAGGCTACAAAGTTTCAATTATAGAAGATAAATAAATCCAAACAGAAATGGCTGCCACCATGGAGCAAGCAGAAGACTTGTCTCCACTCCAGACTACAAAGTTTCAATTCTAGAAGATAAATAAATCCCAGATACTAGGGCCTCCACTTGGATTACTCAGGGTCATGGCCGGCCTGCAAACCACCACAGGCCCCTCGCCCAAGCTGCCCCACACCCCAAGAGAACCCCCACCCTGATCCAGGAACCCTTCAGGGCAAACCAGCTAGCCCCCACCCATGCACCAAGCCTCTATCCTATCTATCCAGCGCTGCCCTCCACTGCAGCTCTGCAGAGGGACTCCCGAGCCAGGAGCCAGGAGGCCCGGCCGCCCTCAAAGGCAGTCCCCCTGCTGGTTCTGCAGAAACATGCCGGGGGGGGGGGGGGGGGGGGGGAGATTAGGCCCGTCCCTGCTCTCGCACTGCCTCTCCGATGACGCTGCAGCTCAGCGGTGACAGCTTCCACCACGGGGCTGGGGCCTGCGCACGGGGGGAGGGGGGAGGGGGAGGGGGGAGGGGGAGGGGGGAGGGGGGGGGGACAGGAACCGGACGGCGGAAGGAAAGCTATTCCAGACAGAAAACTATCGGTAGCCCAGCCCACAGTAGTAATGTTTCAACTTCGCATTTTTACGAAAGTAAAACCTTCCTTTAACTTAAACCTTACACGTTATTTCTGTGCAGAAGGCAAATAACTAAACCGGAGAAGCAGGCCTGGCTGGAAAGGTGGGAGAACAACGTCTCACCACCCCGCCCCCCCCAACACACCCCGCCACGCCCATTCCTCACCCCAAGGCAATGCCTCGGGAGCCCCCCAGCTCCGGAGCTCCGGGAGCAGCCCAACCCGAAGGCTCTCGTTCAGAAAGTGGGGGCCGCCCCGGGGTTCAGGCCTGTGAGTGTGCCAAGCCCTCCGTAACCGCCATCACTCCGTCTTTACCTGCGATTGGAAGGAGCGGTTGGGAGTTAGACGTGTGACGCTTTACTAACCGCTCGCAGCCCCCGTGGCTCCGCCCGGCGCGTTCTTTACTGCAGCGGGCCAGCGCCTCCGGGACCTCAGAGGCCGGTCCTCGGGGGCGGCTGCCAATTGGTTTAATTTTCAGAATCAATACCAATGCCGCGGGCCGCTCCAGCCCTCGATCCTGCAGAGAGGCCTGCTGCATAGTAATTCCGACCACAGGTGCTGCCACTGTGAGGCCGCGCTCACGGAAAACTTTCTCTGTGAGTCATACCTTAGTGCCCGGTGCATCGGGAAAGGGCACTTCGGTGATTAGATTAGCTAATCGTCCCCAATGTCCTCTGTCATTACAATAGCCGGCTATTCAGACAAACTGCCAAGAGGTCGCCGCTCCGGGACCAGAAATAAAGGGGAGCCGCTCGCACACCCACCCTGAGCATCATTAACGGTTCAACATCTTATTACGCTACAGTCTTTGTGCCTCTAAATTATAGCTTTCCAAGGCAAATATAACTGAGAAATATATCCGTGCATGACTAAGACAGAGAGCATGCATGGGGAAAAAGATCCGGTTGATCACAATCCACAGCTCCCACGGAGAAGTGGTAGTTTATCTTCTTCAGAGAAGGCGCACGCCCACCACACCCCCTCCCGCCCACCACACCCCTCCCGCCCACCACACCCCCTCCCGCCCACCGCACCCCTCCCGTCCACCACCCCCCTCCCGTCCACCACCCCCCTCCCGTCCACCACCCCCTCCGTGTGCAGTTCCCTTCCTCTGGCCTCGGCCCAGCTCCGCGGGCCTGGGTGCCACTAGTGTGACAATCTGGTCATGTGTGTGTGTGTTCCTGTATCGTGCTCAGGACAGAGGAGGAGGGGAAGGAGAGAGGCGACAGAGGCGGACAGAGAGGGAAGAGGACAAAAGGGAAAAGCCTGATGAAAGGCGGGCACGAGGAAGCGACAGACACGGGAGAGAGATGCGCCCGGCGGGTTGGGCGGGCGGGGGCTCAGCAGCGGCCCGCACCGCAGACTCCGGGCAGACGGGGAACAGGCCCCGCACCGCAGAGACTCCGCTCCGTGCTGAGGGCGAGCGCGTGACTCCAGGGAAGGAGATGGCGGAGATACACAGAGGTTAATGTGGTCCAGCGGTCTTTCCTGTGAGCTCGGATTTCCACAGGAACGTGCCAAAGACAGAAAGCCGTGGCATGGACATGGAAGAATGGCACGAACCTCTACAGTGGGCGTCAGGAAGTCACCTCGGCATGGAGCGGTTTGGAGACAACACAGGGACCACCTCACGGCAGGCAGTTACAGGAGGTGTGCTGCGTCTACACCTCCTTTCCGGGCCGAAGAAAGCCATCTTCAGAAAACTAAACACTGGGCGTCCCTAACGCTCAAAGGCTGGCGAGGACAGTAAAGTAATGAAACTTAGATACGCGAAGGCAGTGGTCGGCAAACTCATCAGTCCACAGAGCAAATATCAACAGGACAACGATTGAAGTTTCTTTGGAGAGCCACATTTTTTACATTCAAACTTCTCCTAACGCCACTTCTTCAACACAGACTCACCCAGGCCGTGGGATTTTGTGGAAGAGCCACACTCAAGGGGCCAAAGAGCCACGTGTGGCTCCCGAGCACAGTTTGCTGACCACTGACCACTGCTCTAGAACCGCTCCCGGGTTGTGCCCTGCCCTCTTGACACGGGAAGGGAAGAAGAGAGAGGGCACGCAACAGCCGACTCGGTGGATCGAAAATGTGGGGAGACGGAGAATGGAGGGAACGGGTTCTGACATCGGGGTCAGAGCCTGTGGAACAGGTGCTGAGGGGGGCTGCCCGAATGGACCAGTGGGGACAGTGGCTGCTGGGAGGGGCGCCGGTGGAGGGAGGGCGGGGCTGAGGCCAGTGCGGGTGCCCGCGGAGAACGGGGGCCTGGAATCAGTGCATACGTGGAGAACGCTTTGTCCTCACCGGGGGTGTCCACGTTTCAAAAAGAACCCCAGTGTCTACGTGAATAACTCCTTATTTATATTCAACAGACTGTCAGTCTTCATTTCAGAGAATATTCACAATCAATCTTTAGACGCGAGATATTCTGAAATCTTCGGTACTTAATTTTTTAAAACCTTGCTACATATTTTAATAAAATACAGTAGCAATGGGATCATCCGCTAACAAGACTAAAAAAAGAGATTTGGTGAGATAGAGGCCATCCCAGGTTAATCACAGAGAATGAGAACATAAACTGGAACTTATTTATAATAATATAATTAGAGCCGAAACCGGTGTGGCTCAGTGGGTAGAGCGCCAGCCTCTGGACTGAAAGGTCCCAGGTTCGATTCCGGTCAAGGGCATGTACCTTGGTTGTGGGTACATCCCCAGTAGGGGGTGTGCAAGAGGCAGCTGATGGATGATTCTCTCTCATCGATGTTTCTAACTCTCTATCCTCTCCCTTCCTCTCTGTAAAAAAAATCAATAAAAATATATTTTTTAAAAAATAATAATATAATTAAAGCTTTCCAATAGAAAGTAAACCACTTTTACACACAGTTAAGTGCGATCTGATGGATTATTTTAAACAGCAAGAATTATTTAATGTAGTCAACTGAATGTAGCTTAAGTCCAGTAGTTTCCTTAATTTTGCTTCATTCTATTTCATTGAGATATATAAATATAAGATAACCAATAATATTTTACCCTTATCACTTCAGGATATATTTTTAATAAGGCCAAGGGTTAATGCCTTAGCTAGGAGGGCTAAACAGTCTATTCCACACTTTTAAAGTCAATATGAATTGCCAATGAAATATAATTAACTGTACATAATTTAATAAATGTGTGACATTGATATACATAAAACAATAATATTGATCACTTGAATTAATTCATTTTAGGAGCTGCTAAAGCAAAAAAAAAAAAAAAGTTCTTGCCAATGAAATGTAAAGGCTGTTATACTTTAACTTTTGTGATGTTGCTTTATCAACATTTTCTTCAGAAAATTGGTTTCTAGGACGATCAGTAGTACCAATAAAAAGTTATTTCAGAAACAATCTCCTCCTTACGTCTAACTGTCCAGACATGAACATGAGACCTGAAAGGAAGGCATGCTGTCCTGGTCTGCCCACAGCCCTCGCGGCCTCCTTTGCTTCTCGGTCTCGTACTACAGCTTGGACCCTGGTGAAACGGGCCGTGGGCTGAAATGCTGGCTCAGAACCAGAGCCACCGCAAGACGTCACCTGGGCGCGGGCACCCTCCCTGGCCGGGCCCCGCCCCCCGCGCACGGGATCATCACGAGGACCGCACAGGCACCTCTGACAGCATTCTGCGTGGACAGACACACAGGACGTGCACGACAGCCCCTCCCAGTCACCGTGCACGGAGTCCACCGTGAAGGGTCCCTCAGCCACCACGGCAAACACGTCCCTGTGACCCTGACCCCCGTGGGCTGTGTGTGTCAGTGTAGCTCAGCCGTGGGCAAACTATGGCCCGCGGGCCGATCCAGCCTGTTTGGCTGTTCCATCCGGGCCGCGGAGCCGAAAGAGCGGAGGGTTCTCTTGCTCTCCCCTCCGCTCCTTCACCAGCAGCCCAAGAGGAGAGTGCCAGCACGGTCAGGTTGCTTTTGTTCCGGCCCTCCGGTCCAGTGTAAGAACCCATTGTGGCCCTCGAGTCAAAAAGTTTGCCCACCCCTGGTCTAGCTACCGTGGTTTCCAGGCGTGCGGTGGTCATCTCGTCGTGTGCAGTGGGCCTCGGAGGGCTGGGCGGCCCCGCGGGGCGCTCAGAAGTGGACACGGCCCCCTCCTGGGTGAACCACAAAGGAAACCACATGCAGGACGAGACCACTAAGAGCCAGACATTACTTTGTTAACTTCACAAAGCGTGGAAGCAGAGAATACGGGCTGTTCTATTAGTTCCAGTAAGTAGTATCAATGTGACTTTCAATTAATTTGCCTTAATTTTGTTTAAGTGTGGTTATTTCAACAACTGGAAGTCATGTTCGGTACATTTTAACAATTTAAATGTGAACTGAGTTTATATCAACATTTGTTCTAAATGCCATCAATTTTCAAAATAACCCCAAAATGGAAGACTTTCATTAAAATACAGACGTAGCTAGCCAAGATTAAGTCACGCTTTAAGAAGACAAAGCAGGATACAGTCTAGTTGACGGTTCGTGTGGTTGTGGGACCATCACTGGCATCACCTGGACAGCCAGCCTCCGCTCAAAACAGGCAACAGCAGGTGCAAAGCAGTGAAACTGCCCCTAAGAAACCTGTCAGTCGGGATAATGTGGGAAATTAAACTAAAAACAAAACAGCCCTAGCCAGTTTGGCTCCATGGGTAGAGTGTCAGCCTATGGACCAACGGGCCCGGGTTCGATTCCTGTCGAGGGCACATGCCTCCTGGATTGCAGGCTCCTCCCTGGCCGGGGCCCGGGTTAGAGCAAGTGCAGGAGGCAACCAATCGATGTGTTTCTCTCACATTGACATTTATCCCTGTCTTTCCCTCTCTCTTCCACTCTCTCTAAAAATCAATGGAAAAATATCCTCTGATGAGGATTAAAAAACAAACTAAAACTAAAACAAGTAATAAGCCCCTGGGACATGGCCACCGGAAAAGAGCCCGGATCTGCCTGACCCTCCCGTCCTGCACCCACGGCCTCCAGAGCGTGCCTGCAGCCAGCATCTGGGGTCCAGTTTCTCCTCTCAGAGCGCAGGCCGTGTGAGAAGCTGGCGACGCCGCCGTCTTTCTGTGCTTCTCAAACCTCTGGGAAGAACAGGGAAGGGGGCGAGGCTTCTCCAGATCCCCCAAATCATTACTCATCTGGAAGCTTCTACTCTCTTTTCCTCCAAAAAGTGGAAGTGGGAGGGGTGGTGAAAGCCCAACCCTGAGCACTGAGGAGGCCCGCGGGCGCCTGGGTCCCGTTACTAACCGGGAAGCAGAGAGCATCCGCCCGCCTGAGCCTCCGTCCCCACGCCTCCGGCCACGGCCACACCGCCAGCCGGGCTCCGGGCTCCAGGGAAAGAGCGCGAGGCCCGGCCAGCGAGCCACAGCCGCACCCGTCCCGTCCCGTGTGCAGTGCGTCAGGCTGCCGGCCTGGCCCTGCCTCCGCCGCCAGCAGACGTGGCCTTGTCCCCGGCCAGTCCAGAGATTTACTCTCCTAATCCAACACAGATGAGCACTAGCCTCCAAGAAAAGGAGGATTTTAAAAAAAAAAAAATACTGGAGATCTCTGGGATATAAAAGTATTAAATGTTTGGAAACATTTAAGAAAAACCACACCCAAATGTTGACAATCTAGTTACTAGGTTCAGCAACACAGTAACCTTTTTTGGTGTTAAAAATGACAGTTTTGCCCTAACCAGTGTGGCTCAGTGGATAGAGCGTCAGCCTGAGGACTGAAAGGTCCCAGGTTCGATTCCGGGCAAGGGTATGTACCTTGGTTTCGGGCACATCCCCAGTAGTAGGGGTGCAGGAGGCAGCTAATGGATGTTTCTCTCTCATCGATGTTTCTAACTCTCTATCCCTCTCCCTTCCTCTCTGTAAAATATCAATAAGATATATATTAAAATAAATAAATAAAAATGATAGTTTTATTGTCCTTTCAATAGTGTCATAAAATTCATTAATCTGTAAAATATTTGGAAGCATATTTATTAATTTTCACACCTATGAGGGTTTTCCTATTATTTTTGATTGATTCTTTGCATAATCCCACTTCGTTTTGGAAACACGCTCTACATGATTTCAATCATTTGAAATTTGCTGAGACTTGTTTTAGAGTCCTCTACATAATCGATGTCAATGTTCCCTAGTGCTTGAGAAGAATGGGTGTGCAGAAAGTGTCTATGGCATGCTACGAGAGCCTACTAAGTCAAATTGCTATTTGTGTTCTTTAAATCGTCTATATCCCCCTGAATTTCCTGTCTGCCTCTTCTATCAATTACCCAAAAGGGTTTGTTAACGTTCCACAGATGGTGGATTTGGCTGTTTCCCTTCTGTTTCTGTGTATCTTTGCTCAGATAAATCACACCTATGTCGGTGGGAACCGAAGTTCTCACACCTAGTCACGTGAGCATTTCACCGCTGGTGCCAAGCTCTTCGTCTCTACTCGCGCCTTTCAGCGTAACGGCTATTTTGTCGAATAGCGACAGTGACACCACCTCCTTAGGATCAGAAATAACCTGAAATACAGTCCCCCATTGTTTTGCTTCCTGTATGCTTATGTTTGGATGTGCACCTTGTAAACCTGGTGTCTCGTTAGATGAGCTGTTTTTGTCTAATTTGACCACCTTTGTCTTTTAACTGAAACATCTAGCTTATTCACATTTATTGTAATCACTGACACAGGTTTATAACTGTGTTATTTCGCCCCGTTTCCTCAGCCTTTTCTCTATTTTTTCTCTTCACAGAAGACAACAGAGTTAAGGTGCATTTTCCCCCCTAACTTCTCCCCTTGTGTTCCTTTTGAGAAATGACAGTAGATTATTAGGTAAATAAAATGATCCATCAATTTTTATTCTTTTTATTTTATTCACTGGGATGAGGCGATGTTTAACTTTCCCAGTTAATAAATGCTTATGCTTTTATCTGATAGCAAAACACAGGACATAAAATCTTCATAAAATTTTGATACAACTACCATCTGGTCTTCACGAATAACCCATCAATCCGTGGGAGGACAAACCCACCCATTAAACATAACGGCACCAGATTCCCAGCGTGACTGCTGCTGAGGCAGTAACCACGCTGCTTTCAAATTCGTTTTAATCTTCCAATTTTAGCCAATGAAACGAAGGTATATTATCACAAAGTAGATACCTCCGTATCAGGTACTATTGATCCTTCCAGCAACCAGATGTCACTGGTTGTGTTTATTCTAGCATAATTCTCTCTTAATATCAAGCCCAAACTGAAGCCAGTTGAAGTCAAATATTTCAGACACAAACGTGATATTTTACTTTTCATGGGGTAAAACTGATCCTACTTGTCTCCCTGATTTCTTAAAGTTTCTAGTAAACTCCCACACGCATGCTCCCTCCTCAGGAGTGCGCAAGCAGATAGGAGGTTCAGCATAAGAAACAGCCAAAATGGCAGGACCGGCTTGGGGACGAGAGGAGCCAGGAGCCGGGGCATCCCGGGCAGAGCGGCCGGGCCATAAACCTACACGCAGTCCACGACATAAAACGAACGGCACGTTTTCAATCCTAGTAATTTACGAGAAAATAGGTGACCGCCCACAGGACTGAACACCGAACTCTCCGGTGACCGAAACCCGCCCCCGGTGAGCTCCACGGAGAACGTGGATGCGGATCCGACCCAGCGGAGGGTCCTGACCGGGCTCCTGTCGTCTCCACGGGGACGGCGAGAAGACGCGCTCCGCGAGCTAGAGCTCACGTGGGCACAGGCGCGCTCTCCGCCCGGTGCTGGGGGTTTGAGATCACTGTGGAATGGCCGCCCTTTCCTTCACGGCACGGCGCTCCCATTGTCCCTGTCGGTCCTGCTACCTGCTGGCTGGCGGTCTCTCCCGCTGTCCCTGTGGGTCCTGCTACCTGCTGGCTGGCGGTCCCTCACGCCTCTTCCCTTTGAGCCGCTGACTCACAACCGTCTGCCCTCCCAAGCCCAACTCACTGCCGTGGGGCTCCTCGCCCAGGCACCGCTGACAGCAGGACCTGCCGAGGCGAAGGCTGGGCTGTCTGCAAAGGTGGCCTTGGCGTGGAGGCGAAGGAGCCCACGGTGACCTCCCCCTGCTGTCTCCATCCACGGTGACCTCCCCCTGCTGTCTCCATCCACGGTGACCTCCCCCTGCTGTCTCCATCCACGGTGACCTCTCCCTGCTCTCTCCATCCACGGTGACTCCCCCTGCTCTCTCCATCCACGGTGACTCCCCCTGCTGTCTCCATCCACGGTGACCTCTCCCTGCTCTCTCCATCCACGGTGACTCCCCCTGCTGTCTCCATCCACGGTGACCTCCCCCTGCTGTCTCCATCCACGGTGACTCCCCCTGCTGTCTCCATCCACGGTGACTCCCCCTGCTGTCTCCATCCACGGTGACCTCCCCCTGCTGTCTCCATCCACGGTGACTCCCCCTGCTGTCTCCATCCACGGTGACCTCTCCCTGCTCTCTCCATCCACGGTGACTCCCCCTGCTGTCTCCATCCACGGTGACCTCCCCCTGCTGTCTCCATCCACGGTGACTCCCCCTGCTGTCTCCATCCACGGTGACCTCCCCCTGCTGTCTCCATCCACGGTGACTCCCCCTGCTGTCTCCATCCACGGTGACTCCCCCTGCTGTCTCCATCCACGGTGACCTCTCCCTGCTGTCTCCATCCACGGTGACCTCCCCCTGCTGTCTCCATCCACGGTGACTCCCCCTGCTGTCTCCATCCACGGTGACCTCTCCCTGCTGTCTCCATCCACGGTGACCTCCCCCTGCTGTCTCCATCCACGGTGACCTCCCTCAGCTGCTGCCGCATCACAGCCCACGGTGTCTGAAGAGAAACCCTCCGAACCCACCGCCACAGGCGGGCCTTAGGTGCCTGCCCTCTGCCAGGCCGCCCGCCCCATCCTCCCTCTCAGTCCTCCACCTGCCACCACATCCTGGCCCCCCCAGACCACTGCCCGGCGGCTCCGACCTGGGCACCTTGGCCAGTCTCGCTCCGGTCCCAGAGGGAAGACAGCTCCACCTGCCGGGCCCCGTTCTTCCCCCCGCCTCCCCGCCCCAGCCCCGCCCGCCCCAGCCTGGGCAGCCAGCCCCTTCCGGGTGCCTGACCCCAAGAGCCACTCCCCCCAGTGACAACGAGCTGGGACTGACGAGGGTGAGACGTGCTCCTGTCCCACCCCACAGCCCACCAGGCAGCCACAGCCCACCAGGCAGCCACAGCCACACCCACAGCCCACCAGGCAGCCACACCCACAGCCCACCAGGCAGCCACAGCCCACCAGGCAGCCACAGCCACAGCCCACCAGGCAGTCCCACACCCACAGCCCACCAGGCAGCCACAGCCACAGCCCACCAGGCAGCCACAGCCCACTAGGCAGCCACAGCCATAGCCCACCAGGCAGCCACAGCCCACTAGGCAGCCACAGCCACAGCCCACCAGGCAGCCACAGCCACAGCCCACCAGGCAGCCACATCCCACTAGGCAGCCACAGCCACAGCCCACCAGGCAGCCACAGCCACAGCCACAGCCCACCAGGCAGCCAGACAGCCACACCCACAGCCCACCAGGCAGTCCCACAGCCACAGCCCACCACGCAGCCACACCCACAGCCCACCAGGCAGCCACAGCCACAGCCCACCAGGCAGCCACACACCCACAGCCACAGCCCATTAGGCAGCCACACCCACAGCCCACCAGGCAGCCACAGCCACAGCCCACCAGGCAGCCACACCCACAGCCCACCAGGCAGCCACACCCACAGCCCACCAGGCAGCCACACCCACAGCCCACCAGGCAGCCACAGCCACAGCCCACCAGGCAGCCACAGCCACAGCCCACCAGGCAGCCACACCCACATGCAGGAGGATCGGAGACTCGGTAAGCGGTGATGGCAGGGCAGCTGAAAGCAATGGAAGGCTCAGGATGGAGACAGCAAAAGGGAGGGAAATACAAAGATGGGAGAGAAATTAAGAAAATGCCAAAAACTAAGGTTAGCCTTCAAGTTGCTGCTGCCTAGACCAGTGGTCGGCAAACTGCGGCTCTCGAGCCACATGCGGCTCTTTGGCACCTTGAGTGTGGCTCCTCCACAAAATGCCCCGTGCGGGCGCGCACGTACAGTGCGATGGAAAATTCGTGGCGCATGCACAGGCTTCGGTTTTCTGCCTGGGCGAGTCTATTTCGAAGAAGTGGCGTTAGAACACTCAAGGGGCCAAAGAGCCGCATGTGGCTCAGGAGCCGCAGTTTGCCGACCACTGGCCTAGGGGACAAAAAGGACGGGAAGGCCAGGCCAGCCACAAACTCTCGGGTGGCAGCATTCCGACCCAGCACAGGCCCAGCCACACGGGGCACAGGCGCAGCTGTCTTTTATTGTGTTCTGGGTGTAGTTAGTTCCCGACGGCTGTGCGGTGTTTCACTGCTTCCGCCCCTCAAACCCAGCTTCCGCGGTGAGCCCGCCCTCTGTGTCAGTGACAGGAACGCACAGGCCCCTCTCTGCCCAGCGCTGGCTCCTGTGTCCCAGGCAGGGCACTGGGCACCTTGTATCACTTCCTTCACTTGATCAGCTCCAAAAGCCATATCGATCGATACACAGGAAAGCTGAGCGACCGGAACGACAGGACGACCAGAACGTCCGAAACCACCCGTCTCTATGAGGCGCACTGCGGTGGCCAATCAGCCCCCCAACACCCGAATTGGGGGCGGGGCCTGCCGACTGCCCGAAGCCCCTCCCCCCGTGGCCTGGCCCCAGTGCGGGCAGACCAACCAGACTCCACCCGTGCACGAATCCATGCACCAGGCCTCTAGGGAGTAATAAAAACAGCAGCTCACAGGGACTGAGCTGTCCTTCATGAGTTAGGCACTAGTACTCCAGTTCACAGAGGGCCAAAGAGAGCTGAGTCAGAGAGATTAATCAACGAGCCCAAAGTCACACAGTTATCCGGTCTGAAGCCAGGGATTGAGTCAGCTGACTCAAAGCCGTTTCAAGGATAACATCTGCAGGATGTCCAGAGCTGAGCCTCGCACCCACGTCCGCGTTCACCCGGGGTTCTGGGCTGCCTCTGGTGTGAGCGTGAGCCCCGCTCCAGAGAAACCAGAGGCGCATCTCCCGAGCCCCAGGCGTGCGCGCTGAGTGAGGTCGGAGCCGCCTCCCTTCACGGGGACAGTCCGCGGCCTCCCTCACGGACACGGACGCTCGGTTAACCACCGGAGAAGCAGGTTCCCAGATCCCGCCCAACCTCCACCTGCTCCCACGGGCTCTCAGCGGCTTGCTCGGGGAAAGCATAGCTGGCCGGATACCAGGCCGCACTCTGATGCGTAAACTGCTCCCCAGGAATCAATCAGGCCCCGAAGAAGCTGGCTTAACTCTTCCAGCCACAGGGGCATCGTTCAGGGAACCGAGTTCTTAATGTGCTAAGATGGCGCCCCAGGGCCTCGGAAGCAGGAGGCTCTCCGAAGGCCTGGGGAGGAGACACCACACAGCCGTCAGACAGGGACTCAGCTCGGAGCACAAGCAGAAACCAGGCCACGGGGAGAGGCGTGCCAGCGGAGCGGCCCGGCGCTCCCACGCGTGGCAGAGCGAAACGGCAGGGCGGTGGAAGTATCTAGGTCTTCCGGAGAGAGAGCGCAGCACAGGCTTGGGCCCAATAGGAAGCCTGGGTGTAGGCCTCCCGGCACCATCCATCCGAGAGCCGGAGAGGGTGGTTCTGCGCCTGCTTCTTCGGGGGCCTTTGGCAAAGGCCGGGAGAGCAGGGGCTTCCGGAAGAGTCACGGGGCTTCCGACGGCGCCGAGGTCTCCGGCTCCGTCCCACGCCCCCACACGAGCCAGTGCTCGCCCACGCCCGCCTTCCCAGCCATCCTCCCCGTCACGGCCTCGTGGCGACAGCTCCTCAGGATTCAGGTCTCCAGCAGCCTGTGCTGACTGTATACACCACCCCCCCGGGGACCCTGCCAACACCGCTAATGCCAGATCAAACACGCGTCTCGGCCCACGCAGCTGTGCCCGCGCACCACGCAGCGCCCGAAGGGCTACACCGTGCGGGCGGGTAGGACAAAGCTGCTTCCGGAGGGGCCGGGAGGTGGGAGGACCGCCTCTGACCTGCGCACGGGGAGCGCTGTTCTCGGAGGCCGCGGCGTCCAGCAGGGCTCTGGGCCAGGCTCCGTCTGGAATATCGGGCACACAGCTGGACACAGAGGGCCGAACCCGGGCGAGGAGCCGCAGTGAGGAGACACCAGTCTCCTGAGGAGCAGCGAGTGAAGGGTTAACTGCAGACTTTGGATCTGAAGTAAAACTTTCTCCCATTTCTTTTGTAAAAATAAAAAGAACAAAGATTTTTCTCAGCTTCACTGCTAATTTCTGTTCATATGTGGTCTCACCAGCTTTCTTTAAAAAAAAAAAAAATCTTCACCTGAGGATATTTTTCCATTGAGTTCTAGAGAGTGAAAGGCAGAGAGGAGAGGGAGTGAGAGAAGGAAATAGGGAGAGTGTGAGGAAGGGAGGGAAGAAGAGAGGGAGGGAGGGAGGGAGGAAGGGAGGAAGGGAGGGTAGGAAACATTGACCAGATAGCAACACATCAAATGGCTGCCTCCCGCACACACCCCTTTGGGGGCTGGGGAACCTGCAACAGAGGTATGTGCCTTTGTCTAGGAATCAAACCATGACCCTTCGGTAGGCAGGCTGATGTGCTAACCACTGAGAAACTGGCCAGGGCCTCACTGGCTTTCTTCTTTCTGATCCTGATGTTCTTATCAATGTTCTTCTTTAACAATTTTTCAACCTCTAAACTACACTAATAAAAGAGAACTATGCAAATTGACCATGCCTCTGAGACACCCACCAGCCAATCAGGAGTGAATATGTAAATTAACCCAATAAATGTGGCAGATTAATTTGCATATGCAGGCGCAGAGCAGGATGCCTGCTGAGGGGGAGGTCAGGGGGAGGAGGAAGCTACAGGAGCAGAGCTCTGGCTTGAGCAAAGACAGAAGGTAGCAGCCAGAGCAAAGGCCTGGGTCCCAGGTGCCAGAGGAAAACCGGTGCCGGCAGCCAGGGGAAGGAAGGCCTATTCTTGCACGAATCTTTGTGCAACGGGCCTCTAGTGCCTAATAAAGATATAACTATATTAAAAAGCTATAGTAATTACAACAGTATGGTTTGGTATGGAAACAGACACACAGATCAATGGAACAGAACAGAGAGCCCAGAAATAAACCTACACATATATGATTGATTAATGTGCAACAAAGGAGCCAAGAACATAAAAGGACAGTCTCTTCACTAAGTGGTGTTGGAAAAATTGACAGCCGCAAGCAAAAGAATGATGCTGGACCCCTCTCCTACCCCACACACAGAAGCCAACTCAGCATGAGTGCAAGGCCTGGAACACGAGAACGCGAACCATAAATCTCCCACAAGAAAGCTGCCTGACATGCTCAGTGATGACTTTTTGAATTTGACACCAAAGGCAACAAAAGCAAAAATAAACAAGTGGGACCATATCCAACTGCAAAGGCTTCTGCACAACCAAGAAAACCATCAACAAAACGAAAAGAGCCCGTGGAATAGAGACGATATTAGCAAATCATATATTTGATAAGGGGGTAATACCCAAACTATATAAAAACTCATACAACTCAATGGCCAAAAGGAAACACAAACGATCCAATTAAAAAACAGGCAAAAGTCTCGAACAGACACTTTGCCAAAGAAGACAGACAGATGGCCAACGGGAACAGGAAAAGATGCTCGGCGTCACTAATCAGCAGGGAGGTGCAGACAAAGCCACGATGAGACGTCACCTCACACTGTCAGAATGGCCATCACCAAACACACAAGCAAGAACAAGCGTTGGCAGGAACACGGGAAAAGGGGAAGCCTGGTGCACTGCTGGTGGCAACGAAAGCTGGCGTGGGCGCTATGGAAAACAGTATGGAGGATCCTGAAGAAAGAGAAAATAGAATTATCATGGAATCCCGCAGAAACAGAAACAGACTCCAGAAGGCATCCCGCACCCACACGCACTGCGGCACTGCTTCCCACGGCCACGGCATGGGGGCAGCCCGCTGGGCTCCGGTGGCTGGGTGAGACGGTGCGTGTGCACAATGGAATACGATTCGGACGTCAGAAAGGAAATCCTGCCATTTGCAACGTGCATGGATCCGGAAGGCTTAATGAAAAGTGAAACGAGGCAGAGACAGGCAGACACCGCGCCATCTCACTTCCGGGGGACCTAAAAGCAAAGGGAACTGAGCCGCGCCCTCCGGACAGACTGGCGGCTGCCAGAGCGGGAGGAGAGTGGGCACAAGTGAGTGGATGTGGCCGAAAGGTTCGGTCCTTCAGTTTTAAGGCAAAGATTCAAGCCCTGAGGGCTGTCGTTGGTAACGCTGCACCACACATCTACAAGCGGCTCAGAGCATATCTTAAAGGCTCTCCGCACAAGGAAGAAGCGGTCACTATGTGTGACCGTGAATGTTAACTAGACCTAATGCGATCATCATCTTGCAATCTAGACATACACTGAAATCAAGTTGTATGCCTGATACCGAAGTAATGTTACACGTCAATTCTATCCCCGAAAACTCCCAATGGTCCAAGCACCATCGCTGGGACCAAATCCGGGCTCCACAGCTGGCGGCGGTGACCTGGGCGGACCACCGCGCACGTCCTCAGCCGCCTCGCGTTCCTGCCGCCTGGGCAAACAGGACGGCGCAGGGACAGCGTCTGGCACAGCGTCCCACAACTGTGGGCTCGACGGGTTACTGCTCACGGGCAGCAGGGAGCACAGCGCACCGGAGAGCTTCCTCTGGCTTCCCAGAACGGGGGCACCGCTGGCTGCCGGTGGCGGTGTGGCAGGAAGAGGACAGAATAAGGCAGAGCCTACGAAGATGGCTAAAGCCGGAGGAACGGCCGTGGTGGAGGCTCTCTGGGGTCCGCTAGCTCACACGATGCCTCCGAAGGAACTGGAGAGCTGCCCCCAGCAGCCCCGGAGCCCACACAGTGGGCAGACTGGGGGGACTCGCCCCCTCGCTGGCACCACACGTAGGTCAGGACCAGCTGCACTGTGAGCAGCCGCACTGCACGCTGAAGAGTCTGAAAGTCGTTCCAAAGACAACAGAAACCCCCGGGAAGGTTTCAAGAAGAATACGCGGTATTCAAAGTAGCAGTTCAGGAAAATTGAGGCTCTAAATCTTAAAAATCAGACCCAAACTACATCCAGTTTACGCAGGAGTGCCAACACCAGAAACGTCTCACAATGGGGTTGTTCTGAAAGAAATGTTCTAGTTGTTATGCTTAACGGAGAGAAAGCTCGAATTGGATGCTATAAACATGTGATGACAGTGTGATTCCGACGCGCCGAGAGTGGCCGAGCCCTGTCACAGCGGGCCTCCCAGCGGAGATCAGAGGCCGCCGCCAGCAGCCACGTGATGCGGGAACTTCTCCTAAGCTGCGGCACAAGGTCATGTGCGGCCGCGGAGGGCGCCCAGGGAGCCCGGGGCGGAGGGTGAAAAGGACAGGCGTGACCGGGTCAGCGCGTCCTGCTGGCGGGCTTCAAGGAGCCGCCCAGGAACCCGGGTCTGTCAACAAGCCGCAGGTCCTGAGGAGTGAGATCACCACGCTCCTATCGGCAGGTCGGGAAGAACTTTCTAGAAAAGCAAAAGCTCGTGCTGTGGGACGGTGTTTAACGCTTGGCAATTAAAAGGATGGCTTTGCAAGTCGCGCTCCTGGTCATTAAAATATACTCAGTACGTTTGATCACTAAATACGGCTGTCATTTCTTCAGGAAAGCCCGATCTCATAAAGAAAAGAAAAAAAGGCAGCTCTTTTAGTTTGTTTACATGATATACTTATGTGGAATTAAAGGTTAGCTCAGTCTTTGCTGGTTCTCATTTGTTTGTTAGCACACGACTGTCCCAGGATCTTCTCTCAGTGTGTTCTTCTGAAGGTGAGATAATTAAATGGTGGGAATATTATGAACTGGAAATGAATGGTCCGAGAAAATGAATCATTCTCAGCATAAACGTTCCACTCCCCAGCCAGCACCTCCGGTGGAGAGCAAAGGCCTCAGCACCCAGCGCGGCTCCCAGCGACGCCCGTCCACGCACCCAGGGCCGTTGTGAACAGACGACGTCCCGAGAAGCCCCAACACGCAGAACTCCCCAGCGCCCACACACACTGAACGCTCTTCAATGTGTCTGTCTTCACCTGCAGTAAAGCACGCCGTCACCACCGGAGACGGCCCCCGGGCACCTGTGCAGTCGCTCCCCGGGCGTGGCACCCAGGAGGAAGGCGGCTCTGGGTTCCTGTGGAGGGGACGGGCGGCCGCGGCAATCAGGCCACAGGCTGGAAAGGCTCCCACTCGGTTTTCTGAATTCAAGGCGGGTGGGTGTGTATGTGCGCGTACAGAACTGTACGACCACGCACACCTCTGTGACACCGTGCACAGGTCAAATGGCACAGCGGGAGGGCTCCGGGTGTTTTCAGCACGCCCTCTGTTCAGTCCGGCAACGACAAGCGAAGACAATACCCGTCCGTTCTGAGATCATAGTGTCGTTTTAACATTGGTTGCAAATTTGGGGGGTCTTTTTTTTTCTTTCTATTTATGATAAACATGAGAGCAGCTGTCACATATTTATTCAGCTTGGCAATAAACTTCCTACAATTCCTGTGAGCTTCTATGTATGTCAATATAGCCAAAGCACATCTTGAAATTGCAAGAGAAACTATTCTTAAAAGCTATTAACAACTGCCGCTACTTAAGTAAATCAGAATTTTCTCATTTCACGCTGCTAAAATAAAACAAAATAAAATTGGATCCTGAACACAATATGATCTCATGCATTACCCATAAATCCTCGATTCCTTTTTTTTCTTTTTTCACATTAAAAACGAACCGCCAAACATCATGTGCCCTGGGATTCTCCCACGCCAGCTGGGGAGGAGACACGGGCGTCCTCCCTGCTCCGGCTCCCGTCCCGTTTGAGGGGCGAGCGGAGTCCTCTGCCCCTGTGGGTACCGCCAACAGCGGGGGACCCAGCCAAGACGACGAGACCCTGGCTGTTCCTGGCACATCTCCTGCAGCTGAGACCGCACGTGGGGAGCCGTGCCGGGCTGGCGTTAACGAGGGGGCTGCAGAAGAGGTCTAATTGGCACGGAAGGGTACTGTGAATATGCCAGGCGGATAATGAGGTGAGCACCAGCTTTGTCCAGTGTAATTGCTTGTCTTTACCCAGTGCTTCTCCTGCACCGGCCTGTCTATGCAGGACCTCTGTCTTACAGCCTCGCTTTATCCAGAGGAAACGGAGGGACAGTGAGGCCAGGATCACCTGCTTAACTGAGCACAGGCAGGCCGGGATCACCCCTTAACTGAGCACAGCCAGGCCGGGATCACCCCTTAACTGAGCACAGCCAGGCCGGGATCACCCCTTCACTGAGCACAGCCAGGCCGGGATCACCCCTTAACTGAGGCACAGCCAGGCCGGGATCACCCCCTTAACTGAGCACAGCCAGGCCGGGATCACCCCTTAACTGAGGCACAGCCAGGCCGGGATCACCCCTTAACTGAGCACAGCCAGGCCGGATCACCCCCTTAACTGAGCACAGCCAGGCCGGGATCACCCCTTAACTGAGTACAGCCAGGCCTAGATCACCCCTTAACTGAGGACAGCCAGGCCGGGATCACCCCTTAACTGAGGCACAGCCAGGCCGGGATCACCCCCTTAACTGAGCACAGCCAGACCGGGATCACCCCTTAACTGAGGACAGCCAGGCCGGGATCACCCCTTAACTGAGGACAGCCAGGCCGGGATCACCCCTTCACTGAGCACAGCCAGGCCGGGATCACCCCTTAACTGAGGACAGCCAGGCTGGGATCACCCCTTCACTGAGCACAGCTAGGCCAGGATCACCCCTTAACTGAGCACAGCCAGGCTGGGATCACCCCTTAACTGAGCACAGCCAGGCTGGGATCACCCCTTAACTGAGCACAGCCAGGCCGGATCACCCCTTAACTGAGCACAGCCAGGCCGGGATCACCCCTTAACTGAGTACAGCCAGGCCGGATCACCCCTTAACTGAGCACAGCCAGGCCGGATCACCTATGGTACCAGTGGTGAGACTGGGCTGTGAGCGCCACGCGGGCCGGCTCCGGAGCCCCTGCTCCCGGCGCCTGCCCTGCGCTGCCCTTTGTACACGCCGTGAGCACACGTGGGGAGCTTCTCTGACACAGGGTCGTTCACACACGTGAACAGTCTGGAATGCAACACACCGAGATATTGACAGCAGCTGTCTCCTGGCAGAAATATGGGTATTTTCTCTTCTTGTACTTTTCTCTCTATTTTGTGATTTCCTATAATGGGCTTAGATTGCTTTTGAAACGAGAAATAATATAAAATCCAGAAAAGTATAATAGATTTAAAAGGTAACGGGCATGTCATATTAAGTCAGAAATGGGTAAGAAATTACTCAGTTTTATAATCTACACAGCGAATACGGTTGAGGGAACAGACCAGCCTGCTTCTCTCTGTTATAGAAATTTTTTTCTTTCTTCCTGAGTGTTCTGAGTTTCAGGCAACAAGCATTTGTAACTTAAAAAAAAAAATTATGAAAGCACTTATTTGCCATAATGTGGCGGAACGAGAGGGCTTTTGGAGGAACAGGGAAGGGAAGCCGAGAGCGTGCTAATGGGGACCTGAGAACGGTGCTTTTCCGTCCGAGGGAACTTAATGGCTGTTGTGGACCTTGTTTTGTTCCTCTGCTGGAAGAGCATGCTGCATCTGCAAGCGCAGGTCCATTCGGAGGCCAAAGCCGCTGCCCGCAGGCGGGCTGGCAAACACATTCCCAACGAGGGCTGCTTCGCCCTGCTCTACGATTCCGGTGTCAAACTCTCCCAACGTTGAAATAATTCTGCTCCCTCTGGCATTACACACGCAAAATCGGAAGCACGGAGCCAGTTGTCATTGAAAATGAGGAGTGTTTGGTTTTGTTTTTTATTTAAATGCTTTGTATAGATTACAAATTTATGGAAAATGCATTAAGTTTACGTAAGTTAGGAGAGTGTTAGGTATGAAAGCTGTGGAGTAGTCGGCAGCACCTGGAGTGACTCCTGGCTTGTGAGCACGGCCCGGGGACACAGCGGCCCCGCTGGCCTTTTCTCTGCGGGCCATCTCCTGTTCTCATGGAACTGGGAGCCCCTGCGGCCCCGAGCTGCTCTGGTTCTCGCCTGTCCTGAAGTTCGAACGTTCAGCTTTTCCTCTATTTGCTTTTCAGCATAGCCCCCTTTTGCTTCAGTTAGCCCGAGTTGCTTTTTTAATATCCATAATAAAAGCGTAATATGCTAATTAGACCAGACAGCCAACGACCTCTGGGCATCCTTCCGGACAAAGCCATGGCGACGGGGGCTGAGGCAGAGCTGGTTAGGGGCAATCAGGCAGCTAGGCAGAGTGGTTAGTGGAGATCAGGCAGGCAGGCAGAGTGGTTAGAGGCAATCAGGAAGGCAGGTGAGCGGTTGGGGGCAATCAGGCAAGCAGGCAGAGGCAGTTAGGGGAGATCAGGCAGACAGGTGAGTGGTTAGGGGTGATGAGGCAGGCAGGCAGGTGAGTGGTTAGGAGCCAGTGGTCATGGATTGCAAGAGGGATGTTGATGTCCAACTGCCAGTTTAGGCCCGATCCCACTACGCCCACAGTTGGACATCCCCCAGCAGTCCCAGATTGTGAGAGGGTACAGGGCGGGCTAAGGGACCCCCCCACCCTGCATGATTTCATGCACCAGGCCTCTGGGGTGTGTGTGTGTGTGTGTGTGTGTGTGTGTGTGTGTATAATATTTTTAATTGATTTCAGAGAAGGAAAGGCAGAGAGAGACAGAAACATCAATGATGTGAGAGAATCATTGATCAGCTAGCTCCAGCACACCCCGCCCCCTACAGTCATCGAACCCACAACCCGGTCATGTGCCCTGACCAGGAATCGAACCCTCACCTCCTGGTTCATAGGCCACTGAGCCACACAGGCTGGGCCCGAGTTGCTTTTCTTTGAGCAAATGGTATTCAACCTTTATGTAATGGGGAGGGGGGGGGGTGCTTAATAAGCATTGGCAATCATTTTGAATCACATTATAAATATAAAACCATGGAAGTTCTAAAAGTCAGTATTTTAAGGCAAATAAAGGAACAATATTGATTCTGGGTGAGCAGGTGAAGTTGGTCTGTGTGTGTTCTGATGTTGCTGCCATCTTTCCGTCTGGGGAGGGAGGCTTTTTTCCCCTGGCCTTCCCGGTCCTCCCGGTCCTCAGCTCGCCTTCGCTG
Source organism: Vespertilio murinus (assembly GCA_963924515.1). NCBI lineage: Eukaryota > Metazoa > Chordata > Mammalia > Chiroptera > Vespertilionidae > Vespertilio > Vespertilio murinus. The sequence goes on along the minus strand of OZ004708.1, from coordinate 1,227,028 downwards.
TGCCGTGTTCCCTCGGCCGCCAGCGGGGGCTTCCTCTGCCCACCCCTCCCTTGCTCTCCTCTTGGAGGGGCTGCGTTTCTTCCAAAGCTCACAAGGTCCGACCTGCAGCCTCTCCTCTCGTTTTCACAGGGATTGTTTACGTTCTGTGTGGGAAGCGTGTTTGCCCATGGTCACGTGTGAGAAGTGTTACACACGAAAACACACCTGATTAAAACGGGCATGCCTCTCTTCCTCAGCCTCTTTGTGCAGCTTTGGTGAGTGAGGAGGAGGAAGGTGTTGTTTTATGACAGAATTCTAGTCTTCACACTCACATTGTATTTATTGACTATGTAGTGCTCTTCCTTAGGAACAAGTACACGGGTTGGGTTAAAAAAAAAATTGTACCAAACGGAAGGAAAAGGCCCTCCTTTTCTGACCCTCAGCCCCCTGGTCCCTCTGATTGAGGCCACCGCTGTTCCCAGTTTCTTAAGTATTCTTCCAGGGATATTTTACGTATAATACAACCACATAGATCCCCGTCCCCGCCCTTTGCTTCTGTACAAATGGCAACACATAGCACCTTGGGGACTGGCCTCAGTGCACTTGTACTTTTTTCACTGAACATGTATCTTAGAAATCATTTCATATTAGTGGGGGGGTGTAATTTTTATTTTTTAAAAAGCTTTGGGTAATTTATTTAGTTATTAAAGAATTTCCTTTTTTAAATATAATTTGATTTTTTTTTTTTAGAGAGGAAGGGAGAGGGATAGTTAGAAACATCGACGAGAGAGAAACATCGATCAGCTGCCTCCTGCACATCCCCCCACTGGGGATGTGCCCGCAACCAAGGCACATGCCCTTGACTAGGATTGAACCCGGGATCTTTCAGTCCGAAGGCTGATGCTCTATCCACTGAGCCACACCGGTTAGGGCTATATGTATAACTTTTATTTTTTATTTTTTTTAATATATTTTATTGATATTTTACAGAGAGGAAGGGAGAGAGATAGAGAGCTAGAAACGTCGATGAGAGAAACATCGACCAGCTGCCTCCTGCACACCTCCCACCAGGGACGTGCCCGCAACCAATGTACATGCCTTGACTGGAATCGAACCCGGGACCCCTCAGTCCTCAGACCGACACTCTACCACTGAGCCAAACCAGTTTCGGCTATATGTATAACTTTTAAATACAGACACAGAAAATGCTTTTAAGCCATTGGCTATAGTGTATCGGCCTTATTACATGATGGTGTCACAAATCATAGAGCTGGGTTCAAATCCCTGCTCTGCCCCTGCTGAGCTGCGTGACCTCGGACCAGTTACAGAACCTGTGGTCCAGTTGCTCACTTATAAGATGAAAAGTGAGTATGTCTTCACAAGGTTTTCGGGAGGATTTTAGGGGAGATGATGCACATGGAGCCTTTGACACACACAGGTCTTCATAAATCATTGCTGTAACTGCCCTCCTTAAAGTATCAGACCAAATGAACGCCTCCTGTGTTTCTCTTTCTCAGCTGAGACAGAATACCCAGAGGCATCACCTGTTCCTGACCTTTTCCTTTGGCTGTGCTTTTCCTCTGACCCACTGTGTGTGTTCTCTCCCTCCTCGGCCCCCACCCTCGCCCCGACAGGTGCTGATGTCACGTATGTCTCCTCCTCCTCCGGGTTTGATGGCTTGCTGATGACCTTCCTGCCCTAACGTATCTTCCCTGCCATTGCATCAGCTGCGATGGAGTACAAAACCTCCAGAGAGAAGGGATGATTCTGGTGGTGATACTCCAGTGCATTAATATTGGCAATCAACTTTATTCCAGTCACTCGACAGATGGCTTCTGTGACTGGGGCTTCAGCGGGGATAGAACTGAGCTTGGGGATGGACGGCAACTGGCAGAGCAGAAAATGCGAGCCGGAGAGCCTCGGAAGCACGTGGACATCGCGGGCCTGAGGGTGAGGCGTGGGTGAGGCGTGGGGGCGCGGGAAGGGTTCAATAACTCACTGGTCAGTGGAAATGTGGCCGACGGGGAAGCGGTGAGTTGACAGAAGTTGCGCCGGTGAGTCTAAGGTGCTATTTACAATCCCAGTATCCCATCTATAGCCACCGGCTGTGGCCTAAGCAAGCGGGCTTACGTTTTAGAACAGGTGTGGGCAAACTTTTTGACTCGAGGGCCACAATGGGTTCTTAAACTGGACCGGAGGGCCGAAACAAAAGCAACCTGACCATGCTGGCACTCTCATCTTGGGCTGCTGGTGAAGGAGCGGAGGGGAGAGCAAGAGAACCCTCCGCTCTTTCGGCTCCGCGGGCCGGATAGAACAGCCTAACGGGCCAGATCCGGCCCGAGGGCTGTAGTTTGCCCACGGCTGTTTTAGAACCTCCTTCTACCCCCTCTGCCGGAGCGTTCTTCCGGCTGTGGGCCTGCTGGATTCTCATCTCAGATGACACCGGTATGTGCTGCTGGACCATCTTCATGTTTCTGTCCCTCTGGGGTTTTCTCACATGCTCCGTGATGAGGACGATGGTCACCCCCTCTTGGGGCGTCTGGTGACGGCCTGGGCTCTTCACTGCCAACTCGAATAGCCTTCGGCCTTAGGACTGCCGTCACTGAGGGACACGCTCGGAAACGGAGGATCTGAATCCATCTGAATGTCTCCTCAAGAATGCCACTCTTTTTTTTTTTTTTAAATATATTTTATTGATATTTTACAGAGAGGAAGGGAGAGAGCTAGAGAGCTAGAAACGTCGATGAGAGAGAAACATCGACCAGCTGCCTCCTGCACACCCCCTACCGGGGATGTGCCCGCAACCAAGGTACATGCCCTTGACCGGAATCGAACCCGGGACCTTTCAGTCCGCAGACCAACGCTCTACCACTGAGCCAAACCGGTTTCGGCGGGAATGTCACTCTTGTTACTACTTCTTCAACGTTAAAAATCTGATTTCCGCTTTCATTTGCCTAAACGTAACCCATTCTTAACATTCTTTTTTTCCTCCATTTACTCTTCTGGAAATTTCAACGTTTAAAGAGATGATGACGGCTCAGCCGTGTACCCATGCTTTCTGAGAAAGGAGGCAGTGAATGTCAGTGTTCCCAGAACCGCCCAGAGGTGGGGGGGGGGGGGCAGGACCCCGATTCTCCTCCCCTTTGAAGCAGGGCCTCTGGGCTCCTCTCCCTTCTGCCCTGGTGTGCCTTTAAGAAGCTTCAGATGCTGCTGCACACATCCACCCTGTCTCCCACCCCCGTACTGGCACACACACTGCAAGACAGACGTTCCAGAGGCCGGATTCTAACTTCCAAACATCTTTGCCCTCCTTTGCAAAGAAATAGCTTTCTTCTATTGTTTTTTTTCCTATTTTTTTGTTCTTATTTTACATATACCTTGAACTCTATGGAGAAAGATAAAGTTGTGGTTTTTTTTAAGTATATTTTTATATTATACAGAATAAGAATTCATGTTCCGCTGAAACCGGTTTGGCTCAGTGCATAGAGTGTCGGCCTGCAGACTGAGAAAGGTCTCAGGTTCGATTCCAGCCAAGGGCATGTACCTTGGTTGAGGGCACGTCCCCAGTGGGAGGTGTACAGGAGGCAGGTGATCGATGTTTCTCTCTCTATCCCTCTACCTTCCTCTCTGTAATAAATCAATAAATAATATTTTTTTAAAAAGAATTCATTTTCCTGTAAATTGCTGCTTAGTATTCAGAAATTGAGTATTTCAGTGTCAGAGTTCCTTCTATTAAAAAAAATGGCCTTTTTGAATATTGATTGATTTTTCTCTTGGTTGGTATATGGAAACCCTAAAGACAGAGGAAAAATTTTGACTAATTTTTGTTATTTACAAATCAGTAATCAAACCAAATCTGTGGTGCCAGTTCCTGGACTTTGCAGGTTTTTCTCAAATATCTTATGTTTTAAGCACATTAATGACAACCATCCCAGAATAAGTCCTGCTTCTGAGACACGGCATCTGTTAACTACTCTTCTTTGTTAAGAAAGGAAATAAGGTTGTTTTTTCACTGGTTATAGAATAAGACAAAACTTTACATATCATTTTAAAATTGAACCAAACTGTTAAAAACAATGATTTTGATAGATCTCGGGGGTTAGAGAAATGAGTCCTTTGGTGCTGTCAGGAAAAGTGTAGCTTAAAGCTTTCAGCTGATGCCGAGCAGCCTTCCTTCCGGCCTGTCCCCAATAAGAACTGAACGCGGCCTGCAGACTCTGCCGGGGCACCCCGAAGTCCGCGGAGTCCCTGTACCTCCCTTCTGAAATGAACTCCTGCTCATACGATAGGATTCCGGATGTCGTGCTGTCCCACGGCTTTTAAGATGTTTCAGGGAATAGCAACTGGAGGCTCTGGAAATGAAAACTATTATGTGTATTTACTGTATGTGAAAAGAAAATCTCTTTTTTGACTTTCAAAAATCTTTTTTAATCCAGAGGCAGGATGATACTGTGCGATTTCTTTCACAGACTGCCAGAAGCCTCAATGCCAAAGTGAAATGATTCAGAGAGTCACCTCTGATTTTTCAGGTCGTTTGGGTTGAGTTGATCTCTTCAGAGCACATGAGGGCCCGGAAGGCCAGGTACCGATGCGGTGTTGGATGGTCAGCCTGTGAACATCGGCCCTTGGCCTGTCCTGGGCCCCCGACTCCGTGCTCAGCTCAGGAACGTGGTCAGGTGCCCGTGGATCAGAACCTGTCATACTTCTGTGAAAATAACTCATGGCATTAACTTGGTTGGTTCTGAAATCAGTATAATAATCAACTTACGTGAATGACAAGCCATATTTCTTTTTTTTTTGGGGGGGGGGGGTAAATAAGATATTTTAAAGACCTTATGGTATCTGAAGAAGTTACCAGGTATACCGGTTAATAATGCAGATTTTTTTTCTCAAAAAATATTTTTATTGACTTTGATTTAAAAGATGAATAGTCTACCCTGTAGCACTTTTAAAGGAGCAATAGATTACTTTCTAAATAGGTAATGGGAGACTAATATAATTTACAATCACTCTTAAAAGTAGGAGGATTTAATCATGAAAACATTGATATTGTTTTTGGTAAACCAAAACTCTCTTTAGAACCATGATTTTTTCTACAGTTTTTTTAAAATAAATCTTTATTGCTCAGATTATTACAATTGTTTCTCCTTTTTCTCCCCCATAGCTCCCCTCCACCCGATTCCCACCCCACCCTCTGCCCTTACCCCCTCCCCCCACCATTGTCCTCATCCATAGGTTATATGATTTTAATCCAGTCTCTTTCTGCACCCCCACACCCCTTTCACCCTGATAATTATCAATCCACTCCCTTTCTTTGCCCCTGTTTCTATTATATTCACCAGTTTATTCTATTCCTCAGATTTTTAATTCACTTGATCTTCTTCCTCTTCTTAAGTAATACCTTTCAGCACTTCATATAATACTGGGTTGGCGGTGATGAACTCCTTTAACTTTTTCTTATCTGTGAAGCTCTTTATCTGCCCTTCACTTCTGAATGATAACTTTGCTGGATACAGTAATCTTGGTTGTAGGTTCTTGCTATTCATCACTTTGAATATTTCTTGCCACTCCCTTCTGGCCTGCCTGGTTTCTGTTGAGAAATCAGCTGACAGTCGTATGGATGCTCCCTTATAGGTAACCAATTGCTTTTCTCTTGCTGCTTGTAAGATCTTTTTGTCCTTTACCCTTGGCATATTGATGATATGTCTCTGAGTATTTTTCTTTGGATTCCTCTTCTTTGGGGTTCTGTACGCTTCCTGTACTTGTAAGTCTATTTCTTTCACCAGGTGAGGGAAGTTTTCTGATATTTCTTCAAATATGTTTTCAGCATTTTGCACTCCCTCTTCTTCTGGCACCCCCATAATTCTGATGTTGGTGCGCTTGCAGTTGTCCCAGAGGAGAGGCTCCTTACACTATCTTCAACTTTCTGGATTCTCTTTTCTTCTTGCTTCTCCAGAGGAGTGAGTGTCTTTTGGCTCTTTGACCTGATTCTTGGGTTCTTCCATTCCGCTGTTGGATCTCTGCATGATATTTTCCAATTTAGTCAGTTTATGTATACTTTTTAGTTGGGTCTCATGAAGTTTATCGACCTTTTCTAGGATATTCTTGCATAACCTTAGAACCGTAGTTCTGAACTCTATATCCTCCATCTCTTTCGTTTGAGATCTATTTCCTTGTCTCGGCACTTTCGCTGTTTTGCAGAGTTGGTAGGATGGCTTTTTGTGTTTGGTGTCCTTTAAGGCCCAGTGGGTCAGCCTCCCCAGTCACCTGAGGTAGACACTCTTGGTGCTTCCCTTTGTGGACTGCGTGCACAGCCTTGTTGTAGCTAAGTCTTTATTGCTGTGAATTGACCTTCAGGCCAATTGGATGTGGGTATCAGCTGTGTCTACTCTGGGATAAATTCTGTATTGGAGACAGTCTTATAGGATCAGACTTGAAAAACTGCAGAAGCCTCTGCACAGCTTGGATGGGGCGGAGTCTCAGGGCTTAACTGACAGTCTTGGCTTCCGCCCTGCCCTTGTGCGCTCGCCTGAGTTTCCGCCTGACCTCTTTCTTCCGTGGCTTCCCTGAGTTTCCGCCTGACTGTCCCAGGTTCCCCGTGCAAGAGCATGGGTGCCCCAGGGGCTCGCCCGGACTTGGGCTGGTCTCTGTAGTCTGGAGCTTCTGACTCCTTCCGCTACAGGACTCCTTCCGCTAAGGAGAGGCGATGGCAGCCTCCGCGGTCAGACCTCTGCACATACTCACTCGCACACGACTGTAGACCCTGCCGGCTGCGGCTCCCAGGTCCCCGGTCTCTGAGTCTCTGGGTGCGTTTCTCTGCAGTCCAGACTCTACCTGTATGAGCCTGGGACCACGGGGTTTCGGAAGGAGTTGGGGTTCAGTACAGTCGGAAAGGGTTCCGTGCAATGGGGAATTCCTCCCCTCCCGCCGCCAGGCAGGCATTTGGTGGCCGCACTTCCTCTTCTTCCTACCTCAGCGCTTTGCAGCTCCCAGTCCGTTTCGTGAACCTCTCTCTTTCTATTTGTAGATATTCCACTCCGCCAGCTTTCCTGAGTTTTTGGTGAAGTCCTTTTAGATTTCAGTTGTTTTTTGTTTTGTTTTTTATTAAATTGTTGATGAGACAGCAGCTTAGGAGACTACATAGGCCGCCATCTTGGTTCTTCTCCACAGATTTTTTTTTAACAGATGGAGTTACACATATGTTGATATATACGTGATTTGATATGTATGCTATTTTGTTGTATTGACAGCAAGCTTCCAAAATTCATATGTCAAATTTTCTGAAGGTGTTAACATCACAGATATTTTTATGCTTAAAAATGTTGAATTTCATGCCAAAAAAAAAGAGCATTTGCAGGAAGTTTTAATTCATTACTTTATTTTGAAGGAAAGTGCTGAAAGTTATCCTATACTTCGGGAAGCTTATGGTGAACATGCTCCATCTCAAGATACTGTGAATGCTGGTGTAAATGCTTTAATAGTGATGATTCCAATGTGAAACACAAAGACCATCCAGGTCAACTGAAAAAGTTTGAAGACCAACAATTACAATCATTATTGGATGAAGATGGGTGTCAAACTCAAAAACAACTTGCAGAAAGATTAAACGTTGCTCAGCAAACAATTTCCAATCGTCTACAAGCAATGGGAGAAATTTTAAAGGAAGGAAAATGGTGTCACATCAACAGAACAAAAGACAAACGGAAAACCGAAAAGTCATCAGTAAAATGTTGCTTCAATGGCACCAAAGAAAGTCGTTTTTAAAGACTCATTAAAAGATCTGGCCTGGGAAGTATGAACCCACCAGCCCTTGCTCCTTCAGATGACCATGTGTTCCGATCCATGGCACACGCACTGTCTGAGCAGCACTTCAAAAACATCCGAAGAAGTGGGAAATTGGGTCTCTCAATGGTCTGCCTCAGAACAAGAGAAGTTCTATTGGGACGGTACCCAAAAATTACCTAAAAGATGAGGGAAATGCGTAGCTAGCGATGGACATTACTTTGAATAAAGCACTTTTGATGTTTCCCTTGAAATTACCGTGTTTTCTTGATTACAAATCCGCATTATTAACAGGTACAGCTGGTACTTTCCAAAGAAACACTCACTCTGTGTTGTGAAAAAAAGCTATTTTTAAACCTAAGATTTAACCAAATAAATGCGCAGTCATTATTGACTACTTTTTAATCATATTTACTGGGTTCAGAGGTCAAACTGTACGGGAACTGTAGAGAGGTCTTGCTTTCACCTTTGCCCTCCAGCCTGTTGGCCCCCTCCCGTGTCACAGGAAATCATTTTTATCAGCGTCTTTGTTTTAAAAACATGTTTTCAAACTGAAGTAAAATTCACATGACAAACCATAAATAATTCAGGGGCATTTAGCAGTGCTGCACAATCCCGCCTCTATCTGGTTCCGGAACCCCCTGGTTACCTGTTACCCCCCCCCCCCCAGAAGCCGTCCCTGTGCAGCAGCGCTCCGCCCAGAGCCCCCAGGCTGCACCGTTCTCATGGCTTTACAGGTCCTGGAGGCACACATGGACTCGTACAATAGACTTTTCCTGCCAGGTCTATGGCGTTCGCAGTGGCATGTGTCAGTGCTCCGCTTCTCTTTATGGCTGAATAATCATCTGTCGTGTGTACATGCCATAGCTTGTTTACCCAGTCCTCTGCTGATGGGCATCTGCGCCGTGTCCACCCTTTGGCTATTGTGAATGATGCGGCTATGAAAATGCACTGACATGCATTTGAGTACTCGTTTTCTTTCTTTTTTTGATACTGATTACATATGTATTTCAGTGCCAATCAGTTGGCTTTTTTGAAAGAAGTTTTTTTTATTATTATTAAGGTATTATATGTGTACATATTTTACCATTGCGCCCCACACACACACACCCATACATGCCCTCCCTCCCCAGAGTTTTTCGCCCATTGCTTTGCTTATATGCATGCATACAAGTCCTTTGTTGAGTCCTCACTTTCATTTCTTTTGGGTACATGCCTAGGAGTGCCCTTGTGGGGTCATAAGATAATTCTATGCCTAAGTTTTTGAGTAACTGACTGTTTTCTACAGTGGCTGAACTAGTCTACATTCCCGCCAGCAATGTATGAGAAGGCCAGTTTCCCACAGTTTGCCAATGCTTGTTTTTATTTTCTTTTGTATTATCATCATCCTAGAAGATGTGATGTGGTTGTGATCTGCACTTGCCTGACAGTTACTGGTGTGGAGATGTTTTCATACGCTCACTGGGCGTCTGGATGTCATCTCCGGAGAAATGCCTTCTTTAAATTGCGTTCTCTTGGTTGCTGAGTTTTAAGAATTCTTCATATATGCTGGGCACTAAACCCCTATCAGACAGATAATGTATGTATTTTCTCCTCCTCTTCCCATGTTCTTTGTGAAAATACAGTGAATATACACACACCTCAACGCCCCCCCCCCCATCCTGAATAAAAGGTAGCATATCACACACAGAGTTGTACTCATATTAGTATATGGGGGTTCCCTCTTTCCTCCCCTCCCTCCCCTCCCTCACTGTATGGATGTACTAAAATGTGTTCAAGCTGTCCGCAGGTTCCTTGGGTTGTCTGCAGCCTTTTCCCATTCCAGACAGTCCGTATCAAACAGCCCACGTCCGTGGGTGGTTCCACACCTGTTCTGGTGTCTGTGTGACAGATTTTCAGAAGTGGGGTCGCTGCAGCCAAGGTCTGAAGTCTTACACAAGGTACCTCTGAAAGCAGAGACGCGCTTCCTGGTCCCTGCGATTGTTCTTTACTGCTCCCATTTCGTTTTATCACACTTGCTTCCTGTAAGAGCCGCCACACCGCGTCAGAGTTATGGCTCACCGGGAAGCGTGGCTGCCTCTGCGGCGGGCACGGAGAAGTGTTTTTCCAGGAGAGCACTGTTATACTTCATACAAATGGTCTATTCTCTTCAACGGGAAAGCTAAACAGTTAGGCGAACATCCACTTTGGCCACAGGAAACATGAACAAGGATCTGTGCCCCTCTTCCTGGCCACCACGCACGCGCTGACGACACCCAACTTTCTGAGGATTCTCCCCCACTTTTAAAAAAACCAAATGAAAGGAGCTGCCAGATTGACCGGCGACGGGTCCACCACTGTCATTGGTTATCACCTCCCTTTATTCCGTTACCTTCTCCTCTGTGGCCACGTCCCTCTCTCTCTGAAGGGCCCATTCAAGACTCTCTTCCTGTGATCTTCCCCAGGTCACTCGAGCTGGACAGTCCTCCGTCCCCACTGCACTGCGTGCGGCTTCGCTGTCCTGCCCCCAGGTCAGTCTGGCCCTGGTGTGCAGTTCACTCCCCTGCGGTGCTGTACGGACTCCCTGACACCAGCGTGTGCCTTCCGCAGAGCCTGGGACTTGTTTCATGCTCAGTCAATTGCAGCTAAGCACACGGAGTGAATTAATGTACAAGCTTTTATGCTGCTTCCATAAGTGCGAGTGCTCCCCAGGGCTCCATCTTGGGCTTGTCTTCCTCGTCATCTCCTCTGCTCTTTGTCATGAACCGCTCCTCAGCATGGCTTTCCTCCGTCTCCTCCGCCCGCCCACGATCTGAGCTGGGCGTAGGGCCGGACACGGATCGGAGCGCGAAGGCAGCACCCCCAGCCCACGCGGTCACTGAATGGCCCAGGGCGGGATCTGGCCCGCAGGGAGCATGTGCACTTTTGTAATGAACGTGTAAGTGCATACACTTTCTCGTCTTTTCCTGACTTTTTTTTTTTTAATCATGTTACGCAGATCTCGCTGCCTACCTGCCCGCCTCGTCCGTTGCTGGGCCCACGGTTTCTACGTGGAAGTATTTCATACACACCCGTTTCTCTGCTGCCCGGCTGTTGTTAGGACTGCCTGCCTTTCAGAGCTTGCCTTGGGACTCCATCACCCTGGTAGTCCCTCCGACCTTACTTGGCTCTCAAAGCTTCCCACGTGGGGCCTAGGATTCCAAACCCACTGGCGCCCAGAGGACTCTAGACTCCTCCCCGGGCTGTTCCCGATCCTTGTGACCTCGTCTGTGTCCAGCCGGATGTCCCATGCCTGGTGTCACCGTCACCTACCGAGTCCCCACAGCTAGGGGCCGGAGACGTGCCTGGGTTCGGCTCTTCCCTCCGGACTCCCCGCCGCCGTCGGCCAGCCAGCTGTGGAAGCCCGTGCGTTCACTCTCAGCGTTTCCCAAGGTCGCCCTCATCATGCTAGGTGAACTTTCTGCCTATTTCCTTGGTGAAATCCTTCCCCCACACAGCTTCCACAGCCTAACCCGCACCCTGGGCGGCTGCTTACCGCGGTCCTCACCGCAAGCCCGGGGGCCTCGGGCCTGAGCCCGGCTCTCCCGGGTTCCACTGGGCTCCCCCGAGAGCCAAGTCACCAGTAGGTCCCCCGGCTGCTCCCTTCCCTGCAACTCACTTGCTGCCTGCCTCCTTCCCGGTCTCGCAGGTCCCTGAGCCCTGAATGCTGCTCCTAACGCCCTCCCCACCCTTTACCCGGTCCCACTGCCCCGGCAGCCTTTTCTGAGCTGTGTCCTCCACCCCACGCATCGTCCTGCTTCCCACAGTCCTCTGCGCATCCCCTCCCCCCCTACCCCACCCCCCACTCCCGCCGCCAGCGCTCTCCTCATTATAGTGTGCTGTATCAGCCTCGTCCGCCAGTTTGAGAACTTCAAAAGACAGGATTATATTATTCCTCGTTATAGTCCCCGCACCTGGCACCATGCCCATTTTACATAATAGGGACCCCATAAACACCTGTGGAAGAATACATTGTGAGCGGCTTCCCTTTACCACCGTGTGTGCCTGTCTGTGCGCACTGAGTGTCCGGAGCCTGCTGCACAGGACAGGAGGAGAATGCGTGGTTGATACGGCCGGCATCGGGTGGGCTGGAATAAATCTGGAGATTCTGGAGGAAAATCCACTTCCAAGCTCACTCCGGTGGTTGATCAAGTCCAGGTCCTCACGCTGAAGGACCGAATTGCTTCCTGGCTAACGTCAGCCAGGCTACTCTCTGCTTCTGGGGGCCACGCACCTTCCTTCTCGTGTGGCCCCACCTCCCGACCAGCACGCAGGCCTGGGCGGCCTCTGACGACCACTCTGCTCGGAGGAACTCCGCACGCGGTTCAGGGCTCCCGCACCCCGACAGGCCCGCCGGGGTCCTCTGTGTCGGAGTGAAGGTCAGTGTGCCGTGTCCGACCCCCATCACCAAGGTGATGCCATCAGTCACAGAGACGGGCGCACCCCTGACACCCTGCCCCGTGGTGCCGAGCTCAGGGCCGCTCTGGCAGGTGGGGAAGGCTCTGCTCAGCCAGCGCCAAGCCTTTCTCTGCTCCCGACTTCAGGGTGTCCACGGCCCGTCTCCAGTTCTACCAGGGCCTTGCTCTCACTTCCTGCAAATGTGACAAGAATCTTCATCATGTGATGCATCTCAGGATGTAGAAATGAGTGGATGGCTACACACTTCCACGCAGTAGCCAAGCAGCTGATTCTCCCTCTCTGGTTTTGTACAGTGAGTTGCATCAGTGTGATTTAGCACTTGGGTGTCAGATCTGAAAGGTTTCCCCGGAAGGTGTTGGTCGGAAAGAGAGCGCTCAGTTCCAGGGGCGGTGCGCTGCGCCGGTCAGAGGGCGCGGTCAGCCTCGGACAAGGAGCGCGGCCAGAAGGGGACCAGCGTGGCCAAGGTGGGACGGCCTCAGGGAGCGGCGGAAGGGGCCAGCTGGGCTCTTCCGTCCCGAGAAGTCGAAGCCGAGGGAAGAGGGTGACGAATGGACAACTCTCCACAGATGCGTCACGTGGAAGGGCTTTGGGATAACAGAGCAGCAGCTAATTAAGCAGCAATAAATCCTATCTCCTCCGACTCCTCTTACTTCGCTTTTACCGATTGTGTTTTGTACGCAGCTGATGGAAGCAAGGGGTCGGTTATGGCACAAAGGACTCGTCTGAGTTTCCAGAAGAACCTGGGATGGTCCGAGTCAGGGCTCACTGTGCCCGCCCTCCTCTCCGCACAGGATGTGACTGAGCCGGGCGGCGTTTGGCTGCAGAAGAAATGCTCTCCGTGAGGAAACACACACAAGCACTTCCAGCCAGAAAGCTGCCGGCGCAGGCCCAGAGCCCACACCTATAGTTCAAATCACGTCCGAGACGTGCCCATCCCTCACCGGGAGCAGCCTGCCCGAATGGACGTCCCTCCCCCCACGCTGCGCGCACAGCGGGGACGTGTTTGATTACAGTGCACGCCCGGCACCCCAGGGGTGTCCGTAATGCCGGGCTATTGCCCTCCCAACACCGAGAAGCCTGAGTTCGGGAACACTTCTGCCCAAAGGGCTTTGTACCTATAATGCCATTTTTTCCGTGTCAAACTCTATACCGTGCATTTTGATGCCTGGCCACTAAGAAACAAGTTTGTACTATGGAGGCCGTGAAAATTGGAATAATATGTAGAACACATTCAGAGTAGGACTGCGGAAGAATAACAAGTTACTGGTATGGTGGTGGTGTTCTGGGCGTGTTTAACATTCCTCCGGGAAGTGGGGAGAACAATGCTGAAATATACAGTTGCACTATCATAACTGTTCAACAGAGTTGTCTTCTGGAGGCACATGACAGGTGGCATTTTAAAATCTTCCACTTTATCCAATCTGATTAGTGCAGAATAGTGTTCCTTCAAATTATCTGAAATGAAGTAATGTGTCATATTGCAGAATCGGGTCTATTTAAAAGCCTACATTTATGAGCTCTTTGAGTTTTCTGTTAGGCATGTATATTGAAGTTGCTTGTAAATGACGATGATTTCATTTTAGATCATGCCAACATTCTTATTCACATGATCTCAGTGGCTTGTATTGTAAGCCACACACACACTTCACACAGAAAGAAAGGCAGTATGGTTTCAAAATGTACTTATTTATAAAAAGAGCAACAACTCACTTGGTTAAAAAAAATAAACAGCAGAAAAACATAACATGCAAAAAATATCTCCACCCCGTCCTTCTGCCCAAAGGTAACTATTAAAGTTTTAGTATATTTAAAAAACACACACACTCACACAACTTATTTGTGTCAATATATATGTACATTTGAAAAGTTATACAAATAAGATTATATATTTTTTATATTGTCCATTATGTTTTCATGTACGTGCCATAGAGATGCTTCCCACGTGGATTTACTTTCTCTTTAGCCAACGAGCAGTGTTCCATGTGTACATGACTTCATAACCTTGACAGGCCTTTGGGCTATTTTAAACAAATTCGTTATTGTTTAAAGTATTGTATAAATTTCCTTTTTTCCCACTGCTCTCTTCCTGGGGGCTCCTGCCACTACCAACCCCCCGCCTTTTAGGTTATTTTTTATTAGAAATGATCATGTAGCCCTAACGGGTGTGGCTCAGTGGATAGAGCATCAACCTGCGGACTGAAGGGTCCCAGGTTCGATTCCGGTCAAGGGCATGTACCTTGGTTGCAGGCACATCCCCAGTAGAGTGTGTGCAGGTGGTGGCTGATCGATGTTTCTAACTCTCTATCCCTCTCCCTTCCTCTCAATAAAATATATATTTTTTAATTAAAAATATGATCATGCAGTGAACAGCATTGTATGTGCAGTTTGACATATTTTTGCAAGGAAATCCAATAGCCCCCTGTATGGAAATGCTGGTTACCTACATCTAAGCATTATGTTGATAGTGCTGAGTCACCCAAACACAAGGTCTCATCGGTGTATCTTTAGCCAAGTTCATGAATGCTGTTTATCCCTGGGAGTCCTAGGGGTATTTAGCTTAACCCTAACCTATCTATGTATGTCTATACCGGAGAAATACGCTAATTAACCGGGACACCGTAAGGGGTCAGCCGGACAGGAGGAGGTTGCCCACACAGTGTCTCGGGCGGCAGAGGCCTCCACGCGCCTGCGCTGGGGAAGGGCCTGATCAGCAGTGGCCGCGGCTCCTGTGGGGCCCGGGAGCGCGGCAGGGCCCGACGGCAACTCGAGGGTGGGCAGGGCCGTGTGTGGGCTCCTACTTACTCTAATGTACCCTTAATTAGATTAGCAGCTACCTTACCGGCTCTAGAGTTGCCTACTCTGGACAGCTCATCAAAGTGGAAGCATGCACCATGTGGCCTTTGTGTCTGGCTTTTTTCACCACGCTTCGTGCTTTCAAGGCTCAAGTACCTGACACATCAGTGCTTCATCCCTTTAATGGCTGAACAGTATCCCACTGAATGGAGATGCCGCATTTTACTTGCTCACCAGCTGCTGGACAAGCATGTGTGTTGTTCTCACTTGGCGGTGGTTCTGAATAAAGCTGCCATACACATTTCGTGAAGACGCACGTTTCATTTCTCCTGGGAATCGACCTGGCAGTGGAATTACCGGGCCCCTCGTAACTCCAGGCACAGCTGGGGCCGGCCTGCCCCTTTCCCAAGGGCTGCATCATGTTATGTCCGCACACCTGTGTGTGCTTCGCCAACACTTGTAATCTTTTATCTTTTAAAAAGAACTTTTAAATCACAGACATCCTAATAGGTGTGAAGTGTTTTCTTGTTTTATTATTATTTGCATTTTCTAGATTGCTAACAAGGTTTTACATCTCTTTTATGTGCTTATTGGTCATTTGCATATCTCTGGAGAAATATGTATTCAGGTCCTTTGCCCACTTTTAAATTAGTTGTCTTTTTATTTTTGAATTGTAATAGTTCTTTATATATTCTAAATATAAATGTCTTATTGGGTATATGATTTCCAAATATTTTCTCCCATTCTGTGGGTTTCTTTTCACTTTCTTGATGGTATTCTTTGGAGCATAAATGTTCCTAATTTAGATGATGTCCAATTTATCAATTTTTTCTTTTGTCGCTTGTGCTTTTGCTGCCGTATCTCAGCCTCACCTTTTTAACCAGTGAAACTGTTTGGTGAAGCACCCCTCCTGTGGATGTGGGCTCATGTGGGTTCATCAGGGTGGATGCAGGCAACATGTTTCTTACCTCAGCCACTCAGTCTGTGAGGTGACCTCGGGGGCAGCTTATTCTGAAGCAGCGCCAATGATATAAATAACTATTTTTAAAGAGAGGGAGAAAATCATCGATCAGCTTCCGCCTGCACGCCCCGTATGGGGTCTGAGTATAGCCTGGGCATGTGCCCTGACCAGGAATTGAACCAGCAACCTTTAGGTGCCCAGGACAACACCCAACCGAGCTACATCGGCTAACATGACTTAGATATTTTACTTGCAAGTATGGTTGAAGTTATTTTCTTTCTTTTTTTTAATGTATTTTATTGGTTTTTTACAGAGAGGAAGAGAGAGGGATAGAGAGTTAGAAACAATAATGAGAGAGAATCATCAATCAGCTGCCTCTTGCACACCCCCTACTGGGGATGTGCACAACCAAGGTACATGCCCTTGATCGGAATCGAACCTGGGACCCTTCAGTCTGCAGGCCGACACTCTATCCACTGAGCCAAACTGGTTTCGGCTGGTTGAAAGTATTTTCATAAGAAAATTAATCCAACTTTTACAATAAAATGTGACCTTGCAATGTACTTTTGCATATATATGGTAAAACATCTGTTATTACTTTATATGTAATAAAAAAACACACAATTGTTGCAATTTCATAATGTAGCTTTCTCATGCCTTACTTTATTTTGATTGATGAAGTGTTAGGTTTCTCCGTTATGCTAAGAAGATGGTGATGAATTTGTTGCAGGTTAAAAATACTTTCTCCAAACTATGATTATCTTAAAAGTTAATACTTCTTGCTCTGGCCAGGTGGCTCAGTTGGTTGGAGCCTCATCTCATACACCAAAAGACTGTGGGTTCGATTTCTGGTCAGGGCATACACCAAGGTTGTGAGTTTGATCCCTGTCTGTCCACGTATGGGAGGCAACTAATTTATGTTTCTTTCTCCCCCTTCCTCTCTAAAATTGATTTTTTTCAAAAAACACATACCCTTGGTCAAGTATTAATTTTAGAAACATCTCTAATGTTTTTGAAGGACACTAAATAATAACAATCTTTTTGAGATTTAAGCGGATTTATTGTTGGTCCTCCACAGACAGTTTGAAAGTTTTCTGCACTGTAGTTTTAAATCTCCTCACCTTTCCCTATAGAGTTAATGCTCTGGCCGGGCTTACTGAATGACCACAGCTGCACCAATTAATCCCAGCTGGGCCCCGCCCTTTCACATCAGTGCTGGGAGTTGTTCTCATGTCACTCTGGTTATTCTGGCATTATATCTGATGTAGATACAAATTCTTATTTTGTGAGTGAAAATGGATACAAGTCCAATGGGATTCAAGAACTTTAAAAATCACCTTCCCTCTCATTTCTAATAAGTAATAACTAAGAGTGAACTCAGAATAATTATAAAGAAATCATAATGAAATCTGTGATTTTGGAAAAACAAGTTTTATTGCCATTTATAATAAATACTAGAGGCCTGGTGCACGAAATTCGTGCGGGGGAGGGGGGGAGTTGTCGCTCAGTCCAGCCTGCACCCTCTCCAATCTGGGACCCCTCAAGGGATGTCCGACAGCCCTCTCACAATCCAGGACTGCTGGCTCCCAATTGCTCACCTGCCTACCTTCCTGATTGCCCCTAACCGCTTCTGCTTGCCAGTCTGATCACCCCCTAACCATTCCACTGCCAGCCTGACTGATGCCTAACTACTCCCCTGCCAGCCTGTTTGCCCCCAGGCCTGGTCACCCCTAAGTGTCCTCCCCTGTAGGGTTGATCACTCCCAACTGCCCTCCCTTGCAGGCCTGGTCCCTCCCAACTGCCCTCCTCTGCTGGCCATCTTGTGGTGGCCATGTTGTGCTCACATGGGGGCAGGATCTTTGATCACATGGGGCAGCTACCGTGTGTGTTGGAGTGAGGGTCAATCTGCATATTACTCTTGTATTAGATAGGACGAGTAGCCCTGCGCATGGATCCATGTGCCAGTGGTCTCTGCAGGACAGGCCACTCGGCACAGAGGCTCTCTGTGGCCGAGGCCCACCCGCAGCCAGGCACAGGACACCTGCCTGTCATTGCGGCGATGAAGCAAGCGTTCCGCCAGGCCGTTCACACTGCCCGCTCTCAGCAGCTGCCCCAGCCCCGCCCTGCCCCCCACCCCCACCCCCGGGACTGGGGACTCTGGCGGGGCTGAGAGGACTGGGCGCCGCCATCTTGTGGCTGTGGGCGCCACCATCTTTGTGACAGAGTGACAGTTAATTTTCATATTATCCTATATATATAAATGTCCTTCATTTGTTTTTCATTTTTATTTTACTGAATTTATTGTGGTGACATTAATAAAATTATATAGGTTTCAGGCATACGATTCTATGATACATCATCTATATATTGTATTGTGTTTACCACCCCAAGTCAGGTCACCTTCCATCACCCTTTATCCCCCCTTTTACCTCCTCCTACCTCCCCCACACCCCTGCCAATCGCCATGGTGTTGTCTGTGTCTGTGAGTCTTTTTTCTCCCCCTTGCTTGATCTCTTCACCTTTCTCACCCAGCCTCTGAACTCCCTGTTTTAGAAATAACTATATTTCTGGGCCCTAGAAAGACTCTGCATTCATAATTAAAGTTAGCAGAAACTGGAACCGTTTCTAGGAAAGTCGTCATGTGCTGTAGGGGACAGTAATGTGTTTAAAGGTTCTGACATTCAGCCAGTATGCTGTTCTGATTTCCAAATAACTGCCCCCCCCATCCCCGCCCCAGAAACAGATACAAGAAGTATTTTTGGTAAATCTGCCACGTTTTATTTTTACGTGATTCTCATTATATTATTGAAGGAGCCTGCATAACATTAACATTTTAAGCTAAGTGGCTATCCAGCTGACCACTTGGACGTTACGCTGATGAGAGGCGAAGGCTAAGCTGAGCCTGGGGAACGGGCTTCGCTGTTACGTTCGCCTCGTCAGCATGTCATGACCTCTGATAAGGGCAGTGCTGAGGCAGGAAGCCGCTGCCGCCTCGGCAGGTGTCCCGCGGGCCTCTCACAGGCATGCTCAGGACCTGGGGCTGTGCGTCTGCGGTGCGGGGACCTGCTTCCCGATGGAGGCCGTGCTGCACACTGTGCATGGCGACACTGGCGCTCAGAAACCACCGCAGAAAGCTGGGCTTCCTCACTTCCGGGGCAGCCCTGGCTTCCGGAGAGTGCGTACAAGTGGCACGTGAGGGGTGTTTCGCTCTCAGAGATGCTCGCTGTATTTCATCCTTTCACAGAGTCAAAGCCACGTCTCCGGCAGCTGCGGACTGCCCAGGGCTGCGTTCCGCCTCCGGTGAGCTGGCCTCCTCTACCGCTGTGTCTCTCACTGTCTCTGGCTTGTGGTTAGGGGAGGCTTTCTTTCCTTCCACACTCGGCCTGGGTTCCAGGGTCCACCCCGACTCCTACATCCCGCACTGTCTTCAGGCTTCCCTTTCTCCTGCCAGGCTTCTTCCTGTCCAACATGGATGCCTCACCCCGTCTGCTCTGTGGCCACATCGCTCAGTACTTTGGGGTGAATTAGGGCGACTTCGAAGACTGCTGTTTGTATTGGTGAGGGGTCAGTGGTAGAGAACAGAATCTAGTTCCTTCCAAACAGGAGGGGATTTGTTACAGGGAATCACGTACCTTGCTGGATTGTGGAGGGGGCTGAACAACAGGCTGTGGTGTGGCCCGTCCTGCTGGGAGCGCCTCCCCGTCTCCCGTGCAGAATGGGCTCCCAAGGGAGCCGGCGCGCTGGCCGGTCCGGGGCTGACGGAAGGAGAAGCTGCTCAGCTCCCGGCCCCCGAGCCTCGCTGTCCTGGCTGCCGTCCACAGGCGTGATGGACACATCTCACTTCCTCGCCCACTTACTTCCGCTCCAGTCTTAACTAGGCTGGATCAATCATACGAATTCATGGTTGGAATGCTTCGCGTTTGGCATGATCTGACTGGCAGAGCCGCAGTCAATCCAGACCCCGACAGCAAGGGGGCTGGGAAGGTGACGGCCAGCCCTCCGGCCTCCGCATCTGCCGGGGGAGCTGCTGCGGGTTAGGAGGAGCCAGTCTCCGGCGTTTCCCACAACGTCTATTTCCAAACGGGAGCTGGTTCATCCGAGCTGCCACTGTCCTCGGCTGGGGTTCAGGTCCTTGAAGCGGCAGCTCCTACTCCACCTGACGGCGGCCCCTTTCCTCTCAGCAGATGACTGCGACCGAAGCTTGAAATAGACGCTGCTGCCGCAGGCAGGGGTTCAGCTGCTCCCGGCCTTCTCTCTGTTCCAGTCAAATCCCTGTGCGTGGCTGCACCACCACCACACGGAAGAGAGGGAGGAGGAGGGGAGAGGTACGGATGCAGAGGCCCTGCGAACTGGGGTCCACGAGGAAGTCTGAGGAAGCGAGGAAAACGTTCTGGAGGCGTCAAAAACCTGTCAGGAGCGTTTGACACCATCCACCTCCTCTTTCCCTCTTGAAAACGTTCCTTCACTCAGAGTCCAGGACACTTCCCGCTCCTCACAACTAAAAAAACCCGCTCCGGTGTCTTTGCTGAATCCTCTCTTCTCCTTGGCTCAGGCTTGGTCCTTCTGTCCTTTTCTTCTCTCTTTGTGAGCAATCTCCTCGCTGATTTATCCCTGGCCTTCTCCCTAACCTTCCTCAGAAGCATACACTTACATTTCAGTGACCTACATTGTTCTTCTCTTAGATATACAGATCTTCTCAAATATAATGTCTACAACCAAACTCTAGATTCTTTTTTCTCCTCCAAAGCTGCCTCTCACCACTGTTCCCTGTCTTGGTGAATGACATTATAATTTACCCAATAACTCAGTCTGAAAACCTTGGAGTTAAACTTGGTCTTTTCACCTTCTCATTTCTCACATTTAATCGTATCCAATAATAGACAAACATGTAAATTGACCGTACCTCTGCTACGCCCACAGCCAATCAGAATGAGTATGTAAATTAGAAGGCCAAAGCTGGTGGCCACCCAGCTGCTCCAGGTGCAGAGTGGCCAGGTGGAGCAGGGCACCTGTTATGAGAGAGAAGGGCAGGAGGGGGCAGGGTGGGTGGAGGGCGAAGGGATCTACAGGATCGGAATGCCACAGTGAAGACAAGACTGCAGACTCCAGAGTCTGCAGTGAAGATGAAGATGGCAGACAACAGACTCTGGCCAGAGACTGTAGCAAAGACGAAAATGAAAATGGCAGACTCCAGCCGGAGCGAAGGCCTGGGTCCCCGGTGCTGGAGGAAAACCGGAGCTGGAAGCCAAGGGAAGGAAGGCCTACTGCACGAATCTCTTTGTTCATTGATGAAGTCTGTGGGCTCTGCCTTCAAACTTAATCTTGACACTGACCACTTGTAATCCATGTACTGTTGCCATCCAGGCCACCATCATCACGAACAAGCTTTAAAAAGGGTCATCCTCACTTTCCCTTCTGCACCCACCTGCCAGAGCAATAAGTCTGATCACGTCTTCCCGATGCCACTTAGCCTGGAAAGCCCAATGCCCTTGGAATACCATGTAAAGACCTTACTGCGGCCAGCATGTCGTGTGGTCCTGGCTATGTTTTTGACCTTACCTCCTGCTTCCGTCCCTCCAACCTTTTCCACAATGGCCTCTGAAGTTTTCCCCGTGCAATGCACTGGGGCAGATACACAGCAGTATATGTAACTTTTTCTGTTCTCCGCTCAAATGTAAGCTTCACGAGGGTGGAACTTTTCTGCTTCCTGTTCCATGCCTTCTTGCCTGGCACATGGCAGGTCCTCAAATATGGACTGACCGGAAGGTGGCGCGGTGAAATTACCTGGTGGTCTTGTCTTCGCAGGACTGAGTAAAGTGTCTCTGTGGAAGAGTGGTGAAATATGCGGCTGATTGTTACTGCGGTAAGTATTAAGGGATGCTAGGAATATGGAACTTGCCAATCAATCAGGGGGAAATGGAGTGAATAACCTGACCAAACAGCAGGCGTCGGGAAAGCGGACACAGCATGGAACCGCAGAGGGAGAGGAAAGGTATAACTGGCAGTGGGCAGAGGCTTCCTGTTCTCCCAACATGGACTCCCAGTAAACCCAGTGCCACCGGCCAGGGCTCAGAGCCCCTGGAGATAGCACCCTGGCAGGAGACTGACAGGCGGGATGAAGGCCGTTCCTTGAACTTCCTCACCATCTCTCATGCATCCAGAGAGCGCTAGAAGCTTCTCACCCTGAACATCTCCTGTGACGCGCATCTCCAGCGGGGCTGAGCAAGGCGCTGGCTTCCTAACCTCTCCCCCAGCCCCCTCAAAACCAGGCAGCAGGCCCCAGCCCCCCGCCTGGAGGCTGGAGCTGTGCCTGGATCAGGGAGCTAATCAGCTAGTCCCTCCCTGGCAGGAGCAGGTGGCACTTCAATTTTCCTACCAGGTGGTGTGACAGGGCCAACCAGCCTCAGTGAGATTTAACCAGGTGGTGCAAATAGGGACTAATTGCTGACAGGCCTGGTGCTCCTCCCTTCTCCCCCACCAGAGTCCTCCCAGAGGGGAACCGAGCTTCCACACCAATGACAGCGAGAGGATGGGATGGGTGGAGGGAGAGGGCTAGCTGGTGCTCCACTTCCCTCTCCCCTCCTCTGGTCTCCTGGGGCTCATCAGGGTGCAGTGGCTTTGCAGCAAAGAGTGAGGTGGCTCAGCCCGGGGGTCTCCTTCCCTAATGGCAGCCTGGCCCCCGGGGAAGCTTCTCTCACACGAAGACAACAAAAATGGCTGGAGCTACACCTTGGGGAGGAAGGTGTCAGTAATATGAACTTCTACCCCGCCTGTCTGGAACAAGATCTGTGAGTCAGCCCCTCGCTTTTGTCTGGGTGTTGGGCTGGGGAGGGCCTAGAGGGTAGCTGGGTGGGTACACCCACCCCTCCTGGCATTAGGCCTTCACAGGGGACTGCCTCCTAAAAGACAGTGAAGGAGGGTCCAGGGTTTCTCCCATGTACAGGACACAGCCAGTCACTCATAATACCAAGAACCAGGAAAATCACTCAAGAATGAGAAGAACCATCAGCCAGTGCCAACACTGATATTAATCTGATAACTATTTGAAAGCAGCCATGATAAAGAATATTTTAAGCCTTTACAAATTATCTTACAATGAATAAAAAGTAGAAACTCCAAGAAAAAAAAAAAAACAGAATTTATGAAAAAGAGAATCAAAAAGAAATAGGATAGCGCTGAAAAATAACTGAAATTTTTTTTTAAATGCTGAGTAAACTCAATAGTAGAGTGGAGATGACAAGGATAGAATCAGCGAACTTCAAGATAAGCCAATAGAACGTACCCAAGGTGAGCAGCGGAGAAAACAGACCGGAAAAAATTGAGGCCCACAGACCTGTGGGTCAGTAAGAAAAGAGTTTGTATGCATGTCAACACAGTCCAAGAAGGAAGAGAGAGAGACAGGGTGAGCAAAAAGGTATCCACAGAAACATCTGAAAACTTCCCAAATTCAGTAAAAACCATACACTTACACATTCAAGAGGCTGGATGAACCCCAAACAAAATGAATGCAGAGGAATCTATGACCTACAAACTGAAGACAAAAGGAAACCACTGAAAGTAGCCAGAGAAAAGCACAGTACTGGTCAGGTAGAGCAGTGCCAATGAGGGCCTTCTTGTCTGGAGCCATGGAGGACAGAGAGACTGGCACACCCTTTTCCAAGCACTGAAAGAAAAGAACTCACAACTATAAATCCTATATGTCCCCCCCACCCCGCCCCACCCTACCCCACCCCTCCACTCCCCACCCCCACCCAAAAATCTTCAGGAACCGTCATACTGTTCTCTATAGCAGCTGTATCATTTTACATTCCTCACCAATCCTTATTTTCTGAGGCTGGTTGTTGTGTGTTTTTTGGGTTGTTTTGGGGTGTGTTTTTTTTTTTTTTGGGGGGGGGGGGGCGTGTAGTAGCTATCCTAATGGGTGTGAAGTGGTATCTCACTGTAATATTATTTCTCTTCCCTACTGATTGATGATATTGAGCATCTTTCATGCGCTGATTAGATATACATCTTCTTTGGAGAAATGTCTGTTCAAGTCCTTTCCTACATATCCCATGTTTTAAGCAACTGGAACAAATATGAACAGATAACCCAAAAGAAACCTGGAAGAAGAAATAATAAAGTTAAAAAGTGAAATTATGAAATAGACAAAGTAGAAAAGCTTTATAAATCTAAAAACCAATTCTTGGGAAAGATTAGCAAACTAGACACGTCCCTCAAGACACTGATGGGGAGAAAAAGAGTAAAATTAGTTGTTAATTAGAAACAGAACAAAGATGCAGCCACAGAAACAGAGTGTAAGGGGATTTTAAGAAAACACAACAACAAGCCTATGGTAGCAAAATCACAAATGAAGAAGAATGCCCTGAAAATGAAGAGGAATTATTTTCTGGCTAATTATAAATTATCACAACCAACCTAGAGGAAATGGAAAACTTGATTACATCTAATACTGCCAATTTAATAAAAATGGTTTTAAAGTATATGTGGGAGAACAAATGCCTGAGCACAGCCAAGAACAGAGTTAAGAAAAAGGCTGAAGGGGAATTGCCTTGCCATCCGTATAACCACGTGCTTGACTCGGGATGGTAACGCCACTGGAATGTAGACGGGTCAGCAGAACAGCAAGGGGCAGCTATCGAAACAAATAAACTGTGGTTAAAAAAAACAACAACTCTTAAGCTATCTTTGCAGCAAATAGCATGCTAAATTACAATTTTAAAATTACTATGAAGAACCCACCTACACACAAACAAGCCACAACTTACGCCTCATGCTTTTGATAGACAACCGCAAAATTAGAGGCCGACCACTTTTGTCTTTCCCCCTGTTTCACTTTGTGATATTAGATTTAAGCAGTTTGAAAAGTCCAGCAGCTGCTGGTTAAAAACAACCAGCCAACCATGTCAAGCTGCTGTAAACCGCAAACGCCTACCTTCCGACCTGCCATTCATTTCACCCACCGCGCTGTGGATCTTCCCCGTGCTCCTCCACAGTACACTCTCCTGAGAATGTTAAAAATGTGTTCCTGCGCATTTAATGCAGCTCAAATCCTATGTCTCCACAGCTAAGAACTGCAATGGGAGGGAACTGGACGGGGGGAGGGGAGAGAGAGATAGAGAGAGAGAGAGCGCTATCAAATGGCTACCTCCTGCCTGGGCCCCGACCAGGGTTCG
Organism: Vespertilio murinus; assembly: GCA_963924515.1. Classification (NCBI taxonomy): domain Eukaryota; kingdom Metazoa; phylum Chordata; class Mammalia; order Chiroptera; family Vespertilionidae; genus Vespertilio; species Vespertilio murinus. The sequence goes on along the minus strand of OZ004708.1, from coordinate 1,201,900 downwards.
AATCTACAACCTGGGGATGTGCCCTTCCACCTACTGGTGCCCGGGTGATGCTCCAACAACAGCCTCAGCGGCCGGGGCTCCAATGGTTCACAGGAGTGACCTCTGCCCTGGGCCCAGGAGCACCTCCTGGAGGACCGCTTCTCCTATTACACCTGCCGACTCGCCTGCAGAGCGATGCATTTCCTTGTGTGGCTAGCAACTTCTTCTTTTTAGTGTATTGTCATTATTTTCAGAGAGGAAGGGAGAGGGGGAGAGAGAGAGAAACATCAGTGATGAGACTGAGTCATTGATCCACTGCCTCCTGCGCACCCCCTTCTGGGGATCAAGCCCGAAACCCGGGCATGTGCCCTGACTGGGAATCGAACCATGACCTCCTCCTTCATATGTCAACTCTCAACCACCAAGCCACACCAGCCAGGCAGCTAGCGAAGTGTATCTTTAGCATGAGGTGTTTGTACTACGAGGGTCCTGGGCTTCTCACTTGCTCTGCAGGGCTCCATTGGTTTCCATGAGGATTAGCTGCGGAATGTGAAATTTTAACCCAGCCCCAATGTGAGATCCAGCCCTGAGGTTAGATGTCTGTCTGTCTGTCTCTCTCTCTCTCTCTCCTCTTGATTGGGCACAACTCCAGAATGACAGCAAGTCTCTCTGCACTTCCTCAGACTATGGGCAAGGTTTTCTCGCCCTCTGCTCACTGCTGGGCCGGCCTTCCAAGGTGTCAGGGCGGTGGCCCTCCCCTCCACCTTCTCCTGCTGTGCGGGCTTCAGGCCGTGACTGCTGTTCCCTCAGGGGACCCTCGGGACCACGCCCTGGGGACCTCCATCCGGACCTGAAACCTCCACAGACCGGACTGCCCCCTCACCGGGCTGGACGCGGGGTTTCCTGGCCTGCAGGCTCAGGAAGCTCTGGTTGGTCCTTGCAGTGCTCTGCCCACAGCTGCTGTGCCTGCAGCAGGTGGGGGTGCAGACACTCCGTATCCGATCTAGCCACGGCAGTGCTGCTGGAAGCCTCCCGTCATCACAAAATATGAAACTGAAATGATCCCTTCAGAGAATTGTGATGATTGCTTACCATTTTGCCAGATGACAACAGCCCACATTTTTTTTCAGCCTCGAGAACAGTCTTCAAATTGAAAAAAATAAATATTCCTAAGGCATTTTGAGATCATTTTGTCACTACCCACTTCAAATTCTCATTCTCTTCTCTTGCTCCGGGATTCAGCAGAATGAGCACACCTGTAGGCTCCATTTTCTCCCCACCCATTCATTCTGTAATCAACTTCAGCCCACTCCACGCTCCTACCGCGCGGGTGAAATCACACTCAACAAGACCAACGCTCCCGCCTCATCATCAAGTCCAGCGGCCTTTTCTTGTTCCTAATCTATTCCCCTCTGCAGCGGTGCCGACCATGACAATTTCCCTCTCCAGTGTCACCCCGGGTCACACACTTATTATTCCCGTATCATCACAGCTATTCTCCAATTCACGTCCATCATTCCAATCTCCGCCAACTGACCGGTAAATCACAGCCAGGTTAGCACTGCTAGCTCCTCTCCAGCCAGCGCTGCCCCTCCCCGCCTGGGCCTGCAGCGGTCCCTCAATGACCGAGGGCTGTGGGAAAAGGAGGAGGAGGCACGCCCCGCCCGCACACGTGAAAGTAACGGCACTTAGAGGACGCATGCGATGTACTTGGTCAGGTGCTAACACCGAACCTCAGATCATAGCCAGTGCTCCCCACCATAACTGTCTGAAGTGGGTGCGGCGATTATACCCAGTGCAGGGACGAGAAACAATAGGTTACGAAGTTGAACAGCCAACTGAGGAGGGAAGTGCAGCTCGCAAGGGGCTGCGCCCGTTTTATTCTAAGTCCGGCCCATCCTCTTAAGCAATATACCAAACCCCTAGACCTCTCCTTCATGCAAAACTCATATCCACGCACCTACTTAACAATCCACGTGGAAGCTTCAGTGGGACCTCACATGAACACCTTCAGAACCAGAACATGACCACACTGCCCACATTGAGGCGGTCCAACTGCACTGAGTGGCTGCCCAATCAGCTAGCCACGCGAGCCAAACACCTGGACATCCCCCTCCACATCCAATACCAAATCCTGCCCGTCTGTGTCTCCCCCAATCTCCCTCCTCTCTCCAGCTCTCTCCATCTCCAGCACTGCCGCCACCCCGTCCAAGCGACCCCTTCCTGCCACCTCAACGGCCAATGCGTCCTCACTGGGCTATCGTCATCCGCGCTGGTTTCTCCCCACCCGTTTTCCACGTTGCGATCAATACGCTTTATTTTTCCCTCATGGTCATGCTCTTAATATATAAATCAGGGCCAAAGCTTTAAGTCCATCTTTACTTCAGGGTCTGAAGCAAGTCACCCAAAAACGGGTAATAGCTGGGTTTCAGGCACAACGAGAAGAGAAAGCCGATTTTCAGTAAGAGTCGAGGATGGTCCCAACACAGGAACAGAGATAACGACAGAGGACAGTGCCTGAGCGATTTCAAACACTTGGCTCTGGTTATTCCTGAGGCAGAGCTGACCCTACACTTGCCAAGTGTCTAGGTTTCCTCCGTGTTCCACTGTGATACCCTAGGAAGTCTCCAGTGAAACACTTTTTCCTTAGGTTGTTCAGAATGGGTTTCTAGCTTGCAACCAAGAGTCTTAGCTACGAAAAAAGAAAGCCTTGAAGAGCCTAGAGGACGTGCTTAGGAAAGGGGGCATGCCTACCAGGCAAAAATAAAGCAAATCCTACAAAAGGTAGAAATGCCTTTGCCAGGAAATACACAAATATGTTCAATGCTTGTAAACGCATCCATCTCCTCCTCTAGGAGGTAGTGCATAAAATGCCGCAAGATAAGAGCCGTGTTTTCTTTTATATTCTGCAAATCATCACAGCTTATGGCAGAGCTAAATGCCGAATAAAAATTTAGAAGTAAAATCATGACTATATAATAGCATAAGGCATAAGTTACATTATTGGAAACCCACTCTCCGGGAACAATTCATACATGCGCTCATGCAAATAAAATGTCATTTTCCAGTAACACTTTGCCACTATTCTATGTCCTTGTTTTGATTAGCATTGTCAGGTACTATAAACTTACCTTGCTTGTAACCAACAATTTCATACATTGCATAAGTATACTGAAAAGTAGTGTATCAGGGAAGGGGAAAATCAGCTGTGAAAACCACAGATCACGTTCTATAGAAACACTTTTTCTATTGCCATCTGGTGGCTCCTGATTAAATCGATGCTGACACCCATTATAGAGACGGGCTTGATCCACAAATTCAAAACCTCTTTTTGGGGGGGAGTGGGAGAAGGCAAGAGAGAACCAACCTTCACTTTGAAGAGAGGCCCTCTTCCATGAGAAGCAGCACAAATACACACAGACCACACTGAAGAGAAGACCCCACAGACCCTGCAACCTCCGGAGAGGACCGTCCTTACCCAAGCAGGACAGGTTATACCTGTGCCGTGTAAATTCTGAAACCCCTCCTTACCCCAATGCAAGTTTCCCCTAGCCAGCTTACGTGGGCTGCTAAGACTCCCACCACCAATCTTTAACAAAGGAAACTACCGGCAGCCCTGGAATGGCCGCAGTCCTCTTTGAGTCAGGACAGTATTCTTAGGTTCCCTCCCTGTGTTTTTTTCCTAGGAGAGATCGTTCATCTTTATGAATTCAAGCTCACATACTTGAGAGCTTCCTACCCGCTCATGATCAGGAAGCATGTCTCGAGTACGCACAGAGCAGAGTTCTGAAAGGGGAAAAAGGCCACAAAACTTCACACCAAAGGCTAACGTTGTTCATGTAATGACCCAGGCCTGGGAGGTGAGCCCATTCTCTTCGGCCCACACCCCCAAAGGCTGGCCTTGTCAGGTTAAAACACACACACAGCAAAAAAACAAAAACAAAAACCGTGAAGACACTATTGTCCTAGACCTAGCCCACATTCAACAACCTAATCTCCAAAGATCACTAAGTTAGTAGACTTAGTGAATAGATAAATCTATGGTCAAGATATTGGATTGACTGACAGCAGTTAATCTTCACTAGATGTTATCTGTATGTCAACAGTCCCAGCTAAGCCTGTTAAAGTGAAAAAGAGCCCTAACCAGTTTGGCTCAGCGGATAGAGCCTCAGCCTGCGAATTGAAGGGTCCCAGGTTCAATTCCAGTCAGGGGCATGTACCTTGGTTGCGGGCACATCCCCAGGAAGGGGTGTGCAGGAGGCAGCTGATCAATGTTTCTCTCTCATCGATGTTTCTAATTCTTTATCCCTCTCCCTTCCTCTCTGTAAAAAAATCAATAATTTTTTAAAAATAAAACTCAAGTGAAAAGAATTCTTGTGCTCATTTTGAGGGCTTTTGATATACTAAAGTCCCTAATAAAGACAACCAACCTAACGTTAGAGTGAACAAAAATGCAACGGAAGCCATCTACCGTGTTTCCCCGAAAATAAGACATCCTCTGAAAATAAGACCTACTTCATGGAAACATAATACATCCCCTGAAAATAAGACCTAGCGCATCTTTGGGAGCAAAAATTAATATAAGACACTGTCTTATTTTCGGGGAAACGGTACTAACCTCCTTCATTGCTGATGGTCACTGTCCAGTATATGTAAGCATTCTCACATCCACCACTATCTCCTCTCATTTCTCACTGCACTAATAACCTCCAGCAGATTTTAATCAGTCTTGCCTTTCTTCTTCCAGCCATTTAAACAAGTAAGCATCTCACATTTTAAAGAAATTTATCCAAACTTCAGACTTACACTGACAAGTATGGCACTAGTTCATTTTATAGAACCTAATACTGTGAGCATAAACCATGATCAGGGTAGAGTAAATACACCACATGTGAGATGGCAGCACCTAAAGAGAAATATTATATCACATCTTAGTTGTCTTCGACATTGCAACTACCCTGGCAAGTGTAAAATGAAGAGACTTAGATTCCAAGAGCCAAGACACGGAGTTACAGAATCCCCAAAAAGGAGACACACAGAGTCTAGGTGAAGACAGAGAAGATCTGACAACACACAGAAGATCAGAGAATCGGGAAAGAACAATAGTGAAAACCTAGTCTCACCCCAACTCTCACACTGAGAAATTATACTCAGAGAGGCTAACAGACCTGCTCATATTGCGGTTAGGTACAGAACGAAATAATACCAGGTCTACTGATACTTGCCCAATGTCTTTCCCACTCACCACATTTGTGTTTCAAGGAAAGCTTTTAAAAAACATTCCTGTTCCCACAATGCCCACGGGAGACCACAGGAGGCGGAGCGGAGGAGGGCCAGGCCGAGGCAATGAGCCCGCCTCTGGCTGCAGAGCTGCCTGTCCGGAGGTCAGACCACAGAAACCCGTTTTAGCAAGTGCATAAATGCCTAGACCCGTGGTCGGCAAACTCATCAGTCCACAGAGCCAAATATCAACAACACAACGACTGAAATTTCCTTTGAGAGCCAAATTTTTTAAACTTACACTTCTTCTAATGCCACTTCTTCAACATAGACTCCCCCAGGCCATGGTGTTTTGTGGAGGAGCCACAATCAAGGGGCCAAAGAGCCACGTGTGGCTCGAGAGCCGAAGTTCGCCAAACATGGGACTAGGGCTTCCTAGAGCAGGGCTCTCCTAACCGCATTTTTAGGTTTTGTATTTAGAGACAGTAAGGATAGAATTAATAAGGAAACTGAAAGACTAATAACCAGAGAGCTCTCCAGAGAGGTCACAGGTAGAAGATCAACAACTAGCAAGCAAAGATCTAATGATGGCACACATTTGCATTTCAAGGATTCATTGGAAAATTTCAGGATCATTTCTTTGTGCCACTACAAAAGGATGATAAAGAGGTGCCACATTCACAGTCCTAGCCGTCAAAACATACTCCCCCTTGGGATCAAAGATACAAATGTTTACCATCTTTTCTATTGGAAGATAATTACAAATTTAGGGGAGAATTTGTTTCATAAAATGCCATATAGAAACGTTCATGTCAAATTAATTCAAATGAGACTATACAAATTAAAACACTCAGTTGCATGAGGCAGAAATGTATCATCTCTTAATAGGAGTATTTAGCCAGATGAAAAGACTCCTACCAGCACCCTTCCTTTTTAAAGGGTAAATCCACCTGAACCCCCCTTTCTACCGCGCCTTTCCTCCCCTTCCTCAGCTTTACTCATGTCCATGGACTTGGATTTTAAGGGGTCTACTCTTAAACCTCTTCTCTTCTTCAGTGTAAGCTGCGACCTTGTGAAAAGCCAGGTGTGTGTTCTCCCTGTCTGGGTCTGTCCCATTCATTCTCTGGGTTTAGTCAGCTGACGCTGCTGGTCTCTGATCGCTGGGACACGAGACAAAGGCCCAGATCCGTGTCCCGTACCGTAAGCAACACAAAGGCTCTTCGATCGGCAATAAAGGCACTCGCGGGTGAAGTTAACTACAAGTTCTTCCTGGATCCCACTAATTGCCTGCTTGTCAGCGTGACTCTGTTGTACTCCAGCGTGTGAGGGCACAGGGACGCTCCCGGCTACGAGGAACCACAGCATGCAGCTAAACGTAACTGTGGGGAGACAAAACCCAGGCGGAAGAAAAACAACAAATAAGTCTGCGCCTGACAAAGCCTGACTCTTCTCTTTCCATTTAAAGGACTTAAATGCAGGCACTTGAGTGCAGATAGAAGAATTTCCCGAGTGTTCCTCAAGGAAAATGGTTGGTACACTCCTCGTGGTCAGTTGTGGGGTGTTCAAATCTGCCACCAAACTGCCACATTCTCGGCTGGAATGTGACAGGTATGTTATTGGGGGGGGGGGGGGGACACACACACACATCTGGAAAGAAAAACATCAAAATGGCAACAGCTGTATATTATGGGAGAGGGGAGGGTATAAGGGCATTACGCATATTCCTCTGCTCTATTTTCCAAATTACCTGACCTAAGTTTTCTTTTCGTACAACAGTATATAAGCACCCCGATTACTTGAGGTCAAGTACCTGGATAAAGTCTCTAGAACACACCACCTGCCACCTGCCCTCCACACCTCCTCCCCTGTGGAAGGGCAGAGACCAGTGGGAAATGCGCAGACTGGGGGTCAGGCTGCTGCCTGGGACCTGAGGCAATTAGCAAAGGCCTCAGGGCCTCGGTGCCCGCAGGTGAGTGAGCGCCCAGTGCTCCTCCCCTCTCCTCCCCTCCCCTCCCCTCCCCTCCCCTCCCCTCCCCAGCCGGGAAGAGCAGCAGCCAGCCTGCAGGGCCTGTGCTTGGCTCACAGTGAGGGCTCCACAAAGGTCAGCTGCAGGTGGCCGCAGGCACGACGGCCTGGAGGGCGATAATTGCTCCTGATTAGATTTACAAGACAGCTACCAGCCGCGGCCAGGTGCCATCTGTCACACACGCAGAGGTCCCAGAGATCCGCAACCAGAAGTACCTGAGCACCTCCTCGTGCGCCCAGGCTCCGCAGACGCCCGGGAAGCAGGCTGTCTGGAACTCAAGCTGCAACTGAAACTCAAATGACAAAGTCATGAGGGGAAGGGGGTCTTGGGGGACGCGGAAGGGGAAAGCAAAGAGCTCCTGGGGTAAGGGGAAGCCATGAGGGCCCCAAAAGAAGCTGGATTTGTCGTGAACCCCATGAACACTGCTTGGCGCTCTCTCCAGCAAGCCGGGGCAGTGACCCTAATGGGTAGACCTCACCGAGGCTTGAAAAATGGTCCAGGCAGGGGTCGAGGCCACAGGAAGTCAGGCTAAGCGTGACACAGCCAATAGGGTAAGATTATGGGATTGGTCAACACAAGGATCGAAAGGTAACAAAGACAGAAGAACCACCTGCGGAGCCTCTTTAACCTCACAGACTCACACTCCAGAGACCCTCAGGGCAGAGGTGGAGCCCAGGTAACTGTATTTTTAGATTTCACGGTGATTCTGACACCCTCCCACCCCCCTCACCCGCCCTAGGCCAACAGGAGCTTGACAATGCCAGCTGGAATAAACAGAATGAGTGATTAAAAACTGATTAAGTCTGAGAGAAATTTCAAAGCTTGAGATCATGAGCATGAAACAGGTGTAAGTGAAAACAGGTTCCCAGTACCCAAAAGTCACCGGAATTGGGGGTGGAGGGGGTTACCATAAAACCTCAAGGCCCGTGACAAGGTTAAAACCAAAATCGAGCCATGTGACCTCGTTTCAAAGTGTTGAGCACTGGTTCTCAAACTTGGCTGAACATTGGCACCCCCTGGGGAGTTCTTCAACCTCCTGATGCCAGGTCAAGCTTCCGGTCGATTAAAACGGAGCCCGAGAGCGAGATCCAGGTCCGGGGTGTGTAGAGCGCCCGGTGAGTCCCGTGAGCAGCCGAGCTCAGGAGGCACAGGGCTGGAGCGGTTCCAGGAAACCAGCCAGTGACGGGAATGAGGAAAAACACAAGTCAGCCAAGTTCCTGGTTCTCAAACTCTGGTGTGTACCAGGCTCACTGGAAGGCACGTGAGGCGCCACGGCAGACAAAAGGCGCTGGCCCTCGGCGGGTCTAAACCCCACGTGAGGGTGACACACACCGAGGTTCCAGAACCATCTCTGAACAGTGGCCGGGAGTAACTCCAAAGGAGGAAACTGTGAACAGCCCAAAGCAGGGATGTGAGACGCCCTGCCTCCCGCTCCCCGCCGGAAGAACACGCTCCGGAGAGGCCTTGGTCAACACCAGCATCAGCACGCCTGGCACAGGCCCAGCAGGACACGTCACACAGAATCCCTGTGCGCTGCCGTCCTTCTGCACACCCGGCCCTGGCCCTGGACAGTTTGGCTCAGCGGATAGAGCCTTGGCCTACAAACTCAAGGGTCCCAGGTCTGATTCCGGTCAGGGGCATGTACCTTGGTTGCGGGCACATCCCCAGTAGGGGGAGTGCAGGAGGCAGCTGATGGTTGTTTCTAACTCTCTATCCCTCTCCCTTCCTCTCTGTAGAAAAAAAAAAAAATCAATAAAATATATTTAAAATAAAGAAATGAAACACCCAGGTCAGGCTGCTGGACCACATCAAGAACACTTGTCTTGCCATCCACCTTTGAGAATTAAAGTCTTGGATCTTTAGGAATCTAGAAAACTATTTCTTTCTCTCTCTCTCTCTCTCTCTCTCTCTCTCTCACACACACACACACACACACACACACAGCAGTGAGCAGAGTACTAGTCTAAAACTCAGAAATCCTCATTACGTGTAAAACCTCAGGACTATTAAAGCTACACGGAGAAGGTCCGAGCCACGTATTGCACAACAGGCCCAGGACTTGCTCTGCCCCGGGCTCAAGCTCTGTGACTGCCGGTCTCCCTCTGTGACTGGTCCACCTCACCCTTCTCTCCCCAGACCCCGGACCGAGCCTAACCACACGGAACACTTGCTTCACTAGCTCCACGGCGGCGAGGACTCCATGCAGAATGTCACGTTTTACCTGAGCAGACTCGAGACAATACATTCCTGCCCATACGACCAACTCACCACCCCATTAGGAATCTCTGCAGCAGCACCAGAATTTTCATTTTCAAGATACATGAGCTTTTGTCAAATGGTGACATCTCTCCCGTAATATGAATTTTCAATACGATATAAAAAAATGATGGATATATTACACATTTCACAGAGCACAGAGAACAGAAACCTGTCGATGAATTTAGAATTTGTGACAACCTATTCCAAATGTTACACGGAAAGATCTGTGCACCTTATAAAGCATATAAATGTAAAACGGGGACCGGTGTTTTTACTGGCAACAAGGGATAAATTATTCCTCCCTAGCAGAGCCTGAGCACTGCCTTCGTGGTTTGTTTTTTTTAATTAACATATGTTCATTAACCTTAGCTGTAAAAACGCGACATTTTATAGAGCCTTCAAAGTACAAATGGTAAAAAGTTGAAATCCCAGTACTACGCTTCCAAGCAAAGCCAGATCTTTTTCCTTTGAACGTGTGCATACATTTTTCAGATGTGTAAATGTACAGAGATTACTGCAAAGTGCAAGTCACTGCTCTTTTTGTTTTTTAAGGAAAACTTAACACCATTCCTGTCCGAAAGGTCATTCCGAGTGACTCAGACTTCTTCATCTGAACCCGGCCTCTCTGGCAATCCTCCGATCCCATTTCGAAAAATGACTTAATAAATGCTTTCCTACAAAAGTAAGTCATTAAGCAAAAAGACGCACAAATAAGTGAAATGAAAATTGTCCAAGTAATGGAGGAGTTAAATTAACCAGAAATAGGGCAATTTGTGTTCGTGCAGCTACACACGAAAGCGGACACGTGTGAGCCCCGGGGAGGGCGGCGGCCCTGGGACCGGCCAGGTCAGCGGTGACAGTGACGGGGGCAGGGGGCAGGCTGGGGGGGGGGGGGACCCAGTTCTGAGCGCAGACCCGCCAGGGGTCCTCACATTTAAATCCCAGCATGTGGCACACAGAGGTCGGCCCCCTCCCAGACACACACACACACACACACACACACACACACACGGATCTGAATCAGCGCCCCACGGCTCCCTCCCGAAGCCCCCGCGCAGCCCCGCCCCGAGGCTGCCACGTAGCACAGGTGCCTCCATCCCAGAGGCCCTGGCCAAGGGTGCCCCATCCCAGGGTGCTCGCCAAGGGTGCCCCATTTCAGAGGACTCTCCAAGGGGGTGCCCATCCCAGAGTGCTCGCCAAGGGTGTCCCCATCCCAGGGTGCTCGCCTAGGGTGCCCCATTTCAGAGGGCTCTCCAAGGGGGTGTCCATCCCAGGGTGTTGGCCAAGGGTGCCCCATTTCAGAGGGCTCTCCAAGGGGGTGTCCATCCCAGGGTACTCGCCAAGGGTGCCCCTATCCCAGAGGCCTCTCCAAGGGTGCCCCATCCCAGAGAGCTTGCCGAGGGGGCCCCCATCCCAGAGGCCTGGCCAAGGAGGCCCCCATCCCAGAGGGCTCCCCAAGGGGACGCGGCCAGGGAGTCCCTCCGCCTTCGGCCGCGCGCACTCCGCTCCAGACCGGCTCACCTGGGCGGGAGGGCAGCCACCGGCACGGGGTGTGCCCGGCGCGCAAAGGGGCGGGCTTCTGGGCACGGCCGGTCCCCGGGCCGCCCGCACCCCAGCCCCCAGCCGGGCGGCACCTTCCCAGCGACCCCGCGGATCTAACGAAGCGGCGCAGCGGGAGGGGCGGGGAGGGGCCGCGGGAGCCCAAGTTCGCCGCCCGGGCGCGCCCGCCGCCGGGGAGCGCGGTGCCGGCGGGGGCGGCGGGGGCGCCCGGGGCTGGGGGCGCGGCGGCGGGGCCCCGACCCTCTCCGCCGCTCCGCCCGAGCCCGAGCCCGAGCCCGCCGCGGCCAGCACGGCGCCCGCCCCGGCGCCCCGGCCAGCGGCCCCGCGGGCTCGGCCCCGCCCCGGGAGCCCAGCGGCGGCCCAGACCCCCCGCGTCCGGGGGCGCGGACCCGACGGCCCGGCCCCGCCGTGACCCCGCCCTGACCCGCGCCCCGACCAGCCGTGACCCGCGCCCCCGCCGCCTACCTTGCGCCAGCGCCCGGAGCCAGTGCAGCTGCAGCGCCAGGAGCGCCCACCATCCGCGCCGCCGGCCCGCGCTCAACTTTGTCGCCGGCCGCCCGCCGCGCTCCCCCGCGTCCTCTTCGCGGCTCGCGGGCGCCTCCCGGGCTCCGCGGGGCCGCCGCCGCCGCCCGCCGCCGGGCAGGGCCCCCCGCGGCCGCCCCGGGCCCGCCGCCCGCCGCGCGCCCCGGGCCATGCTGAGCGGCCGCCGCCCGCCCGGCCCGGCCCGGCGGGACGGAGGGACGGACGGAGGGACGGACGGAGGGACGGAGGGAGGCGGCTGCCGCGCGCCGCGGGTGCGGGTGCGGGCGGCGCGGAGGGCGCGGCGGGCGAAGTTGTCGCCGGGAGGGTCCTGTCACGCCGCCCCCGCGGCCGGAGCGCCCGGGCCGCGCGGCGTCTGGCGAAGGGTCCGCGGGCGCCGAGGAGCCGCCGCCGCCGCCGCCGGCGCTGAGGAGAGAGTGCGCCCGCCCGCCCGGCCGCCGCGCCTCATTCACGGGGCGGCCGCCGCCCCGCCCCCCGCGCCCGCCGCCGCCGCTGATTGGCCGGGGGGCGGCGGCTCGCGCGCCCGGCCCCGCCCCCTCGCGCTCGCGGGGTTTCAAACGCGCCGCGCCCGCCCGCCCGGAATTTCGCGCCGGCCCCGCGCCCGGCTCCGCGGCTTCCCGCGCCGGCGGCGCCCCCTAGGGACGCGGGGCGGCCACTGCGGGCGGCGCCGTCCCGCGCGCGTCCGCGGGCGCCCGGGCGGGGGGCGGGGGGCGCGGGGCGCGGGCCGGGGTCCGCGGGGTGCGGGCGCCCAGGCGGCCGGGCGGGCGGCGGAGGGCGGACCGGGCGGGGCGGCGGCCGCGGGCCGGGCCGGTGGACGCGCCCTTCCCACCGGCGCTCCCGCCGCCCCGGAGCCGCCCGCTCCCAGCGCGGGCCCCGGGCCGGAGGTCACACGCCCAGCGCGGAGCTCGCTTCGGGGTGCAGTGCCCAGCCCCGGGGCTCCGCGAGCAGCGGGGCTGGAGGGGCGTCCAAGGTCATGTGGGCCCGCGGGGGCGGGGGCGCCTCGGGGAAGGGTCCCGGGAGGAGGGCCCCCAGGGGCGGGGTCCCCGGGAGGAGGCCCCCCAGGGGCGGGGTCCCCGGGAGGAGGGCCCCCCAGGGGTGGGGGGTCCCCGGGAGGTCCGGGGCGCGGGGCCTGGAGGGAGGGAGGGGCGGCGCAGACCGGGCTGGCCGGGCAGCGTGGGGAGCATTAGCGGGTTTAGGGGGGCTGGGGCTGGGAGGCCAGGATTTCTGCGGTGGAGGGAGGCGGGAAGGTGACCCCGGCCGGCCGGAGCCCGGGCGGCGGTGCGGGAGGAGCCCGGGGGCGGGGGTGGAGGAGGTGTGGGTGGCGGCGGGCGGGCTCCCCGGAGCGGACCGCGGGGTGCCGGCTGGTTGGCTGTTACCCTGTTACTGCCCCAGCCCAGGGGGACCCAGGAGAGAGGGGTCGGCCTTAGGTTCCTGGGTGGAGCTAACCCCAGAATCCAGAGCACCTACTGTGTGCTGCCCGACCTTGCTGGAGGCTTGACCATGGCCACGTGAAGGGAAGATGGGGAAACCGAGGCCGGAGGAAGCAGCCAAGCGGAGGGGGACTCAGAACTGGACCCCTGGCCGTGCCCCTGCCCCCCCCCCCCCACACACACACACACACACACCCACACACTATACCCGGGGGAGGGGCAGGAAATGGGAAACAACCCCACGGCCACACTGAGGGCTCCAGCACTGGGGTCACCGCCCAGCAGAGCCTGTGGGCCACGCAGTCCTGAGGACACCGGGGAGACGGGGGGGGGGGGTCCTACTTTTACGTCCCCTGCAGCAGCTCTGGGCCTCTTCTCACCCGAGAACCCCGGGCCGGAACTAAGCAGGACCCACTGGGCGTTTGCTGTGGACCAGTGTGGGCACGGCCGTCGTACTGGTCCCCCACACACACTCCCTGTGAGAGGTGCAGCCACTGGAACAGATGGGGAAACTGAGGCTCGGAGGCCAGGTGGCTCCCCTCTGAGCGCCTGCGCTGTGCTCAGGGCTGGGGGCGCAGATGATGAGGGCTCAGCTGCCTCCTAGTTGCGAAATGTGGGCAAATCGCTGACTAATGACCCATGCGTGCGGAGTTGGGAAGGATTCCCGGGCACAGGGCTGTCCGAGGGCGGCGACCATTCCCACGCAGTCACCGCTGGTCCCCCGGGCTGCCCCACGCCAGCCTTGCTGTGCACACGTGTAACCTTCTCCTTTCCAGTGGAAATCGGTGCCCCCTACGTCCCTGGCACCTCGCAAGCCAGGCCCACCTGCCCTTGCCGCGTCGGCATGAATGTGGCTCCGGCTGCAGCACAGGCGTCGCCACGGTGCTAGCCCGGGCATGGGCGTGACCCCAAGCCCGCTCACGGCCCGTCCAGAGCCTCCTGCGGCTGCTGATTGGTGTCGGGCGGCTCCGTGGAGACTTGCTTGGGGACTGGCACGCGAGCCTTCGTGTGTCTTAGTTGTGGGGAGCACCCTGCTGCCCGGAGACCCCTCCGGAACTGGTCCTTCAGGCGGGGGGACAGGGCGCCTCTAACCGGCCTCTTGTGACCAGGAAGGAACTCAGCCGGGACGGTGAACGCAGGCCAGGTGCCCGTGAACGCAGGCCAGGTGCCCATGAACGCCAGGGCGGGGAGCGGCTCTGAGTCCGATTCCAAGGCTTTCCCTCCCAGACCGTGGTTTTGTCATGACCGGTTATGTTTCTGTCTTAGGAGGTGCTCGTGGACTGACCAACGGACCGGAGTGGTTCTTTCTCAAGAAAACAACACACGGCAAGCCCTGTGTGATGCTGAGGAGGGAGATGGGCGGTTAATCTCTGGCTGTAACTGCCTCAGCCGGCGAGGCCCGGAGGAGTGACCCTTCACGCCCACACGCACCTGCGGCGTCTCGGGCGTGGAAGCTGGAAGGCCACGTGGGAGAGGCAGCTGTTCCACGAAGTCGGCTTATTGTTCACTGGAGATGAACTGTGCTGCTTTCCAGACCGGTTTCCCTGCTGACCATTCAGAGAGAGAGAGAGAAAAAAAACAGTTTTCAAAATAAAATGACCACAGCTGAAACCGGTTTGGCTCGGTGGATAGAGCATAAGCCTGCAGACTGAAGGGTCCCAGGTTCGATTCCGGTCAGGGGCATGTCCCTTGGTTGTAGGCACATCCCCAGTGGGGGGTGTGGAGGAGGCAGCTTATCGATGTTTCTTTCTCATCGATGTTTCTAACTCTCTATCTCTGCCTTTCTCTCTGTAAAAAGTCAATAAAATATATAAAAAATAAAAATAAATAAAATGACCCTTTATTTGGGGTCAGCACTATCAGCGAGACCCTCAGTGCTTCCCCGTGGCATAATCCAGAACCTATATTCCTTTCTTTTTATATATATATATATATGCCAATAATATATATATGTTATTTTAGAGAGAGAGAAAGGAAGGAAGGAGAGAGAGAAACACCGATGTGAAAGTTCACTCGGGTTGCCTCCGGTACACATCCTGACCAGGGATTGAACCCACAACCTTGACGGAGTCAAACCGGTGACCTTGCAGTTCACAGGACAACGTTGTTCAACCAACAGAGACGCACTGGCCAGAGCCAGAACCTAGTACATTTCTTTTTTATGTCAGAGAGAAAGGGAGAGGGAGTGGGAGAGAAACATCAACGATGAGAGGGAATAAAGGATCAGCCGCCTCCCACAGGCCCCCATTGGGGATGGAGCCCGACCCCCAGGCCTGTGCCCTGACCGGGAATCAAACCGCGACCTCCTGGCTCCTCGGTCGATGCTCAGCCACGGAGCCACGCCGGCGGGGCCCGAGACTACGTTTCTACAAGGCTCCAGGTGAGTCACATACAGAGTTAGAGAACCACTCCAGATCTCCGAGGAACTCAATTAACATGGTGGATAGAGCTCTCTGTTCTCCGTCTTCCTCTCTTCCTTCCTCTTCTCCTCATTCTGTCTTCCTCCTCCCTCTTCTTTTGCCCTGAATGAGCCATGAGGTAAAAAGGAAACCTTTTTGAAATAGAATTATAATTGTATGTTTGTTTGTTTTTAATTTGAAAAAAAACATTCAACTTCCTAGAACACCAATAAAACTCACCTGTGTACAAACTGAAACTCAAAGCTGTGCCACGGTGCTGTGGGGGAGGGGAACGTTAAAAGAAAGGCATTACCCTCGCCCAGAAGTTTTGACCCTTGTACATTAGTACATTACTAAAACGTTTTTTTAAATGTTTTTCCCTAAGGCAGTGGTCGGCAAACTCACGAGCCGCAGTTTGCGGACCGCTGCCCTAGCCGGTTTGGCTCAGCGGATAGAGCATCGGCCTATGGACTAAAGCAGTGTTTCCCAAACTTCCCTCATGATGAGAATCACCTGGTGGAGTTGTTAAACTACAGATTCCTGAATCCCAACTAAGAAGTGCTAAACTAGAATTTTTGGGAACATATAGGTAAAATTGTATACTTAACTAGTGCTTTTAAGTTTGGGAAACACTGGACTAAAAGGGTCCCAGATTCCATTCTGGTCAAGGGCACATGCCCAGGTTGCGGGCTCAATCCCTAGTGTGGGGCGCGCAGGAGGCAGCTAATCAATGTTTCTCTCTCGTCATTGGTGTTTCTCTCTCTCTCTCTCTCTTCCTTTCCCTTTCTGAAATCAATAAAAAGATTTTTCTTTTTCAAAAAAAGAGAGAAACAAGCAACAAACTCAAGGAGGCCCCGCTGGTCTCTATATAAACAGCGTTTACAAATAAGACTGAAGGAGCGATCCCTACAAAAAGATGGAC
The DNA here is from genome assembly GCA_963924515.1 of Vespertilio murinus. Lineage (NCBI taxonomy): Eukaryota > Metazoa > Chordata > Mammalia > Chiroptera > Vespertilionidae > Vespertilio > Vespertilio murinus. The sequence continues at coordinate 1,185,565 of OZ004708.1, read as the reverse complement.
AAGGGACCTGAGTAGGCAAGTACCAGGGAAACAGGGAAAACCAGGGTTTGAGGGGCGCCCGATCAAAGAAAGTGATGCCAGAAGTGAAAAATTGAAGGAGTGGGGCTTATGAAAACGTTCCACAGCTGGCCATGGCAAGTGCTGGTGAGGGTCTGTGGGATGTCCTAGCTCTGGCCACCACCTCGCCAGTGCACAGAGGTCAGGGCACAGGCTGCCCGCTGTGGCACTGCCGATCGCAGCAAAACACGGCCAGCAACTACCCCCACCCGGGAGGCGAGGTGCTGGGGAGAGAAGGTCGGGGCGCTGGACGTGCAGGTGCAGAAACACCCGCGTGCGCAGGGGGTGCTTTCTCCCCTGGCCTGGGGTCCCCAGAACAGCCCCCTCCTGGTCACCTCACTTCCCCCCGAGGGCACGGATGCCAAGTCTCATCAGGGCTCCTTCAGGGCCATGGGGTCCCCGCACTCCTAAAGCGCTCCCACGTGGACGCGCTTTGTCATCCAGAATACACCAACAGAACCTACTCCTACCGGGCAGGCGGTGCCGGGCTCGCCCGCCCTCCCCGTGGGCGCTCGGCGGTCCTTCTGAGGAAAGTATCCCCGGCCTATCAGAGGCCACGGGCCACGGGAGGTCGTCCGCCCGGGACTGTGCCCTCCGGAGTGCCAGTCAAGGCGAGGACGGGGTGGTGGAGGGCCCTTACACCTGGTGTCTGCGGCCTGGGTGAGAAGTCTACCCTCTGGGCGCAGGCAGCTCCCTCTGCAACCCCTGCCAGCTGCTAATCCCAGCCTCAGCGCACCTTTGTCTGGTTGCCTGGCAACCCATTAGGAGCAGGCAGGTGCTGCTCTGATCCCAATGGGGTGTGAGCTTCGGTTACCTCAGTGCCCACCTGAGCTGCACAGAAGCTAGCCTCCCGTGAAAGCGCTTCAGGAAGCAGAGCAGAGGAGGGGTGCCGGGAACCAGCAGCCCCAGGCCCTTGGCGGCCCTGGGTAAAAGGACCCCCCCTCCCTTCCGGGCTGCTCCGAACTGCAGGGAGCACAAGTCCTTCCCGGGGTCCCGGCCCCCCCGCATTATCAGCATCACCTGATCAGAAACGCAGCCTCAAACTCGGGCCCAGGGCGCCGCTCAGATTGAGTGGCCAGGGCAAGTTTCTCCTCCCGCTCCCTTCAAAGGGGGCCTGGCTAGTTTAGGGACTGGGCCGGGGGAGGGGGGGGGGGAGGGGCAGCTGTTGAGAGCAAAGTGCAGAAGATGTGAGACACCCACTTTGGGAAAAGGGGGACTAGCAACAGGCTCCGTTGGCATCGCTCCCCCTGGTGCCCACAGGCGCGCTTTAGCCCTCACCCAGTCCTGTTTCCCTGGGCTCACTCCACGCAATCATCCGCCCCGGCTGCTGGGCCAGGAGCGGGGCCGGGGTTGGGGCCTGGGTCTCCACATGCTGCCTCCTGCTTTGTGTGTGTGTGTGTGTGTGTGTGTGTGTGTGTGTGTGTGTATGAGTCGGGGGGGGGGGTGAGAGGAAGGAGTAATGTTGCACAGCCAGCCCAGGACAGCGCCCCAGGAGGGTCTCCCAGAGCACCTTGTTTAAGAGAAGCACTTAAGCCTGGCTGGTGTGGCTCAGTGGTTGATCCTCGACCTATGAGCCGGGAGGTCCCGGGTTCGATTCCAGGTCAGGGCACAGGCCCAGGTTGCGGGCTGGATCCCCAGTGTGGGCGTGCAGGAGGCAGCCGATCCATGGTTCTCTGTCAACATTGACGTTTCTCTCCCCACCTCTCCCTTCCTCTCTGAAATTAATAAAAACATTTAAAATTAAGAAATAAAAGAGGTGCTTACGTCAAATAAGAGGAAGCTCTTACTAGTAAATCCCGCTGGGATGAGATCCTCCGGGACTGCCTGGGGCTCGGCCCCTCGTCCTGCAGGCTGGGCCCGCTGCCTCGGGGCCAAGGTCCTCTCACCTGCGGGCAGCGGTTCTGCAAGGCCCGCCCCGCAGGGTCACCGCTCTCCGCGCCCACGCTGCACCAGGTGCACTGCGCACAGCAAGCGTTTGTGTTTGTCTTGGGGTTTTCTTTCACTTTTAAAAATATATATTTTATTGACTTCAGAGAGGAAGGGAGAGGGAGAGGGAGAAACGTCAATGAGGAGAGAGACACATGGACCCGCTGCTTCCTGCACACCCACCCTGGGGACGGAGCCTGCAGCCTGGGCCTGTGCCCGGACCGGGAATCGAACCCTGACCTCCTGGCTCCTGTGTCGATGCTCAGCCACGGAGCCCCACCGGCGGGCCAGCGGGCGGTTGTCGGAAGGATAAGGGTGAAAGGGGCTCGGCTTCACACTTTGAACCCGCCCAGCCTCTCCATCCCAAAAGGAGGCAAAGCGCCCCTCTCCCCCGCTCGGGGCTCTGGGGGCACAGGGGGTTTTGGGGGGGGCCTGAGGGCAGCATCCCGCCGGGACCTGGGATGGGACGGGACGGGACGCCGTGCCGAAGCCGGGCCTGGGGCTGGCCTGGGGGCCGCAGCAGCGGGCGCGGGTGGGCCTCCAGCGCTGGCTCCTCCGGGGGACGGGGGTCAGGGGGTTCCCAGGGGCAGGGAGAGCCGGAGGGAGGGGACACGGCCTCTGGTGACCCCCTCGGGCTGCGCACCTCCCGCCTGGGCCGGTGGGCGGAGGCCAGGCACCAGCCGCCCACGCCAGCGGGGAACCGCCTCCCTCCGCGCCCTGCGCCCCTGGTTTCTGCCTCTCCCGGCCCCACGCCCGCCGGCCACACGGGTTCTCCCGCCGGGGCTCCGGCCTTTCCTCCCGCTCACCTGCTGGGGGCTCACCTGCCGGGTGCTCACGTGCTGGGTGGAGCTCACGTGCTGGGGCTCACGTGCTGGGGAGGGGGGCTCACGTGCTGGGGAGGGGGGTTCACGTGCTGGAGAGCTCACGTGCTGGGGCTCACGTGCTGGGGGCTCACGTGCTGGGGAGGAGGGCTCACGTGCTGTGGGGCTCACGTGCTGGGGGCTCACGTGCTGGGGGGCTCACGTGCTGGGGAGGGGGGTCACGTGCGGGGGTGCTGGGGAGAAACTCGGGGGCTGCGAACAGCTCTCACTGCTCCTCTCTGCGCTGCGACCAGTTGGGAAGGAAACGGCGCCGATCCGCTCCCCGGCGGGTCCTGTGCCCCCTCATGATGAGAACCACCTGGTGGAGTTGTTAAAATACAGATTCCTGAATCCCAACTAAGAAGCGCCTGCCCGGTAGGAGTACGTTCTGTTGGTGTCTTCTGGATGACAAAGCACGTCCACGTGGGAGCGCTTTAGGAGTGCGGGGACCCCACGGCCCTGAAGGAGCCCTGATGAGACTTGGCATCCGTGCCCTCGGGGGGAGTGAGGTGACCAGGAGGGGGCTGTTCTGGGGACCCCGGGCCAGGGGCCAGACCGGAGCTGGCGGGGCAAACAGGTCCCAGCTCCCAGGTGAGCTCCCAGGTCCCAGGTGAGCCCCCAGGCAGGTGAGCATGTGCCCTCTGTGATCAGCACAAAGCAATCAGGGTCACATTTCTTACAATCCCAGCTGGTCCGCAGTGTCCCATGCTGCCGCTCCCGGAGTCACGGACTCGGCGAGGTTGAGGGGCCAGCAGCGCCCAGTCCCACAGCCATTCATCTGCCGGCGGGGACAGCAGGAGTGTACACCACCCGTCCCCGGAGGAGGCCATCGTGGGCTCTCAGCCATAAAGTTGGCCGGTCATTCCGAAGCCATTCATATCTCCACGCCGGCCAGTTCCATCCGTCTGCTGCCCGCTGTGGGAGCACGGGAAGGGGCACCGAGGAGGGGCTGCTGGGAGCTCTGTGGGCCTCTGTGGTGGCGGAGGGGGCTCCCAGCTAAGCTACAGGCGCATCACTGTGGTGTGAGAGGGTGGCTGGGCTGGCCACTGCTGGGCACGGTGGTCAGTTCTCGTGCAGCTCCGAGGGACGGCCACAGCTAGAGCCCCGAGGGACCCGGCTGGCCGAGCACGGGACGTGCAGACTAAGGTGGGCAACAGCTGCAGTGAATGGTGCCGAAACCGGTGTGGCTCAGTGGATAGAGCATCAGCCTGCAGACTGAAAGGTCCCAGGTTCGATTCCGGTCAAGGGCACATACCTTGGTGGCGGGCACATCCCCAATAGGGGGTGTGCAAGAGGCAGCTCATCAATGATTCTCTCTCATTGATGTTTCTAACTCTCTGTCCCTCTCTCTTCCTCTCTGTGAAAAATCAATAAAATATATTATAAAGATAAAAACCAGGACAATTAATTAGACTTCCTCTCAGCACAGTGGGCAGGTCCTAGCCAAGGGTCAATTAAAATTCCGTTCAGGGAGAACTTTCTAGCAGTTGAAGCTTTCCCCACACCGAGTAGGCTGCCTACCGTGAGAGGTAGTGAGTTCCCCATGGGGGGGGGGGGGGGAAGTGAAGATCCCACAGCCAGCTCTCAGGGATGTGACCGCTGAGGGGAAGCAGCAGGCAAAGGGCTGGGTTTGGCAAGGGCTAGGGTTCCTGTCAACGTCCCCTTCCAAGGGGGAGATTCTGTCTCTTTTATTTTACTTACTAGAGGCCCGGTGCACAACATTCGTGCACGGGTGGAGTCCCTGAGCCTGGCAGGGGGATCAGAGGGGCCCTGCTGCCACCCGCCTTGGCTGGCCTGGGGCCTGTGGGCTAGGGGCAGCTCCTGCATTGAGTGTCTGCCCCCTGGTGGTCAGTGTACATCATAGCGACCAGTTGTTCCATTGGTCGTTCTGCCAGCCAATTTGCATTTTAAGCTTTTATTATATAGGAAGACTAAACAACCGTCCGAACGTTCAACCAGCCAGTGGCTATGATGTGCACTGACCACTGGGGGCAGACGCTCAGCGCAGGAGTGGAAACCACAGGCATGGAAACATGGAGCAGACTGATGAATCAATCTCAGAGGGAAAGGGCCGGGGGGAGGGCAGTAAGAGTTTAACTGAAGATCTTATGTGTATACTAGAGGCCCAGGGTCCCTCAGCCTGGCCTGCAGGGGTCAGGCCGAAACCAACTCTCTGACGTCCCCCGAGGAGTCCCGGATTGGGAGAGGGTGCAGGCCAGGCGGAGGGACCCCACCAGTGCACAAACCCGTGCACCAGGCCTCCAGTATCAGTGCTGGCACCTGACTTTTTTTAAGTCACTTTGGAGCAAAAAAGGGTAGGTAATTACTATTACTATTATTTTTTTTCTAAATCAAATGTATACCTCTTTTTGTCAGATCAGCAAAATATATCTATTTCTTGGTGCTATGCAGAGGTTTCATAATTAGTTTACGTGCCATGAGATGGGGAAGGTCAAAATTCGCGGCCATAGACCACTGGAGGATGTCCAAACGTTGCTGTGTCCATTCAGCTGGCCTCGGTGCAGACCGCACGCCCGTATCCCACAGCACCCCTCCCCCCATGGTGCCCCTCCTCAACTACACCCCTCCCTCCACGGTGCCCTGCCCCCCACAGCACCCCTCCTCCACAGCACCCCTCCTCCACGGTGCCCCTCCCTCCACAGTGCCCCGTCCCCCACAGCGCCCCTCCCCCCACTGCACCCCTCCTCCACGGCGCCCCTCCCCAGGTCCCATCTCCGGTCCATCCGGAGCCACACAGAGCAGGTCTCCACGCGTGTCCACAGTCAGTGACTGCCCGCTCTCACTTTGAGGAGCTGGCTGCGGGAGGCCAGCATGAAGCAGATCCTTTTAACCTGCTTTCCACAGGTCGGAGCCCAGGAACCCGGACCCGGACCCGAACCCGGGCCGGGGCAGAGGAGGCGAGATGAGTCTGAGCAGGGCTGCCGGGCCCGGGGCCGGGCTCACCGAGAAGCAGTGTCGGAGGCGGGATGGGAAAGGCTCTGGGACCTCTCCGGACGTGGTGCTCTCGGTGGGGGTCCGGAGCTATGAGAGGGGGGCAGGGGGCGTTCTGAGGATCCCCCATACAGAGGAAAGCGGGGTGGGGAGACCGCAGGAGACGAGGCACCCCCAGAGCCATGGCCAAAGCTCTCCCCACCCCCCTGTGCGGCCCAGCACTCCGCCGGGGGCTGGTCTGCTCCCGAAGGAGTGCCCCTCGCCCCGGCCCCTCTCCGGCCTGGCTGCCGGCTCCGGGCCGCTCCCGGAGGCATTGCCGAGGCTCCCTGCCCCTGCTCAGCCCTGCAGGCCTCCCCATCTGTCTCCATCGGCCTGACATCCCACCGGGCGGAAGGTCCAAGGTCACGAGCTGGTTGCTGGCTTCCCGGGCCGGCTGCTCCCAGCTCATTTGCAAGAAACATCAGCAGGGACTCGTTCCAGGGGTCCTGCTGCTGACACCCTAAGTCATTCTCTCACCCAGTAAACAAACAAACAAAGCCACGCTGCCCCCCCCCCCCCCCCCCACTCTGCCAGCGAGAGGATTAGAGACAGGGTGGGGCGCCTCGTGCAGGTCCTGGTGCACAGAGTGCATCTTCCCAGGGGTCCCTCCCCCCCGACGGCACGCCACGGGGCCGCCCCTCCTGCGCCAGCACCTCAGGCTCCCCTCCAGGGCCCCCAGGGGCGTGGGTCCGGGGCTCACACTCTGTCCACGCGCCGCCATCCTGACCAGGGCAGAAGGGACCTCACCCACCGTTCCCCGCACCCTGCCAGACGGCACCCCACACCGGCTCCTGGGACACATCTCCTTCCTGCCTCTAGATCAGCCGTGGGCAAACTTTTTGACTCGAGGGCCACCATGGGTTCTTACACTGGACCGGAGGGCCGGAACAAAAGCAACCTGACCACGCTGGCACTCTCCTCTTGGGCTGCTGGTGAAGGAGCGGAGGGGAGAGCAAGAGAACCCTCCACTCTTTGGGCTCCGCGGGCCGGATGGAACAGCCGAACGGGCTGGATCCGGCCCTCAGGCCGTAGTTTGCCCACGACTGCTCTAGATTCTCGCTCCTTCCTCCCCACGCACACCCCGGAAGTGGGGAAGGAGGGCGTGGCAGGGCTCAGTGTCTGCATGGCAGGAAGGGCTCCCCCACAGGCTGCACTTAGGAAAAGTCCAGGAGGCTCTCTGGTTGGCCCAGCCCTGGGTCCCCGTGGCCAGGGGGCTTGTGTGCTGGGGAGCACGGGGAGAGCAGTCCCCCAAAGGCAGAGGCGGGGGTTGGGGGGGCGGGCAGGCAAGCGCCCCGTGGGCGGGGCGGACCCGGGGCTCCGGCTGCCGGCCTGGCTCCACAGTGGTCCTCTCGGTCACTAGGCAACAGGCCTCCCTGATCGCAGGCAGGTCAGCATCCTGCCAGGAGCGCCCGCCCGCAGCTCACTCCACTTGTGAGCAGGAAGCGGTGCCTCCGCTTTCTCTGCGGGGCGGAGGATGAAAGGGAGGCCGCTAATGGACTGCGAGGACTTCTGGCCTTGGATACGGGGCTGCCGGAGCGGCTCCGCAGCAGGCCAAGGTCCATCCCACGATGTTCTGAGCCCGGTCGGAAAGTCGTAGCGCAGTCACTGCAAGCAGCGGCCCCACCTGAGAGCCCCAGGGGCTCGTGGGCGAAACTGGGACGGTCGGTTGGTTGGTTGGTTGGTTGGTGGGCAGGACAGTGGGACTTGTCGGCGCAAGTGGCTGCCGGCCGGCCAGGACGCCAGCTCCCAGATGTGACCTTGGCCATAAGAGCCCCTGCGTGGGGCCTGGGGCGCGATGGCGCAGACCAGCCAGCTCTCGGGCTCCATCGGAATAAAGGAAAAGCCTGTGGGCTTAAATCCACCTACAGGGCAAGGGAGGAGTGAGGTGTGTGTGTGGGGGGGGGGGGGCACACGGGTGCCGGGTCCTCTGAGCCCAGTGGGGTGTCAGCCTGGGCACCGGGAACCGATGGCTCTCATCCCCTTGGGTGAGGTACAGCAAGCGGGAAGAGCAGGTTTTCTGAGTCAGGCGGTCCTGACCCCTACCCAGCTCTGCCACCAACTGAGCCCACGTGCTTCATCCCAAAGGCAGTTGAGGATTAGAACTGGTGAGGAACGTGCCTGGCACGTGGCAGGCCGGCAGTAAGTGGTGGCCAGTATTACCCGCTAAACCTGGGACCAAAGAATTTTCCAGCTGAGTTCATCACCATCATCACCACTGTCACCACCATCACCACAACCATCACCGTCATTGTGGAGAGTGGCTACAGCGTTAGACAGATTCAAGCCTCGGACTAATGAGAGGACACGATTCTCTCGTGGCAAAGCCACGTGCAAGTCCCAGCACAGTTATAGCCAAGGGCTATAGTTGTAAGCTTGACCTGAGGATGCGAACCTGTGATCCCAGCTGGCTAAGTGGTATAGGCTGCTGATAGAAGCAGGTGCGTGTAATTGAGTAGATTTGAACCCTGGAGAACATTGTAAACATCTTGACCACACCCTTACTTTGCCTCGTGAAATCTGGCTATAAAATAAAGACTCGGCTTGCCGGCTGTGATGCTGTCTCTGCATCAGAGGGCAGCATCCCACCTAGTCCCAGCTTTATCCTCTTCTCTATCTTGTTTAATCCTTTACCGGCCCCCCTTAGGCACACACCTGGCTGCACTGAGTGCAGCACACACCACCATCACCGTCACCACCACCACCATCACTACCACCACCATCACCACCACCATCACCACCATCACCACCACCATCACCACCACCACCACCACCATCACCATCACCACCATCACCACCATCATCATCACCATCACCACCACCCTCACCATCACCACCATCACCACCATCACCACCTCCATCACCATCATACCATTATCACCACCACCATCATCCCAGGTCTCAGAGGCAGAGCTTCCAGGCCAGTTGGGGAGTCTTGGAGGAGGTCAGGAAACAAGTCCCTAAGACTATTGCCCGTTTCCCCAGAAAGCTCTGCTTGTAATTATTTTCCAGCCAAGGTTCCTTTTGAGGAAAGGTGTGGGGTGGTGAGGTTCTCAGTCCCCTCACCTCCCAGTCCATCCTCACTGTTTGTGAGTCATCTGACATGATCAATGAGAGTTCCGCATAACAGTAACACGAGTTCAAGTTCACTTACCTCTAGGTATACCTCCCGAAGGTCTGGAGCATCTGCCACATGGCTGAGAGCATAGCTCTGGAGCCAGACTGACTGGGTCAAAATCCCAGCTCTGCCTGCACGAGCTGTTACCTTAAGCAGTTACATAACGGCTCTGTGCCTCAGGTTCCTCACCTGTGAAACAGCATTGGTCATAATAAAAATACTTGGCTTATAGACAGTCAATGTATTAAATGGATTAATACAGGCAATATATTAAATGAATTGACACATGCAAACTGCAAAGAACAGTGCCTCGCAATGTTAACTGCTGCTGTCATCACCACCATCACCACCATCATCTGTCTTCCTCATGACCCTCATTATCATTACCATCATCACCACCAACATCCACCATCATTACCAATCTTTTCCCTCATCGTCGTCATTATTATCATCATGACAGCCACCCACATCACTATCATCACCACCATCACCATCTTCCTCATGACCTTCATTATCATTATCATTATCATTATCATTATCACCATCACCAACATCACCGTCATTAGTAATCTTTTTCATCATCATCATCATCTTCTTCATTATTATACCTAATAATAAACATGTAAATTGGCTGTAATCCCGCTATACCCACAGCCAATCAGAGTGAGTATGCAAATTAGAAGGCCAAAGATGGCGGCCGCCCAGCTGCTCCAAGCATTGAGTGGCCAGGCTGGCAGGACGCCTGCTATGAGGGGGTGGGGGGAAGGCACACGAGGGGATCTACAGGAGTGGGGTGCCGCAGTGGAGACAACCAGCCGGAGTCTGCAGTGAAGACGAAGAAGGCAGACTCTGGCCAGAGCGAAGGTCTGGGTCCCGGGTGCCAGAGGAAAACCGGAGCCGGAAGCCAAGGGAAGGAAGTCCTATTGCACGAATCTCTTTGTGCAGCGGGCCTCTAGTCATTATCGCAATCAGGACCACCACCATCGTCACCATCTTCATCACTATCATCACCATCATCATCAATCTTTTCCCTCATCATCTGCGTCATTATTTTCATCACCATCTTCCTCATGATCTTCATCACCATCACCTCACCATCACCTTACCATCACCATCACCTCACTGTCAGCATCACTACCCACAGAATTCTGTGGTGATGTCCCTTGCCCTCCGGGGTGGAACAAACAGCCACAGTCTCCCTGGCTGATGGTGCAGGGAGCCGGACGGCGGGACTGGACCCCTGGGTTGGGTGGGGGTTGGGGTGGGGGAGCCGGAGGGTGACCTGGGAAAGATGGGCTCCTCCCAGCCTCCACCTGAGGCTGATTCGGCCAAGCCGGAGCGGCGACCGGGCAGGAAAGGGCGCTCCCCGGTGTGGCTCAGTCCCCGGCTCCTCGCTGCCGTCCCTGCTCGGCTGCTGACTGACTGCGTTCCTTCCCAGGTCCTGATCGACGCTTCCACCTTTCTGGGCGTCCGGTGGCGGCACAACCGTGGGGTAACGGAGGGTTCTGCTGCCACGAAACGTTTGAAAAACACCTACTTAGACTTTCAAGACCTCAAATAATTCCATTCCCTAAAGAGCACCAGCCAAGAGAGGCCTGGGAGGGGCTGCGTGAGGCCGGCCGGGGAGCCTGCAGCCTGCCGAGTGGGCCATCTGGCCGCTCGAGTGCTAATGGGCCGCTGCCTCCCCGAGGCTGACCGACTGGGAGGATAACAGCCACCGGCCGCCAGCGCTTCCTGAGATGCCTTCAGCTCAAGTGGGGATGGCTGTTTGCCTCCGGAAGGTCTGCTCGCGGTGCTCCCTCAGGCCCAGTGGCAATATTCGCGAGGCCCAAATGCCTGGGACCAGCTGGCCGCAGAGCCACTTCCGTTCCTGGTGCCCGGGCGTTCAGCGCCAAGCCGATTCCCTGTTTAGATTTGCGGCGTGAGCTCATCGCCGGGATGGCCCGAGAGCCCTCCGAGCAGCTGGCTCTCCGGCGAGCGCCTTCTGCCGCCTCCCGCCTTCCTCCTCTCTGCTCCTCCAAGAGGCCGCGTCCAGAGCAGCTCAAGCTCGGCTTCTCGGCAGCAGCACGTGGCATCCACATGCATGCGCCTCGCAGGGGAGTGCGTGCAAACTCGATATTCCCACGGGGCACGGCCAGCTGCTCCGTCTGCCGGCACAGGGACTGGGGGAGGGTGGGGGTCACGTTTCAGAAGGGCCTCGGGGAAGCGGGGAGCTGTGGCTGCCCGGCCTTCCGAGGGGCGGGCAGAGCTGCTGCAGCACCCTAGCTGTGAGGGTCGGCGCCCACAGACAGTGAACGTGATGGGGGAACGGCACCCACGTGTTATGTGATAGAAGGATCGGCGCCCAGAGAATGGGGTGAGGGCCTGTGGACCTCATCGCACGCAGACCTGGAGCTCCTGGCGAGGAGAGAAGGCGGAGAGAGCCCCGTGAGACCGAATGGTCCCATGGCCCTGCCTCCATTCCTGTTATGATTAAAAAATAAACTAAACACAACACACCACCCACCCACCGCCACCACCGCCACGTGCTAGAGATCTTGAGTTCACACACAAAAGAGCTGGCATTTGCAAATCCACTTTGGTCAAATAGAGAGTGCTCTTGGAGCCAGGTGGGTGTTATCACGTCCTAGAAATGGCGGCTCAGAGCCCTGGCCCCCTGTAGGCCTGGCCCGGCTCAGAGCCCTGTGCCTCTCTGTAGGCCTGGCCGGGCAGGGCGGGGGCTGGGCCGAGGGGCTGCAGAATCAAGCCATGCCCCAGAGGCCTTCCTTGCAAATGCCAGAGGCCTTAAGGGGCGGCTTTGGCTGTGGCCACGTTCAAAGCATTCAAACCTCAGGAGGCGGGAAACGCAGGGCACTTTCGCTTGCCCTCCCGCTATGGCGACTGACCGAGTTCCGGAGGCACCCCGCCCTGCAGGAGGCTCACCGTGGGGGTGCCGGCTGAGCCCTGCTGCGCTTGCCCAGTGCGAGTTTGAGAAGGGTCTTTCCATCAGGCACAGGCGTCCTGCTCTGTGGAATCACTTCTCCCACCGCAGGAGAGCCGCCAGCGACGGTGCAATTCGTGCTCTGCCCCGTGCGCAGCGGAGCCGAGAGGGGTCATCCCGGCCTGACCCTCCGGGACCTCCTCGCACCGCCCACAGGCCCCCTTTCTTGCCCCCGGCGCCGTGCCCTGAGGGCAGGTGGGAGGAAAGGGGCACGAGAGGGAAGAGGCCCGATCGCCCACAGCTGAACCTGCCCAGCAGGGCCAGGGGTGAACGTGATGGGGATGAAGGATTAAAGAAGAGAGGCAAGAGAACACAGCGGGGGCCAGGTGGGACGCTGCCCTCTCGGACGGAGAGACAGCGCCGTGGCCTGCAGGCCGAGTCTATGTTATAGCAGATCCACGAGGCGCAGTAAGGGCGTGGCCAAGACGTTCACAACGTTCTCGCGGGTTTCCCGTCCACTCAGTTCAGAGCCCCTGAACTCCATCACGCTTTGTCTGGCAGCTCTGGCTGCACCTCCCACAGCCCACGTCACTCCGCCACCCGGGACCACGGGTTCGGACCGGAGGGTCACGCTGACAGCCACAGCCTTTGGCTGTCGTTGTGCTGGGAGCGCCCGGCCCTCCGAGAGGGGACCTGCACGTGGCTTTGCCACAAGAGGACCGTGCCCTCTTGTCAGTCCGGGGCTTGAACCTGTCCAAACGCCGTAGCCACTCTCCACCCATAGCCCCTTTTTTTAAAAAAAAAAAATCTATTTTTATTGCTTTCAGAGAGGAAGGGAGAGGGAGAGAGAAATATCCGTGATAAGAGGGAATCACGGATCAGCTGCCACCTGCAGGTCCTCTGCCGGGGATGGAGCCTGCAGCCCAGGCCCGTGTGCTGCCTGGGAACCGAGCCCTGACCTCCTGGCTCATAGCAGGGCCACAGGTTCGATGCTCCGCCCCTGAGCCACGCCGCTGGGCTGTAGCCTTGACTTTTCACCTTCCTGCAGCCGCTCGGGGCTCTCTGAGGCCCCCGCGCCCCGCCGTGGCCGGAGCGCTGCACGGGAGTGCTCCGCCTTCCAGTAAGACACCCAGGACTTCATCCAGCGTCCTCCGCAGATCTTTCCAGAGCAAACCCGCCTGCTCGTCGTCCAAACAGCGCGCTCTGTCTCCGGAGGGCCGTGACGCGCAGTCGTTGACATGCTCCGTGTTCCGGTCAGAGGCCGGGGCGGGGAGAGGGGGCCGGTGTGATTACTCTGATCGAGCCGTGCCCGCCGAGAGAATTTCACACCCACTGCTCTCGGGACAGCGGGTATGACTGTCACAGACGAAGCATTCCCCTTTTCACAAGATGCGTGTTCGCCGCCAAGGGCTAGGAGGGCAGGGAGGGTGGGAGGCCCCCCTGGGACCTCCCCCCCGGGGGGGGGGGGCCGTGAACAGCACCGTTTACCGCGAAGACATAAAACCACGCACCTCGGCCGTGGGAGCGCCATAATCGCCGGCGTTTACCCACCTTGTAAAGTAAATGGCTCATGAAATGTGCGAGCACGTTCACAACATACAGAGGAGGGGCCGGGGCGACCACGGCCGGCTGCCGGCTTAATTACCGACGTTTCCGGCGGCGGGGAGCGGCGGGTTAACCAGCCCTCTGAGGGAGGCACTGGCTTACCCAGGTGCTCCCCGTGTTAAGCCCTCAGTGGCCCAGGCCTCCGGGGAGCACCCCTCACCACAGAGGCCTCCCCGCGGAGGAGAACGCGCTGGGGGCCTGGCTGAGCCCCCGTTTCTGAAGGACAGTGACCCCCTGCTGGTAGCTCCCGCTCAGGGAGGTGTCCCCGGGACAGACAGCGCCAGACTCGGCCACACAGGCAGGCCCAGCGCGGACGATGCACGCAGGACTCGCCCGGTCTCGGGAGGCATGTGCGGGCGCGCTGACTGCGCATTAAGGCCCATTGTGGGGGGGGGGGAGGCGCAGGAGCCGGCGGGAGCCAGCCCCCCGAGAGCACGAATGCCCTTCGATTTGGCCACTTAGGAAACCGGAGGGCCGTGAGGGCTGGAGAGCAGCCTGGCCTTAGAGGACGCAGGGGTCACCAGCGTGTCAGCATCAGCACAGGGGTGGGGCATCCACACGGCCCAGGGCACCCGCCGGCCGACCCCTCGCCCTGCCCGAGGCCGAGGCGCTGCTTCCCGGTCCTAACGATTCTCCGTTGACCGTGGGCCTCACACCCAGTCCGGCTCCCCGGCGGCTTCTATAGACAGATGGCACGCTGACCCCTCAACCCCCGCCCCCAACTCCGGCCGCTCTCTGCCCATCAGGCCTCAGGGCCTGCCCTGCCCCGGCCCCTCACCGGGCCACACAGCTCACCACAGCCACGGTGGGGAGGGACGGCTCGGGGAGAAGGGTGGGTTTTAAAGGCGCCAAACGAAGGTGTGGGTGAGACTTGCTCCCGTGTCCCTCGGCCGGCGGAGGACAGGCCTCAGCCCGTGGCTGCGGCCCCGCGTTAGCCAGCGGACAGGACAAGGGCCGGGGCGCGTTCTGCTTCCCGGAGGCTGGCCATCTGCCGACTCGGGGTCGCCCTCAAGAACGGAGAGCCGAGGGGGCCACCGTGGACCTGAGCGAGGCTCCTCCAGCCGTGTCCGCACCCCGTGGCTGAGCCAGGCGGCCGTCCCCTCCCCGTGGCCCGGGACCTTGGCTCGGACATCGAGGCTCGGCCCCTCGGGGTCAGGTGCCTCGCGTGCGCCCTGAGGCCGAGGCGGACCAGCTGCCAGGGACGTGGGGGGACGGGCCCGAGTGGGCTCCGAGCCCGGGGTTGCAGGCAGGGACCCCCTCAGCACCCCCAGCTTTCTGCTCCAGAGGCACGCGGCATCCCAAGAGCGAGCACAGACCTGCACGCTGCCCCCCGGGGGGGGAGGGGGGGCGCGGGGGCAGGGAGGGAGCGCCAGCCACGGCTCACGGGGAAGAGCTGAGCAAGGCAGAGGGGACACGGACACGGAGCTCACCCAGCCCCTGCTCCCGCCGGAGCAGAGACAGCACCTCCGTCAGCACCACCAGCACCGGCCGCAGGGCCCCCGGCTCTGCACTCCCCGGGCCCGAGTGTGAACCGGCTCTGCCTCCCACTCGCTGGGCGGCCTGGGCGAGTCCTGAGACCTCTCTGAGCCTCAAGGCTCCACCAGGAAACAAGATCGATGCGGACGAAGTCACGGGGGGGGGGGGGGGGGGACAGGGGCACGTCCGTGGCGGTTAATACTGTCTGTGACCCCACAGCCCCCACTCCGCTGGCCCCGTGGGTCCCCCGAGCCACCAGGACCCCGGTTCTCCATCCAGTGCGAGGGTTCCCGGACTCACGCGCTCCAGGGCATTCTCCTGGAGGGGCTGCGGGTTATAGAGCGCGGGGCGGCGTGTCAAGGTCAAAGCCAGCACTTCCTGCGGGAATAGATGAGCGCAGTCCATCCCGCTGCCACGTTCCCGCGGCGTGATGGAGCGTCCCAGGCTGTGAACGTCGCGGAGATTTAGGGGCTGGGCCTGGGGGAGGCATCGGGCGGCGCTCCTCGATGGATCAAGCAGCCCGCGGCTCCCTCCCCGGCACAGCGCCCCCCCCCCCCCCGTCCCCGAGACCACCGGCTCCGTCCATTCCCTGCCCACGGGCAGGGCCCTTGTTTTGAGTGGAGAGGCGCCTTATTGCACCCCAAACGGGAGCGCACGCTCTCGGAACGCCAACCCCTCTCCCTTCGATTATCGCCGAATGACATGATGCCGGTGGAAGCCCCTCGCCCCGTGGCTGCCGCTCCGGGCGTGCCCGGGCACAGAAGCTCCCGCCCCTGCTGACGGGCCTCTGACTGTCCCCCGGGCAGGCGCCGGCGCGTGTGAGTAACAATCGGACATAAAACAGGCAGAGTGTGGCGGCCCATCTGCTCCGGGAAGGCGCGCCTCCAGCCTTTATCCCGGGAGAGGGGCCATTGCCCCGGGAAAACGGCAACAAAGAGCCCACGGGGCCGCCTGGACTCCTGAGGAGTTGCCACGTGGAGCCGTCCATGCGTGGTCCTCGTGTGGCTGCTCCTCCGTGGCACCTGCGCTCGGCTCTGCAGCCACGCAGCCCCCCGCGTGGAGGTCTGACGGATCTGGCCCCGCTTCCCCGCCTCCCTCTCTGAGCTGGGATGTCATATCTTCCGAGGGAGGACTGTTCCAATCGAGTCGTTTAAATGCCCTCGGCGACTAGCAATGCATCAGCCCCTCGGGGCCAGCCTGTCCGACGGAGCATCTGTTACCGTCCTCACTCCTCGGGCGGCGGGCGGCTGGGGGTGGGCGGCGGGCGGCGGGGGGTGGGTGGCGGGCGGGGCGCCCACATCCCTCTCCCGCAGCTGTTTGTCAGAGCGGGCAGCACCGCACCCGCACCGGAGGGGCCAGGGCCGCCTGACGGAAGAGCTGTCCACGGGCAGCCATCTTTCAACGCTGCAGCGACAGGGACAGCGAGGCAGTCCTGGTGGGAGACTGCGCGCTCCTGACGGAGGCGAGGGATGGAGCTCGCTGAGAAGCTAACAGGAAGCACCTTGGGTGGCCACAGACTTCTTATAAAATACAGCTGACTCACCCTGGTATCTCAGCCTCCATTTCTAGTGATTTCTGAGAATCACGAAATCCTGTCCGTTATACCTTCCAAATGTTGTGAGATTTCCACTCATCACCCTCTCCACCACCACCACTAACACCACCACCATCACTTCCATCACTAACACCACCACCATCACTTCCATCACCACCACCACCACCATCACCATCACCACCACCACCATCACCACCACCACCATCACTTCCACCACCACCACTAACACCACCACCATCACTTCCATCACCACCACCACCACCATCACCACCACCATCACCACCACCACCATCACCACCACCACCACCACCACCACCACTAACACCACCACCATCACTTCCATCACCACCACCACCACCACCACCACCATCACTTCCATCACCACAACTACCACCACCACCATCACTTCCATCACCACCACTACCACCACCACCACCACCATCATCACCAACACCATCATCATCATCACCACCATCACCACCATCACCACCACCATCATCACCATCACCACCACCACCACCACCACCATCACCACCACCATCACCCTCTCCACCACAACCACCAGTAACACCACCACCATCACCATTATCATCACCACCATCATCACAATCACCACCATCACCACCACCATCACCACCACTATCTCCACCACCACCATCACCACCACCACCATCATCACCATTAACATCACTATTATTTCCTTGTCCTCTTTGGAGGCAGCCAACATCATAATTTAAATTCTTGATTTTCTATTTTCTACATATATGTGCTATTATAAATAATGTACAGTAAGCTTTGTGTATCCTTAAAATTTTGTACAAATGGCATTTTCTTCACTCTACTCTGAAGTATTTGTTCTAGATCTGTTCATTCTGACACATGTGGATTTATTTTTAATGGATATTCCTTCTGTGCATGTTTTACCACGTATTTGCCTGTTGTTGTGCTGATCACTCGGTTCCTTTCAAACGGTCCTCCAGCGAACCCTGCCGGGACAAACGTGAACACGTGCACCAGAGCTTCTTAGCGCGTCATATGGATGTAGAATTGCTGGCTGTCTCTAAAGGGTGTGTTTGGACCATTTATACTTAATGTAATTACTTGTGTGTGTGGGATTAGAACTACTTTTTAATTTTACCTGCAGGTACATGTGACTCCTCAGTGTGATATGGTGATCAAAATACTGCTGCTTGGAATACTATGCATCAATCAATGGAATGAATTATTGATATACACCATGCTAACATATGTCACATCACAGATGAATATACTAATAAAAGGGTAATATGTTAATTAGACCGACGTCCTTTCAAACAAAGGCACAGTGGTGGGGGCCGAGGCAGAGGTAGTTAGAGGTGACCAGGCCAGCAAGGGAAGGCAGTTAAGAGTGACCAGGCCAGTAGGAAAGGGCAGTTAGGGGCGATCAGACCGATAGGCAAAGGTGGTTAGGGATAACCAGGCAAGTAGGGGAATAGTTAGAGGTAATCAGGCTGGCAGGGGAGCAATTAGAGGTATCAGGAAGGCAGAGTGGTTAGGGGAGATCAGGCAGGCAGGCAGGTGAGAGTTAGGAGCCAGAGGTTCCAGATTGCAAGTGATGGACATGACTTTGAATAAAGCACTTTTGATGTTTCTCTTGAAATTATCGTGTTTTCTTTTTAAAAAGTCTGCTATGATTAACCAGTACACCTGATATACTGAACTCCAGATAATGGTATGCTTATTGCAGAAGTGTGCTTCCTGGTGGCTGCCATGGTTTTGAAATGCACCAGCAGTGAGGTAGTCAATGAGTGGGCAGAGGGTGGAGAGCCCGATCGATGCGTGATGAGCGAGTGTAGTCAAATGTCAGCGGTGATGGGGGTTGTGCTGGGGAAGAACCCAGGTGTCCTGTGTGTGCCTGTGTGAGTGCGTGTGGGTGTGTACATTATTATAATCATGGCGTTTGCATGGAAAAGTCTGGAAAAATCGACATCAAACCATTCACTGTAGTTACTTAGAAGGTTAAAAACACAGATGGACCTTCATTTGCTAACTCTTTACTTGCAATGTTTGAAATTTTAAATCAGACAAATAAAGATTATTTTTAAGTTAAAAAAATTAATGGTAGAATCTAGGTAGTAGTTAGATTGATGTGCATTGTAAAGATCCTTCGACTTTAGTACATATTTGAAAATTTTCAGAGTAAAATGTTGGAAACATACATACGGTGGGGCCCACCCTGGCCCCAGGAACGTGGCTCGGCCACGGGACAGCCAGCTGGAGGCTGCAGGGGGAAGCCTGGCCTCGACCGGAGGGTAACTCAGAGTTCCTCACCCACAGCTTTCCTCACAGCGTCCTGGGTTCTGTCTTCCCGTACACCATTCCCCTCTTATAGGACTTCAGCTGCAATGAACGGAATGTGGACCTCCCCCCCAAATTCATCTGTCAAATCAACCCCCTCAAAGTGATATCACTGGGACAGGAAGCCTTTGGGAGGTGCTCAGGGCATGCGGGTGGGGCCCTTTTGGATAGGCTTAGTGAGAGCTCCCTCCCCCTTCTGCCACGGGAGGACACGGGGAGGAGACAGCCCTCTATGCCCCGAGAAGAGGGCTCACCAGCCCGGGACCTGCAGCACCCTGGTCCTGGACTTCCAGCCCCAGAACTGTGTCGTCCTGCACACCCAAAGGTAGCAGGGTCGCTCCCCCAGGTGCAGTGTGTATGCAAAGCAACCAAATGATCTCCCCCACCACCACCATCATCGCTCTCCCGCTCTCGCTCTCTCGCTCTCAAAAACTGTAAAAGCGTATTCTCAGGTGAGACTGGGGAGAGAAAACACAGCGACAGCACCACACACACACCCTGTGGGCGAAGACAAAGGGGCGTCCCATCAGTCAGCACCCTGACCGAGCAGGCGCTCCCGGACACCCGGAAGCTCAGCCCAAGGAACATGCGTGTGAGAGAGGGGAAAGGAACATGTGTGTGAGAGAGGGGGAGGAACATGTGTGTGAGAGAGGGGAAGGAACATGCGTGTAAGAGGGGGGGAAGGAATGTGTTTGTGAGAGAGGGGGGAAGGAACATGCATGTGTGAGAGAGGGGGGAAGGAGCATGTGTGTGAGAGAGGGGGAAGGAGCATGTGTGTGAGAGGGGGAAGAAACGTGTGTGTGAGAGAGGAACATGTGTGTGGCAGGTCCCCGAGGACACAGTGATCCTGGGTGCTGCCCGGTGCTCTCGGGTAATCTGAAGCGTACCCCTTCAAGATCCTCCTCCTCGATTTTTGCCGGGATTTGGTAAAATAGATGCTGAGGAGTTATGTTGTGTTTCTCTGTGTGCGTGCACTTTAGCTGTCCCAGGCCACCACAGTGACGGCCAGAGGCCTGAGGGCCCACGGGGCAGGGGGCGGAAAGACAGGGTGCGGGGGGCAGGATGTGGGGTGCGGGTTGTGGGGTACAGGGTGTGGGGTGCGGGGGGCAGGCTGTGGGGTGCGGGTTGTGGGGTACAGGGCTCAGGGTGCAGGGTGTGGGGTGCGGGGGGCAGGGTGTGGGGTGTGGGTTGTGGGGTACAGGGTTCAGGGTGTGGGTTGTGGGGTGCAGGGTTCAGCCCCTGCGCAGGAAGCAGCGGCTGCCCTCCGCTGGGCGTTGGAGCGGGGCTGCCAAGAACGCTCACCCCTCGCTGTGGCTCGTGTGGGAAGCTGACACGGGCTGCACACGTGGCGGCTCCGTGGCCTGCCAGGCGGTAAGCCCTCCATACGACCCCGCTCCCGGCTGTTGTTATGGGAACAGCCCAATTATGGCCGCACTGGCATGGTGGTGAGGGACAAAGAGAAGGCGGTGGGGGTGGGCGAGATTGCTGTTTTCGTCCAAACGTGTCTGCTGATCAGCTGGCTGACGGCGGGAGCCACGGGGAAGCAGGTGGCAGCCGCCCTGCGTGGCTCCTGGAATCACAGGCCCGGGTGGGAGCCGGGAAACGGAATTGCTGTCGGGAGAGAAAATATCACATCCTTACCTGCGTGGTAATTTCAGAAATGCTGTAATTGCCACGGGGGCGGGCAGTTCGGCGGGGCCGCTCTGCCTTTGTCCCCGCGTTAGTGCCGCCCGCAATCTGTAATTTTGCAATTTGAGGTTTTGGTTCAAAAACCTAAAGTATCTGCCACTCTTCCGGCACAGGATCGTGGCCACCACCCGGCACGCAGCGCCGCAGGCCAACGTCTCCGGCGCTACCGGGCACGCAGCGCTGCGGGCCAACGTCTCCGACGCTAACGAAGGCAGCGGCCTGCTCCCGGCACTGATGTCCTCTCAGAGCCGGTGTGTGTGTGTGTGTGTGGTGTGTTTCTCTGTGTGGTGCGTGCATGTGTGGTGTGTGTATATGTGTGGTGTGTGTGTGTGTGTGTGTGGTGTGCGGTGTGCGTGGTGTGTGTGATGTGTGTGTGGTGTGTGTGATGTGTGTGGTGTGTGTGTGAGAGTGTGTGTGTGGTGTGTGTGTATATGTGTGTGAGAGAGTATGTGTGTGGTGTGTGGTGTGTGGTGTGTGTGCGTGTGGTATGTGTGTGTGTGTGTGTGTGTGTGTGACTGTGTGTGTGTGATGTGTGTGATGGGCATGCAAGTGTGGTGTATGTGGTGTGTGTGGTGTGTGTATGTGTGTGTATGTGGTATGTGTGTGTGAGAGAGTGTGTGTATGTGATGTGTGCGTGTGTGTGCATGCTTGTGGTGTGTGTATGTGTGTGTGTGTGTGATGTGTGTGTGTGATGGGCGTGTGAGAGTGGTGTGTGTGTGGTGTGTGTATATGTGGTGTGTGTGTGTGTGTGAAGTCCCATCAAAACAGCAAAGTGAGTTCACACAGGGCTTCCCCCCTTCCCGCTCCAAAGCCACAGACTCGGTCGGTGCGGTCGGGTGAACACGGGTTTGAGAAGTAACTGACTTAAAAACACGCGTCCCTTGGGAGTAGATCCTGCGAGGAGGGGCAGGGCCCGGTCTCCGTGCGCGGGGACGGGGAGCCAGGAGCAGAGGCCGGCGCTGGGCCAGCCAGAGGGCTGTTGGCGAGGGGGCAGCAGCGAGCAGAGGCCCGCGGGACCGACCTGGTGGAAACCACAGCCCGTCCATGTCCCTGTGGACGGGAACCCTGAGCCGCCAATCGCAGGCCTTACTCAGGAACCCAGTGGGCCGCACTGAGGCCTGCAACTCTGCTGGTCACAGAGGGTGACCCCAGGAAGGAACACGAACACTGGGATACACACACACACTCACATATACACACACATACACATACATATACACACTTACACACTCAAACACACATTCACACACACGCACACACACACATACACACATGTACTCACACACATTCACACATACTCACACACACATACACACACGTACTCATACACGCACATTCACACACTCACAAACACACACACTCATACCTTCTATTCAAGATAAGCTTTAAACTAAAGTTCCAAAGCACATCTTATAGGAGAGGACCAACAAATGTTTTGTTCCCCCAAATGAAAACATTCGAGCAATCTGCAAATGACTTTAAACAAGAGCAATTATAATCCTCAAAGGCGGAAGGACCTGGAAGTCGGGTCTCCGTGGGTAACCAGTGCAATGACTGTGACCATATAAGCAGAGGGGGGACTCGGGGCCATGGACTGAGAGGGCGGCCATGGAACGACGGAGGCAGAGGGATGCCTGGAACACCGGGGCCGCGGGAAGCCGGAGGTCAGCCCGGAGCCGGCCCCTCGGCGTCCAGGAGGAGCAAACCCTGCCCACACCTCAGTGAGATTTCTGGCCTCCAGACCCGCATTTCAAAGCCCCCGGTTCATGGTGATTTGTCAGGGCGGCCCTAGCAGACAAAGGCAGACACAAATACTCAGGTGACACAGATGCTAGAGTTGTCTGACCAAAGACTCTGAAGCACTCACCACAAAAACGCTTCAACGGGCAATTATGAACACACTGGAAAGGAATGAAACTATAGGAAGTCTCAGCACACACCCAAAAGGTATTTTTTTAATAAAATAAAAACTTTTAAACTGAAAAGTACAACCACGAAAAAAAGAATGTCAATAGATGGGATTGGACAACAGAGTGGAGAGGACAGAGGAGGGAAGGAGCGCGCTTACAGCAGGAGCCATGGAAATGGCCCAATCTGAGCGACCGGGAGAGAGTGCAGTGGGGAAGAGAGTGAGCTGAGACTCCGGGATCTGTGGCCTGAAAACAAAGGAGCGCTAACATTCACGCTCCGAGTCCCACGGGCAGAGGAGAAAGTGGGTGGGACTGAATGAGTCTTCAAAGAAATAGTGTCTGAAAAGTCCCAAACTTGGCAAAAGACATAACTTTACAGACTCAGGAATCTGAATAAACCTCCCACGGGGTAAACTGAAAGATGTATCATAGTTAAATTTATGAGAACTCTTTGGTTGAAAAATAAAAATAGGAAAAGGAAAGCATTGTGGAAGCACAAAAGAGAAATGAGACCTTATCTATATGGAAAACAATTCATATGGAAATGAACTTCCCACCAGAAACCAGGAAGAAGTGGCAAAACATTTTTTCAAGTACTGAAATGTCAATCCAGAATTCTATACCCAGCAAAATCATCCTTCAGGAATGAAGCAGAAATTGAGACATTTTTGATGTTTGCTTTTTTTAAAAAATATGCTTTTATTGATTTCAGAGAGGAGATGGGAGAGAAAGAGAGGAGTAGAAACTTCAATGATGAGGGAGAGACATTGATCATTTGTCTTGTGCACACTCCCTACTGGGGATCGAGCCCACAACTTAGGCATATGCCCTGACCAGGAATCAAATGAACCAGGGACTTCTTGGTTCATGGCTTGACACTCAGCCACTAAGCCACACCAGCTAGGCAAGACATTTTTGAATGAATA
Source organism: Vespertilio murinus (assembly GCA_963924515.1). NCBI lineage: Eukaryota > Metazoa > Chordata > Mammalia > Chiroptera > Vespertilionidae > Vespertilio > Vespertilio murinus. Next base: position 1,162,198 of record OZ004708.1, on the reverse strand, counting down.
GAAGCTAAGAGAACTTGTCACCAGTAGTCATAAGCTAAAAAAAATAACAGAAGACATTTTTATCAACAGGAAGGAAATAATAAAAGAAGAAGTTTCAGAACATAAGGAAAGAAGAAAGGATACAGTAGACTTTTCTTCTCCTCTTGAAATTTTAAATTATGTTTGATGGTTGAGGCAAAAATCATAACACTGTCTGATGTAATTCGCAGTAGGATGATAAATGGGGGAGGATAAAGGAACACGAAAAAGGTAAGATTCGTACTCAACTGCTAAGATACGGATTCCAATGGGGTGTGTAATGTTCTGCAATATAATGTCATACCTAGAGCAACAACAAACTAATCCATAAAAGAGAGAATTTCATTCACGAGCACTGTAATTAAGTCAAAATGGAAGTAGAAAAAAAAATGAAGTAACCTACAAGAAAACAGGACACAGGCACACACACACACACACACACACACACACACACATTAAAAACAGAAAACAGACCTCCAGTTTCAGCTCCAAAATGTAAAGAGCGTGGAAGTTACCACTCCTGTTCTCACAAAAAGGAAAAAGCTAAACAAATGGAAACCCGACAGCTTTTTTAGATTTATCACAGAGCTGAGGTCAGAGGGCAAGCGGCCGCCTGGGCATTTGGAGAGATGCGTGAACACAGACCCACAGCTATGGGAGCAGACGCTGCTGGAACGTTAAGCCCCCGGGGCCCAGTCCTGGCCACACAGGAAAAGACTGGCCGCCAGGGAGAGGACCGAGATGCCCACAGAGCATGGACCACGCACCAGGCATCTCGTCGGTAACGTTAGCTGCCAGGAAGCAAGTCTGCAGGAGAAAAGCAACCGTCAATCTAGAATGACATACCCAGATAAGCCGTCACTCGGGGGTGAGGACAGAACAAAGACCTTTGCACACATAAAAGACGAGAAGAATTTATCTCCACGAATGCCCCCCCTCCTCCCCCTTAAAAGAGCTACTTCAGCAGAAAGGGAAAGGGCGTTCTGGTGAGGGGCCGAGTACAGGAAGCAGGAGTCAACAAACGCAGAATTAAATACTCTGATAAATCGTATTAAAACCACTGACCGTAAGAAAAGAAGCCATTTCTGTGTCGACCAGAGATAAATGTGAACTTCCCCAGAGCAGCTGTGCTGTGGCTGAGAAACAAAGCCCCAAGTCAGGACACAGCATTAGCACAGGAGCCGTGTCGGCACCATGGCGGGCACCGGGCTGGGGTGCCGAGCAGGGGGCTCGTGGTGGAGCCGGGAGCTCACACACACATACACACACACACACACACACACACACACACACACCTGCCTGCCGGGAGTTCACACACACACACACACACACACACACACACACCTGCCTGCCGGGAGTTCACACACACACACACACACACACCCCTCTGCCTGCGGGGAGCTCTCTCTCTCACACACACACACACACACACACACACCTGCCCGCAGCTGGTACAGGAATCGCTAACGCCTGAGGAGGCGGGGAGAAGCAGAGGAGAAGGGAGAAAAGCAGAGGAGATGGGGAGCAGAGGAGAAGGGGAGAAGCGGAGGAGACGGGGGAGAAACAGGGACGCAGGAAGGAGACCTTCAGCCTCTTCTTTAAACAGACGGAAAGAGGTCAATGTCATGACAAAGAGCCTGCCTTTCTCCCCGGAGCCGGGGGAACTCGGACCCTGAAGAGAGGGGCGGGGTGGGGGGCAGGTGGGGGGCAGGTGGGGGGCAGGGAGAGTCGAGGGGAGGCGGGTGGGGGAGGGGCTGCAGACCCCGGGCCTTCGTTTAGTCACTTCCTCCAGAGGTCGGGGTCGGGGAAGTCGCCTCCACGCTTTGCCGAGACCAGGCCGCGTGGACACGGCGCCTCGGTCAGCCTGGCGCTGACAGCGGGCCTGGGCTCCAGCACCTCAGCCCCCAGCAGGCACCCAGGCCCCTCACCCTCCTCACCCAGCGGGCGGGGGGACCGGTGCCGGCCCGTCGTGTGGCCGGAGGGACTGAGGCTCGGCGGTGAGGACTCGCTCAGAGCCGCACGGCTACGCATGGAGGAGCCGGTTACGCACACCCAGCACCGCCCTCTGTGATGGTTAACTGTTTCCATGGAGACAGCCGTCCACACGTCCCCGAGGGAGGGCGCTTCTAGATCCCGGCACGTGGGGGGGGGTGCTGTCGGCCTGGGTGGCGGTGTCACCTCTGACCCCGCCGGGGGGCTGGCGGGAGCCGGAGGCACGGGGAGCGGGGGGGGGGGGGGGGGGCGCGCTTTTGGACAACCCTCCTGCAGCGGCACCAGGCTCCCCGGAGTCCTCTGGCTTCAGCCACCACCCGACTCCCAAAGGGGTTGTCGCTCCGGTCCCGGCCCGGAGCCAGCTGTCGGCCGTAGCAACACCCCTCGCCGTTACACCCAGTCTGCCGCCTGCCTGCCCGCCTGCCCGCTGCTCGCCACACGGGGACCCAGCCAGGCCTGCTCCCCCCCCCCCCCGAGGCCTTGCCACTGCCGAGGGCGCCCACCTCCCCGACCTCCCGCTTGCCTCACGCACAGTGGGGACGTGTGCACTTAGTCAGGAGTTTGTGTGACGTTTACTTACCTGCAGGGCCCTGTGGCGGGTGCTGCGAGGGCGCCTGCTCTCCGGGAAGGACACCGAAGCTTTCAGGGGGGCCGCCTTCGGCAGGGCACACGGCGCAGTAGGTGGCAGAGCGGGGTTTGCACCGACCTCCCGGGACTCGTAGGCCCAGCTGCCATCGCTGCCCCTCGCCGGGGCCTCGAGGGTGAGAGGTGACGTCTGTGTGGACGGAAGGGGCCACGTGCTCACCTGGCAGCTCCGGGAGGCCTGCGTGGCCGTCTCGCAAACTCAGACCTAAAGTCGCCACACAGGACGGTCTGAAATTAAACTTTAACTGAACGCAGTTGTGGCGGGGAGTCACCTCCTAGCCGGTATCTTCCCCGACAAGGTCACCTTTACCGTCTGTCTTTTTGCAGCTGTGACGACAGCCTGTGAAAGGTCTGGGTAACTTGTAACTTCCCTTTTTCCAGAGCCCTCGGGGCACAACCAGATGCGGTGGGCGCCTGGGTGGAGACCATAAAGTCCTACGTTGTTACCGTCCCCACGCCCCTGGCTGCTAACCATCTGCACCCTCCTGTGTGAAGAAGCAGGTGTCTGTCATCTTACTCCTCACCCATCCCAGAGGTCTCCCCACGGGGCTTCCTCCGCCTCCCTCGTCCGTCGCCAGCGGTTCCCTGAGACCCGCCTACGAGAAGACTCTCCGCCGAGGTTCTGCTTCCGGCAACTGTTGACAGTTTGGCCCGAATGAGCTCGCAGAACTTCTTCGCAGGTTTCCGTGTTCTTTAACCGTTACCTGCTGTGGGGGCTCACCCAGTGCCCCGACACCGCCTCGCTGGCCCACGTGCGGCTTTGGTTTAGTCTCTCTATGTGAGCCAACGTTAAAGGGCTGCATGCCACACACACACACACACACACACACACACACACATGTGTACACGTGTACACAAGCACAGGCTCAGCCCGCACCTGCATGGCCTGCGCCCACACCCCGGAGGCCTGTGGCTCCTCTGTGGCTCCTCTGTGGACCTGGCCACACTGGCGCGTCTGGGGGCAGCGCAGGACAGCCCGTGCGCTTTACATGCAGACCCACGTTTTTTTAAAAGAGGAGGCGACGGGTCCAACTGGAGGAAGGGTTTTACACGTCCCTGAGGTGGTCACGCGTGCTGCCAGGGGACAGTGATAAGCCGTGGACGCACGCTGGGACCCCTGCGAACTCTGACAGTGTCACACCACCCCCCCGAACGCAGGAGAGAAGAAGGGAGCGCTTCCGGCTCGTTTTACGAGGCTGACACTGCCCCGAGGTCAAAGCCGGGGCAGACGGTGCAAACCGGGAACAGCACGAGCCCACCGCTCGCCTGCGCTCAGACGCAGAGAGCCTCACCCACACAGAGAAGACCAGCCAATGGGACCCAGTGCGCTGTGTTAACCAAACCACACACCGTGGCCGAGCGGAGTTTGTTCCGGGGACGCAAAGCCAGTTCAATATTCAAAAATCAACACAGCCGACTCTGTCCACAGACTGAGGAGGAAAAGCCATACGATCTTATCCACCGTGCAAACAGAAAGCACCGGGCCAAGTCACCGCCCGGGGTGATAAACACCCGCAGAAAACCAGCATTTTTTTTGGGGGGGGGGGGCGGGGGGGAAGACTTCCTCAACATGGTCGAGAGCACCCCAAAAACCTCTGGCCAAGGCCATGCTTAATGCTGCTGCTGTCCCCTAAGTCCGGGGCACCAGGCCGTCCTCTGGCCGCCTCCCCCGCCCACGCCGGAAGGCCCGGCGCCCACGAAGGCGGAGAAGGGAGGAGGACGCGGGGCTGGGAGAAGAAATGAACCCGCCCTGCCTGCCGATGGCACGGTCGGTGCAGAGAGCACGCGTCTGCCCTTCTCAGGGCCACCAGACAGCCCCGGAACCCGCAAGGGCCTTCAGCAGCGCCTCCCCACAGGCCAGCGTGCAAACGTGAGCCCCACGTCCACGGGCTAACACACACACACACACACACACACACGTGAAAGGGGAGGCGACCCCCGGTGACCATGGCCCCACGGGGATCGGGGGCAGCAGGACAAACCCCCAGACGCGCGTGTGGAGCGTGCAGCCCTGAATGCTGCAAACCCTGAAGCAACGAATTGGAAAGGGACCTCAGTAAGCGGGGGACTGCACCAGCCGTGGGCAAACTCCGGCTCCGCGGGCCGGATCCGGCCATTTCGGCTGTTCCATCCGGCCCTCGGAGCTGAAAGAGCAGAGGAGGGTTCTCTTGCTCTCCCCTCCGCTCCTTCACCAGCAGCCCAAGAGGAGAGTGCCAGCACGGTCAGGTTGCTTTTGTTCCGGCCCTCCGGTCCAGTGTAAGAACCCACTGTGGCCCTCGAGTCAAAAAGGACGACACCATGGTCAAGGGTGACAAGACTCAACCTGGCAAGCCATGCCAGGGCCCCCGCATGGATCTAGGGTGCAGAGGAGCCGCTGTCGCTATCCCACAACGTGTGTCACAGACACGCGCATCCTAAAGCCTCCCCGGGAAGCCACGGGCCCGGGACGCTGCGGCGTGGTCCGGAGGAGGAGTCGTGGGATGTCCCTCTCTCCCGCACGGAGGCCCACCCAGGGCTGCGGCCATCAAACAGGCCGTCCGGCAGAGGGGGCAGACACATGCGTCCTGGAACGGAACTAAAACCCGGAAACAGACACCCGCGTGCTCAGTGGATGGTGGGGTCGTTTTTTAAAAATATGTTTTTATTCATTTCAGAGAGGAAGGGAGAGGGAGAGAAACATCTGTGATGAGAGAGAATCATGGATGGGCTGCTTCCTGCATGCCCCCTACTGGGGATAGAGCCCGTAACCCAGGCGTGTGCCCTTGACCGGAATCGAACCCGGGACCCTCCAGTCCGCAGGCCAGCTCTCTGTCCCCTGAGACAAACCAGCCAGGGCTCAGTTGGTTTTTCAAAGGAGGAAAAAGAATTCAATGTAAGATGGGGGAGCGGGGGCATTCAGCCACTGGGGCTGGGGTAACGGACCCCATACACAGGAACAAAATGAGCCTCCCCGGGTCTGCAAAGAGTCATTCAAGACGGATCATGGACCTAAGTGTAAAAGCACAATGAGGCGCTTTTTAGGGGGGGGGGGGGAGCCACAGGAGAGCGTCTGTAGGCTGGAGTGTGGGCAGCACGTCTCACAGAGGACACGGTTCACGAGACTGCATCCCCACGCAGCTCCGCTCGCTCCGGGCAGACCCCGCCGAGGGCGTGTGCACAGGCCAGCTGCGGCGGGAGACGATGTTTGCAAACCACGCAGCTAACAGCCGCTCGGCTCGAGCACCCACAGCGCTCTCTCCAGACACCCGGCAAACGAGCAATCCGGTGAGCAGACTGGCAAAAGGCACGGCCCCACGGCCCACCCACGAGGACGCGCAGAAGGCGAACGCAAACACGGAGGGTGTGGGTGCGGGTGCCGCTCGCCGGCGGGGAGACGCGAACCGGAGGTACGGCGGCCCTCGCCGCCCTCCCGTCGGTGGCCCAGCGGCCGCGTGAGAACATCACAACAGGGCGGGCGTGGAGAAGCCGGTCCTCGGGCCACGCCGGTGGCGACGTGACACGGGACAGCCACCCTCCCACCCGCAGCCCCGCACCGGCACGCTCACCCCTGAGACCGAAACCACGTCCATGCGGAACTCACAGGAGTGCACTCAGCAGCTTCATTTTGTCTTTTGATTGTTTGTTTGTTGATTTTTTACAGAGAGGGAGAGGGACAGAGAGAGCTGGAAACGTTGATGAGAAAGAAACATCGACCAGCTGCCTCTTGCACGCCTCCCCCCCCCCCCCCCCGGGGATGTGCCCGCAACCAAGGTCCATGCCCTTGACCGAAATCGAACCTGGGACCCTCCAGTCCACAGGCCAACGCTCTACCCACTGAGCCACACCAGTCTCAGTGCAGCTTTGTGCTTATAGCCCCACCTTGGGACGGCACGCCCCTCGTGGCCATCGAAGGTAAGGGAGGAAGTGGGTGGCAGCCTGTCCCTCCGGGGAATACGCCAAGGCAATAAAAAGAGCCGTGCGCCGATGTTCACAACCGCTTGGACCCGAGGTCGGCAAACTCCTTAGCCAACCAAACATCCACAGCACAACGACTGACATGTCTTCGGAGAGCCAAACTGTCTAAACGTAAACTTCTTCTGACGCCACCTCTTCAACACAGACGCGCCCAGGCGGTGGTGTGTTGTGGAAGAGCCACACTCAAGGGGCCAGAGAGCCGCCTGTGGCTCTCGAGCCGAGGTTTGCCGACCACTGGCTTGCACAGATCTCAGGACAAGGATGCTGCGTGCTGAGAGCCCAGTCTCACGCCGCACAGCATGTGACTGCACGTGTGTGACCCTCTCCGAACGGCAAAGTGGGAGGTGGAACCGATCCGTGGCTGCCCCGGGCTGGGGAGGGGGTAAGGGGGAGGGGGTGGAGGGGGGGAGGGGCGGGGAGGGAGGAGTGGGGGAGGAACGGTATGGGGGAGCGGCAGCTCTGGCTAGAGAGCTGGCCCAGGGGCCCGGGGATGGGACTGTGGAGGGATGCCTGTGATGGCTCTCGCCGTCCAATCCACACGCTGTGACGCTGGGCAGAACTAAACGCACACGCACGCACACGTGCAAAGGGGCTGCGCGTGGAACAAGTGACACCTGGGTAAGGCGGGGAGCGCTGAGGGTGCCAGGAAGTACCCCCCATGACTGCCTCCTCCCTCGCTGAGCTCCGCCTCGGCCTGCGTCCCCCTCGGCGTGTGAGGGGCCGGCCCTGTCCGCGGGCTGGGGGTGGCGATGCCAGTGGGGTCTGTGCTCCAGCGGACACCCCCACCCCGAGGTCCCCAAGCAGGTCCCAGCAGCACCCCAGGCCCCACGAGCTCAGCACTGAGCCATCACGCCTCCCCTCCCCCCACCTGTCCTCCAGGTGCCCCGCCCACCAGGCCACCGCCTCTTCCGGGCACCCACGGGCGGCTCTGGCCTCCGGACTGGGCAGGGGGAGGGATGCCACCTCGTCCTCCCCCGGCCAGCCCTGCTGCCCTCACCACGCGCCAGGATCACCGAGAGCGTGTGCGTGTGTGTGTGTGTGTGTGCGTGTGCGTGTGTGTGTGTGTGTGTGTGTGCGTGCGTGCGTGTGTGTGTGTGTGTGTCGCCCGAGGTGGGAGGTGGGAAGGGATCCGAGGGAGAGCCGGCGGGCCCCTGTGTGAGTCCCCGAGGGCCGAGGGGCCGAGGGGCCCAGGGGCTGCGTGAGCCTCGATTCCAGTGGCTTCGGGAGCACACGCACCCGCTCGGGCTGCCACGCACGCACCCTGCTTCCCGAAGATCGATGGCCGGGCGCTGTGTGGGTGACTGCCTTTCCACTCGGCTACCCCGAGGGCGGCGGATAGAACTGCCGTTTAGGTCCGATCAATAAGCGTTTATTGAGCCATTTTTCTCTGTGGGCGCGATCGCGGGCACCGTGGCCGCACGAAGGAGGGGGCGTTTGCCATGGAAACATCGGCTCTGCGGTGCTTACCTGGTGCCAAATAAACAACAGGCCAGTTCTGGTGGCACGGGGGCAGGAAGGAGGAGGGTCACAGGGTGCCGGCACCCCACGTGGGCCCCTGCTGGGAGGCGGGCGGAGGGGGGCGGGCCACACGGCGTCCCCGCTCCACACTTTCGCCCGGGCAGATTCATTCATTCATTCCTTCATTCAGGCATTCACTGCTTCGACTGAAACATACCACAGGCTCTAGCTGGGGGCTCGGTGGTTAGAGCGTCGGCCTGCAGACCAAAGGGTCCCAGGTTCCATTCTGATCAAGGGCACACGCCCGGGGTGCAGGCTCGATGCTGGGGGGGGGGGTGCAGGAGGCAGCCGATCAGTGATTCTCTCCCATCGATGTTTCTCTCTCCCCCTCCCTTCCTCTCTGAGATCAATAAAAATCTATTTCAAAAATGTGTGTATGCACATGTAACACCCAGGACTGTCCACTGCAGTGACCGTGCTGTACCTTAGATCCCCAGAAGGTACTCGCCTCGTAACGGAAAGTCTGTGGCTCTGACCAGCTCCTCCCCTCCTGCCCGCAGCCGTGGCCACCCCCTGTCCACGCTCGGGTCCTGTTGGTCAGTGAGATGGTGCGGGCGAGTCTCTGCGCCTGGCGGCCCGTCTCACACACGTCCTCCGGGCTCCCTCACGGTGTTACAAACAGCAGGACTCGCTCCCCTCTAAGGCTGAATGACAGCCGTGTGTGTGCGTGTGTGTGTGTGTGTGTGTCTGTGTGTGTCTGTGTGTGAGTGTGCGCGCATTGTGTGTGCATGTGTGCATACATGTATTGCATGGGTGTGTGCATGCACATATATATGTGCACGTGTGCGCACGTGTGTATATATGCATTGTGTGTGCATGTGCGTGCGCACGTGCGTGTTACATTTCCCTCACCCACTGAGGGCCACAGGCTGTTCCCACGCCGGCTGCGGTGAGTGCCGCTGGGGCTGAGCCGGGCTGCAGCTCCCTCTCCAGACGCCAGGTCTCTTCCTGCCGCCGGGCGACACGGGGCGGGGCATGCGGTGTTTTCCGGAGCCTCGTCCTGTTCTCTAACGACTGCACCAATCACATCCTCATCCGGCTCGCCTTCCCGCGGCCTCCCAGCACGCCCCACTGTCTTTCTGAGACGCCCCCCAGCCCCCGTGAGGTGTGCGGGGCGGCGGTCTGCCTCGGACCTGCGGCCGGTGGGGGGCTGGCCGCTGGCGTGTCCAGGGAGACGTGGCTCGGGGCTGCGCACGTCTCACGGGTCCCTCGGGGTTTGCCCACGAACCCCGCGGAGTGGGGCTGCGGTCACCGGGCTCTGCCTGGCCCCACCAGGCCACGCAGGGTGCCCTCGCTCTGTGCCCTTCGCCTCGTGCGAATGCCGCTGCCGCGAAGGAAGCTCCGGGCGGGTGGGGTCTCCAGTCCGCCCTCGGCGCCGGGCAGGCCGGGCCAGGGTTCGCAGCCCTTCCGGGGCCCACGGCCGGGCCGGGCGTCCCCACCTCACCCAGAGGGCCGCCCCGGGTCTCTGCGGGGACCCTCCCGCGTCTCCATCAGACCCGACGCGCACGCCACCTCCTCTGGGGGGGCCCTCCGGGGTCCGTCGCTGCAGGCGGGGCGGCCTCCTCTCCGCACCCTCTGCCACCGGCTCCGGGGGTCTCCACCTCCTCTCCGCACCCCTGCCGCCCGGCTCCGGGAGGTCTCCACCTCCTCTCCGCTCCCCTGCCGCCCGGCTCCGGGGGGTCCTCACCTTCACCTCCTCTCCGCTCCCCTGCCGCCCGGCTCCGGGGGGGTCTCCACCTTCACCTCCTCTCCGCTCCCCTGCCGCCCGGCTCCGGGGGGTCTTCACCTTCTCCCGGCTCACCCTGCGCCCTGCCCGCCTTCCCCCTAAGACAACGAGTTTCCCGGGGGCAGGCCCGGGCGTGACCTCCGTGAGGCCAAACCCCACTCGGGCCGGACACGCCGCTGGATCACCAGCCACCGAGTGACCACGTGGCTGACCGAGCTGCCCAGATGCCAGGCAGGCGCCGAGAGCGGCCGCCCCACACGGGCACACGTCTCCCGTGCCCACAGACACTCGGGGGGGCAGGGGGTCAAGCCAACCTCCAGGGCCTGGAACAGACCACCCCCACGGAGCCGCTGTGGGCACCCGCCTCCCACCCCCATTTCTGATGCCCTGACTCCGGGGGGCTGAGCTCACAGGGACAGGAGCCTGCCTCCAGGTGCAAACACACCCCCTTCCAGCCCAGAACCCACGCCCAACCTCCTCCGTGGCTCCCACTCCGGGCCGGTTCCAGACAGCCTGGGGCCGCCCTGTGCCAGACCCCCCAAAGTGCCCCAGCCGCCCGCTCCTCCTGCGGAAGCCGCTGCGCCCGCCCCTCCCGCTGCCCTGCCTGCCTCTGCCCCTCCCGCTGCCCCAGCCCGGGCTGGCATGGGAGCCGCGAGGAAAGACCGTCTCCCAGTGGCCGCCTCTCTGCCTCCGATCCTCTATACAGTGGTCTGCAAACCGGGGCTCGAGAGCCACAGGTGGCTCTTTGGCCCCTTGAGTGTGGCTCTTCCACAAACCACCCCGGCCTGGGTGTGTCCGTGTTGAAGAAGTGGCGTTAGAAGACGTTGACGTTTAAAACACGTGGCTCTCCGGAGAAATGTCGATCGTCGTCCTGTTGGCATTTGGCTCTGCGGACGGACGGATGAGCTTGCCAACCAGTGATCTGTGAGACGCTGTCACTCACAGCAGCTTCCACGCAGGGAAGAGGCCACCCGGGCCGCCTCCTCGGGGCACGTGGCCCGCAGCTCCGTGGCCGAGAGCAGCCGGAGCAGCTCACGCCAGCTCCACGCCCCTGCCCGGAGCCGCACACCCTGCTCCCCTCTCCTCCCCGCTCCCCCTCCCCCCAGACCCGCCGGGCGGCCGGGCCGAGGGGAGCGGGGACGTGGGCGGCCTTGCTCCCGGTCCCCGCCGCGACGGCCCATCGGCACGGAGGAGGGCGGCCGCCCCGAGCGAGTGTGTGGATTCATTACCGCCCCCCGCCGGGGTTTCGGCGCCCTCCGCCGCCACTGTGACCTAGTTTGTCACCGGGAATTACGGGCCGCGTGCTCACAGCAGACTGCGGAGAGAGGCCCAGGGACTGATGGGCCATAAACGCGGCCGGCATCGCGCCGGAGACGGATGGCCCAGCCCGGCCCTGCCCGAGCCTCCAGCGGGGGGAGGGGGGACATTGGGGGGCTGATTTCGGCTGGGACCCGGCGGAGAGGGGAGCGGACCCCTCTGTGCCGCCCCCCCCCCCGGGGGGCAGGGGGTTGGGGGGTGCCGCCTGTGAGACACACGCCAGATGTCCGCGTGCGGGCCCGGCAGGGTGCCCTGGGCTGGCGGGTGCCTCAGGGTCTCGGTCCCCCGCGAGCAGTGAGGGCTCGGGGGGAGGGGGGGGCAGCACCGACGGGGGACACACTGGCCGACGCGATGTGGCTCCAGCTCGTTCCCCCCGAGGCAGCGGCGGCGACAGTGACTGGGCCCCTCAGACTGACGGCCAACGATGGGCCCTCCTTCCTCCCACCGCCGGCGTCACGGCACCCAGGGCCCCAGGCCCACAATTGACCGCACCCAGGGGCCCGGGCCCACCGCTGACGCGAAGACCTTCAGAGAGACCCTTCAGGCTTCGGGCGGGAGGAGCCATGAACCTAGCACTCCTGGGCTCCGGGCGCCGGGCCAACATGGAGGTGCTGCACGCACAGCGCCCTCGAGCCACGTAGGGCCACGCAGGGCCACTCGGGACCACGCAGGGCCACGCGGGCAGCTCCAGGGCCGCTCAGGGGGTGGGGGCAGGCCCTGGCACAGGCGTCCCTATGGTCCCCGAGGAGGAGCCGGTGAGCGGGGTGAGCGGGTGCAGCGCTGTCCCTCGTGTCGGGGGCTCGGCCGGGGTGAGACGGGAGGGGGCAGAGGCCCAGAGTGGGGCCCCCAGAGGAGGGGAGTGAGGGGGTGGCTCTGGTTGAGGGGGGCTCGCTCGGAGGCGTGTGGTTCTCTCTCAGGACTCAGTCACCCGCAGGGACGGCCCCCCACCTTGGCGAGGCCCGAGGGTGGCATGTCCCCGTCCGCTCGCTCTCCCCGGCGCCTCTGGCGTGGGGGGCCGTGCGGCCCTCGCCTCCTCCTCGGGCGCGGGATTCGGACCCGGGGCCTTCAGCTCGGCAGGGGGGCCAGGAGCCCCTCTCTGCAGGCGGGGTCCCCCGGGGGGGGGGGCAGGAGCCCCTCTCTGCAGGCCGAGTCTCCCCGAAGGGACCCGAGCGCCTCCCGGCCCCGGTCTAGTCCGTGCCAGGCGCGGGCACGGGGGCTCTGCTGCCAGAGCCAGTTCTGGAAGCTGCGGGGCCCCCGGCACTGCGCCCTGCCAGGCGGGGGGGGGGGGGGGGTCACCGTCTGCTGGCTTTCCAGGCCACGCTGCCTCCGTGGCGCGATCACTGAGGGCCGGGGCCGGCTGTGCGCGGAGGCGGGAAAGGGAGCGGGGGGGAGTGGGGGGGAGCGGGGGGGGTAGGGAGTAGGAATGGGGGGGGCGGGTAGGGCACGGCTGTGCGGGGAGGACCGGCCCCCGTGGCCCCTGTGGCTCTTTGGGAGAAGAGCTGCCGAGCCAGAGACCGGAGCCTCCGGGGCAGAAACGGCAAGACACTCCGGGGGCTTTAATTGTCCACGTGAGCCCACCTCCCCAACCCCCTGAGGCCCAGGGCCCATCCCGGAACAGGAGCGGCCAGGGGGGTCTGGAGCTGGAGCACGGTGGGGGGGTCCCCAACACCCTCCGGAAGAGGACCTGGGCTTCCTTCCAGCCCCCACAGGCGCTCCTGGCCGAGGGGTGGCGCTCCCCTTCCAGGCGCCGGCCCCTCGCCTGGCGGGGGGGCCTTGGGCAGGGGTGGCAGGCCCTGCGGACACAGCCCCCCCGGAGCTCCCGGCAGCCGAATGAACCCCGAAGCCCAGGACGAGGGCAGCGCCGGCTTCATGGAGACTGTCCTCCCGCTGAGCTTGTACCTAAGTCGTTACTCTCACCCGCGCTCACCCTCGGACGCCGGAGCCTTAATTAGCACGTGGCGGGCGCCCAGAGCCGGGCCGCGGAGTGCCGGGGCCATTGGGACGGCGGGGCGGCAGAGGCCAGGGAGGCCGGACAGCAGACGGGAGAGGCCGGGGTCGTGTGCGGACGGACCTGCGTTTGGTTAGAGGCCAGAGGACCCAGACCCGCCGCGGTGCTCATGGCCGTGCTGCCGGCCACAGCCGGTGCCCGAGCCCAGGGGCCATCCCCTCCCGACCTGTGTACCCAGGGCTGCGGGGGAGGGAGGGAGGAAGGGAGGGACCAGGTTGAGCTCTCCAGGGCTCGTGCCTCAAACATCTGAACTGCATTTTAGAATTCACGTCCATGTAGCCCGGCCGGGAGGGGGAGCTGAGGCGCTGGGAGCACACCGGCGAGTGGGCCAGGCTCTCTGCGGGGGGAGGGGGTCCCCACAAAACACAGTCATTAGAATCCTCGGAGCCAAAGCCAGTGTTGCTCAGTGAATAGAGCGTCAGCCTGCGGACTGAAAGGTCCCAGGTTCGATTCCGGTCAGGGGCATGTACCTTGGTTGCGGGCACATCCCCAGTGGGGGTGTGCAGGAGGCAGCTGGTCGATGTTTCTCTCTCACCGATGTTTCTAACTCTCCCTCTCCCTTCCTCTCTGTAAAAATCAATAGAATATATATATATATATATATATATATATATATATATTAAATCCCTCGGGGACAACTCACCGGAGAGAGGATGGGAAATATGTGGGAAACTTCTGGACACGCTCACTGCCACGCCCTCGGGGTACGACACGGACATGGACACGGACACGGACACAGACACAGACTGGGAAGAAGAGAGCGCAGGAAGTCAGCATTCGGACGCAGAATGGCCCAGGGCGGACACTGGCCCCAGGCTATTGGGAGGGATGAGAGGTGCCATGCTCGGTGTTGGCGCACTGCCATGGGGGGGGGACCCTTCGCCCGGGACCTGGCTCTGGGCAGAGGGAAGTCTGGTTGCCGGGCGGCTCCGTGGCGGCCGCCCGGCGTGGCCACGACCAGGATCCCCAGGCAGAGGGCGGGCGAGGGCGCCCGTGGCTGCTCCTCCGGGGACAGCCCAGGGTTTCAGTGAATTCCTGAGGGTTCCCTCCTTTTTTTTTCTTTTTTTTTAGAATAAAGAAGCACACTGCTGCAATTTTAAATACTTTTTTCTAAAAATATTTTCATTGTTTTTCGGAGAGAGGAATGGAGGGAGAGAGAAAAACATCAGTGATGAGAGAATCTTGGACCAGCCGCCTCCTGCACACCCCACCCTGGGGATCAGGCCTGCAACCCGGGCCTGTGCCCTGACCGGGAACCGAACCCTGACCTCCTGGCTCGTCAGTGGACGCTCAGGCCCTGAGCCAGGCACTGGGCTTCCAGAGGTTTCTTACAGGAGCCGGGAGCGTGTGAGCCGAGAGGGGTGGCCCGCCGCGACGCACACACCGCGGCCTGGGCTTCGCTCACCGGTGCGCTGCCTCTCCCACCCCAGCATACCCCCACCGGGAGCAGGCTGCTGTGTGCCCCTCCCCTCCCACAGCACATCCCCCCCCCCCCGGGAGCAGGGTGCTGGGTGCCCCTCCCCCCAGGAGCAGGGTGCTGTGTGCCCCTCCCCTCCCACAGCACATCCCCCCCACCGGGAGCAGGGTGCTGCGTGCCCCTCCCCCCAGGAGCAGGGTGCTGGGTGCCTCTCCCCCCCCCCAGCACCTCCCTCCCCTCCCCCCCGGGAGCAGGGTGCTGGGTGCCCAGGAGAGACGGGTGGACTCCGGCTGGGCCGGGGAGGGCAAGTGGCCCTTGTTCCCTTGTCAGGAGGACACGTGACCAGAGGAGGAAGCAGAGCCTCCGGAGCCTCCGGAACTTTCTGCCGCCGCCGGCGTCCCCGGGGCTTTATTGACGCCCCAGGCAGCTCCGGGGAGCGGGAGCGCGTGGAGCTCCTCTTGGGAGGTGAGAGCCGCTGCTCCCGAGCTGCTTCCAACCCCTGCCGGCTGCAGCCCCTCCCCTGACCCTGACCCTGGTCACAGCCCCTCCCCCTGACCCTCACCCTGACCCTGACCCTGTGACAGCCCCTCCCCTGCCCCTGACCCTGTGACAGCCCCTCCCCTGACCCTGACCCTGTGACAGCCCCTCCCCTGACCCTGACCCGGTCACAGCCCCTCCCCCTGACCTCCCCCTGACCTCATTATAGCCCCTCCCCTGACCACGCCTTAAACACACACATACACACACACACACACACACACACACACACACACACACGAATATGTGTGCACCACGGCTGCACACGGAATGGTTTCCTGGCTCCTGGCCGCCTGCTGAGCACAGACCCCTCACACTCAGCAGGAAGGGGGGGTCTGCCTTAGGGCACAGGGCCCTGTGGCTCCCCCCCCACCCCCCCACCCCTCACCCCCTCGCCCCCCCCACCCTCCCATCCCCCCAACCCCACCCCCACCCCCACCCCCTGTCTCAGAACCCGGGCTGTGCGGAGCAGGAGACCCGGCCTCCCCGGCGGCTCCTGGTCATTTCCGGGCCGTGGACACCAGGGCCCTCTCCACTCCGTCCGTCCGTCCGTCCATCCGTCCGTCCGCGCAGCCCGCCAGGCGGCGTCCCAGGGAGTCATTCACACCAGGACGGCCGGGCGGGAGGGGCGGGAGGGGCAGCGAGGAGCCCAGGCCGGGCGGGAGGGGCAGCGGGCAGGAGGCATGGCCCCTGTGGCTGCCTGCAGGCTCCAACTCCACCTGACACAGGCCTCCTCCTCCCCTCGCGGTTGGAAACGCCGCGATGTCCGCCCGGGAGGCAGGTGCTGGTCTGTCTACGTGTCTGTGCTGGTCACAGCGTCCAGAGCCACACGCACGTGAGCGGGGAGCAGCGCCTGCGTCTGTTCTGGAGCGGGACCCGGGGAGCTGGTGTGCCGCCCCGGCCCCCACCCCGGCCCCCGCCCCGGCCCCCGCCCCGGCCCCCACCCCGGCTCCCACTCCAGCTCCCACCCCGGCTCCGCTCCTTCCGGCTCTCATTGGCCCGGGGGAGACGCAGCTCCGCTGGCCTAGAAATGTGGGCGCTGAACGGTTTCCTCCCTAAAATTCTTGGCAAAGAAACCCAGGAAAGACGGCGGTTTGGGGCTCCTGGGGTCCCTCCACCCAAGGAGAGGCTCGCTCGGCACCGGTCGGCTCCGTCTCTCCTGGCGGGGCAGGCGTGGGGCCGGCCGCAGGCTGTGACCCGGGCGATCTCTCGGCCTCTCTGAGCCTCGGGGTACACGTCGGTCCCATCTCGCTGGGACGCTGCGGAGGCAAAGCCCTCGGACCGTGACAGGTGCTGCCGGGCACGCTGCCCCCTGTGGCGGCTGCTCGGTGAGCCCGTGTTCTCAGTGGGCGAGCCCATGTTCTGTCCGTGAGCCCGTGTTCTCACTCGGCGAGTCCATGTTCTCAGTGGGCGAGCCCGTGTTCTCAGATGCCCCCCCAGACTTCCCACCGACGTTTCTCCGGCTCCCGCTCTCAGCTCAAGCTGCTGCTCACCTCTGTTCTCCGCCCCCTGCAGGCTCCAGCCTTCAGCCCGCCCTGATGTGGGCGTCCCCTCGCCCTACCCATGTTCCTCTCCGCCCACGCGTGTTCCTCCTCCGCCCACGTGTGTTCATCCTCCGCCCACACGTGTTCCTCCTCCGCCCATGTGTGTTCCTCCTCAACTACACACGACACGTGTGTTCCTCCTCCGCACCTCGAGTGTTCCTTCTCCACACACATATGTTCCTCCTCCACCCACACGTGACACATGTGTTCCTCCTCCACCCACGTGTGTTCCTTCTCCGCCCAAGCTGTGCTGAAAGCGACCGCCAGGCCGGCAGGTGCCGTGGCCCGTGGAGGCCCTGTGCCCGTCGGCCCCGTGAACCTCCTGGGCTTCCGGAACCCGGTCCCCTCGCGCCCATTTTATGGAAGAGGCATGTGCGTTCCCAGGGCATCCGGCTTCTCCTCTCCATCCTCACGGGAAAGGGTGGGCCGTCATGGTCACTGCCATGGGCAGGACACGGGGCCGGCCTGCAGTCACCCACGCCACGCCTCCGGGAGGGGGCGCTGCGGCGCCATGTCCTTCGTCAGACACCAGACACCCATTTCTGCCGGCTGCGTTTCCACGCCGGAGTCAGACACGCCGGGTGTGTGTGTGTGCGTGTGTGTGTGTGTGTGAGCGTGTGCACTGTGTGTGCGTGGAGGCTGGGATATTTGTTGGTGGTTAAACCTCACGTTGCCTGGATGGCTGCTTGGGGTGAGCACAGACCCGGGGGCGGGGCTTGCTGGGAGGAGGGAGGTCGCTGAGCGGGGACTCTGCTTCCGTGAGGGGCTCCCTCCCCGAGGAGCCATCGGGGCTCCGGGGAGGACCCGGGGACGGCCACAAGGAGAACCAGACCGGGGCAGGGCGCCCAGCGGTCCGCAGGCTTCCCTCCTGTGCTCTCGCGGCGGCTCTGGGTGTGGGTTCCGGACAGATTTGGAGGCCAGCCGAGGAATTACTGCGTAGGGAATGGGCTATAGCCCGACCACGTCCGCGGCTCTGCTCCGGGAGCCCTGGGGGGGGGGGCCCGCCCGCGGGGTCCATGCCCGGCCGAGGGAGGGCGCAGCGGGAGGCGGTGCGTGGCCGGCACTGCGGCTGGGCTGTCCCAGGGGACCCAGACCAACCTCGGGACCACCTACAGAGCATGTCCCGGAGCAGCGAGGGAGACCCGAGCCCGTGCCTACAGGAGCCACAGGCACGGACACACGACGGCATCAGTGTGGGTGTCCATGGAGCGTCCTGCCCAGAGCTCCGCGTGATGCACACGTGGGAGCAGGGGTCCAGGAGGCAGCACCGCCCGGAGGGAACGTAAAGGTGAGACTAGACCGACTCCACGCGACCGCCACGCACCGGCCACGGGGCACGGCGGTGCTAACCCGCCTCCGCCCGCTCCGCTGCGTCTGCAGGTGCCGCGGAGACGTGGAGGGTCAGCTCAACGGGAGGGGACGGGGACCCCGGTGCCCCGGGCCCCAAGCAGGAACCAGCTGCCCGCCCGGTGGGGGTGGAGGGGTTCCGGTGGGCTGGGGTCCAGGTCCTCCCCCCCCCAGCACTGAAGGGATGTAAATAAATAGAGATATTTCGTGTTTGTGGATCAAAGGGTTTAAGATCGTTAAGTTGTCAGTTTCCCCATTGATCTACGGGTTCAATATAAGGCCTAGTGAAAGCCCAGCAGGGTTTTTTAAGAAGCAGACAAGCTGGCCCTAAAGTACAAATGGGAACAAAGAACACCCCCTGTGGCCAAACAATTTTGTAAAGAAAAAACGGAGCCGTTTACACCTCGCTGTGACGCCTCCGCTTCGGGCAGGCCCCTGGAGTGAGGACCAGCACGGCCACCGACGGAGCACGCCAGACGCCGGATACACTCACCTGTGTGACCACCGGTGTTCACAAACCACAGACAACAGGCTTTTCACAACAGTGTTGTAACAATGGGTATTTGTACACATACACTCATACTCACATTCACACACACCACACACATTCACACATATACACACACTCATATGCACACACTCATACACACACCACTCATACTCACATTCACTCGCACTCACACACACATATACACACTCACACACACATACAAACACACCCACATACACAACCACACTCACATACATACTCACACACACTCACAAACACACACACACTCTCTCACACATACACATTCACACACACACACACACACTCACACACATTCACACACACACACACACACACACACACACACAGCTCAGGCCTTATCTCTGCGATGTATAAAAATTCACTCACAATGGACCACAGACCTAAATATAAGAACCTATAATTATAAAACTTCTAGGACAAAACCTTGAAGGCTTTGGCGAGGCAGAGAGTTTTGGACATGACATTAAAAGCGTTGGCCTGTTGATAAGTTGGGCATCATTAAAATTAAAACATCCGCACTTCAAAGGACGCCATTAGGTAAATGAAGGCAGCCCGGTCCGGGAGGAAAGATTTGCCAATTACATCTGACAGACACCAGGCACCCAGAATCTACAAAGAGCCTGGGAGCCGTAATAAGACGACTGTTTACATGTGAAATGAGCAGGAGCTCGAGGGACGGCTTTCCCCTCCCCGCCTCTCCCCTCCCTGCCTCTCCCCTCCTCATCTCCCCTCCTTGTCTCTCCCCTCCCATCTCTCCCCTCGCCATCTCTGAAGGTGCCCAAGCCCCTGACCCTGCACCCGTTGCCGCCCAGCGGCCCTGGTGCCTTCCTGCTGGCTCATCGCCACGCTGCCCGCACCGGCAGGATCACACCAGCTCACAGGCAACGCCGTGATGCCTGCTGGGCCACAGCACCCTGCCGCCGGCACCATCACTGCCCCGTCTTACAGACGTGGCCCCTGAGACAGAGACTCACCACCCAGGGTCTGAGCCGCCTTCCCGCCGCCCTCCGTGCTCTTCCCCGTAAGCAAACTGACCCCCAGCTCTGTGGCTTAGAATCACAATGGAGCTGCCGTGCCCGTGTCTGTGAGTCGGGGCCTGGGCGTGGCCGAGCTGGGGCTCCTGCCTCGGGGTCTCTGCTGAGGTCGCCGTCCGTCCGGACATCGCCGGGCTGTGTCATCTGAAGGCTCGACTGGGGCCGGGCCGGCTCCTCAGACCTCCCCGTCGGGGCGGTGGGCTGGAGGCCTCGCTGCTGCCTGTGGGGGTGCTCTCAGCCGACACGGAGGGGCCTCCCCCGGCCAGGGACCCCGAGAGCACGGAGGCACACCATGGCGCTCCGGCCTCACCAGCACCCTGTCGTCACACAGGCTGCCCATGCGGAGTGGGAGGAGGTGGAAGCACAGGCAGAGGCGGCTGGTGGCGGTGGGTGCCTCTCGGCCACACGGTGCCTCCATGGGACCGTGGTCTCTGCTCCCCACTGGCCTCCGTCCCCTCCTGGGCCACGGTCCGCTCTCCTGTCAGTCTCTCCCGGGAACACTGTCTGTGGGAGGACTTCGCTTTCCCGGGAGGGACCCCCAGGCAGGCACCAGCGCCCTCTGCTGGCCGAGGGCCCGGGCGAGCCTCGCCTGTTGGCTGGGGCCGGGCCGCCTCAGGGTGCTCCATCCTCTCCTTCGTCTCAGCAGTCACGGGCGGGCCCTGCTGAGGGCACTGCCCCGGAATCCACCACGTGGCCCTCCCTGCCCCGTCTGCCTGGCTCCCAGGTGACCCAGGAGCTGAAACATCCCCTTCCCCAGGAGAGGAAGTGGTTCAGGGGCAGTGAGGCACGCGAGCCGGGACGTGGCTGCGTCCGTGGGTCCAGGCCTCACAGCCACCCCATCGCGTGGGCGGCCGTCCCTCCGCCACCCTCCGGACACGGCCAGCGCTGAGGCTGACCACATCCCGGTGCTGCCGGCCACCCCCTCGCCTGCGGCCCGGCCCAGACGACTTCCTGTCCCCCTGGCCCAGCGTGGGAAGCCCCGGCGTGTGCCTGCCCTCCCGCCGAGCCAGCCCAGGGCTGTGGCCGCTCTGGGGGGACCTCCAGCGAGAGGGGCCTCCTCTCCGCCACGCTGTGGCTTCCTTTCCCTGGACCAGCCTGCAGCCTGAGCCCGGGGCAGGGCCCTTTAAGACAAGGCCTGCGGGGAGGCTGTGCGGGGCTGCGGGCGGACAGAGCGGCTCTCAGAGCGGCTCACAGCGAAGGCCCCGGCCCCCCAGCGAGTCGGAGGGTCCCCCAGTGCCTGGTCCGTTTGCGCTCTTGCTTCCAGCCTCTGTCTGCCCTGCTCTCACATTCCTCTCCTGGATCGCCAACAACCAGAAGCTTCACCATTCAGTGCCGTTCCCAGCTTCCGGGGAGGCCGCGGGCTGTCGCTCTGCGGACCGTGCTCTCCATAGAAACCACACCCTCGCACCCCACCGCCCGGGGCGCATGGAGGCAGCGGTCCCGCCCCCCTCACACACCTCCCCCCCGCCGCCTGTGCTGTCCCATCCGCAGAGACTGCCCTCCTGTGGCTACGCCACCCACATCCACGTCACGTGCGCGTCGGCAGTCGCCACGGGCCGCACACACATCCCTTCCTTCCTCTTCCACGGGGAGAGGCGGAGGCCCGGAGACACGTGTGACGTTCCGTGTCAGTGAGTGAGCGCCGCCGGCTTCGCTGGGCCCTCACGCAGGTGGGTCGCGGGACATCCACCACTCACTGGTTTTAGTATTGTTGTTATTACTACTACTACGAGGGGCCCGGTGCACGAAATTCGTCCCTCAGCCAGCCTGCCGCCTCACGGACTGGGAGCCTCGGGGGACGTCGACTGGTGGCTTAGGCCTGTTCCCGCGGGAGGCGGCCGGGCTGATCAGGGAAGGCCCAGCCCCATCGCCCGCTGCCGCAGCCACCGCCCGTCACCACAGCCGCCACGGCGTTTTCATCAACACGGCCCCCAGTCCCTTCGCCATGAAAAAAACGGCAACTTTCTTTTTCATTTCTTTTTCTTTTTTAAATATATTTTATTGATTTTTTTTTTTTTACAGAGAGGAAGGGACAGGGATAGAGAGCTAGAAACATCAACCAGCTGCCTCCTGCACAGCCCCCACCGGGGATGTGCCCGGAACCAAGATACATGCCCTTGACCAGAATCGAACCCGGGACCTTCCAGTCCGCAGGCCGACGCTCTACCCACTGAGCCAAACCGGTTCCTGCAAAATGACCACTTTCTTCAGGCATTTTCAGGATGCGTCTTTCATAGGATATGCATTTCTTTCTTTATTTTTCTTATTATCCTCACCTGAGGATGTTTCCATTGATTTTATCCCCTTCCCTCCGATCCCAGGCTCGGACCCTGCCCAAGCCTAAAGCCTCTGCCCCAGGCTTTGGGCTTGGGAAGGGGGACCCCGCCTCTCCGATGGCCGGCTGGGAGTGACCTAGGTGCCCTGGAGGTTCCCGGGACCAGGTATGTATGCAAATTAACCACCATCTTTTGGGGGGGCTAATTTGCATACTCACTCTGATTGGCTGTGGGCATACATGTTTCTCTATTATTAGGTAAGATTATTATTATTGATTTTTTAAAAATATATTTTATTGCTTTTTTTTTACAGAGAGGAAGGGAGAGGGATAGAGAGTTAGAAACATGGATGAGAGAGAATCATGGATCAGCTGCTTCCTGCACCTCCCCACTGGGGATGTGCCCGCAACCAAGGTACATGCCCTTGACCGGAATCAAACCTGGGACCTTCCAGTCCACAGGTCGACACTCTATCCACTGAGCCAACCCTGTTCAGCTATTATTGATTTTAAAGAGAGAGAGAAAAGGAGAGGGGGGGGAGGGAACACATTAACTTGTTGTTCCACTTACACATCTGTTGCTTGTCTGTGCCCTGGCTGGAGGCCACGCCCACCGCTGGTGTACTGGGACGATGCTCTGGACCCCCCCCTCCCAGCTGCCCGGCCAGGGCCACACGCCTGTTCATGTGTGTGACGCAGGCTCTGCTCTTAGCGCCTTTCCCAGGCGAGCAAGGCCAAGCCTGGACACAGTCTACATCCTCACGCTGCGGACAGGCACACGAGGGGCGAGAGACTCAGACATCTGCCCCGCGTCCCCGAGCTACCGGGGGCAGAGCCGGGACCCAGAGCCGGGGGCACGGACCACACACCGATGGTGTCTTCTGGTCGCCGTCCGTCCCCCGGAAACCAGGCCCGGGCACGTCCACAGCCTCCCCGCCCCCCTCCCCGGCCGGAGAGAGCGTGGGACTAAATTAAAGCAGCTGAATTATGGCCAAGTTTTACAGGGAAAATCAAAGTGTTTGAGTTAATTAATCTGCGGGGCAGAACTCACACTGGGCCGTGAGTGGCCACCTCCCTGGGCCGCCGGGAGCCACGGGCCTGGGTTTCAACGTGCATCCACTAGGCCCCTGGTTGGCAAACTCATCAGTCCACAGAGCCAAATACCAACAGGACAACGATTGACATTTCTCTGGAGAGCCACATTTTTTAAACTTAAACTTCTTCTAACGCCACATCTTCAACACAGACTCGCCCAGGCCGTGGTGTTTTGTGGAAGAGCCACACTCAAGGGGCCAAAGAGCCACGTATGGTTCGCGAGCCGAGGCTTGCCGACCACGGGTCTGGGCGGCGGTTGGGGGTTCGGTTCAGCGGCTCAACAACGTCAGAACCCGCGTGGCGGCCGACCCCTCAGCCTTGCCCTCAGGATCACGGACGGCTGTGCAGCCAGCATCGGCCTCGCTCCGGGCAGGAAGATCGGGAACGGCAGGGCACGCTCCCTGTTCTCTCCGGAGAAAAGAAGGCCTTTCTCAGGCCCGCCCCGTCGGTGGCCTTCCCGCTGTGGCACGGGCGAGTGGCGGCACACACACCCACGTCCCGAGCGGCTCCTCAGAGGCCGGGGCAGCGGCGGTCCGGCCCCCAGGGCTCTCGCCGCTCCTCCATGGAGACCTGAGCCGGAGAGGAGCGGGAGGTCACTGAGGCGTTTCCCACGGGAGCGCGCGGCCGATCTGCGGGTCAGGAGCCGCGGCCGGGGCCGGACGGGGCATCTGAGGGTCAGGGAGCATCGCTTCCCGTTCCTGTGAACAGCTCCACAGGAGCCCAGAAGGCAGAGGCGAGGGTGAGCGTCAGGAAGTGAGCACCAAGCCCAAGCTGCTCAGTGAACACGTCCAGCACGGCCAGTGGTGACCCTGGGGCCGGGCGTGGGGTGGGGATGAAGGATTAAAGAAGAGAGACGAGAGAACACCGCTGGGCCAGGTGGGACGCTGCCCTCTCGGACGGAGAGACAGCGCCGTGGCCTGCAGGCCGAGTCTGTGTTATAGCAGATCCACGAGGCGCAGTAAGGGCGTGGTCAAGACGTTTACAACGTTCTCGCGGGTTTCCCGTCTACTCAGTTCCGAGCCCCTGAACTCCATCACGCTTTGTCTGGCAGCTCTGACTGCACCTCCCACAGCCCACGACACTCCGCCACCCGGGACCACGGGTTCGGACCGGAGGGTCACGCTGACAGCCACAGCCTTGGGCTGTCGTTGTGCTGGGAGCGCCCGGCCCTCCGAGCGGGACCTGCACGTGGCTTTGCCACGAGAGGACCGTGCCCTCCTGTCAGTCCGAGGCTGGAACCTGTCCAAACGCTGCAGCCGCTCTCCACGGGTTAGCTTCAACATTTCTTTTTTTCTGTTTTTAAATGGTGACAGGAATAGTTCCTACCACCTTTTTTTTCCGGTCAAGGGCATGTACCTTGGTTGCGGGCACATCCCCAGTGGGGAGGGTGCAGGAGGCAGCTGGTCGATGTTTCTCTCTCATCGATGTTTCTAACTCTCTATCCCTCTCCCTTCCTCTCTGTAAAAAAAATCAATACAATATATATATATATATATATATATATATATATATATATTTATAAAACTGATTTGAGGGGGAAAATAAAACAAGCTTGAAGAGGCCTACCCAGAGTGGTTTGTCAGTTTTACCCGTTACAAATAGAATTAGGCAAACGTTGCTGCGGCCTCCCCCCCCAGCCTCCCCCCGGCCTCCCTCCCTCCCGAGCCTCCTCCCCGTGCGGACTGTCACTGGGCCGCGTTTATCCCCGATTCATTAGGCCATGTCTCCACGCGGCACTTGCTCTCCAGCAGACAGGAGGAAATGCAGATTTAATGTATGTCACCCGGCCAAGGCTCCTCAGGAAAAGCCATTTCCGAGGCACAGGTGCGGGGAGCCCACACCCCACCGCGGCCCCGGGGCTCCGTGCGCGGCGTGGACACGGCTGACAGCGCCGCCGCCCCGCCTCGATGGCCGGCCCGCGCGGAGGGCGCGCTTGGGGAGTGGGAAGGGGCCGGGCCGGAGCCGCCAGTCCGCGTGCAGCTTTAAGTGGCCGGCGCAGCTGGGAGCCGCTGGGAGAAGAGCCTGTTGCTATGGCGATGTGAGGCAGCCCCTGCCCTGTTAATTTATGGAAGACCTTTAGCGGGGTCTTAATGAGGGAGGGAGGGAGGGAGGGAGGGAGGGAGGGAGGGAGGGAGGGAGGGAGAGAGGGAGGGAGGGAGGGGAGGATGGAAACATAGGAGGACAGATGGGAGGGTCTCGGCCCGCTCTGTGTTGGCCCTGGCACCCTGAGCCCCAGTGGCAGCCGTATTGGGGAACCTGGTCCCCTCACTGTGACCCGTGTCAGCGGCGTCCCAGCCTCCGCCCTCAGCCCGCGTCCCTGGGTGGCGACCTCCTGGGCGGGTGCTGGGCCGATGGGTGTCTGTGGCCCCGGGCGTGGACCAGGCCGTGCGGGCTGCGTGTGAGGGGGAGAGGCACTCTGGGACCTCGGAGGAGCCGGAGCCGGGGGTCGGCCCCTGGGCGTCAGCATGTCTGGGTGACGGAGCCCGAGAACGCCGGGCACAGAGGCTGGACGCCCGGCCTGGCCGCCGGCAGAGCCCGCCCTGCACCCTGCGGTGTGGGCCCGCTGTGCCCAGGGCGGGCGGTGCTCGTGGGAAACCTTCCTCCCTCCGTGACACCCAGCCGTCAGCCAAAGCCAGAGGAGAGCCCGAGTGCCTTCAGGAGGTGGGAGGAGCCCGGGCAGCCGCTCACCGTGTGCCGAGGGCTGCGGGCTCCGGTCTGGGGGACAGGCCTCTCTCCCAGCCTGGCTCCGCCCGAGACCGGGTGGGCTGCTGTGGTCAGTGGCCTCCGCCCTCAGTGCCCTGTGGCATCTGCCCCTCCTCCCGGAGGCAGCCTCCTGCTCCGGCTGCTCAGGCCCAGAGCTGGGGACGGCCCTCCCCGGAGCCCCGTCTGGAACGCCAGTGGTCACGCTCCTCAGAGTGGCCTCTGCCCTCGCACCCGCGCCGGCAGCACCGAGCGGGAGGGGAGGCGTGCGGCCCCTGGGGCCCCGGGTGCGGGTGCGGGGGGCAGGGGGCGGCTAACAGGGGATGTGGCCCCGGAGGAGCCGGAGGGCCGTGCACAGACCCGCTGGCTTCCTCTTCCTGCAGGAGGCTGTGCCCGTGGAGGGGGGGGGGGGTGCCAGCTCCTGAGCTGTGTGCACAGGACCCACCGACGCCCCACAGGCCTCAGGAAGCGGCCCCAGGCTCCCGGCCGCACCCCTGCAGCGGGCGAGGTGGACCCGCCCTCTTCCTCTCCCGGCCAGAGCGGCGCGTTCTCACCCTCACCGGCGGGCGGGCGGGCGGCTGAGGCGGGCCTGTGCCGGGTGTGAGCCCGGCGTCCGTCCTGGGCGCGGAGCCCTGAGCACACACACGGCCTCCCGTGTCACCGGGTGCCCGCCTGCCTGGGGCCCAGACCTCTCCGCCGGCGCCCCAGCCAGCAGGCGCCCCTGGCCCAGTTCCGCAGCCCGAGGTCTGGGGTCGGGGTCGGGGTGCACAGGGGCTCCTCCAGGTGGTTGGGGGGTCCGCCCTGGTCCCAGCCTGCAGACACACCCCTGCCTCTGCTCCCCCTCCCTGCTCCCCCGGAGAAGGGCCCCAGGCACATGGCAAACGGGGGAGGGGGGGCACCCTGACAGCCTCACCCAAACCCGATCCCCCAAAGCCCTGTCTCCATAAGGCCACGTCCGTGGCCTGGGTTCGGACTCGGCCGTCTGGGAGGTCGTGGGATGGCCACGGCTCCAGTCACGCGTGTCAGGAGAGAATTGACTGCAAAGCACGGACTGCGTGGGGTGGGGCTGGGCCGGGCCGGTGAGGGCAGAGGCCTTTCTCCCCGGCCAGGTGCCTCCACCGGGCCGGCAGGTGAGGGCCCAGCCGCCACTCGGGCCTTCCAGCCATTTCCGGCATCGGGCAGCAGTGCCTCCCGTCCCAATGCCCAGAGCCAGCCCCAGGCCCAGGACTCAGGCCCCAGTCCCAGCCCCCAGCCCCAACCCCAGGCCGGGCATGGACACAGCCCCAGCCCCAGGCCCAGGCGGGGCACAGTGCACTCGAGGGTCCAGGAGGGACTCCCTGCCGCTCCCCCAGGAAAGAAGGGACCAGGGGCGATGGGCAGAGGGAGCAGACAGGCCCCTTTCTCGTCGCCTTCGGGGCGTGGTCCGCTCCTGCCAGGAGTGCTGGTGTCGTCCCCGCGGCCCTCCATGTCCCCGCGGCCGCTGGGCCGGGCGGAGGGCAGCTCGCCGGGAGGAGGGGCCGGGGCTTGGCGGGGCCAGAGCCGGCCTCGCTAACGAGAACGAGCAGGTGAGCGGGACGGGATGAGAAGGGATGGCTGAGCCCGAGGACAGGCCCCGGGGCTCCTGCCGCGAAGCTGTCACCCAGGCCGCCCGTCAGCATCAGCGGGAGGAGAGGGCGCGCTGCCATCCCCCGGGAGTCCCCCTCCCGCCCGGCCCCTGTCAGGGCCTTTCCCGCTGGTGACACAGATGACACTGAGCTCCGGGAGGCGGCTCCGCGGCCGATGAGCGGGAAGGTGCGTCCTGCACGGCTCCGGCCCCGCCGCCCAGCCCCAGCGTGGGGTCCCCGCTCCCCGAGCCCGGCTCCCAGTGCCCCCACTCCCCGAGCCCGGCTCCTGGCCGGAGGACCCCGCAGCAAACCCCCTTCCCTGGCCGGCTGAGGCCGGGGGGAGAGGGCCACTGAGGGGAGGGGGAGGCCGCCGGCTCCCGCTCGCTTTCCTCCTTCCTAAAGTGTTCGGTGTGGGGTGCCGACGTCTTCCTTCAGGTCCAGGAT
The DNA here is from genome assembly GCA_963924515.1 of Vespertilio murinus. Classification (NCBI taxonomy): domain Eukaryota; kingdom Metazoa; phylum Chordata; class Mammalia; order Chiroptera; family Vespertilionidae; genus Vespertilio; species Vespertilio murinus. The sequence continues at coordinate 1,134,491 of OZ004708.1, read as the reverse complement.
GCCCTGGGCACGCTGGGCACCCGTGATGCCCACTCAGGTGCCTTGGACATGTGTGTTCACACGTGATGCCCACTCGGGTGCCCTTGGCATGTGTGTTCATACGTGATGCCCACTCGGGTGTCCTGGACATGTGTGTTCACACGTGATGCCCACTCATGACCACCCACATTTCCCAGGTCAACCCCCCGAGTGGGCATCACGTTGCACACATGCCAAGGGCACCCGAGTGGATCACGTGTGAAAACACATGTCCAAGGCCTATGGCACACGGGGCTGGTGCAGGTGCCCACGCATGCCCGCGTCAGGCCAGTGGAAGGCACCCCCATCTCCAGAGCCTGCGCTGGGCCCGTGCCCTCAGCACGGGGGCTGCACTGCCCCCCACAAGCCCCCTCTGAGCCCCAACATGCCTCCCGGTGATCGTTGCACCTTCGGACACAGTGAGCGTGGGGGCTCCAGGGTCCACGCGGCCACTAAGTGTCTCGGTATCGTCTGTGGCCACGCGCCCTAGGCCCCCACCTCCTCCGCCCTCTGGACCATGGGCAGTGGGTACGGGCTTGGCGTTCCCGCCCCCCACAAAGCGGGCCCCTGACCCCAATGACCAGACACCTCCTCTCCCTGAAACACTCCAACTGCCGGTGCCCCATCCCAGGACAGCGCCCCACCCACCGTCCGTCTCCAGCTGGACCCCGTGAGTTCCTCCTCGGCCACCACAGCCTGAGGCTCCTGTGCTCAGAGCTGCGCCCGTCAGAGCGCCCCCTCTGGGCGCCCGCACCCGCCCAGGCAGGAGGGCAGCTCCCCTCCCACCCCGCCCGCCGGAGCCCTGCCTGCTGCCCGGGGCGTGGCCGGCCTGGGCTCGACCCGGTTCCGCCCAGGCCGACGCCTCCCCGGCCCGGCCTCCAGCGGCCTCAGCAGGCCGCAGCCGGGGGACACAGCTCCGTCCCCGGCTCTGCGGTGCCCGACGCCCTCCGTCCACGCACCACCTGCTCGGCCTGTGTGCACGGAGCCGGCGGTTAGCCGGGAGCCTTGCCGGCTTCCCATGGAGCGTGGGACGTGGGGCGTGGGGCGTGGAGCGTGGAGCGTGGAGTGTGGAGCGTGGAGTGTGGAGCGTGGGGCGTGGGACGGGAGAGATGACCGCCCATGTCTCCCGCCTGGCCTGGCCCGGCCCGCTGCCGCCCTGGAATGGCTCCTCCGTCCCGGCAGCTCCTCTCGCCGCAGAATCAGTCTCCGGGGTGGAGAGCTCCGGCAGCCCATCCTCGCGGACGGTCTTGTTGACCAGAGTTAATTTTGCGCGTGTCGCCGCGCGCCCGGAGCCGGGTATGAATCTTGGTGGCTTCCCTCTGCGTGTCCCTCCGGCCGAGCCGCCGGCGCTAAATTACACGTGTTCGGGAGCCGGCGCCGTATGTCAGCGCCGCGGACAAAGCCGGCTCAGGCGGAGCCGTAAACCAGCCTCCGGCGGCGTGAGGACAGCCCCCCCCACACACACACCCCGAGAGCGAGGCCTGGAGGGGGGAGAGGGGGGCTGTTTGTTTTAGTTTGGAAAGCCGAATGGCTCCATTAGAAATGCAAGCCGCTTCAGTTCCTGGGAGATAAATCTCCCCTTTCCCACGGCCGCCGAGAGGAAGGGCTGCCGGGCAGACTCCAGACGCTCCCCCAAGGTCATCTCGGGGCTCTGGGCCTTGGGGGCTGGAAGACGAGCAAACCTGGGCGGCGGGCCGGCCCCTGCCCCAGTGTGTACAGGAGGGCGCCCCACGGGAGCCCGCCCAGCAGCGCCCTGGGAGCTGCGTGGCCGGGGGCGTGGCGGTGCCCAGGGGCGGGGGCGGGGGGGCTCTGAGAGCCCGAGCCGGGACACCCCGAGGGGCTGGCGTTCCGGGGAGGGGACCTTCCCAAGGGGCAGCCCTCTTGGCCTGGCCCCCGAGCTTGGGGTTTCCTGTTGGACGCGGACCTGGGTCCCCAGCATCGTCACTGCCTATCGCATGCAGGCTCCTGGGGTACGACGCAGACCTCGAACCCCGTGTGGCTGGAAATTGGGGGGCGGGGGCGTTGGGGGGGACCGGTTCCTGGGCTCCATCACCCTTCCCACCTGGGCCTTCCGCCTCTGCTCGCAGGGACGGAGTCTATGGCGAAGGGTTTCTGGCCCTGGCACCGCCCCACACCACTCAGGCTGAAGTCAGAGTCTTCTTTCAAATGAGACAGCTAACCGGCTGGTGTGGCCTACTGGGTAGAGCGTCGGCCTGCGGACTGAGGGGTCCCAGGTTCGACTGCCGGTCAAGGGCACAGGCCCGGGTTGTGGGCTGGGTCCCCCATAGGGGGCGTGCTGGAGGCAGCCGATCAATGACTCTCTCTCACCATCGATGTTCCTCTCCCTTCCTCTGAAATCAATAAAAATAAATACACAAAATATCTGGGAATCCTCTGGGTTGATTGCAAAAAACGACCCCATTTCCCTGCCCCTCACGGAATCCTTCCACTGTGCCTCTCGACTGTTCCCTCCCCTCCGCCTCCCACGTGTGGCTGGTCACGTGGTTTGCTTTGGCCAATGGGGCGCGCGCGCACACACACACACACACACACACACACACACACACACACACTCACATTCACACGTGTGCCGGCTCCTCCGTGCCCAGGCCTCAGACAAGGGTGCCCTAAGTGCGCCCCCTCCCTCCCCTCCCTGCCATCACCCCGGACCCCCAGTGGGGTTCGCGCTGGAGCAAGAGAGACCACAGGAGCCCAGGCAGCCACACCCGACCAAGTGAGCCCCGCCGGCCGCCCCCATACAGGCTGAGCGAGTCCCGGGGCCGGGGCCTGTAAGCTCGGGGGCCGCAGGCCGGCGCTGAGAGCAGACGCTGGTTTCTCCGGGCCGGGGGCCGCAAGGTCAGGTTAGGGGTCCCTCCTCGTGGGGACAGCCGTCTCCGCCGGCCCCAGTCTGCCCTCCCCGTGTGAGAACGCCGGGCCCCTCCAAACACCACCGCTGGGGGCTTGGGGCCGGGACCGCCTGTGAATGTGGGGGTGGGGTTCCCATTACTGTGCCAACAGCCATGGCACCTCAGGGGTGCCCGCAGGTGCTGGCCCCAGAGAGGACTGGTGCCCGCCCTGAGGGCCTTTCTTCATACCAACCCCGCACCAGGGCCAGCCACACGCGTGTGCACATAGGTCCCCGCCGGCGGGCTCCGCTCTGCCTGACTACACGGCCCCGGGACACACGGTTGGGGGGGGAGCAGGCACCCCCTCGAGTTCTAACTCACATCACCACGTGGCACGTGCTGCCCAGGCACGCGCTGGTTTTGTTCTGTCTAACTCGCCTCTGTCACCAGCTCCCGGGCACCTGCCTCTCCGCAGACATGGGAGGAGCCGCGCTCTGCCAGGGGTTTCTCTGCTGAGTGGTCCCAGGAGGCCCAGGACCGGGCACCGCTGGGCTGGGGCGAGGGGGGAGGGGCAAGGAGAGGGAACAGGGGAGGGGGGCAGGGGAGAGGCCGGGGGGGAGGGGCCAGGGGCGTGGTGGGGCCTGAGGGACTGACCGTGTCAGCCTGGCGACTGCGTCCTGCTCTCTGGGGAGACGCCGAGCACACGGCGCTGGTGTCAGGAGCCTGCGCCCCGACCTCCTCAGGCCTCCCCCTTTCCCCGTCCGAGCATCTTTACAGAGCACCGGTGCCTCTTCCATCCTACCGGCCTGTGCTTCCGTCACAGACCCCGTGTCCGCAGCAACCCCCCCGTGTCCTCAGTCCCCCGTGTCCTCAGACCTCGTGTCCTCAGACCCCCGTGTCCTCAGACCCCGTGTCCACAGGCCCGGTGTCCTCAGACCCCCAGTCCTCAGAATCCAGTGTCCTCAGACCCCATGTCCTCCGACCTCTGTGTCCACAGACCCCCAAGTCCTCAGACCCCATGTCCTCAGACCTCGTGTCCACAGACCCCGTGTCCGCAGGCCCTGTATCCTCAGACCCCGTGTTCTCAGACCTCTGTGTCCACAGATCCCCGTGTCCTCAGACCTCGTGTCCTCAGACCCCCACGCTGCCCGCACCGCCATGTCGGATCGCCAGCCACACCGCTCCGTATTCAGGCCTTTTCTGTGTTGTGGTCCCTGGGCGTGCTGGAGTGGTCACGTGACGGAGCTCGGTCTCGGAAAGAGCTGGTGCGGGGAGTGTGCTGTCTGGGCCGGAGCGCTGTCCCCCCAAGCCCGGCTCTGCAGGCCCATGGATGTGTGTGCATGGTGTGTGCGTGGTGTGTGCACGGTGTGTGTGTGGTGTGTGCATGGGTGTGTGCATGGGTGTGTGTGTGGTATGTGTGGATGTGTGTTCATGGTGTGTGCGTGGTGTGTGCATGGGTATGTGTGGATGTTTGTTCATGGTGTGTGCATGGATATGTGTGCATGGTACGTGTGTGGATGTGTGTGCATGGTGTGTGCATGGGTGTGTGCATGGTGTATGCATGGTGTATGCATGGATGTGTGCGTGGATGTGTACATGGTGTGTGCATGGTGTGTGCATGGGTGCGTCCCCGGGCGCCGGGCAGTTATCTGACGGCAGCCCTGCCCCAGCCCTGCCCCAGCCTCGCTGGAGGGAAGCCGGCTCTCCAGGGGCCACACAGGGCACGGGGGGGGGGGGGTCCCAAGGGCACGTGCACCTGCCACGCCGCCGCATGCCCAGCCCAGCTGTGTCCGAAGAGCCGGGTTTCTGCTCCCGCTGACCTCACAGGCTCCTCCCTCCTGCCCAGGCCTCTCCTCGGACCTCGGACCAGGGGCAGGACTAGGAGCAGGAGGGGTGTTCTCTGGAGTGGGGATGGGGATGGGGATGGGGATGGGGGGGATGGTAAACTGAGGCCTGGCAGACCGAGAGGGACACGGGCGTGGAGGCCCAGAACCCCAGCCTCCCTGGTGCCTCAGGACCCGGTGTTGGGGTGACTCAGGTGAGCCCCCGGACCTGCAGGGAAGGGGCGGCCGTCCAGCACTGAACAGGGGCCAGGGGTGGGCGGGTGGCAGCCTGGTCTCCGCTCCCTCCAGTGCCTGTGGCCCGGAGCGGCTAGGACAGAGGGGGGGCGGAGGAGGGCTCCCCACTCCCCACTCCGAAGGCCACACGCACACACACACACACACACACACACACACACACACACGCACACCGGCAGGTTCCAGTGCTGGGAGGGCTGACGGGGCACACACACACCCCCCACTGGGAGTGGCCTGGCCCCAGGGCCCGCCGGGTGTCCACAGGGCCCGCCCAGGGCCCACCCACCGCACCCACCACCTGCGCCCGCCCCTCCCCCCTGCCTTATCTCCTGCTCTAACTTTTTGCATTTTCAGCCTCATTTCCTGTCGGTTTTGCATTTCCCTCCCCCGCCCGCCCGGTCTGTGACACACTTTCTCTTCTTTTTTCTCTTCTGCCTCCTCTGTGTCCGACTCCTGCCTCCCGGGCAGCGTGCCCCCCCCCCAGCCCCCCCCCCGCCCCCCAGCCCCGGCCCCGCGGCCCCTGAGCGGGGGACGGTGCGGCGGGCCAGGGCCGGGCCAGGAGGAAGCTGGCGGGCTGCATGGAGGAGGCGCCGGCCGCTGGCTCAGCATGAGCGCCCCAGGTAGGCTCAGCGGACGTGGGGGGGGGGCGGGGGGGGCACGGGGAGAGGGGGGGGCACGGGGGGGGAAGGCGCCTGGTCTTGGGTCATGGTAGGGGAGTGACGGGGGGGGGGGGGGAGGTATTCCAGTGCACAGGGTCCTCGGGCTGTGGGCTGTGGGGGGTGGGGGTTGGGGGATGGCTGGCTCTGCTAGCCCAGTGCTGGGCCCCTCCGCCGCCTCTCTCTCTCTCTCTCTCTCTCTCTCTCTCCCCCCAATCTCTCCATCTCCCCCCTCCTTCTCTGTCTCCCCTCCAAGTCTTTCTCTTTCTTCCACTTTGCGCCTCCCCAAGACTCATGGTTCTCTGACCGACCAAGTGTCCACGGGCAGAGGGCCAGCCCCTGGGGGGGGGAGTGACCCCGCAGAGCGCCCACACCTGCCCCGAGAGAGGGAGGGAGGGAGGGAGGGAGGGAGGGAGGGAGGGAGGGGGAAAAGAACCTCCTCCACCACCTGGGGGACAGGAAGTTTCCAGGCCTCAGCCGGGCCTGACTCAGAGGCTCCTGAGAGCTGGGCCTGGGCAGCGGAGGGGGCGGGGGGATGGCGGGGCGAGGGATGGGGGAGGCCAGGGATGGGGGAGCGGGGTGGGGGGGGACTGGATGGGAGGCTGTGGCCGGGCCAGGTCCCAACAAACCGAGGATGAGGTCTGGTCACCTCCCTGGGCCAGGCCGAGCTGGAGGCCCCGAGGAGAGGGGCCAGGCCCCCAGGCTCAGCACCCAGGCCGGGGGGGGGGGGTGCCCCCGGGAGCCGCCTGCCGCGGGGCCGAGTGGCCGGTGGGAGCCTCCCGCCGCCGTGGCCTGGCGCCTGCCTTCGCTCAGGCCTGTCTTGTAGCTGGAACATCCCCGACATCGAGGCCCTGCAGGGGGGGGGGGGTCCCCCCACAGGAAGCAGGAAGGTGCCCGTGGGTCCTGGGCCTCAGGAGCGCCTGCTCCACCTGAGTCACACACACACACACACACACACACACACACACACTCGCTGTGGGTGGCCGTGGTGGCCGTGGCCGTGGCCGTGGCCGTGGCCGGGGGGTCTGGGGCAGGGACCGCCCAGCCTCCTTCCCGCACGGCAGGGACCTATCGGCGCCGGCAGCGACCCCAGGGCTGGGCCCACAGCCCTGCCCGCCGGAAGGTGCCCCGTGTGTGGCTTTCGTGGCGGTGAATGCACAGACCTCACCGCTGAGCCCTGCAGGGGGCGGGGGGGGGGGGCAGGGCTCGCTCCCAGGTGCCACCATCCCCCTGGACCGCCCACACGGGGCTGTCCCCGCCCCCGGCTCCCTCCACCCCTGCCCAGCGCCCTCCTTCCACCTCTGCCTCCGCCCCTGGAGCCCCGGGGCCCTGCTGGGGGCGGGGGGGGGGGGGGGAGGCCGTGTCTGTCCGGGGGCCGCTGGCTTCCTGCACAGTCACGTCAAGGCCCATCCCGGTGGAGAGGTGCCCCCTCCTTTTCAGGGCTGCATACTATTCCGAGTCGGAGGTCCCCAGTGTGTGCACCCTCCTCACCGATCCTTTAAAACGGCCACAACGCAGGCCCCCTTCTGGAGGTGCTGCCGGTCGGGACGCCCCTCGGGCCGCTCCGTGGCGCCGTGGGGCGCCGTGGGGACCAGGGGGAGTGCCAGGCCCAGGTGTCCTGAAGCGGCGCGCAGTGGGGACTGTGAGCCGCAGCCCGGGTGCGGCTCAGACTCACTGGGGAAAGGATCCCGGCGCAGGGCCCAGGGGGCCGGTGAGAGGGTTGGGGCTGGGGGCCAGAGGCGGAGGGACGATTCCCCGGAGACGGTGCTGCCGGCAACCGCCGCCCCCCTCCTCTGCTGTCCCACATGGCGGCGCGTGTCCTCGGACGGAAGGGCTGTGTGGGGCTGCGGGGGGAGGGCGGCGGTGGAGGAGGTACGGCCTCAAGCGTGAAAGCCGGGGGGTCCGAGCTCAGGTGATGGTGACAACGCGGAGGGGGGACCTCTGAGCACGGAGCCCCCTCGGGTCTGTTCTGCCCTGGCCAGTGTGGCTTGGTGGGTAGAGCGACGGCCCGCAGACCGGAGGGTCCCGGGTTCGATTCCGGCCAAGGGCTCGCACCTCGGTGGCAGGTTCCCGGGCCCTGGTGGGGTGCGTGCAGGAGGCAGCCCGGCGATGTCTCTCACATCGGTGCTTCTCTGTCTCCCTCTCTCCCTGAAAACCGACGGGAAAACATCCTCCGGAGAGGCCCCCCGACCCGGCTGCCTGCTGTTGGCACGGCCAGGTCGTGTTTAAAAGCAGTCAGACCGAGGGGGGCGGAGATGGGAGGTCCAAGCTCGCCTCAGGGTCTGAGGCCGAGGGGAGGGGACGGCGCTCACGCTGTGGCCGCAGACTCGGGTTCGAGGCGCCCCTGCTCCGAGGAGCTCCTCCTCGACCTCAGCAGGCTGTGCCGCCGGCTCTCCAGAGCCTTCTCCCAGGGCGGCGGGCGGGGTGCAGACAAACAGCGGGGAGGCACGGGGAGGGGGTCGGATTGGTCAGAGTGAAAACACAGGCCGGCCGCTGACCTCGGAGCCGCCTGCAGCGTCGGGGCGTCCTGCCCAGGGGCCCGCTGCCAGGGGGGCACAGAGAGCCTGGCCCCCCGCCCCCCGCTGGGCGCCTCGCTGAGCGGGATCAGGGCCCTGCGTTCCCCGGTCAGCCTGGCGGCGTCTGGAGGTGTGAGGGGCCGGTGTGAACAGGGGGGGCGGGCAGGGCACCCCACGTCTCGCCCTGGCACCGTGCACTGACCCCGCAGCGATGGCGAGGGCCCGGCCGGAGCTCCGCGGGCAGAAGCGACGGCGCCAGCACGTGGCGTCCACCCTCACCATCCTGCTCCCGGCGCCAGGAGCCACACCGATGCCCCCGGGGCCGGGCCGGGAGGACTCAGCCCGGGCGGAGAGGGCCGCGGGCTCACCGGTGTCTGGAGGAACGGCCCCGTCCGGGCAGCCAGCACGGGGCAGCGGTCAGCGGAGGGGAAGGTCGGGTGCCCGGCTGGCGTGGGCCCGGAGCCCCTTTTCTGAGTGAGAAAGAGCGGGACCGGGGGCCAAGGAGGCCGTGGCCGCCGAGTGGCTCAGCTGAGCGCCCCGAGGAGCAGGAGGTCAGGGCTGGACCCCGGGGGGGCCCGGGCCGGGAGCGGCTGGGTCCCCCAGGGGCGTCGGGAGGCAGCGGTCAGTGAGCCTCCCCCCCTTCCTCTCTGAGGTCAATGCAAACGCTTTTCTTAAAATGGAGGGCGGACGGCGGACTGGCGGGCGATCAAAGGGCTCCGCTCTGGGGGTGGGGGTGGGGTGACCCCCGGTCAGAGGAGGAGAGGACTGTGCCCTGACCAGCCCACAGCACACTCCCTCCCGTGCACCCCGTCCTGGTCACCCTCCCCACCTGCCCTTGCACCTCACGGCACGGAACCACCCGCGTGTTCCCAGCGTGTTGTGTGTAGCAGTCAGTCACTCGGCCTCCTTGTGCACGGGATTGCACGGCACGAGCCCGCCGCCGTCGCTCTCCCGCTGCTCAACAGGCCCCGTGTGGGCTGCGTGCGGCTCTCGGGGCACTCACGCCGCAGCCCCAGGGCCACGGCCACTGTAGCCCGCGGGCACAGCCCGGCTGGCGCCGGGTTCGGGGAACAGTTATTCAGGGGACGGACGTCGGTGTGAGTGAAACCGCCTTTTATTAACCCGGGCCCGTCCGGCGTCTGCGTAGGGTTGTGCCTCCCTGAAGTCGCTACAAAGAAAGGCCTGGGTCACTTTACATGGTCCCGGTCCGGTGGTCCCGTCCGGTGGTCCCGGTCCGGTGGTCCCAGTCTGGTTGGTCCCGGTCAGGGTGGTCCAGGTCGAGTTTGTTCAGGCCCAAGTGGTCCAAGTCCGGTTGGTTCTGGTCCAGTTGATCCAGGTCCGGGTGGTCCCAGTCCAGGTGGTTCAGGTCCAGTTGGTCCTGGTCTGGGTGGTCCAAGTCCAGTTCGTTCAGGTCCAGTTGATCCAAGTCTGGGTGGGCCCAGTCCATTTGGTCCTGGTCTGGGTGGTCCAGGTCCAGGTGGTCCAGGTCCAGTTGGTTAAGATCCATTTGGTCCTGGTCCGGGTGGTTCAGTTCTGGTTGGTCCCGGTCCACGGTGGTCCTGGTCGGGTTTGTTCAGGTCCAGGTGGTCCAGGCCCCGTTGGTGCCGGTTTGGTTGGTCCAGGGCCAGGTGGTCCCAGTCCAGGTGGTCTAGGCCCGGCTGGTTAAGATCCATTTGGTCCCGGTCCAGTTGGTCCAGGTCCGGGTGGGTTCAGGGTTCCGTTCTGCTGAATAATTCCGCCTCGCCCTCTCCCCAGCTCCGTCTTCAGTTCCCAGAGGCTGTTGGGAAGCCAGCGCTCGCCTCCAGGGGCGGAGCTGAGCCCAAGGCCCGTGCTGGCGGGCGAGAGGGAGGCGGTGGAGACCCCTCCCGGTGGGGTTCTGGGACTCAGAGCGTGTCCCCCCTCGGGCGGTCCGGCCCGGCCGCAGACCCCGGCCTGAGTTTGGGGAGGTTGGAGGCTCAGAGGGAAGCGGCCAGGGCGGGGAGGAGGGGGTCTCTCACGTCTCCGGGTGGGAGACCACCCGCCAGTGGCAGAGCAGAGGGCTGCCCCCGGCCCGGCGTGTCCACCCCTCGCCCAGGTGGGCCGGACCTCGGACCTCGCAGCATCCTGGCCACAGCAGCCTCTTCCTCGAAGCAGTGTCCCTGTGGCTGCAGGCCCTCCCCCCTCCTTCTCTCTCTCTCCCTCCCATCCCCCCCTTCTCCTCTCTCTCTCCCTCCTTTCTCTCTTTTCCTCTCCCTCTCCCTCTTTCTCTCTCTCTCTCTCTCTCCCTGTCATCTCTCTCCCTCCCTCTCTCCTCTCTCTTTTCCTCTCCTTCTCTCTTTCTCTCTCTCTCTCTCCCTGTCGCCTCTCTCCCTCCCCCTCTCCCTCCCCTTCTCCCTCCCTTCTTCCCTCTCCCTCTCCCTCTCCCTCTCCCTCTCCCTCTCCCTCTCTCTCTCTCTCTCTCTCTCTCTCTCTCCCTCTCTCCCTCTCTCTCTCTCTCTCTCATTGTTCCTCATATCCATGCCCATTCTTCCTGGTCCCTCTTTCTGATCCTGTGTCGTGACCTCCGAGGTCGCGGTGCCTCAGCCCTCCCCCGCTCCGCTCTCCTCCCGGTGCGGTCACCCGGCTCACTGCTTCAAGGGTCACCCGTGCTCACGACCCGTCCAGATGCCCCTCCTGGCGCAGGCTTTACCTGCTGGCCCTGCAGGAGGTCGGGGATCCGACTGCGATGCTCCCGCCCCATCGCTCTGCCTCCCGCCCGGCGCTCAGGCCTCAGGCCTCCGCTCCACACCTGCCGCGTCTCACCTGCAGAGGCCGTGGCGGCGTGGGCAGCCCGCGCTGAGTCCCTTCTCCGGGGTCTCGGCCTCCCGCTGAGGGGCTGCGAGGAGCCAGGGCCAGTGGCAGATGCCGGGCGAGCAGGGTGGCGTGGAGAGGCCGTGGGTGGTGTGGAGTGGCCGTGGGTGGCGTGGAGTGGCCATGGGCGGCGTGGAGAGGCCGTGGGTGGTGTGGAGTGGCCATGGGCGGCGTGGAGAGGCCGTGGGTGGTGTGGAGTGGCCATGGGCGGCGTGGAGAGGCCGTGGGTGGTGTGGAGTGGCCGTGGGCGGCGTGGAGAGGCCGTGGGTGGTGTGGAGAGGCCGTGGGCGGCGTGGAGTGGCCGTGGGCGGCTTGGAGAGGCCATGGGCCGCGTGGAGTGGCCGTGGGTGGCGTGGAGAGGCCATGGCTGGCTGCCCACCTGCAGGGGGTGTGCGCCTAAACTCTGAAGCCGTGCCCCGTTAGTCACCTCCCACTTGGGGCGACGGGACCCGGAACCTTCCGGCTGTTGCTGTCCACGGCTGTGCGTGTCCCCGAGTTTGTCTCTCCGGCAGGATGGAGAGGGGGCTCCTGCCTCCCCGTCCACCGGGCTGCTCTGAGGGCGTGGCTGTGTCGGGGCGGGGAGGGGGGGTACCTGCGGGGGAGTGGCGGCGGGGGGGGGGAGAGCTGGGGGGACAGCAGACACGGTGGGGGGCCAGGCTCCCCGTGGTGACTTCTGTGGGCTGCCCTCCTCGGTGGGTGCGGGCCTTCCCTCTGCCCACCCCCCAAGACGCTGGGGTCCACCTCCCTGGTGACGAGGAGGAAGGGGTAGCCGTGGTGCGGGGTGGGGTGCGCCTTCTAACAGCCCCCCAGCCTGTCGGCACCGGGCACCCCACCCCATGGTGATGCTTCTGCACGAATCGGGGGTCTTCCCCGTCAGTCTCCCCTTTGGTCGCCCCCTCGCCCAGATCTCGGGGTTCGGCAGACACTCGGGTGGGCGAGAGCACCCATAACCCGAGCCCTGCCCCGTGCGTTCCTGCTTAGTTTCTGGAGTGGGTGCCCTGGGGTCCCCAGAGCGTTCTGACACCCACGTTTCTTCTCGGGGGACCCGCCCGGGCATACAGGACGCCCCTGCTCGGCCCCAATGTGGTCCCCGCCTGCAGCCTCTGGCCTGAGCCCCGGGGCCGCGCCCTCGGGTTATGGGTGCCCTCGGAGCTGCTGCTCGGGTGGGTGCGGCGGGGCCCTCCCTGGCTGGGAGGGTGCGTGTGGCCACGGGCTCCTCCCCCTCCCCCCTCCCCCCTCCCCTCTCCTGGGCTGCACCACCTTCGTCATGAGCACTGTGGGCTGCGAGTGAAACATGCACGAAAGCTGCCGAGACCCCGGCCTGTTTCCGGGGAGACGGTGCTGTGCCGGACCCGGGACCCGGTTTCTGTTTCTCGTCACACGGGGGTCTGGGCGGATGGAGCGGCTCCGGACAGAGCGGGTCTCCTCGGGGGGTGCGGGCCGATCCCTGAGAGGCCCCCAGACGCCAGAGGCCCCGGAAGGCTGCCTGAGTCAGACTGCGCCCGCCCGGCACGCCCCTGCTTCCTGTTCGCGGGCGCCCTGACTCACCGCCGCCCACCCCACCCCCCCACCCCCGGCCTCGGACCCCCCGCCTGCAGCGGGGACCCGCTCCTCGCCCCGTCTGAGCGGCCCCCACCTGCCCAGGGCCCGGCGCGTACGGGGCGCCCCCCCCCCCAGCTCAGAGGCACACCGTGACCCAGGCGGGGACCCCGGGGGGTTCTGAGGGGTCCCTCCAAACCTAACCCCCCAGAGCCCGCTGCCGAGAGCATGCTGGCCCCCTTGCCTGCCCCCCGACATTACACCCATCACTTCCTTAGCCTCTGCCTCACGCAGACGCCTTCACTGGCTTCAGAGAGGAGGGGAGAAGCGGCGTGCGGCGGCAGGAAGGCTCGCTTCCGTGCGGGGCCTCCGGGGCTTCACGCACACGGGTGGCCCCGCAGCTGCCGCTCTGCTCCCCCCGCTCCTCCCGTGTCGGTCTACACTCCGCCCGCTCGCTGTTGTTGTTATTCTTTTTTAAATATATTTTAAGTGGTTTTCAGAGAGAAGGAGAGGGAGAGAGGAGAAACATCAGTGATGAGAGAGGATCACGGACCGGCTGCCTCCTGCACGCCCCTCACTGGGGATGGAGCCCACAACCCGGGCCTGGGCCCTGACCGGGGATCGAACCCTGGCCTCCCGGGTCCTAGGTCGACGCTCAGCCCCTGAGCCGCCGGCCGGGCCTCGCGGGGAGCACGGTTCTGGGACCAGCCCTGTGGGCATCCAGGGTCGTCCGTCCCGCTCGCGCTGGTCTCCCCGCCTCTGTCAGGAAGACGGCTGCTCCCGTAGGCCCGGTGCCCACTGGACGTGCCGGGGTGGGGACACGCACAGCTGCGTCTGTAACTGTTCCATTCCGTCGATCGATCGACCCTTTGATGGATACACAACATCCTTCTTTGTGTCTGACACAGTTTTACTGAAATCTCCGTGGTCTGGAGTCCGCTGGGCCCCGGCTCCCTTTCCTCAGAAGCCAGCTTTTCTTTTTCTTCTTTTCTTTCCCCTCTCCCCACAGCACGGCCCTGCCAGCCCCTCTCCCCCCGCCCTGCTCCCCGTCCCAGCCACCCACACTTCCTCCACGCACAGCAGGCACTTCCTTCTGTTTTATTGAATCACCTGCACTGGGTATCGGGGGCACTGAGTGTCAGATGCACTGGGTGTCGGGGGCACTCAGTGTCAGGGGCACTGGGTGTCGGGAGCACTGGGTGTCGGGGAGCGCTCAGTGTCGGGGAGATGACAGTGGCCCCACGACCCTGTCGAGGAGACAGCCAGCCAGGAGGGCGCCTTGCGGACGGCGTCGGCCGCCCCGGGAGCTGCCCGGCTGTGCTGGTCCGTGGCCAGCCTCCATGTTACTCACACGCAGTTGGCGGGTTCCTCACTGGGCGCCCCCTCTTTTCCTCGTGGCAGCCACTCTCTCCGGTCCGCCCCGCTGTGCTCACCCTGCCATCCCCATCGCCGCCCGCCAGGGGTCCCGGGAGGGCTGAAGAGATCCGGGGACGGGGCGGCAGGAAGCACGCCGGGCACCTGGGCGGGGAGTGATGAGCAGGCATCGGCACGTGGTTATTTACTGGTTGTTTATTGGTTATTTATTGGTTGTTTATTGGTTGTTCATTGGTTGTTTACTGGTTTTTTATTGGTTGTTTATTGGTTGTTTATTTGTTATTTATTGGTTATTTATTGGTTGTTTATTGCCACAGGAGGCGGGAGACATTTGCATGTAAAAGGCGGGGATTCGTCACGGGGGCGGGGAGCCGGAAAGTCACCTCTATCCCTGCTCACTCTGCTCACCGGCGGTTATTCCCGACGTGCCCCCGGGCTCGGTGCTCCCTGCGGGGCTTGCCTCCGGGGACCAGCTCGCTGACTCGCTGGCAGGGGAGGGACGGAGCATGCTCCGCTGCCTGGTGCTGGGAAGGGGGTGGGGGTGAGGGAGGCTGGACTGACCTGGATTCGATCCTGGCCACACAGCTCAGAAACCACTCACCTGGGGCCTCGCACTGGGCCTCCTACTGTCCGTGCGCTGATTGTGAACCCTTCCGCACAGCCCTGCTGGTGTGGCTCAGTGGATAGAGCATCCGCCTGTGGACTGAAGGGTCCTGGGTTTGATTCCCAGTCAGGACACAGGCCTGACTTCGGCCCCATCCCCAGTGGGGGGCGTGCAGGAGGCAGCCGATCCATGGTTCTCTCTCATCATGGATGTTTCTCTCTCTCTTCTTCCCTGAAATCAATAAAATATGTGTAAAATGGATAAATAAATGGTGCTCTCACTGTGCAGGAGGAACGAGTCCTCACCCTTTGCAGTTGTCCTCCGGCGTGGGCCTGGGGCGTGCATGCTGTCACGGAGAGCGGCTCCCGGGACGCGCCGTGAGCGGCTCCGGCAGCTGCGGCCGCGGCCCCAGCCTCCCAGGCCTTAGGTGTCGGTGAAGTGCAGGCCTCAGAAAGGAGGTAACAAGTTCTCCTTGAGTTTATGGCAGAGTTAGTGTGGGATGTGCCATTTCTTCCTTAAATGTTCGACAAAACTCGCCAGAGAAGCCGTGTAAGTCAGAGCTCTTTGTGGGAGGGTTTGTGAGGATGACCAAACGCGCTGTGTGCGTGAGCCAGGCCCACTCAGACTGTCTGTGTCCTTTGAGGTCAATTTTGGGAATGTGTTGTGGGATCCCTGAACACGACCCTCGTGGTTCAGGGCCCACTCGGGGTCCGGTTTCTGGAGGAGGCCGCACACTAAAATGGAGAGACTGGAAAAGAGTTAACTTGGGAAAATGGGGGCCAGGCGGGAGTCAACCTCTAGTGGGAGGATACTACTAGGCTCTGGCCTTGTTATCCCTTTTATTGAGGCTGTGGGGTACCCCCATTACCCTGAGGCAGCTTTGGGATACACCCAGTACCCTGAGGCAGCTTTGGGAGACACCCGTAGCCCTTAGGCAGGTAATAAGTGGATTATCGTATCAATAAGGACTTACATGATTACAAGATGGGGAAGTTGCCTGTTACCATTGTCTCAGTTAGACAGGGAGTGGTTGGCTCGGACCTTTCAGAGCTTCAGGGTTGACCAGCCTTTTACATCTTTCTATTAGTGAGACAATGATTGGTTTCCGGCAATGTGTGTCTTTCAAATCATTTGTGTCCTTACTTACCATGTTGTAGAATCTGTGGGCATAAAGTTTTCTATGATCCTATATAATAAAAACCTAATATGCTAAGTGCCCGGTTGTTCGATCATTCCTTCAGCCAATCAAAGTGTAATATGCTAATGATATGCTAAGGTCGCTCAACCCCTCGCAATGACATGCACTGACCACCAGGGGGGCAGATGCTCTGACAGGTAGGTTAGCTTGCTGCTGGGGTCCATCCTATCAGGACTGAGCGAGATGGGCTGGACATGCACTGAAGCCCTCCCACGGTCCTTCCCCGGATGGTCAACCTCCCACGGTCCCTCCCCTGCCCCAATTGTGCACCAGTGGGGTCCTTCGGCCTAGCCTGTGCCCTCTCGCCATCCAGGCTGAGGGGCCACCCCTCTCCCCTGCCCCACCCCCAGTGCACGAATTTCATGCACCAGGCCTCTAGTATTTCCATAATATCGTCCCAATGCCCAGAGACTCTGTGTTATATCTCATTCCTCTTCCTGATATTGGTAATTTCATTTTGTCCCCTTTTTTTCTTATTTGCTCTAGCTAGAGGCCTATCAATCGTGTTGATCTTTGCGAAGAACCAGATTTTAATTTCATTGATTTTTCCACATTGCTCTGAGTTTTCTCTTTTTCTTGCTTTCCCACTCTTTATCATCGTTCCTCTGCTTGGGCTTTCCTGCGTCCTCACGCAGAAATTCAGACCATCCTTCTCCTCTAACAGAGCATTTAGATGTATACCTTTCCCTCAGAACGTTGGTTTAGCTGCATGCCACACATTTTGGTGTTCTGTTTTCATTTCTATTCAGGTCAGAATATTTTCAGTTTTTCCTTTGTTTCTTCTTTGATCGATGGGTTAGTTAGGACTGCCATTTAGCTTCCCCACATCTGGGGGCTTTCCAGGAGCCTTTAAATTACCGTCTCTCATTTAGTTCCCTGTGTCAGAGGACATATTTTTTATAATTTTAATCTTTGTAAAGCTGTGGAGACTAGTTTGATGGCCCAGCAGAAGGTGCTGGTGAGCGTGTGATGGACATTTGAAATGCCTCGGTATTCTGCAGGGTCTGCAGGCGTCGGCTGGAGTGCTTTGTAAGTAGATGCCCACCAGGTGAAGTGGTGACCGTGCTGCCCAAACCTTCCATCTCCTTGATTTTTATTTATTTGCTCTAACAATTACTGAGCGAGGAGTGCTGAAATCTACAACTAGATCCCTGGCCGGTGGGGTTCCGCTGGTTGGGCATCATCCGTGGTCAGGGCACCTGTCCAGGTTGTAGGCTCGATCCCTAGTGGGTGGGAGGGGTGTGCGGGAGGCAGCCGATAGATGTTATGGTGTTTCTCATAATGAATAAACTATGCTTTAAAAAAAATAATAAATAATTACAATGGAAAAGAAATCTACAACTATAATTGTGGGCGAATCCCTTCAGTTCTATCCACTTGTTTGTTTGCTTTTGCCCATTACTCTATAATGAAGTTCATACACATTCAGATTGTATATTGTTGTTGAACTGACTCCATTATTATAATAAAACTAGAGGCCCAGTGCACGGATTTGTGCACCAGTGGGGTCCCTCAGCCTGGCCTGCGCCCTCTCACAGTCCAGGACCCTTCGGGAGAAGTCAGGTAGCCAGTTTCAGCCAGATCCAGACAGTAGGGAGCTTGATCCTGTGCATTGAGCATCTGTCCCCTGGTGGTCAGTGTGCATCATAGCGACCCATTGACTGGTCGTTCGGTTGCTAAGGCTTTTATATAGAGAGAAGATCTTCCTTTTGGCCTCTGCCTACACTCCTTCTCCCCAAGTCTGCTTTTCTAATGTCCATTGCTCCTTTACTTTCGCCCTGTCCGCATCTTTATATTTGAAGTGTCTCTTATTATAGTATATTGTATAAACACTCTTGGCCCCCTCTGGCTTTTCATGGCAGAGGGTAGCCCATCGGCATGTACCATCTACGTCTCTGTTTCCTTTCTGACGGGCCTGCTCTCTGTTCCAGTTCCCCTCCTCACCGGCCGGCCTGCCTTTGGGTTGGCCAAGGTCTGTGGGTTCCCACACCCTCTCCGCCGGCTGGTCGGCCTCCTGCCTGTGCCCTCCGTGCATGTACTTGGTTGCTCTGTGGCTTCTGAAACACATCTCTACCTTGATCACCGCCTACCTTGTGATGAATTGTTTCTACTCTGCCGTTATATCACATCGCCTTGTTTTTACTTTGTGTTTTTGGGGTTTTATTAATCATCACCTGAGGATAATTTTCCCATTGATTCTTAGAGAGGGTCAAAGGGAAGGGGAGATACAGAGAGAAGTATTGATGTGAGAGAGACACATGGATCAGTTGCCTCCTGCATGCCCCCTGAGCAGGACCAGGAACTGCAACCAAGGTTAGGTGCCCTTGACAGGAATCAAACCCGGGACCCTTTGGTCCGCAGGCTGACACTGCAACCACTGATCCACACCAGCCAAGGCCGCCTGGTTTTTACCTGTGACTTCACGTACCGTGTAAAGACTTGCCATGTGCTCTCCCTGAGCCCCTCTCATGCCTCGGGTTAATGCGGTCTATGTTTTACTTCTGAGTATTTTCAGATGGCCATTCTTTTAGCCCTCTGCTATCCGCTATCTTTTAAAGAAACTACAAATAAAAATCAGTTCTATTTGCTCATGCAGCTACCATGCTGGGCTCTCTTCAGTCTCCAGGCTGAAGAATATTCTTTCACATTCTTCACACTGCAGGTCTGCTGGGGGTGAATTTTTTCCAGCTTTGGGTTTGTCCAAGGAAGAGCCTTTATTTCATCTTATTTTTGAAAGAGATTTCGCTGGATAAAGAATTCCATGTTTGATGCTTTATTCCAGCACTTTAAATGTGTAGTTCCATTGTCTTCTTCCTCGCATTGCTTTTCGGTAGGAATAAGCAGTGTTTCTTAACACTCATCCATTGTATTGAATATGTCTTTTACCCCCCTCCTCTGTCTACTTTTAAGATCTCTCTTTTGCCGAAACCGGTTTGGCTCAGTGGTAGAGCGTCAGTCTGCAAACTGAAAGGTCCCGAGTTCGATTCCGGTCAAGAGCATGTACATTGGTTGTGGGCACATCCCCGGTGGGGGGTGTGCAAGAAGCAGCTAGTCGATGTTTCTCTCTCATCGACGTTTCTAGCTCTCTATCTCTCTCCCTTCCTCTCTGTAAAATATCAATTTTATATATATCTATATATATATATTTTTTTTAAAGATCTCTCTTTATATGTAATTTTCAGCAATTTGGTTACGATATGCTTTAGGTGTGTGGGTTTTTTGTTTTGTTTTGTTTTTACTTTGCTTATAATCGATTGAAATTCTTGGACCTATGGGTTGATATATTTCATCAAATCTGGAAAAGTTTCTAAAGCATTCTCTGCCACAATTTTGCTTTCTTCTCTCCTTCTGGGACTCCAGGTCTACCCCACAGTTCACTGATTCTTTGTTTTTTTGTTTTGTTTTGTTTTGTTTAATAAATCTTTATTGTTCATATTATTACAAATGTTCCTCATTTTTTTCCCTCCATTGCTCCCCTCCACCAGATTCTCATCCCACCTCCTGCCCTTTCCCCATCCCCCATTGTCCTCATCCATAGGTGCACAGTTTATGTTCAGTCTCTTCCCACACCCCCCACTCCCCCTTTCCCCGAGAATCGTCAGTCCACCCCCCTTCCATACCTCTGATTCTATTATATTCAACAGTTAATATTGTTCATCATGTTTTTTAATTCCCTTGGTTTTTAGATTCACTTGTTGATAATTACGTATTTGTTGTTCATAATTTTTATCTGTATCTTCTTTCTCTTCCTAAAGAACCCCTTTCAGCAATTCATATAATTCTGGTTTGGCGGTGATGAACTCCTTTAGCTTTTTTTTATTTGTGAAGCTCTTTATCTGGCCTTCGATTCTGAGTGATAGCTTTGCTGGGTAGAGTATTTTTGGCTGTAGGTTCTTGTTATTCATCACCTTGAATATTTCTTGCCATTCCTGTCTGGCCTGCATGGTTTCTGTTGAGAAATCAGCTGACAATCGATGGGTGTTCCTTTATAGGTAACTACCCACTTTTCTCTTGCTGTTTTTATTTTTTTTAAATATATTTTTATTGATTTTTTACAGAGAGGAAGAGAGAGGGATAGAGAGTTAGAAACATCGATGAGAGAGAAGCATCGACCAGCTGCCTCCTGCACACCCCCCACTGGGGATGTGCCCGCAACCAAGGTACATGCTCTTGCCCGGAATCGAACCTGGGACCTTCCAGTCCACAGGCCAACGCTCTACCCACTGAGCCAAACCGGTTCTGGCTCTCTTGCTGCTTTTAATATTCTCTCTTTATTTTTTGCTCTTGGAATTTTAATTATGATGTGTCTTGATGTGGTCCTCTTTGGACCTTTTGTTTGGGGTTCTCTGTGCTTCCTGGACTTGTAAGTCTATTTCTTTCACCAGGTGGGGGAAGTTTTCTGTCACTATTTCTTTCAATATGTTTTCGGTATCTTGCTCTCTGTCATCTTCTGGGATGCCCATAATTCTGATGTTGGTTCGCTTGAAGTTGTCCCAAAGGTTTCTTACACTATCTTCAACTTTCTGGATTCTCTTGTCTTCTTACTTCTGCAGAGGAATGTCCTCTGGCTCTTTGTGTTCCAAATCTTTGACTTGATTCTTATAATCTTCCATTCTGTTTTTAAGACTCTGTATATTATTTTTTATTTCAGACAATGTATTCTTTATTTCTAGTTAATCATTTATTATTTCTAGTTGATCCCTTTTCATATCCTCATAGGTCTTGTTTATTTTATCAGCCTTTTCTAGGAAATTCTTGAAAAACCTTATAACTGTGGTTTTGAACTCTATATCCAGTCGCTTTTTGTCCTCCATTTCTTTCTTTTGTGATCTGTTTTCTTGTCTCGGCATTTTCACTGCTTCCCTGAGTTGGTAGGGTGGCTTTGTGTGTTAAGGTGTCCTATATAGTTCAGTGGGTTAGCCTCACAGTTACCTGAGGTGGACACTCTTGGTGCACCCCTATGTGGACTGTGTGTACAGCCTTATTGTAGTTAAATCTTGATTGTTGTTAATATCACTGGGAGGAACTGACCTCCAGGCCAATTGGCTGTGAGGATCAGCTGTATCTATGCCAGGAGACAGCCTTATTCGACTAGACTTGGAAAACTGCAAAAGCCTCTGTGCTCAGCTTGGATGGGGAGGAGTTTCAGGATGGAGCCTACAGCCTTGGCTTCTCGTTGGCCCTACCCTATGAGGTTCCTGAGTCCCAGTGTTCCTCAGTGTCCTTTGGTACTCGCTGCAAGCACCTCTGAGAGAAAGGTGCCCTAGAGTTTCACCCGCTACCAGACAGTCTAGTCTCTCCCCCAATGAGCCCAGAACTCATTCAGTGAAGTTGGAAGTGGGGTTAGGAGCAGTTTGGAGCTTTTGTCTCCTCCCTGCTAGGACAATCTAGCAGCTCAGTCAACAGTCTGTCCTCTGGACGCAATGTGTGTGACTCGGGGGCTCTGCCTTTCGCTGCTCCCCTGAGCTTCCGCCTTACAGCCCAGATTCCCTCTGTATGAGCCTGGGACCCCAGGGTCTTGCCCAGAACTGGGGCTCAGCATAGTCCAGAGCTTTTGTCTATTCCCGCTAGGGGATCAGCCTCCTCTCCTCTCCGGCTCAGTCCTCTCCCCACGTTCACACCATGTCTCCGTACCTTAGGCTTTTACAGCTCCTCTGATTTTCTCTTTCCTTCTAGTTGTAGAATTTCCAGTCAGTCAACTTTCCTGTAGTTCTGGATAATGTCCACTTTATATATTAGTTGTATTTTTTGAAATTGTTGTGTGAGGCTGTAGTCAGGCGTTTACCTATGCCACCATCTTGGTTTCTCCCTGTTTGTATTTTATAAAGCTTTTTTTCTGAAATAATGGGGAACCAGTAAGGGATACTTTGGCAGTGAGACCTGGGGTCTCTCTCTCACCCATTCTTTGTTTCGTCGTTTTCCATCCTTCCGTTCCCCTCTCTGTCTCAGTGGTATCGCTCTTTTTGCCCTGTTTTTTAATTCACACTGTGGTTTGTCTGCCTTCCCTTCTACAAGGTCTAAGTGATGGTTAAGTCCATCTATTGGATTTCTAGTTCTTGTGTTCCGATTTTAACATCTAGAATTTCCATTTGCTTCTTTCTTGTTTCCTCTCTTTTTCTTTATTGTGTGTATGTTTTCTTTAAATCGTTGGCATATTTATAACAGCTGTTTTTAAAGTCTTCGTGTGCACATCCCAACATTTCTGTAACTTGTGGGTCTGTTTCTATGGACTGGCTTTGCTCCTAGTTATGAGCCACCTGTGTCAGTTCATATACATCTAGTGAAATGCTGCTGAATTCTGGTTGTTATGGATGCCAAGGGTCTGGATTATGTTCCCCGTAAGCTGGGATAACTTTTGATCTGGCAAATAGTTCATCTAAGTGTCGATAGGCTCGATTCTTTTCCCACTTGTGTCTAGGTGTCATTGGGTGCCTCTAGAGGGGTCCTCATCCTGGAGTGAGAGTCGCCTGCTCTGTCCAGGGGCTTTCCAGGCCCTGAGGGGGCTCCGTGGCTGAGTGCCGACCTATGACCCAGGAGGCCATGGTTTGGTTCCTGGTCAGGGTATGTGCCCGGGTTGCGGGCTCCATCCCCTGTGTGGGGCGGGCAGGAGGCAGCAGATGAATGATTTCTCTCAGCATTGGTGTTTCTCTCCTTCTCCCTCTCACTGACTCTCTGAAATCAATAAAAATATTTTTTTTAATAAGAAAAAAAAAAAAGAAAAGAAAACACAGCAAGGAGGTGAGGGACCCTCAGAAGCTGCACCTCCGGCCATGAGCCTCTTCCCGGGACGCAGGCCCATGCGCTGGGCGGCAGAGGAGTCACATTCGGAGATGCGGCTCCAGGAGGAGGGGGCGGCTCACGCTGGCAACCAGCAGGTGCTCGCATGCAGGGACACGCGGGTGTGTGCAGAGCCGTGACCTTTGCACATGTAAGGGACGCACCCTCTGCACAGGCCTGGACTTGGGCGCTGTGGCCTGGAGCCACTGGGTGGTGAGAGCACTGCCTCGCCCGCCCGTGCCCTGGTCGGCCCCGTCGTGGGTATGAGATGACCGTCAGGTTTAGCTTCAGCCTCGCGGGCGACGCCGACACTGGGAGAGCCCTCCCCTCCCGCGAGGCCCGGCTGAGAGCCGAGTTCAGTGATGATGAGAGCTCCCAAGTTAAGTGCCTGCTGTATGCCAGGTGCCAGCATTGTAGTCTTTTAATCACCACGGAAACTCCACCCGCCTGGGTCCTGGTCCTATTCGGCCGGTGACCGATTACAGATTATTTCTTGGGGAAACCGAGGCCGAGGGCCTGGAAGGGCAGTGTGGGTGCTGGGTGCCCAGATCTCCGGACACCTTGCTAACCTCAGGCAGGATAACGGCTCCTGGCTCTCTCCTGGCCTTTCCTTCACCTTCTCGCAAAGACTCGGGGTTCTCCCGGCCCCTCCCTTCTGCGTGGAGCAAGCGTGGCAGCTGGGAGGGAAGACAGCGGCCTCTGACGGCCAGGGTCACAGACCCAGGAAGGGGATGTCCCACCCCTCCGTCCCCGCCCCCCACCCAGCGATTCTCCGCCTGAGGGCAGGGTCCTGCGTGTCCGTCCAGGCAGTGGCCGCCTCCCGGCTGCTGGGCTCTGCAGGGCCCGGAGGGTGGGGGGGAGCGAGCAGGGCAGCGGGCCCGGTCCCAGGCAGGCCTCCCCCACCCCTCACTCCTCCCCCACCCCCTCACCCCTCCCCCCCGCATCTCCAGGCCGCCGTCCACGGCGACTTCATTAGCACCAAGCTGCTAATTAAATCTCATATTTATGATCAGAAAATAAAATCGCTGGACCTATTTGAAAAAGGGTTTGATGAGTTCTGGCTGCAGCCGCTGAGTCAGCAGGCAAGGCCCACGCCGTGCAGAACGGGGTTTCAGGGCGAAGCTAAATGAAGCAGCGTCCGAGCAGGCTGGCTCTGGAGCTGTGGGTGGGCCTGGCCCGATCCGGTGTCGCCCACAGGACAGACCTGGTCCCTCTGGGAGGAGGCCTCCCGCCTCCCCGGGCTTGGAGGGGCTGGGGTTTGGGGCCCGCACACCAAGCCCAGGGCCCAGGCGGGTCTGTTTCATCTCCAGGGTCCCCAGGCAGGGCCAGAGGGGGCTGAGCAAGGCCGGAGGGAAGAGCAGGCTGCTAGGAAGGGGCGGGGCTGACCTCTGACCCCAGGTGTGCAGTCTGCTCCATCCACCGGCAGCTGCCCTCCCTCTCGCTCAGGCCCATGTAGCCCCGCACCCCGAGCACCTGGAGGAGAAGCTCGTGGCCGTGTGTTTGGCTCTGAGCATCTCTGCATGAGGCTTTCAAACGTTTCTTCAGGGCCCTGGCCAGTGTGGCTCAGTAGGTAGGGCGCCAGCCTGAGAACAGCAGGGCCCGGGTTCGACTCCGGTCCAGGGCAGGGACCTCGGTGGCAGGCTGGATCCCGCCCCGGTCAGGATGTTTCTCTCTATCCCTCCCACTCCCTCTAAAAACAAAATCAATGGGGACGCACCCTCTGCAGAGGGTTAGCAGCAGCGAAAGGAAGTCCCTTCCAGGGCGCTGGGTCCCGCACTCCCGCCCGGCCGCCTCCCCGTCCAGCGTCAGGCGGGCAGACCTGGGTCGCTGCTGCCCGGACCCCCTTCCTCCCCGCTGCCCTGTGACAGGCCGTCCCGGGTCCCCTCTCTCCTCCCAGCCTCCCCTTCCTGGAAAGTCACCTCAGACTGCTGAGAGCAGAGGTAAAAAGGGAAGTTCGGCCGCCCCCACCGCGGCCCCTGCTGAGAACAGAGGCGTGGGGTGCGGGCTCCGGGAGGGCGCCGCTCCTGCAGCAGCAGCCTTTGGGGGGCCTGGCAGGCAACGGGGGGGGGGGGGGGGAGCGGGAATCCCGAGCAGCCGGAGGGACCGGCCGGGCCGGGCAGAGCCCGTGGGTGAGCCTGTGAGTACATCCCCGACGGCCAGCCGCCCCTCCCCCACCCCTCCCACTCCCCCACCCCCACCCCGGCCCGTGCGCCCGCCAGGGAGCGGCTGGTTCGGAGGGAATGGGCTGCGGGTCGGGGGTGGGCACCCTGCTCTGCGATTTGCCTGGCGCCGCCCACGCCGCGAGCTGATGGCCATGCGTGTTCCCTCCCCGTCTTCACCTCCCAGCCACGCGGGCCTCGCTCCCGGGGGACCTGCTCCGGGCACACAGGTGCGGGACTGCGTGGAGCCCCGTCCTGAGCTCCTGCGGGCCTTCCTGTCCCCTTCCCGATGTTCCTATCGAGGTCAGAGCGGAGGGAGAGGGAGAAACGTCCGTGACGAGAGGATCACCGATCGGCTGCCTCCTGCCCTGGGGCCCACACGGGATGGAGTCCGCAACCCGGGCCTGTGCCCTCACCGGGAGCCATCCGTGACCCCCGGGTCATAGGTCAACAGTCAGCACGGAGCCCCGCCGGCCGGGGTTTCCCTAACTCCCTCTACGAGGACAGTGCCAGGCTGAGGGCCCGCGGTGTTCCCGGGGAAGGAGTGGGGTGTCCATGACCCCTGGGCGGAGAGGACTGGGCACAGGGTCTGTGTCTAGAAGCCGGGCCCCACCCCCGGGCAAACCTCATGCCCTGAGCCTCACCCCTGGCACCCACCCTCCCAGGGCGCCTTTCCGTCAGCTCCACGGGGGTCGATCCGGGTGCAAAGGAATCAGCTGTGGAGTCCGACACGCAGGGAGGCCAGCCCTGCCCAGCAAAGGGGATGAGAAGGCGGCACTGGGAGCCGAGCCACGGGGTGACCCGGCCCACGATCCAGGGGAAACGGCCCCGAGTGGGGGCAGGGCTCACCCAGGCAGCGGGGCCAGACCCCCACACACCCGCCTCTTCGGGAGGCGCTGAGCCGGGCCTGGTCTCCTCGTGGTGAGACACCGTCAGGTCCCGAGCAGGGGGAGAGGGGGGCACGGAGGTAGGGGGGCGGCAGCCTCACTCATTAGGGACCGGGTCTTCGTCTCCCGGTCAGACTGAGGTCACAGTGTGAGGAGGTGACTCGGGGGCAGAGCTGTCCTTTCAGAGGAGAAGCGAGTGCTTGGCGTCTGGGAGTCGCCGGAGGGTAACACCCCTCGGGGCAGAAATGTCACCGAGGTCAACGCCGCCCCAGCCGGGCCTGCACGACACGTGTGTGAGACACGGGGCGACCCTGGAGCCTGGCTTCCCACACGGGAGGGAGGAGGGAGAGAGAGAGAGAGAGAGAGGGAGAGAGAGAGAGAGAGAGGGAGAGGGAGAGAGAGAGAGAGAGAGAGAGAGAGAGAGAGAGAGAGAGAGAGACCAGGCCCACGGAGGCATCTGGGGCTCCCAACAGCCCAGCCCACCGCCCCTGGGGAATTACAGGCATTGTCTCACTTGGCACCCACCGCGTGGCATGGGTTTGCCGCCCCGTCACTGGCCGGGAGCTGGGGTGGCCTCTGAGCCCCGAGGTGCCCAGAGCAACGGCGCCCGGTGGTGGGCGGGTCAGGATGAAGCGAGGAGGACGCCCCCACCCTCCCGGCGCCTCCAGCCGCCATTCACACTGAGGGCCTCGGGCAGTGGTCGGCAAACTCATTGGTCCACAGAGCCAAATACCAACAGGACAAGATTGACATTTCTTTGGAGAGCCAAATTTCTTTATTTTATTTTATTTTTTTATTAAGGTATTATATGTGTACATATCTTACCATTGCCACCCCCACCTCCCATTCATGCCCTCCCTCCCCAGAATTCTGTGTTCGTTGGTTGTATTTGTGCATAGGAGAGCCAAATTTCTTAAACTTAAACTTCTAACACGACTTCTTCAACACAGACTCGCCCAGGCCTTGGTGTTTTGTGGAAGAGCCACACTCAAGGGGCCAAAGAGCCGCATGTGGCTCACGAGCCACCGTTTGCCGACCACTCCCTTGGGGAACGGTGTGCTCTGGGGCGTCTGGTGCCACTCTGCGGGGCGTGGGAATGTGAGTCCCCTGTTGTCACCCCTCGGAGCCGGCCTTCGGGACGCGCCTGCTAGTTCCTGGGCGGGTGGCGGGGGCTCAGAGCGGATGGGACAGGGACGCCCAGAGGCGCAGCCCCTGGCGGCCGCCCTCTCCTCCCCCCTCCCCCTTCTCTGTGACTCGCTCGGCTGCGCTTCCCTTTTCGGCCTGCACCTGCGGGCGCTAAATAAAACCCGTCCCTGTTCCCTGTTCCCCTCTGCGGCCCGCCCTGGGCAGCCGCTCTCGAGTCCCACGGCCCCTGGTGCCACGGGGACAGGCGGGAGCCGGCCCGCCCGGCTGGCCGGTCTCTGAGCGAGGACACCCCGGTTCCTCCCACCGGTAGCTTTCGGGGCCTGGTGAAGTCTCCATCACGCTGTGCGGGGAGCGGACGGCATCGGCAAACCGCGGGCCGCGTGGTGGCGGCCGGGCTGGCTGGGGCCTGATACGTGTGCTGAGAGCTTGTCGCCGCTGCCACCTCTTCCCTTACTGGCCAGGTCACATTCCCGGCATCAAATGCGTCGTTTTAGAGGGAACCATCCGTGCTTTTTAATACATGTTTGCTGATGTCAGACAGGACAGGGGAGAGAGAGAGAAAAAAACATCATGATGAGAGCATCCTGGGCCAGCCGCCCCCCTCACCCCTCACGGGGATGGAGCCGCAACCGGCCTGTGCCCTGGCCTCCTGGTTCACAGGCCGTCGCTCCAGCCGGGCGGCGGGTGTGTGCAGCGCCCCTCTGCCCGGGGCATCCCGTCCCCCCGAGTCCCCCCGACACAGGGGCCTCCCCGGCCTCTCCCCGGGCCCGGGGGTCTGTGCAGGCGCCCCTCTGCCCGCGGGCATCCCGTCCCCCCGAGTCCCCCCGACACAGGAGCGTCCCCGGCCTCTCCCCGGCCCGGGGTCCGCCGCCCGCGCTCCCACGGCAGCCCTCTGGGCAGGCGATCCCGGCTCCCCGCGGGCGGAGCGCGCCTGCCCGGCCCCCTCGGCTGCAGCCCCCGCGCGGCCCCCGTGTCCGCTTTAGGGTCACTGCCTGTGGGTCGGGGGCGGCCCCCGGGTCCGCTTTAGGGTCACTGCCTGTGGGTCGGGGGCGGCCCCCGTGTCCGCTTTAGGGTCACTGCCTGTGGGTCGGGGGGCGGCCCCCGTGTCCGCTTTAGGGTCACTGCCTGTGGGTCGGGGGCGGCCCCGTGTCCGCTTTAGGGTCACTGCCTGTGGGTCGGGGGGCGGCCCCCAGGTCCGCTTTAGGGTCACTGCCTGTGGGTCGGGGGGCGGCCCCCGGGTCCGCTTTAGGGTCACTGCCTGTGGGTCGGGGGGCGGCCCCCGTGTCCGCTTTAGGGTCACTGCCTGTGGGTCGGGGGGCGGCCCCGTGTCCGCTTTAGGGTCACTGCCTGTGGGTCGGGTGCGGCCCCCGTGTCCGCTTTAGGGTCACTGCCTGTGGGTCGGGTGCGGCCCCCGTGTCCGCTTTAGGGTCACTGCCTGTGGGTCGGGGGGCGGCCCCCGTGTCCGCTTTAGGGTCACTGCCTGTGGGTCGGGGGCGGCCCCCGTGTCCGCTTTAGGGTCACTGCCTGTGGGTCGGGGGCGGCCCCCGTGTCCGCTTTAGGGTCACTGCCTGTGGGTCGGGGGGCGGCCCCGTGTCCGCTTTAGGGTCACTGCCTGTGGGTCGGGGGGCGGCCCCGTGTCCGCTTTAGGGTCACTGCCTGTGGGTCGGGGGCGGCCCCCGTGTCCGCTTTAGGGTCACTGCCTGTGGGTCGGGGTGCGGCCCCGTGTCCGCTTTAGGGTCACTGCCTGTGGGTCGGGTGCGGCCCCCGTGTCCGCTTTAGGGTCACTGCCTGTGGGTCGGGGGGCGGCCCCCGTGTCCGCTTTAGGGTCACTGCCTGTGGGTCGGGGGCGGCCCCCGTGTCCGCTTTAGGGTCACTGCCTGTGGGTCGGGGTGCGGCCCCGTGTCCGCTTTAGGGTCACTGCCTGTGGGTCGGGTGCGGCCCCCGTGTCCGCTTTAGGGTCACTGCCTGTGGGTCGGGGGGCGGCCCCCGTGTCCGCTTTAGGGTCACTGCCTGTGGGTCGGGGGCGGCCCCCGTGTCCGCTTTAGGGTCACTGCCTGTGGGTCGGGGGGCGGCCCCGTGTCCGCTTTAGGGTCACTGCCTGTGGGTCGGGGGGCGGCCCCGTGTCCGCTTTAGGGTCACTGCCTGTGGGTCGGGGGCGGCCCCCGTGTCCGCTTTAGGGTCACTGCCTGTGGGTCGGGGTGCGGCCCCGTGTCCGCTTTAGGGTCACTGCCTGTGGGTCGGGGGGCGGCCCCCGGGTCCGCTTTAGGGTCACTGCCTGTGGGTCGGGGGGCGGCCCCCGTGTCCGCTTTAGGGTCACTGCCTGTGGGTCGGGGGCGGCCCCCGTGTCCGCTTTAGGGTCACTGCCTGTGGGTCGGGGTGCGGCCCCGTGTCCGCTTTAGGGTCACTGCCTGTGGGTCGGGGGGCGGCCCCCGGGTCCGCTTTAGGGTCACTGCCTGTGGGTCGGGTGCGGCCGGCGGAGGAGCACTCAGGGCGGGGAGCCGGGCGGGTGGGCGCCAGGGGGCGGGGACGCCGGAAGCCGCCCCAGAGGCCCCGCCCACCGCCCCGCCCCCGCGACTCAGGGTCTGGGGGGGATGGGGGGTCCCTGAGCTTCCGGGGCTCCTGCGCCCGTCCCCGGCTTTTCCTGTCCCCCTGACCAGTGCCCCCACCCCTCAGACGCCCCCCTCAGACACACCCCTCCCCTCAGACATCCCGCCCCTCAAACCCCCCCTCACACACCCCCCTCAGACACACACCCTGCCCCTCAGACACCCCACCTCGCCCCTCAGACACCCCCCTCAGATACCCCCTTCACACACATCCTCCCTTCAGACACTCCCCTCAGACACCCACCTCACATACACACCCTCACACACCCCGACCTCAGACACCCACCTCACACACACCCCTCACACACACAGACCCTCACATACACACCCCCTCATACACCCCTCCCCTCAGACACCCCCCTCAGATACACCCCCTCTCACACACACCCTCACACACACACCCTCACAGACCCTGCCCCTCAGACACCCCCCTCACACACACACCTTCACATACCCCGCCCTCAGACACCCCACCCCTCACACACGCTGCCCCTCAGACACCCCACCTCACCCCTCAGATACCCCTCCCCTCAGACACCCCACCCCTCAGACACCCACCCTGCCCCTCACACACCCCTCCCCTCACACACCCCGCCCACACACACCCAGCACACAGGTGTCCTCTGAGGGGAGCTTCCTGTGACCTCACACAAGACAGTGATGCACAAGGCTCGCGCTGGGGCCGCTGGCTGGCTCTGGGTGACCGGTTCTCAGAGCATCAGGTTCCACGGAGCGACTGGGACCGTGGAGTCCTCATCGACGCCAAGGCCCCCGGGAAAGCCCAGCTTGGACACGGGGTCTGGGAGCGCAGCCCACAGAGAGGCCTGGCGACAGAGCGGGAGCAGCCCTCCTCCGCCCAGCGGCCAGCGGCCAGGCCGGCCTCTGTCCACGCTGGCTGGGAGAGCAATGGATGGCGCTCAGATCCAAATGCAGAGCAGCAAACAGGGGAGCATGAGGGGCACACGGTCCGGCCATGGGCTGTCCGGGGAGCCTCGCTGTTCACCAAGCGGAGATGAGAGGACGGAGACCACAGGGCTCACCTCCGAGGGGAGGAAACCACGCACAGAGGAGGGAGCCAGCGCGCAGCCCTCGGAAAGCCATCCCTTACACACACTCAGCACCTTCTGTCCAGGAGTCTTGCCAGCCACAGGGCTCCCTGCCCGGAGGATCTAAGTGGCGGGACAGACAGACGCCGCCCCCAGGTGGGGGAGTTTCTGACCGCAGCCCAGACCGCAGGGGGAGGCCAGCCCTGACGTTTGGTGGGGAGGTCATTATCGGGACGCCCAGGCAGAGACCTCCATGGATTTGTTGTTGGCTGTGGCCGGGCTGGACCGGGTGACAGTGACTGGCTGCCGGCCGTGGGCGCGGCCACACCCCAGGATGTAGGTCTGCCCGTCCAGTTGCACGGACAGCCGGGGGCTCGGGAGGCTCAGCAGCCGAGGCCACAGCAGCAGACAAGGAGCTGCAGCTCCACCCAGGGCTCTCTCGTTCCGGGCACGTTCTTCCCACGGGGCAGAGAGAAGCCTCGACTTGGTGCCTTTACGCAAAGGTTTTGGGGGTTCACTCTTTTTGATTGGAGTACAGCCCCCTCTTTAAGGGGAACGATGTCACTTCACACCAACAAGCATAACACATTTAACCCCTGAGGGCAGGCGCTCCATGTTCCTTGTGTGGGGGTGCCCTGCACACGGGAACCCAGTCCCCCAACTCTCCACATGGATAGTGAAAGGGCTCTTCAGAGATGGCCCATCTTAACGAGGCCGTGGTCACCCGGCCCTCAGAGCACCCCCTCCTGCCCTCTGCTGCCTGGAGACCTGCCCAGTGATCAATACCTGGGAGTCCAGCTCTCACCCGAGTCCTCGGAGGAAGAGGAGGAGCCTGGGACCTGTAAACCCAGCCACTCTTCTGGCCCCAGCGCTGCGCTGCCCTGAGCAGCAGGTGCAGGTGGACCACCGAGCCTCCTGCCTCCTCGGCTCCTGCTGCTGCTCACTGCCTCCCGCGGCACCTGTTACCGTGGACCACCCCTGCTACCCTTCAGGTCGATTGAAATCATCAGCAGAGCTGTTTGCAGACACATGGATGGATGATGGATGATGGAAGGAAGGATGGATGGATGGATGGATGGATGGATAATGGATACTGGATAATGGAAGGATGAATAATGGAGGATGGATGGATAATGGATGGATGGATAATGGAGGATGGATGGATGATGGATGGATGAAAGGTTAAGTGGGATGATGGTGGATGAGTGAATGATGGATGGATGAATGGTTAAATGGGATGAATGATGGATGGATGGATGGTGGATGGTTAAATGGAATGGATAATTGCTGGCTGGATGGATGGATAAATAAATGGTTAAATGGGATGGATAATGAATAGATGGATGAATTATTAAATGGGATGGATAATGGATGATGAATGATGGATGGATGGATAGATGGATAATGGATGGATGGATGGATGGTTAAATGGGATAAATGATGGATGGATGGATGGATGGATGGATGGATGGATGGTTAAATGGGACAGATGATAAATAGATGGATGGATGAATGGCTAAATGAGATGGATGATGGATGGATGGTTAAATGGGATAGATAATGGATGATGGATGGATGGACGGATGATGGGTGGATGGATGAATGATTAAATGGGATGGATGATAGATGGTTGGATCGATGGATGGTTAAATGGAATGGATGCTGGATGGATGGATGGATGGATGGATGGATGGATGGATGGGTGGATGGATGAGTGTTTAAATGGGATGGACGATGGATGGATGGATAGAAAAATGGATGGTTAAATGGGTTGGATGGATGAATGGTAAATGGGATAGATGATGGATAATGGATGGATGGATTGATGATGGATAGATGGACAGATGGATGGATGGATGGATAATGGATGGGTGAGTAGGGTTCCCAGTCTCCTGCTTTACATTTGCCCCGATGTATCCTCACCACCAGACTTTCCAATGTTGCCCCACTAAACTCCCAGAGGCCTTGGGCCCGCCTAGTCTGCCATTTGACTTGGTCTGTCTCCTGCCCCGTGGGACCAGTGCCAGCCCAGTGAAAAGAAGATCAAGGGAAGGCTTAGTGGCAGTGCGGCTCCCACAGAACACTCCAGTTCTCGTCCTTGGCTGCTCCCTGGGTGGGGCTCCACCTTGAGGACGCTGGTGACATTTCCTGAGAAATGCGAGGGAGGGTCACCCTCCCGAGGAACCCACAGCGGCGTGGAAACACAGAACGACCAAGGATGGAGGCAGGACGAGGCTTCGCAGAGCGCCAGTGAGCGCCGGTGTATTTTCTGATGACCAAGGACAGTGGGGTGGGCCTGGAATGCTTTTATTATGAAACCGGAGATCCTCAAAGCATCCCATTCAGCAAACATTTTTACTGACTCCCCCCATGAGCTGCGTAGCGTGACTGCATCCCGTCTGGAGACTGGCGTGACGAAGGCACAGGGGGACCGTGGGCTCTCAGAGTTTTTCCCAGCTCAAATGGTGAACCGACCCGTGGCCAGGACGAGGAAGAGGTGCTGATGAGGGGTGCTCCATGGGTACGATGGAGCAGGGGCTGTCTTCAAAAGCACAGAGGCTCCAGAATTGGAGCGAGCTGGTGCTCTAGGTGACTTCACGGTTCCTGTGGTGAACGGGCATTTGTGGATCAGGCTGCCGAGGCGACCGCAGGAGAGAACACATTTCCTTGTGGTCAAGGCCAGAGGGCTTCCCGTGGCCGCCCGCAGCGGGTGCTTCCCAAGTGGGAGAGCGGTGACCTCACGCTGGGGCAGAAGTGAGGGGAGAAGGGTTGGCTGAGCTACACAGCCATGCCCCCCGGAGACCTTGGGGGCTGTCCTGTCCATCCCTGTGTGTGCGGCTCTGGAATGGAGACGCAGCCGATGCTCACAGAGCCACCGTGATAAAGGGATGCGCCTTCCGGACAGTGAGCCTGGCTGCAAATGTGCTTCTCAGAAGCTCCCTGTGGCAGGAAGTGAGAGCCACTGGGGAGCGGGAGGGCGTCCTTCAGAGGGCTTGGTCTTGGCGCAGGGCAGAGGCCACTGGGAAGAAGTGTGGGCGCAGGGCCGGGTGCAGGGAGCAGTGAGGTGGCCGTGCCCTTGGTCTCGGCTCAGTCAGTAGGCCATGCACGGCGGCATCCGTTCCCCCTCCCCCCCCCCGCCCCGAGTCCTGGCTCCTCCTGGGGCCTCCTCTCTCCCTGGCACCTGCATTCCACAGCGACTGTGGCCCTGGCCGGGCAAGGAGAGCAGTGGCTGGAGCACCTTGAGCTCTCCTCGTGCCCGGAGGGGATGGGGGGTTTAGTGCCCAGCTGGTGAGTGGGGATGCCCAGATGTTGGCGCAAAGCATGGCTGTGACGGGGTATCAGGGAGCATCAGGAAGACCGAGGGCTGAGGGAGAAGAGGCGAGGCCGGCGCGTGTGGGGGAGGCCGGGCCTGGGAATGCGGACTAGAGGCAGCAGGCGAGATGAAGGGTTGGCCAGGCACAGCCACCCAGGGACGGCCAGGCAGACAAAGGTGGTGTCATCTCGTTACCGTGTCCTGGCTGTGCCTACCGCCTCGCGGCAGGGCCGCCCCTCGGAGCCACACCATCCGTTGCTGTCGCCCGCTGCACCCATCCACGGCGGTGCTTTGTCTTCATTGATCACCTGCTTGCTCGGTGTTGTATCTGGAAAGAGGAACACGAGCGATGGACAGCCAGCGCTCAGGCGTCTGTCCTGGGACCGCGATGGCACTCTCAGATGTCGTAGATCTTACTTGTCACACGGGTCCGTGAGGATGGTTTTCCTACCCGCAAGTCATAGACACAAAATCAGAATTCCATACACAGGAGGGATTTTATTCTTCTACGAGATGCCCAGTGCACGAAATTCATGTGTGGGGGGGAGACAGGGGGGGGGGTGTCCCTCAGGCCAGCCTGCACCCTCTCCAATCTAGAACCCCTCAGGAATGTCCAACTGTTGTCCCCAGTAGGATCGAACCTAAATGGGCAGTTGGACATCCCTCTCACAATCCAGGACTGCTGGCTCCCAACTGCTCACCTGCCTGCCTTCCTGATTGCCCCTAACCGCTTCTGCCTGCCAGCCTGATCACCCCCTAACCACTTCCCTGCCAGACTGATTGATGCCTAACTGCTCCCCAGCCAGCCTATTTTCACCCAACTTCCCTCCCCTGCCTGCCAGCCTGGCCACCCTAACTGCCCTCCCCTACAGGCCTGGTCCCTCCCAACTGCCCTGCCCTGCTGGCCATCCTGTGGTGGCCATCTTGTGTTCACATGGGGGCAACCATCTTTGACCACATGGGGTGGC
The DNA here is from genome assembly GCA_963924515.1 of Vespertilio murinus. NCBI lineage: Eukaryota > Metazoa > Chordata > Mammalia > Chiroptera > Vespertilionidae > Vespertilio > Vespertilio murinus. Next base: position 1,099,931 of record OZ004708.1, on the reverse strand, counting down.
CATCTTGTGTGTTGGAGTAATGGTCAGTTTGCATATTACTCTTTTATTAGATAAGATGGACCAAGGGGCAAAGCTTAGCTTGTACCCAGCATCCTGGTAGCACCCAGGCAGTGTACTTTGAGGGCAGCCTCTGTCTCAGTGCTCACAGGGCAGCTGCTGTGCATCAGGGCATTGTGTCCACATCCCGGGAAGGGGAGTGGGGGGGGGGGGGAACGGGAACAAAGAAGAGGCTCTTTTCACCAGATTCTGCCCCAGCCCAAGGCGCCCTCCCCATGACTCACCTGAAACTTCCACTTACCTCACAGAAGCCAGGGACTGTGTCACACGGCCATCCCTAGCTGCAAGGGAGGCGAGAAACGCCGTTTTTCAGATGGGCCCAGCGACACTCTGCAAAACTGGGCCCCTCCACGGAGTAAGAGAGCTTGGGTTCGGGCCGGCAGCTGGCGGGGCCTGCCATCCCGCTGAGAATTTAAAATGATAATTGCTGCTTTCAAAACATGTGCAGGTGAAGCACCGCTGATTGCTTCACATGGTAATTGTGGGAAACGTTATCATCTTAATGCTTCAGTTGAATGAGCAGAGACAGACAGAGGTGAGGGCGCTCTCGGGGATGCCAGGAGGAAGCCTGCTGGGGGTTTCTGGCTGCTGCTCTGAGTGTCCTGTTTGTAGCCACGAGGGGCGGGGACACGAGGAAGGCGTGACTCGGGGTCTTTTCCACGAGCTTCCTTCCTGGGCTGTGCCAGAGTGCTACTGTGTCCCTGTGTGTCCTCAGTCCTCACAGGCGCTAGATCATTCTTTTAAATAATATCCACCCCTCCCTACCTTTTTTTTTTTTTTTTTTTGCTAGAACTCCTTTCAATTAAGTGGAGGTTGCGTTGGGATAATTAAACCCTCCATCTCCAGCCGCCCACTCCAATCGCCCAGGCAAATCAATTAACCAGAGACGCGTGTGCCTCCCTGCCAGCCGGCCGTCTGGCCCCGAGCGTCCGCCCGAGGACAAGTGCAGAGAGCAGAGGCGTGCCCCGCAGGCGGCTCCTTCCCGTGGGCCTGGCTCTCGGTGGCTGCCAAGTCAGAGCAGCCTCGAGGCCGGTTGCATCCGGATTTGACTCTTATTTACCCACCGAACAGACAGATGTGGGGTACCTACTGCAACCAAGGCCCCTGGGAGCGGGCGGGGGGGGGGGCGCCGAATAGGGATGGACATGGGTGGGTGGCCGAGCCCTCTGAGCCTGTCTCCTCTCTGTAAAGGGGAAGCAGTGGCCGCCTCGTAGGGTGATTGGGTCAGACCCACAGGGTGTCTGCCTACAGCATCGACCCGCACCGCATCCTGGGCAGCTGCTGGAGGGTGCGCTCCCACAAAACAGGGGAGGGGACAGGAAGGAGGAGGCCACGGAGCCCAGGAGGCAAGGCTCTGGTGGGGGGAGGGGGAGTCTGAGCTGCCTCCTACACGCTACCTGTGACGGTGCTGGCTCCCTCGGGACGCGGTGACAGGAGTCAGGAGGGTGGGCTGGAGTGTCTGTGCCTATCGGCTGTGGGGTCTCACCCAGGGCTTACTCCCTGACCTCCCTCCTCGTCGTAACTTGGGAGCCTGAACCCTACCCCACACGCTCCTGCGAAGTGGGCAGGGGGCGTCTGTGAAGTGCCCTGCACACACTCCTGCCCCCTGAGGGGCGACTGTGCGGCAGGCTCTGCAAAGGGCGGGGCGTGGGGAGTGTGCAGGGAAGGGAGGTGGCTGTCTGGCCCGCCAGCCCGCCATGCAGGGTCCGTATTGCCACCCATTGCTGTATGTCATGTTTTATTAGTATTTTTGCCAAGGTCATGCAGGTCATGCAGCGTTTATAAGGGAAGCAGGCTCGCTCCGGCTGCTCGGTGGTTAGAGCGCCGGCCTGCACACCGAAGGGTCGCCGGTTCGATTCCGGGTCAGAGGCGTGTACTTGGGTTGTCAGTGCCATCCCCAGCCCTGGTCCTGATGGGTGCGGGAGGAGACCAATCGCTGTGTCTCTCTCACACCAATGTTTCTCTCTCTCTCTCTCTCTCTCTCTCTCTCTCTCTCTCTCTCTTTCTCTCTCTCTCCAAAGATGGATGTGTGTGTGGAGGGAGCGGGGTAAAGGTTAAGTGGGCTTGTTGGGAAAACCATCAGTCCGCAGCCTGGCCAGCAGCAGCCCCAGTCCTGACCCCCAAAGTCACCACCTCTACCTCTCTTCCATCACCGTCTTCCTCTGCACCCACCTCCGTGTTTCTGGGCAACATGCGTGCCTTCCACGTGTCGCCGTGTCTGCTCTGCCATTCCTGTTGGCGTGCCACGTGGTAGATGCGGACTCCGCTGTCCTCGGGAACCCCGCTGCGTGCGCCCCTCCGCCCTTCTCCCCGTGTCTGTGGGTCACGGTGCTGTGTGCCACATTTCGTGACCAGGAAAATACTGTTCACCTTGAGGCCAGTTGGGTCCTGTAATTATGTTTCCTTTCTTATCTTTTTATTTTCTCCTGGAGTTACTATTATTGCCTCTCTTTTTCTTTTCAATTGCTGAGGTTTGGGGTTTTAATGTTCCTGTCCTTAATTTTTTCCATCTGGCTCTCAGACCAGTCCTTTGCTTCACAATATTATGTCCTACATTATCAAATACTAGAGGCCTGATGCACAGAATTCATCCTCTTGGGCACGCGGGGAGGGGGGTCCCCTCGGCTCAGCCTGCACCCTCTTTCAGGCCGGGAGCCCTCGGAGAATGTCCAACTGATGACCTAGGCCCACTCCCCGTGGGGACTGGGCCCAAGCCGGCAGTCGGACATCCTTAGTGCTGCCATGGAGGCGGGAGAGGCTCCCACCATGGCCTCTGCACTCGCTAGCTGTGAGCCTGGCTTCCAGCGTCTGCCCTCTGATGGACAGTGCATGTCATAGCAACCAGTCAGTCCACCGTTAGGTCAATTTGCATATTAGCCTTTTATTATGTAGGCTATGAGATGGCCACTCAGTACGTTCTCATCGGCCCTCGACGGCCCTGCCGCAATCCTGGCCACCGCTTTTTGCGGCATCCCTCTCCTCCTAGAACTTTCCTCGATGCTTCGGCCCATCACACTCTCTGTTTCCTGGGCTCCGTGCCTTCCTCTGTTTGTTCAAGCCCCTCATTCTGCTGGAGCAAATCCTCAAGTAGCTTCCGAAGAAAGGGGATTGAATGCCTAGAGTCGTTGCCTTTCTGAAGTACTCTTCTGTTTTTATTCATCCATGTATGGATGGGTTTCCAATTCCAGATTTGACGGTATTTTCCATCGAGAGCGTGAAGGCGTTGCCTTGCTGTCTCCCAGCTTCCTTCCTGAGCTGCTATGGGAAGCCCGAGGCCTCACTCACCCCCAGACCCTCCCGGGCGCCCTGCTTGTTTTCTCCGGACGCGCTCAGGGTCGCTTACTCGCTGGTGGCCTGCCCTCAGCGAGGTTCTGAGAGGCTCTTCCCTGGCTGGCCTGTGCGCTCACGATCTCCTTCCGTTGGAAGACTCAGAGTCTTGCATGTGGAGGGTCCTGGAATATTCTTTCTTTCTTCCTTTCTTTCTTTCTTTCTTTCTTTCTTTCTTTCTTTCTTTTTTTACCATGGTGTTCTTCAGAAATTATATATTTTTTTTAATATATCTTATTGATTTTTTACAGAGAAGAAGAGAGAGGGATAGAGAGTTAGAAACATCGATGAGAGAGAAACATCAATCAGCTGCCTCTTGCACACCCCCCCACTGGGGATGTGCCCGCAACCAAGGTACATGCCCTTGACCGGAATCGAACCTGGGACCTTTCAGTCTGCAGGCGGACGCTCTATCCACTGAGCCAAACTGGTTTCGGCATGAATATTCTTTCTTTGATTGTTTCATCCCTTCATTTATAGGATATCCTCAACAAAAGAAGCACAAGGAAGGAAATATAACCTCTGTCGTCTCTTCCTAGGATTTCTGCTTATTAGGCATTAGCCCTTCTAAGTGAGCCTTAGTCTTCCTTCTTATCTTCCTTCTCATCTTCCTTCTCTTAATTTTTTATTAGCTTTTTGGAGAGATTGCTTCAACTGTATCTTCCAAATCTCCTGTTAATTACAAATGTCCGCTACCTGGTTTTAATGGCCAAGAACCCGTTCTTTGTTCCTTTTCATAGCGTTGTTTTGTGGCTGCAATGTCTTCTCTCCTCTCTCACGGATTCTCAAGATTAGGTCGTGTTTTCCCAAGCGTCGCCTTGTTCCGTGCTCTCTGCTCCCCACTCCCTCCTCCTGGAGCCTCCTCGCCCTCCCCGAGGGGGTGGGCATCCTTCAGGGGCTGCCAGGCCGCGTGGACAGCGCTGCCTGTCAGCTAAGGGGCGCCGTGCGGGATGGATGGGCTCCCCACTAACTCCCGAGCCATCGATTCCTTTGCGAGAAGCAATAGCTCTTTTCTACCCCAAGCCGGCACTGCAGTCTTCAAAGGTGGCTTTACATCTGCTTCGGGCTCGTGTGCTGAAGCCACAGCTCAGGGCGCTGCGGGACCGACACTTCCTGGTCAGAGACGTTTAAAAGGCGGCTTTAAAGAAAGGCAGTCCCGGCCCCGAGGAGCGTGGCCAGAGCTGCCTCCGGCGGACCTGACACCTGGGCTCCTTCCCATCGGCCTCCCTGGCCGGGTGGCCCCTCTCAGGGAGCCCGGGCGCTGACCGGCTCGCTCAGCCGAGGGCCTGGAGCGCGGCCGTGGCCTGTCAGCATCGGGGTGACGTGTCAGCTGCCGACGGTTAAATACCTGCAGGCCAGTCTCCCTCAGGGTGTGGGCCAGCTCTAAGGGCAGAGGTCGGGGGCAGCCTCGCTCCTGCTGCCCTGTGCCTCGGTTCCCAGCCTGTGCTGACAGGCCCGGGGGGCAGTACCAGCCTCGCTGACCTGCACTCCATCTCTGCACAGCCGGTTCTCAGAAGCCTCTTCTTCTGGTTGTAGAACCGCGTCCCTCCTGCTTCCCTTTGCCTGTGGGCGGCCTGCTCACCTTGGCTGGGCACTCGGCCCAGAGCCCGGCCCAAAGCCCCGGGTGCCCTCAGCCCTCCCCTCGATGCCCCCGGCCCTCTCCGCAGTGCCCCCGGCCCTCCCCGAGGTGCCCACAGCCCTCCCCGTGGTGCCCCCGGTCCTCCCCTCGGTGCCCGCAGCCCTCCCCACGGTGCCCACAGCAGTGGCTGCTCCTGTCCCAGCCGCCGACCAGGGAGGCCTTGGGGATGCCAAGGAGACGCGTGTCCCTCGCTCCCCGGGTGAGGTTGGTGACATCTCCTGCGATCGGGATCGGGCTGACAGCCAGCGAGAACACTGTCAGCTCCGGGAGGGCCAGTGTCACCTCGATTAGTCCTTCGCCCAAGTCAGCGGTTCCTGATGGAACGGGCACCCGGCCCCTCACTCCCAGCGAGCCCGGCCCAGGGTCTGGCTGGCTCAGGCTGAGCCTGCCCTCCCTCCCTCCTCGGGGAGACTGGTCCTTCCCTGTCAGCGTGCTCCCACCCCGTGAGCCCCGCCCGAGCAGCAGCCTGTCCCGGGGAAGGTGCCCGTCCCGCCGGGCCACGGCGCCGCGGGCTGCAGACCCAGCTCAGAGGGAGGCAGCTGCCCCGGGCTCGGGGACGTGTGCTGCCCTTGACCCGCGGTCACCCCATGGCCCCCCATCCCGGGAGAGACGCTGCTCGGTGGGCACCGCTGTGGCCCCCGAGTGGCCCCTGGCTCTCTGCCCCGAGCCCCGCCCAGCCCGCCTCTCCCCTTTCCCAGAGCCCGGCCGCCGCAGCCCCCCGCCCCGGAGGAGCCTGGCTGGGGCAGGGACCAGCCCGGGCCGCGCGGAGTGACCCTCAGGCCTCGGTCCCGGGAGGGAGCGGCCGTCCGAGCACCTGCCACATGCCAGGTACGTCCACCCACCTTCCTCACTGAGCAGAACGGCAAGGGGGCCGAGCGTGAGTGGCGGCAGGGGGAGGCCCCGCAGGGGCGCGGGAGCCGGCTCTGAAGCCAGCAGCTCCCAGGGACACTCAGAGGAGGCGGGTCAGGGACACGGCCAGGCCGAGGCCGCGGGGACGGGGACGGGGGGGCAGGCCACACAGGGCCTCCAGGTCAAGGCGGAGACTTTGGACTCCACGGTGACAGCAGCGGGAGCCCCGAGGCCCGTGTTTCAGAGAGTGGGGGCGGAGGTGGGACCGTAAAGAGGTGAGCGCGGTGGCTCTTCCCGGGAGGGCCTGCCCGGGAGCCTGGAGCTTCTCTTCCCGCTATGGATACCAAGACCAGTGCGGCCAGGCCCGGTCAGACCTGCCGGCGTCGGGTTGGAGTTGGCACCAGCCCTGGTTAAGAGTCAGGGGAGGGCCTGGCCGGCGGCGCTCGGTGGTTGAGCGTTGACCTGTGAGCCAGGAGGTCATGGCTCCATTCCCGGTCGGGGCACAGGCCCAGGTTGTGGGCTCGATCCCCAGTGGGGGCCTGCAGGAGGCAGCCGATCCATGATTCTCTCTCGTCACTGATGTTTCTCTCTCCCTCCCCCTTCCTCTCTGAACTCAATAAATTTATATATATATATATATATATATATATATATATATATATATATATATACACACACATATATATCCAGGGGAGGGAGGAGCGTCCAACAGGGCTGTTGACGCCTTGGAAAGGGCAAAGGCAGGCTCATCTGGAGTGAGGGTCGGAGGCGGCGTGTGGAGGCGGCGGGAGCCACCCAGCCCCCACCAGCAGCCCCGGGGGCCCCCACCGAGTTTGCAAACAGGCGGAGGCCAGGGCGTTGTTGGTGAAGGCAGCCTGCCATCGGTGCAGACTCTGCGGGCCTGAGCGGGCTGCGTCCTCACTTTAACTACTCCCCCGGCCATCGCTGCTCAGAGCAGCCAACAGCCAAGGCCCAGGCCCACAGCTCCATTAGCGGATATCACGGGACCACTCAGGGGTCACGGACATCGACAGCAGGGACCAGACACCGTGTCGGAGGCGCAGAGCCACGCGTGGCCGGGCTCACGGGACGGGCACTGGAGTCAGAGAGACGGCCCCACCACGTCTCATGGTCGCTCAGGCGGTCACAGCGGCGTCACAGCGTCACCTCCCAGCTCCCGCTCGCTGGGGGCGGCCCGGCTCTGACCTCCATGGCGTCCAGGGGACGGCCTCCGGCTCAGCACCCCGCCCGCTCCCCGAGTGGAAGCCCGGGGGGAGGTGCAGCCGGCGCTGGGTGGGTGGGTCCTCCTCGGACAGCCCAGTCGGCTGGGTCGGGGGTCTATTTCACACAGACGAGACCGCAGGGTGGTGGCCACTGATGGTGTGAGGAGGAGGCAGCACTGGGTATCGGGGTGCCCACCGCCCTAGACTGGGCTTCACCTCCATCTTCACCACCTGCCCCCCTTCAGATGCCCAGGCCCAGGGTCATGGGGCTGAGTGCCCCTCCCAGCAAGGGCCCGTGGTCACAAATGGGAAGCTCTGGGAACCCCAGTGTTGAGGAGTTTTTATGGGGGTGTCATTACACGGGCATGGCTGATTAGGTCCTTCTCCGTGGAGGACTTTTCTCCCTCTTTTAAATACATGTTTATTGATCTCAGAGAGGAAGAGAGAGGGGTAGAGAGAAACATCAACGACGAGAATCACAGATCAGCTGCCTTCTGCACGTCCCCTACTGGGGATCAAGCCGCCAACCTGGGCGCATGCCCTGACCGGGAATCGAACCCTGACCTCCTGGTTCATAGGTCGATGCTCAGCCACGGAGCCACACGGGCCGGCGCCATGGAGGATTGAACCCACTCTCTGGCCTCTCCCCTCCGCAGAGGTCAGGCGTGGGGCCGAGCCGCTCCCGGTCACTGGCTTGTCTTCGGGCCACCAGCCCCACCCTGGAGCCCTCTGGTCCCTAGAGGAGGCATCTCGTGCCACACCAAGGACACTCTGACCCCTCAGACCCCGAGAGCGGTAGGGAACAGGGACAGAGACCAAAAACGCTTTTTATTCAACAACACGTGTATGTTCTGAAATCCCCTCTTTAAATATATATATATATATATATATATATAATTGATTTCTCAGAGAGGAAGAGAGAGGGAGAGGGATAGAGGTTAGAAACATCGATGAGAAAGAATCATCGATTAGCTGCCTCCTGCACACCTCCTACCGGGGATGTGCCAGAAACCAAGGTCCATGCTCTTGACCAGAATCGAACCCGGGACCTTCCAGTCCGCAGGCTGACGCTCTATCCACTGAGCCAAACCGGTTTCGGCTGAAATCCCCTCTTTTAACACCAATGTACCCGGGGCTGCCCCGGTGCTGCCACATCCCTCCCTCTGAGGCGTGGCTCCGCGGGGCTGGGCCGTGGCCCGGCTCCTGGACAGGCTGCTTCCATGGCCTCCGGCCAGAACCAGGGCTGAATGTTCAGTCAGAGGCCGGGGGAGGGGTGAGTAACGCTGCTGTGCTCTGACAACGGAGCACGTGGAAGTGCAGGTGCGGTCACGTGACGGTGGAGTGGCTGGGTGTCCTCGGGCCGGCGCAGGAATCGAACCAGCAACCTCCCGGTGCCTGGGGTGATGCCCACCCAAGCCCTGCTTGACCTTAATTAGCCCAGCACCGTCTGGAGGTCGCCCGGGAGGACTGGGCGCCGGGGCCCGCGAGCCCTCGGGTGACCCGCTGCCCCTGTGCGCCAGGGGGCGGCGCCGACATGGACGACTACATGGAGACGCTGAAGGACGAGGAGGACGCGCTGTGGGAGAACGTGGAGTGCAACCGGCACATGCTGAGCCGCTACATCAACCCGGCCAAGCTCACGCCCTACCTGCGCCAGTGCAAGGTCATCGACGAGCAGGACGAGGACGAGGTGCTCAACGCGCCCATGCTGCCCTCCAAGATCAACCGCGCCGGTGAGCGGCCCCTCCGGGCCCAGCTGGGCGGGCGGGCGGGCGGGCGGGCGGCGGCCCCTGGCAGCGGCCCCGGGAAACCCCTCCAGTCAGTGTGACAGCGTGAGTTCCTCTGAGCCCGCGGCCCTCTGCCCTACCCAGGCCCCTTCCCCACCCCACCCCACCTCCCACCCCCGGAGCGGTGGAACCGAGAGGGTCCCAGACTCGGAGAGTGGGAAACAGTGTTATTTCCCTGCCGGGCCTGAGGGGAGCAGCCCTCTGGTGGCGGTGGTGGATTCGGACACATCAGCGGTCAGCCACACCTGTGACCGGGTCACCCCTCGCCACCACCCGTGTCTCCGCCCCGTTTACACTCGCCGCTCGCTCGGAATTGGAGGAGCTGCAGGGTCTGCCCAGAGGCCGTGTGATTTCACGCGGGGAGACGCCCATTGCTTACGGACTCAGAACGTGACTGTTCGGGGGCCGTGTTCCTCTGTTACTGACACGCTCTGGAACCCAGTGCGCTTTATCTGTTTAAAAATACAAGCCTGTGTGCGCGCTCACAGCCGACAGCTCCGTTCTGAGAAGGAAGTGTGCTTCGGTAAACGCTGCCGATGTAATCGTTCAAAGGGTGTGTGCACACGTTTTGGGGGACACCCCAGGTTCTGCGGAGAAGGGGTCTGTCAGACTGCCTTGGGGTGCCCGGCATTCTATTACCTTCAGGCAAGGTGGTACGTGCGATTGGTCAAAGTTTTGGTTCTACATACGTGCCTGTGTGTTCGCACACGTGTGTACCTGTCTCTGTGCGGCCACACGGGGTCGCGGGATAAATAAATGTCTCTCGGTGGCGCACACGTTAGAGGTTCGGAAGCCCCTTTCCCACGGTGTGACGGGTGGTGAGTGCCTCGTGCGCGGTGACTGTCCTGGGTGCACACGACACTCGTCCCCCATCGTGCACGCTCTCCAGACGGACACCCCCATCACAGAGTTCAGGCCATGGCATGTACACACTAAGGGAACTAGTGGGCAGAGACCCGCTGCACGTCCCACGTGGGTGAGCGATGCTTCCAGCGCCGTGGCCACCCCAGGTAGCGTGGCCTGCTCCCGGGGACGGCTGGCTCCCGCACAGATACCGTCTTTCCGCTCCAAAGCCCAGAACACACTCCGCTCTGTAGGGGCCACGACACTTCCACCTCCTCCGATCAGGAGCCGAGGCCGGCGTGGCTCATCGGAGCTGGTCGCCCGGGGAGCTGGGTGATGCCGTGGGCTTCCTGGGCCATGGGGTGCCCGGGTCCCCCCCAGGTCCCCGAGGAAGGAGCCGACCGCCAGCGCCTCCCGCTGAGGGCCTGGCGTGTGAGCCCAGCCCCGGGGTGGGTCCGGGAGACCTGCTGTCTTCTCCGGTTCACGGCGGGACAGGCGTCCTGGAGGAGGTGAGACGTGGGGACCGGGTCCGGCCGCCGGTGCCTCACGCATGCGTGGCTGTGCCCAGGCCGGCTGCTGGACATCCTGCACACCAAGGGCCAGCGGGGCTACGTGGTGTTCCTGGAGAGCCTGGAGTTCTACTACCCCGAGCTGTACAAGCTGGTGACCGGCAAGGAGCCCACGCGCCGCTTCTCCACCATCGTGGGTGAGCGCCCGCCGGGAGCCGGCTGCCGTGGGAGGGCTGTGTCCACGGGGGGGCGGTCCCAGAGCGGTGACCCCGTGACGCCGGACTGCACACGTGGCTGGCGGCCACTGCCCGATGGTGAAAGCGGTAAAGGGGAGCTTGAACTGAGAAAGGGGTGACCCTGGCACATCCCCCTGAATGGCGGCGGCAGCGGGCAGATGCTCGCCCCCCTCTGGATCCGGTTCTCACCGCCTCTCTCCCAGCGCCCCTGAGCCAGAGCCCCTGCCCATCTTGTCTTACGTCCCTTCCCACACATCTCCGGCCCGAATCCCATCAGCTCTCCCATCCACCCTGCCTGCGTCCACCCTCCTGCCTCCGCCTGCTCCACCTCAGACCTCCCTGCGCACAACCTCCCGCTGCTCCTGCTCCACCCGAAGACCCGGCCTTCCTGCAGCCCTGGGCGCCCCAGCCTCCCCCGCTCCGCCTCTCCCCGGGCTCCAGGCTCTCAGTCTTCCTCCGCCATGTCCCACCTCCTGGAGCATCTCCCTTCCACACTCAACCTCCAGCTCCGCCATCAGGGGCCCAGGAGTCCTGCACCACCCCCCCCCCAGGCTGCCCTGCCCCCAGCTGGCCCCGCCCCTCTCACCCCCACGGCCTGGGCCTTCTCCCCTGACACCTGTCTGCGGTCACATGTCCGCCACTCGCTTTCCTGGTGTCTGTCTCCCGCCAGGCCGAGCTCAGCCAGGATGAGCTGCTTTGCTCCCCTGATCCGGGCCCGTGGGGGTGAGCGCTCGGGAGGGCGGGTGGGTGAGGGGGCAGGCCGCCCTGACCCGACCCGCCCCGCCCCGCCCGCCCCGCAGTGGAGGAGGGCCACGAGGGCCTCACGCACTTCCTCATGAACGAGGTCATCAAGCTGCAGCAGCAGATGAAGGCCAAGGACCTGCAGCGCTGCGAGCTGCTGGCCAAGGCGCGGCAGCTGGAGGACGAGAAGAAGCAGCTGACGCTGACGCGCGTGGAGCTGCTCACCTTCCAGGAGCGCTACTACAAGATGAAGGAGGAGCGCGACGGCTACAACGACGAGCTGGTCAAGGTCAAGGACGACAACTACAACCTGGCCATGCGCTACGCGCAGCTCAGCGAGGAGAAGAACATGGCGGTGATGCGCAGCCGCGACCTGCAGCTCGAGGTGAGGGAGGCCCGGCCCGGGCACGTGCTGGGCGTGGGCCAGCCTGCCGCCACTCAGGTCCGCGGCAGCGAGTGCAGTCACTGCGCACGGACCTAGCGGGGCGTCCCTCCCGCTCAGGGTGCCGGCGCTCTAGACGCATGTGCAGTCGGCGCCCACGGACCATGCACCGGGCCAGGGGTGGGGAGATGGAAGGGGCCACCCAGACGGTGGCCCCCAGGAGTCAGCGAGGAGAGGGCAGCGCCTGCTGCGGGAGGCCCCAGGGCCTGGGCGCAGGCCTCCGTCCGTCCTGGCAGAAAGGGCAGCGGGCAGGCCTGGGGCCAGGACACCGCTCGGGATCGAGCTGCCAGCACTAATTGAGGTCATTAAAGACCTTAGCGCCAAAGAGGAGGCGGGAAGGGCACCTGCTTAGCTCACCGGCTCTTTTCAAGCACTGAGCGCCGCCCCGGCCAGGATCTGTCCCGGGGATGGTCACTGAAGCCCCAGCCCGCTAGCCCGGGGCCACCCTCTCACCGGAGGGCAAACACATGAATGCCGGGGCATGCCCAGCGCAGTTTAGAAAAGGAACGCAAAGAGCACGAGGCGGGCGGGTGGGGTGCTGTTTTATGTAGGTCTAGAGGCCCGCTGCACAAAATTCATGTACTGGCCGGGGGGGTCCCTTCAGCCTAGCCTGCCGCCTCTCACAGTCTGGGAACCCTTAGGGGATGTCCTGCTGAGGGCTGCTCCCGCAAGGAATGGACCTAAGCCACAGTCCCACCTCCCTCTGCGGGAGGCGACCGGGCGATCAGGGGAGGGCGCTGCCCCCATCACCTCACTACTGCTGCCACTGCAGGCTGCCTGCCTTCGCAGCTGCAGATTTGTCCAGAAGACATCCAGTCTATCCGGTCTAATTAGCATAGTATTCCTCTTATTAGCATAGATGGTCGGGAAGGTCTAGTTAGCATATTATTCCCCTATTGGCATAGCTGGTCGGGAAGGCCGATGAGAAGGGGCCGTGGGGCAGAGCCCCGAGGAGCAGGTCTCAGGGTGGAGCTCAGAGCGATCAAGGCCCCACGCAGGGGCCGTGCTGGGTGGTGTTCCCGGAGCCAAAGGAGCAAGTGGCGGGGAAGGAGGGGGAGGGGCCGGCGTCCCGATCAAGGGGACGCGGTGAGACCTTGGCCGTCACTCCAGCGGTGATGGGACGCCGCTGAAGGGTTGAGAGCCGGGGAGTGACGGCTGATTTATTTCTAGATGGATCACTCTGGCTACGGTGGAAATAGACTCTCGGCATATTTATTAGGCACCTGCCATGTGTGAGGCAGTGTGCTGAGCGCCGTGGGGGACGGGGGATAAATAACCTGATTTCTGGTCAGGTCACATACGATTTAGCCGCAGCGGACGGATCGGTAAACAACCCGCTGGAATCCGGGCGGCCGGAGTCAGAGGCCTCGCGGGCTGGAGGGTGCGGGTGTTAAGAGTAGGAGCCTTTAAACATTACAGACGGGGATCACATCGGCTTCTGCTCTCCCAGTGGCCTGACCCTCGGTCTCAGGCTCCTCATGTGTCCGTGGCAGTCACGGCAATCTTGCCCACGCCCTCAGCGGTCTGGGAGCTGCACCGCGAGCCCCCGGGGAAGTGGCTGGCCCAGGTGCGCCCCTCCATGCTGGCACGCCAGGCCCAGGTGCACCCCCCCATGTGGGCACGCCAGGCCCAGGTGCACCCCTCCGTGGGGGCACGCCAGGCCCACTCAGGTGCGACGGAGGGGGAGGTCAGCCTGGCACAGGGCACTTGGAGTGACCTCCCAGGATGCTGCCAAGGACTTTCCCACAGTTCTGTCCCGGAAGGTTCCCTCATGGGTCCCTCCCGAAGACGCAGGCCTAGTGACACAGCAGGTCTAGCACTGAGAGGCCCTCTGGCCCGTGGAGTCCCTCACGTCTCAGCCCCAGGCCGCGCCCCTGCGGCCTCTCTCTTTCCCCCGGGGCGGGGGCGGAGGGGGGGCAGGGTGCAGAGCTGGCCTTTCCTCGCTGAAGCCTCGGCCCTCCGCCTGCCATATGTCTTCACACCCGCCTCTCCATGGCCTGGAACTGGTGAAGGACACCACCCCCCCCCCCCCCAGGCCTCCCTCCTTGCAGCCCGAGCACAAGCCCCTGTGCTGGGTGTTCTCTGAGGCCAAGGTCCGGGGCAGCAGACTCGCTGGGGCACCAGGTGTGAGGGTCTTCTGGCGCCCGACCCTGACACTCACCCTGAGGGTGACCCGGGCACGTCCCGGCCTCCCCGGCTCCAGATGTTGGCACTGCCTCCGGCAGGCCAGTAAACCCGTGAGCCTGGGGCCTTTCCGCAGGAGCACCGTCCTTCCTTTCCGACGGAGCCTGCTGGGAGCCCCCGAGGACAGAGCCTCGGGGAGCAGGGCCGCTCGGGGTGGAGTCAGGGCGGGCCCGGAGCCCCGAGTCCCCGGCCGTGTCCTCCCTCCCGTCCAGAGCACTGTGCTCAGGGGGAGCTCTGAGGACCGTTGTGAAAGGGCATCCACACGGCTCAAGCTCGGGGACACCAGATGGGTGTCCTTCATCCTCATCTGACACCTGTTTCTGGTTACCCCAGAGTTTTCTAAGGGACACAGAGAGCCTTTGAATTGTTCTAAACGGCGAACCGGGAGCTCCCTCAGCCAGAGGGGCGCTGGTTTTACTGGGAAAGGCTCTGGGGGCCCTTCTCGGCCGCCACCGGAGGAGGGAGGGGCGCGGCCCAGGTGGGGCCGTACTCAGGGGCCCGGGGAGCGACGCCTCCTCGGGGCCCCCGCCAACGCCGCCCCTCGGCGCCCGCTGCGCAGATCGACCAGCTGAAGCACCGGCTGAACAAGATGGAGGAGGAGTGCAAGCTGGAGCGGAACCAGTCCCTGAAGCTGAGGAACGACATCGAGAGCCGGCCCAAGAGGGAGCAGGTGCTGGAGCTGGAGCGCGAGAACGAGATGCTGAAGACCAAGATCCAGGAGCTGCAGTCCATCATCCAGGTGTGTGTGGGGGGGGGGGGGGTGAGGGGGTGAGGACGGGGGGGACAGGGAGGGGCAGCCGTGAGGGCAGGACAGGGCAGTGTGCCACGCCCGCACGGCCAAGGGTGAGCCTGAGAAGGGGCGGCCAAGGATTGAGGAAAAGACAAACAAGAGAATACGGCCGGGGCCCGGTAGGTCTCCCGTGCCTGGATGAGGACACGAAAGGCCCAGCCTGCAGGCCGATGCTCTGTTTTGTAGTGTGATTGCATACAACAAGGGTGGACTAACATGTATACGGATGCTCTTTGCTGCACCTCCCACAGCCTATAAGCTAGCAGCTAGCTCAGGGGTGGGCAAACTTTTTGACTCGAGGGCCACAATGGGTTCTTAAACTGGACCGGAGGGCTGGAACAAAAGCATGGATGGAGTGTTTGTGTGAACTAATATAAATTCAAAGTAAACATCATTACATAAAAGGGTATGGTCTTTTTTTTTTTTTCAATAGTTTTATTCACCGGATCCGGCCCTCAGGGGCCGTAGTTTGCCCAGCCCTGATAGCTACCTAGGAAGGAATGAGGAAGAGCTACCAGGTCAGCTTAGTTATGCTCTGCCTTCCCCGCTGGGGCTTGTGTGTGGCCCTAGCGCCGCCCCCTACAGGGCAGGTGACTGCAGGACCACCGGCAACCTGCAGCACCAGGGGCACCTCAGTTTCCTCCTCGGAAGACTGGGGTGACCACACCACCCCTTCTCAGACACGTGACAGTATGTGACCTGATGCTTGTGAGAAGCTTCTTTAGCTGACCCACTCCACAATCAGTGCCCTGAGGGCAGGGAGGCAGTGTGACAGGGAGGCCTGCTTGTCCTGAAAGACCGAGAGATGCCCCGTGGCTGGTTGCTCAGTGGTTAGAGTGCCAACCGGATACCAAAGGGTCATGGGTTCAATCCCCAGCCCCTATCAGGGTACACAAGGGAGTCAAAAAATCAATGTTTCTCTTCCCCCATCCCCCCCACCCTTTCCATTCTCTAAAAAACATCAATGGGAAAAATATCCTCGGGTGAGGATGAACCAAAAAAATCCCAAGAACCTCTGCGGTCAGCCTGTGCGTTTATTAACACTTGAGTGCCCCTGCCTCTGTCAGCACGGAGCGTGTGGGGACAGAGGGCGTCTCTGAGGAGTCACGGCCCAGCACACTCCTGGGGGAGAGAAGAGGCCCCCAGCCTCCCCTGCCTCCTCCAGACTCCCCTGCCTCCTCCAGACTCCCCTGCCTCCTCCAGACTCCCCTGCCTCCCCAGACTCTCCTGCCTCCCTGCCTCCCTGCCTCCCTGCGTCCCCTCCCGGCTGCCTGGTGCCTGTGCTCTGACCATCAGCCGGTGTCACTGGAGCGGATTGGCCCCTGTTTGGCGGGCGGGCGGCGTCCACCAGCAGGCCCGCCTGTCTTTGTTGTCCCCTGTGAAGTGTCGGGAGCAGCTTTGGGGCTCTGAGAAGAGCTGGGCCCCACAGCAGGCCTCGGGGTGCTGGCGGCAGCGGGGGCTCGAGCTTCCTGCCCAGGGGTAACATTCTCACCTAACGGCCACTAGGGACCCCAGAGGCAGCGGTCCGCAGCTCTGCCCCGGCTCTGCCCACGGCTCGGCCTGGCTCGGCTCAGTGTGGCCTGCGGGTGTCTGCGGGTGTCTGCCGCCGCTCCGTGGCCCTGACCCGCCCTCTCCCCCGCCCAGGCCGGGCAGCGCAGCCTGCCCGACTCGGACAAGGCCATCCTGGACATCCTGGAGCACGACCGCAAGGAGGCGCTGGAGGACCGGCAGGAGCTGGTCAACAAGATCTACAACCTGCAGGAGGAGACCCGCCAGGCCGAGGGGCTGCGGGACAAGGTGGGCGGGCGGCCCGCACCCTGCTGCCCGGCCCCACTCCCCCACCCGGGGGTGCACGCCCTCGTCCAGCACCGCTCCCCTGCAGCAGTTTGTCACTGTCCGTGGGGTCCCGTCTCCCTCCCCGACGGCAGGCCTCGGGGGGCACGCACCGGGTCTGCATGTCCCCCACTCCGTCCCCTGGCACACAGTAGGTCCGAGCCAGTCCCCGCTCATTGGCTGACCCACTGCCGCAGTCCCTGCCGTCAGATGACTGTCCCTGGTGGGGGTGGGGGGCCTGGCCTGCGGGTGACCCACTTACCGCCCCCCGCCTGCCCCCCAGTACCTGGAGGAGAAGGAAGACCTGGAGCTGAAGTGCTCGACGCTGGGCAAGGACTGCGAGATGTACAGGCACCGCATGGGCACCGTCATGCTGCAGCTGGAGGAGGTGGAGCGCGAGCGCGACCAGGTGCCCGCCGCCCGCCACCCACCCGCGGGGGACAGCGCGGGGGACAGCGTGGGGACAGGGCAGGGGGGACAGGGCGGGGGGACAGGGCGGGGGACAGGGCAGGGACAGGCCGGGGAACAGGGCAGGGGGACAGCGCAGGGGACAGAGGGCGAGGGACAGTGTGTGGGGACAGGGCCGGGGGGACAGGGTGGGACAGGGCGGGGGGACAGAGGGTGAGGGGACAGAGCGTGGGGACAGGGCCAGGGGGACAGGGCCGGGGACAGAGGGCAGGGGGGACTAAGGGCCGAAGGGGAACTGAGCGTCAGGGGAGCACCGAGGGCCAGAGCACCCGGTGGCGGCCGAGAAGGGCCCACAGAGCCTTTCCCAGTAAAACCAGCCGCCCCTCCGGCTGAGGGAGCTCCCGGTTCGCCTTGAGAACAATTCAAAGGCTCTCTGTGTCCCTTAGAAAATTCTGGGGAACCTCCATGGGGTGACACAGAGGACAAATGAGGATGAAAGGCACCCATCCGTTGTCCCCCAGGCGTGAGCCGTGTGGATGCCCTTTCACAGCGGTCCTCAGTGCTCTGGACGGGAGGGGAGACTGGGCTGAGGACTCGGGGCTCTGGGCCCAGGCCCTGCCCATCCCCCGCCTCCCCGCCAGGCGCACAGCCGGCGGCTCTCCCACCTCCGTCCCAAAGGTGAACTCCCGCCGGAGCTTGCAGGGCGCTCAGGCTGTTGGCCGTGTGGGCCCGGCCGGACTCACGTGGCCCTCAGTGCTGGGCTCCGGAGCCGGCGTGTGACCGCAGCACGCGGGCTCCCTGGCAGGCCCGGTGCCTTCGGGCCAGGGAGGGGGCTCCCGGGAGGCGCCCCGAGCCCAGAGCCCCACCACAGACCCCATGGCTGGAGCTGGGGCCACGGAGAGAGGAGCGCCGGCCAGCTGCAGCTGGGCTGGGCTGGGCAGTGTGCCCTGCGGGGAGACGGAGGAGAACCCGGCCCATCCCCCCTTCCCCCCCCTCCCCCCGCAGGCCTTCCACTCGCGGGACGAGGCGCAGACGCAGTACTCGCAGTGCCTCATCGAGAAGGACAAGTACCGGAAGCAGATCCGCGAGCTGGAGGAGAAGAACGACGAGATGCGCATCGAGATGGTGCGGCGGGAGGCCTGCATCGCCAACCTGGAGAGCCGGCTGCGGCGCCTGTCCCGCGACTGCGGCAGCCTGGACCAGGTGGGCTGCCGGCCGGTGCGCCCGCCCCACTCCTGCCCAGTCCGCCTGCATCTGCCCGGCCCCCCCAGCCCTGCCCGGCCTGCCCCACCCCTGCCCAGCCCACCTGCACCCGGCGGGAGGTCAGCAGAAGTGACCTCCTGCCCTCGCCCCTCGGCTCGATGGGCACGGAGGACAGGACCTGGCACTGTTTCTTCCTTAACCCCTCATTGGGCAATAGCTTTCGTTCTTCTGTGTGTTTTATCCCCCAAATACATTCATAGATTTTGTGGAAGAAGGGGGAGAGAGAAAGAGATAGAAGCATCAATGATGAGAGAGAGTCATTGACCGGCTGCCTCCTGCACGCCCCACCTGGGGTTGGAGCCCGCAACCCGGGCGTGTGCCCTGACCAGGAATCGAACCCCGACCTCCTGGCTCATGGGTCAGCGCTTAACCGCGGAGCCTCCTGGCCGGGCCTGGCGATGTTTCCTGTTTCCGTAGCTCAGGCCGGGGCTGGGAACGGGGAGAGGATGCACCTCACATCCAAGGGGCCAGGCCCAGCGTGGGGGGCCCCGTCACTGCCCCAGGCCCTGCTGGTGGGAGCGGGTGGAGCCTGGAGAGGAGAGGGGGCCGGGCCGGAAGATGGCCTGGCCTCCAGGTGGCCGGGGGCGGGGCCAGAGGGCGGCCCGGGGCGTGGCGGCCATCGGCCGGGGGCTTCGTGGCCGGGCCGCTGCTGCCCACGCCCGCCCACGCCGCTCCTCCGTCGGCAGAGTCTGCCCCGGAACCTGCCCGTGACCATCATCTCCCAGAGCTTCGGGGACGCCGGCCCCCCGACCAACGGCCAGGAGGCCGACGACTCCTCCACCTCCGAGGACTCGCCCGAGGACAGCCGATACTTCCTGCCCTGCCACCCGCCCAAGCGCAGGATGAACCTGAAGGGCATCCAGGTGGGCGCGTGCGAGCGGTGGGGGGGGGGGGGTGACCGAGAGCAGGGCTGTGGGTCTGCCCGGAGCCCTGAGCCAGCGAGGACGCGGCCGCGTTGCTGCTGCTGCTGCTGCGGGTCTCAGGCTGATGGGGGACTTGGCCGGTGGGCCGACCCTCCCAGCCCTCAGACAGCCGCCACGCACTGAGCGTGCGGCCCAGTCCCCTCGTTTCCTGTAAACGTAGTCCCAGGGGTGAGCGTCGACCTGTGAACCAGGAGGCCACGGTGCAATGCCGGTCCGGGCACATGCCCAGTGGGGGGCGTGCAGGAGGCAGCCGATCCATGATTCTCTCTGGTCCTTGGTATTTCTCTCTCTCCCCCTCCCTTCCTCGTTCTGAAGTCAGTACAGACATGTTAAATAAGTAAATGTGGTGAAAGGGAGGGAGGGAGGGAAAGAGGGAGGGAGGGAGGGAGGGAGGGAGGGAGGGAGGGAGGGAGGGAGAGAGGGAGGGAGGGAGGGAGGGAGGCGATGTCGTGTGAGGGCCCGGCAGTG
This sequence comes from Vespertilio murinus, assembly GCA_963924515.1. Classification (NCBI taxonomy): domain Eukaryota; kingdom Metazoa; phylum Chordata; class Mammalia; order Chiroptera; family Vespertilionidae; genus Vespertilio; species Vespertilio murinus. Next base: position 1,080,409 of record OZ004708.1, on the reverse strand, counting down.
CCCGCGCGGTCCCCGCCGTCCCCGGCACCCCGGAAGCAGGGCCCCACAGCGAGGGCCACGGGGACCCACGGGTGCCAAGTGGCCGGGCAGCGGCCGAAGCCCGCCTCCCCCCGCAGCGCCCCTGGGCGTGGGCTCCCACAGCCTGCTCCTCCTCTGCCCCCTCTGAGCTCTGGACCACCCACCCCCCGGGGAGCTTGTCCCACCAGCTGTGGCCGCCCAGAGGGGCGTCGTGCGCTGCGGTGGCCGCAGCCCGTGGAGGGGCCGCAGGCTCCCCGGGGTTCGCCTCTGCATAGGAGTCTGGGCCCGTGTGATCCGTGTCCTCTGCCTCCCCCCCCCTCCCCCCAGCTGCCGAGAGCCAAGTCCCCCATCAGCCTGAAGCGAGCGGCAGACTTTCAAGGTGAGTGGGCTCGGCCTCCACCAGTCTGCCCCCCGCAGCTCCACGTCCCCACCGCTCCCCCGGGCGCTCACTCCTGCGGGGTCACCTGGGCCGGCCGGGCGGGTGGCGGGGTGTCCACGTGGTAGCTAATGGTCACTGTCCCGGGAGGGCTGGAGCAGCCTCCTCACATCCACCCCTCGTCCCCGTGGGTCCTCGGAGCCCAGAGCACCCACCTCCCTCCCCCAGGCCAGGGCTCCAGCCCCGGAAGGAGCAGGTGGCACCCAGGGCAGGAGGGGAGGGACTTCCTGCCAGGAGACAGGACCCTTCCCGGGGGCCGGGGACCCTGACGGAGCCGCCGGCCTGGCCGGGCCGGGGCTGCTGGACAGCCTTCCCCCCGGGACCTGCAGTGGACGGGTCAGGAGAAGAGAGAGCAGCCCCGAGACAGGAGGCCCCCTGCTCACCCCCGTCCCCCCCCCCCCCCCCCGCTGAAGGGGTTCTCACCTCCGTCCCCCCTCTCCCCTCGGCCTCTCCTGCCCGCGGCGAGGACAGGGAGGGGACAGGAAGAAGAAGGCATGGACGTCAGCCCCAGCTCCTCCCGGTCCCTGCCCATCGCCAGCTCCTTCCCCAAGATGGTGAGCGTGGCCCCCTCCGGCCCACCCCCCCGGGCCCCTGCTTCCCTCCGCCGGCCTGGCGCCCACCCCCTCCGGGTGCGGACCGGAGGCTGCACCAGGCCTGTGGTTCTGTGTGTAAGCGTGTTCTGGCCTCAGCTGTGTCCACTCCGACCTCCTCCTCCCGGTGTCACTCTCCGAGGGAGGAGCCCACCCCCTCCGGGGCTCTAGGAATCTCACAGGCTGCGGGGAGGGGTGCAGGGGGGACTCTGCCGCAACCTCTCAGCCCTAAAACCCTGGCAGCGGCAGGTGGGAGGGGGGTGCTAGGGGCCCAGACACGCCTTCCCCAGCCCGGAGGCCACTCTCCTCCGCTCCGGCCACCTGGGCAGGGCCTCCTGGGTCTCAGCCGCCACCAGTGCCCGTCCCGCCTCCCCACCCCCCCACTCCCCCCACCCCCCCACCCCCCGGCAGCAGAAGCTGGGGACTAGCGATTCTAACCCCAGGGGACGCCCGAAGCTTGTCAGCTCTGCTTCCAAATCCGGCCCCTGGGGAGGGGAGGGGAGGGGAGGGAAGGGGAGGGGAGGGCGGGCGGGCAAGGAGACACGCAAACACAGTGGTTGGCAAACTGCGGCTCCAGAGCCACATGCGGCTCTTTGGCTCCTTGAGCGTGGTTCTTCCACGGCCCGGGCGAGTCTATGTTGAAGAAGTGGCGTTAGAAGAAGTTTAAGTTTAAAACATTTGGCTCTCCAAAGCAATTTTGATCGTTGTCCTGTTGACATTTGGCTCTGCGGACCGATGAGTTTGCCGACCACTTCGCTAACAGATGACTCCCGTCTCAGCGCGGCTCTGGGTGGAACCCGGCTCTTGCTGAAGGCAGCCCTTGCCGGGAGCCAGCAGGCCTGGTATCAAAAGGCCGCCCCACTGCCCCCCACGCCCCCCGGAGGCGGGGCCGGTCCAGTTAGCGTGGTCCCTGTGTGTGTGGTGCGGGTCCCTGCGGGCACAGACGGTGGCGTGGCCCGTAACCGCTCCCATGTCTGCAGCAGCCCCACCGGAGCCGGTCCAGCATCATGTCCATCACCGCCGAGCCCCCCGGGAACGACTCCATCGTCCGGCGCTACAAGGAAGACGCGCCCCATCGGAGGTGGGTGCCACCCGGTGCCCCCCCCCCGCCCTCTGCGCTGCTGCCCTCCCGCTCCGGCCAGCTGGGACGGGCAGCGGCGTGGGACCCGTTTTACAGATGAGGAGCCCAGGCTCGGGGCAGGGGCCCGCCCGCCAGCGAGCAAATGGCAAACCCGAAGCCAGGTCCTCTGCCCGTGGCTCAGGCTCCAAAGAGCCAGCGACCGTGCGTGCCCCCGACGCCTCCCTCCCCGCTTCCTCACCTCTGGGGGGCCACCAGCGTCCCAGAAAGGACAGTCCCTCAGACACAGCTGGGCGCACACTCCAGCGTCCGCAGGCCGGCCTGTTGCGCTCCAGGCTGAGATCCGCAGGGCCTGAAGGGCCGAGAGCGCAGGTCGAGGGCAGGTGGACCCGTCGCGCCGGCCGAGCCCAGGGCCTGGACGGGGCCCCCATACCCCGGGGAAAGAGGTGCGCGTGGACTTGGCTCCTAGGGGAAGACTGACACCTTGATGCCTCCCCTGCAGAGCGCCCGCCTCGCCCACCCCTCACTCGCAGCCCGCCCTCCCCTGACCCTCCTCTCTCCATCCTCTCTCCACCCGGCCTGCCCGCTCAGAACCCAGGTCTCAGAAAGCCAGGCCGCCCCCGGGGCTCCCCCTCCCCCAGCTCCCGCACACCTTGTGTGTGTTTTTTAAAATATTTTTATTGACTTCAGAGAGGAAGGGAGAGGGAGAGAGAGATAGAATCATCAACGATGACTGGGAATCATTGATTGGCTGCCTCTTGCACGTCCCCCACTGGGGATTGAGCCCGAAACCCGGGCATGTGCCCTTGACCGGAATCAAACCCGGGACCCTTCGGTCTGCAGGCTGACGCTCTATCCACTGAGCCACACCAGCCCGGGCCCTCCTTGTGTCTTGCAGCGCCGCGGAGGAGGACAACGACAGCGGCGGCTTTGATGCCTTAGACCTTGACGGTGGGTGCCCCGCTGCCTGACCTGAGTGGGGGCGGGGCCTGCTGGGTCGGAGCCCTGCACATAGTGGGCCCTCAGGAGCGAGGGGGCGGGTGCCGCCTGGGCTCTGGGCTGTGCGGTGGGCTGCTGGGCCGGAGGCGCCGGAGGGCCTGTCCTTTGGGTTTTTGTTTTCTGGTGTGTGTGTGTGTTTCCTTTTTCTTTTAAACATATGTTTATTGATGTCAGAGAGGAAGAGAGAGGGGGAGAGAGAGAGAAACACCAGCGGTGAGAGAGAACCATTGCTCGGCTGCCTCCTGCACGCCCCCGACTGGGGATGGAGCCCGCAACCCGGGCGTGTGCCCTGGACCCTGGCCCATAGGTCGAAGCGCAGCCACGGAGCTCGCTGGCCGGGCCTGTCCTCTGTTCCGTGGGCCGTGGGGCCAGGGCTGCGCACGGGCCTGAGCTCGGCCTGGTCTTGAAGAGGGAGCAGCTCCCGGGCCGTGGCCAGCGCCGGGACGCCTGCCTCGCGTCCCTGGTCCCGTCGGATGGACGCCCAGCGCAGGCCGAGGCGCCTCTGCTCTCATGTTGCAGAATCAGATGTGGGCGCGGCGGTGGGCGGGGCCTGCGGGAGGGGGACTGCCTAAGCACGTCCCTTCATTACGCTGATAACCAGCGGGAGCCAGACCAGAGGGGGAGGGGTGGGGAGGGGCTGGGGCGGGCGGCAGTCACGGAGGCGGCGAGGGCGAGTGGCATCCTAGACCGGCGCCCTGGCCGGCTGTGCCGTGTGGGGCCCGGGAAGGGCTCCGACTCCGGGGGGGGGGGGGGGGAGCGTGTGGGGCCCCACACCCTCCCCGACAGCTGGCGGCCTGCCTCCGCCCGCACCTGCTGAGCCAGCGCCTCTCGGCCCGGGCCATGTTCAGGGACTCGCACGGTGTCTCTGAGTCCTTGCCGGGGCGGAGGCTGTGGTCGAGGGGACGGTGCAGAGTTCCACGCGGCCGGAGCACCTGGCGGGCGGGCAGAGCGGGCACGGGGCTTGGCCCCTGGGGATGGCTGCCCCCCGCCCGCCTTCCCGCCCGCAGATAGAAGGGGAGATTAGTGGCTCCGTAAGTGGGAGCCATCGGGAGCCGTCAAGTGTTAAGAGAGGTTAGCTCCTAATGGAGGCTGGGAGCCAGGAGAGCCGAGGAGTTTGGAGGGGACGCCGGAGAGTTCTGGGCAGCGGGCCAAGCTCGGCTGCAGCGTCCGGACAAATCCCCTCGCAGACAGCCTGCGATCAGCCCGCGCGGGGTCCCAGAGCCTCTGCCCAGCCGTGCGGGCGGCCTCCCCACACCCAGCCCCCACCCCCAGAGCGCTCTGTCCTGCCGGGTGGGGGGAGGGGAGGGGGGAGGAGGAGGACAGCTTTGCAAGGTCCAGGCTTTGCCCTCCTGCCCGCCCCCCCACCCCACCCCCCAGCCTCCGAGGCCCAGAGCTGGTCCAGGGCAGTGAGACCTCAGGCGGTCCCCAGTGAGCCCAGTGCAGAACCAGAACCAGCAGCTGCAGACGGCGGCCATCTTTTTCAGACACAGAGACGGTCCTTAGAAACCAGCCGGCTGTGGGCTTGGTGCAAAGAGAGGCTCCTGGGTGGGGGCCAGGCCGTCAGCATCGGGGCGCAGGGGCCTGGCTGAGGCTGCCCTTCTCACAGCTCCCTCACTTGGTGGGGGGCGGGGTCTCCCAGGAGCGGCCCAGGGCACCCCAGCAGGTCCGGGGCCCCCTCCCTGCTCCCCCGCTCCTGGTCCTGAGGCCCCGTCCCTCCCTTTGCAGACGACAGCCACGAGCGGTGCTCCTTCGGACCCCCCTCCATCCACTCCTCCTCCTCCTCCCACCAGTCCGAGGGCGTGGACGCCTTCGACCTGGAGCAGGTCAACCTCATGTTCAGGAAGTTCTCGCTGGAGAGGTACTGCGGCCGCGGGAGGGGGCGCGGGGCGGAGGCCGCTCACCTGCTGGGACCCCCACGAAGGGGACGGCCCATGTCCCCCTGAATGTCGGAACCCAAGTCCCCCAATCAGAACCACTCCCCTGACCCCATCAGGCCCGGGTGGGGGGGATGCCAGGAAGCAGACCCGCTGTGTGCCCGGCCCTGGGCACAGGGGGAGGGGCGGAGCCTGGGCCTCAGGGCAGCAGTGTCCACCGATGGTCACCAGCCCGGCTTCCGGCTCTGCACAGCGCTCCCTCTCGGGGGCAGCGCCCGCCCTCCGTGTGTCCGGGGACAGGTGCCAGCTCCAGCCCGACCCCCCCCCCCCCGTTCCGTTTCCTGCCCAGACCCTTCCGGCCGTCAGTCACGTCGGTGGGGCAGGCGCGGGGCCCCGGGCCCTCGGTGCAGCACGCCACGCTGAGCGGCGACAGCCTCCCCTCCCAGCTCACCCTGCTCGGCGGCAACGCGCGCGGCAGCTTCGTGCACGCCGTCAAGCCGGGCTCGCAGGCCGAGAAGGCGGGGCTGCACGAGGGCCTGCAGCTGCTGCTGGTGAGCGCTGGGCCCGGCGGGGGCTGTCCCCGTGTCCCCGTGTCCCCGTGTCCCCGCGTCCCCGTGTCCCCGTGTCCCCCGCCTCTCCTCACGGGGGTCTCTGGAGCCTGGGCGTGCACATGTGTGGGGGAGGGGGTAGACAGGAGGCGAGCGAGGCCAGGAGGCGGGGTGCGGTGGGGGGAACGCTCGCACTTCCGGGGAGCGGTGGCCCAGGAGGAACGGGGTCTGGTCTCCAGCTTGAAGGCTGCATCAAGGGCGAGCGGCAGAGCGTGCCCCTGGACTCGTGCACGAAGGAGGAGGCGCACTGGACCATCCAGCGGTGCAGCGGGCCCGTCACCCTGCACTACAAGGCCAACCAGGAAGGTGAGGCCGCGCCCGCCAGCCCTCGGCACGGCCACAGCACACCGGGCGGGCAGGGCCCCGGGCGGTGCCCCTTCTGGGCTCACCGTGTGGGGCGGTGTGGGTGGCAGCAGGAGGGGGCAGAGGTGAGCACCACACACCTGCCTGTGTGCCCCGGGCGCCAGCCCGGCTCAGGGAGCCGCAGGTCCAGCGCGAGCAGGCCCGGAGGCCGCCGGGGCTCCCAGCGAGGAAACTGGCCTGCCCGGCCCGGCTCACCCCCCGGCCGGGCGGAAGCTGCTCCCTCGGCCGGCTCCCGGCCCCGGGGTGACGTGGGCTCTGCGGTGGCCACCCTGGCGCGAGCAGGACCGTGCAGCCACACGGGGGCCAGGCTCTGCACCGTGGCCCGGGCCCAGGACAGCCAGCCTGGCCCCTCCTGGTCCGGCCCAGCGGCTTCCCCGCCCCGCCTGGTCCAGCCCCGGGGGAGCGCCGAGCTCTGCCTTCCCGAGCCGCGCCCTCCCCTCCGCGTTCCCCGTGATCATCGTGCAGCTGGAGCTTATTTTTAACCACGGGCTCATGAATGTTTCAACAGCGCAGAAATAGCCTCTCCTCCGCCCTGCCTCCCGCAGCTTCCGCAGGACCTGGCGGGGAGGGGTGGGGGCACCCAGAGGTGGGCAGCAGGACAGCGCAGGTTTGGAACTCACAGAAGGAAGCCCACTTATAGGGTCTCCTCCGGGCGGGGAGCTCAGAGAGCGATGGGCATACACACGACCTGGCGGGTTGGGGGGCCTGACCGGTGGCCCCCACTTCCCCACGCACACGCACATGCACACACGCCTGCTGGCTCAGACGTCCCCGGGGGCGGCGTGGCGGTCAGAGGAGCGGTCTCTGGGCAGGCTGTTAGGGCAGGGCCGGGTGCGGTCCGTGTTCCCGAGGCGCACTGCGCGTGGGCTGGTTTGGGGCTGAAAGGACGGCTTCTGTCACAGGCACGCCCTCTGCGGCGTTGGCTGCACCTGTGCTCTGCGCCCCGCTTCCTCCAAAGGGGTCTGAGGATCACGCTGATGAGCAATGGTGTCGGATGGGTGTCACCCGCGGGCACCGCGGTCCCGTACCCGGGGCCTGAGAACCCCACTTTTGTGGCCGTGTCCACAGGACACGAGCCCACCGTCCACCAAAGAGACACACGAGGGAGCTTGTCACAGAGCTGCTCATAGCAGCCATGAACGGGACCGCACCCAGGTGCACGCAGGAGAAAGCCACGCCACGTGGAATAGTACACAGGGAGGACACAGGTGCCACACGCAGTGTCGATGGCGCCGAGGGCGTAGCGTTGAGCAGTAGAAGCAGTTGGGGGATGGGGGGGGCGCTGTTGGCTGCACAGGTGCATGGTGGGCGCGCTGGCCTGTGGAGGCGGCAGTCAATGGGGGAGGGGGAGTCCAGGAGGGGCGAGGGCGGGAGGGCGGGGCGAGCGCTCTGAGGGGTGCTTGCCACCGGAGGTCCATCTGGGGAGCCGTCAGGCTGAGTCCCGCGATGACGCTTTCACTCGCTGCGGTGGGTTGTGCGTTGACTAGAGGGCAGAATGGGGGTGATGGGACATGAGTGCGTGGGGGGGGGGGGGCTGGAGGGCAGAGATCCCAGATGTGCTGCAACCCGGCCCAAAACGTGGCTCTGAGCTCCTGGAAGCCACAAAGAGGAGGGCACCCCGTAAGTGACCCAGCTGTGCGTGCCCCGGGGGACGGCGTGTCCGGGCCAGCGCTTGGAGAGGAGTCCAGGCAGTGCGTGTGCCCGGGAGGCGGCGGCGGCGGTGGTGGCGGCGGGAGGCCAGCACCGCCTCAGCCGGCCCCTGCCCCTGCCCGCCCAGGGTACCGGAAGCTGCTGAAGGACATGGAAGAGGGCCTGGTCACCTCGGGGGACTCCTTCTACGTCCGGCTGAACCTGAACGTGTCCAGCCAGCTGGACGCCTGCTCCCTGTCCCTCAAGTGCGACGACGTGGTGCACGTGCGGGACACCATGTACCAGGACCGGCACGAGTGGCTGTGCGCGCGCGTCGACCCGTTCACCGACCAGGACCTGGACCTGGGCACCATCCCCAGCTACAGCCGGTGAGCGGGGCTCCGCCGAGAGGCAGCGGGCACCCCTGCCGCGCAGCCTCGGGGCCGATCGCCCGCCTCCCAGCAGCCTTCCTGCCTCGGCAGGGGCTGCTTGCTCCCTCATCCCTGAGCACCCGCCCTCGGTCCTCCTCCCACGGCTCCCCGCTGGTCCGCCCGCCCCAGTCCGGTCCGCAATGACACAGCAGCAGGCGGTGGCCACCAGGGCTGAGCGCCGGCCTCCCTGGCTGGACACACCAGTGTCCGTGACGCGTCTGTAACCGCTGGCACCATGGCCCCGGCCGTCCTGAGGGGCGGCCCCTGGAGCCCCGTTCACAGAGGGGGGACCCCCCCCCTGGGCTCACAGCAGGGAGGCGCTCTGCCTCGGCCCCACCGGGACAGCCCGGAGGCAGGCTCCCTGGCACCCCGGGGGCCCAGGCCTCAGAGCTCAGTCACATGGCCTCTGCCCAGGGCTGCCCTCCTCTGCCCCGGCCCTGAGCCCCCCTCTCCCCTCCCCAGAGCCCAGCAGCTGCTCCTGGTCAAGCTGCAGCGGCTGATGCACCGGGGCAGCCGCGAGGAGGCCGACAGCGCCCACCACACCCTCCGGGCCTTCCGGGTAGGTCCCCGCGCCTGCCGCCCCGGCTCCTCCCCATCTGGAGGGATCGCAGCCAGGACCAAAGGGTCCCGGTGGGGACTTGGTTCTCAGGACACCCCGCCCTGTGACCCAGGGCTCTCGTCACCATGGGAACGGGTCTCGGCTTCTCCTGCCGTCCGAGCTGCCCCTGCCGGGACGCAGGTCCCTGGCCGGCACTTCCCGTCCGCTCCGAGGGGCTGCGACACGCCTGTGTCCCGGTGGCGGTGACGCTCCGTGACCTGCCGGGCGCCGCGGGGCTGACGGGCGGGTAACTGGTTTCAGAACACCCTGCAGCCGGAAGAGCCACTCCCCACCAGCGACCCCCGGGTCAGCCCCCGCCTCTCCAGAGCCAGTTTCCTGTTCGGCCAGCTCCTCCAGGTAAGGCCGCCGTGGGGCAGCCCTCTCCGCCCCCCACACCTCACCCCTGAACTTGGGAGAGAGCCGAGGACAGCAAGGCAGGGGTGCGGAGAGCGGGGTCCCGGGAGGATGCACAAGGAGGCGACACCGTGGCCCCCGGGTGCAGGAGGAGCCCCCGACCTGGGCCAGGAGCACGACACCCACACACAAGGCCCAGGACCCGAGGGGACCTCCTGTGCCCTGGGGAAGGGCAGCCCGGGCAGGCAGGCAGGCGTGGCAGAGGTGTGCTGTGCCTGGCTGGGAGCCGTGGGCCGGGCCGGGAGCCGTGGGCCGGGCCGGGAGCCGTGGGCCGGGAGCCGTGGGCCGGGCCGGGAGCCGTGGGCCGGGCCGGGAGCCGTGGGCCGGGAGCCGTGGGCCGGGCCGGGAGCCGTGGGCCGGGCCGGGAGCCGTGGGCCGGGCCGGGAGCCGTGGGCCGGGCCGGGAGCCGTGGGCCGGGCCGGGAGCCGTGGGCCGGGCTGGGAGTCGTGGGCCGGGCCGGGAGCCGTGGGCCGGGCCGGGAGCCGTGGGCCGGGCCGGGAGCCGTGGGGCGGGGCAGACGGAAAGCGGGTGGACAGCGTGCACCCTGCGCCCCCAGTTCGTCAGCCGGTCGGAGAACAAGTACAAGAGGATGAACAGCAATGAGCGCGTGCGCATCGTGCCCGGGAGCCCGCGCGGGGGCCTGGCCCGGCCCTCCATGGACGCCACCAAGCTCCTGGCCGACCGGCAGGAAGGTACCGGCGGCCCCTCCCCAGCCCGGCGGCTCCGCTGGACCGTCTCCCTGCAGTCGGGTGCCTCCGGGAGGATCTGTTTGGCCTCGGCTGGCGGGTGGGCAGGAGGGGGGACACAGCCCCCAGGGGATCCCGCCAAGCCCATCCCCGCGAGCCCGCTCCAGGGGCTCGGCTGAAGGGAGCTGTTTGCTGGGAGCGGTCGCTGGCTGGTCCCTGTCCCCCTGCCGGCTCCTGCCGGGCATCACGCCGGGGAAGGGCCCGGGCCCCGGCCCCCGGGCAGGCCTGCTGGTGGCAGAGCAGGGCCTGGCCTGCAGGGTCACACACAGCACCCGACCAGCCCCGGGTTTCCGGAAGGCGGCTCCTCGGTCCCTGCAGCTAGCTTCCAGGGCTCCTGCAGTGTGCTGAGCCCCTCCTGGCACCGGTCAGCCCCGCCCCTTGCGGGCTCAGGCCGTCCCCTGGCTCCCTGGCGTCCACCTTCTCCGCCCACATGGGTCTGACTCCGGCTCCGCACTGTCCAGCCCCTTGTCGGAGCAGCGTCCCTGCCGCCCACCCCAGGCCCCGCCTCAGTGCTCGGCGCTCGGTGGTGTCTGGAGGATCAGCGTGTGCGTTTGCTCCTTGTGCCTGTGTGCCCTCTGCCACCACAGCCCCCTGGCACGGGGCGCCCAGAGGCGGGGCCGCGTGCCCTCACTGCCCTGCCCAGCTCTCAGCTCAGGGCCGGGCCCACGGGTCACCTCGTAAGCGTCCCGGTGGCCAGGGGCGTCCTGGAGCCTGTGGGCTTGCTGTCGGCACTGCCTTCCAGACCCGGGCCCCGAGGTCCATTCTCCCCTTGAAGGACCCATGAGGCCGGGAGGCACCAGGGCCTCCGTGCCCCACCCGGGCCAGGGCGGAAGGTCCGCAGCCAGCCCTTCTCTGTCCCTCCCAGAGCTGGACCCCGAGAGCGAGCTCAGCAAGAACTTCAGCCTGATCCCCTACAGCCTGGTGCGCGCCGTCCACTGCGAGCGCCGCCGGCCCGTGCTCTTCACGCCCACCATGCTGGCCAAGGCGCTGGTGCAGAAGCTGCTCAACTCGGGGGGCGCCATGGAGTTCACCATGTGCAAGCCAGGTGAGCCCCACGGCCGGAGCCCCTCCCCTCTGCCAGGCACGTCACCCCGGCGGCGGCGGGAGGAGCAGGAGGGGCGATGGAGTGGCCGGAGTGGCCGGGAGGTCTGTGTGCCTCGCCAAGGTCTCCCTTGGGGACCCAGAGCCAGGGAGCAGGTCTTCCCTTCCCCACTTTACACTGAAGGTTTCAGGGTCACCCAGGAGTCCCCACTGTGGGCCCTTATGTGGGAGACAAGTCACCCCATCGCTGGGGACTTCTGCATCCTCATGTGGCACGGAGACGGTGGTGGGTGGGTGGATGGACAGACAGATGGACGGGTGGGTGGATGGATGGATGGGTGGATGGGTGGGTGGGTGGTGGATGGATGATGGATGGATAGATGAATTGATGGATGGATGGATGGATGGATGGATAAGTAAGTGTATCGATAGGTGGATGGGTTGGTGGTAGATGAATGAGTGGGTGGATGGATGATAGATAGATAGATAGATAGATAGATGGGTAAGTGGGTGGATGGGTGGGTGGGTGGATGGATGGATGGATGGATGGCTGGCTGGGTAAATGGATGATGGATGGATGGATGGTAAGTGTATTGATGGGTGGGTGGTGGATGGATGAGTGGGTGGGTGGATGGATGGGAGGATGGATGGATGGATGGTAAGTGTATTGATGGGTGGGTGATGGATGGATAAGTGGGTGGGTGGATGGATGGGAGGATGGATGGATGGATGATAGGTAAGTGAGTGGATGGGTGGGTGGATGGGAGGATGGGTGGATGATAGATGGATGGATGGATGGATAATGGGTAAGTGGGTGGATGAGTGGGTGGATGGATGGATGGTAAATGGATGATGGGTGGATGGATGGATAGATGAGTAGATGGATGGATGAGTGGATAGATGAATGGGTGGGTAGATGAATTGATGGATGGATGGACGGATGGGTTGGGAAGTGGACTGATAGGTGGATGGGTGGTTGTGGATGGATGGATTGATGAGCAGATAGCTGAGTGGGTGGTGAGTAGAGCAGGAATCCTTCATGGTGATCGTCACTGCAGCAGGGTCCTGAGCCGCGCTGTCCAGTGACCTTGCTGCTGAGGAGCAGACCGCGGGTTTGCTCGCAGCTGTGTGTGCGCTGCGGGAGGAGGCGCAGCTGTGCCCTTGGGAAGCCCCGGCGGTGGGGGGCGGGTCATGTGTGCGCGACCAGGAGGGGCCAGGACAGGCAGCTCTGTCAGCCCCAATGGGAGGCAGAGTCGCCAGGACATGGGCCCACGCTGCCTCGTGCCTCGCTCAGGACTGGGCCTGTCCCTGCAGATGTTGTCACGAGGGACGAGTTCCTCCGAAAGCAGCGGTCAGAGACCATCATCTACTCCCGAGAGAAGAACCCCAACACCTTCGAGTGCATCGTCCCCGCCAACATCGAGGCTGTGGCAGCCAAGGTGAGGGGGACGCAGGGGCGTGGCCCTGCCCGCTGACCGCAGAGGCCACCTCGCTCATGGCTGAGCATCTTGGGCTGTAACTGGGTCCTCCCTCTCCCGCCCTCCCTCCACGCCTCGTCCCGACTCTGGTGTGCCCTCATGTTTCTGCTGCTTCCCAGGGTTCCAGGTCAAGCTGTTTGGGGGGCAGGGGGTGCTGGGCGGTGATAACAAGGGCCGGAGATAGAGAGCGTGTCGGGCTGGGCCAGGGAAAGGCAGCCAGTGGTGACAGGTGTGGCGTTGGCCGAACGGGGGCACACAGAGCCCCGGGGTCGTGGCAGCGACGGGAACGGATGCCCGGCAGCGTCCTCTGGAGCTGGCATTGACCCTTAGCTGCCCTCAGCACCGAGCTCCCTCCCGGTCCAGGGCCTTGTGAAAGCGCAGCTCCCGACCTTGGGCGTGACCTTGGGGACGGCCAGCTGACAGTCAGGCCAGCACCTCCCGGCCTGGGCTCTGTGGCCCGAGTTGGGTCGTGGCGGGATGGGGACGATGGGGGGCGGGTGGGTCTGCAGGTTGGAGCGAGGTCCAGTGAGCTGCGGCAGCGATCAGTGAGGGGAGCGGGGAGGTGTCATTTCTCCATCCCACGTGGCGCTCCTCGGCGGTTCCGTGGGTGCAGTCCGAGGCCGCCCGCCCGGGAGCAGGTGGGGTTTCCCACATTCACGCCGGCCTGGCGCAGACAGAGGTGGTCTGCTCTGGAAGCCACACCCCAGCCACAGGGATGGTCTCTTCAGGAGCGGTGGACACCCCACGCCCCGCTATGGCGCCCCCCACTCCCTCCCCCCTAGGACCAGGGACGCCTTTCTGGGCACCCAGCACAGCTGGCGTCCTCGGTGGATTAATACCCACTCGGGCCGCTAGGGTCGCCTGGGCCCGGTGCCTGGGCTCCCAGTGCCTTCTCCAGGAATGGCCCAAGGAGGTTGGGTTTCACGGTTGATCATTCCCTGGTTCCGCCTTGGTTCAGCCTTGGTTCAGGCTGTGGCACTCTGGGCTCTCAGCCCGGTCTTCACCCCCAGGCCCTGCCCCCTGCATCCCAGGCCCCGCCCCCTGTGTCTCAGGCCACGCCTGCACACCAGGCCACGCCTCCACATCTCAGGCCACGCCCTCTGTGTCTCAAGCCACGCCTGCATCCCAGGCCTAGTCCCACATCCAAGGCCACATCCCTGTGTCTCAGGCCACGCCTGCACACCAGGCCACGCCTCCACATCTCAGGCCACGCCCCCTGTATCCCAGGCCCCGCCCCACACACATTTCAGGCCCCGACCAGGCCCCCCTGGCCGGGGAGAGCTGGGTGGCGGCTGATGCTGGCCGGGCTGTGCCTGCAGAACAAGCACTGCCTGCTGGAGGCGGGGATCGCCTGCACGCGAGACCTGATCAAGTCCAGGATCTACCCCATCGTGCTCTTCATCCGGGTGTCGGAGAAGAACATCAAGAGGTTCAGGTAGGGCTCCGAGACCCCGGGCGCCCTAAAGCCCCCTCCGCCCGCCCGCCGCCAGGCCTCTGGGCTCCCACCTAGAGCAGCCGGACGGTCTGGTGGGAGTGAGGCCAGGTGAGGTGCCGTTTGTCAAAGGTTCCGAGGCGGGGTCTGAGGGGAGAGGAACCGGATGGCGCTGAGGTTTGGGGCCTGGGGACACGCATCACCTCCCGACCCCGCCTCTCCTCACACACGGCCACGAGCCCACGGCACGCTGTCACCGGCAGTTTGCGGGGTGCTTGTTGAGTGCCAGGACCTAGGGGCCCAGAGGGAGCAGATGAGACCAGAGTCCCCACCTGACCACTTCACACACATGGGGGGTTGGGGGGGGGCTCATCTAAGATCAGACAGCAAGCTCGCTGGGGGAAACGGGATGGAGGCCCCAAAAATAATATCCCCCCCAGGGGCCCCCAGCCCACTCCCGTCACAGCAGGGCGGGAGGTGCTCACCCCCCCCCCGCCCACGTTCACGCGGCCAACCAAGCGCCCACGAGGCCAGGAGCCAGCCAGGCGGGAGGCGGGCCCCTCCTGCAGTGGGGTAGTCGTCATCCGGGGGACGGGGCGGGGGGGGGGACCCTGTTTCTGCAGGGCCGTGGATGTGTTTCCCATCATTCTCGGCCACGCACTCACCAGCTGAACGGGAGCCTGCTCTGTCTGGTCACCACTTACTCCCTCGCCCCCCACGCCGCACAGGGCAGGGCCAAGTGATCTCGGGGGGCTGTCCCTCCGGGGCCGATGCTCCCCCGTCCCCTCCTCCCACTGCCCCCCGGCATACAGGGGCAGGAACTCAGACACCTGAGCCATGGGTGGCCTCGGAGGACGCACTCTGTGACCTCCCCCACGCGGGGCCCTGAGGAGGCACGTTCAGAGACAGGAAGTGGCGGGCCAGGGCCGGGCTGGGCGGGCAGTGGGAGTTCAGTGGGGACCGACGCTCAGTTTGGGGAGATGGAGGGGCTGGAGCTGGAGGTGGAGACGGCTGCACGGCCGCGCGAATACACTCACCGCGGAGCCGTGCGCTGAAGAAGTGAGGATGGGGGGTTGTTACGTGCACCTGGCCACGACGGAGAGGTGAAAAGAAAGTGGTTTAGTCCCCACCTCCTGGGATTTCCGTGTGCGCCCGGTGAGAGGGCTCCGTACACGGCGTGTGAGCGGCCACCACCGCTGAGAAGCAGCGCAGGGAGGGGCGGTCAGCGAGGTGGGGATGGACAGGGCCCTGAGGTCATTCAGCCCTGCCCTGCCGAGGAGTAGGAAGGGTGGTCAGTGGGTGGGGAGAGATGGGAGCTGGGAAAGGGTGTTCAGTGGGGTGGGGAGGGATGGTCAGCGGGGTGGGGAGGGGTGGGGAGGGTGGTACATGGGGTGGGGAGGGGCAGTCGGAGGGGTGGGGAGGGGGTGGTCAGCGGGGTGGAAAGGGTGGTCAGCGGGGTGGGGAGGCGCGGTCAGTGGAGTGGGAAGGGTTGTCCGTGGGGTGGAGAGGGGTGGGGAGGGTGGTCAGTGGGTGGGGAAGGGTGGTCAGCAGGGTGGGAAGGGTGGTCAGCAGGGTGGGGAGGGGCGGTCAGAGGGTCGGGGAGTCCCGGCAGGCGGCCGGGCTGGGCTGGACAGGGCCGCTGTCTGGCAGGAAGCTGCTGCCGCGGCCGGACACGGAGGAGGAGTTCCTGCGCCGGTGCCGGCTGAAGGAGCGGGAGCTGGAGGCGCTGCCCTGCCTGTACGCCACGGTGGAGCCGGACGCGTGGGGCTCCGTGGAGGAGCTGCTGCGCGTGGCCAAGGACCGGATCGCCGAGGAGCAGCGCAAGACCGTGTGGGTGGACGAGGACCAGCCGTGAGGGCGCGGCCGAGCGGGACTCGGCGAGTCGGCCCCCGGCGGGGCTCCGGGCGAGGGCAGAGGGCGTGGGGCGCCCACAGAGCCGCGGCCCGGGCTTCTCCCACCCGCTAGAGCCAGCACCGCGCCCTCGAGGGAGCGGGAGCGGCTTGTCCCACGGGCTGCGGGGCCGAGGGGTCGGCCGGCTGCCCGGAGCGGGCAGGGCCAGGGGCACCGCCGGGAGGAGCCCGGCAGCCGGGGATGTGACGGGGCGGGTGCGCGGCCTGGATGCGGGTGCAGCCCGGGCTCCGCTGCGGGTGGGCCGCTCGGAGCGCGTTCCCAGCGGGACCCGGCGGCGGGGCCTGTGCCGCTGTTGTTTTTCTTGCATTAAAATGTCTCCATTTCCTTGGTGTCCAGCACCCCTTCCTCGGGGTCTGCAGGTTCTCAGCTCCCCCACCTTCCCAACCTGCAGCCTCGGCCGGCCGCAGGGTCAGGCTCCCGCGGTGCGGGTGAAGGCGGTGAATGTCCTCCACCGTTTGCCCAGGATGATGGGGGGGAGGGGGTCCAGGGTCTCCTCCCTGGACCACGGCAGCCGCTCACGCCCAGCACCCCTGAGCAGGCCCTGGGCTCCGCCTCACCAGCCACGGTGGGGGTAGAGGTGGGTGTGCAGTGGGGCTCAGGCCCCAGTCACCCCTGTACTCTGGCCTAGTCACACCTGTGCTTGAGCCTAGTCACACCTGTGCTCTGGCCCCAGTCACCCCTGTGCTCTGGCCTCAGTCACACCTGTTCTCAGGCCTATTCACACATGTGCTCTGGGCTAGTCACACCTGTGCTCTGGGCTAGTCACACCTGTGCTCTGGGCTAGTCACACCTGTGCTCGAGCCTCCGTTAACTAGGCCGCGGGCTGAGCCTGGCACGTGGCCTCCAGCACAGTGGCTGCGGGGGGATGCTCACAGTGACTCGGGGATCCCAGAGACTCCCCAGGAGGTTCTGTGGCCCAGCCTGAGGAGCCCGGACAGACAGCACCGAGTCCCGGAGGCAGCCTGTCCCGGGCACTCACCCTGCCCTGGCCGGCGGGTCAGGGGGAAGCCGCAGCCTCGGTGGGCTGGTGCCCCTACCCCCCCCCGGACCTCCTGGGGGCGAGGAGGCCCAGGCCCTCCCTCTCCACAGCCTCAGGTCCCTCCACCCACCGGCCACCCATCCTGCTGGCCTGGCACTCCTCCAGGGCCCTGTGCAGCAAAGCCCTCTGCCCAGCAGCGTCCGGGCTGGGCCCTGGGCCCGGGTCCCAGGCCGGGCCCTCCCCTGGCAGAGCCGTCCAGAGGGCCGCGACCACCGCAGGAAGCGAGGCTCGGGGCAGGGAGTGGGGGCGTCGGGAGAGGGGAGACGTGGGGCTTCCTGGTTCGTTTGGACACTGAGGCCAGCTGTTTGTGGGCGAGGGGGCCGAGGCTACCAACCGCACACCCCTCCCACACACACACACACACACCCTACCCCTACCCTCACCCATGCTTGTTTGAAATGGCGCAGGCGCCGCCGGGACCACTTCCAGCACCCAGTGTCTCCCTCTCCCGCCCCGTGTCACCTTGGCTCCGAGGCTTCCACAGCGCTGCGTGCCTGCAGCATGTATCCCAGCCAACTGGACAGGAGGGTGTGCGTGTGTGTGTGTGTGTGTGTGTGTGTGAACATGCAAGCGCGCACACATGCATCTGTTTCAGCAAACGAGTCTGAGGCCTGGGAGGTGTCTAGTGCCCTCTAGTGGCGAGAGGGGCCCACTGCTTGGTGCATGGGTATGAGTGTGTGTGTGTGTGTGTGTGTGTGTGTGTGTGGTGTGTGCCACATGTTTGGGATGTGTGTGTGTGCACACGTGTGTGTTTGGATGGAGGGCACATGTATGTGTTTGGTGTATGTATTTGCATATATACCCATGTACTTGGCTGTACACTGGATTTTTGTGTGCTCATGTGCACACATATGTTTGGAAGTGTGCGTGCATGTTTCTGCTCACACTGGAGTGTGGGGTATCCGGTCCAAGGTGGGCACACGTGGGCCTGCCTGCTGGGCTCTCAGGCACATGTCACACACATGTACATGGAGACCCCACCCCTGACTTTTCCCCATCACCCGGCCCCGCTGGTGGCCTGTCCCCTCCCGGCTGTGTCTGGCATCTGCCCCCCAGGGCACCCCGCGCAGTTCACTTTCCCCCAAACAGTGTGCCAAGCCCAGCCCCCAGTCCCTGTCCGTCAGGCTGGCTGGCCCGGTTTTGGTCAGTCCCAGCGGTGACCGGGCCCGTCCGTGGCCGGAGCCTGCGGTCCTTGGGGACACACATCTCCCAGGAAGGCGCTGTCCCGGCCGGGAGACGCGCCTGGCCCGTCTCAGCTTGTCCTCCGTCCCCGTGCCGGGCCCCCAGGAGGCCGTGGGTAACCCGCATCCCTCCCGCGGGCTGGGCGGATGCGGGGGAGGAGCCCAGTGCTGGCCCCGCCTCACAAACGGTCGGGCCCGGCTGCACCGCTCCCGGCTCCGCGAGCCTGAACAGGCCTCAGTGTCTGCACCTGCCAATGGCGGGGAACTCGGACCCGCTGGAGGGAAGCTCCGCTGAGAACCTTGCCTCCGAGGCCGGCCAGACGCTCAGAACCCGACTGGAGCCCTCCACCCCCAGGTGGCTGGCAGCGCCCTGGTCACCTCCATCGGGGCAGAAGAGGACACTGAGGCTCAGCGAGGCAGGGCCGCTCCGAGGGCAGGCCCCGCTCTGCAGCGCCCCCTAGAGCACGCGTGTGACCCTGTGCCCCACGGGGAGGGGACATCTGACTGCCGGGTGCCCACAGAACACCCCGCTGAGCAGGGGTGTGACGGCCATGGGCATGGGGGGTGATGCCTCATTGTGGGCACCGGGCTGGGGGCTCCCCCAGAGCCCCGGGTTCATTACCCGTCCCTCCCCCATGTCTCCACACCTGGCCCAGCACCAGGGGACCCTCCGGCTCCCACAAGGTGGCAGCGTGGGGCCCTCCCCTCCCTGAGCCGCGAGGGGCTTGCCCTGAGCCCGCGGTGGCCAGGTGAGCCGACAGTCTTCCCCGAAATGCCCCGGCCGGCAGCACCTCGAACGTTTGGGACGCAGAGGCCACCCAGGGGTGCCCCCATCCTGTCCTGTGAGATGTGGCTGGGACCTCCACCCCGCAGTGGGGACCCCGTCCTGGGGCTCAGCCCGCCTCTGCCCAGCCCCCCGCCCCCCGCGCTCCGGCTGGGACATAAATTAACATTCCATTTCATTATGGGCCCATCCATCCCGCCGGGCTAACAATGCGGCCTCCTCGCGTAACTCATGCGCCGCCCCCGCTCCCGCTCCAAACTGCTGGAGCTGCACTTTCCCCAAATTTATGGCGCTGGCAGCGTCTGGGCCTGAGTTACAGCCGCGCGTGTGACGGGCCGCATTCTTCTGCTCCCAGGCCTCCCGCCCGCAGCAGCCGGGGAGGGGGCTGCTGTTCTCCGGCTCGGCTTTGTTCTCCGGCCGCCAGGCCCCGACACCCACCCAGGAAGACACCCCACAATCCAGACACCCCACAATCCAGGCCCCGACACCCACCCAGGCAGACACCCCACAATCCAGACACACAGACACCCACCCCAGCAGACACCCCACAATCCAGACACACAGACACCCACCCCAGGCAGACACCCCTCAATCCAGACACACAGACACCCACCCCAGGCAGACACCCCACAATCCAGACCCCACCCCAGGCAAACACCCCACAATCCAGGCCCTGGCCACCCACCCCAGGCAGACACCCCTCAATCCAGACCCCACCCCAGGCAAACACCCCACAATCCAGGCCCCAGACACCCACCCCAGGCAGACACCCCACAATCCAGGCCCCGGACACCCATCCCAGGCAGACACCCCACAATCCAGACACCCACCCCAGGCAGACACCCCACAATCCAGGCCCTCAGGCAGACACCCCACAATCCAGGCCCCTGACACCCACCCCAGGCAGAGGCCGGAAGCGGTGCCAACACCAGCTGAAGGCACTGCTGTGGGATCCGTGAAGGAGGGCGAGCTGGAACCCATTTCACAGGTGAGCTCACTGAGCCCAGGCCCGCGAACAGCGGAGCTCACAGCTCGGGCCCCAGGTCAGAACAGAAGAGCCGACGCACAGGCCGCAGCGCAGAGCCGTGGAGGGGCCTGGGCGCTGGGCGCCGGGCTCGTGAGACAGAGCCAGGCCCGCGGCCCCCCTGCCAAGGCGGCCGAGGTGTGCTGGGCGTGGAAGGTACTCGGTGCAGGCCAGCGTGCACAGACGCTGGGGGGGGGGGGGGGCGATGGACAGGGCCGGCAGGGACTGGCGCCAAGGGCAGCCTGGGCAGCACGTCCCGCCTCCCGTGAAAGGCCGGCCCAGCCTCCCCTGCCCGCAGCCTCCGGGAAACGGGCCGGCGGCCCCCCGAGGGGGAGTTCCCAGAACCCAGAGCGACACCCTGCGCCCCGGGGTCGGGTCAAGGCGAGGCGACCCTCCGCTCGCATTCCTGGTCCGGTGTGTGTATCAGCAGTTTGGTCCGAGGGCTGCGCTGTCCAGACAGAGTCCTCCCTCCGGCACTCGGGCCTACGGGACGCGGCCCGGTGCTGGGGGGAGACCAGGCCCAGGCGGCGGCCAGGGGCGGGGTCCAGCCCGGGGAGCCCGGAGGAGGCCGGGGAGGGCTGGGGGGGCCGCGTGCTCAGGCCTCGGCTCCGTCGCTAGACACGGCTGGGGTCTCTGGAAGGTCCATCCGCTCCCTCGCCCTCCTGGCCTCTCCGCAGCCCAACGGAACTCTCTGGTAAGTGCCTATGTGGCCGCTTCCTGCCCAGCCCAGACCCCTCCGGGCACCCGCAGTCCTCGGGGCAGACTGCCCTGCGGCCTGGTCTCCACTTCCTGTGACAACTCGCCCCCTACGCACGCACACGCACGCACACACACACACACACACACACAGTCCCACGTGCACACACTCCAGCCACCCCTCCCTGCCTGGCTGGATCCACTCCCTTGAAGCTCAGGGGGCAGAGGCTGCCCCCCCTGCCCGGCCCCTCCTGCCTGCACAGCGGCTCACCCCCACACCCCCTGAGGTCGGGCTGTGCGTGGCCCTCGGGCTGAGCCCCTGGGAGCTGATGGAGACCAGCACGTGGGGTGGGGGTGGGGGACATGGGGCCGTCCCGTCAGCACCCCAGGACAGCCGCCTGGGACACACCAACCCCAGCACCACGGGGTCTGGAATGCAGCCTCTTCTCCCTGGGACGGGGGCGGGGAGGGGGGTGGTGACTGTGGCACAGACCCTCCCAGACACCCCCCATCCTGCCCTCCCCCCACGGCCCTGCCCTCCCTCCCCCACGGCCCTGACCTCCAGGCTGCCCTCAGCAGCAAAACAGCCCCACCCTGTGGCTCCCAGCTGTAGCTCATGGGGGATGGGGGTGGGGTGGCTGATGGAGTTTAGACCCCACCACAGGGCCCAGCACCGAGTGGGGGCGGCGTGAGATGGAGGGGAGTGAGGAGGGCTTGGGAGGGGGGGCACAGAGTCAGGACCGGCCCCCAGGGAGGTGCTGGGACCCGGGACCTCAGGGCTGGCCGGCTGGTGGGGAAGCAGGGACGGCCGAGAGGTCAGCACGTGGCCGCACCGAACCTGGTCCAGCCTGGAAGACCAGGGCTCAGCCCTCCCCCTGGCGCTGCCCCTCCGGGGGGACCCCAGCCTCCTGCCCCCACCTGCTGCCACCGTATCCCCCCCCCCATCCTTCAGGGAAGGGTGGACAGCCCGCTGTGTGGACAGCACACATCGGCTGGGCCCCGTGAGGAGGGCAGGGCCATGCTGGCGCTCAGCCTCTGTGGGCCGTGTTCCTTCTGGCTCCGGATCAGCTCCCGTGTCTGCTTGCCCCTAAAACTGACGTCCCGCCTTTCCCACGAGGCCCGGCGGCCCCTCTCGCCGTGGGCCCGGCACGGCGCCTGCAGGTACGCGGGTCCTGTCTGCGGCCTGCGCACTCCGGCCCCCCCTCCCTCCTCCTGACCCCTGACCCCCGCCGCCCCCCGCCCGGCCCCGCATGGCCACTGCCTCCCGTCACTGACACCTTCCACGCTTTGGCACCGTCAGCCTCGCGTGGACTCGGCCGGCCCCCTCCGCGGAGGAACCGGGCCGGGCCGGCTGCAGGGGTCAGCCAGGACAGTCCCCGCGGGGACGCCGGCCTCGGGCGGCCGTGTCCGGGGCCCCGTGCCCTGTGTCCATCCCCCAGGACGTAATGGCCACTCAGGCCACAAGAGGGGCAAAGGGGCTCCACTCGGGCCGACGGCCTTTGGCTCTGGGCGGACAGACTTACGGAAACAGCCGTCGCGGCGTGAGGGGCGGCCCTGCCCGGCCGTGGGCACCTCCCTCCACGGCGCCGGCAGCTCCCAGGCTCGTCCCGGGGCCGAGGGCAGAGTGGCCAGACCCCTAGGCTCGAAGCTGAGACCCTAGCGGGGGGAGGGCTACTCTGGAGCCGGCCGGCGCTGATGCTGCCCCTCGGCCTGCAGCGGGGGGCGTGGGGGGTGGGGGGTGGCCTGGGGGGCAGGCTGTGGGCTGGCGTGGACAAGGCTTTCCCAGCGGCCAAGGCCA
This sequence comes from Vespertilio murinus, assembly GCA_963924515.1. Taxonomy (NCBI): domain Eukaryota; kingdom Metazoa; phylum Chordata; class Mammalia; order Chiroptera; family Vespertilionidae; genus Vespertilio; species Vespertilio murinus. The sequence goes on along the minus strand of OZ004708.1, from coordinate 1,058,241 downwards.
AGGCCGGTGGGCAGGGCTGCTGGCTGGGTGGCACCACGGCCACAGGCCTCCCAGGCCTGGGCCCCAGCCTGCCGCCGCCTTCCCAGGCTGCCCAGGCCGGAGCTGGGGAGCATGAGGCGGTCACACCTGCCTGGGGCCGGAGGAGGAGGACGCCAGGCGCTGATGGGAACAACTCACGTGTGGCTCCCAGACAAGGTTTGCCAACTCCCCTCCTCGCCCCACAGGCCCCAGCGCCTTTTCTTGTGTGGCGAGAGCGGCCCCTGGTGGTGGTCGGGTGGAATTTCAAGTCGTGTCCAGGATGCCTGGGGACACCCGGGCAGGACCCGCCCTTCTCCCGGCAAAGGGGAGACCACCCCCACCCCTACCCCCACCCCACCCCTGCACTTAGCGGCGGCCCAGCAGGTGCAGGAAGACTCTTAACAGCGGCAGCTGCTGGGTCACACCTCCCGGCCCATCATTCACTCACTCACTCACTCATTCATTCCCTCCTTCACTAACCCCCCCAAACAGGTGTTGAGCGCCCACTGCATGCCGAGCGTTCGGGACGGAGGGATGGACACAGGGGTCACGCGTGGGCTCCCCAGCTTTCACCCCAGCAGGGCGGCGGCGACAGACATGAGAGGAGTGGGACCCTGTCAGTGTCGCCGCCCCGAGGGTCAGAGGTGGAGCCCACCTCCTCCTCCCCGGACCTTGGTGACCCGCCCGTCAGCCTCGCCTCCAGCACGCCCCTCGCCCGGGCCCTGAGCTCGGCCCCAGGCCTCGGGCTGTTCCCTCCGGCTGTTCCCTCCGGCTGCGGTGCCCTTCCTACCTCCTCCCTGTGACGCACGGCGCCTGCCCTTTCGTAACAGCATCCAGGGCCACCTCTTCCCCGAAGCCTGCCCTGGCACGCCGCCGGCAGAGCCCGCCCCGCCCCGCTGTCGGTGCAGCGTGCTCGAACCCGGACAGAAGGCCGGAGGTCGAGTGATGGCAGACACGGGACTTGGAGCTGGAGGAGCCGGACTCCGCTGCTTCCGGCCTGCGTGACCTCGGGCAGGCGCCTGGCCTTCCGCAGCCTCGCAATCCTCCTCCCGGTGGAAACAGGGCGTGTCACCACCCGCTCCTCCTCGTCCCAAGACCTCAGGGCGTGGCGGTCAGGAGCGGCCCGCACGGGGAGGACACGGGGCAGGTAGCCGGCCGGCGGCTGCTGTCTCTGTGCCCAGAGGCCGCCGAGTGCCGTCCGCCTCCCCACGAGACTCGGGTGTCTTGCTGTGTCTTGCATGGAACGAGCCTTTTCCCAGGGCCCCGAATTGTGGTCCGGACCCCCATCTGGAGGCAGAGGGGGTCGGGGTCCCACCGGCAGCCAAAGGGGTGCCTTCTCAGAGCTAAAGAGGGGGCCCCACCCCCAGCCCCAGCCACGCAGCAGGAGGCCACCAGGAGGAGAGGGGGCAGGGTGCGGGTGGGGTGGGCGGTAGAGAATGAAAGACACTTGGTTTGGGGGTCCCCTGTCCTGCCCCTCCTGCCTCCAGACCCAGCAGAGAGGGACGAAGGGGAGGAGGCGCTGGTCCCCTGTCCCCGCCTCCTACAAGCTCTGGGCCAGGCTGGGCAGCTCCGGGGGAGGGGAAACTGGATTTGAGAGGAAGTTTCAGATTCAACCGGACCAGCTTTTATTGCCCCCGAGTGCCCGGGAGATGCGGAGCCGGCCTGCGCCCGCCCGAGGAAGGAGCCGGAAGCGAGAGTGGAAGGAGCGAGGCCTGGGGCCGGGAATGGCAGGGAGCACCGGCCGACTTCCTGTGCATCCGGAGAGGCCAGGGGTCAGCAACCGCCGCTGCTCCCCGGGGCCTGAGCCTGTCCTCCTCGGCCCCCTCCGGCCGGAGCTCCCTACCCAGACCGGCTCCCCGAGGTCTGGGCCCCGGCTGCCCAGCGCCAGGCTCCCGCAGGCTCCCGCAGGCTCCCTGTGCTCGGGCTCTGAGACAATCATGCAGCTGGTCCGGGGGGGCCTCCTAGCTTCCCACGGGCACCGTCTGGGGTGGGGTCTCTGACGGGGGGCAGGCTCCCCACTCTGTCCTTCCCCAGGAGGCCCGGTGCCCGTGCCTCCGAGAGCCTCGGCCTGCAGGGGCCAGGGGGACAGGGGCCCAGAGGGGGGGGGTCGTGCCATCAGCGCAGGGCTGCACACTCCGGGGGAGAGGGGAGGAGGGCGGGCTCTGGCTCAGAAGGCTGAGGAAGGCAGGACTGCAGGCGGCTGCAGGAGGGAAGGCGGGGAACGGGGGTGCAGGGGGGGCAGCGGGACAGACCACACCAGGAACAGAGTCAGCGAAGCACTGAGCACCTCAGGGTCTGAGACCCATGCTAAGTCCCAGGCTCGCTGACTTCACCTGCATGTCACAGAACAGGAAGCTGAGGCACGGAGAGGGACGCGCCTTGTCCGAGAGCCAGCCAGCAGGCATGGCAGAACCATCCTCGCTAACCTTCGCGAGGACTCCACGGGGCTCAGTGACCCTGACCCGTGTGACGGGACCCCGGCCCCCCATCGGAGGGGGCCACGTGGCCTGTCTCAGCGTAGGGCTCTCCAGAGCAGCAGCGACAACAGAGGAGTGTGCGGCTGTAATGGGACGTAAGGCCCTAGGGGCCCGGCGCACAGAATCCGTGTGGGGTGCCGTCCCCAAGCCTGGCCTGCCATCACATCACACCATCTCCCCCGGCGGCCGGCACCCACCCCCGGTTCCCCCTTCGCCATCGGGTGATGGGTGCCTGCCGGCCGGAGGAAGGGTCCCACGGGTGGCCAGTGTGCCTCGTAGTGCCGTCCAGCGGTCCTGCCGTCAGGGCCTGCCACCCTCTTACTGGACAGGATGGGTACGCAGGCTGTGGTATAGCAGTGATGTATGTCCCGAAACTCGGGCCACGTTTCCGAATGTGAAGAGATTTATTTCAGGACATTGGCGCCTGCGACGGTGGGGCTGGCCAGTCGGGAACCGGGGCCTCTGGCGGCTGGGGGCTCGGGCCGGGCCTGCGGTCTTCAGTGGAAGACTTTCTTCTCTGGGAAGCTTCCATGTTTGCTCGTGAGGCCCTTCAGCGGATCGGACGAGGCCCACCCTCACCGCTGAGGTCACGTCCTTAGTCAGCCGGTCGCCGTGTTAGCCGCACCTACAGGACACCCAGCGTCCCAGCACGGCTGATCGGTGTTGGACTCAGTCAGCGGGGGCCTGAGCGCAGCCAGCCCCACACGAAACCGACCAACCCGGGCGTGACCCCTGCGCGGCGCTGGCCTGCAAGTCCCTGCCGGGCTGTCCTGCCGTCGCCAGCGCCGACCCTCCCGCCTCCTTCCTGCCCTTCCCTCTGCTCGGTGGCCGCCGTGTTCGGGGCGGGGGCTGCGGGAAGCGGAGGGCCTGGATCCTGGAGTGAGGTCCCAGCTGTGATGGACTTGGGGGCCAGACGTCCGTCTGGGTCCAAGAGCCTTTTGCGAAGCTAAGCTAAGCGAAAGCAATGGGGTCCCTCTGCGTCCGTGCACTTGCACATCCCTGACGGAATGGCTGCTGCCGCCTGAGCAGCCGGGACCCTTGCGGGGGCCGCACAGACCAGGCAGGAGAGGCCCAGGCCAAAGATGGAACACCCCCTGTGCTGTTTGAGCCCCGATCGATCGGAGCCTGAGCTGGGGGCCAGCAGCTGCCGGCTGCTGACTTGCTCCTCAGAAGTGCTGACTGCTCGTCCCTACGCACGTTCTCCGCAGGGGCTTGGGGACAGAGAAGTAGAAGCCAGGTCCAAACGGGGAAGGGCCTCGGCCCGAGATCCTGGTCCCACGGCCACACTTCCTTAAAAACATGCTGACGTGGGCGAGTAGTTAGCCGGCCAGCCCTGGCAGCACCCTGGAGGGTCCCTTTGTCCGCTCACAAGAGAAGGGACGAAGCTCATGCTAAAGAGAGGCCCTCTGCACCATGGGGGCTGTGCCTGCCACCACCCCACCCCCGTTCATCCATTGACTCATTTTTCTAATCACCAACCCATCTATCCATCCACTTATTCATCCACTCATCCACCATCCACCCATGCATTCATCTACCCACCCTTCCATCCACTTATCACCCATTCATTTATCCATCATCTACTCATTCACGCATCTACCCATCCACTCATCCATCCACCTATCCACCTATCCATTCATCCACCCATCCATCTATCCATCCATCATCCACTCATTCATCCATCCATCTACCCACCCATTCATTCATCCACCCACCTATCTATCCATCCACTCATCACCCATTCATTCACCCATCCATCTTTCCACCATCCACCCATCCATCCATTCTCTCATTCACCCATCCATTCACCCATCCATCCACCTACCCATCCATCCATCCACCCACCCATCCATTCATCCATCCATCCATCCATCCATCCATCCACTCATTCACCCATCCATTCATCTACCCATCAACCCATCCATTCATCTCTCCATTCATCCATTTATCCATCTGTTCACCCATCCTCTACCCACCCATTTATCCATCGACCCACCCATCTATCCACCAACTATCCATTTATCCACCCATCCATCCAACCACTCACACTCACTCATCCATCCATTCATCCATCATTCTTTCATCTCACTCCCTTCTTCCCTTCCTTCCTTCCCCCCATCTACCCACCAACAATGATTGAGTTCCTACTGAATACAGGTACCGGGGCTCCAGCCCTCCCTAAAGAGGCCACACCCTACCTCCTGGGTTCAGCCTATAATCACACAAGTGATTCCCGATGTGGCCCACACTGGGAAGGAAAAGGATGGGCCCTGGGAGAGAAGGTCATGGGGACAGGGCCTGGTTGGGGGGTTGAGGTTGGGAAGTTTGGGATGAGCAAAGCCTTTCCTGAGGAAGCACCATGTGAGCTTAGCAGTAAGGGGAGAGCCTGGGAGAGAATGGAGGGCAGTCCCGGGCTGCGGGGACACCGGGAGCCAGGACCCGCAGCAATAGCGATCTCCCCTGGAATGTGACCGAGGGGGTGGGCTTGTGGGGACGCAGGAAGGAAGGGAGGTGACCTTCTTCTTAGTCGCCGCACAGGGGGGCTGTGTGGGGAGCACGGGTGCCTGGTGAGGTTGGAAGACCGGGACTCAGATCCTGGTGTCGCCACGTCTTCCGTAAGCTTTTGGGGGAAGACGTGACATTTCTGTCCACTTAACTTCTGTACCATGAAGATAATGAAAGTGATAAAATAGTAATAATTACTATGGATTGATATCTGACTGTGTGTCATTCTCCTTAGGGACTGTGCGTGCAACCTCATTCCGTGGTTACTGATTTCAACCTTGTTGTACTGCCGTAGTGCCATTGTGACCCACACTTTGCAGACGAGGAAAAGTGAGGCACCGTGAGCCAAGCAGTTCGTTCAAGGTCATCAGCCTCGCAGAAGACAGGCCAGGACTCCACGCAGGCCCGGCCCCAGAGCCCTGCTCGCACAGTGGGACCGCGTTGCCGGAGGGTAATCAGATTATGGGGCAGTGACACACCACCGGATCTTCTCACCGTGGTGCGGGAACATACCGTGTAGCCAGCTGGCTGTTTACTTAGAAGGTGTACTCTTGCCGAAACCGGTTTGGCTCAGTGGTAGAGCATCGGTCTGTGGACTGAGGGGTCCCAGGTTCCATTCTGGTCAAAGGCATGTACATTGGTTGTGGGCACATCTCCAATAGGGGGTGTGCAAGAGGCAGCTGGTCGATGTTTCTCTCTCATTGACGTTTCTAGCTCTCTCTCTCTCCCTTCCTCTCTGTGAAATATCAATAAAATATATTTTTTAAAAAGAAGGTGTACTCTTCATTTCCATAACTTTGGGCTTCGCAGAAGAAATGTTTACGTTCATGACAGCAAAGGTAATTGCCACACGGTCAGAGAATGTGGTCGGTATGCTATCAGTCCTTTAAAATGCAGTGACACTTGCTTTGTGGCCCATTCTGTGGCCATTGGTTGTGGTTGTTTGTTGTTAATCCTCACCTGAGGTTTTTCTCGGTTGCTTTTCAGAGAAAGAGAGTGGGTAGGAGGGAGTAAGGAGGGGAGGGAGGAATAAAAACATCGGTGTGAGAGAGACACATCCATCGGTCACCTCCCATACCTGGGGAGCGAACATGAAATCCAGGTACGTGCCCTGGACCAGGAATCGTACCTGTGGCCCTTCGGCGCACCGGCCGGTGCTCTAACCACTGAGCAACACCAGCCAGGGCTCCCGTGGTCAGTTTTTTTTTTTTTTTTTAATGTCCCTTGGATTTCAGCAGAACGTGTATCCTCTCATTGCTGGGCTCCTGCTCAACGTATCTCCCGCAGGCCGTGCATGTTCGCTGTTGTGCAAGAAGTGTGTGCCACCCACACCCTCAACCCCCCCCCCCCCGCCCCGGTGTGACGGCTGACTCTTCGGTGTCTCCTCGGGGTTCGCCCACTTCTTTGCCGTCGGCATTGGAGGCTGTGCAGTGAGCTGCGTGAGCGCTTGGACGCGTTGCATCTTACCAGAGAGTGAGCCTTTCCCCGCACGAAAGGCCTGTGGCTCGGCTTGCTTCGGACATCACCTCTATCTCGTCTCCTGGTCACACCAGGTGCCTGGTAGATCTCTCCCCACGCTTTCTTTTTCTCTGGTCTTTTCTGGGTTGGTAGGTATGTTCTTTCTAAGCAAGGAGCTGAGCCCTGTTTTTGTTGTCTCTAGTCTGACAGTCTTTATCGGTCACCATTGCGACCCGTTTACATTTTCTTTGGCGAGTCACAGCGTGGGGTTCGTTCCCACCTTCTTGTTGTGCCAGGTTGGCCTGTTTCCTTTGTTTTTGCATTCTGCGCATTGACTGACTTTTGTTCTCATTCCTCGTGCCCCCTCTGCTCACGTGGAATTCATTCACTCTATTTCTCTTCTTTTTGAGTTCACCCTACACATGTTAACATGACTATGTAACTCAACAAAGTTGAACATTAATCAAAAATATTTATTCTCACCAAAACCGGTGTGGCTCAGGGAATAGATCGTCGGTCTGCGGACTGAAGGGTCCCAGGTTCGATTCCCGTCGGGGGCATGTACCCTGGTAGGGGGTGTGCAAGAGGCAGCTAGTCGATGTTTCTCTCATCAATGTTTCTAACTCTATCCCTCTCTCTTTCTATTAAAAAAATCAATAAAAATATATATTTATTCGCATGAGGACAATTATGTGATACCATAATCAATAAAGAATTTTTTTAATTAATTTTTTTATTAAATTATTATCTGTGTACCTATATTACCATTGCCCCCCCCAATAAAGAATTTTTTAAAAATTAAAATTAAAATACACACACACACACACACACACACACACACACACACTGAGTGGCCAGACTATTATGCGTTCAGAGATCATCGTATTCTGGCCACTCAGTGTATGTGTTAGAGATTCCTCCTCTAGCGTTCCCGTCTCTTAGCCTCTCTATATCTCTGTATTGGATTCTGGGTAATTTTTTTCAGATCTGTATTTCAGTGCATTCTCTTCATCTGCGTCTGAGTCTGCACCGTAACGTATCTGTTACGTTTCTCCTTCGATCATCATCGCTTCCATTCTTAGATGTGGTCTTCGGCTCCTCCTCGCCTCCCCGCTCAGCGTGTTCTCCGAGTCGCCTTCACCTCCTTCAGCCGCGTGGGGGCTGACGCCGGCCTCTGCTGAGCCCCCCGGCCCTCCTCGGCGGCTGGGCATTCCCCTCTTCTGTCTACGAATGGGGCCTTCGGGGCCTCTGCACGCTCCCTCTTGTTCTCGCAGACAGCTAGCGTCTGACTTCCCTGAGGAAGGCCGTTTCCACAAGGAAACCCAACTTTCCCGTCGCTGTGGAGGGCGGCGAAGGACTGCGCAAAGCGCTGACACTAATTCCCGGTTCCCGGCAGGAACGAGGTCGCCCTCCGCGCCGGTGACTTGTGCGTCTGGTGCCCGACGTGAGGGACACGTTTCTTCCTTTCTGCCTGCTTCTGCTCTTCGGTCGCCTCCCGAGGACATTTTTCCACTGATTTCTCAAGAGAGTGGACGAGAGAGGGAAAGACAGAGAGAAATACCAATGTGAGGAAGACACATTGACTGGCTGCCTCCCGCAGGAGCCCTGACCAAGGCCCAGGCTGGGGAGGAGCCAGCAACCGGGGTCCATGCCCTGGACCGGAATCGACCCTGGGACCCTTCAGTCAGCGGGCCGGTGCTCTCTCCACTGAGCCACAATGGCTAGGGCTGAGGTGTAAGTTCCTTGATTCAAAGGCTGCGTTTTATCTGTCTTCGGATTGCTCTCCCGACGCCCTCAGCGCCTGGCATTTCCATAACTCTGCAAAAAGTATCTGTAGAACTGAGTGCGCTCTCACCCGCTCACGTTTTCTGGTCCTCCCACCCCACCCGTGCAGTGCACACAGGGCGGAGGGCGGGGTCCACACTGGCCCTTGATGGCACCTCGGCTAAGTCCTATGTGGCTAGTGGTTATCTCATACCTGTTCACGGTGAGGGGGGTGGACAGGCCCGTTCCATTAATCCCACAAGGTGGCCCCGAGGCTGAGGCGGCCTTGGTAAGGAAACCGACTCTCAGCCTGCTGATGCCGCCCGCTTACAAGACCACAGCGCGAAGGACAGCCAGTCACGGACAACCCACTAGTGTCCAAGCTGTCACCAATCAACCCTCTCTCTGCCCCCTGCAGGCGCCTCCTCCAGGAAGTCTTTGTCCTGCGTCTGTCCTGGGGCAGAGCCCCTATTCCAGCCGTGGGCAAACTACGGCCCGCAGGCCAGATCCGACCCGTTCGGCTGTTCTATCCGGCCCTCGGAGCCGAAAAAGCGGAGGGCTCTCTCGCTCTCCCCTCCGCTCCTTCACCAGCAGCCCAAGAGGAGAGTGCCAGCATGGTCAGGCTGCTTTTGTTCCGGCCCACAGGTCCAGTTTAAGAACCCATGGTGGCCCTCAAGTCAACAAGTGTTTCCACCCCTGCCCTATTCCATTTGGCACTGCCAGTCGGGAATCAATTTGTGCTCAAACTCTTAAAGTTCTTAACAAGCCACAGTTTACCTTTCGACAGACCGAGGCTGCCCAGTCTGGCCAGTCACCTGGAGGGGAAGAGCCTGGGTTTCTCAGGAGCTTGACTCACACGGAGACTCGTCATCAGATGAGCCAGCGCTTCGCCGGAACAAGCGTGGATCCGGGCACTGCGCTCCGGGTTGTACGAGGTCACGTCCTCAGCTTACAGCTTCAGGCCCTGGAGGAGAGCTGCTGTCATCCCGGAGTAGCTCGGTTGGTTGAGTGTTGACCCATGAACCAAGAGGGGTCATGGTTCAATTCCCCGTCAGGGCACATGCCCGGGTTGCAGGCCTGGTCTCAGGTAGGGGGTGTGCAGGAGGCAGCCAGCCCATCGGTGATGTTTCTATCGCTCCCTTGCCCTTCCTCTCTCTCTAAAAAAAAATAAATGAAAACATTAACTTTGGCCGAAACCAGTTTGGCTCAGTGGATAGAGCATCGGTCTGCGGGCTGAAGGGTTCCGGGTTCTATTCCGGTCAAGGGCATGTACATTGGTTGGGGGCATATCTCCAGTGGGGGTTTGTGCAGGAGGCAGCTGGTCGATATATCTCTCTCATCGTTGTTTCTAGCTCTCTATCCCTCTCTCCCTTCCTCTCTGTAAAAAAATCAATAAAATACCGTATTTGCCGGCGTATAAGACGATTTTTTGGCCCTGAAAAATACGTATTTGCCGGCGTATAAGACGACTGGGCGTATAAGACGACTGGGCGTATAAGACGACCCCCTAACATTTCCACTAAAAATACAGAGTTTGTGCCGAAACTGGTTTGGCTCAGTGGTAGAGCGTCGGTCTGCGGACTGAAAGGTCCCGGGTTCGATTCCGGTCAAGGGCATGTACCTTGGTTGCGGGCACATCCCTGGTGGGAGGTGTGCAAGAGGCAGCTGGTCGATGTTTCTCTCTCATCGACATTTCTAGCTCTCTATCTCTCTCCCTTCCTCTCTGTAAAATATCAATAAAATATATTTTAAAAAATACAGAGTTTGTTATATACTCGCCGTATAAGACTACCCCCCACTTGGAGGCATATTTTTCAGGGCCAAAAAATCGTCTTATACGCCGGCAAATACGGGTATATATATATATTTTTTTAAAAAGAACATTAACTCGGAGGGAAAAAAAGCACAGATGGGGGAGAAGGAAGGGCCGTTTAAGAGGTTATTCGACTAGTCAGGTAGCTCGGGGCCCAGTGCAGGCTCCAGCTCTGACCCAGCAGCGCGGGACCGCTCTCCCCGCCGCGCGGCAGAGGGCTGGGGGTTAGCCAGAGGAAAGGCGCCAGGGCCGGCCGCTCTGAGGGCGCATCGGTGAGAAATGTGGCCCAGCCCCTCCGCCGGCCCCGGCAGGAGCATGGTCTAGGAACACTGTCTCTCCAGACACAGGTCGAGCAGCAGGTGAACCCCTCGCCCATCGGCACCCCCAGCTTTCGGGCAGCACGGAGCGCCAACCGCAGAGCTCCGGGTCCCCCAGGTTGGTCCCATCTGGGAGCCCAGGGCGACTTTCTGTACACCTGGCACTTCTGGTCCCGCCCCATTTCGCACAACCCCCAATCCCAGACACGTTCGCCGCGATTGACGTGATCCCGGACCAATTATCATTGGCCGTGGCGGACGGCCACTCCGCCTCCCCGGCGACCCCGCCTCCCTTTCATTCTGAAAGAAAGACCCTCAGCCCGAAGGCCCAATGAGGAGCGCCTCCACCCCAAAGATCCCGCCTCTTTCGGCCCCGACCACGCCCCCAAAGCCGGAGGGATGCCCGCCTTTCGGCGCGGCGCGGCCCAATCGGAGGGCGCGTCCGTCCGTAGGGGAGGCAGGCGGCCCAATCCCCGGGCCCCGGGCCGCGTCGCCCCGCCCCCTCCGCCGGGCCGAGCGGCGGGCGAGAGCGGCCTCCGGGCGGCGACGGCGGCGGCGGCGGACGCGGCCTGAGGGAGCGGCCGGCTGCCGCGCGGGGCTCGCCTCGCCCGCAGCGGCGTCCATGGCCTGAGCGGCCATGTCCGGCGTGGTGCGGACCCTCAGCCGCTGCCTGCTGCCGGCCGAGGCCGGCGGGGGCCGCGAGCGCAGGGCCCGCGACGCGGAGCGCGAGGCGCGGCGGCGCAGCCGGGACATCGACGCGGGGCTGGCCCGCGAGCGGCGCGCCGTGCGGCGGCTCGTCAAGATCCTGCTGCTGGGCGCGGGCGAGAGCGGCAAGTCCACCTTCCTCAAGCAGATGCGCATCATCCACGGCCGCGAGTTCGACCAGAAGGCGCTGCTCGAGTTCCGCGACACCATCTTCGACAACATCCTCAAGGTGCGTGCGCCGCCCGCCGCCCGCCGCTCACCTGCGCCCGGTGCGTCCGGCTGTGCCCCGGGGTGTCCAGGTGTGCCCGGGGGTGTCCAGGTGTGCCCGGGTGTGACCAGGTGTGCCCCGGTGCGTCCAGGTGTGCCCCGGTGTGTCCAGGTGTGTCTCGGGGTGTCCAGGTGTGCCCCGGGGTGTCCAGGTGTGCCCGGGGGTGTCCAGGTGTGCCCGGGGGTGTCCAGGTGTGCCCGGGTGTGACCAGGTGTGCCCCGGTGCGTCCAGGTGTGCCCCGGTGTGTCCAGGTGTGTCTCGGGGTGTCCAGGTGTGCCCCGGGGTGTCCAGGTGTGCCCGGGGGTGTCCAGGTGTGCCCGGGGGTGTCCAGGTGTGCCCGGGTGTGACCAGGTGTGCCCCGGTGCGTCCAGGTGTGCCCCGGTGTGTCCAGGTGTGCCCCGGTGTGTCCAGGTGTGCCCCGGGGTATCCAGGTGTGCCCCATTGTGCCCAGGTGCGTCCCGGTGTGTCTTGGTGTGCCCAGGTGCGTTCAGGTGCGGCCCCACCGACCTGCGGCCCCAGCCTGGACCTCCGCCCTCCCCTGCCTACCCGCCCCTGGCTGCCCCCTGGCCTGGGCACAGCCCCCTCCTGCGGCCACATGACACCCCCCCATTCGGGGAGCTGGCCAAGGATTCGGCCCCCCCTCCATCTGCCCCGGGGGTGTGGTGGCCTCCGCTCCTGCCCTCGGAGGGGTCTGGGGACGGCCGGAGCGGGAAAGCCGGCCAGCTTCTGGGGGCCGGAGGGGCAGGGTCTCGGCGATGGGGCAGCCCCTGGACCCGACCACGATGGCAGCGGCGGGGAGCCAGGTCCAGCCGGGGGCCCTCCCTGTCCTGCCCTCCCGGGGAGTGTACCCAGCACCACCAACGAGGGGCGTCGGGCCGCAGCGTCAGGTCTGAGCTGCTGATCAGGAAAATGCCAACTGTGTAGGGCGCCTGGACACCCAGCTTCACCCGACCGACCGCCGGGCCAGCCCGTCTCACCGGGCCCTGCCGCCCAGACGAGGTGTCACTAGGTTAGACAGCCATGTCTTCCCAAAGCAGCCGGCTGCATCCACCCGAGGGTGCACCGCCCCCTCGGCAGGTCCCGCCGCGTTCCCTCCCTCTGCTGCCTGTAATTGCTTTGTTTGTTTGCGTGGGGCTACAGCTGCGTCCCTGCGTGTCCACTGTTAATGCACGGCCAGGTGCTGTGGGGCCTCCAGGTTCTTCCGCCTCTTGCCCGGATTTTATTCCTTACAACATCCTTGAGGGACACACACACACACACACACACACACACACCCCTGTGGAGTCCACAGAGCAGTTCTGTGGCTCCCTGAGCCCCGGGACCTGGAGGGACCCGCTCGGGACCGCCCGGTGCGGGCATGTCCCTTTCTTCAGGTTCTTATCCGGCCCTGCCTGTCCCTTCACCGCCGGCCCGGCCTGGTGTGTGGGAACCAAATTACAGGCTGGGAACGCTGTCTGGAAGGGAGGCCGAGGGCTGCCTGGGGGCTGGGTTTTGAGGTGCCCTGGGGCGTGAACGTGAGCAAAGGGGGAACCCCTCCCGGCACATTTTCCCTTCCTCCCCGCCCCCAGGCAGCTTCTGGCCGTGGCTTCTGGGCTAGTGCCTCCGGGATCCTGGGACCCAGGGCTGCACACGCCCGGGCCCACATCCGGAACCCCGCACCCGCATCCCCGCGGCGCGTGCCTGTTGCTGAAATGTTTCACTGTCGTAGGAACAGCCCTTTTAGGATGGGGGCGGGAAGGGATGAAACCTCCCCTTCCCTCTTCACCTCCTTCCGAAGCCCGTGCGTGTGAGTCAGCGGCCCAGCCCGGCTCCCCAGGCTCCGAGGCCGGGAGCCCGGGGCGAGTCCGGGACCTGCGTTTGAAGTTCCCCGCGCGCCCCGGGTGCAGCAGCACCCTGACCGCCTCGCCGTGCGGGCCAGGCTGCCTTCCGCTCCTTCCGGCCTCCGAACCGGGCCTCCGAACCGGGCCCCCTAGTCTCTTTCAACCCAGAGGCAGAGGAGATGTTTTGAAAACCATCGGCGCTCCCGTCTGGGAGGGTGTGGAAATGTGTTTGGAAAACTCCGTGAAGCTTTTCCCAGTGCGGAGAAGCGTCAGCTTCACTGACTGAGCCACAGAGGCGGCCTGGGAACCAGCACCTTTTCCCTCCCACGCCTTTCCCGACTGTGCGAAGCCCCTCCACTGCTTGTGACTGTCTCAAAACTCGTGAGGAAGAAAGTCGGCTGGAGTCCGAAAACCAAAAGTGACCCCCCCACACACACACCCGTGTGGGGACAGACCCCTTCGGGAAGAGACTTGGGGTGGCTTCACGGGGGAAGGTTGAGTGACGCTGTTGGGAATAGTGTCTGTGCCTCAGAAAGGTCTCGTGGCCACAGGCTGTTTTTAAAGCACTGACTGCGCGCCATGCTCCCTGCCAGGCCCTCACACGGGGCATGTGCCGCCCGCGGCACTTCGGGGGCTTTGTCCCAGCCAGTCGGGAGGATTGGAGATGGGGGGTTGAACCTCAGGGTCAGTTTCCTAAGTGGTAAGTAGGTGGTAGAGCTGGGAACCTGGTCTCGTTTTGTTTTGTGGGTTTTTTTTACTTTTAATTTTGAGATGATCACGGCGTCCTGTGCAGCTGTGAGGAATAACACAGAGACCCCGCGTCCCCTCCGCCTAGCCCGCCTCCGCCGCAGCGTCTTGCGAAACGCAGTGCAGTGTGCAGCCAGGACAGTGACGCAGGGAGAGGCACAGAACATTCCCTCACCTACAGGGCGCCTCGTGGGCCTGTGAAAGCCACTCCCTGCCCTGGCACTGACCTCCTCTGACGGTGTGCTGTCGCTTGAAGACTGCTGTACACGTGACATCATGCAAAATGGGATCCTTTGGAATTGGCTTTTATCACTCAGCTTAACTCCCTGGGGCCGAGGCCGGCACACTGCGGCTGGCGAGCCACAGGCGGCTCTCTGGCCCCTTGAGTGAGGCTCTTCCACAAAACACCACGGCCTGGGCGAGTCTGTGTTGAAGAAGAAGTGGCGTTAGAAGTTTAGGTTTAAAAATGTTGGCTCTCCAAAGAAATTTCAGTCGTTGTGCTGTTGATATCTGGCTCTGTTGGCAATGAGTTTGCCGACCACTGCCCTGGGGATTCACACAAATTGTCTCATGTATCAATAATCAGTCATTCTGCTTTTTGATTGCTGAGTATCATCCATGGTCTGGATTTAGCACGGTGCACCACTTCCTGTTGGGGACAGCTGGGTCATACCCCACTTCTGTGCCTGTTTCAGCATGTGCATCCATTTTCATGTGCCCAGGATAAGACCGGTCAGTTGTATGGTAGCTGCGTGTTCGGTTTTGTTTTTTAGTTTTTAGTGATTTTTCTTTTTATTTATGTATGTTTCTTTGTTAGTCCTCACCTGCGGATATTTTTCCATTGATTTAAAAAAAAATTTTTTTAATTCATTTTAAAGAGGAAGGGAGAGGGAGAGAGAGAAACATTAATGAGGAGAGAGTCATGGTTGGGCGGCCTCCCGCACGCCCCCCACTGGGGAGCAAGCCCACCACCTGGGCGTGTGCCCTGACTGGGAACCTAACGGTGACCTCCTGGTTCATAGGTCAGTGCTCAACCCCTGAGCCACGCCGGCCGGGCAGGCTGCTGTTCAGTTTTATGAGGACACTTTGTGAAGCGGCCGCACCACTGTACCCTCTCAGCGGCTCCTCCGCACCGGCACCGGCACCGGCACTGGCCGTGTCGCTTCTTTAGTCCAGCGTGGGTAGGTGTGTGCGTGCCGTCACGCCGCTGTCTGATCGCATGTCCCTCGTGGGTCGCGGTGTTGGACCCCTTCCTGTGAACGCGGTGCCACCCGGCACGGATACTGTACGTGGTTTGCACCTGTCTCCTCCAGTCTGTGTAGGGTTACTTTTCATCCACTCGACTTTCCGGAGCCAAGTTTTCACTTCTTTTTTTTTTTTTTCTTTTTTTCTTTTAAATTGATTTTTTTACAGAGAGGAAGAGAGGGATAGAGAGTTAGAAATATCGATGAGAGAGAAACATCCATCAGCTGCCTCCTGCACACCCCCCATTGGCGATGTGCCTACAACCAATGTACATGCCCTTGACCGGAATCGAACCTGGGACCTCTCAGTCTGCAGACCGACTCTCTATCCACTGAGCCAAACTGGTTAAGGCAAGTTTTCACTTTTAATGAGGCCCATTTCATCCGTTTTTCCCTTTATGGCTCGTGCTTTTGGTGTCAAGTCTTAAAACACTTCATCTAGCCACAGGTCCCAAAGATTTCCTATTTTCTTCTAAAGGTTTTATAGTTTTACATATTGCATTTAAGTCCCTGGTCCATTTTGAGGTAATATTTGTATAAGGTGAAGAAGAGTTTTTTTTTTTTTTCTTTTCCTTTTTTTTTTGGGGGGGGGGGGGGGAGGGTGCTATGTACCGTGTTTCCCCGAAAATAAGACCTACTTACAGGTTTCCTTCTGAGTGAAATATAAGGCATCCCTCCGAAAATAAGGCCCCCAGGCTCTGTCTCAGAATGAAAATTAATTTACCGTAAACTGGTCGCTAGGGCCACACTGACTGGCGTCTAGCAACTGGTGACATTACACAGAGTCCTGACTGTGAATGGAGAGAAATCAGCGTGGAAACTTTGTGAAACCTAAACTGCAAGAAGTTGTGACTTGGGTGAAGAATTAATGGGAGAAAATCACTGACAGTTGCATTGCAAATGCACTGCGAGCAGGCTACCTTGACAAGAGGTACTCATTTAAAGACAGTGCTATTGCTAAACATGAGAGATTTGGTCCACTGATTCTGAGAGAAATGGAGTCACAAGAAATTCACCAGGAAATTCGGGAATTGGATTGTTTATGATGACGTTCCAGAAGATGATGACATGATTGTCATTGAATAAATGAGTAAATTCTTTTTTAAAAAAATATATTTTATTGATATTTTACAAAGAGGAAGGGAAAAAGATAGAGAGCTAGAAATGTCGATGAGAGAGGATCATCGACCAGCTGCCTCTTGCACACCCCCCACCGGGGATGTGCCCGCAACCAAGGTACATGCCCTTGACCAGAATCGAACCCAGGACCTTTCAGTCCGCAGACCAGCGCTCTACCACTGAGCCAAACCGGCTTCGGCTGAGTAAATTCTTGATGCTGTAGGATTCAGTTTGTCTGGTTTGTGCTGACAACTACCGTACTACCGTACCGTATACAGATAATAAATTTCCTTTATTTTCATTTAACAATAAATGTGTACCATATTCTTCTTTATGGAAAAATAAGACATCCCCTGAAAATAAGACCTAGCACATCTTTGGGAGCAAAAATTAATATAAGGCACTGTCTTATTTTGGGGGAAACAGGGTATATTAAATTTAAATTGTTCCAGCAACATCTGTTGAAAAGACTGTCTTTCTTCCATTGACTTGCTTTTGCACCTTAGTCACAAGTTGGTTGGACAATTGTCCCGATAGGTCATGGTTGCTGGTTCAGTACCCAGTCAGGGCACATATAAGAATCAGCCAATGAAGGAATAAATGAGTGGAACAAAAAAAAATCAATGTTTCTTCATCTCCCCCCCCCCCACCTTTCTTCTCCCTCTCTTTCAAAAATCAATAACTTAAAAAAAAAATTTAAAATCAGTGTGGGGCCCTTATCAACCAACCGATCAATGGATAGATCATTGGCCTTCAGACTAAAGGGTCCCAGGTTCAATTCCAGTCAAGGGCATGTACCTTGGTTGTGGTCACATCCCTGGTAGGAGGTGTGCAGGAGGCTGCTGATTGATGTTTCTCTCTCATCGATGTTTTTAACTAACTCTATCCCTCTCCCTTCCTCTCTGTAAAAAAACAATAAAATATACATATTTTTTTAAAAATCAGTAAGGGCCTATTTCTGGGTTCTCTGTTCCACCCACTGATTTGATCTGTCTGTCTCTCCTCTGCCAGCATCACACTGTGTTGATCACAGTAGCCATATAGTAGGCCTTAATATAGATAAAAACAACTCAATATTTCTTAGTTATTCCCAGGACTGTGCCTTTCCTTATAAATTCTAGAATAAGTTTGTCTATGTCTATTTAAAAAATTGCTTGGATTTTTATAGCAATTGTGTTAAAACTACAGGTCAATTTGGAGAGAATAGACAATTTGGAGAGAATCTCTGTTGTGGTGACTCACTGTCCATGAACATGGTATGTCTTCATTGAGAAGGTCATCTCTGATCAGCATTTTGTGATCGTCAGCCTACGGATCCTGCATGTGTTTTTGTTGCATTTGCACTAAAGTAGTATTTCATCTCCTTTGGAGCCGTGTTGAAGGATACTCTGTGCTTTTCTTTTCCGTTTCCAAATGCTCATCTTAGTACAGCAATGGGACTGGTGTTTGTGTCTCAATGTGACTGGTCTTGTGTCCTGTGACCTTGGGGAATATACTTATTGGTCGCAGGGCTTTCCTGTACATTCCTTGGTATTTTGTACATAAATCATCCTGGTATCCTCAGGCAGGGACGGTGTGCCTTCTGTTTCTCTGTCTTGCCCAAATGCGAGTGCGGCACTAAGACTGCGTGTTGTGGGGAGAGGAGCTCAGCTCTGCTGCTCTCCTGGGGTTGGTGGGTGTCTTCGCTTTTCGTGCCTGTCCATCTTCTCAGAGGTTTATCCGGTTTCTTGACACTGCCCCTCCCCCCACCCCTCCCGGAGGATCTAGCTTCTTATTTCATTGGTTCTTCTTTATGTTTTTTTTCCATTTTCAATTGCATTTATTCCTACTCTTTATCATTTCCTTCCTTCTACTTCCTTTGAGTTTGTTTTGCTCCTTTTTTCCTAGTTTCTTGGGGCGGAGACTTGGCTTGCTTATCTGAGACATTTCCTCTCTTCTGCAGTCAGCATCCTAATGCCGTAACCTTCCCCCTTCCCCCTCGCACCGCTTTCCCCGCGCCCACGTGTTTTTATCTGCGGTGTTTCCGTTTTCAGTTGGATTCACCTGCGTCTTGATGTCCTTTTCGATGTCTCCTGTGGCCCTCGGCGCGGCGTTGCTTCTGAGAGTTGGTGGGGTTTCTCCCAGCTCCCTCTACCCTTTGTTACTACCCTGTTTCCCTAAAAATAAGAAGTGTCATATTAATTTTTGCTCCCAAAGATGCGCTCGGTCTTATTTTCAGGGGATGTATTATGTTTCCATGAAGTAGGTCTTATTTTCGGGGAAACAAGGAAGTTCTCTGGCTTCGTTATTGTCCGAGAACTCTGTGTGGCCTCGTTTCTTTTCGGTCTGTCGGGGTCAGACTGGCCTGTGTTCTGTGCACCTGGGTCTGGGAACGGTCCGTGGAAGCGGGAAAAAGCTTGCTACCGGGGAGGCGCTCTGTCCGTGAGATCCTGTTGGGGACTGGTGTTCCCCTGTGTCCTCGCCGATCGAGGGGTGGCAGCTGCCGAGCGTGCCGTGCCCAAGTCTCCGACTCTAGCACGGGACCAACTCGGGGGCTAGGGGTGCTGACCCTCCACGCTGTTACTGCCTTACTGACGACGCGAACAGTCGGCTCACACGTATTTCGTGTGTTGTGTGCATCGTCTCCTGTGTGCTAACAATGAAGTGAGCCAGAGGAGAGCACGTGTGCAGAAAGGCCTACGGAAGGGAAGGCACGTCGCAGCCCCTGGTGAAAAATCTGTACGGAGTGGACCCGGGAGTCAAGGCCGTGTTGTTGGAGGGTCACCTGGGAGGTGGGGGTTTGCCGATCTCCCCGCTGTAGCTCCATCCGTGTTTGCCTTGAGCAGTTTGAGCCTCTGTCGAGTGGCGTGTCAGCATTAGGACTATTTATGTCTTCGGGGGATGGATCCTCACGTCAGTTCGTGACGCCCCTCTTCTCTCCGGTGGTTTTCTTTGCTGTGACGTCCGTCTGTCTGAGCACGGCCACTGCTGTCCTGAATGCGGTGGCCATATGTTTTCCCTCCGTGTGCGGGTCACCGGCCCACTGAGTCGTGTGAATTGCGTTGTAGCGTCAGCCTGTTGCTACCTCGCATCATCTTTATCTGCTCTGTTCATATTGGTCATTAGTCTGTCTACTTAGACCATTTACACTTGAGGTAATTATTAATACGTTAGGGCATAAGTCTCATTTTATTGTTATTATTTTTTTATCCTCACCTGAGGATATTTTTCCCATTGATTTTTAGAGAGAGTGGAGGGGAGGGGGGAGTGAGACACATCCACTGGGTGACTCCCTCACGTGTCCCAGCCGGGGCGAGGGATGGATGGAGCCTGCAACCGAGGTGTGTGCCCTTGACAGGAATAGAACCCTTGATCCTTCAGTCAGCTGGTGCCCTAACCACTGAGCAAACCTGGCAATGGCTCATTTTACTGTTTTTTTATTTCTCACCTTCCTGTGGGTTATTTTTAATCCTCACCCAAGGATAATTTTTCCATTACTTTTTAGAGAGAGTGGAAAGGAGGGAGGGGGGAAAGAGAAAGAGACACATTGACCAACCGCCCCAGCTGGGAATCGAACCCGAGGCCCTGAGGTCTGAGGGCTGACACGCCAACCACCGAGCAGCGGCCAGGGCCTCCCTGTGGGTTGTGTAAGGTGTTTCTGTCTTTGACGACGGACTGCCGAGTGTGTCAGGCAGAGCTCTGCATCGTCGTGTGGCTCTGGGTGTGCCAGACGCACGTCTAGCTGGTCCCGGCTGGAAGCTGTGTCCCGATTTAAGGGAAGCGGGGAAGCTTCTCGCCATCAGCTCCCTCTGCCCTCCACGCATTTCACACGTGAGTGTCCGCGTGTTTTTATTGTGCTTGGAGCATTGCCCCCGCCTCACCGCAGTCCTCTGCGGATCAACACCCCGAGGGCGGGCCCAGCCGGCCCTCCAGTGTCCTCCGGCCCCTCCGCCCGTCACCCTCCCTGGGGGAGCCTCCGCAGCCTCCTCTGCCCGGTTTGCCGCCGTCCCCCCTCTCCTTCGCCCGCCGTCTGTGCCCCGCCGGGGAGGGCATCCTCGCCCGCAGGGAGCCCGTCGCTGACACTCCTGCCCTGTGTCCTCTGCTCAGTGGCTGGCATTTCGGCGGGAGGGGGCAGGGAGCAGCGGGGAGGAACCGGAAGTCTCCCTCCCCCTCCCGGTCCTTTGGTCCCAGGAGCGGCCTCCCTCCCGGCCGGCCGGCAGCGGGCCGGAGTGGGAGCTTGTGGGCCCAGCGTCATCTCCCCCGGTCCGCCCCGGTTCCTGGAGTCTGCGAGTGCTTCGGCTTCCTGTAAACACTCCCTGTCCCGCCTCCTGCTCTTACAGCCTCAGAGTGACCGTGTCTCCTGGGGGACTTGGCCCAGGGACGGTGCGGCCCGGGCTGCGGGCCTGTGTGCGGAGGCCTCCGCAGCCAGCTCCCCTCAGCCCCTCCCTCCCTCCCCCCGGGACGGAGCCTCTGTAGCCCTGAGGGTCAGCCACTGGCAGTGAATGAACGTCGGCTGTGTGAGCTGGTTCGGGTCCTCCGTTAGCCTGGGAGCCAGTGCCGCGCATGTGGTTGCCTGGATGTCCCTTTCCCCACCCGTGTGTCCTCCCAGTCCCCCGTCCCACCCCCGCCCCTGCCCTGGGACCCCAATGTCCACAGTTGGGAACCTGGCGAAGGACAGAACATTAAAAGGAGTGGCCTCCTGTTGACC
This sequence comes from Vespertilio murinus, assembly GCA_963924515.1. Lineage (NCBI taxonomy): Eukaryota > Metazoa > Chordata > Mammalia > Chiroptera > Vespertilionidae > Vespertilio > Vespertilio murinus. The sequence continues at coordinate 1,037,299 of OZ004708.1, read as the reverse complement.
CTGGAACGAGGAATCAACTTGACAGACTGTTGGCCTGCACCCAAGACCCTCTGCCAGGTGCTGGGGCTCCACAGTGGGCGCTGCCAGACCCTGCCCGAGCACGCTGACCGTAGGGAGACAGGCGCCCCGTGACCGGTGCCCGGTTGGATGTGCGCCGGGTCAGGGCGCGGCAGAGGCGCATGGAGGGCAGGAGGGGGCTCCGGCCGGCATCTGGAAGGGCCTGTGGGGGGGTGCCCACGCTGGCCTTTGAAGTCCGCGGGCTCGGCAGGTGGAGGAGACACGGCGCCCGAAGCAGCCCATCTCTGCCCAGCGTCCGGGTGGTCAGGCAGGGGATTCTGATCGCAGGAGGTGCTAGACAGACCCAACCCAGTGAAGGAGCTGGATGGCGCTTTCTAGTGCACGGGGTCACGGTGCGTGCCCGCTGCAGACCGTGGAGTCGGTCCTCGCGCTGAGGGACGCAGTCAGCAGCTCCCGCCTGGACCGGCTGAGGCGGCGCTGGCGGGGAGTGAGGTCGGCTCTCCTCCCTGATGGTGCTGGCCGTGCCTGCTGTGGCGGCGGCGGCGGCGGCGGCGGCGGCGGCGGCGGTGGCTGCGGCGGTGGTGGCGAGGGGACTGCGTGCGGGAAGCTCCGTGACCCGCCTGCAGCCCCTGCCCGGTTCCCGAGCATCCCCTTCTCCAGGCCGCAGTGGGTTTGTGGGACCGGAGTGCCCGTGCCGTGGGGTCCAGGAGAGCACCAGGGTGGGTTGCCTGTTGGCAAGTCGCATTTCGGGGGGCAGGTCCACTGTTCCTGCTGGGCACTCGGCTGGTCTCCGTCATGCAAACCCACCCTTGCCATCGGTTAAAAGCCCAGAGACCCGCTGGCTGTTTGGGGGTTCAGAGCACAGGACGTTTAGTCTCCAGCTTTCGGGGTGACGTGTGATTGTTTCACCAAATCTGTCTTGGGGGGCAGGTTGTCGATCTGCCGAGGTTGGAGCCCGCTGGCTAGCGCTGAGTGGAGGCTGACGCCGCTGAGTGTCACACGGCCCTTCCCGGTTTGGGTGGGACGGGACGTGCCCCGGGTCTTCGGGAGAGATAATTACAGGGCGGTCTCCACCCGGGAGGGAGGCCGCGTTGTGCAACCACCTGCAGGCAGTGCGGCCCGGGCAGGCCGCGTCAGGCGGGAGTCAGGCGGGAGCCGTGTTCTCTGCAGGTAAACAAAGCCCGGAGGCGTCTGCGTCCGCCACTGCCTGCCCTGGAGCGGGCACAGCTCACCGGGTCGCTGGCCTGGCTGCTCCGTGCCCGGGGCTCTGGGCCGGGAGACGCTCGGTCCGGCAGGCGGGGAACTCACTCTGCCCAGGCCATCGGACATTTGTAATGTCCAGGGCCATACAAAACTATCACCCTAGAAACGAGCCGGCTGCCTTTGGTCACCCCCAATGCGAGGCGGGGCCAGGCCAACGACGTGGAGGCCTCAGGTGGCCGCGGCCGCAGTCCCCACCCGGGTCCTGGGAATGGAAAGCTTCGCTCCAGAGGCCACGCCCATCGCCCGGGGGATCGACTCACCCAGAACACGGGGACAGGACGGGGACAGTGTGGCTGTGCGAGTATTGCAGGTGGACAGAGGGCAGCGGATGCCCTGGGCGGAGGACGTTCCGGGCCCTGGGGACAGCCCCTCTCTCTGAGCTGGCATCTGTGTGACTGTCTAGCCTGAACTAGGGCACCAGCCTGGTCAGCCGCCCTGTGCCACCCACTGGGCAGCCAGACTGACCTCCCTGGTGAGGGCCAGGTCTCAGGTCACCTGTCCACTGGACAGCTGAGCGGACACTAAGCCAGGGGCACGGAAACTCAGAGGGCCTGTGTCCTCAGTGCTAGTGCTCTGGCCCCAGAGGGCTGTCCGGTGGCTGGCACAGTGGCTCCCCACGGGCCCGCCAGCAGAGGCTCCAGCGGGTGAGGCCGTGGCGGCCGTGGGGCGCCGGCGTGCGGGCCAGGCCTCTGCACTGTGCTGTGCGTGAGCTGAGTGGAGGGTGCGGGGCGCTGGGCCCTCCTGCCCTGCCCGTCCGAGTTGGCTCCTGTGGGGATGGGAGACACGGGGGGGGGGGGCAGGCCACGGAGCCCGTGACAGGTGTGGGGCCGGGGTCACGGGCTAGAGCTCAGGACTGTCCTCGGCCGCCGGTGACGGGCTGCTGTCGTGCTCAGTGCTGGTCAGCGTGAGGGCACTTGTCGGCCGAGCACTTTGGGGTGCAGATTGAATTCATTTCCAAGGTCATTGTGTTTGTCTTTGTAGACAAGATGCGGTGTTCCACGCAAGAGACCTGACATTTATCGACGGGAGAGGGAGGAAGTGCCTCAGTCCTCTCCCTGCTGGTTTCCGGGGGTGACGGAGAGGCTAGGCCGTGCAGCTTACAGCACTGCGCTGGGCTCTTGTGTGGCTTTTACCTTAGGGGGGGGGGGGAAGGAGAGAGAGACACTGGTGTGCGAGCGGGGCAGCAGCCAGCGGCCTCCTGACCCCCAACACCGGGACCGAACCTGCAGCCCCACATGCGCCCTGACCGGGGATCGAACCAGCACCTGTTAGTGCTCGGACGACGCCCGACCAGCCGAGCCCCGGGCAGGCCGAGCAGGGCTACCCCCGGCACTCAGTGTCCTCCGGGCATTGCGGCACACACGAGGTGACCCAGGCTGTTTCTGTGTGGTCTCTCCGGAAGCGAAGGCCATCACTGCCGTGGCTTGTGCTGCTGCCCTCGCCCAGGGGACGGGCATGTCTTCCTGGTGGCGGTGACCAGTCAGGCCGAGCAGGTGTAACCGGGAATGGATGGGGTGGGGAGCTCCCCGAGAAGCCAGTGGAGCTGAGACAGGCGCCGTTTACCTCTTACGGTGCTTACCTGACCGGCCACAGCGTGAGGAGGCTGTGCGAGCCCTTTCCAGAGCCCCTCCCCGCACATGCCGGGCCCCCGGTCAGCGAGCACCGTGTGGGCACATGTGTTCTGTGTGTGCGTGTGTACGTGTTGTGAGGGTGTGTGTGCTGTGAGTGTGTGTGTAATATATGTGTGTGCTGTGAGTGTGTGTTGTGTGTGCAGGTGTGCATGTGTGTGCCTGTGTGTACGGTGTGTGCTGTGAGTGTGTGCGTGCGTGTGAGCATGGCTTGTGTGGTGTGGTGTGAATGTGTGTGTGCGCACACCTGCCCTCCGTGGAGGCTCTGCGTGCTGGCAGCACCTTGTCTGCTGTCTCCCTGCTCTCTGGGGACCCCTCGGGGCAGGTTGGCCAGGTGGGGGCAGCTCTCGTGCCTCCGGCCTCACAGGTCCACAGGAGGCGTTCCAGCCACCGTCGTTTCCTCACCTTCCCTCACCCTTGGCTCCCCGGAGGGGGAGGGGGGCGCGGCTGGGCCACGGAGTTTGGGAGGAGTGAGCACGAGGGACTCAGCCTCTCTGTCACGGCCCCCAGGAGCGTGCCCGCTGTGTCCAGGTGCCCTGAGCTGGGGTGCGCCGGTGTCTGTCCATCGGGCCAGCGAGCCTCGCACACCCGGCTCTCCCCTCTGCACCAGTGTTGTAAGCTCAGTCTAGGGATGGATGCACGTGTGTGTGTGTGTGTGTGTGTGTGTGTGTGTGTGTGTGTGTTCTAAATACTCTCACGTGTGAGTAGAAAACCTCCCAGAAGCAGTTGGGGGAGGAACCAGTGCACAGGTTGAACCATGTGAAATTCTCATGTGACCCTCTTGACCCAAAAACGGCAGTTTCGTACAGTCCAGCCTCATCTTTCAGAGACATGTCACTCGAGCGAAGGAAGAGGATCCCAGCTGCTGCGGCCCTCGGCGCCCAGCGGGCTTCGCCGTGCCGTGCCGGCTCAGAGCCCCGTGGGCAGCATTCTCCCTGCCACTTCGTCTGGCGGGAGCGGTGACACGGGCGGGCGTGGCCCTCTCCCCAGGCTCATCTCCTGAAGAAATGGGAATCTGGCCCTAACTGGTTCGCTCAGCGGTTAGAGCGTCGGCCCTTGGACTGAAGGGTGTCGGGTTCAATTCCAGTCAAGGACGGGTACCTGGGCTGCAGGTTCGATCCTGCCCTCGTCAGGGTGTGTGTGGGAGGCAGCCCATCCCTGTGTCTCTCACCTTGATGTCTCTCTCTCTCTCTCTCTCTCTCTCTCTCTCTCTCTCTCTATTTCTCTCCCCCCACCCCCTCCATTCTCTAAAAATCCATGGGAAAAGCATCCTTGAGTGAGGAATAACAGGATTAAAAAGGAGGAGTGACAAATGGGAGTCTTGCTTAGGTGGGCACGGGCTCCCGGGCGGCTCTCGCTTCTCCTGGACGGGGACGTCAGCAGTGGACTTGGGAACTGAACTCGGAGTGTCACGCTTACACGGGAGCAGAACCACACGGAAACCCCGTGGGACACGGTGCCTCGCTCGGGGAGAAGCACACACGCCCGCGCGGTGCGGGGCAGCCGTGGCCCGGGCCGGTGTAACGGCCGGAGGAGAGCCGGGCCTGCTTCTGGGGAGCAGGGCGGGTGTCCCGGTTTAATGCGGCCTCCGCCTGGGCGTGCTTCAGCGGCCGCGTGCGGTCGTGGCGCCACAGTGTGAGTGCCTGGAGTGGACTTCACGATCAGCAGCCATCGGTCACCTAAGACCCTCTCCCTGCGTGCACCCTCTGACGCCACGGTGTTTTCACGGGGATTGTAGGCGTTGTGACCTCACTGTGGGTGCGGCTTGCTCGGGGTTTTTGTGATCCTGAGTATTCTTAGGGTGTGTCAGTGTTTGCTGAGGCGGCCACGCTGAGGCATCCGCAGCGTATTTCTTGGTTCTTAGTTCTCGGTAACTTCAAGGGAAGGCCTAGTGCCCCGCTCCCTCTCCTGTGCCCGCTTCCAAGAGCGCCCTCCTCGTCTCACTCCTGTTTTTATTTTTATTTTTATTTCTAAAATATATTTTTATTGGTTTCATAGAGGAAGGGAGAGGGAGAGAGAGAGCGGAACATCAATGGTGAGAGAGAGCGGAACATCAATGGTGAGAGAGAATCATTGATCTGCTGCTTCCTGCACGCCCCCTACTGGGGATTGAGCCCACAACCCAGGCCTGTGTCTTCTAGTTCGTAGATCTGCACTCAACCACTGAGCACACCGGCTGGGCTCACACTGGTATTTTTTTTTTTTTTAAATGATCTTTTTTAGATGTGCTTTATTTGGGAATGGCTACAACATTCTATTACTTCCTTTTAAAAAATCTTTATTGATTAAGGCATTACATATGTGTCTTTATCCCCTCATTGCCTCTCCACCCCCTCACTCACGTTTTTAAATGGCATTCTTAAATTATTGGGGAAAAGGAAAATGTTTTAAGTGTGTTTTTGTCTTGAATGAAGTCTTCTAAAAAAGAACTTTGCCCCTTGTTTTTATAGTTAATTAGCAATATATTATAAAAAATATACATGGATAGTCATTTTTCTTGTATATTGCTTTTGTAAATTTATACTCACGTGGTTATTTCTTTAATTATAGCTTTTATTCCCAAATTGTTTTGATATTGATCCTGCCCTTTAACGTATCCTCCTAATTTATTCTAAAGGCTGAGGAATATGCTAATTATCTGTTACACCCTGAGGCATACCTCAGGAGGGGTATGCCGATGGCAGCTAACCGATGATGTTCCTCTCCCATTGATGTTTCTCTCTTCCTCTCCTCTCTTCTAAAAAAATCAATAGAGGCGTGTTTTTAAAACCACATAAGTAAATGTGGGGCAGCCAGTGACCTTCCGCAGGCGGAGGAAGGAGTGAAGCTGGCTCCGCTTCAGAGCGTGGTTTGCCCTGGAGGAGACCTGCAGGCACCTCTCTGGGCAGCTCCCTGCGCGTCCTCGGCGGCGTGGGTGCAGCCCCTGCTCTGTGCTCACAGCTGCTTTCGAAAGCTCTGTCTCCTCGGGAACTGTGTGTCCGGCCGCCCGGAACGCAGGCCGCTAGGAGGTCGGGGTCCACCTCGATGCGCTCGGGGCGCTGGTGGAGGGGTGGCGGGCGGCGTGGGGGTTGCGATGCTGGAGGAGCAGCCACCCGAGTGCGGGTGACTTCAGGCCGCACTATGGCGGGTGCTGTGCTCCCGGAACAGCTGTGTGCTCCTCAGCGGCAGAGGTTTCTGTGAGCCGACCCAGCCCAAAGGATCAGCCCCACCTCCCTCGTTCTCCTTTCTTCTCTGTCGTGCCCCCCCCCCCCCGTCCTGCTCCCTCCCAGCACTGCCTCCAACCCCCCAAACCAGCCGAGTTCTGACCTCAGCTGGGAGACCGGCTCCGAGGCACTGTCCTCAGCCCACACTTGTCCTCAGGGCCGAGACTTCCTGAGATAAGCAGCCTTTTTATAGCAGCAGCTCCCTCTGCCTCTGCCTCCCGTCCCAGTCCCCGTCCCCGTCCCCGGGGTAACTGCGGGGTAACTGCCCTGTACATGGAGGGAGGAGGCCGCCTGGGGCCGGGCGGCTCGGCAAAGCCGCTGCGATGCTCAGGCGGCATGGCGGTTGGGATGCGGGAGGCACAGCCACAGGAGTGCGGGTGACTTCGGGGCGCAGTAGAGCGGGTGCTGTGCTCTGACAGCTGGCTGCTTCTAATCTCTGACCGGCCGGGGTCCAGGGAGTGTGGGGTCCTCCGGGGGCGTCTTGTAGGCAGGGCCTTGGGTAGGGCACGGACCCTGCGCAGGGGGAGGGCTTGTTGGCGGCTTTGCAGTCCTTTCCTCTCCCCTGGGGCTGGAGAGGGGACCCTGAGATCAGAGGCTGGAGGGGAGGCTGTGCCCGGCCGCCCGCTGCTGCCCAGGCCACAGGCACCGCGGTGCTGCGCCGACGGGAGCGGCGTTGAAGTTGGCCAGTGCCGTCCTGGTGACACCTGGCGGGTGAGACCCACACACCGCCGAAGGAGGGCGTCCCAGAGTCAGGAGGAGCAGGCGCCTGGGGCCGGTGAGGCAGGGCTCGGTGTTGGGCTGGTCCCGGCACCACATCTGACTCAGTCCCAGCCCTGAAGGCAGCCCTGGTCTCGTGCCCGTGCGCCTCAGGCCCGGCCTGGTACCGGCACGTGGCGGGCATCAAGCATTGGTTGGAGGTATGAGTAAATGCTTTCAGAGGGAAGATGGCTGGAAGAACAAATCATAATTAGTGATCTCCTAAACCGAGTATTTTCTTGGTTTGAGAACACGCAGGGCGGGTTCTCCGCAGGAAGGTGGTCTAACCTGGTGCTTCCGGCTGGCGCTTGGCAGGGGAAGAGACCGCTCACCCGGCCTGCCGTCCAGCCTGGCTGGGGGAGGCTCGGGAACTCAGGTGACTGGAGGGTGGCCGGTCAGCCCTGCCGGGGGGGGCGGGGGGGTGGAGGGGGGAGGACCGGCCTGGCTCGCTTGCCGGGAAAGCAGTTCCCTCTGATCATGCACCGTCCACCCCCTCACCCCCTACCCCCCCCCCCCCCCCGCACTGGCGCAGACTCCCGAAGGCGCTGGGGCGGCTGGCTCACGTGGCCTTGCTCTGGGCAGCACCGAGCCTGCCCTGCGGACTCAAAGGGTCCCAGCCCGTCTGTGGAACACCCGGGACGGAGGATCTTCTCAAAGCCCCTGAGCCTGCAGCAGCCGCACCGCACTGTCAGGGAGCGCTGGCAGCATCTCTCCCTTAGAGGCGTTTTCATCCTCGCCTGAGGATGTGTTTTCCCATTGACTTTCAGAGAGAGTGGAAGGGAGAGGGAGAGACAGAGAGAAACATCGACATGAGAGAGACACATTGATTGGTTGCCTCCTGCATGCTCCTGGCCAGGGCCAGAGCCCGCAGACAAGGTACGTGCCCTTTTCAGGAATCGAACCTGGGACCCTTCAGTCCAAAGGCCGGCGCTCTATCCACTGAGCCACCCTGGCTGGGACGAGAGGAGGTTCTGTAGACGGTGGTTCCAGGGAGCTTTGTCTGCGTTGGAACGGCTGCGCAGCCAGAGGTTGGGTGGAAGTCACCGCAGTGCTCATGCCGCATCGAGCAGTACAGCCAGTGTCCCCCATCGAGCTGGGGGCCTCTCTGCCTGCACACGCGTGACCCCGGAGCTGCGGGGGAGCCGGGTCAGCCCTGCCGGGGGGACTGAGCCTGCCAGCCAGGAGCGCTGCTGCCGCCTGGCCCCCGCCGTGTGGTACCTCCATGTCCGTGTGATTGCCGTCCCCTCAGGACTAGATCCCGATCGAGGGAAACGGTGCTGTGTGCCCACGTCCCCGAGCGGAGGCGGCTGGTTCAGGGCCTCCGTCTGGGGGCCCTTCTGTCGGCGCTTCCCCCCCCCCCCCCCCCCCCCGGGTGCGAGGGCTGCTGGGCGCCCAGGCTGGCGCTTCACCGCTTCAGTTTATTCATCACAGCGAGCCCGCTTTCCTGGGCTGAGCTTTCCTGTGAACAGGCTCTTCTCTCGGCTTCGGTCCGTGAACAGGAGCGTGCTGTGTGTGTAACGTGGCAGGCTTCACGGATGTGCGTGTCGTCCCTGCGCGGGGCTGTCCCAGTCCGGTGGACGTGCTGCCGAGGCGAGCACAGCGGGGTTTTAAAAGGGATTTCCTGGCCCAGGGCCACTCACCGGCTTTCACGTTAACACCCGCCCCGCTGACGGTGCACGTGCGTGTGGCCAGGGTTACATCCACAGCTTCCCAGCCGTGGTTTCCGGTGGGAAGCCGTGGATGACTGGTGTCGGCTTTGTCCGGTGGCTCCGCCGTGGCACCAGGCAGATGGGGCTGTCGCGGTCCCACCTCCGCCGCCAGGATCCTCGCTGCAGCCTGAGCGGCAGAGGAAGGGCGGTCCCGGGGCCAGGCGGGGGGTCGGGGCAGCACCGGGGCACCTGCCTCAGAGAGGGAGTCGGATGGGTGTGCAGAGGAATGCGATGGTGGCTGCTTGAGAATGACCGGAGGGGACAAGAGCTAACGTGAGGGGGGCAGCGAGAAGCTGTGCAGGAATCCAGGTGGGACGTGCTGGTGGCCAGCCGGAGCCTGAGCCACGGGAAAGGTTAATGTCAGAGGTTCCATCGGGAGCGAGACCCGGCACATCTCAGACCTCAGACGTTCTCTGAGATAGCGATGTTTCCGAGAACTGAACCCAGGCTGACGTGCCGGGCGGTGGCCAGGTGAGAAGGGGAAGGGGTGGAGCCGTGCAGATTGGTAGGTGCGGGGCAGGCGCGGCAGGGGCTGACTGGGGGCTTGAGGGGGGGGGGCAGTGGGCCGGCCCTCTGTGCCGCCACCTGGACCCAACAGGGAGGAATGTGAGTGTGAACTGTCATCGGCAGGGAAGGATGTTAACACCAGTTCTCTCCAGCAGTGATGTTCGTGAGGCTAAATCGCTTTTCTGTATATTGCTTCCTCTACCTCCTGCAGTAAAAAATAGTGTTTTTGTAATCGGAAAGAAACGAGCTTCATTTTAAATTACTGAGGTTGTGCTGTGGATCTGGGTACACACGTGCTTTCATGTATTTGCAGGGAAAAGTTTAGAAAAAGAAAATACGACACCAACTAATGTTGTCATGTCTCTGTGGAGATGTATTCAGTAAGGGACACACAGACACACATACCTGGCACACGGGTTTAGCTTTAGCATATAAATTACTCGATAATTATACTCATTTAGTGGGATCGTTACCTTTAGATCGACGGGGAAATCCTCATGAAATAACGCCAAAGAAATTAAAATGAGGAGAAAATATAGCAAAAGAGAACAAAAAGGCCCTAACCGGTGTGGCTCAGTGGACAGAGCGTCAGCCTGCGGAGTAAAAGGTCCCAGGTTTGATTCTGGTCAAGGGCATGTACCTTGGTTGCGGGCACATCCCCAGTAGGAGGTGTGCAAGATGCAGCTGGTTGATGTTTCTCTCTCATCGATGTTTCTAGCTCTCTATCCCTCTCCCTTCCTCTCTGTAAAAATCAATAAAATATATTAAAAAAAGAAAAGGGAACAAAAAAGGAATAATCATTTTAAAATGGAAAGGTACGCGGGACATCTTCGTTCAACAAAACATACGTCAGAGATGGTAAATATTGAAAATAAATCAAGTCACTACTTGAAACCAAAAATTGTAGTGGGTTATATTTCAGGAAAAGCAGCAGTTGATATATCTGATCAAATGGGTGCCTATAATAATCTATTATGAAAACCCATGAAATGAAATAAAAAGCTAGTTTTTGAGCTCCTACTAAACACTGTTCTCAATGCTCATATTTTATTTTAAAAGATTAGCAAGAAGCCCAGACCGGTTTGGCTCAGTGGATAGAGCGTTGGCCTGAGGACTGAAAGGGATCCGGTTCAATTCCGGTCAAGGGCATGTACCTTGGTTGCGGGCACATCCCCAGTGGGTTGGTGCAGGAGGCAGTTGATCGATGATTCTCTCTCATCGATGTTTCTAACTCTCTATCCCTCTCTCTTCCTCTCTGTAAGAAATCAATAAAATATATTTTTTTAAAATAAATTAAAAGATTAGCAAGAAGAGCCGAAACCGGTTTGGCTCAGTGGTAGAGCGTCGGTCTGGGGACTGAAAGGTCCCAGGTTCGATTCTGGTCAAGGGCATGTACATTGGTTGCGGGCACATCCCCAGTGGGGGGTGTGCAAGAGGCGGTTAGTCGATGTTTCTCTCTCATCGACATTTCTAGCTCTCTATCTCTCTATCTCTCTCCCTTCCTCTCTGTAAAATATCAATAAAATATATATTTTTTTAAAAGATTAGCAAGAAGAATATGAGCATCAAAGAATTTCGGGAGCAGTTAGCTGTCCATCTGACTAGTTGTCAGGACGAAGAAATCCCAAGTAGCAGTACTGTACGTGTACTTCAGACATCTCGTCACAAACTGCAGCAGAAACTGCAAGAGCGCCTGAAGTTCAGAGACGTTGTAAAAAACGCTGCGAAGAGGATGCAGCACAGTTTGGACGAGAGATTGCCAGAAAGTTGACAAAACAATTTTAACATGCTGTGAAACCTGCCCAGAACGGCCACTTTTGTACACCGTGTTTTAATAAAATACATTACACATTTTTTTGGTGACAGGTAATATTTAGGTCCATTCTTTTATGATCTCTAAATTATTTAAAATTTATTAATAGAAGAACATAAATTTTTTTAATATATTTTATTGATTTTTTACAGAGAGGAAGAGAGGGATAGAGTTAGAAACATCGATGAGAGAGAAGATCGATCAGCTGCCTCTTGCACACCCCCAACCCGCAACCAATGTGCCCACAACCAATATACATGCCCTTGACCGGAATCGAACCTGGGACCTTCCAGTCTGCAGGCCGACGCTCTATCCCCTGAGCCAAACCGGTTTTGGCGAAGAACATAAATTTTTAAACTGTATATTTCCGGACGGAAAGCACAGTGTCAGTCACCAGTGACTGACATGGCTCTCAACGTGTTAAGAAATGTTCCTGACCAGCGGTGCGGCCCAGCTGACATGGAAAGTGAACCTCATGCATACTTGACCCACAATAAGCCCGGCTCTGTGGTTGAGCATTGACCCATGAACCAAGAGGTTATGGGTTCGATTCCCAGTCAGGGCACTTGCCCAAGTTGCAGGCTCAATCCCCAGTATGGGGGTATGCAGGAGGCAGCCGATGGATGTTTGTGTGTCATTGATGTTCCTTTCTATCTCTCTATCCCTCTCCCTTTTTCTCTCAAATCAATGGGGGGGGGGGGGATATTTTGAATTGCCCACATTGAGAAAGGTAAAAGAAGTAAAATGATGCATTTTAATAATGCAAAATACCCACAATATTATAATTTCTACACATAATCATATTTAAAATTTGAAGATAATTCCATTTATTTTTCATGGAAAGTCTTTGCAATGCACTGTGTGTTTCTAACACATCTCAGTGGGGACCGGCGCATCCCACAGCCCACAGCCCTGGGACGGGGCCTCGGCCGCGCTGCTCCGACAGGTGTGAGGGCAGGCGTTCGCTGTGTGTGGAGCAGCGTCTGAGCTCATCTCCTCCGAGTTCGCCTGGCGTTCAGCATGTCCCTCCTCCCAGATCTAATTAGTTTAAAAAGAACCGGGATGTTGTGTCCTCCCAGCTCAGTTCAGATCTCCTTCTAAAGTCCGTGCCTGCTCTTAGCCAGCGACACACCCGGCTAGGTGCAGGAGAATGTGGTTAAAACAGGCACTCCCTTAGTCCCTGAGTTCCTGAGCCGCGTCTCTCTCACCACCGACGAAAAGGGATAACCTAACTGAAAAGCTGCGTTAGAGCTTAGTCAGGTAACCCCAGAACCTGTCCTTGGAGTTGCTGGCAGTGTTTTCCGGGGCCGCACAGGGTGACGGCGGTGACATGTGGCTGGAGCATCTAAACCGCCTTTGGGGTCCCTGCATCTGCCCCTTCGACGCCTTGGTGGAAGCGCAAGGCCTGGGAGAGATGGCGTGCTCGTGACCTCCGAGCCTCGGTTTCCCATGACGCACCGGCCCACGCCAGCGGTGAAGCGTGGAGAGCTGGCCCAGCAGACCCCTGCTTCCTACCATCTTTACCCCCCTCCGCCCCCCTCCCCTCAGGGCGGCCCTTTCCCCGCCAGGCTGCAGGTGGGCGGCTCCCAGAGGAGGGCCAGGCTGCAGGTGGGCGGCAGGCCAGAGGAGGGCCTGGCCTGGTCTCATAGGCCAGCCGGTCCATGAGAGCGAGGCGGTGTTCCCGAGAGGCGTGGGGGGGGGGGGACGGCGGGGACTGGACCACGAGGCAGCAGGCCTGCCGTCGAGCTCTGGGACCCTTTGTCCGCGGCCTGCTCTCCTTTCTCACGTTGCACTCGGCCTCTGCAAAGGACCCAGGACCGCGCTGTGTGCGTTCCTGGCGCAGGTCTCATCTGGGTGGCTAGCCACCCCCTTGGGTTTCAGCGAAACCCGCTTCCGGAGCGCAGGCACGGCTGTCCGGGGGCACCCCGGCGCTTCCTCGGGGTCCCTTCAGGCTCCAGAGCGGGCGTCCGGCGCCCGCACCCCACACGACGGCGCTTTCCGAGGGCAGCTCATCCGAGAAGGCTGGGCTGACTAGGAGCGAAACCAACAAAATGTGTTAGGAGTGAGATCACAGCGTTTGCGATTTTTGGTGTCCATCCAGTAAAACCAGAAACCCCCCGAAATCTGCATCCCCAGCAGACAGGGAGCCCGTCCTTTGGGAGTTTGAGTCCTGGGTTGACAGATCATCTCACAGATGTGTGCTTGGCCAGTCCGAGTGCTACGTGGTCGTGAGATGAAGTCACCACGGGCTCGGGCTGTGTGTTTGGGGACGGGGGGACGCGTGTCGCCGTGGGAACAGCACTTCCTACTGAGCTTGCCCCGGGCTGTTCACCGGACACAGTCAGCTGTCTCTGCCCTCACGTGTGTGTGTGTGTGTGTGTGTGTGTGTGTGTGTGTGTGTGTGTGGTGTGTGTGTGGTGTGTGTGGTGTGTGTATGTGTGTGTGGGTGGGTGGGTGTGTGTGGTGTGTGTGTGGTGTGTGTATGTATGTATGTGTGTGTATGTGTGTGGGGTGTGTGTGGTGTGTGTGGGGTGTGTATGTATGTGTGTGTGGTGTGTGTGGTGTGTGTATGTGTGTGTGGGTGGGTGTGTGGGTGTGGTGTGTGTGTATGTGTGTGGTGTGTGTGTGTGTGTGGTGTGTGTATGTGTATGTATGTGTGTGTGTGTGGTGGGTGTGGTGTGTGTGGTGTGTGTGGTGTGTGTGGTGTGTGTATGTATGTGTGGGTGGGTGGGTGTATGGGTGTGGTGTGTGTGTATGTGTGTGTGGGTGGGTGTATGGGTGTGGTGTGTGTGTATGTGTGTGGTGTGTGTGTGGTGTGTGTATGTGTGTGTGTGGTGTGTGTATGTATGTGTGTGGGGGGGTGTGTGGTGTGTGTGTGTGTGTGGTGTGTGTATGTATGTATGTGTGTGGGGGGTGTGGTGTGTGTGGTGTGTGTGTGTGTGTGTGTGTGTATGTGTGTGGTGTGGTGTGTGTGGTATGTGTGTGTGGTGTGTGTGGTATGGTGTGTGTGTGTGTGTGTGTGTATGTGTGTGGTGTGGTGTGTGTGGTATGTGTGTGTGGTGTGTGTGTGGAGGCCCGGGCTTTCTGTGTGAGGAAGTGGGTCTCTGGTGGCAGGTGATCGGGAAGGGGTCTCTTCCTGCCATGCCCGCTGTGCCATCGCACGCAGACGGCGGCGGCTCTGTGCAGTGATGGTGCCGGTCCGCCGGTCCGCGCCACACCGGGACACCCGGCGCCAGGCTCTCGCTGACAAGGAGCGGGCGCAGAGTGTGACAGACCCCCGCAGGAACCACCGGGGTCGGTGTGGACGCTCAGGTTCCCCGCAGAGAGCCAGAAGGACAAAAGAGCCACCTTTCCCGCGGTGCCTTTGCCCTCCGAGGAGGAGGCTGACTGGAAAGGGAGGGCGGTGGTCTGGCGTTGAGGGCGGGGCAGCCTGGAGAAGGGCCCTTCCGTGTCCGTGTGGCTCTGCCTTCATCCCGGGAAGGAACCGAGTGCCCGGAGCAGAGGTTCCGTGTGACGTGTGGGTGAGGCTGTGCGCCTGGGAGGCTGGCCTCTGCGTGTGAGAACGTCTGGTGGTCTGACTGTGCGCTGTGAGCTGCGGGGCGGGGCGGGGCGGTTGGGGGGTGCGTCGGGAGCAGCGGCCTCAGCCGGGAGGCCTTTCTCGGGGTCTGGGCGGGGGTCTGTGAGATGTCGTCAGTAAGGGGGAGGTGGGAGGCCCCGGGGCTTGGGCCCAGGCAGGAGCCTGGGCACGTGTCTGCCTGTTCACGCCCACAGGCCTGACGCGCCGCTACCGGGAGGGTCCCAGCCGCCCTCCTGCTGGTGCGTGGGCACCAGGCGCCCGGCAGGGAGTGGCCCCGCGGAGGGCCCCACCACTCCCATCCACTGAGGCCTCCTGCCGTGGCCATTCCGTGCTGGCTCTGCTCTGGTGGCCACGTCTTCCCCGGGCGTCCTCCCAGGCCTCCCCGGTGAGGGGCAGCCCAGGGCACACGGCCGCCTGGCGTGACTGGGGCACGGCTGTGTTCCCGGGGGACGGCATCCGCGCCCTGGCCGGACAGCCCGAGGGCCGTGGGGGCACGGCGGCCAGCGGGGTCCTGCGGTGGGCAGTCGCCGCCGGCGGCTCTGCGTGGCCTGGCCTCCGGCTCACTCTTCTTTCCTCTCCCAGGGCGCCAAGGTGCTGGTGGACGCGCGGGACAAGCTGGGCATCCCGTGGCAGCACTCGGAGAACGAGAAGCACGGCATGTTCCTCATGGCCTTCGAGAACAAGGCGGGGCTGCCCGTGGAGCCCGCCACCTTCCAGCTGTACGTGCCCGCCCTGAGCGCCCTCTGGGGGGACTCGGGCATCCGCGAGGCCTACCGCCGCCGGAGCGAGTTCCAGCTGGTGAGTGAGCGGCCGGGGCGGGCGGGGTCCTCGCGGTGGTGACCTCGGGCCGTGTCCTTGGGCTCTGCACCAGCACAGGCAGGCGGAGCCGCCTTCCCCCGGCAGCAGGCACCGCGTGGCGCGGATGGCGGGCTCAGCCGGGTCTGCAGGCCGGGAGGGCTCCGAAGGGTGGGAGCTCAGGGTGTAGGTCTGTCTGTGGTGGGGTGGTGCCCACTGGCGGGGTGGGCCTGGGACTTCGGGACACGCTGCTCACCTGCTCCTGCAGCGGGCTCTGTTCAGTGTCTTCCCGTGGCCTTAAGCCTGAACCTTTCAACACGCGTGTCCTGGTCACTCAGAGTCACGGAGTATGAACCTGAGCCGGAAACGTGGGTGCTCCCCGGAGAGGCACAGAGCACAGCAGCGGGAGCAGGAGGGCACCGCAGGGCAGGGGAGCCGGGGGGTGTGGGGAGGCCGGGAACCCTCCGTCCCTGTGCTGCCGGAGCGGGGGTGGCCTTGGGGGCGTAGCAGGTCGCACCGTGGCTGCGGGTGGCTGCGGCGCCATGCCGGGCAATCTGAGTTCTGAGCAGAGAGCCCGGAGGTGCTGAAGCACCAGGTGACAGACCCGACCCAGCGTTTCCAGAAATCTCTGCCGTGTGCAGGGTGCACTGAGGGGGGCGGCCACGAAGAGCTTGGACGCGGGCGGAGGCGTTTGAGACTGGGCCTCGGTGTCACCGCTCCTGGGCTTTGCGCAGCTCTCTGCTTGTTGTCTCGGGCAGCGGTCGCCGACCTTTAGGACCTCACGGGCCACCCATTGGCGACCGCTGGTCTAGAGCCTCGTCATCTTCGTTACCGGACCTCGAGCAGCTGAGGAGACGCCAGGTGCCGAACTGCCCGAGTGGTGGAGCGGGCGTGCCCTCCGTCCCGCCCTGCGAGGGCGCCGCCTGGAGCAGCAGTTCCCGTGGTGGCAGGGTGTCCACTAGTCCGGCTCCGGGAGCAGCAGTTCCCGTGGTGGGGCGTCCACTAGTCCGGCTCTGAGCCCATCGCTCCGGGAGCAGCAGTTCCCCAAGTGGAGGAGAGGTGCCCGGCGTAGGCGGCGGCACTGCTGCCTCCGCAGGACCCGAGGAGTGGGCCCCGGGAGCGGGCCTGAAGCTGGCTGAGCGGTGACTAACTGCAGGGCCCGGGGTCGGTGGCCTGGCTCCTAACACGCGCTGCCAACCCCGTGCCGTCCGGGCGTCAGAGCCCTCGGACACTGCATGCGCCTCCCACCCTCGCCCAGTGCACGTGGGCTTTTTGGGGGCCACACACCACAGGCCTGCGCAGGGCGGCTGGGGGATGAGTGGGGTGCCATGTGCCCCTTTGCATTCCTGAGGCACCTGCCACGTGCCGCGTGCAGCTCCAGCTCCTCAGGACACTGCACCCGGCCCTCCCAGCAGGCTGAGTCCTCCCAGCAGGCCCGCACGGTTAGCCTCACTGCCTTTGAAACACGTCTGGCTTTTGCTGCTACTGTTTTCATTGAGTTTTGAAAACTCTCCCCAACCCTCAGAGACACTGGGGGCTGGGCTGGATGGGGGCGGGGTTGTGGCAGCGACAGCTCTTTCTGTGAGTCCCTGGAGGCCACGGAAACAAAGAGCGTGGTGCCTTCTCCGGGCCCGGCGCTAGCCCGGGAGGAGGCCGCTCTACTGTCTCCAGCTGCTGGCAGTGCGGGGGCAGCTGGTGGATGGGAGACCGGAAGCGCAGCCTGCGGGCAAAGGACAGTCCTGTCCCCGGGGCTGTTGGGGACGAACGCTTTCTGCTGTCCTGGGCCGCCTCCTCGCCCTGAGTCCCACCCGGGCTGCCCGGCTGTGGCGGGATCTCCCTCTTCTCCTTAAAGACGACTTCTTAAACGGCCGTCTGCGGGTTAGCCAGAGAAGACAGCGGCCCCGGGTAGGGCGGTGAGGGCAGTGCCTTCATCCATGCTTCGTGGGTGCAGTCCGGGACATTCCAGACTCCGACTTGGAGAGCGGTGGCTGCTGCCGGCGGCAGGTGGAGCGTGTGCCGGGGAGGGTGTGCCGAGAGGCGGTCACAGAGGGCTGCATGTGACACAAAGCCCGGACTGTTTTCCGTGTGAGAAGCTCAGAGCCCACAGCCTGGGTGACAGGGTGAGTGACCTCGCAGGGCCCGGCCTGGCTCCGGCCTGGCTCCAGCCGGCGGCGGCGCTCAGAGTGCGTCAGACAGGAGGTGCGGGGTCACCCCTCCTTCTAGGGCGCCGGCCTGGTGGCCTGGAGCACCCGCCGGCCGGCTGGCCGCAAAGCTCCTCTCGGAGCCGGTCACGAGCCCCTCCCAGAGGCGGCTGCCCGGGTGTTGGGGTTCTCGGGGAGCCCTGGGGGCACACGGGGTTTTGTGAGTCTCGCTCTCCTCGGAGTAAAGAGATGCAGACGCTCAGTGAAGTGTCACGTAGGCTCATGGGGACACCTCCAGCTGTGCTCCGCCTGTGTCTTTAATTGCGTGGAATCCATTCATTCAGCACATATTTGTGGAGCAGACACCATGTGCCCGGCGCTCGCACACGTCCTGGGAGAGCGGCAAACCACACAAACAAGTCTGCTCCCGGCGGAGCTGCCGGTCTGCCGGCAGACGGCACATACGTGAACAAGGAGGGGGTGGTATGCGTGTGTGCGTGCACATCCGTGACGTGGGTATTCTGTGCCGAGAGGAGAGGAGAGCAGGGAGTGGGGGGCTGTGGGGAGGGCAGCCTGGCCGGGCCGGTGAGTGGCCAGAGGGTCGTAGCAGACGCTCGGTGCTCCCACGTCGGCTCCCCTTTGCGATGGTCGTGGTGCTGAGAGTGGGCCCCAGAGCCCGCCGTGCCTTCGCTCTCGCCGGCGGGTGCAGCCACGGATGTGCTCTGCACCTCACTTTTGCGGTGACTGGACGCGTGCCAGCCTCCCTCTGTCCACAGGCTGGCAGCGTTGAGAGCCGGGCGGTCAGCACAAACCCACGGTGGGAGCCACGGACAGTGTGGCCGCGGCGCCCTGGCTGGAGCCCTACCTAAGCTGGCTTCCCGGGGAGCCTCTGAGGAAGCCTGGAGGCGGGAGGGCAGGCTGGTGGGTGTCTGGGAGAGGGAGCGAGGAGGGAGTGTTCTTGCCTGCAGAGGAGCAAGTGCAAAGGGCCTGCGGGGAGCCAGCCTGTGTTCCCAGTGCGCACGGCGGGGAGGATGGGCGAGGGAGCGGCTGGGCGTGTGGAGGGCCAGGTGAGGGCCAGGAAGCCTGGGCTCTGGGGAGGAGGTGTGGTTTGGTTTTATCCAGTAGGGTCCCTTGGGCAGTGCGTCAGGAACAGAACGGAGGCCTGGGGTCGGCTCTGCAGTAAGCAAGGTGACAGGCGATGGTGGCTCAGATCAGCGAGGCGGGGGGCGGCGAGAATGGGTCAGGTCCGTGTCCTTAGAACCCAGAGGAGCTCCGAGTCTGGCTGCCTCCCTTCCCCCGCCCCCACCCCGTTGTGGCTCATGTCAGCCTCAGCTGAGGCCCATCACAGGATGCTGTTTGGGTTTGGGGGAATTTTAAAAATAAATCTGTGCTTCTCAGTGAATGTTCCCTTTTTTAAAAAATATATTTTTATTGATTTCAGAGAGGAAGGGAGAGGGAGAGAGAAATAGGAACATCAGTGGTAAGAAAGAATCATTAGCTGGCTGCCACTTGCATGCCCCCTGTTGGAGATTGAGCCCACAACCCTGACCAGGAATTGAACAGCAAACTCTTGGTTCATGGGTCACCGCTCAGCCACGGAGCCACGCCGGTTGGCATGGATGTTCCCCTTTGAAGAGGAGCTTCATGCACCAGCTGTAGTGCAGCGTGTGGTCAGATAGTTCAGGTTTGTGAGGTAACCCCCTGCTTACCCTTTTGTCTACTGAGCCTAAAACGCTCACCCGGAAACATCCAGAAGGCTCCGCTGGAGACGGCGGGGCGTGCTGCTCTGAGAGGCAGTTTCCTGACACCTTCCAAACGTCCTCTCTGGCCGGCCGGCACCGGCTGTGGTGGCTCTGCTCCGGGCACACCCTGCGGCTCTCAGGCGGCTCCCAGGGGCAGCGGGCTGGGTTCCACAGCTGCGTCTCGGGGGCTCAGCGTCCCCTCTGCCTGCTCCACTCCGGGGGGAGGAGCTGACGGCAGTGGTTCCCAGGCGGCCTCCCTGAGTGACCAGGGCTGGGCGGTCAGTCAGTTCACAGAAGTCAGCCTCCGCCTCAGCCCCCGCAGCTGTGTCCGCACAGCGGTGGCCTTCAGCCTGCGTGGCTCTGGGGTGGGGTGGGGTGGCGGCAGTTGGCTCCGGTGGCCGCTCCGGAGAGAGGGCAGTGAGCGAAGGCCCCCGAAGCCCTGGCTCGCCCCTCCAGGCCCTCCGTGTCCTGGGATCACGCGTGTCCCCCGGAGGCACTGCGAGCTCGCTGTTAGAGCTGAGGTGCCCATGAGCGCGGGCTCCTCCCCCCCAAGGGCTGCACAGGGGGCGCGGGGAGTGCCCGGAGGCGGCGTGGACCAGACGCTGGCCAGGCCAGAGGAAGGCATCCCTGCGGGCGGCCAGAGACACAAACAGACCGCCGGGCGGTGGGCAGCCTGCGCTCGGGTTCCTTCCCGCTCCCCGCTCCCCCTGGGCGTGGGACGGAGCTTCTCCCGGGCCTCGCCTGGCACGGGTGCCCCCCGCAGGTGTCTGCTCTGAGCCCCTCGCTCCCGGCAGCAGAGCCTTCGGCGATTGGGGGGGGGCCTCCGGGCCGCCTGCGTCCCTCCCTCCACGGAGGTCGGCCCGTGTCTGGAGGCCAGCAGCCGGCGGCGGAGCCCTGAGCACAAGCGCCCTTTATGCGCAGCGTCTGGGCCGTCCCCCGCCGTGGCCAGACTCCCTCTGCGCCCGCCGCAGCGCTGCCGTGACTCAGGCCCTGGCACAGGGAAGGGCTCAGAGCCCTCCTGCCCTCGGTACCTGGAGGAGGGGGAGCAGCCAGTGAGGAGCACCCTGACCTCGGCCTGGCTCTCCCGGCGAGGGGCGGGTCAGGCTCCCTCAGCAGCCAGGCCACCTCGGGATGGAGCGACCCCTGGGTGTGGCCTCTCTGGCCCGTCCACGTGCGGGATGGCCACGTACGGGATGGCCACAGGGGCTGCGCGGCTCTCTTGCCCTCAGGCAGGTCGACTCCCAGGCCGTGGTTTCTTCCCTGGGAGGCGGGAGTGACACAGGCTGGGTGGACGTGGCGATGCGTGTCAGGCGAGTGGCGCAACCTGGCGGGGCCTCCGTGGAGAGGCTGCTACTGGCCCCGTGGTCTGTGCTGACGGCCCCGCCATCTTTTGGGAGCCCGGTGGGGGCCGGTCCCAGCTGGCACTGCGAGGCCTGGTCATGCCTCCCGCACGGACCACGTGCAGCCGGCTCCCAGCCTCCCCCAGGGCCTGCTGGCTTCGCACTGCTCCACGCACTCGGTGGCGGTGGGTGGGGCCGCCGTGGGGAGGAGGGGAGAGCGTGGGTGTGTGGTGTTTGTGGGTGGCCGGGCCGCTGGACGTGCCCAGTGTCTCCACCGTCCTGTGCCCGTGGGCATGACAGATGGACGGCGAGCGGGAATGAAGTGCGGTCTGCAGAGAGGGCCCGACCGGCTCCAGCGGGAGGCAGGGTCCTCGCTGCTGTCGCTCACGTGCGCAGCGCTGACACCTCGCCCCGCAGCCTGTGGGCAGTGTGCGCGGGGCCTGCGGAGGGGGCGGAGGGGGCCCAGGTGTGTGTGAGCGGACGATGCGCGTGGGGCTGGGAGCGTAGAGAAGTGATGACCGGGGGACAGGCCCGCTGGCCGCAGGGTGCTCTGTCACCCCTTCCTGTCACCGGGCACGCGCAGTGAAAAGCACCCTGACCTGTGTGGGCCTCAGTGCTGCCCCCACGCAGCTTCCTGAGGACCCTCACGTCACCTCTTCCGGCCTGTCGGGGGGGGGGGGGAGGGGCGGGGTGCCTTAGACAGCTCCTCTGTCCTGACCCAGCCCGGGGCAGCTCTGACCGGGCCACCTCCCAGGCTGCTGGGCGGAGACGGTGGAGCCCGCGGTCTGGGCTGGGGCTGCGTGACCGTCTGCAGACGCCCTGCCCTCCCTGGCGGTGCGGCGGGAGGGGCTCCCGCGGCCATCCCGGTGCCAGCAGAGGGGCGGGCGGCTCGGCGAGGCCTGTGCCTCTGGGACTTGGTTTCGATGTTGTGGCTCTGGACCCAGTATCACCAGCCGTCCCGGCGTGCGGCATGGCCGTGCCAGGGCAGCGAGAAGCCCCATCTGCAGGCCCCCCAACAGCTGTTGGGAGGGACCCTGTGCCCAGGGGGCTGGCAGCCCTTTGTCCTCCGGGCCCTGCAGGCGAGGCCTGGGCGGCCCTGGAGGGGGTGGGGTGGCGGCAGTAAACTCACTCCCGGAGATGCTGCTGGGGAGGAAGTGCGCAGGGTTGGAGGGAGGCGTGGGAAGACTTAAAGGGACAGTGTCCTGTGGTGCGTGCCCGTGCCTGATGGACCCGCCAGGCTGTGCCGTGCGTCCTCGGTCTTGCCGTGGCCACAGGTGGGCGTCCTGCTGTGTGGGGCTGACGCGGCAGGTCATCGTCCAGGCCGACGAGGGCACGTGAACAAACGGTGAACCGGGGCCACACGGGGCAGCACCACTAGGCGTCACACCCTCGGTCCCGAGAGTTCTCAGGCACCCCACACCTCGCTCCCCCGTTCCCCGAGGAAGAGCGGGGACGGCAGGAGAGAACAGCCAAGAGCGAGTGCCGCAGCCACAGGGTCCACAGCCACCCACTCGCGGCACCTGGCCTGCGGGGCCCCTCTGGCGGCGGCCCGTGGACCACCGGGCGACGGCTGCTCCGGACTCAGCGCCTCCCCGAGCGCAGGGCTCTCCGCTGTGGTCCGAGCCCCGCTAGGACGCGAGCCGATGTCACCGCTGTGTGTCCGGTCTGAGGTGGAGCCTCTGCCGCTTCCTGGTGGCGGGAGGGAGGAGGGGCGGGGAGTGCCCAGTCGCCGGCTTTGAGGAGCGTGGCTGAAACCGTCAGCGGCTTAAACGCCCCGAGCCCATCACGCTGCCCGCACGGCCGCAGCCTGCACAGCCACCCGCTGGCCGGGCTCGCCGCTGGGCTCCCTTCCTGGGTGTCCCCGCCTGTTAGCCCTAAACCGTGCCGAGGGCCATGCCACGGGCCACGTGGGCGGCGCCTGTCCCGTCGCCGGGAGCTGGTGCCGGGCCCTGCCTCGGGGCCCGTTGCGGTTAACGCCCTGGGAGCGGAGGCTGCAGGTCGCCTGAGAGGCTGCAGGTCGCCTCCGATGCGTCTCGAGGTCACCGCTGCGTTTGGAGGGTCTCTGAGTGGGTGTCGGGGTGCTGGTTCCAGGCACACCCCCACCCCACGCCTCACAGCGCCGCCGTGTGTCGGTGCCTGCACCAGAGCAGCGGTGGTCTCCGGACGGCTCCATCCGCATCATGGCCGGGATGCTGGACGCCTTGGGCGGGCCTCCTCCCTTCCTTCCCTCGAGGTGGGTGTGTGTCGCTGCTGTCACCCGCTGTGGCTGGCTGCAGACCTGTGTTTTCTGATTCTCTCAGCTTTAGCCTCTGACATGGGTGCTACGTGCGTGTGTGCGTGCGTGAGGGGCTGCTGTGTGGAATGAGTGAGTGACACGCAGGGGCTGCCCCCGTGGAGCCTTCCAGCCAGCTTCCAACCCGCCACCGATGGAGCCGGCCGTGCCGTGTATCCGGGCACCCGGGCGGGAGGCCTCGGGCTCTGCCTGTGCCCCAGGGGTGTGTCCTGAGTGTGGCCAAGCGAGCACCTTTCCGCGGCTCATCTGCCGTCCGTCTGTCCGTCCTCCGGTGAAGCCACCCCTTTGTGCCAGTCCCTCTTTGGAGGAGTTTATACGGTCGGTTTCACGCTGATTCCTGCCTTTCAGCGTGTCTTGTGATGTTCTGCTGAAAGCTGGACATAATCTGTCAGTTGCTCAGCCACATCTCTGGCCCCACAGGCCATGACTTGTTTGCCTGCCTCTGATGCCCGCTCTCAGGGGCCTCAGGAGAGGGTGGCGTCCCGTGTGCTCAGGTCTTCCCTCGCGAGGCAGGGCCTCCCCGGCAGACGGACGGGGAGGTTCCCACGTCGGGGCGAGCACCCTGAGCACCACTCTCCACTTCGCTGTTTGTGAGCTGCTTGAAATCTGTCAGTGTGCCTCTTTCACCCACTGAGGAAAGTGGTGTTTCTTATACAGAAAGCATTCTTCCCGCCGGCTCTCCGGTCCTGTCGGATCCCAGGTACGGAGTTAGACCTGCTGTGGTCCCTCGGGGGCCGGGGCTGCTGTCCTCTGGTGCGTCTTCTTCTTTCTGATATTCTCTGCCAGAGCTTGCTCACTCTTTCTGGCTGTCTCCAGTCTGGCAAGTCCGCCCTCTGGTTTTTTCCTTTAGATAGCGTACGTTTAACGCCCACGGCCTCTGCGTGGCGCTCTTCGTGTCCCTATCCGTGGTGAGCACGCTATTGCCTGGTGGCCTGGCTGTAAAGCCGCGTTAGGGCCTGGCCAGGTGATCCCGGAACCTGGTCGTTGGAGCTGGTGGCTGCTGACTTCTCTCCCTTGAGGACGGCGCCGATTCCCTGGTCTCCGCACAGTGAGGGACTGTGGGATGTTGTCACGGGGACGCCGGGTGCTGCCCTGTCTGCCAGCCAACGCTGGTGCTTTTGCTCTAGGGACAGTCACCGAGGTGAGACCAGTGCCTGCCCTGCCCTCTGGCGTGGGTGGAGGCTCAGCTCGCACGCTTCCCGTGGGAGGGCCCGCAGTCTCCCTGTGAGCTCCGGAGGCCTGGGATGTCAGGGGGGAGGGCCACTGGCAGTTTGCTGGGGGCTCACAGCTCTTCCTCACAGCTGTTTCCTGTCCGCGTGGGAGAGGCAGGGGCTGCAGACAAAGCAAGAACACGACAGCAGCCAGCACTGCCTCCCCATCCCAGATCCTGGCTTTCCTGCTTCCAGTGGGAGGGGAGGGGAGGGGAGGGGAGGGGCCGGCAGTCACGTGACGGAGGCTGCGGGAGGGGAGGGAGGTGTCTTTCTCCCTGGAACTGTGGGTGCCTTCCACGCTGGCCGCTCCACTCCCAGAGCGCAAGGTCCCAGTCAACGCCCACAGCCTCATGGTGTGGGGTGTGGGGAGGGGGCCGAGGGGGGTGGGACTGCGTTTGCTCAGACAGCCTGAGGCAGCCAGAGGCCTCCGTTGTGGAATGGGAGCTGGTCCTTCCCGAAAGGAAGTGGCCTCGGTGCTTCCTCCGGCCGCTGGGACGCGTGGGGAGGATCCCTCCGGGCTGGTGTGCTGTCCTCCAGCTCCCTTCTTCTTGGTGGGTCCTGCTCGGCGCGACCTCGCTCCTCCCCCTCGGTCCCTCCGAGCTCTCGATGGCCCTGCGAGTGTGGGTTGTGCCACTGCTTTTCCCAAGGGCAGCCCGCCTCCCACAGCCTCAGCGAAGGAGCAGAGCCCTAGGCCGCGAGAGCCTGGGCCACGAGAGCCTGGGCCACGAGAGCCTGGGCCACGAGAGCCTGGGCCGTGAGAGC
The DNA here is from genome assembly GCA_963924515.1 of Vespertilio murinus. Taxonomy (NCBI): domain Eukaryota; kingdom Metazoa; phylum Chordata; class Mammalia; order Chiroptera; family Vespertilionidae; genus Vespertilio; species Vespertilio murinus. The sequence goes on along the minus strand of OZ004708.1, from coordinate 1,012,541 downwards.
TCTGGCCGTGAGACTTGGCTCCAGTGGCCGCTTCTCAGGGAAGCATGTGCGTGCCTTCCCTGACCACCCCCCTAGGTGTGTCTCTCCCCGCCAGTGCTGTGCCCTTGGGCACATCGGCCTGGCGAGTTCTGTGGGCCAGGCTGGGGCCCCGCAGCTGACGCGCTCTGGCTGTTCCTCCCTCACAGGGTGAGTCGGTGAAGTACTTCCTGGACAACCTGGACCGGATCGGCCAGCTGGTGAGTACAGGCCGCCCGGCGCTGTGAGGAACAGGGCGGCGCAGGCGGCTCGGGCTCCGCCGGGCTGAGGAGTGGGTGGCTGGGCCAAGGCCGGACGGAGGGACGAGTGCAGAGGGGAGGATCGCCCGTTCCCGCGAGGGAACGCCCCTCCTGTTCACAGACCGCCAGGCCTGCTGACTGCCGTGGGAGGTGGTGTTTCTGCCAGGATCCCTCCGCCCGGATCCCCGCGGGGAGACGCATGTCACCGTTAGTGGGAGATGCACACACGTGCCAGCACAGAGCGCTGGTGAGCCTGGCTGGCGGCTCCCGGGCAGCCCCAGGTTCCGTGTGGTCAGGTGCAGGCTCTGGCATTGGGCAGCCAATCAGTGTCTCTTTCACAGCGGTGTTCCCCTCTCTGTCTCTCCCCCTTCCTTCCCCTCGCCCTAAAAGACAATGGGAAAGGATCCTCAGATGAGGATTAACAACAACTAATTAATTAGTTAATTTCAAAAAGAGAGCTGCCTAAGAAAAGCCCATGAAACCCCGGGCTGAACAGTTACCCTTGTGGCCCGTCTTGTTGATCAGCCCACCCCTCCCCAGGGGCATGTCCGAGGTCATTAGTCCATCGGTGATGCTCAGCCTGGCTCCCAGGCGAGACTTCAGAAGCCAGAAACACACACACACACACACACACACACACTCACACACACACCCCCGGCGCTCCTGGGAACCTCAGCCATTCCTGATGCCGGCCGGCGGGGCTTGCCCAGTCCTCCCGGCGGGTCCCGGTGCCGCCACTCCCGCAGCCAGGCCACGCCGCGGTCCTGGGCACTCAGACCGCTCTCCCCTGCGCTTCCCCCCGGCTCTTCTCTTTCCCTTGCTGACGTGCCTGGGTGGTCTCTCCCCTCGGGTTCTCCCTCCACCTGCCACAGGTCCCGTCTGCCCTGCACATGGGCGGCTGGTCCTGAGGGTTGCTGTCCCAGTCGGGTTTGGGGAGACTGCGCCCGAGCACCCACGTGGGGGTCACGTGGGTCGCCAAGGGGTGACTCGGGGCTCTGAGACCTCCCACGCCCACCTGCCTGCCTAGGGCTGGAGACTTGAAGCTCTCCCTCCAAGAGACTGCGCCCACCGGCTCCTTGCGAGGCTGGGATGCATGTGCCCTGGAGTTAGAGGAGTAGCGGGTAGCCGAGGCGCAGAAACAACTGTACGGCTGCTCCTGGGGCAGGCGTTTCCCAGAGCAGTGAGGGCCCGGGCACCTGACCCCCCACCCCTACCTTCCTCACCCCTACCCCTACCTCTACCCCCACATCCCCCCACCCCCGTGACTCCCTCGGGCTGAAGCAGCCCCAGCCCACTGTCGCTCGCTCCACCAGCAGCGTGGCCTTCTCCGAGCCCCTTGGCTGTCCTCCCTGTCCATTCCCTGCTCCCGCGCCCTTCGCCCCCATCCCCAGCTCTCCCGCCCTCTCTGAGCTCCGCCCTGTCTTGCAGAACTACTTCCCCAGCAAGCAGGACATCCTGCTGGCCAGGAAGGCCACCAAGGGCATCGTGGAGCACGACTTTGTGATCAAGAAGATCCCCTTCAAGATGGTGGACGTGGGCGGCCAGCGGTCCCAGCGGCAGAAGTGGTTCCAGTGCTTCGACGGGATCACGTCCATCCTGTTCATGGTGTCCTCCAGCGAGTACGACCAGGTGCTCATGGAGGACCGGCGCACCAACCGGCTGCTGGAGTCCATGAACATCTTCGAGACCATCGTCAACAACAAGCTCTTCGCCAGCGTGTCCATCATCCTCTTCCTCAACAAGACGGACCTGCTGGTGGAGAAGGTGCGCAGCGTGGCCATCAGCAAGCACTTCCCCGACTTCCGCGGCGACCCGCACCGGCTGGAGGACGTGCAGCGCTTCCTGGTGCAGTGCTTCGACCGCCGGCGCCGCAACCGCAGCAAGGCGCTCTTCCACCACTTCACCACGGCCATCGACACGGAGAACATCCGCTTCGTCTTCCACGCCGTCAAGGACACGATCCTGCAGGAGAACCTCAAGGACATCATGCTGCAGTGAGGGCCCGGCCCGCCCTCCGCCCGCCCCCCTGCCCTGGCGTGTGCGAGCGGCCACGCGGCCGGAGGGCGGGCTGCCATGGCTACTGAATCCGGGAGGTACACTACTGAGACGCCGGCGCGGCCGGTGGGACTGCTGTGAGTGCGCGGCTTTCTCCAGAAACGCGTGTGCGCGCCTGCGCGTGCCCAGGTGTGTGTCCATGTGCGTGTGCGCCTGTGCGTGCGCGTTCTCTAACACCAGCACCGAGCGCCGGCCTGCCCGGCGCCCTCTAACCTGCAGGTCTTCCTGCCACTAACCCAGAGCACTGCCTCCTGTAGCGTGTAGGGACCCCGGGCACAGTCGCAGGCCAGTGCGGCCGCCGCGGGGTCCCGGTGCCCCTCCCAGAGGGAACGCGTTGCCTTTTAAAACTCCTGTGCCACGTCCCGGGCCCCAGGCTGTGAGGCAGAGCCCAGGGCCCAGCTTGGGGTGGGCAGGCTCCCGGAGTGTCGTGCCTTAATGCCCAGGCGCTGCCGCCTCCCTGTCACCTTGCCCACCGCACGTGGCGCTGGGCGGTGCTTGTTACTCCTGACCGCCTTGCCCTGCCCCCCCCCCCGCCTGCAGGGGGCCTCTAGGGCGCAGCCCCAGCTCCCTGTCCACGGCTCCTGGGAGCCACAGGTTAGCACAGCCCGTGTCCTGCATGCGGCCTGCGCACCGCAGACACTGACCTTCAGGAAGCCCGGACCGCACACCCCGAGTCCACAGACTGCCGCCACCCAGTGCCTCTCACAGCCGTCCTCCCAGGCCGCCCTCCATCCGGTCCCTCCAGGCTCTGCCTCTAGAATTCCACCAGCACGTGCCGGCTCGGGGTGCCCGGGGCCCGTGAGGCCCTCCCGGCAGGTGCCACACTGTACAGAGCACGCATTCCCCCGCCATTGCCGCCCTCCCTGCGGTTCTGGGTGGAGGGCTCGCCTAGCACTTGAGAGAGAAGGAGAGAGCTCGCCGGCACAGAATCCACTGGCTTAGCCACCGGGCCTGGTCCTCAGGCCGCCCTGCCCCCCCTCCCCCCCCCCCCCCCCCCGTCCCCTTGGCTGTTCCTGTGGCGGACAGCCTCCCTCCGCTCCATGCCAGCAGGCCCGGCGCACGTGAGCTTGCAGGGGCTGACCCAGAGGGGTGGGGGCGCCGCTCCTGAGTCACCGGGAGACGCTCAGCGGGAGACGCTCAACGGGAGGGAGAGTCCTCGGGGCGGCTCTAGGCTCTGGCTAGAAAGACGTTGCTGACTGGGTGCCGCCCCTGTGCCTCCAGGAGCGAGGCCGTGGCCCGGCCCGGCGTGTGGCCTGGAGGGGAGGGCACAGGGCAGCTCGGGCCAGGTCTCGGTGTGAGGAGCGGGCTGGTCCTCCCCGACCGACCGACCGGGAAACGGGGCGGGAGAGGCAGCTGGGTCCCTGGGCCCTGAGCGCTTTGCCTCGCTCGCTCACTTCCGTGGGAGTGTGAGCACTGTGACCGCGCTGAGGGGGCGGATGGCCCGCAGGCCCCGAGGCCAGGACCCCGACCAGCTCGCCCCCCTCCCCTGTGGGCTTCTCTCAAGCCCGGGCGCCCCCGCCGAGGAGGGCGGCCCCAGCGCTGCCCTCCGTCCTGGGGGGGCGCCTCACGGAGAAGAAGTTACAGTTTGAGAGGCTGAACTAAACCATTTACAACTTTCTACACATAGACTAGTCCTTGTTTCTGAAGCCTCGGCTTTTGTAATTTTTTATCTTAATTTCACTGTCACCTTGATTTATTGTCTTTTGTATTGAGACGTTGGAGGAGCAGGAGGTAGTGGTGCCTCATCTATTATTGCAACAATGTAACAATAAACTTCCTCAAATAAGACCGTTTCTTTCCTTATGAGTCGGTTATCAGCTTCCTGAGAGCAGGCACTAACGGGCGGCAGGATCCTCAGTCACTCCCGCAGGTGAGCGCGGCGTTAGGATGGGGTGTCGGCGTGGGCTCCAGGCGGCCCTCGCACCGGATTGGCACAGCGGCGAGCGTCCGGTTTGCCATTGGACCACCTCCAGCCTCTCCGTGTTTATTAAAGTAAACCCTTTTTCTTTGCTCCGTAGAGAGTACCACTCAGCCGCATGGCATGCTTAGGGGCCGAGCATCAACCTACAAACCAGGAGGTCACGGTTCGATTCTCGGTCAGGGCGCAGGCCTGGGTTGCAGGCTCGAACCCCCGGTGTGGGCGTGCAGGAGGCAGCCCATCGATGATTCTCTCTCATCACTGATGTTTCTCTCTCCCTCTCTCTCAAGTCAATAAAAATACATTTTTTTTTTTAACCACTCAGCACTCAGAACCAACATTAAGTTCCACTTCCAGACCCAAAAACTCAGCCAGGGACGCTGACACGGGTCTGCTCGCAGGCTCGCTGCGATGAGAACCACAGGTTTCACTCCACGTCTGGCACGGGCGCTGCGGGGACCAAGGCTCCCAGCACAGCTTCCGACGGGCACGAGTGGCGAGACGCACCCGGCAGGTGACCGCCGGCTGCCAGGACCCGCCGTGGAGCGTGGGCGAGAGGCTGTGGCGTGCCACTGCCCACCGACAGGCGAGCAGGAGCAGCGTGGAGGGGGATGGCCAGGGTGCCTCCCGCCCAGCTGCCCCTGCTTCCCCTGCGCCAGCAGCTCCTCCCCGGACCGGCTGAGCCAAGGGAGGCCTGCACTCGACGCTCGTTGCAGACGGGTGATGCCTGAGGCAGGGGGCGAGGACCGGGAGGACGGGTCGCTCGATCTAAGACAGAGCAGGCGAGAGGGATGCGTGGGCTCAGACCCCCCGGGGCCGCCCGGGCACCTCCTGCCTTCTGACCTGTTGGCAGGTGAGTATGCCCCCCAGGTGTTAGGACCAGGCCCCACTGACCTCGGGCCACTGGAGGCCACAAACGTGGACACATGGTGAGGACAGCTCTGTGCTGAGAATGTCCGTGAACCCATAGGGATGCTGAGGTGGCCTCACTGAGGCGACGTGGACGCTGTGCTCTGGACAGAAGCTGTGTGGGTGGGGGGTGCGTACAGGAGAGAGGCGCTCGAGACGCGGGTGCCGTTTGGAGTCCAGGAACCAGGGAGGCAGGGCCCGTGAGGGCTGAGAACCTGGGGTGCCGGGCCTGGCCCAGCTCCACAGGACACAGTGGACTCAAGTGCTCGGGTGATGGCCTCACGTGGCACCAGCTGACTTGGTTTCGGGTTGAGAGCCCGGTGCCCTGGGGGGAGGGGACACAGCTGGCCTCGGGAACCCTCTGGGGCCACTCCTCGGGCCGAGGAGGCGGGCACTGCGTCCGGGCGCCTCTGCTGAGCCGGTCCGGGGCCGCCTGCCCTCCTCACATTGGGGAGCTGGGTGGACACGGAGTGGACGTTTCGTGGAAACTGCTTTTTAAAATAGCCCTGCCCGAGCTTGTTTTCATTCGCCTCTTTACCAGAGACGCTGGTCTAAAAATAACCCCGTTATTCCGGGTTCTCGTTAATCAAGGTGCTCGGCCAGGGCCACCGGCCTGCTCCTGATGTGCGGGTTCAGCCGCTCTCGCACAGCTCGGCGAAGCGGAGGGTCTCCTGGCGCGTTCCCAGCGCCGAGCATTCCCGCCTCCGGTCCAGGGCCATCAGCTGGCCAGGAGAAGCTGGTTTCTGTGCAGTGGGCTGACTCCTCTGTGCTCAGAGGCCCCCCTGGAGCCAGGACTAATCCAGCTCCCCTGGGGCCCGCGGGCCGGGGTGGGGACAGCGGCCCAGACCAGGCCTGTGCGGGCTCCCGGGCCCCAGGCCACCCCCGGGTCCCTCGCCTGCCCGGGGAAGCCCTGCTCCTCCCGGCCGGCCTCCGGGATAAAAATATTCCTGCCGGGACGCGCCCTCTCTGTGCACACAGGGCCTCGGAGCGGCAGCTGGGGCCTGTTTAGGTTGGCACCTTCGCCCGAGGCCGGCGGCCACCCACCGGGCCGCTGGGACCTCCGGGGTCTGGGGGAGGAGCAGCAGCTGCTGTCAGGACCAGGCCGGGCAGGCCCGCGCTGCCGCCGGGAGCCAGCTGCTCCCCCACCTGGCGCCTCCCTCCTGCTCACACCGCCCAGGTGCTTCTCCAAGAAAGACCCAGAGACCAGGCCTGCTCAGCAGCCCCAGCTGTGCAGCCTCCGGGCGCCCCCAGCCCAGCCGGCATCCTGTGGAGCTTCTGGGCTGAGGCTGATGGTGGCCGAGCTCCCGGGGGAGGGGTTCCAGCAGCCGCCCGGCCCCCATGGGGTCTGCAGAGCCGCTGCGTGGCCCGTGTTGGACCTTCTGTGTGCACCGCCCTGAGCACCCGGACGGAGCATGTGGCCTCTCCTTTGAACGGGGTGGGTGTGATTTGTACCCGGAGCTGTAACATGAGCCGGTGGCTAAGCCGGTGTGTGCCTACTTCTTTCTCTAAGCCCTTTTGGAGATTTATTTCCTCCCAGAAAAGGCTGAATCGGATGTCCCCTGGGCCAGTATCAGCAAGGCCACTCCCCTCCTCCCTGCCCCTTGCTCCCCAAGCTCCCCAACCAGGGGGCCCGCAGCCAAGCCAACTTCACTGGCCTGTCCGCTGGGCTGTGGGTGGGGCGGGGCTTAGGCTGGTGGGTGGGGCTTAGTTCTGGGTCGGGATGTTGGGGCGGGGCTTAGGTTGGTGGGCGGGGCTTAAGGAGGACCATGCTTGAGTGGGTGGGCGGGGGCTTTTAGGTTGGTGGGTGTGGCTTAGATGGGCGGGGCTTATGTGTGGGTGGGGTAAAGCTTGGGTGGGCGGGGCGGGGTGAGTCGGGCGGGAGGAAGGGTCCAGAATGGCTTCCGGAAGTGACCGGGCTGCTGGCCGCATCGCACCGGAGCGGCCGGACGGCCTGGCGCGACCCCCTCGCCCGGGCTCCGAACTGGGCGAGGCCCCGCCCCGTGGCAGCCCGGGGACCGGGGCCCTGAGCGTCACCCTCGCCGTTCCCGGGCCTCTCGGTTCCTAATGTCCCTGCGGGGTCTGCCTGAGGCCCGAGGCCTCCCCTCCCCTGGGCAGCGCCGGCCGCCGCGGAGAGCCAGGGCGGGGCACGGACGGACGGACGGACAGACAGACAGACGGACGGCCGGGTGCGGACCGTGCTGCCCCCTCGCTGCCTGACACCCACGCAGACCCTCTCCACCACGGGCCCCCCACGGGCTCCTCACCCGGGACCCATCACCAGCGCCCGCGGCTCTCCGCCCACAGGGGCCGGGGGGAACCGGGGGACCCCGCCTTCCTCGCTCGCTGTCCCGGCCCCGCGGGCCCGGCCTGTGGCCCCTGGAAAGGGGGCGGCTCCGGCCCGGGGACACCCCTCTCTCAGGAGGGCATCTCCGGGGGACATGCACTGACCACAGCATGACCGCAAGCCAGCGCTAATGCGGGTCTCCGGTGACCCCGCCCCGAGCCGGCGAGTGACCTCCCGCCGGGCCGAAGGGAATGAGACCCGGTCCGAGGCGTCACGGCGGGAGGGGCGGTTGTTTCCCCCTCCCCTCGGGCCTGGGAGGGTCGGCCTCCCGCAGCGCAGCCCGCCCGGGGGTGGCGATCCGCCCTGGGACCCGGACCCGCACCTGGGACCTGGGGACAGCGAGGCCCCGCCTCCTGGGGGCGGGCCCGCGCCAGGCCCCGCCCACAACGCAGGCTGGGGGTGGCGCTGAGATTTTACAACTTCCGGGGACAGGATGCCCTGCGGTGCCTCAAGCCGCCGGCAGAGGGCAGCAGGGCCGCGCGGGCTGGAAGGGCAGGAACACTTGCCCGGGGGGCTGTTGGGGCTGCCCTCGCTCTGGGGGGCTGTGCGCTGCGCCAACGGGGGACCACGGCGTCACCACAAGGCGGGGTGATGCAGAACCCAGGTGAGACGGAGCAGCACCCTGTGAGCCTGGCCCTTGTGGGCAGACAGACAGAAGCCTCTGGTCCCTCCCCCTCTACCTGCCCCAGGCTCCAGGCTAAGGATGCAGTAAGACGTGGGGTCCCACAGGGCAGACAGGCAGAGGTCTGGGGCGAGGGGGAGGGGGTTCGGCCTCGTCCAGGCTGGGCGCCCATGCAGGACGCAGCCAGTGGCAGGTCCTCAGGCCCAGCAGGTGGGAGAGTTCAGGACACGCGACCTGAGGGGCAGCCCACCGCTGTCCTTGCCCTCTGCTGCTGAGCTCAGCTCAGGCACCAGGCAGCCCCACGGGACCCTGAGCACCTGGTGAGGCCAGATGCCCAGGGTGTGGCCTGAGGGACCTGCCCCCACTTAACCTGGCCACCTAAGGGCTGTGCTTGAGGGTAGGAGGGGTCAGAGTTACACCTCTCCCCGCCCTGCTCCTGGGCCTGGGAGCGGTTCTCAGGGCATCGAGCAGCACACGTGAAGGTGCCACGACCGGTGGAAACGCACCACGGGGGCTGTGGAGCGTGGCGGGCAGGGGTCGGACTGCTCGGCCTCTGCACCATCACCGCCGGGTGTGCCCTGACCCAGTCTTGGCCGGCGACCGAAGGTGACGTGTGTGCCCGCTGAGCCTCCCGCAAAAACTCCCGGTTCCCCCGGCCTCTTCCCCGGTGTCCGAGGCCGAGCCCACTTGGCCGGGATAGGGAATTCGCCGACACGCCGCTGGTTCGTATTTTGTTGAGGATTTTTACGTCCCTGTTCGTGAGAGAGGCCTCGCTTTCTCAGGCCGGCTGTCTGGACGTGGTGTCTGGGTGACAAGCCGGCGAGAAGGCGGGAAGGCCCCGTTCTGCCCTCCAGAGGCAATGCGGCCATCCGGCGAACGTGCCCGCGGCAGCCCCGCCCGGGGGAGGCGAGCTGGAGTCCCTGGAAGCTCAGGGCGGTTCTGGGTAACATTTGTAGCACTCGCCAGCGAAGCGCCGGGCCCGGCTGTTTCGGAATGCCGTTACCAGTCCCGGTGCGTTAGGCACACAGGTCTGCTTACTCAGTGGTCGGCAAACTCATCCGTCCACAGAGCCAAATACCAACAGCACAATTGACATTTCTTCCGAGAGCCACATTTTTTAAACTTAAACTCCTTCTAATGCCACTTCTTCAACATAGACTGGCCCAGGCCATGGTGTTTTGTGGAAGAGCCACACTCAAGGGGCCAAAGAGCTGCACGTGGCTCGCGAGCCGCGGTTTGCTGACCACTGGCTTAAATGATCTCCTTGTATGGTCTCGGCCGATCGTCACCCAGGCCGTGGGCGTGGGGCACTCACCACACTCACTCCCCTCCCGTTCCCGACCCGCTGACACCTGCCTCTCCTGTGTGGCTAGAGGCCAAGGTGACCAGACGTCCCGCCCCGGTTTTTGACCATTTGTCCCGCGTCCCGAGGCGTCTTAAAAAAGTCCCAATTTTTGGAAAGATTCTTTTAAACCTTTTGGACTTTTTTAAACCGCCGTGGGACGTGGGACAAATTGTTAAAAACCGGGACGGGGTGCCTGGCCACCTTCTTGAGGCTGACCCATGCGCTGACCTGCCAGTCCAAGAACCTCGCTGGTGGTTTGGATAATGCTCTCAATGTTTCCAACTTGATTTCTGCTCTATTTCTTCTACTTACTTCGGGTTTAATTTGGCCATTTTCCAGTTCTCCTGGGGGAAGGGCACTGTTTGGGGCGTTCCCTAGCGTGAGCACTCAGGCTGTAATGTGCCCTTGCTGCACCCCACAAGCTACGGCGCTGTCACCCAGTCCCGCCATCTCGGATCTCCTCCGGACGTCCCTCCTCTGATGGTGCAGGTGCCCGAGCACCGGACCGCACCGCAGGGAGGCGGGCAGAGGGCTGCCCGGCTCTGAGAGGCGCCTGGGGGGCCAGCCCGGACCTCAGCAGCCCCCTGCCGGGACCACGGCAGCCCCCTGCCGGGGGGAGGCGTGAGCTCGGAGTCCCGGAAGCTCAGGGGATTCTGGGGCTGCGGCTGGGAGCCCGGCCGTGGTTGGACGGACCCGTCCAGGCGGAGCTGTGCTGACCCTCTGTCACCCTGGAGGCACGGGGCCCGGGGCAGCAGGCCAGAGGCAGGAGGCTGCCCGGGAGGCCCCTCCTCGCCCCTCCTCCTGGCCGGCGTCTCAGACACGGCACGGACTCAGTGGCCCCTCACAGGTGTTTATTTTTAGTGGAAAATAAGCCACTTTAATAACACTCCCAAGCACGTGACTGACCGCTGGTCTTCCCGGCTGGCTCCCGAGGGTCCCTGTGCAGCCAGCCGAGCTGGGCCCGGGGCCTGAGGGAGGTCGAGGGGGGCAGGGAGGGAGGTCGAGGGGGGCAGGGAGGTCACGGGGTGTGGGGGAAAGGGGGGAAGCAGGGAGGTCGCGGGGCCCTCAGTAGCAGTCGGCCTCGTTGTCCCCCCGGAGGCCCACGGTGGCCAGCATGTCCTGCAGGAGCGACTGGGGGTTCCGCTCCACGTGGTCACTGCCCTCGGCCAGCGCCCCCCGCAGGCCGTCCAGGTCCAGGGCCCGCAGCACGGCCAGCGCGGCCTCGGGCTCCAGGGGCCCCAGGGGCTGGCCCTGCTCGCCCGCCCGCCACCTCTGCAGGGCGGCCTCCACGGAGGCCACGGCGGGGCTGCCCCCCGCCTCCGGCACGCCGTCCCCGGGGGCGGCCTGGTCCCGCAGGAAGAGGAGGAGGTCACAGGCCTTCCGGGCCACGGGCCGGTCGCAGTCGAACAGGGCGCGCAGGGCGAACTCCAGGAGCCGCACGCGGCCGGCGGCGCGCAGGGCCTGGGCCACGCGGCCGGGGGCGGCGGGCTGCGGGGCGGCCACGGCGTAGGGGCAGGGGGGGCCGGGCTGGCCCAGCGCCCGCTCCAGGAACACCCGCGCCAGCTCCAGGCCCTGGGCCCGCACCTCCCAGTCCAGGTCCCGGCTGGCCGCCTGGAGCACCTGGGCCACGAAGCGCTCCGTGTCCTCGGCCACCTCGGCGTGGCCCTCCCGCAGCCAGCGCGTGAAGACCTGCGTGGCGGCCCTCCGGGGAAAGCCCTCCGAGTCGGCGGCCAGCACGTGCAGCAGCTCCGGGAGCACGCTCTTCTGCGGATGGGAGGTGCGGGCGGTGGAGGGTGAGGGCCCGCCACGGGGTGCAGGGAGCCCCAGATCCCGCCCACGGGCCTCAGGCTGAGCAGTGCCCCCCCCACCCCGCCCTGTCTGTGCTCGTCGGTCACGGGAGGGGAGTGACCGCACCCACGCGATGGGGTGTGGGGAGCTGAGGGGGCAGGGGGTGCCCACGCCCACCTGCGGGCCTCCCGGGAGCTCGGGGCCGGCGGGCAGCCCCCGGCTGGACAGCTGCCCCACGGCGGTCACCGCACTGGCCCGGACGTAGCTCTCAGGGTCCTGCAGGAGCTGCCGCGCGAGCTCGGGCACCTCGGACGCCAGGAGCGCGTGTCGGAAGCCGGCCTGTCCTGGGGGGGCGCCATGGCCGCTGAGACCGAGCCGCCCGCAGCCTCGCCCGCTCCCCGCAGTCCCTCTGGCCCGGCTCCAGAGCCACCCGGGTGCCCGGTGCCGGCGCGGCCGCCGCACTCACCCGCACAGTGTCCGACCGCCTGGGTCAGGAACTCGAGGCCCGAGTCCCTCACCTCCCAGCTGGGGCTGCACAGGCGTCTCTGCAGCACAGGGAGAAGCTCTGGGGCGGGAGGGGGGTCAGAGCGGCCGCGCCCGCCCTCCTCCCGGCCCGGCTCCCCGGGTGTCCCCCCCCGTGTGCCCTGGGGAGGCCCCGTTACCTCCGAGGAACGGCGGGGCGGGGGGCTCCGGGGCACAGCAGCTGGGGGGCGTGGGCGCGCTCAGGAGCCACTGCAGTGTGGCCTGGAAGGCCTTCCTCAGCACCTGGGGAGGGCGGGGCTGCAGGCCGGAGGGGAGCGCCCTGCCCTGCCCTGCCCACCCCCCCACCCTGCCCCCACCCCGCCCCACCCCGTGTCCTGCCCACCCCACCCCATCCACCCCCCCACCCCACCCCACCTGGGGGTCAGAGGGCTGGCTGAGGGGCACACGGCCTGTTCCCAGGAGGCCCAGCTTCAGGAAGCAGAGGGGCCTCCAGAAGAGGGAGGGGAGGGGAGGGGAGGGGAGGGGAGGGGAGGGGAGGGGAGGGGAGGGGAAGGGAGGGGAGGGGAGGGGAGGGCGGAGGCAGCCTCCTCGGGACCTCACTCTGGGGAAACGCCGTTTCTGCCCAAGACACAGACTAGCAGGCGGCTCTGCCCTCGCCGGGCCCACTGCCGCTGGTGTGTGGGTGGGAGTCACCACCCCCCAGGGCCGCTCAGTCCCCTGCTCTGGGCCTCCTCTCCCAGCGAGAACCGTGCGCACCCCCCTCCTGACCTCCCCACCCGGCGCCCCATCCAGCGAGGCCGGCCTGCCCCAAGGCGCCCCCACCTCTGCCCCCCGCCCCCCTCTGCCCCGGCCTGTACCGTGGGGCTGGAGGCGGGGCTCCCCAGGTAATCCAGGAGGACGGCAAACACCTGCGTCACCAGCTCTGGGGGCCCTGGGACAGACGTGGTGGGTGAACCCACACCTCCTGCCATCTACCCGCCCACATGGGGCCCCCAGACCAGCCGGGGCGTGCCCCCCACAGGACCACAGCCAGGGGGTCCGGGCAGCGGGAAGGGCGGCCTGGGAGGGCGGCGCCCGCGCTCACCTGCGTCCTCAGAGAGCGCCCCCAGGAAGCCGAGGGCCGCGCGCTGGACGCGGACGCAGCCGGCCAGGACGGCGCAGAGGCGGCCCCCTGTCTCGGAGCCGGGGGCGGGTACCGCGGAGCCGTTGCAGAACCGCAGGACCGTCAGCGCGGCCGCCAGCAGGGGCGCCTGGGGCCAGGGCGAGGGGCGCTGGGGCTGCGGGAGGAGGGGGTCAGCGGGGGCGGGGCTGCTGCCCACTGCCCCAGGGACGCAGGCCAGGCCACACCTACCAGGGGCTGCAGCAGCTCCAGGTGGGCCAGCGTCTGGCACAGGAGCCCCACGCAGGCCGAGCGCGAGGACAGGAGCGTGGCCGTCGCCGCCGCCAGGTCACCCTCGGGCCCGGCCGGCAGGCCTGCGGAGACCACGAGCAGCTCCCGGTCAGCGGCGCGGCCTGCAGGCTGCACGAGCCTCGCCGCCGGTCACCCCCAGCCACCCCCGGCCCCCTGCTCCAGCGACCAGAGGGAGCTCATCAGGGGACCTCAGCCGCCGGGCTGGCCTGAGCCGTCCAGGGCGCCCCAGGCCGAGGCCGCCCGCCCACGGGGCCGCCCTGCCCGCGGTACCTGGGGGCACGGGGGCCTGCGCGGCGGCCGAGAGGACGCAGGCCAGGGGCTGGAGGAGGACGGCGAAGGCCTGGGCGCTGAGGGCCTGCGGGCTGAGGACCAGGGCGCCGTGAGCCCTGCTCCCACCCGGGCGCGGCTGCCTCCCCGCGGTGGGCACAGGGGCAGCGCCGGCACCCGGCACGCCGAGGGGCAGCTCCCACAGGCACCGCGACAGGCACCGGGCCCAGGCGGCGGGTCGGTGGGAACAGCTGGGAAGTGCCCACGGCCTGGCCACCCGCCCCGGACAGAGCTGCCCAGACGTGGACAGCGAGGCCCCCCCCTCTAGCCCACACTCACCAGTCCTGCAGGGTCAGCAGCCCCAGAGCCAGCGGCCCCGCGTGAGCCGGCCTGAGGGTGCCCAGCGCCTGCGCCACCGTCTCCCACAGGCCGGGGTCGGAGCGCAGCGCGGGGGACCTGCAGAGAGGGCCCGCCAGCGCGGTGAGTCCAGGCCCCGAGGCCGCCATGCCCTTCGGAGACGCGGGTCCCCCCGGGGCGCAGGCGTCCAGACCCTCCGGTGACCCCTCTCCTCCCGGTGTATCGGCCGCCCTGGGGCCCCCGGGAAGACCGGCCCCGCTGCCCCCCGGGGCTGACCGGGGGCTGACCGGGCCACGCTGAGGAGGAGGTCCACCAGCGAGTGCGCAGCGGGCACCGGGTCCTTCTCCAGCAGACCGGCCACCAGGGGGCTCAGCCGCGCCCACAGGACCTGCGTCCACGGGCGGTGGCAGTGCCCGAACGTGGTGGTCAGGACGTTGAGGGCCTGGGTGACCCGCGGGGCGGCGGGGGAGCTCAGGGCCTCCTCGAGGTGGCCCAGCACCGCCTGGGCGCTGGCCGGCCAGTCGCACGCCCGGGGGCCGGGGGGGCCCTCGGCCGGGCCCCCCAGAGCCAGGCCCAGGACGTGCGCCAGGAGCTGCCCGGCCGCCGAGGCCACGAACAGGCTGGAGTCTCCCTGCAGGGCGACCACGGTGTCCAGGGCACCTGGGGGGGGGGGGGAGACGGCTCAGCGGGACGGGGTGCCGGCGGGGACCCACAGCGCCCCCCTCGGGGAGAGCCAGACCCACGGCCGAGGGACCACGGGGGCCGGCGTCCTCCGCTCAGGAGCCCGAGCTGCCGGGCGTCAAACCCTCGGGCCCCCATCCCTCCGCCCGGCTCCAAAGCCGCCCGCTGGGCCCGGCCTCGAGCGAGGTCGCCCCTCTCGAAGGGCCCCCCCCTTCCCCCGGGTCACCCCAGTGCTCCTCACGCAGCCCGACGCCTCCCGCCGCCCCCGCCGGGCGCGTTGGTCCCGGGGCACTCACCGAGATCGGACAGGAAGTGCAGGGCGCCGGGGTGCTGGGCCAGCGAGTGCAGGCCCTGGATCCAGCCGCTGCGCACCGTGGGCGCCGTCCAGGCCGGCCCGCCCAGGGGGCCTGCCTCCCCGAAGAGCCCAGGCAGCAGCTCCCCCTGCTGGCGTGGAGAGGAAGTGGGCGCTGGGCCGCTGTGCTGGGAGGGCAGGCGGCCCCGGGGCCGTCTAAGCGAAGCTGATGGATCCTGTTCCTTGTCTCAGGGATCCTCCCGAGCAGCGCCCAGCGTCACCCCAGGGCCCGCCTCTGCCCGTGACTTCTGGCGTAAGGACCCCCGTGTCTCCGGGCCTCCCGGCCCCAGCTGGGGGGCCATCGGGGCACACCCACCTCCGCGTGTCCCCACCCGGATGCCCCCGCGGGAAGAGGCTCACCTGCAGGAAGTGGAAGCAGTCCTCCTGGGCGGCCAGCAGGCCGGCGAGGCGGAGCGCGAAGGCCAGGACGCGGGGACTCAGGCCCGGGGCCCTCAGCACCTGCAGCAGCAGCTCCACCAGGCAGGGCCTGTCCCGCAGCAGCTGCAGGCTGGACCCTGGGCGAGGCCGCGGCGTCACCGCACAGCCAGCGAGCCCAGAGGGCCGCGCTCCCGGCTGGCGGAAGCCACGGGACCCACGGGGCAGCCCCCTCCCCCCTCTCTCTCTCTCGGGCCTTCAGAGGGAGCAGGCTGACGGGAGGACACGTCTGCCACGGCGGCCACGAAGGTCCCTCGAGTCACTCAGCGCCGGAGCACACAGGCCAGGGCGCAGACAGGAAGGGCGGGGCCGGACCTGACCACCCTGACGGGGCTCGGTGTCGCTGACCGGGACAGGACAGAGGTGCCAGTTCCAGCGGGACCACCCTGCCCTCAGGCGGACACTTTGCTCTCACGCTGAGCCAGCCGATGCCGGGAAGCTGGCAGGACGGCCAGGCCTGCCGATCCCACCCGAGCTCCACCCTCACCTCCACCCGGTCCCTGCCGATCACCGAGCCCACGGGGAGGCAACGCGGAGAGGGCGGGTCCCACGAGGCCCCAGCGAGGACTCCGGACACGGAGTTCAGGGAGCCGGACCAGACAGAGCGAGGAAGGGGGGGGGGGGGCAGAGCAGCAAGAAGGGGGACCCACGGACACGTGGGAATGGCGAAGGGCCCGCTGTGCTAAGGGTTAGAGTGGGCTTCGGAAGGATGTAAGATAAGACACCGGAAACACCGGGGCCCAGGGCCCATGCTGCCCGAGTCCCCGGGGAGACCCAGCCGCGCTGAGGGAAGCTCACAGCTGGCCACGCTCACCGGGGCACGGGAGGTGGCCGCTAGGCACGGGCGTGGGACGCGCAACTTCCCACAGAAGACAGGGGTGAAGAGACCGAAAGCTTTATCTGTGCTGTGGAGGGCAGGGCCCCGAGGAAAAGGAGCAAAGACACAGGAAAACGGAGCGGGGAAGGCAGGTTCAAAGGTCACGGGCAACACCCGAAGCAGGCCCGCGTGTTAACAGAGCTGCTCAGCCACGGCGAGAGCCACGGGCCGGCTGCTAGGCCACGGCAAGAGCCACGGGCCAGCGCGCTGGGGACGGGGCCGGCGGGGCTGAGCGGAGAATTCTAACCGGAAAAGGCCAGTTTGGGCGGGAAGCCGTTCCAGAGGAGACAGAACCGCAGGGGCCTGCTCGCTCCAACGCCAAGGCTCACGAAGGGAAAGGACGCCCAGAGGAAAGCGGGGGCCCACAGTCTCCGTGGAGGGTGTTTACACGCCTGGCAGGAACCACGGAGCCACGCGAGCAGGAACAAACACGTGACTAAGGAACGCACGCGGAACAGAGGAAAAGTGAGGCCTGCTTGGGGGGGGGGGGGGCAGCTCCTGGGCACCAGGCCGCTTTGGGGATGAAAATGCTGCACCATGAGGTGGTGGCGATGGCCGCCCGAGCGGGCACTTTCCGTGGGTCAGCGGCACGGCGTGCCAACTGCATCCCAACAAAGCTGCTCAGAGCCATTGCTGTAAATGTGACGACAGCCCTGGCCCGTGTGGCTCAGCGGATAGAGCGTCAGCCTGCAGACTGAAGCATCCCGGGTTCGATTCTTGTTAAGGGCACGTGCCTGGGTTGCGGGCGTGATTCGCAGTGGGGGACGTGCAGGAAGCAGCCCATCGATGACTCTCTCCCTTCGTGGGTGTTTCTATCCCTCGTTCCCTTCTGAATTCCCCTCCGAATGGAACAGATACGTTTAAGTAAGTCGGTACAGGACGTGGCTCAGGAACCAGGCCCCCACGGGGGACCCTGCACACACCAGCGCCCCGCGCCGTGCAGCAGGCTCCAGAGCATCTGCCGGAGCCGCTGTGCGATGCGCCTCAATCACGCTCCCACAGGCGTGAGGAGAGCGGACAGGCACTGCCCACCTCCAACGACGTAAACCAGCCACCGGCAGAGCGGCTGACGGAAACCCGTGCTGTGGACCTAAACGACGCCCTTTCCAGTCGCTTGTGGCCGAGGGGAAAAGCCCTCCTGGGAAGGATGACGTACCGGGACCCAAGTCACAACCAAAGGCCTGCCCAGCGAGCCTGCAGGGGGAGCGGTGGGGGGGCCCTTTCAGAGGCCTGTGGCCTGAACGCGTGGAGGAGAAAACCAGGAAGACCGAGATGTTCACCCCAGAAGAGAGCAGCGGACGGACGAGGGGGAGAAAGAGCAGGCGCGATGGGGTGTGTGGGCGCTGTTCATAGCAGTGAGGCGTCAGAGCCGGACCGCCTCCCAAGGGAGAAGGAATCAGAGGGGTGCAGCGCACGACGGTCAGCAACCGCCTGCTCCGTGCAGGGATGCATGCCGTGAGGTCAGAGAGGGGAAACGCCAAGACACCAACTGCCCTACGGTGGGACCCCGTGCTGACAGGACAAACTCGGCCCCGTGTACAGAGAACAGCGGCAGGAAGTGAAAGGTGAGCGGTTCAGTGTTCCTCTCTACTCCTTCGTGTGCTGAAGTTTTGGCATATCTCTCCTGATTCCAGAGAGGAAGGGAGAGGGAGAGGGAGGGATAGAAACATCCATGATGAGAGAGAATCACTGATCAGCTGCCTCTCGCACGCCCCACACTGGGGATCGAGCCCATAACCGGGACATGTGCCCTGACCGGGAATCAAACCCTGACCTCCTGGTTCATTGGTGGATGCTCAACCACTGAGCCGCCAGCAGGGCATGTGGTTGAAACTATATATAAAGAATATGGCCGAAACCGGTGTGGCTCAGTGGATGGAGCGTAGGCCTGCAGACTGAAGGGTCCCAGGTTCGATTCTGGTCAAGGGCATGTACCTTGGTTGCGGGCACATCCCCAGTGGGGGGTGTGCGGGAGGCAGCTGATCGATGATTCATTCTCTCTCATTGATGTTTCTAATTCTCTATTCCTCTCTCTTCCTCTCTGTAAAATAATCAATAAAAAATATATATACATTAAAAAAAAAGAATATGTATTACATCCCTGGCTGGTGTGCTCAGTGGTTAGAGCGTCAGCCTTGCACGGGAGGATCTCAGGTTCGATTCCCGGTCAAGGAATGCCTGGGCTGCGGGTTTGATCCCAGCCCCGGTCTGGGCATGTGCAGAAGGCAAACACATGGGTGTTTCTCTCTCCCCCTTCCTCCATTCAATCTTCTCTAAAAATCAACGGAAAAAAATATCGGAATTTTTGTCAATAAAAGTTTTACTTTCATAATCAGAGAGAAAACAAAACCGGTTTCTTAAGAAAGAAAAACAAGTGCACTGAGAGCAGGAAAAGGAGGCCCGCGCCCTCGGCAGGCACCTGGCACGGACCGAGCTGCCGGGCCTGAGTCCGGCCGGAACCCCGAGCACTTCCGGCTGCAGCTCTGGCTCCCTGATCTCTCCCTCACCCCAGGTGTCCCCGGCAGCCAGGGGGGCTCCTCAGGATGTGAAGGAAGGACACAGACCAGATGGGGACCCCTCCTCCAGGACAGGGGAGCCCTGTGCCCCTCTGGCCTCGGGAAAGTCAAGACCAGCGCCCTCACCTGCTTCGGTGATGGTTTTAAACCAGTCCAGCAGCTTCTCCAAGCAGGTGTCGTCTGCCACGGGCTGCCTGGGGTCTGCCAGAGCCGCACAGAGAGCCGGGAGGAGCCGGGAGCACTCGGGGTCCATGATGAGGCCGGGGGTCCTGCAAAAGTAACGTCAGGGCTGGCCCCCTCCAGCCCTAGACGCCAGCAGCCCCACGCCTGCTCGGGGCCCAGGACCGCCAGGCAGCGGGGATCACAAAGATCACAGCCCTGGGGTGATGCAGGCACCGATGCAAAGGCTCAGCGGGGGTGGGGGGCCTAGATGGAGGTCTAGAGCGAGATGGAGGGGAGCGGGCTGGATGGAGATCTAGAGCAAGCCGCCCTGGCTCCTGGTCGCGGGGCTGGGAGGGGCTCAGTCTGTGTAAACCTCGAGGCCTTAGGAGCTCAAAGCTGCCAACCGTGGACGCTGGTGGGAGGGCAAGAGCGTGCTGCTCACCTGGGCTGCAGGTGGGCCAGCGACGGGGGTGGGTCGGCCCGGGGCCGCTACGAGCTCAAGTGCGTCTCAGGCCGGGGTCAGCGCGTCTGAGTCCGGAACCACGGCGGCCAGCGCTGTGTGTCCACGCGGCCCGTCCCTCCCGAGCGGCCGTGCACCTGCGCGCGGGGCCCGGGCGAGGCGGGGGCCTCGTGTGCACGCGGTACCACGCACCCCGAGGGCAATGCGTAGCCTCTAACCAGCCGGGGTCAGGGCGGGCCCTGCGGCGGGTGGGGCAGGCGGTGGCGGCGGCTCTGTCCCCCGGGGTCCGGAGGTGCGCCCGGGCCGGGTGTCCGCCTCCACGGGAGCGGGGCCGGGTCCCTGCGGACCAGCCCTCGCAGCTCGGAGGCAGCCTGAGGCCCGGGACCCCGCCGCGGGCGCCGGCCGGGCAGCCGGGGAGGCCCCAGGGAGCGGGGGGCCCAGTCGGGGCCGCGCACGCCAAGCCCAGGCCCCGATCCCGCCGACCGGCACCGAGACCACAACCCGTCCGCCGGGGCACCCGCTCCGTCCGTCCGTCCGTCCGCGCCGAGGCCCCGCCCCGCCCGCAGGCCCCGCCCACAGGCCCGCCCCGGGCCGCGCCACCTGCCAGACCCGGAGGGGGAGTTCGGGGGCGGCGGGCATGGGAACGACGAGCTCTCGCGAGACCGCTCCCGAGCCCAGAGGGCCAGTGAGGGAGCAGATCCCCGTGAGGGCGCTGGGGCGGGTCAGCGCCACACCGGACGCCCCTCCCGAGAACCTCCCCCCGACGGGTACTCAGTGGTACGTGCCAGAGCGTCCGACGGGCTTAGCGCCCGGAAGGCGAGGCCCCGGGAAGGGGCGGGGCTATTCCCGGAAGGGGCGGGTCTGCCCGGGCCGCGGACCTCCGTCTGTACTGGGGGGTGGAGCACGTGCCCCAAAGGAGCGTCTTCACCCCGCAGGCAGAGTCCGCGGTCCCGGGCCCTCCGCTGGGCCCTCCGCGGCCCGAGTGCCTCCCCGCCAGGGGCAAACAACAACAAGGCTCCGCTGTGCGGAGTCCGTGCTTGAGCATCCTTCTGGGGAAATGCCTGGTCTGCAGGCGTAAGGAAGGGGAGAGCAGGATCCCTGAGGATTAAAGTGAAATTAAAAGCGGGCTTTAAACGCGTTCCTTTTGATGGGGAACCACTTCGGACCACGCCCTGCCTGGTACACACACACACACCCGGCCTCTCAGAACTCCTTGGGTGAAGAGGTTTGTTAACGGGGGAAAAAAACACACACAAAAAAAACCATTGAAACCTGTAGAGAATTTGTGCGAGTTTATTTGAGCCAAACTGTGGACAACTGCCGGGAAGCAGAACCTCAATGAGGTGGGATAACGCTCCGGAGAACGGAGGGTTACGTCTGTATTGACACATTGCGATCAAAGGAAAGGGACGCGGGTGAGTTACCTGAAATCCACTGGTGATAGGTTAAGGGGGTGGGACAGAGCGGAGCGGAGGAGACTCTGGGATTGGGTGAAAAGTGAAATGATGGACACGTGCTCCTCTTACAGAGATGGATACGGGATGCTTTAACGTAATTAACGGCTGACCACTGATAATCACAAGGAGGGAATGTCCCTGTGCCACTGGCTGTGCCCGAGCGGCGGGGTCCAGGGTAAAAAGGAAGTTACAAGTTACCCCGACATCTCACAGATAGGTCATCTTGGAGGCAAAAAGGCAGATGGCTCAGGGTTGTCAGGGGACATACCGGCCTAGGCCTGGACTGCCCACCATAACCTGCGTGTAAATATTTAATTTCAGACCATCCTTTGTGGTTAGTTTAGGTCTCTGGGCGGTACAACCGCCACGCAGGCCTCCCCGGAGCTGTCAGGTCAGCACGTGGCTCCTTCCGTCCACGGGTGCGAGCCCCCTGTGGCTCCCTGGACGGGACTCGGTGGGAAGCGGGGTGCAAACCTTCGCCGGCTGCGGAGTCGTGGGAGGGGGGGGTCGCCGGTAGGTGGCGCTGTGCGAGGTGCTCCCCTCGATGTGGGCTGGTGTTCCGCGGCGCCTGCAGGCGGCGCTCTCGCCGTTCCCCCGGGGAGGAACTGAGGCTCGGAGGCTTCTCGCGGGAAGACGGCGGCGCCGGGCGGACCGTGGAGCCCGGAGGCCGGTCCCCACCCCGCCCGCCCACCGGAGCGCCGCCTGCGGGGGGTAGGGGGCGGGGCCGCGCACGCGCACTGTCGGCCCGGCTCGCCGGGCGCCACATCCGGGGCCCGCGCGGTTGCCATGGCAGCGGGGCCGCGGCGGGCGCGCTGACGGGTCTTGGGGTTGCAGGCGGCCCGCGGCGCCTCAGAACCCGACCGCCGCGCCCGCAGCGCCGCAGCCATGTCGCTGGGCACCGGGGACCCGGCCTCGGAGACGGTAAGCGCGGGGGCGGGCCGCTCGCTCCCTCCCTCCCTCCGGCTCGCGGCCTGAGGGGGACGCGGCCGGGAGGGCGCGCCGCGGCCGCCGCGGACATCGCCGCCGCGATTGTTACCGCACAAGAGCGGCCCGCGGCCCGCCCACGTGCGGCCTCGGACCCCGGACCCGCCGCCTGGCACAGGCCGCCGCCTCCGGGAAGCCCTCCTGGACGCAGCGCCCTCGCCTGGCGCCCGAGGCCGGGCGTGTGCGCGCCCGCGGCGGGGAGCTGCCGGGTAGGAGTTCGCCCACCCGGGCCTCTGGGGCCGTCCATCCCTCCCGGTGGGGAGCTGGGCCCTGCCCGGCACTGGCCAGAGGCTCCCCGGAGGCTCCCGGGAAGGGGGCCGCGGCCTCACACTGCCCCCTCCGCGCTCTGGCCCAGCACTGCCGAGGCTGTCCGGGAGCCGCGGTTCCGGCGGGGAGCCGGGCGGGGCAGGTCCCTGGCCCCTCAGGCTGTGGAGGGTCGGGAGCCGGCGCCCTGGGACCCGGAGCCGACGGCAGCCAGCGCCCAGGCCCCAGGCCCCCAGGCCCGGAGCGGGGAGCTGCAGTGGGCTCCAGCGCCGGGGGGTGGGGGGCAGCGGGGATGGGGCCTGACCTCGAGCCCCTACCCCGGGAGCAGCTGACATTTCCCCCTTGTCCCTGGGCTCAGGGGCCCTTCTGTTCCTGCCTGTTTGCGCTCCTCCAGCTTTGGAAAGTAGCTTCTGGGGTGTGGTGCCCATGGGAGAAAACGGGGGGAATTACCGGGAACCTAACTACCCACCGAAAACCAATCAGTGCATCTGCATTTCCCTCCCAATCTTCTTCCGAAGCACCTTTCATATATATATATGTAGTTTTAAAAATCCTGTTTTGTAACCTTTGCCATTTAGTTTGTTGTTTGCTGTTTCCCTTAGCCACACATTCTCAAGAACATGATTTCATTTATTTTTCAGTAATTATTTATCACTATTTAATAACTTTGCCTATTCTTTGTAACAAAATCTGAGTCAGCTTCAATCTTTTTTTTTTTTAATCCTCATCCTAGGATATTTATCCATTGATTTTTAGAGAGAGTGGAAGGG
This sequence comes from Vespertilio murinus, assembly GCA_963924515.1. NCBI lineage: Eukaryota > Metazoa > Chordata > Mammalia > Chiroptera > Vespertilionidae > Vespertilio > Vespertilio murinus. The sequence goes on along the minus strand of OZ004708.1, from coordinate 989,809 downwards.
AGAGGGACAGAGAGAAACCTCGATAGGATAGAAACACATTGATTGATTGCCTCTTACACAAGCCCTGATCAGGGCGAGGAATTGAGTCTGCAACCGAGGTCTGTGCTATTGACCAGAATCGAACCCGGACCCTTCTGTCTGCAGGCTGACGACACTCTATCCACTGAGCCAGAGAGGCCAGGGCTCAAAAGCATGATTTTAAGAATTTGAACCTGTGGCCACCCCTGTTTTATTGATCTTTTCCCTGCTTTTGCTCCCTCCCTTTCGTTGTTTGCTGTTAGAAACGCTCTTTCCCATGCGTCGGTTAAGCCCCTTACATGCCAGGCTCTGAAGGCACAGGCGGGCTGTGGTTTCCCGCTGAGCCGGGATCTGCGGGCAGACTGTCCAGGCCGAGCCATGGAGCCTGGGCGTGACCACGTGACTTAAGAGCCAAGCCGAGGTCAGGGACGGGTTTTAGGCTTTCAGCCTAACCTCCTAGGTCCCTCTCGGGTCAGCAGGAGCTCCTTGTTGGTTAGAGGCTGTGCTTGAGGCCCTAGACCAGCCCAGTTTACCCTTCACCATGGCGGGCACGGGGGTGTGGCATGGAGGCTGTGGCCACCGTGTGGCAGGGACCAGGGGCCTGGACCCAGTCAGCCGGCCGGACCTCACTCGCTGACCAGGCGGGCCCTGGCCTGGGGAGTCCTCAGGGACACGTGGGCCTTACAGGGCCTGGGCTTGCTCTCACCGGGAGACGGTCCGGGTCCTGGAGCCGATGGAAGGTGAGCGAGAGAATGTTACATGCTTGGGACACGAAAGAAGCACGTCCCGCAGGAACCAGTTCTTGATGGGAAGTCCCCAGCGACGGGACATGCCTGCTGGGCTGAGGGATGGAGGCGTTTTGTTTGGTGTCCCCGCCCGTCCCTCCTGGCACGGCCAAGCAGCCTGCTGGCGGCTCTCCTGGCGGGTGTTGGGGTTCCGGCCTCAGCACGGGGGTGGGGGTGGGGGTGCTGCGGAGCCAGGCCGGTGCCTCGAGGTTTCACGTCTGCTCTCTTTCTGCAGGGAGATGACAGTCTGTCTGCCATTACCTTCGACTCCGACTGTGAGACGGTGAGTGGGATGGGAGGCCCCGCGTGTCCCGTGCGGGTGACTTCTCTTCCGCACACTCCTCACGTGTGTGCAGCGGGCGCTCCCCCCACGGCTGCGTGTAGCCCCGGAACACAGATTCCAGGTGCTTTGAAAAGTGGCAGGTCTTTTGTCGAGTGACTGAGGTTGTATATTTCAAGCTTGTTTTCGGAAGTCAGTCCTGAGCGGCGGGCAGGTTCCCATCTGCATCGGGTTTGGGCCCAGGCCCCCGGCTCTGACACGTGAGGGAGGGGCAGGGCTCGGGGGGCAGGGCAGCGGTGCTGGAAAGGATGCTCTGAGCTGCACAGCGGGCCTGGCCGTCCGCCCAGGAAGGTAGACAGCAGGTCAGGAATCAGGAAGGTCTGGCCTGAGGGCAGCTGCGGCCCCTCAGCCCCGGGTTGTTTGGAGCATGCAGCGGCTCCCTGCGCTGGGGGGAGAGGGAGCCGGCTGGAGCCGGGCATTCCAGCCAGACCTCTGCCCCATGGAGTGGACTCCCCGCACCTCAAGCCCCAGTTCTGTGGGCGTTGTCTGAGGGGAGGGCATTGTCTGAGGGGAGGGCTGATGTCTGAGGGGAGGGCTGATGTCTGAGGGGAGGGCGCTGTCTGAGGGGGGGGCGTTGTCTGACTGGAGGGCGTTGTCTGAGGGGAGGGCGTTGTCTGACTGGAGGGCATTGTCTGACTGGAGGGCGTTGTCTGAGGGGAGGGCTGATGTCTGACTGGAGGGCTGATGTCTGAGGAGAGGGCTGATGTCTGACTGGAGGGCGTTGCCTGAGGGGAGGGCTGATGTCTGAGGAGAGGGCTGATGTCTGAGGGGAGGGCTGATGCTGACTGGAGGGCGTTGTCTGAGGGGAGGGCATTGTCTGAGGGGAGGGCTGATGTCTGACTGGAGGGCTGATGTCTGAGGAGAGGGCTGATGTCTGAGGAGAGGGCTGATGTCTGAGGAGAGGGCTGATGTCTGACTGGAGGGCGTTGCCTGAGGGGAGGGCTGATGTCTGAGGGGAGGGCTAATGTCTGACTGGAGGGCGCTGTCTGAGGGGAGGGCTGATGTCTGAGGGGAGGGCTGATGTCTGAGGGGAGGGCTGATGTCTGACTGGAGGGCGTTGTCTGAGGGGAGGGCTGATGTCTGAGGAGAGGGCTGATGTCTGAGGGGAGGGCTGATGTTTGAGGGGAGGGCGTTGTCTGAGGGGGGGCGTTGTCTGAGGGGAGGGCTGATGTCTGAGGGGAGGGCGTTGTCTGAGGGGGGGCTTTGTCTGAGGGGGGGCTGATGTCTGAGGGGGGGCTGATGTCTGGCTGGAGGGCGTTGTCTGAGGGGGGGCTTTGTCTGAGGGGGGGCTGATGTCTGAGGAGAGGGCTGATGCTGACTGGAGGGCGCTGTCTGAGGGGAGGGCCGATGTGTCTGACAGGAGGGCCATTGCAGGGTGAAGAACTGTCCCCAGCCTTGCTGAGGGACGGGCCCAGCAGTCCCAGCTGAGACCCAGCTCCTGGGACAGACCTGGTGCCTCCGCCAGGCCAAGCGAGGGCTCCCTGCGGGGAGGCCTGAGGACATGGGCCGAGGTGCCCTCTCCGGCCACAGGGCCCAAGGCGGGCAGCCCGGGGCACAGCTCTGCCTCCCCACCGGCTCTCCAGACACGCTCCCTCTGCTGGTCACGAGGTCTCAGCTGCCTGCGCCCACCTTGGGGACATTCACACCACCATCCAGGCCTGAGGACGCTTGGGTGGGCCGGTCAGCCATTTGTGCAGTGTTTCCAGCTGAATTTAAGGCCCCATAGCCCCCCGATCTGTGACGTGACTGGGGCCACAGACCTCAGGGACTCTGTTCAGCTGCAGCCACAGGGGCCCCAGGTTCAGGGCACCCCTGAACCACGTGGGCCCAGGGTTCGGGGCACCCCCTGAGCCTGTGGGCCCTGGGTTTGGGGCACCCCTGAGCCACGTGGCCCCCAGGTTCGGGGCACCCCCTGAATCTGTGGGCCCAGGTTCGGGGCACCCCTGAGCCTGTGGGCCTTGCTCTGCTCGGTCTGCTCAGCCCGCAGGGCCGTCTCCCTGTCGCTGCCCTCCCACCACCCTGAGCGGCCAGGGCTTGGCCAGCAGGCTGGAGAGGGCTCACCTCTGCTCTGGCTCTCCTTCTTCCAGAAAGCAAAGAGGAAAAGTACCCACAAACCTCCATCCACCTCGCCCAGTAAGTACGCCAGCTGCTGGGCTCCCTGGTGGCCTGGGAAGGTGGCTGCTGGGGCGGGGCGTCCTGGGTCCTGGGAGGGAGACCTGAGCTTAGCACATGGAGGGTCATTGAGCCACACGCTGCAGCTGCTGGGCCTCGTTTGTTTGGAAATGGGCGCACCCACTCCTGGGGCCCACCCTGTGGTCCCTGGGGGGTGGAAGGCCCTGCCCAGCAGCTCCTGAGCGGTGGCTGAGCCTTTGAGCCTCCTAGCCTTCTGCCAGCCCTGTGTCCTGGGCCCCGGCTGGCTTTCTCTGCTCGGGCTCAGCATCTGGAAGGAGCGGGGGAGGCTGGGAGCACCACCCTGATGCTGCGCTGCTTCCAGAGTCGCCATATTACTGCAAGCCGAGGCCCGCGGCCTGCGGGCGGCCCCTGAGGACGGCAGTGAGCATGCCCCTGGGAAGCAGGACGGCGCTGACGCCACAGAGGCTCTGGCTGGGAAGTGCCAAGCAAGGTCCGTGGTCCCGGCAGCCACCCTCGGCTCGGGCGTGCAGCGTGGCGGGCAGTGAGAGAGGGTTTATGTGACTTGTCTGGAGATGACATGGATCTTGAGACGTCCAGCGTCTGGGCTTTTAGAAACAGCGAGGCTGGGGACAGCCTCCGTGGGTGACACTGCGGCGCTGTGTGGCAGTGCACTGATGGCTGTGGGGCGTTGGCGTGAGCACACGGTGCCGTGGCAGTGGCAGCAGCCACACCGGGCTCTCCTCTCGGAGGCCTCCCTGTTCCCGCCTCCGCACAGTCTCAGGGCGTCAGCTGCAGGAACAGTGCGGGGTGGACATGCAGATATGGGAGAAGCCGGGTCTTACACCAGGGGCTGTTCTCACAGCGCTGCCTCCAGTCTGGCCTCTCCCGCCTGTCCCCACGCCCGGAGGCCCTCCCTGCACCGCCCGAGACCCCATGTGGAGGTGCCCGTGGCCCGGGTGCCCTCAGCCTGGGCGGCGGCTTGGAGCCTGGGCGGGGGGGGGTCCTTGGCTGTTTACAGGTACACGTGTCCCTTCTCCGCTGACTCTGCCCCAGCCCTGTGCTCTGCGGCTCCCTCCTCACACGGCCATTCCCATTCCTCTGGGGACACAAATGGGACTAAAAGCATGGAAGATTCCTGCTCCGCATTTTTAAGGATAATTTTATTAGCTCCCAGGTTTTCTGTAGACGTGGCCAAGAGGCTTCCTCCTCTCCAGGTCTTTCAGGGTCTTGTGTTTCCTCCAGGTCACGCCCCGGGGACGCCGGTCTACAGAGAGAAGGAGGACATGTATGATGAGATCATGGACTTGAAGAAGGTAGAGTGTCTACCTGCTCCTGGTGGCTTCCACAGTGAACGCCTTCCCAGCCGTGACGGGAGAGCGGGTCTGTGCGGGGCCTGACATTGCGAGAGCGTGAGCGTGACCCCGGCTGGTGACCCTGGTGTAGGACAGGCCCGCACTGCCGTGTCTGCCGCTGCTCTGCACACTGGGAGGCGGGACCTGCAGAGGCCTTTGCCCTGAGACTGGCCTGCAATGCCAGGTTCGGTGTGCTAACGTGGTCACCTCCAGTGTGTTAACATGGTCATCTCCCGCGTGTGTGTTTCTTCAGTGCTAACGGGCGTTTCCCACGCGCTCGGCCACTCCCACAGCTCACAGCTGGTGGTGGTGGTGACCTTGAGACTCAGAGAGGTCGGTGGTCTGTCCAAGGTGAACACTCCAACTCACTGAGCCCGGCCCTGGCCAGCTCCTCTCGCTTAACGTTCTGACGGCATCTCTTCTCCGCCCTTTGCTTGGACCTGCCTGTCTTGTTAGTTTAAAAGGGTTTCTATGGCAGCACTTCAGTGCGTCAGGTTTGTAAACTGCGTGGCCAGTCTCTGTCTTCTCATGGCCTGTTTATTTATTTATTTATTTTAAACAATAAATCCTTATTGTTCAGATTATTATAATTGTTCCTCTTTTTTCTCCTCATAGCTCCCCTCCACGTGGTTCCCATCCCACCCTCTGCCCTTACCTCCCTCGCATTGTCCTCATCCATTGGTGTACAATTTTTGTCCAGTCTCTTCCCGTACCCCCCACACCTTTACCCCCAAGAATTATCAATACACTCCATTCTATGCCCCTGATTCTATTATATTCACCAGTTTATTGTTCCTCAGATTTTTAATTCACTTGATTTTTAGATTCACTTGTTGATAATATATTTGTTGTTCATAATTTTTATCTTTACCTTTTTCTTCTTCTTCCTCTTCTTAAAGAATACCTTTCAGCATTTCATAAATTACTGTTTTGGTATTGATGAATTCCTTTAGCTTATTCTTATCTTTGAAGCTCTTTAGCTGACCTTCAATTCTGAATGTCAGCTTGGCTGGGTAGAATACTCTTGGTTATAGATTCCTGCTGTTCATCACTTTGAATATTTCTTGCCACTGCCATCTGGCCTGCATAGCTTCTGTTGAGAAATCAGCTGACAATCATATGGATTCTCCCTTGTAGATAATTAACTATTTTTCTCTTGCTGCTTTTAAGATTCTCTCTTTGTCTTTTGCTCTTGGCATTTTAATTATGATGTGTCTTGGTGTGGTCCTCTTTGGATTTCTTTTGTTTGGGGTTCTCTGTGCTTCCTGGACTTAACTATTTCTTTCACTAGATGGGAGAAGTTTTCAGTCATTATTTCTTTCAATAGGCCTTCAATATCCTGCTCTCTCTTTTCTTCTGGCACCCCCATAATTCTGATGTTGGTACGCTTGAAGTTGTCCCAGAGTCTTCTTACACTATCTTCAAATTTTTGGATTCTTTTAGCTTTTCTGGTTGAGTAATTTTTGCTTCTTTGTATTTCAAATCTTTGACTTGATTCTTGTGTTCCTCAAGTTTGCTGTTGAGTGTCTATATAATAATTTTTATTTCAGTCAGTGTATGTTTAATTTCTAGTTGGTCCTTTTCCATATCATTGAGGGTCTCTCTCATATCATCGAGGGTCTCGCTAAATTTATCGGCCTTTTTTAGGAAATTCTTGAAAAACTTATAACCATGGTTTTGAACTCTATCTCCAGTTGTTTGTTTTCCTCCATTTCTTTCATTTGTGATCTGTTTCTTTGTCTCTACATTTTCACTGCTTCCCTGAGTTGGTAGGGTAGCTTTGTGTGCTAGGTGTCCTATATGGGCCAGTGGCTCAGCCTCCCCAGTTACCTGAGGTGGACACTCTTGGTGCACCTCTTTGTGGACTGTGTATACATCCTTGTTGTAGTTAAGTCTTGATTGTTGTTGGTATCACTGGGAGGAACTGACCTCCAGGCCAATTGGCTGGGAGGATCAGCTGTGTCTATGCCTAAGACAGCCTTATTCCACTAGACTTGCAAAATTGCAAAAGCCTCTGTGCTCAGTTTGGATGGGGCGGTGTTTCAGGGTGGAGCCTACAGCCTTGGCTTCCCGTCAACCCCACCCTGTGAGGTTCCTGAGTCTCAGTGTCCCTCATTACTCGCTGCAAGCACCTCTGAGAGAAAGGCGCCCTCGAGTTTCACCCGCTGCCAGACAGTCTAGTCTCTCCCCCAATGAATCTGGATTCCCAGATTCTCGCCCAGAACTGGGGTTCAGTGCAGTCGGAACTGGAGTTCAGCACAGTCCAGAGCTTTTGCTTCTTCCCACTAGGGCAATCCAGCGGCACAGTCAGCAGTCCATCTTCTGCGCACATTCACGTGCACATCTCCAGAGCTCTGCCTATCGCTACTTCCCTGAGCTTTCACCTTACAGCCCAGATCCCCCACCCCACCCCGCCCCCCGTATGAGCCTGGGTGCCCAGGGTCTCGCCCAGAATCGGGTTCAGTACAGTCAGAACTGAGGTTCAGCGCAGTCCAGAGGTTTTATCTCCTCCCTGCTAGAGAACGCCAGCCAGGCACTCAGCTGCCCCGTCCTCTCCAGCTCCATCCTCTCCGCACACACCCATGTCTCTCTACCTCAGGTTTTCACAGCTCCTCTGATTTTCCTTGTGGTTTTCTCTTTCCTTCCAGTTGTAGAATTTCTAGTCAGTAAGCTTTCCTGTGGTTCTGGATAATGTCTGTTTTGTCTTTTAGTTGTATTTTTGAAATTGTTGTGCGAGGCTGCCATTTAGGTGTTTACCTATGCCGCCATCTTGGTTTCTCCCCTCATTGGCCTGCTTAGGTCACTTACATGTGATGTAATTGTTGACATGTTAAGGTTTAAGTCTTCCATTGTGTTTGGTGTTTGTGTGGCCTCATTGCCCCGGATGATGGAAAGTCCTGACCCTCCGTGGCCGCCTCTGACCGCCCCCGCCCCCCGGGCGAGGGCAGCGCCTGCTGCAGCCTGCAGGCCGGAGGCAGGCACTCCCCTTTGCTGGCGGGGAGGGCGGTGCTCTCTGTGGGCCTGCCGGGGCAGGGCAGCTCTTGTCCCTCAGGCTGCCCCCTCCCCCGTTAGAGAAGGCTGTGCTTGCTGGTGCCATCGGCTGGGCCAGGCCGGCTTCCCCAGCTCGCCTGCCTTCTCCCCCACGCCCAGAACTGCGCCAGCAGGACACAGGGATGTCCATGCTTCCCGTTTCTGGAAGCAGATCCCACTGCTGCTCCCTTACCTTTCTCCTTGACCCCACATTGCCTGGCTGACCCGCTGGACACGTGGCATGGGCTGCCTGCTGGCCCCTCCGTGGGGTGTGCACTGGAGGTCCCCCGGAGGGAGAGGGTGCTTCCTCATGTGCACATGGAAAGAACACGTGACCTTGTGCCCACGGCCTTTGGGTGGGAGAGTTTCTGGTTGGGTGTGGTGGCTCTGCGCCCCCTCCCAGCACTTACCCTCGGGTCGGTGGTGCCCTCTTTCTCCTTACTGTGACCCCTTCCTCCGCCCACCGTGCTCTATGCATGCTGCACACCCTGAGAGGAGCCAGGTACAGTGAACTCAGTTCCTCCGCTGTCTTGTGTGCATGCGATGTGTGAGCCGGTGTATATGCTCAGTGTGTGCATGCCAGTGTGCATGCAAGGTGGTGTGGAGTGTGTGTGCACAGTATGTGCTGGTGTGTGTGATATATGTCTGTGTGTGTACCTGGTGTATATGTGCACCCTGTGTGCATGATGTGTGTGTGTGGTATATGTAGTGTGTGTACACTAAGTGTGGGGTGTGTGCATATTGTGTGCCTGTGTATGTGGTGTGTGTACATGGTGTGTGGTATGTGTGCATGGTGTATGGTGTGTGTACACGGTCTGTGCTATGTGTACATGGTGCGTGGTGTGTGTACACGGTGCGTGGTGTGTGTACATGGTGTATACACAGTGTATGGTGTGTGTACACAGTGTGTGGTGTGTGTGCATGGTGTATGGTGTGTGTACACGGTGAGTGGAAAGTGTGTGGTGTATGTGCACGGTGTATGGTGTGTGTACACGGTGTGTGGTGTGTGCATGCTGAGCGTGTGCATGGTGTATGGTGTGTACATGGTGTGTGGAAAGTGTGTGTTGTGTGTGCACGGTGTATGGTGTGTGTATGTGCTGTGTGTGTACATGTTGTGTGGTGTGTATGTGGTGTGTGAGTACACGGTGTGTGGGGTGTGTGTACACAGTGTGTGGTGTGTGTACACGGTGTGTGTATGGTTTATTGTGTATGTGCACGGTGTGGTGTGTGTGTGTATATATGGTGTGTGGTGTGTGTACATGGTGTGTGGTATGTGTGTGGTGCATATACACGGTGTGTGCACAGTATATGCTGTGTGTGCACAGTGTATGTTGTGTGTACACGGTGTATGGTGTGTGTATACAGTGTGTGGTGTGTGCACGGTGTGTGGTGTGTGTGCACGGTGTGGTGTGTGCACGTGGTGTGTGGTGTATGTGTGGTGCATATACACGGTGTGTGCACAGTATATGCTGAGTGTGCACAGTGTATCGTGTGTGTGTGTGTGTGTGTGTGTGTGGTGTGTGCTCGTGGTGTGTGCACCATGTTGTCCTTTCCCTCCTCAGTCACTGCACATTCAGAGAAGCGACGCGGACCTGCTGAGGACGAAGCTCCGGCGCCTCGAGGAGGAGAACAGCCGGAAGGACCGGCAGATCGAGCAGCTGCTGGACCCGTCCCGAGTGAGTGCCCGCCGCCGGCGGTGCCCTGGCCGGAGGCGGCCGGAGCGCTGAGTTCCGCTGTCCTCACGCCTCGTTCTGCTCACAGGGCCCGGATTTCATGTGGACTCTGAGCGAGAAGAGGCCGGATGCTGGCTGGGTGAGTGTCGTCCCGGAACCCACTCAGGACGGCCGAGGAGGCGCCTGCGCTCCAGAGCGCGCCCGTGGGCGACGCGGGTGCAGCTGAGGGCTCAGGACTTCCTAAGACCCCCTCTCGGAGCCCAGCCGCGGAGGGCCTGGGAGGGGCCGGGGAGGGCCAGGAGGGGCCGGGGAGGGCGGGCTGAGCGGCCCCCACGGGAGGAATCTGTTGTGGGAGACGCGGTCACGGGCCTCCCCCCTAATCAAGTGCTGCGTGCCGCCGCACCTGGTCCAGAGCAGGAGCCGAGCGGGAGAATCCCGTTCCCCGCGCGTTGTTTAATGCTGTGGCACGCTGAGGGACGGCCATGGGCGGCCGGGTGTGGCCGTGCTGGCCTCCGTGCACAGACCGGTGCCACGGGCAGGCCGGGCTCGGGAGGGAGCCGTCAGCCTCAGGCGTGGGCTCTGCTGCAGGTCATCAACGGGCTGAAGCAGAGGGTCCTGCGGCTGGAGCAGCAGTGCAAGGACAAGGACAGCACCATCAGGTGAGGGGGGCGGCCTGCTCCCCTGGGGCTGCCAGCAGGCGGGCTGCCTCCCTCAGTCTGGCATTGGCTCCAGGTTCTCAGGTGCAGCTAGACTCCCCCCCACCCCCCTCTTTCTCAGGTCTCCCCTCTGGCCCAGGTCTCCCCTCTGGCCCAGGTTCCCCCTCTGGCCCAGGTCTGGTCCCAGCTTTGTCTTCCGCCAGAGAAGGAGAGCGAGCACTAGCCGCCTCCTGCAGGTGTCAGTAGGGAGCAGGGTGTCCTTGCCTTTCTGGTGCTGCCACAGTGAAACCTCCGCCCGGTGCGCACTCTCCACTGCCGCAGACCTGAGGGTCCTGACACAAGAAGCCCCGATGTGTGGCTTGTCCCAGGCCGCCCTCCCGCTCTCTCCCCACCCTCACACCCACCCCCACCCCCACCCCCGCCGTTAGAGCGGGACGGGAGCCCTCCGCTGTTGGCACTGGCTCAGAGCTCGGGCTCTGCTCTCCCTCGGGCAGCGGTTCCCTCCCCGTTTCTGCTGAAACGGTCACGGGCCTGCCCTCCGCCGCCTCTGGGTGCCGCTCTCTGTCCGTCAGCGGCTGGGAAGGGAGACTCCGCTGGCCGGATGGACAGGCGGACGGAGAAAGCACTTCTCTGCCCTGTTACTACTCTGCCCCACGCCCAGGACAGCCTCTCCCTAGTGACCAGGCCGGGGCGCCTGTCCCCTCCCTGGGAGCAGCGGCCGAGGAGGGGCCCGGCGCTGAGCAGTCTCCGTCAGGAAAGGTCCACGTGGCCGCCCTCTCAAGGCCCGGGCCGGCCGTCTCTGCCCGGCGGCTCTGCTCACGAGGGGCTTGGTTTCAGCAAGCTGCAGACGGACATGAAGACCACGAGCCTGGAGGAGATGCGGGTTGTCATGGAGACGTACTACGAGGAGGTGGGTGCCCTCTGCTGGCAGCGTGGGCTGGTGGAGAGGGAGGCCACGGCGGCACAGTGAGGACCCTGTCCCCTGCCACCGCGAACGTGGTCAGGCACAGCGCCTCCTCTGGCACGGGCAGGCAGGCCTGTGACTGGCCCGGGAGGTGTCCGTGGCGCTAGGGCTCAGCACCTCTCTCTGTGCCCAGATCCACCGCCTCCAGACGCTGCTGGCGAACTCGGAAACCCCGGGACGCAAGTACGACACTCGTGTGACACGCACTCCTGCGGGGTCCCTTTGCCTCAGTTACCGCAGTGCCCCCCGCACCCGGCTCCCTGCCAGCAACATGGCCCTGTTCGGTCACTGTCCACTCCCCCACTGCCCCTCAGGGCGCTGGCACGGCTTCCAGGCGCAGGGCGGGGCTGTCGGACGGGCGCGGTGACACTCGGGGACCCAGCTGAGGCCAGCGGCGCCTGTTCGACCACACGCCGGGCCCCTGTGGACGGCGGTGCGGCGGGCGGAGCCTGGGAGGGCTGAGGCCGCTCTGGGCTGTGGGGAGGGGTGTCCGCGTGGGGCCTCCACCGCGGAGCTGGTGCAGGGACGGACCCTGCGGGCTGACGGGGTCGGAGTCCATTCCGAGGGGCCTGAGCGCTGCGGCCCACAGGCCCATGGTGGAGAGGAAGGCCGGCCTGCGGCGGCAGCGGAAGCTGAGCGGCGCGCTGCTGAGCCTGTCGCGCAGCGTGCAGGAGCTCACCGAGGAGAACCAGAGCCTCAAGGAGGACCTGGACCGCGTGCTCAGCAGCTCGCCCACCGTCGCCCAGGCCAAGGGTACTGCCCCTCCCAACCCCGCAAGGCGCAGGGCAGGCCTGGCCCGGTGACGTGTGCCGGGAGGGAGGAGCCAGCAGGCTGGGTGGGCGGCGGGATGAGGGCCGGGCAGGGCCTGCAGAGTCCTGGCAGGGCTGCAGTGCTCTGGGCCAGGTGGGCAGTGCGGAGAGGAGCCGGTGTGGGGGCAGCCGGTGAGGTCAGGGCCGAGGCCGTGGCGGACCAAGGCCTGGCGGGCATCGGAGCAGGTGGCTGGGCGATGTCAGTAGCTGTGAGTGAGCAGAGTGGCCAGGAGCGAGGGTGACCTGGAGCAGGGGCGGGGGGGGGGGATTCCCAGAGGGGCGGCTGTGGGGCTGGCACAGAGGGGGCCATGCCTTGAAGAGCCTGGCGGGGAAGACCCGGGTCGCCTAAGGCGTAGGACCCGGGTGCCGAGGACTCCACACGGGGGGCAGACTCCCCCCTGCAGAGAAGCCCTTTGGAGTAGGAATCTCCGCCTCACGGGGCCCAGGGCGGTGCCAGGCGAGGGCGGGTGGCTGCAGGCCCAGCGTCCTGAAAGCCGTGCCTCCGCCAGGGTGCGAGGAGTGGAGCAAGCCCCGGCTGCTGCGGCGGATCGCCGAGCTGGAGAAGGTGAGCGCCCGCAGCGCTCCCTGCTGGTCAGGGCCCGCCGCGCAGGGTGGGGGTGGGACAGGCAGGGCTTTGCTCCTGGACGTGGGGACTGAGCCATGGCCCTGAGCACGGCTGACCACAGATGGGCGCAGGCCAGAGGGTGCGGGCCCGGGCAGGGTGGGTGCAGAGGGCCCAGTGCCTCAGAGAGCCGCCGCCTGTGACCGTGTGGCTCCTCGCTGCCCACGCATGGCGGTGGTTTCCCTCAGCGTGTGTGCTGCCCGCGCTCGCTCACAGACGTGCCCGGCCACACGCACACCCTCTGCACGCCGTCGTCACACTGACGTGGCGCCCGAGCACCGGAGGGCGCTGTTGGCTGAGCCGAGCAGCCCTGTAACTTCACGTTTAGAAGCGACACGTACAACATGATCTGGGTGTAAAACCGAGCTTGTGGGGGGAAAGGCCAGAGGAGGCCTTTCCGGGCTGGCCGGTGCGGGGGACGCCAGGAGGAACGTTTAACCAAGCCTGTGTTGCCCCCAGAAAATCAGTTCGATGGAAAGCTCCAAACCGCAGGCCCCGGACGGGGTCTGGTCAGACCCCCTGGCACTCTCCTCGCCCGACACGTGGGGGCACCGGCAGCCGCGCCCTGAGCCCCAGGAGGACGGCGAGCGCCCCCAGGACAGCGAGCGCCTCCGGGGCGCCCTGCGGAGCCTCAAGGGCGAGCGGAAGGCCCTGCAGGCCCAGCTGCAGGACAGAGAGTACGTGTCCCTCCCGAGCGGCCCCGCTGAGCCGCGTCCTCCCCGCTCACCGCCCTCGCAGGCAGGGTGCTCGGCTCTCTGCGGCCCCGCACGCGCTTGTAGGGACCTGCACCCCTGTTCCCGTGCGAAATGCAGGCAGCGGGGGTGGGGCAGGGCAGGCATTGGCCACACTGCGTCCCTGACAGGGCCGCCCTCAGGGCCCCTCACTGAGCTGGGAGGACGTCCATTCCCCTCCAATCCTGCGCAGAGGCCTACGGGCTCCGTCCGTGTCCGACACCTGCCTGACGTGTCAGAGCCCCGCTCTATGGCCCGGCTCTGCGGGAGGAACCGAGCCGAGCAGCTTCTGAGACCGCATCTCAGGCCTGCTCGGTGGCGGGAGCCAGCACCCCGAACCGCAGCCCCGCCCACCGGGGGCTGGTGGGAGGCTGGGGGCCCAGTCCAGGAATCTGCTGGTGCCCGCTGAGACCCCTGGCGCCCCGTGCACATCCAGGCCGGGAGGACTCCCGCTGCCGGGGGCCGAGTGCCGCTGCGTCTGACAGCGGAGCCGCGCCCTGGCACCGCCCGCGCTGCCTGCATGGAGGCCTCAGTGCATCCGGGAGCGCAGTGGGGCTCCTCCTGAAGGGGGTGTCGGGGAGCGAGCGGCCAGGCTGGTCGCTCTGGGAGGGCAGTGGCGTCTGTGACGGCCCCTGAGCCTCACGTGGCAGCAGCTGCTGCCGGAGCCCGTGCCCGTGCGGCTCCTCCCTCTGTGTGCACTCTGCCCACCACCCACGTGTGCACCCGGGCTTCCAGCTGAGGCCTCCTGGAGCGCCCCCTCAGTCACTCCCTGTGGACAGGAATGGCCACTGGCACGGCGCCTGGGGGGTGCCCGTCCCCAGGACGGTGGAGCAGGGCCGCTCGCCACTGGCAGCGGCGTTCGGTGGCACGTGGCATGGGCTCAGCCCATCCTGGCTCTGCCTCACCCTCTGCCGCCTCCACCCACAGCTGTGAGGACGGGAGGGGCTGCTGGCTGAGCACCCTGCAGTGCTGGCCGCCGTGGGGGGGGGGGGGGGGGGGGCGGGGCTGACCCTCATGTCTGGTCTCTGCAGCCTGGAGGTGAGGCAGCTGCTCCAGGCCAAGGCCGACCTGGAGACGGAGCTGGAGGAGCTGCGGCGAGGAGAGGAGGCGAGGCGAGCGCGGGAGGCAGCTCTGAGGTGAGCGAGCCCTGAGCCAGCGGCGTGGCCTCTCCTCAGGCCGGCCAGTCGGCAAGCTGGCCTGGCACCTCCGCCCACACCCTCCCCCCGCCGCGCCCCGTCAGGCCTCCTGGGACGGTGCCCAGAGCGAGAGCAGCCCAATGTCCATGGCTGGTGAATAGAGAGAACGGAGTGTGTCCATGCCAGGGAACGAGAGGGACACAGTCCGACACACACCACGCATGACAGGCCTCAGACGTGTCCACGGAGCGGCAGGCAGGCCGCTGAGGACCCGGCATGTCCAGAGCAGGCGGGCAGGCAGGAAGTGGTCAGTGGCTGCAGGGAGAGGCCAGGGTGTGGGGGTGATGGGCTGGTGTGGGGCTCTGGACTCCCCAACACCGTGAATGTACTGGGCACCAGCTGTGCGCTTTAAAATGCGGCTTGCCGAAACCTGTTTGGTTCAGAGGATAGAGCGTCGGCCTGCGGACTGAAAGGTCCCGGGTTCGATTCCGGTCAAGGGCATGTACCTTGGTTGCGGGCACATCCCCAGTAAGGGGTGTGCAAGAGGCAGCTGATCAATGATTCTCTCTCATCGATGTTTCTAACTCTCTATCCCTCTCTCTCCCTCTCTGTAAAAAATCAATATCATTTTTAAAAATAAAATAAAAATAAAATAGTGCCTTTTACGTCAGTGAGAAACGCCCCCAGGAGGCCGAGCAGGAATCTGAGCAGAAACATTGGCACTCAGAGTGATCACTGTGAAAGACAGGCTTCTGAAATAAACTTTATTTTTACAAAAGTGTATTCTTAAATGTATACAAGACAGCACTTCCTTCTGGCTGTAGTGGCGGGAGGTGCGGAAGCGGAGTCAGGGTCACCACTGCCCCGGCCCCAGGGACAGCTCGCTTCTGCCAGATTCCTTACCCACCGGCCCGCGCCTCCCCCAGGGGGCCTCCCCGCGGCCTCGCTCTCAGCGCCGCCTCTTCTGCTCAAACGCCTGTCTTCTCGTCCGTCTCTGTGGCCTGCTTCGTGGCTGCTTCAGGGGCCGCGTGCCACCTTCGTGGTAGACATGCCCCCGCCCCGCCGGGCCCTGCCACCAGACTGAAGTGAAGTTTGTTCTCAGGAGAAAGGCTGTGGTGCCGCGGGGGCGGGTCCCAGCAGAGGCTTTGGCTCCTTTAGCCGTGTGGGGGCTGCACCCACCCAGCCAGGCTGCTTGCTTGCACGCGCCGAGCACCTGCTCGCACCCCGTCAGCCTCCTCCGTTCTCGCCTGGCCGGAGCGATGCTGGGGTGCCGGCCCCACGGTGCTCCGGCCGACGGGACGACACCACATGCCCGTGCGGGTGCCGCGTGGCGGCTGGGCCACACCACTCTGCCGCCGATGTGCACACTGTGACGGCGTCCCTGTCCCCTCCCCACGCAGAGAGGAGATGGCGGCGCTGACCAGGAGGTGTCAGGACCTGGAGGCGGTCAAGGACGGAGAGGAAGACCGCCCCGCGGAGGGGCCCCCTGAGGTACGGCCTCCGCGTGTCCCTCGGAGCCCGCCCCCGGGTGCGGACGTCGTTCAGGCGGCGGCTCTTTGGAGCGGTGTCCTGTGGGCAGTGCGTGTGGGCCCCCGTGGCACCAGTCAGGCTCGCTCTGGTCATCACGGAGCCGCTCTTGCTTCTTTCTCCTTCAAAGCTGAGCTAGGAGCCTGCCTTCACCCCGAAGGCCGGCGTTTGTACCAGCGTCGGCCACAGACCGAGGGCCCGGGCAGCAGGGCATTCTGGCGCCGTGCAAAGCTCCCGGGAGAGCGCCCCGAGGGCCGGTCAGCGAAGGCCCTCCGGAGCGCGCACTGGGCGAGCGGGCACAGGCCTCCGTGCGGGCACAGGCTGTCAGGGCCAGTGACCCCTCACCCGGTTCCCTGCAGGCCCCGGAGGAGCCCCGGCCCGCCGGCAGTCCCCCTCAGCCGGACCCGGAGCCCGGCGCCAGCGAGGACAGCCCGGCCCCGCCCTGCGCCTGCTCGGAGCAGCGGAGACACGCGGCCGCCAGCACCCTGCAGGCCCGGTGGAAGGTGTACAGGCGCCAGGTGCTGGCTCCGGGGCCCTTCGGGGCTGCACCCACAGGCGGTGCTGAGGCCCTCCCAGCTGCCGAAACCTCCCTGTCTGTTCACCGACCCCCCCCCCGTCCCCGGGCCCCTCGGACGGGCGGCCTGGGGGGCAGTCCCAGGCCTGGCAGCGGGCAGCGCGGCCCTCCTCTGCCTCCCCCGCCCCCGGGACTGGCAGGGCAGGACAGGGAAGGGCTCCGAGGGAGACGCTGATCCTCACGCTGACTCGGGCCTTGTCTCTGTTTCAGAAGAGGAAGGCAGCGCTGGACGAGGTGAGCGGGTTTGGGCCCGGTTTCCCAGAAGGTGAGCGTGGGGGACGCTCCGGGCAGCTCAGTCCTGGTCCCAGTGGAATCCGACAGAAGACACAGCGCAGTGCGAGGTCGTGTGGCCGCTCCTCGGGGGGTGCGGATGGCGGTGTGACGTGAGGAGTGGCCACACGCCACGGGCCACGGTTCACACGCACACAGCCGCCGGGGGTCACGGTCACGGGGCCGGGCTGGTGACCCTGGGTCAGATGTGAAGGACGCCCTGGCTCTGCTCTCGGAGCTTCCCCCAAACCCCCGGCCCCGACCCCCACCTTCTGGGCATTAACCCACCTCCGTGCTCTCCCTGACAGGCGGCCACGGTGCTCCAGGCGGCCTTCCGGGGACACCTGGCTCGGGCGAGGCTCTTGGCGAGCCCAGCATGTGGTCCCGGACCTCCCAGTGCGCCCGGCCTCCCCAGCCAGGTACCCCCAGGGCGGGACCCAGCGGCCCCTCCCCGTCTCCGTCCTGCCGCCCCCAGGTGGCGCCTGCCTCCCTCCCGCCCTGCAGCCCGCCTGCGCTCCCGGGCGCCCAGTTACGTGGCGGTGCTGGGACACCCGGCAGGTCCTTCCTGCTCAGATGGGAGCTTAGACCGAGCGGGCTTCTCCTCCGGGAAGTGGGGGTGTCCTCTGAGGGTCTCTAGCACCAGGAACTGACCTGCAGCCGGAAACTCTGCCTGGCGAGGAGGGGCCGCCCCGAGGGAGCTGTGCCACCCCCGGGCAGGCAGCTCAGGGCTCGCCCTGTCGCTGCCCGCAGAGCCTGCCCTCACCCCCCACTCCGAGCCCCGAGGTCCAGGCGGAGGGCGAGCCCTGGCAGGAGGCGGCCATCGCCCTCATCCAGTCGGTCTTCCGGGCACACCTGGCGCGGGTCAGGCCCAGGTAAGCGCCCGGCAGGCCTGCCTGCTCTGTCCCCGGCGCGGGGTGGGGGCTGGGGGGGCCAGAGCAAACGCCGCACCTGCCGAAGCCTGCCCCCATGCCGTGCAGGCCAGTGGCCCCGACCTGGTCAGACGGGCAGGTCAGGCAGGAGGGTGAGACCCGTGGGGCTGGCAGAGCCCAGCTTGTGGACTGGCTGCCCCCTGTCCCAGCACACCCCTTTTCTGAGGAACTGCGGGCCCACCCCCTTACCCCCCCCCCCCCCCGCGCCGGGCTCAGGGCCTCCTGCAGCCACTCCGTCCTGAGGGATTCGTGCTGTTGCTGGTCACGCTGCCCCTCGGGCAGCACTCGGCCCCTCCGAGCGAGCTCGGCACGGTGGGTCCACAGCGAGGCTCCGCCGGCCGGCGTGTGCTCCTGGGAAGCACTGCTCTCCCCCTCCACACCCCTCCGCGGCTCGGCCTGCTGGGCCCACAGCTCCTCCACGCAGAGCTGCACTAGACCTTGGCGGGTCCCCCGTACGACCGTGGTGGGTCGCCCCCGAGACAGCAGGGAGGGGTGTCTGAGGTCCGGCCTCAGCCAGCATGCGGAGGCTGACGGAGGACTCGGGGATCCCCCACGGCCAGCTGTGTCAGGATGGGTTCGTCCGGGGCGCAGGGCCAGTGGCCCCGAAAACCAGTGAGCCCAGCTGGTCTCTCTTCTAGTCCCGGGGCGCTCCCTGCCGCAGCCACCAGAACGCCCGCTCTGGCCACACTCAGCGCACCCTCCTCGCCAGAGCCCGCCGCGGCGCCTGCCGGTAAGTCCACATAATTCGTGTCGGTGCCAGGGCCACAGCCCCCCCCCAACCCCCCGAAGCACAGGACACGGAGCGTGTGTGAGGGCCCGTTCCCCCGCGCCTGCAGACTAAGTCTCTCTGGCTGGAGCCTCCCCGACCCCGCCTCCCCATCACAGCGTCCCCCTCCCCGGGGCCGTGGGAGGACAGCGAGCCCCACGCACTTCTTGGGACTCAGAGCCAGCACAGTCACCCACAGGCGCCCAGTCCCACCTGCGGCCCCGTGCCCCCTAAAGCCCCGTCCCCCCTGCGGGCAGCCGACCCCCCTGCGGGCAGCCGACCCCCCTGCGGCTCCGTCCCCCCTGCGGCCCGGTCCCCCCTGCGGCCCCGTCCCCCCTGCGGCTCTGTCCCCCCTGGGACCCTGTCCCCCCTGCGGGCAGGCGTCCCGGCTTTGGCTCAGCTCCAGCTGGGCCTCCCTCGGCCAGTGTCCCCGGGGCTGGTTTTCCGTGAGGAATTGCTTGAGTTTCCTCTTCCGCTCAGGAAGGCCCCAGCCGCCCCTTGGAAACGGGTGGCGGACCCTGTGAGGAGGCGGCTGGGAATTGCCTTCAGCCCCCAAATCCCGGGCTCCTCTGTCCTGGGTCCTCCCACCTCGTCCTGCAACTGGGCAGCTCACCTCCGCCTGCTGGAGGCGGGGGGAGCCGGGCGGGGGAGTCCCAGCCTGCAGCCTCAGGTCTGGACGAAGGCCGCGAGGGCCCGCCCAGCCTGACTGCTGCGGCCTGCGTGTTTCAGGTCAGGAAGCCGGCAAAGGGAGCGGTGGGGACACCGTGGAGGGCCCAGCCCCGCAGCCCTGCCCTGGTGAGTGGGAGGCCACGGGGGCGGAGAAGGAGGTGCCCTCGGCCCAGCACCTTCCCTGCAGGGGGTGGGGGAGGGGAGGCTCCGGGACCAGCTCCCCCGGAATCCCCATCGGAAACCTGTCTTTCCATCTCCGTCGCCTTCGGCAGCCTCCTCCGGGCTCTCGAGCTCCAACTCCTATGTTCTCTCCAAACCTCCGTCTGGAAAGCCCAGCCCCCGCACGGGGGCACCGGCTCCCGGCCCAGCAGAGCCCGTGGCGGCCTAGTCCTGTGATCGGCTGCGGTGCCGCCCGCCTCCCCGCGGCCTGGCCTCCGCCACTCCCTGTGCAGCCTGCTCCCCAAACCAGTCTGCGTGATGGCCGGAGCCCCTCAGTCTGGCTTTGAGGGAAAAGGCCTGAGCTAACCTTGAATACTGAAGTGGATTTTTGTTTCATTTGGTTAATCCTCACCCGAGGGTGTTTTTCCATTGGTTTTAGGGAGTGTGGGAGAGAGGGAGAGACAGAGGAACAGCGATGTGAGAGAGAAACATCGATGGGTTGCCTTCTGTAAGAGCCGGGCCAGGGCCTGGGCCAGGGCCTGGGCCAGGGAGGAGCCTGCAACCACGGTACATGCCCTCGACCGGAATCGAACCTGAAACCCTTCAGTCCCCAAGCCGACACTCTATCCACTGAGCCAACCCGGCCAGGCGAGGTTTTCATTTTCATAAGTTTCCACTTTGGTGACCATTTCCCTGAGTCACAGAAGGAAACCAATGCGACCAGAGCCCCCTCCTCTCCCTCCGGCTCAGCCATGTCTCCCCTCCGATCTGCCAGGCAGAGAGCGAGGGCCTCCCTGGGGCCCGCCCTCCCCCACCTGTCACCTGGGGCCCGGCCCTCGTCCAGACGTGGCAGCTCAGCTGTGTAGGGGCACCGCTTGGAAGCCCCAGTGGCTGCTGGGTGGTCCTGCCTCCCTGATGGGCGACGCTCAGGAGGAGGCTGGTGGCCTGGCACAGCCTCGGCTGCCACCGCCTGCTGGGCCTGCTGCCAGGGTGCTCAGGAGCCCCACACTCAGCCTCCCGGTGCGGTGCCCGTGTCAGCAAGGCCTGCCTCACGGCGCGGCGGTGGGAAGCGGGTCGGTCGGGCCGCTCTGGCAGCGACCCTGCGTTTCCTGCCAGGAGGGCAGCGGCTGACCCTCCCCCGTTCCTTCCAGCCGAGTGCCCGCCCTCGCCCGCGCCCTGGGAAGACGTGGACTCGGACGACTCGGACGAGGTCGTCATGGCTCCAGCTCTGCCCGCCAAGAGAAGCGCCCCCCTGCCCCCCGCCCTGGGCCCCTGCAGGCGCCCCACACTCGGGGACATGCTGTCGGCGGCGGAGGGCTATCTCAGGAGGCCGCCGGAGGACAGGCCCTGACCGGGGCCCGCTTTCTTAGGGAGGAACAGGACCTGCTCTCCCTCGGCACCTCCGGCTTCTCGTGTGGCTGGTTTGTGGGAGCCTGAGCACCCCTTCCTCCCTGTGGGGCCGGTGCTCGCCCCTACCCGGCCCGAGGTCCGCAGGGTGGAGCCCGACCTTCCCCCTCCCCGCCGGCTGCTTGGTGCTGCCCGAGCCTCGCTCTACGCTGGGCCCGTCCCAGTGCCTAGGTGGGCACCAGTGCTGAGGCCGCAGGGGGCAGGGCAGGGCCAGGTGAGGGAGCAGGGCCTGGGAGCCTGGGGGTGGGACGTCGGGAGGTAGCAGGGCGGAGGCTCCCTGGGGAGGCTGGCCGGGCCTCTGAGCGCCGAGGCCCGGTCTGCGTGTCGGGGAGGAATGGCTCTGGGCTATTTTCCCACACCCCTGGACACCACCTCGCCCTGTCAGTGAGCACACCGTCTCCCCAGACCCAGAGCCGGCAACGACCTCACGCCATTGGCTACGGAGCTGTGGGGGCACTGCCCACAGCCTGGGTGTGGGGACCACTCCTCAGGCTCCAGGGGCACCCTCCCGGGGCCCGGCCGTCTGTCCCACAGGGTCACCCTTAGCTCAACCCCCTCCCGACCGGACAGACTGGGGCCTCCTCGGGAGGCAGGCGCTGGCAGGAAGTGGCCCGACTCGGGCAGGAAGAGGAGGGGAGGCCAGGGCGGATGCGGGGCTGCTGGCGTGTGCAGAGCGTGGTCCCGGGAGGGTGTGTGGCGGGGACGGCCTGGGCGTGGCTGTGCTGACCGGGCTCGTCTGCGTGGCAGGAGGGCGGGCACGGCCCTGATGGCAGGCGCTGCTGTGCCGCCGCCGGGGCCGTCCGCAGCGGGGCGGCCAGCCCAGGGCGCCTGGGATCGGTGGGCTGGCGGCTCGGGCTCTGAGGACCTGAGAGCCGACACAAACCTGCTGGCCACTCCCACCCCTCCCCAGCCCCGAGCAGCTGACCCCCCTCCTGACCTTAAAGCCCCAGTCCCCTCTGGGGCGTGACCCTGGGCGGGCGCCGTCTGTGCAGTGTCCGGCTGCCCCGTTGTGAATAAAGCCGTTTGCCATTGTCACCCTCGCCCGGAAGGCCCGTCTCATTGCTCCCCGGCGCGGCTGGGCTCACGCCGCCCGTCTGCCGGGCCGCGGACCGCACGCTGGCTGCCTCCGGACACCCGTCCGTCCCGATGTCTCTCCTGCCCCCAGCGAGGTCGTGAGCACCAGGAGAGGAAGACGCGTTCCCCAAACCCGACTCCACTCTGCTTTGGCCGCGGGGAGAGACGTGTTCCGGGCCAAGCCAGGTGCCGCGGCAGCGAGCACGGGCCCCAGGACGGCGTCCGCGTGTCCGTGCTCTGTCCGCGGCACTGCTGCCGGCCGGCCTCGCACTGGATGGAGCTGGTCTGAGCCTGTGACCTGGGGCTGTCCCAGGCGTGTGCCGATGCCCGCGTGGCGAGCTGGCGGTGGCACTAGGAGACGGTGGTAGCAGAGCGCGGTGGGGCGTGTGGGGCCGTGACGGCGGAGGGCGGGCACATCAGACACCCAGACAGCCTGCCACGTGCTCCCCGAGGCCGGTCAGAGCAGAGGCTGCCGGCGGCTGGGGTCCCAGCTGAGCTGGGCAGCGGAGTGAGGGGTGAGCTCCAACCTCGAGCCCCCTCCCGGGAAAGGAGAGCCGGCCTGTCACCATAGAGATGTGTCGGGGCACCCGCCCGTGCACGCGCGCGCACACACACACACACACACACACACACACACACACGGCCCCTCGCCTCCCTCGGGAACTCTCCACTTAAAAGCAGCGCTGAGCGTTGGTTCGCCACCTCAGACCAGCCTGACCACGACGATGAAAGCAGGGAACGCGCCCGTCACCAGGGAAACGGGAAGTCCGGATCCCAGCCTGTCCCTGCTCGGCTGGGGCTCGGCGCTCCAGCGAAGGGTGAGCCGAGGTCGGCTCCCTGCTGGGGCGCAGCCAAAGGCCTTGGAGGGGACACCCTTCCACTCACCCCGGGGCCCAGCCCTGCAGCCTGGGGCGCCCCCTGGAGGCACTGCCCGGGGAGGGGGTCCTTTCTGAAGAGGCAGGTGTCCTGAGCTGTGTGGCCCGAATTCCCCCGGGCCCGGGCTACCAGCGAGGCAGCTGGGAAGGGGGTGCGTGTGCCCCAAAACCCCAAAGCGCTGCCCCCGCTCCTGGCACTCACATCTGAAATGGAATGTAAGACAAAGGGGGAGCCTGGCCGGGGCTGCTCAGTGGGTAGTGTCGGCCGGAGGACCAGAGGGTCACGGGTTCGATTCCTGGCCAAGGGCATGTGCCTGGTTGCAGGCTGGATCCCTGCCTCTGTCAGGGCACATGTGGGAGGCAACCAACCAATGTGTCTCCCACACTGATGTTTCTCTCTCTCACCCCACCCTCCCTCCCTTCCCCTCTAAAAACCAATGGAAAAATGCCATTGGTGAGGATCAACAAAGATTAATTTTTTTTAAAATGAAGAGGAGCCCGGCTGGTGTGGCTCTGTGGTTGAGCATTGACCTATGAACCGGAGGTCAGGGTTCGATTCCCGGTCAGGGCACATGGCTGGGTTGTGGGTGCGATCCCCAGTGTGGGGTGTGCAGGAGGCAGCCGATCCATGACTCTCAACGGCGATGTTTCTCTCTCCCTCTCCCTTCCCCTCTGACATCAATAAAAACATTGTCTTAACGCAGAGGAGAGGCCCAGGGAGGGCCGGCACTCCCGCCCGCCTCACCTCCTCCCGCTGCCCCTGGGCCTCCCTGTGCACAGAGCACTCGGGCCCACGGAGCACTGCCCCCTCCCCACGCGGCCCTGCCCCCCTCCCCACTCGGCCCTGCCCCCCTCCCCACGCAGCCCTGCCCCCCTCCCCACGCGGCCCTGCCCCCCTCCCACTGGCTACAGCCCTCCCAGGAGCGGGCCTGCCCGCCCAGGCCCCCCAGCGGCCTCCCGCCAGGAATGCCGCTCCGTGTGCTCACAGAGGAGTCGCTCCGCCGCCATTTTAACATTCGCTGCACGTGTGCCAGGGCCGGCGCGGCCGCTGGGCGCTTGGCGGTGGCAGGTTCCGCTCATCGGTGTGCTGGCCTCCCCAGCGGCCCGCTCCCCAGACCATCCTTCCCCGGAGACCCTGAGCCTGCCCCAGGGCGGGGGTCAGGCTGGACAGGCCCAGGCACCGTGTGCGGAGGGGCGGTGGCCAGACGCTCGGACATGCTGCCTCTCCCCCCTGGGGCGGGAAAGGGGGTGTGGGGGTGTCCTCCCGGCCCGCAGCCCTGCCCGGTGCCGGGGCGGGGCCTGGGAGGGCTGCTGCTCAGGAGTCCGGCCCTCACCCCGGAGGGACCGTGGGAACGGAGGCTGTTCGCCTCTCGGAAGGCGACGGGCACACAATGGCTCCCAGGCTGGGAGGGCGCCCGTGAATGCTGCCCGCCCCGCCCCCTCCGCCACCACCCGCTCCCCTCCACCCCTCCACCCCGTGCCCGGAGCCCGGAGAAGCCAGCCTGATGGGAGAGGAGAGGAGAGCGCTCAGGGCACCGGAACCCGGGGGGGGGGGGCTCAGATGGGGAGAGCTCCAGCCACCCTCCTCTCCGTGCATTCTGGGGCCCTGGTGGAGCAGGGAGGGTGGCAGCCAATGTGCATGGAGCTGGGACCCCAGCCCTGGGCGGGTGGGAGGCCGCCCAGTGGGGCTGCCCCGCCCCGCCCCGTAGCCAGGCTGCGGAACCGGGAGGGTCCGGGCTGCGGGTGCTGCTGGCCCACCTGGCCAGGACTGGGCTCGCCTCCGAGTCCCCATCTGTACACGGAGTGAGTGCCACGTCCGGGTGGTTGTGAGCGGCGGCCGGGGCATCACCTACCGAGGCCGTGCCCCTGTCCCAGCGCCGGGAGGGAGGGGTGAAGGGAGGGAGGGAGACTTTGGACTTGGTCCTGAGGCCGGGCAGCAGGGAGGGACAGGGCAGGCCCCCCAGAGGAGACGGGGGGGGGGGCAGCAGGGCAGAGGCGTGGCCCGCACTCCGGGTGGCCGAGAGAGGACGCTGGTCACACTCCCAGGGCCCCTCGGAGAGGCAGCCGTCCTGGGAGGGCGACCCTGGCTTCCCCTGCCCCCCCACGCCCACGCCCACGCCCCGCTGGGAGGGAGGGCTGTCAGAGCTGGGCGCCCAGGGCCCCCAGGGCACAGACCCTGCTGTCTGCGTGACACCCCAAGGGCACATGGGGACCTGCTTGGGGGGGGGGGGCCCAGCTGTGGCCGCTCTCCTGGGTTATCCTGGCACCCACGGGGGGGGGGGGGGTGGGGACTCCTGCTTTCAGACGAAGAGGCTCGGACAGCTGCCTCTCGAAGGGCCTGCGCCCTGGAAAGGCTCTGTCCCGGCAGCCATGACCCGAGCAGCCCCGGCGTCGGAGAACGGAGGCCTGGCCCTCCCAGCCAGGCCGCCCCCCCCCACACACACACCCCGCCCCGCACTGCTGGCTGCTCCCCCCCCCCACATCCACCCCCCCCTCCGCACTGCTGGCCGCTCCGCCCCCCACATCCACCCCCACCCCCGCACTGCTGGCCGCTGCCCCCCACATCCACCCCCACCCACCCCCTGCACTGCTGGCCGCCCCCCAGGCCTGAGAAGGCACTTCTGCTGCTGCTGTTGCCCCGACGATGCGGGTGGAGTGAGGCTGCGGGGGGGGGGGGGGGGCATACCGGCCTCCATGCCTGTGCCCACCATTCGGTTCAGCCCCTGCCATGCCCGCCAGGGCACCCCCGTGTGTGAGCCCGCGGAATCAGAATTGTCACGGCCACAGCCCGGCCTGTATCTATACCCCCCGTGTCTGCACCTCCAGTGTCCGCACCTCCAGTGTCCGCGCCTCCCGGGTCCACACCTCCTCCCGTGTCTGCGCCTCCTATGTCCAAACCTCCTATGTCCGCACCTCCCGTGTCTGCGCCTCCCGTGCCCGCGCCTCCTGGGTCCAGGCCTGATCGCTCAGTGGGCTGTTGGAGAGAGTGTCCGACCAGAGAGAACGGGGTCCCCTCTGTCTGCACCTCGTCTCTCCCCTCGTCACCTCCTCTTACAATGGGGTGGTGTCCTCGAGTCATGAGGGCGAGGCTCTGGGTGAAGGGCCCCGGGGGACCTGGCAGTGGCCAGACGGCTGAGGACACTGTCCCCCAGTGCGGCCTCGCTCTGACCCGACCGCCCGTTCGGGGCGCAGCCAAAGCCGGCTTCGTGTCGGTGGTTTTCCGACGGTGCCCGCTGACGGCTGGCACTCCCACGCCCCCGCCCGTCAGCGCAGCCCACGCAGCTTACAATCGGACGGAGGAGGGGCGCAGGGCGAGCCTCGGGTCCAGCCAGAGGCCGTGGGCCTGGCACCGGCGTGTGGCAGACACGGGGGTGCCACCGTGCCGGCATGAGCAGCGCCCGTGGTTCCAGGCAGCCGGGCCCACGAGCCGGTGTCCGTGGCGAGGCCACGCCGCCGTGGGCGCCAGGGAGGCCGGCCTCCCGCTCTCCCGTGAGCTCTTCTCCGTGGAAAACGCGAGCCTCTGTGGGCCGGCCCGATGCAGGGATTCCATTGTCCTGGCTTCCGCCCCGGCCCGGCCCCTCCCGCCTGGCCTCTCTCCAGGCTCCGCGGGTCTGGGGACGGCCCCGCCGGAGCCCCAGCCCAGCCACCGCGGCCGGCCCGGGAGCTGGACTTGGACCCGGACCCGGACCTGGGCAGCGCCTGGCCCGGCCTCCCCCTCCGTCCTAGGTGCTGCCAAGGAGCTCCGGCCGGTGCTCAGGCTTCTCCTCCCAGCTTCACCCACGGACTCCGCTTCCCGGGAGGGAGGGAGGGGGGAGGGAGGGAAGAAGGGAGGGAAGTAGAGGAAGGGAGGGAGGGAGGGAGGCAGAGAGAGAGAGGGAGGGAGGGAGGCAGAGAGAGGGAGGGAGGAAGGGAGATTCCAAGGGAGGCCCTTTCACACGTGTCTTGGGGAGGCTGTGGGGTGAACTTCATCACCGTTCTAACCATCCAGAGTCCAGCTCCGTGGCGTTGAGCACATGCACAATGTCTGCAACCAATCACCGCTCTCTGTTCTGGAACATTCCCACCCGGGAAGAAACCCCTCCTCACTCAGCGCTCACTCCCCCTCGCCAGGCCCCGGCCGCCTCTGACGCTCTGTCCATCCCTGTGCTGTCCCGACACCACAGGGAAGGAACCCGCTGTCTGTGGGGGTCCCGTCCGGCTCCTCACTCGGCACCCGTGTTCCAGGCCCGCTGTAGCCGTGGGCTGCACAGTCCTCCCTCCGGGTGAGGCTGGGCCGCCGGGAGTTCCTCCGATCGACCCATCGCCAGCGGGCGGGCACGCGGCCCTTCGCCCCCTCCGGCCCGTGCAGACCGCACTGCTGCTGCCCCGCATTGTCTATGCTGATCTCGTTCCTGCGAGCTCAGTGCAACTGTCCTCGCTGTAGCCACGACCCCAGAGGCCTGAGCGTGCACAGGGTCCAGGTCTGTAAACGGGAGAAAGGAGGAGCCCTGGCCGGGTTGCTCAGTGGGTAGTGTCGGCCTGCGGACTGCAGGGTCCCGGGTGGTGGCTCAATCCCCAGTGGGGGGCGTGCGGAAGGCAGCCGATCAATGATTTTCTCTCATCGTTGATGTTTCTGTCTCTCTCCCTCTCTAAAATCAATAAAAAATGTATTAAAAAGAAAAAGGAGAGAGAGGGGGGGACGAGCCTGGGAGCAGGAGGACCGGCCCGGGTGCAGCGGGCACGCCGGACTGTCCTTCCTGTCCGCCGGCCGGCAGCCCTGGGCTTCCAGTCCCTGGAGGAGGGGCAGCGCCTGGGGCCACTTCCTCGCTGGGAGGAACCTAGCAGTCCCCGTCTGTCCGTCCATCCGTCACCCCCCTGAGTCACCCTGAGTCATCGCCGGCTCATCCCCATGCCCCGGGCCCTGCCGGCCCAGCCGTCTCTGACTTCTGGCTGTGCCCTGTGCCAGTCACCCTGCTGTGGCCGGGCTGGAATCTGGTTCTAACTGGGTGGCAGCCTCATGCCCCCCGAGCCAGGGCGTGACCTGGGCCTCAGTGGCTCCGTCTGTGGAGTGGGACCGCAGGCCAGGATCCAGCCACACGCCCAGGCCAGGCGGGGGGAAGAGCTCACCAGGCGAGGCCGCAGGCAGAGGAGGGGCTTGCCCCGGGCGGGCCCTGGCATCCTCTCGCTCGCCGGCACCCCAGGGTGCGGCTGGGGGAGGAGCGGAGAAGCGGCCTGAGCTCACACCGCTGCTGGCGTGGGACTGCGGAGCGAGGGCCTCCCAGGGAAGCTCGTTCCGTTCCTGGGGACTTCCCCACCGGCTGTGGGCCCCGGCGGACAGGCTCGGGGCGCGGGTCCAGGTGGCGGCCCTGGTGGTGCCTCCAGGCCCTGCGTGCACCCTGGCTGCCTCCTCTCCTCCTCCTGCACCCCGAGTCCTCTTAGGGAGGTTCACCGACCGAAGACCACACGGCCCAGCGCAGCGCTTCCTGTGGGCCTGTGGCCGGGCATGGGAGCGGGGCCGACAGCAGGGACTGCCGTCTCGTTCTGGAGGCCGAGGTCCGGGATCCCGGTGCCGGCAGGCCGGGCCCCTCTGAGGCTGAGCGCGGGGTGGGTGGCTCCGGCACTCCTGGGGTCCTCCGCTGTAGACGCATCGCCCCCTCTCTGCCTCTAGCTCCCGGCGCGCCTCCGGCCAGAGCCTGGGGCCCGGGATGACCTCCGTCCACAGTGACTCGACTTCCAAGAAGCAGGACCGGAGCCGACCTGTTGGGGCACCCACCAACCCACCGCACCGCGGCACGGAGTCAGCATGGCCTGGCGTGCCGGGGGCGGGCTTTCTGGCCGCGCCATTTGGGAGGCTTCTGGAAAGTTCACGGAGCCGCGCCTCCACGCGGGGACCCTGGTGGGCCTGTCGCACTGGTGCTGGGGCCGAGCAGG
This sequence comes from Vespertilio murinus, assembly GCA_963924515.1. Classification (NCBI taxonomy): domain Eukaryota; kingdom Metazoa; phylum Chordata; class Mammalia; order Chiroptera; family Vespertilionidae; genus Vespertilio; species Vespertilio murinus. The sequence goes on along the minus strand of OZ004708.1, from coordinate 961,400 downwards.
GGTCTGTGGCCGTGTGAGCTGCCGGTGGCCACAGGAGCCAGGAAATGTGTCCCGTGGGAATGGCGGTGTGGCCCCCCACCTCCCATGCCTGCCGCCTCCTCGCGGGGAAACGGGAGGGTCAGGCAGCGGGATGAGCAGATGGACAGGCTCCCGAGAAGCCGCTGCCCAGCCTGCCAGGAGGCCCGTCTGCCCGCCGAGCCGGCTGAGCCGGCCGAGCCGGGCGCAGCAGCACGGCCCGGGAACCCGGTTCTCAGCCCAGATCCAGAAGTAATGCCCCAGGTGGTGAGGAGCCAGAGCCAACAGACACACCTACGGACCCGGTGCCGAGAGGGGTGCCCAGGGCCAGGCACCCGCGTCTTCCGTCCCCCTGGGTCCGGCTCCCCCTGCCCTGTAATGGGCATGGGGCTGCCCCAACGGGGAGTGCTGGCTGCAGAACCCCACCATCTGTGCCCGGCCCCCTGGCAGTGGCCTGAGTTCCCGGCCCCGCGGGTGCCAGGCTTCCTTTCCCTCAGGTCTGGACCAGAGACAACACCTTTCCGGAAGGGAGGGCCAGGGCGGGGCGCCAGCGCCCTCAGGCCCTCACAGTCCCGCTGGGTCACACCGAGCGCTTCCCACTGAGCTCTCCCCTTCCGCGGAGGAGGTCAGGGATGCTCGGAGAGGTGGTGTCACTTGCCCCAGGGGACCCCGCCAGGTCTGAATGGTCCTTATTTTGCAGCCGGGTCACTGGGTGCCGTGCTGGGCGCTGCAGGCCGACCCCACAGGAGCTTAATGAACGTGCAATAGTGGATCCAACGAACCCCGGCTCCGGCCCGGGGTGCGGGGTGCGGGGTGCGGGGTGCGGGGTGCGGGGTGCGGGGTGCGGGAGCCCCGCAGCCAGCGTTCCGAGCCCCGTCCCCTCCGCGGGCGGGGAGAGGGCGCGGGTCCTCCCCTTTCCTGCCCAGCGCCCCTCGGCTGGGGCGGGGGGAGGAGTCCTGGTGGGCGGGGCCTAGCGTGACGTGCCAATAGCGACCCGGGGGCGGAGTCGTAGATCCCCGGGGGCGGTCCCGGAGGGCGGCGGGCCAATGGCGGGGCGGGGGCGGAGTCGGAGAGCCGCGGGGGGCGGGCCCGGAGGGCGGCGGGCCAATGGCGGGCGGGGGCGGAGTCGGAGAGCCGCGGGGGGCGGGCCCGGAGGGCGGCGGGCCAATGGCGGGCGGGGGCGGGCCGGCGGCGGCGGGCGGGGGCGCGCGGAGGCGGCGGCGGCGGCGAACAAAGAGGCGGCGGGCCGGGCGGCCGAGCGGAGCCGAGCGCCGACGGGCACCGCCGAGCCGGGCCGAGCCGAGCCGGGCCGAGCCGGGCCGGGCCGGGCCCAGGGGCGCGCAGGCGATGCGGGCGGGCAGGCCGGGGTCGCCGGGCCCCTGAACCCGCCGCCCCGCGCCCGCGAGGAGCCGCGCGGCGGCCGCGTGTCGGCGGCGGCGGCCCGCCATGGCCGGGGTCAGCTACGCGGCGCCCTGGTGGGTGAGCCTCCTGCACCGGCTGCCGCACCTGAGCCTGCGCTGGGAGCCCACCAGCAGCCAGTTCCGGCCCGAGGACCCCGACTACCAGCAGGTGACCGGGCCGCGGGCGGGGTCAGAGGTCAGGCGCCTCCCGGGTCCGCGGGCTCCCCTCCCCCATCGAGGGTGCTCACGGCCCCCCTCCTCCCCTCCCCGGGGTCGCCAGCCCCTCCCCGAGGCCGCTGCCCTCCTGTTTGGGGGTCCGAGGACGCCCCACTCGGCTTCCATCTGGCCTCGGGCTGCTCCCCGCGTGAGGGTCTCCCCTGGGTCAAGGGTCACTCCTTTTCCGGGGCATCAGGACCCCCTGGCCCCGCCGAGGGCGCCCCGCCTCGCTTCCCTTCTGGGGTCACTCAAGGCCTCTTTTCTGGGGTTCTGGGGGCCCCCTCCCTCCCCTCCGTGGAGCCCCTTGCCAGCTGTCAGCGCCTGCCCAGGCCCGGTCCATCCCGGGGGGCTGTGGCAGGGCAGAGCCCCCCGCCCGGAGGACCCCATGGAGGGGTAGCGCCCTGTGTGCAGAGGGTCGCCCCGCCGCCGCCGGGAGCAGGGCCCGGGACCAGGCCGTGGGCTGTGCCTTCCGGCCCCGGGTCCGGGTTCCAGCCCTGAGGACCGGGCGCCCGGTCACCTGGAACCCCTCAGGGCTGCGTCTGGCAATCATTGCACAGCCCCGGGGTGGGTGGCGTTGGCTTTGCTTGTCCAGACGGCCCGAGAGTCCGGTGTCCCGTGGACCGTGTCCCTCCACCTGAGCAGAGCTCTTCTCCGGGGCAGAGAGCCAGCCGAGAGGGAGGGCAGGATGCTGTGGGCACCCCGGCGCCCACCCCGGCGCCCACCAGGCCCTGCTGAGCGGGGTGGGAAGGGGGCGAGGGGTTGGCCCAGCATGCCCGCGGCAGCACAGGGGTGTGGAACCAGCACCCGCATTCTAGAGGCCCAGTGGGGGGGGGGGCCTGGGAGGGCTGGGGGGAAAGGCCTCTGTGCACTGGCTCTGCCTCGCCCGCCGGGGGCTCTGTGTCCACTGGCCAGGGGCTGGGCCTGGCCTGAGGAGGTGGTTCCCTGCCACCGTCAGCTCTGCAGCCCCTGGGCACCTGGGCTGTCGGCGCCGGAGCTGTCCTGCCGGCCCGTGAGCTGCCAACCACGCTTGGCCCGGCTGCCTGGCTCCTGCTCTCGGGGTGCCCCCCCCCCCATGTGCCAGCTGGGATTCCAGGACGCCTGGCAGAGTGAGCCCGGGGCACACACCTGAGGCGTGGAGGCCGGGGTGGGGGCCGGGCCCCCCTGGGCACAGCCCGCCCGCCCGCAGCGCCCTTCGCCCCGAGAGGACCCTGCTGGCCGGCGGGCCAGCCCCCGAGTGCCCGCTCCTCTGCCGTGGGAGGGCTCTGACTCACCCTCTCCCGCCTCCTCGCGGAGGAGCGGAGCGAGCCGCTGAATAATTCACCGGTGGAAACCAGCCCGCTCCCTCCCGCCCCCCGCTCCTGGCGTGGGCCGCGAGCGGCGAGCAGGCCTGGGGCGCGCAGGCTGCCTCTGCTGGTGCCCCGGACAGCAAGCGCCTTCTCCGAGGGGCCGGCTCTGCGCCCTGGTGGGTGGGCGGCGGGTGCCCTGGGCCGAGGTGAAGCCCTCCTCGCTGTGGGGCTTCTGCCTCCTGGCGACAGGGAAAGACGGGGCCCGGGCTGGAGGGGGCGGCCGGGCCGGGGAGACCGGCCTTGGCGCTTCTGCTGTCTCCCCCCCCCCCCCCCCCGCCCCCGCTGCTGGGAGCCAGGGTGAACCCCACAGGAGAGCCCCGGGGCCCCCTGTTTGGAGCGCTGTGTGGGGACACGTCACTAGCCCTTTGCCACACGGGCCTGGGAGGTGAGGACTCTCCATTGCACCGGTGAGCAAACTGGGGCAGAGCGGAGACTGGCTCAGGGTCACGAGGTCATACTCTCTCCCCTCCGTCTTTCTCGCTCCCGCTCTCTGCCCTCGTCCGCTTGGGGGCTCTGGAAGCTCCAGACGGATGGGGAAACGGATATGGCCGGTGTCATGTGCTGGGGGGGGGAGGGGTCAGGGCAGGGCCTGTGGGGCCTGGGGGTCCAGGGGGAGGTGCTCCTGGCCTTCTGTGGAGGCTGCCAGCCAGACTGGACGGCCACGCCTGGGCCTGGTCTGCAGTGGGCACACCGGGCCGCCTTCCAGGCCAGAGGGTGGCTTTGCCTCGGTTTGCCCAGTGCGGGAGGGGGAGGGGTGTTTGGGGGGCTTTCTCAATAAGAGCCCGAGTTCTGGGGTGTTTCCTGCAAGACCCTGAACGTGGGCCGAGGTAGCTGTGAGGGACTGGGGGCGGGGGGGTCCAGGCAGCGCACAGCACGTGCCAAGGCCCCGAGGCGGGGAAGCCGAGCCTCAGCCCCGAGTGAGGGCGTCCCTCTGGTCTGTGCACGTTGCTGGGGAGGACGGAGTGGCCCCGAGAGGGGTTTGAGACCGGGCGGGGGGGAGGGGGCTTCCCCAGAACACCCCTGCCTGGCAGCCGCGGCGGCAGAGGGTCCCGCCGGAGGGGGGCCGGCCGGTGCCGTCCTCGCCGCTAACGGGGAGGAAAGGCTCCCTCCGGTTAGACACGGCGTCCATCGCGCTCGGTCCGGTTAGACACGGCGTCCATCGCCTCCTGACGTTGACGAGGGAGACAGCCTCCGAGCCTTTGGGAAACGGGAAAGAGCTCGGGGCAGAGCGAGCCCCTCCCCGCAGGAGCCGACCGCACACTTGTCCGTCCCGGGGGCGGGGGAGGGCCGCGCCCTCTGCCACCTGCCTGGAAGCTCGCGTGTTGGGCACCGTGTCCGTGGCCCTTGTGCCGGAGGCGTGGCCTGGACCCCGGGGGCAGCCCGGTTCTGAGGCTGCAGGGGACAGACGTGCCGAACGCCGGAGCCCCTGGGGCCTGGGGCAGCGTCGACAGCACCCCCCCTGCACGGACAGAGCTCACTCGCTTGGCTTTGGGGTGCAGGGCCCATGCACGTGGGGGCCAGGGAGCCCCCCTGGGCCCAATGGCCTCTGCCCCTCCTGCCAGGGTCGGGTCCCGGGAGAATCCCACTGGCTGAGCTGGGGTCTGGGCCGCCGAGGGCGGAGGGCCGGCTGCTCGGTGCCTCTGCCACCAGCTGCCCCGCTGGGGGGCTGAGGGGTCGGTGTGGGCCAGACCGAGGCCCCGCCTGGCAGGGTGGGGTCTGCACCGCCAGCTCTGTGGTCAGGCCCTCGCTCCTGGTTGTGGGGGGTCTGAGGCCGGGACAGGCTGGGGGGCCGCCGGGGCAGGGCAGCAGTCGTGTGGTGCGGGCCGGGTGCTCAGGCCCTGGGTGCTCTGACCCGGCCCCGCTGTCTCGGAGAGGCGTCTTCTGGGCACCGTCACCCCAAGGAGCAAAGCCGAGGCCACGGCACGGGCACCAGGGAGCGGAAGACTCGCGGCAGGCTCTCCCCGGCCCGGGCACCGTGTCCAGCAGCTTCTGAGTCCCGGGGAGGGGGCGGGGGAGCCGCTGGCCCTTTGCCTGGACCCTCCCCCAGGCAGCTCCGCTGAGTCCTCTGCCGGAGAAGAGGAACCGAATCTGCAGACAGGGGTCACCACGGGGGAAGGGCCCCACGTGGCCCCCGAGGAGGTGGGGCCAGGACAGGGGGCAGGGCAGAGCCCGGAGCCCCTGGCTGTGCTGGCCCGGACCCAGCGCGGCCGCAATCCTGCGGGGAGGGCCTCGGGGTGCTGAGGCCGGACGGCACACACCGGCCGTCACCCGAGCAGGGGCCACTCCCCAAAGGGCCCCCCTGGGTCTGCTCCTGCCCCCCGGGTCCCCGAGCCTCCGTGGCAGGCAGACAGCTGCCGGGGCCGCGGGTGCCCTTGTCAGGCATGGGGCCGGGGGGCTGTGGTGGGCCTGGGTCGAGGCCAGGCCTCCAGCCCAGGGCCCGGTGCCAGCTGGCCACGAGGCCACTCTTGTCCTTGAGTGGAGCCAGGGAGGGCACCTGGCCGTGGGGCTGCCCTCAAGAAGCGGGGCGCGTGGAGCCAAGGCCACAGGTGGGGGGGGGGGCTCTGTGAGCTCCTCTCCACGCCCCTTGCTCAAGGCCTGGGCTTCGTGTGCCCAGAGGAGCTGGGGCACACGTGTGTGTGAGCGTGAACACGTGTGTATAAGCGTGCACACTTGTGTATGAGCATGCACACGTGTATGATTGTGCACAGTGTGTATGAACCTGCACACCCGTGTCACCCTCCACCCTCAGTGCCCCTCTTGCTACAGGAGGCTGCTTGAGGCCTGGGTCCCCACGGGAGGGCGGGGGCCGTGGGGGGCAGGGTGCCAGCGGGGCTGTTTCCTCCCGCAGGCCCCGCTGTGGCCAGGCCTGTCCTTTGTTGACCTAGAATGGTCAGTGGTCAGCAAACTGTGACTCTTAGCCACATGCGACTCTTTGGCCCCTTGAGTGTGGCTCTTCCACAAAACATCACGGCCTGGGCGAGTCTATGTTGAAGAAGTGGCGTTAGAAGCCAAAACCGGTGTGGCTCAGTGGATAGAGCATCGGCCTGCGGACTGAAGGGTCCCAGGTTCGATTCTGGTCAGGGGCATGTACCTTGGTTGCGGGCACATGCCCAGTGGGGGCAGTGTGCAGGAGGCGGCTGAGCGATGTTTCTAGCTCACTATCCCTCTCCCTTCTTCTCTGTAAAAACTCAATTAAAAAAAAAAAAAAAGAAGTGGCATTAGAAGTTTAAGTTTAAAAATGTGGCTCTCACTTGGCTCTGTGAACTAATGAGTTTGCCGACCGCTGTCCCAGGGCATGGGGTGAGGCCGGGCTCCCCAAGCCTTGGTGACCACTTCCGCCTCTGAGAGGGGGCTGCCCGCTCTGGCCCGGCTGTGGTGAGGGCGGCGGTGCAGGTCTCCGGCCCCCGGCCTCACCTTCCTGGTGGAGGTCGCCCTGAGGAGGCCGCGGCGCCATCTGAGGCCGGGCCGGCCCCGGAGGAGGGGGGAGGCACTCACTGCCTCGGTGGAGGGCAGAGGGGTCTTCTGGGCGGCACACGGCAAATGAGCAGCGACTGGAATAGCCGCACGGCGCCCAGGCGTGTGCTCTGCCTCCCGCGGCCTCAGCTCTGCCTCCCGCGGCCTGGCTGCAGGGGAGGGGGCGCTGGCCTGGGGGGACTGGTCAGAGCCCCCCGGACCCCGGGGCTCGTCCACCACGTGGCTCCTGGCGGGAGGGGAGCGTAGTGAGTGCCGAGCAGAGGACGAGAGCGCGGCCGGTGTCTGAGCCCGCCGGCCCGGACCTCGGACCTTGGACCTCGGCCCCCGGCCCTCGGCGGGGAGGGCGGGAGGGGCGGGGGGACTTGGACAAGGAGTGGGGGCCCCCTCAGGCTCCCGCAGGGCCACGAGCTCACCGGCATGGAATTCGAGAAACCCAAGCCCGCTCCATGGAAATGTGTTTTTAATTTCTGGCCGGCATCTGGGAGCCGCAGCCAAGCCTGTGGGAGGGGCGGGGCTGTGGACGCGGCCGCACGGCCAGCGCGGCACCCGAGGCCTGGCCTGGGCCCTCAGTGTGCACCCCTCGGCCTGGCCCTCAGTGCACCCCGAGGCCTGGCCTGGGCCCTCAGCGCACCCCTCAGCCTGGCCCGGGCCCTCAGTGCACCCCTCAGCCTGGCCTGGGCCCTCAGTGCACCCCTCAGCCTGGCCTGGGCCCTCAGTGTGCACCCCTGGCCTGGGCCCTCAGCACACCCCAAGGCCCGGACCCTCAGCATGCACCCCTCAGCCTGGGCCCTCAGCGCACCCCTCAGCCCGGGCCCTCAGAGCGCACCCCAAGGCCTGGCCGGGCCCTCAGCGTACCCCTCGGCCTGGCCCTCAGCGTGCACCCCGAGGCCTGGCCCGGGCCCTCAGCGTGCACCCCACGGCCTGGCCTGGGCCCTCAGCGTGCACCCCACGGCCTGGCCTGGGCCCTCAGCGTGCACCCCGAGGCCTGGCCTGGGCCCTCAGCGTGCACCCCACGGCCTGGCCTGGGCCCTCAGCGCACCCCGAGGCCTGGCCTGGGAGGTGCAGGGCCTTCTGGAGCTTCCTCCTCTGGCTGTGCGGCTCCGGCCCTGCCTCCGTCACTGAAGTGTGGGCCCTGGATCCCTTCTGGCCTCAGCCCCCGGTGGGTTAAGTGTGGGTGCCTCCCGTCTGGGTGGTCTGGAGCCCAGTGAGCCTGTGGGTGCTGAGCAGAGAGCCAGCCCTTAGGGGAGCCGGCTGCTCTGGGGTGTGCGCCTTCCCAGAGCACACGGGGTTCAGCTCAGCACCGCCCCTCCTCCTCACCGGGCACCCAGGGCTCCAGCCAGGACTTGGGGGGCTCCTCTGGATGCCCTGAGCCCGTCTTCCTGTGGAGAAGGCAGCGCTGGGGCCCACTGCTCCCCCACATCTGTCTGCCCGCCCTCTCACTGGAGCCCCCACTCGGCTCCACAGGGTCCCCAGAACGCAGGTCTGCAGCCTGGACCAGTGCTGGGCCTTTGCCCACACTGTCCCCCTCATGGTGCCCGCTGGCACCCACTGACACCCCCTGACGCGTCTGCACCCGGACCTTCTGAGCCTCCAGCTGCGCGGCGGGTCTGGGAGACGCTGCCCCCGCACAGCTGTCTGTGCCCTCGGCGCCAGTGCCGGCTGCGCAGAGCCAGGTGCGTGCATCCGGCCGAGGGGCTCAGCCGCTGTGCTCCAGGCCGTCCCGCAGCCGGGCCCGTGGGGCAGCGTGGGGCAGGCACCGAGGGCCCGGCCCCTCTGGAGGCCGCCCTGGGCCCCCTGTCGGGAGCGGGAGCCGGGCCGCCGCCTGGGCCCTCCTGCCAGAGGCCGTGCCTGGGACTCCCCGACCGCTCCAGCTGCTGGCGCGGGGCTGGCCAGGAGTCACGCCGAGGCCAGGCCGCAGGGTGCGGGGTGTCCTCTGCTGGGTCAGGGTCTCCAGGGACGGAGGCTGTGGACTGGGGCGGTGCGCGGGAGCTGTGGGGTGCCTGCGCCGTGTGGGCACACGGTGTGCTGGGCGGGCGGTGGGTGGCGCTGGTGGTCCGGGCACTTTGGGGTGGCCGTGCTGGTGCTGAGCTGCCACCCGGCACAGGGGGTGCCCACACGGTACTGACAGGCGTGTTCCGGCCCACGGAGGAGCGGCCTCCCACGCCCGCTGGCGCTGTGCCCTTGGGGATGGAGCTGGTTCTCGGGCTGCTCGACTCTCAGTGAGATTCGGGGTGCCCATAGCCCTCCCCTCGTGGGGCTGGCTTGGGGCCCCTTGCAGCAGGCTGCCAGGAGGCTTGGGGCTCAGCCAGGACCTCCCCTCCCTCCCTCAGGACAGCACTGCCCCGGCCCTTCCCGCCGCCTCCCTGCCAGGCCGGTGGGGGCTCTGGGCCTTAGGGCAGGGGGGGCGGGGGGCTCGGGGCCTTAGGGCACTGGGTGGGGGGCTCAGGGCGGGGCCCGCTCCTGGATAGGCCTCGTGGGGGCGGCTGCAGGGTCTTGAAGGATGCGTGGTCCAGGCCGGAGACCGAGCGGTCGGGTGGGGGCGCCGTTCTGCTCGCATCCGTCCGTCCGTCCGTCCGTCCGCCCGCGCTGAGCCCGGGCCTTGCTGCCGCTGGAGGGGGGCGGGGGGCGGGGAGCCAGCGCTGTGGCCGCGGTCAGGACGCGGCCCAGGCATCTCGCCTCGCTGACCGGCGCTGACATCACCTCCATCGCTGCCCGGCGGAAAATTCCATGTGGTCAGCCCAGATGCTGACCAGACAGCCTGCTTTTTCTGAATGGGCCGGGGAGGCCGGGACGGACGCCAGTGGGCGGCGGGCGGGCGGCGGGAGGGGCCGGGGAAGCCCGGCTAGCCGGTCCCCGGGACTGCCTTCGGGAACGGGGAAGGCCACGCGTGGCACCAGCCCCGGGACGGGAGGACAGGCGCGCCGGCCTCGTGCTGGCCGGGACCCGGGTCCCCTCTGCTCGGGGGGGGGGGGCTGGGGTGCAGGCACCGAGTGCCTCCGGGGCTGCCCAGGCCACACGGCCACCACGGGCTGTCCTTGTGCTACGGCCCCGGGAGAAAGCTGCCTGTCTGTGGGAGCTTGGGGTGGGGTCCTGAGGGCCCCGTTCCTGAGCACCCACGGTGCCTGTGCTAGGCTTCCCAGCACCCCGGGGGAGTGGGCAGGGCCGGGCCAGGTGGTGGGAGCGGCCCCTGTCCCCAGGCGGACGGGGAGGAGACCCCTGGCTCCGAGTGCGGGCGCCCCTGCCGCTGCCTCCCCGCCCTCAGGTGCCCCCGGGAGCACACGCCCCCTCTCGGGCACAGGTCCCCCCCTGGACCAGCTCCCTGACGCAGGGAGGCCTGCCCCCCCACCCCGTGGGCCGGTCCTCCCTCGGGCAGGTGACCGCTGGCCCCTTCTGCCCCCTCGCCCACCACCCCTGAGAGCTTACCGCCACTGCCGGACCTCCTGGGGCAGCTCCCTCATGTGCCTGTGTGAACATGGGGGTGTGTGTGAATCTGCGTGATGGACACGCGTGCATGTGAACGTGTGGGACGTGGGTGTGCTCACACTCCCCTCTTCTGTGATCTGCCCTGGGCGCCCGCCCTCCTGTCCCAGCCCACCAGGCTGCCTGGGGGCAGGGGCCCTGGAGCAGCACCCGTGGGCCCCGACTTCCCGGGGGCCGGGAGGCTCTCTGGGCCTTCCCACCCGAGCTCACCCGGCCCGAGGTGGTGCCACCCCCTCCGTGGCGCGGGGGTCCGCCACACTCCCCTCGCCTCTGGAACCAGGCGGAGGGGCCCCGCTGAGCCCGGGCACCCTGGTTCCCTGAGGGCTGTCCCCTGGGGCTGAGTCTGGGGCGCCGTGGGAGCGGGGTGCCGGCCCTCTCCCCTGATGGCGGTGGGACGTGCCGCCGCTACCGGTGTCCACGGCAGGCCTGCCCCGAGGCCTCCCACGCCCGCTGGGAGCTGCTCACAGGTTTCTGGATCGTGTTTTAATTATAACGTAGCCCGTGTTCGTGGCTTTGGAAAAAGAAAGAAAACCCCAAAAGAACAGCCCACAACCAGCAAAGCGAAGTGACTCAGAGCCGGAGAGGAAGGTCCGGCACCGCCTGCCCGCGGCGGGGGGCGGGGGGCGGGGGAGGGCAGGCCTGGCACCTCCCGGACCCGGAGCCGGCGGTGCCTCCGGGTGCCAGGATCCCGTCCGGCAGCGATGCTATCTGCCTCCGCGCCCTCCCCTGGCAAAGGGAGTGGGTGGGCCTGGCGCCTCCTCGCCGGCACTCCGGGCTCCGTCCTGCCGGCGCCCGCCCGCCTGCCTGGGTGCTGTCCTCTTCACATTTGTACTTTTTAAATTGATGTCAGAGAGGGAGGGAGGGAGAGACAGAAATATCGATGATGAGGGAGAGCCATTGATCAGCTGCCCACCCCTCACCCCTCCTGGGGATCCAGCCGAAATCCATGCGTGTGCCCTGACCGGGAATCCAGCCCTGACCTCTGGGGTCATGGTTGACGCTCAGCCACGGAGCCGCTCGGCTGGGGTGGGTGCCGCCTGTGTTCTGGGTGTGGAGGGGGGGCCTGCCCCCCCCCCCGATCCTGTCCCCCAGCGAGGGGGTGCCACCGGCAGGGCTGCCCTGCGGGCGGAGACGGGCCGGTCTGCGAGGCCTGCCGGACCACGGGGGCAGGGCGGGCAGGGCTCGGGGGCTCCTGGGGTGGCGGCTCCCAGGTGGGGGCGGGGTGCCTGGTGCAGAGCTCAGGGAGGGACCAGGTGGATGATGGCCGATGGGCTTGGGCTGTGGACGTGAGGCTTCCCTCGACCCCTGGCCCCGGGGCGGCGGGCCCGGCTGGACGGCGGCACCTCCGACCGGGGTGCAGCTGAGCGTGAGGGTAGACCCGGGGCACCCACAAGAAGGCGCTCTTCCAAGCCCCCTACTGTTCCCCTACTCCCCGTGCCGGCTGGGCAGTGCCGGTGGGCAGGGGTGGTGCCTGATACCAGGGCCCTCAGGGTGCCTGTGCCCACCTGGCTGGGTCCTGGCCCGTCTCCCCGTGACCTTGGGCAAGCTACCCCCCCCCCATCCTTGGAGTCCCCACTGACACACGAACGCCCGGGAGGGACCTCGAGAGCCTGGCTGAGAGGTGGCTCTGTGCTCGCCCCCCTCGGCCCACTCCCGCCCCTCCCCATCCAGCTGGGAGCAGGGCAGGGGGCCCCCGGGGCTGCCAGGCTCTCGCGGTGCCAGGCAGTGGGTGGGGGCTGCACCCACGCCCACTGCACCCATTGCCTGCTGGGCAGCGGGGCCAGCCTGTGGGAAGGGCGGTGCGGCCTGGACTGCCGCCCGCGTGGTGCCTTCCCCAAGCCAGTGCCGCCTCCCCCGCCGCCTGGCAACCGTCTCCCGGGAGACAGCAGCTGGCAGGGCTGGGACGCTGCAGCCCCTGGGGCCCTCGGGGGCAGGCGGACCGGGGTGTCCCACCCCCACCGCCCCCAGGCTCAGGCCGAGACGGCACCCCTGCTGAGGGAGGGAGGGTGCTCCTAGGGCCCCCTGCCGCCTGGGCAGCGAGGCTGCTGTGATGGTGCCTGCGGGGCTCCTCCACAGCTAGGCCTTTTCTGCCCCGTGAGGGGCGCGCGGCCCTGTACCCAGAGGCCGGCCCCTTCTGGTGTCCTCCACACCTTCTCGGAAGTTCTCTATCAGCGAAGTGGGGTGAAGGGGCCAGTGGGGCTCTGTGCTGCCTCCTCCCCCTCCCCCGAGGAGGGCCCGGCCTCCGCGACAGGAGGGACCCCGGGACAGGAGGGACCCCGGGACAGGAGGGACCCCGGGACCCCGGGACGTGGTGGGCTCCGGGGGCTCCAAGGTTTGGAAGGCGGCTGGGCCCGGAGCGGGCGGAGGGCGAGGGTGGGGCGGTGCCAGCAGCCCCCACCCCACCCTGTGCGCGGGCCTGCTGCGGACAGGACAGGCGGGGAGACCTGCCTCCGGCCCCCTCGCCCCCACCCCCACCCAGCGCCTCCGCGCAGGCTCTGCGGGGGTCCCTGTCCGACAGCCTGCCTGGGGGGGGGGGGGCGGGAAGGGTGCAGGCTGGGAGGGGTCTGGTACGGGGTTCCCGGCCCTGGGCGACCACAGGCCCTGCCCGAGGGGGGGGGCCGGCCCCGGGCTGGAGCGATGGGCGGTGGGGGGGGCGGGAGCCCTCACCGCCAGCCCCCTCCTCCCCCGCAGGCGCTGCTGCTGCTCGGGGCCGCCGCGCTGGCCTGCCTGGCCCTGGACCTGCTCTTCCTGCTGCTCTACTCCTTCTGGCTGTGCTGCCGCCGGCGCAAGAGCGAGGACCACCTGGACGCCGACTGCTGCTGCACCGCCTGGTGCGTGGTCATCGCCACGCTCGTGTGCAGGTGAGGGGCGGGGCCGGCGGGAAGGGAGGGGCGGGGCCGGCGGGAGGGGCCTATGGGAGAGGGGCGAGGCCGGTGGGATGGGCCTATGAGAGGGAAGGGTGGGGCCTGTCCGGGTGGGGGCGGGGCCGGAGGGAGGGGCCTATGGGAGGGAAGGGCGGGGCCTGGAGGGAAGGGAGGGGTCGGCGGGATGGGCCTATGGGAGGGGCGGGGCCGGCTGGATGGACCTATGGGAGGGAAGGGCGGGGCTGCGTGAGGGGCGGGGCCGGCGGGATGGGCCTATGAGAGGGAAGGGCGGGGGGCTAGGGGAGGGGCGTGGCCTCCCGGCGCCTCACGCGGCCTCCGTGTCCAGCGCCGGCATCGCCGTGGGCTTCTACGGCAACGGGGAGACGAGCGACGGCATCCACCGGGCCACCTACTCGCTCCGCCACGCCAACCGCACGGTGGCGGGCGTCCAGGACCGCGTGAGTGGCTGCCGGGGCGTGGGGGGGGGGCGGTCCGGTCCGGTCCGCTCCGCGGCTCACGGCTCCGGCCCGGCCCCGCGCAGGTGTGGGACACGGCGGCCGCCCTGAACCTCACGGCCGAGCCCGGCCTGCAGAGCCTGGAGCAGCAGCTGGCCGCCCGGCCCGAGCCCCTGCGCGCGGTGCGGCGGCTGCAGGGCCTGCTGGGCGCGCTGCTGGGCTACACGGCCGCCATCCCCTTCTGGAGGAACGCCGCCGTGTCCCTGGAGGCGCTGGCCGAGCTGGTGGACCTCTACGACTGGTACAGGTGCGCCCCTCCCGCCCCAGCCCCTCCTCCAGGGCCCTGCACCCAACTCCCTCCTCCAGGGCCCTGCACCCCAGCCCCTCCTCCAGGGCCCTGCACCCCAACTCCCTCCTCCAGGGCCTGCCCCAGCTCCTAGCCCCCCCTCCATCACGGCCCCGCCCCCAGCCCCCCTCCTCCAGGGCCCTGCACCCCAGCCCCCCTCCTCCAGGGCCCGCCCCAGCTCCTAGCTCCTCCTCCTCCAGGGCCCTGCACCCCAACTCCCTCCTCCTCCAGGGCCCTGCACCCCAGCTCCTCCTCCAGGGCCCGCCCCAGCTCCTAGCCCCCCCTCCTCCAGGGCCCTGCACCCCAGCTCCTCCTCCAGGGCCCGCCCCAGCTCCTAGCTCCCCCTCCATCAGGGCCCTGCACTGCAGCTCCCTCCTCCAGGGCCCGCCCCCCAGACCCCTGCCCCCCAGAATCCCTCCAGGGCCTGGGTTGTTGGGTAGGAGGGTGTGGGTCTGGCAGGAACCCCAGAGGCCATCCTGAGCACCGGCCTGCAGGCCACGTTGCCCAGAAAGGGCCCTCTGGGCCCGGCTGCTAGCCCGGCTCTGCTGAATGCCAGCCGGCCCTGCAGCCCGAGCCGCGGCCCACACCCCGTCCTCGTGTCCGCAGGTGGCTGGGCTACCTGGGCCTGCTGCTGCTCGACGTGGCCATCTGCCTGCTGGTGCTGGTCGGCCTCATCCGAAGCTCCAAGGGCACCCTCGTCGGGTGAGCTGCGGGCCTGGGCCCTGGGCTGGGGGCGCCCGAGTCAGCCCCCCTCGCCCTCCTTCCTCAGCGGTCAAGACGGGTCTGCCTGGGGAGGAGCCACAGGCCCGGTGGGGGCGACGCCCGGGTGCCCCTCCCCTGGGGTGCTGATTGGCTGTCGTTGCCCAGGGTCTGCCTGCTGGGGGTCCTGGCCCTCATCGTCAGCTGGGGTGCGCTGGGCGTGGAGCTGGCTGCGGCTGTGGTGAGTGGCAGCGGGACCTCCGTCTGCTGACCTGTCGGGGAGCCCCACTTCCCACCCCTCCCCTCCCAAAGGGGCGGTCCTGCCCTCGGCACAGCAGTCAGCACCCCGGGGCCCCCAGCACCCACCCGGAGTGCCTACAGCTGCTCAGGGGCCGGCCCTGACCCCGGGGCTGACCAGGCTCTACTCTGACAGCGGAGGGCTGGGGGGCCTCGCTGGTAACCCCGTCTTCCTTGCCTGCGTCCACCCCAGGGCTCCAGTGACTTCTGTGTGGATCCCGACACCTACGTGACCAGGATGGTGGAGGAGCACTCGGTGCTGAGTGGGGGTGAGCCTGCGGCCTCGCCTGAGCCAGCACCGGGGCGGGGCCAACATCCTGGTCCTGATGGGCTGTGGGTCCGGGTCCCGGTCCGGGTCCGGGTCTGGGTCCGGGTCCGGGTCCGGGTGTGGGGGGGAGGCAGTTCCTACCCAGAACAGGAACAGGAAGCTAGTGCGTGAGCAGTGACCGTGTGGGAGGCTGCAAACTGAGGACAGGCCCCGAGCTTTCAGCGATGGTGGGGAGGGGGCGAGGGCGGGGTGGTGTCTGCTCTGTGCGGTCGGCATGGCCAATGGCAGCTGGTCTTGGTGCCCCAGCCCCGCTGCCCGGCTCTGGGCCCTGGGCGAGCAGGGGGCCACGTGGGCGTGGCCAGCCCTGTCCCCCCTCCTGGCTGGGCCCCTCGTCCCAGGAAGGGGCGCCTATAGCCAGTGTTAGCCAGTGTCAGCCAAGGTTTGCCGGTCATGATGGGGAGGGAGGCCCTTTAGACGCTGCTTAAGGGGTTGTGACGGGCAGGCCGCCTGTGTACTGGGCCCTCAGCTGGGACTTGGCTGCAAGCCTTTCTCTTTAGGGTGACACTCTGGCCTCAGGGTGTTACCCCCAACCCCCCCTGAGCAGGTGCTCCCCGGTCTTCCACCCCCCCATTCCCTGTCTGCTCCCCCAGAGGAGGGAGGTGCGCGCTGCCCCCGGGAGAGTCGGGCACCTCTGCTGTGCATGGGGCTCACGGGGCAGAGGGGGCTGGGCTGGCCCCGGCTCCCTGGAGGTCACACCCACCCTCACACCTGAACGTGGGCGCTCAGTGCAGACTGACACCGGGCATGCCCACCCACATGCATGTGCAGAGCCGCACACATGTGCCAGTGCGTGTGCAGATGTGCACGTAGATGTGTCTGTGCACTTACGTGTGCTTGTGTGAGCCACGTGCACAGACAGACGTGGCAGTCCTGAGCCGCCAGCTCTCTCCGCAGACACCCTGCAGTACTACCTGGCCTGCTCGCCCCGCGCCGCCAGCCCCTTCCAGCAGGTGAGCCTCGCTGCCCGCCCGCCCGGAGCCCGCCCCGGGCACTGCCCGCCCTTCATCTCGAACATCCGCAGCCCACCGGCCCTCGCTCGGCCTCTGACCCCCGGCGTGGGGAGACGGCGGGGCGAACCCGGGTCGATGTCACCGAGAGCCCTGTGGGTGCCTGCCGATGCCCCCCTCCCCTGGGACTCACTCCCTCCGTGTCCTGGGAGGCGCGGGGCCAGCCCTAAGGGCAAAGCCAGCGGGTGGGCGTGGCGGGGCGGGGGGCAGCCTCGTCCAGGGGGGTCCTGTGCCCCCTGGGAGGACGGGGCAGGTGCGGGCGTGGTTCTGAGGGGCACCTGAGCCTGTGCCCGCCACTCCCCACGACCGGGACCCCTGCCTTAAAGAGCCCCGCTGTGCCTGGGCGCCGGCCGGCGGGGAGGGGTCCGCCAGCCCGCAGAGCAGAGTGCTGGCGCCCCTGGGCCCGTGTGGGCAGGGCCGTGGGGGGGCACCGCTGCCGCCTGCTGCCACGGCCACTCTCCCGGAGCAGACGCTGTCGGGCAGCCACAAGGCGCTGGTGGAGATGCAGGACATCGTGGCCGAGCTCCTGAGGACCGTCCCCCGGGAGCACCCGGCCACCAAGGTGAGGGGCCCCGCACAGGCAGACCCAGCCGGGCCCCTCCCTCCGCCCTGGGGGGTTCTCTAAACCGTCCCGCTTCTTACTTTAAAAATCACATGAAGCCCTGACCCTGACCGGTGTGGCTCAGTGGATAGAGCGTTGGCCTGCGGACTCAGGGGTCCCAGGTTCTATTCCGGTCAAGGGCATGCACCTTGGTTGCGGCCACATCCCGGGGGGGGGGGGGGGGGGCGGGAGGCAGCTGATCGATGATTCTCTCTGGTCGATGTCTTTAACTCTCTATCCCTCTCCCTTCCTCTCTGTAAAAAATCAATGAAATATGTATTTTTTTAAAAAGAGAGAGAGAGAGAACTGTTAAAAATCACACGAGTTGTTCATATTTAGAAAGTGAGGAAACGGAGCAGACCAAGACCCACCTGGGCGGGACCTGCCACGGGGCGTCCCGGGGACTCGGACTGTGCTTTCCGGGGCTCCAGGGCCCCGCCTGGGACACGAGCACACACACGCACACACACACACACACACACACGTGCACACACGTGCACACACGGTCCACTGCCCACCCCCGGCCTCCCCTGGTGTTTTGCACCAGGCTGCTTGGGGTTCTTAGACATCGGTGCCTCAGCCCTGGTCAGATGTGGGCAGGCAGGCTGCTCCTGGCCTGCCTGTCTCCTTGGCATGCAGACCCGCCACAGTGCGGGCACACAACGGAGACGCGCACGCACAGACACAATGCGACACACACAGCGCATACACAACGCGGAGACGCACACGCACAGACACAATGCGACACACACAGCGCATACACAACGCGGAGACGCGCACGGCACAGACACAGCAACGCAGACACACCGCGCAGACGCACTGCGGCCCAGTCGCACCCTCGGGCTCGCTCTGCGCTGTGTTCTCCAGAACGTGTGCTATTTGAAAGGTGGTGGAGGCCTTCCTTTTCTCTAACTGTTCCTGGAATTGCAACCTTTCAAAGAGCTGGCCACGTCAGGAGACTCGGTGTCTGTCCCTCCTGTCACGGTAAAGGACCACGTAGCCGTGGCCGCCGTGGCAGGCATCCGTGGTCTGCCCTGGCGTCCTCCGCTGACCCCACGGCCGGCCACGGGCTCTGGGGGTGCGGTTCTGAGGCCCGTGCCAAGCCCCAGGCTGAGGGTGGCCCAGAGGCCGGGGTCGGGGCGGGGGGAGACCTGGAGGCCCTCCTCCTCACCGTGTGCTGACCCGGCGCGCGTGTGCCCCCAGGACCCTCTGCTCCGCGTGCAGGAGGCGCTGAACGGCACGGAGGTGAACCTGCAGCACCTCACGGCGCTGGTGGACTGCCGCAGCCTGCACCTGGTGAGCGCTCGGTGGGGGCGGGGTCAGCCGGGGGCCAGGCCGGGCCGGACCGGGCCGGATGTCCGCTCACCGGCCTCCCGTCTCCGCCCTGGGCCTGTCCTCTCCGGCCAGGACTACGTGCAGGCGCTGACCGGCCTCTGCTACGACGGCGTCGAGGGCCTCATCTACCTGGCCCTCTTCTCCTTCGTCACCGCCCTCATGTTCAGCTCCATCGTCTGCAGCGTCCCCCACACCTGGCAGCACAAGAGGTGAGGCCCGAGCCCGCAGCTCCCGCCCCGGCCCCCACTGGCCCCGGCCCCGCACTGGCCGCATCAGGGAACCGCCCTCCCCACACCCCGTCCCCACCCCGGAGCCGGGACCAGGGCCTCCCCTGCCCACACCCCGTCCCCTCCCCGGAGCCGGGACTGCCCTTCCCACACCCCGTCCCCTCCCCGGAGCCGGGACTGCCTTTCCCACACCCCGCCCCCTCCCCGTGCAGACGTGCGGGGTTTGGCTGTGGGACCACCTGGCTGGCAGTGGGGACTCACTGCTGTGTGGGGGGCCCTCTGGTGGCCCTGCCTCAGTCTCCCCAGTCAGCACTGGGTCGGGTTTTGTTTCGGGTGCCTGCCCTTCCTCCTCGGGCCCCCAGGGCTTCCCTCCCACAGCTCCCACCTCCCGCCTGGGGGCCGTGGCTGCTCTCGGGGGGCCGGCAGCTTGGATGGCGATCCCTCGGTCAGAGCTCTTCCCGCTGACCCCCTCTGTTCTCTGTTGTGGAGGTGACGCTGCTGCTGGTGGTGGTGATGGTGGTGATGGTGCTAGTAATGGTGATAGTGATGTTGGTAGAGATGGTGATGATGGTGATGGTGCTGGTGATAGTGATGAGGGGGGTAGAGATGGTGGTGATGATGGTGGTGATGGTAGAGATGGTGATGATGGTGGTGATGGGGTGATGGGGGTGGTAATGGTGATAGTGATGATGGTAGAGATGGTGATGGTGGTGATGGTGATGATGCTGGTGTGATAGTGATGGTGCTGGTGATAGTGATGAGGGGGGTAGAGATGGTGGTGAAGATGGCGGTGATGGTAGAGGTGGTGGTGATGGTGATGGGGTGATGGTAGAGATGGTGACGATGGTGTGATGGTAGAGGTGGTGGTGGTGATGGGGTGATGGTGATGGTGGTGGTGATGGGGTGATGGTGATGGTGGCAGTGGTGGCGGTGGTGA
The DNA here is from genome assembly GCA_963924515.1 of Vespertilio murinus. Classification (NCBI taxonomy): domain Eukaryota; kingdom Metazoa; phylum Chordata; class Mammalia; order Chiroptera; family Vespertilionidae; genus Vespertilio; species Vespertilio murinus. Next base: position 942,373 of record OZ004708.1, on the reverse strand, counting down.
TGGTGATGATGGTAGAGATGGGCTGGTTTCTCCTGCTCCCTCTCTTCATTGGCGGACGGTCCCTGTGCCTGTGCAGGCCGAGCCGGGGCCTGGTTCCCTGTCTGGCAGAGAGACGCGGGGTGATTGCCGTGGCCCGTGGTGTGGGGTGCCCAGCCAGGGTGGGGCAGCGGCACCTGCGCAGAGCCAGCCGCGGTCGGGGGCGCTGCCCGGGCTCGGCCTGAGCTGGTCCCCCGTTCCCCCCCCCCCCCCCCGCAGAGGCCCCGAGGAGGACGGGGAGGAGGAGGCGGCCCCGGGGCCACGGCAGGCCCACGACAGCCTCTACCGCGTCCACATGCCCAGCCTGTACAGCTGCGGCAGCAGCTACGGCAGCGAGGCCAGCATCCCGGCCGCCGCCCACACCGTCAGCAACGCCCCGGTCACCGAGTACATGTGAGTCGGCGGGAGCTGGGCGCCGGGGGAGGGGGGCCCTCGGCGTGGCCACCGGCACAGCTCAGAGCCAGAGAAGGTGCTGGGGGCCATGGAGCCCCCCCACCCCAGGGGGCTGTCCCCTCGGGGGCCACTGGGTCGGAGGGAGGGAGGCCGTGGCCCAGGCCCAGGCCCAGGCCACGTGGTGGGTTGGCAGGCGGGCGCCTGGACCCACGCTGAGCCCCGGTTGCTGTGCTGGGCTCACGGCACCCCTAGGCCCTTGCGAGCCGAGCCGGCGGCATCCGGGATGGGTGTGCCCGCCCGGCTGGCGTTAGGAGGGGAGGGTGCGGGCAGAGCAGGTGGGCGCACCGCAGGCTCGGGACGGGCCACGGCCAGCGGTCACTCGGCCTTTCTCCTTGCGCCTCAGGAGCCAGAATGCCAACTTCCAGAACCCCCGCTGTGAGAACACCCCCCTCATCGGGCGCGAGTCCCCGCCGCCCTCAGTAAGTCCGGGCCGGGGGCGGGGGTCCGGTGTGCCTCTGGCCTGCAGCAGCGGGCGGCGGGCAGGCGGGCACAGCCGGCCGAGTGGGCAGCCGGGCCGACTTCTCTCTTCCCACCTGACCTCCTCCTCTCCTCTTTGTAACTCTGAGCTCGGCCCCTGGCCGGTCCAGCCTGGCCCGGGTCCCGTGGCCTCGGCCTGAGACGTGGGAAAGAGGGGCCCGGTGGTTTGTGCCAAAGGGACGGCGCTCACGGAGGGCAGCCAGGCCGGCTTCCCGGCGGTGGCGGCTGAGGGGGCCGGGGGCCAGAGCGGTGAGGCGCTTGGCTCTGGAAATCCCTGCCCACGGCAGCAGTGGCCCCTGTGCCCTGCGCACGGAGCCGGCCCGGGGGCTGGGGACCGAGGGACTGGACCACGGCCCTGTCCTTCGCACCGCCTGCTCCGGCCCCGTGGCCGCCTCCGGCCGGCCACGCCTGGCGTTGAGGCCGCACTCTCTGTCTCTCTCCCGCACCCCCCACCCCTCCCCCCCGGGCCCTCCCTCCCAGCGATATCTGGCCGCCCTGGACTCTGGCAGCCACACGGGCTGGCAGTTTAAGCCCCTGGACAGTGCCTGACCGAGGTGGTGGCCGTGCCCTCAGACGACAGGTACTGACCACCTGGGTCCCCGCCCGGTCTCCGCCCCCACCTGTGCCCCGTGCCTCGTGCCCTCCGCTCACCCAGCCCCTCACCTGGCTGTCCATGCGCCCCGCTGGCGGGCACGGCCGTCCAGATCGGGCCGGGGGCTCGGATAGGCAGGCCTGTGGGCTGTGTCCTCCAGCCCAGCGAGGAGACCTGACCCCGAGCCAGGGGCATTCTGCACCGGGTCCGGGGTGCGGCCCGGCCTGGCCCTCGCGATGCCACCTGCACGGGCAAGTGCTCTCGGGTGGTAGGCAGCGTGCACGCTGCTCCCAGCGCTCCCGAGCTGCCCACCGCATGCATGGCTGCGCCCGGCCTCGCTGCATGTCCAGAACGGCACACCGGCTCCCTCGGTCCCTCCCGGCCCCCCGGCACCTGCCGCCTCCTCCCATCAGCACTTCGGGGGCCTCTCGGGAGCAGGGCCGCTGACCCCAGAGCGGGGGCTGGGCGGGGTAGGGTGTGGCCGTGGCGTCAGCGCCGGGCTCCGTGACACCGGCGGCCTGTGGCACATGCCTGGTCTTCGCACACGCCTCCTCCACGTGTTTGCGAGCACATACATACATGCATGCACACGCACACACATGCGCACACACACGCACTGAGCAAGGCCTGTGCTCGAGCCGGTCGGGCGGCTGAGCCTGCAGCTCCCGCCCCGTCGCCGAGGGCCCTGCACCTGTGCCCTGGGGCACCGCCTGCGCCCAGGCCCGCGGTGGGCGCCTCCTTCCGGGGGAAACCGACGGAGTCGCCCGGCTCGGACCCCAGGGGCCCTGACGTCCTGGGACCAGCCGCCCGCCGGCGCTCTGCAGGAGCGGCCTGCGGGGAGAGGCCGGCGTGGCGTGGCCTCGGGTCCCGGCACGGAGCCTCCGGGCGCTGTGGGTGCGGAGCTCTGCCTGGCACAGCGCCCACTGCCCGTCCGGGCCTGGGCCCTGCGGCTCCGGGTCCGGTGCTGGGTCAGCAGCCCCCCCGAGCCCGCCCCCGGGCTGCCGGTCTCGCTGTCCTGGTCTGTCTGCCCCGCCCCCCGCGTGCTTCCGGCTGGCCTCCCGGGGCCCGGCCAGCTCACACTCTCACTCGCCTCCTGTCTCCCGCAGTACACGTCCAGCATGAGAGCCAAATACCTCGCCACGAGCCAGCCGCGCCCCGACTCCAGCGGCAGCGGCCACTAGACCGCCGGCGGCCACCGCCACGTGCCAATCGCCCTGCTCCTCCCCCAGGCCGCCAGCCGCTCCCGGCGCCCGGCGCCCCCCCCCCTTTCTGCAGGGGCCCTGCCAGTGGAGACGAGGGGCTGAGCCGCACCCTGACCTCGGTCCACGCCTGGGCACCGGCGCCGTCAGGACACCGGGCCCTCGCGGTCCCATCTCCCCTTCCCCCTAAGGACTCGGGTCCGCAGAGCCTGCCCCGGGCCGGCCAGACCCTCTGGACCTGCACCTCCAGCTCGGCCTCCCCCCCTGACACCCGGTCACTCGCCGCCGCTGCCCAGCGCCTCCTGCTGCTCTGTGTGTCTGGCTCTCTCTCCCCTGACCCCTCCGCCCCCGCCAGCTCGCTCTCTCCCTCAGCTCCTGCCGCCAGAGGACAGCGGCGGCCGGCTGGCTGCCCGCCGTGGTGCCAAACCCCTCCCCCGGGCGTGGCACCGCGTCCGGTTCATTCCTGCACTAACCATTCTCCTCATCTCTAGGCACGTGGGCCGGCTCGCCCTCCCAGTCCCCCCAATCCCCCCCCACAGGTGCCGTGTCTGGAGCCGGCCTCGAGGGGGCGGGGCCCGGGCTGCTGTGAATGAGCCTCGGCCCTGCCAGGACTAACCACTAGCCTCCCTGCCCTGCTGCGGCCAGCGGCCCGTGTGCCGGAGGCGGGGGGACGGCCGGGCTCGAGCTGAGCCGCTGGCCCTGGGTCCCCAGCAGGCAGGTGCTACCGAGCACGTGGGCTGTCCGAGGTCCCTGCCTCGGTCTCCCTCCCTGTGACGTGGGGGCAAGGCCTCCTCAGGTGCTTCCGGCTTCGGAGTACAGTGTTTGCTGTCCTGCCAGGGAGGGCCGGCCGGCAGCCGAGTGAGGGCTGTTAGGGACGGACTGTGGGCCCCACTCCAGAGAGCGCCCTCCCCTGGAACCTTCCCTCTGTGCTGGTGTCTGGGACCAAAGGGTGGGGGGACGCCCCCCCCCCCCCCGGCAGCCTCTGCCAGGAGGACTCCCCGGGGCCCTGGGCACGGCTGAACCTCACTGTCCTCCGTGCTCCAGGCCCCGTCCCCCCCTCCCCGCCCCGTGGTGAGGGTGACGCCTCCGGTCAGGGGGGCCCAGCAGTCCTGCCGCCGCCGTGGCCACTGCTGCGCGCCCCCGCCACGTGAGTGGACACGGGAGCAGCACCCCGGCCTGTGCCCCGGAGGCCCCTGGCGGGTGTGGTGCCGCTCGCCTGGGACCCTGTCCAGGCGGAGGGGACTCGGCTTCGGGCCGGAGGCGGTGCACAGGGCTCAGGGCGGGAGGACCACGTTGGTTTTCTTGTCCGTTTGGGGGTCTCTTCCCCCCCCTGCCCCTGCCCCTGGCCTCCGCACCCACTCCTGCTCCCGTCCCTCAGGCCCCACTGCATCTTGGGGGGCAGGCCGTGACCCCGTGGGGGGCAGGGAGGCCGCAAAGCCCCACAGGGCTCAGGCCTCGGGCTGGTGAGCAGGAGGGTGTGGGCCAGCCCCACCCCATCTCACTATGCAATTCCTCCAAGCACCAGCCCCGAGGGAGGGGAGCGGGGAGGGGGTCCCCCGGGGTTCGTGGGGCCCCATGGCCTTGCTCCTGAGCTACATGATCCATCTCCCTGTGATGAGACCCCACCCCTCCGGCCTGCCCACCTGGTGAACATCTGAGCTGCTGCCGGCCTGAGCCCTGAGCCCTGAGCCACGGCTCGGACCCTCCGCCCGACCCCCAAGGGCCTGGGCTGGGGGTGCTGGCGCTGTTTGGGGATTTTTTTATTTTGTTTGCCTTTTTTTTTTTTTTTCCAAATGGGTTTGGGGTTTGATTTTTTATATCTTTGGGGCTTTATTTTTCTTGGCAAATACTAAAATCTCATCCATGTAATCTCTGTGGTTTCTAGTCAGCTTGGGTTTCATGTTTTAAAATAAACAGATTTTAAAAAACAGGCCTCTCCGGGCGGTTTTTACTCCCCAGGGAGTGGGGGGGGGTTGGGGGACCGCGTGCAGGGCCCTGGGGGAGCAGACCGAGGCCTGGTCTGGGCAGGTCCGCGGGCTGTGAGGGTGGTGCAGGGCGGTGTCTGGAGGCCCTTACAAGAGGGGGCAGGGCACTGGGTGCTGTGCCCCCCCCCCCCCGGCAGCGGCAGTGGAGAGGGAGGGGAAGGGGCAGAGGCGGGGGGGGGGGGAGCTTCCTGAGCCTCGGTGCCAGCTCCTGCTCCTGGGCACCAGGGTGGGGACCCCCATGCTCCCCAGGGCAGTGCCATCTCGAACCCGGCCCCGCCCGGGGGGGAGCATCATTCTCGTTCTCATCGGAGACGCCCTCAGACACACCCACAAACCCTGTGGGAGCTGGAGGCTCACGAAGCAACAGTGAGAGCTGTTGTGGGACATTACACATCCCTCACACCTCACCACACCCCTAACCATTACCATATCACTAACCTGAACCCTAACCCTATCCCTAACTCTTAACCCTGACCCTATCCCTAAACCTATACCTAGGCTTAATGCTAACCTTAACCCTAAGCATATCCCTAACCCAACTCTAACCATAACCCTAAGTCTAAGCCTAACCCTAAACCTATCCTTATCCCAAACCCTAACCCTATCCTGAACCTAAAACCTAACCCTACTCTTATCCCTATCCCAAAACCTAAGCCTAACCCTATGCCAAAACTGGACCCTAACCCTATCCCAAACTCTAGCCCTAACCCTAATCCTAGCTGTAGCCCTAGCCTTAGCTCTAGCCCTGATCCTAAACCTAGTCCTAAACCTAACCCTAAATCTATCAAAAACCATATACCTATTTTTTAAAATATATTTTTATTGATATTTTACAGAGAGGAAGGGAGAGAGATAGAGAGCTAGAAACGTCAATGAGAGAGAAACATCGACCAGCTGCCTCTTGCACATCCCTTACTGGGGATGTGCCCACAACCAACGTACATGCCCTTGACTAGAATCGAACCCGGAATCCTTCAGTCCACAGACCGACACTCTGCCACTGAGCCAAACCAGTTTCGGCCATATACCTATTCTTAACCCTAACCCTAGCCCTAGCCCTAACTCTAGTCCTATCCTTAATCCTATCCCTATCCCTAACCCTAACCCTAGCCCTAACCCAACCCTAGCCCTAACCCTAACCCTAGCCCTAGCCCTAGCCCTACCCCTATCCCAGAACCGTTAGGTTAGGGGTTAGTGGTTAGGGTTAGGGTTAAGGCTAGGGTGTTAGTGTCAGGACTAGGGGGTTAGTGTTAGGGGGTTAAGGTTAGGGTTAGGGGGTTAGTGTTAGTGTTTAGGGTTAAGGTTAGGGTTAGGGGGTTAAGGTTAGGGGAGCCTGTGCCCTGTTGGGGTGCTGAGCAGTGCAGGCCAGAGCTTGGCCCAGCGGGTGTGGAGGGGAGAGGCCGGGGAGGGGAAGGTAGTTCAGGGCGTGGCACAGGTGGGGCTCCAGACAGAGGGGCCAGATCCGAGGGCGGCAGCTGGACGGGAGGGGGCGCTGGGCCTTGTGGTAGTGGGCTCGGTCTGGGCAGCGCCCTCGGAGGACGCGGCGGGCTGGGCTTGGGGATGGGCTGTCAGGGCGGCCCTAGAACTGCACCTCCCGGCGCCGCCAGGGGGTTCAGCGGTGAGCACCCCCGAGGAGCCGCCAGGCGTGTGGCCCGGAGGGGCCGCCCCAGAGCCAGGCCTGGGCGGGGCGGTGAGCTTTTCACAGCGCCCGGGGGGGGGGGGGGTGCTGCAGCGGGAGAGGGTCTGTCCTCCCCGCCTGGGCTGCGCCCTAGAACAGGGCCAGGTCCCGGCAAAGGCGAAGCCACCACCTCTGGCCACCAGGTGGCGCCAAAGGCCCGCGGTGGGTGGCCTGTGGAGGGTGGAGGGTGCTGGCGGCCGGGGGTGGGGTGCAGGGAGCTGTGTGTGAACATAGCATCTGGGCAGCCCCAGGGCCTGTGCTCCGGGCCCTCCAAGGGCACCCACCCGCCTGGGGCGGGCAGAAGGAGGGCAGCCGGCCTGGCCACCCACGTCCCCCTTCCCCCCCCTGGTCCTGAGCGGCGGGCCAGTGCAGCCCAGCGGGGTCCCCTCGGTCTGCGGAAGGCCCTGCTCGCTGCGGGCTGGCTCCTGGGCGCCAGGCTGCCCCGACCTCCCCACTCCGCAGGCCCGCTGCCCGCTGTGCCCGCTGTGCCCGCTGTGCCGGGCCTGCAGCTCCTCCTCGGCTCTGAGGCTGGGCTGAGCCTTTCCGCTCCAGCTCGACCCTCGGGGAAGCCGGCCCGGGCCAGCGGGAAGAAGCTTCAGCCGAGCAGAGGGGCCCCGCCCGCCCCCGCCCTGCACCCCTCCGCCTGCCCGCCCTGGCCCCCTGCCCTGCACCCCTCCGCCTGCCCGCCCGGAGGGGGTCACCCGCCGGCACCGAGGGTGCACGTTTGTCGGAAAGCCCTGGCAGGCGGCAGCGGGCAGGGGCCGGGCCAGGCCGGGGACACGGACCTCGGTCGGGCCCAGTGTGTGTGGGGTGAGGACAGTGGTGCCCCTGGAGGGTGGGCGTGCCGAGGGCCCCTCTCCCACCTCTGTGGCACCTGCTGGGAGGCCCCCTGCGGACGGGGCGTTCCGGAAGGCAGAGGGCCGAGGCTGCAGCCTGCGCCCGGGGGCCCAGACCGAGCCCCATGGGGCCGCTGGGAGGGGCCTCAGCTCCGGGGAGGCCCCCGTCTGCCACACCAGCGCCAGGCCCTGCAGCTCCGGGGCGGTGCCAGCTGCCAGAGGAGCCCCGTCTGACTCACGGCAGGAAGGAGGCTGCGGCTTCGGCAGCTGCTCTGTCACTTCCCCTCCCCACCCACGAGGCTCGCAGCTCCCCCACCGGGGTGCGTGGGGCGCCCAGGGCCACAGGGGTCACGGTGTGATGGCGAGGGGCACGCCTTCCCCCCCTCCTCCCCGTCCCCGTCCGGCCAAAGCCCCTGGAGGCCACGCGGTGCCGTCAGGCCTGTCCGGGGCAAGATGAGGCCAGCCCTGCCAGGCGCCACAGCCAGGAGCCAGGCCGGGCCGAGGGGCTGAGCTGTGGCCGGTGGGCGGGCTGGCACCGCCCCAGGGGTTCCGGGGAAGAGTGGGAGCACCAGTTCCTTTCTGATGCTGCTCAGGCTGAGCTCGGGCGAGTGGAGGCGGGAGCCCCAGGGAGCTTGGGGGGGGGGGAAGAGGAAGTGAGGGCTGCCCAGGCTGCTGGGGTGTGTGTGGGCGGGGGGGTGGGGTGGGTGGGGGTGGGGAACCCAGCCAGCAGTCCCTCCAGCCGGGACGTCGGGGTGTGGGGTGCGCTGGAACGCGGCTGCCCAGAGGCCACCCGGGGAGGCCAGGCTCTGGGGCCAGCGTGGCCTCCGGGTTCGAGCCCTTCACCACCCCGGCTGCCTGGTCCTGGACTTTGCCCGCCGAGCCTCAGCCTCCCCATCTGCAAAGCGCGGCCCGAGGTGGCCTCTGCGGAGGCTGCGGAGGCGTCAGGAGGCCCAGCCAGGCCCCAGCGAGGGGAGTCCCTGCTCTCCCCACCTCCCCCCTGCCAGCGAGCGAGCACGAAGGCGCAAAGGCGAGTGACAGACCCAGAGCGCAGCCCGGGAGAGGGCACCTTTATTCACAGCAAGGACGTCACCATAGCAACCACACCGCTTCCCTGAGACCGCCCCTCACCCGCCTTCCTGGCTGCGTGGTCGCATGGTTGCGTGGTCGCGTGGCCGCGTGGTCGCAGGCAGAAAAGCCGCAGACAGACCAGGCCGGGGGCCGGGCGGCGGGAGGTCAGCGCTCCGATGCTTCCAGCGTCGGCCCCGGAGGGCCCCGAGCGTGGCCTCTGCTCTTCCGGTCACACCCTCCCCCGCTCCCCGAGAACAAGACTAGGACACCCCACCTTTCACAGCCCGCCCCCCTGGAAACAAGCACAGTAAAAACACTGTCACAGTATTTACAGACACGCCCACTGTGGGCGACTGGCCTCTACTTGGGAGAGGAGATACACTCAGCTCTGCCCCCCACCCGGGGAGGCAAAGGCAAGACGCTGCGGGGGCCGGGAGCCCCGACCCCGAGGCTGGGGTGGGGGCACCGTCCTCCCCGCCACACGGCCACGGCTTCACAGGCTGCTGGGCGGGGCCAGGGCTGGGGGGAGACAGGACCAGGCCACCGCCCCCTAAATCCAGCTTCCGCCCAGGGCTCCAGGACAGGTGCCCGGGCTCCGGGCCTCGGTGGGCAGGGCAGCCCTGGCCCCCTCTGCCCACTGGACCGCCCAGCCCCCCAGAACCGGCCTCACGGAGCCCCTGCCCCGGAGCGCGGGCCGGCTGGGGCACGGTGCCGCTCCTCGGCCCAGCAGAGCAGAGCAGAGCAGAGCTGCCGACGGCCATGGGCACACGTACACTCACAGAGGCACAGCCCGGCCACGAACGCCGAGCCCGGGCGGCCCACGGGGTCCCCGGGGACGGGTCTCGGCCGCGGCGGCTAGAAGACGGCGGTGCGGGGACACCAGGGCGTGTCGGGGTACAGGCGGCAGTGGATGGAGCGGAACCTGCGGGGACAGAGGGGGGCTAGTCTGCGTGGGGTGGGGTCCCCCAGCACCAGGGGCTCCCTGTGCCCTAGCAGCGGGCCTGGGGGGCGCCCCAGAGCCCCGGGCCCCATCTCCCCACCTGGAAGGGTCGGCCTCCACGGAGAAGGGCCCCTTAATGTGGACGGCGTTCTGCTTGTTCTCGAAGGTGCCGTAGCTCAGGGTGACCTGCGGGGAGAGGGCGGAGTAGTGCGGGGGGGGGGGGGGGTGCACCCCGCCTCGGCCCCCCGAGATGGCCCGGCCCGCTGCCTGCTCTCTGCGTCCAGGAACGAGGCCGAGGAGGCCCCACGAGGGACAAGGCCGGGGCCCGGAGCGGGCGTGGGAGAGCGGGCAGAGGTCTGTGGCCGGGGTGGGGCGGCCAGCGGCCCCGGCCCGTACCTGCTCGTGCAGCCGGGCGGCCGGCACCTGCTGCAGGTTCTCCAGGTGCGAGTGGAAGAGGCCGCTGCGGGTGAGCCGCACGCCCAGCAGCGCCTCCACGATGTAGCCCACCGTGCAGTCGTCCGGCAGCCGGATGCGCTCCGCCGTGCTCACAAAGTGGCCGCCGCTGCGCAGGGGGGCGTGTGAGCGGGCGCCGGGGAGGCGGGCAAGTGCCCCCCGCCCCTGCCTGCCGGCCCCCTCCCTGAGCCCCCCACCACAGCTGCCTGCCGCCCCCCTCCCTGAGCCCCCTGCTGCCTGCCAGGCCCCCCCTCCCTGAGCCCCCCCACGACTGCCTGCCGCCCCCCCTCTGCCTGCCGCCCCCTCCCTGAGCCCCCTGCTGCCTGCCAGGCCCCCCCCTCCCTGAGTGTTCCCCCCACGGCTGTCTGCTGCCCCCCCCTGCCCTGAGGGCCCCCCCCCCCACGGCTCGGCCAGCCTGGGGGCTCGGAGCCAGAGCTGCCGTGCGGCCGAGTCTGGCCGGGGCCCTGCCCTGGGTGTAGCTCCCTGGTGCCTGCAGGCAGGAGGTGGGACTCGGGGAACCTCACTTCGGCCTGCCTGTGCACGTGGGGCTGGGGACCCTGCTGCCGGGACGATGGCCCTAGCCCGGCCCACGGGGGGGGGGGGGGCACGGGGGACCAGGCCCACGGGGGGTGGGACACGCGTGTGACTCAGGACGGGGCACTCACCTGGCCCACGGTGGGGGGGACACACACATGTTTGACTCAGAACGGGGGACCAGGCCCACAGGGGGGGGCGGGGGGACATACGTGTGACTTGGGACGGGGCACTCACCTGGCCCACGGGCTCATCTTCAGGGCCAGCCCTCGGCTGATGCAGAAGCCAGCGCCGCCCGTGGCAAACCAGAAGTGGACGGGGCGCTGCAGGGGGGGGGCACGTGGTAAGACCCTGCCCCGGCCGCCGGCCCTGCAGCCGCCCACGCGTCCTCCCGCGCCGCCCCGGCGTCGGCCGGCTCACCATGGTGTTGTCGCTGAGCCTCTCGGTGGCCTGGATGGGCCGGTCCAGGCTGGGCTTGCCCACGTACACGTCCTGGGCGTGCGGGAAGCCGGCCAGCAGGCCCAGCAGCGCCCCCACGTTCACGTAGTTGTCGTCGTCCACGTGGCAGAACCACCTGCGGGGGGGGGGGCGGGGTGTCAGGGGGCCGGCTGTGCAGGGGGGCAGCCAGGGGGTGCCCGGGGCCCCCACTCACTTCCTCCCGGACGCGATGAAGTGGTCGTACTCCACGGCCATCTTGCAGGACAGGGCCTGGCGGCTGTGGGCGGCCGAGCAGTTGGTGTTGATGACGTTGCCTGCGGGGAGGGGAGGGCTGCAGAGCGGTGCGGCTCCCACGGAGGCGGCCCGAGGGTGGAGGGGGAGAGGGGGTAAGGGGGGGCGGCGCGGTCGGTCCCAGGGCGCCCCGTGTGGGTTCCCGCCCCTCCCCTCCCCCTGCGGACGGCCCGGGGCCGCCCCTCCCCTCCCCCCGCCCGGCCTCGGCCCCTTTCCCAGCGCGGCCACCTGTTGCTCAAAGGCCGGGCTGAAAGGGCCTCATCTGCATGAGAAAGGGGGGCGGTGGAGGGGCGGGCCCAGCGGCCCGAGTAACCGCTCGGCCTCGGGAGGGAGGCGGCGGCGGGACGTCCCCCGGAGTGGAGCCCCTCGCCCCGGGTCCAGGCTCACCCCCGCGCCGGGCCAGGGCCTCGTCCTCCCCGTCGGTGAAGATGAACGTCTGCAAGAGAAACGGCTTTAGGGCGCGGTGTCCCCGACCCCAGGGGCAGGGCTGGCACACGGGTCGGGGTGGCCCCACCCTGCTCTGGGCCTCGGTTTCCCCCGCGTGCTGCCCCAGTGGAGGGAGGGCTGGGGGCACGCAGACCCGCCCCCACCCCACCCCACCCCGCGGCGACAGCTGGGCCCAAGGCCACCGGCGGCTGTGCCGGCACGAGCCGGGCGGGGCCGCCAGCCCAGGTAACCGCTCGGCGCACCTGGCGGGCACACACCCTTATTGACACGGCGCCGGCGGGCGGGCGGAGGGGGACGGGCGAGGAGCCGGCTTCCAGAAGCCAAGTCCCCGTCCGCCGCGGACAAAGGCCCGCTGGGCAGCTGCCAGGGCCGCGGACAAAGGTCCGGGGGGATGAGTCACCGGCGGCATTGTCCCCGCTCTGTCGCTGGGCCGGGCGGCCTTAACGCGCCGGTTAAGCGAGCGGCCGCCGGCCCATTTCCATACAGCTGGCCTGGTTAACCGGCCGGCGCGGGGTCGGCCGGCAGGGCAGGCTCCGGCTGGGCCGCGGGCCTGGGGGAGGGGCGGGCACACCCCTGAGTGTGACCCGCGGGCAGCCGCCTTCTCCGGAGTCCCAGGGGTTCGCACGCCCCCCGACCCCCACACTCCGGCCAGCACCCCGCTCCGGCCAGCACCCCGCTCCGGCTGCAGGGGCAGGCGCCCCGGCTGAGCCGCATCAAGGGCTCCCTGTGCCAGCAGGGCTGCCGGGCCAGGACGGAGCCTGGGAGGGGGCGGCGGAGCCGGCCGGGAGCTGCCTGCGCCCGCCCGGGCCGGTCGGCACACGGAGGAATGTTCCCTCCTCCGCCCGCCCGCCCGCCCAGCGCGTGCCGCCGGTGCGCCCAGCCCGGCTGAGCGCGGAGCCGGGCCGGGGGACTCCCCACCTCCACGCCCACCCGGCGCCGGCTGCCTCCTGGGCACGGACGGGGAGGAGCCGGCGTGTGCAGGCCGGCCCGCGAGCACCGGGCCCACCCGGGGCCACCGCACCTGGCGGCCCGGCTCCGCCCGGCCCCAGGCCCGGCGGCCACGGCTCGGGACCCGCGGCCGGCAGACGCCCGGGGCGGCCGCACGCACAGACACGCACGCCCGCCCGTCTCCGCCAGGAATGCCGTGGGAGGCTGGGGCCGGCGGTGCGGACGCCGCGCTGCCGGATTAGAAGGAAAATGCTTTCTTAATGAGATCAGGCGAGGCCTGTTCCCGCGGCGGAGCCCAGAAAACCGGGCCCGCGGCGACGGAGATTAAAGCACCTTTGTGGGGAGCCGCGGGGAGGGCTGGGGGGCGGGCGGCTCCCTCTCCCACATCAGAGCCGCCGGCGCGGGGACGGGCACGCCCCTCCGCCCAGAGGCCGTTTCCCGCCCAACGCGACGGGCAGGGCGCCCGCCGAGGGGCACCGCGGCCCCCGAGGGCCAGGCGGGAAACCGAGGCGGAGAGGGGCGCCCGCCCGGGCACACCGGGGCAGAGGGTGCGCGTCCGGCCGGCCCGCTCCCCGGGGACCCGGCCAGACACCCGGCCTCCCGCCGCCCTGCCGGCGGGCAGGAGGAGGAAGAGCAGGCGGCAGGGCTGGCGAGGGGGGGCGCCCACAGGAAGCGGCATTGTTCCCGGAGCCGCGGTTCTAAGAAACACAGGATGCCAGGCTCTCCCCTCCATTGTGGCCGCTGCCACCGCCGCGCCCGCCGCGCCCGGAAGGAGCGAGCGAGCGGGCGAGCGAGGAGGACCCGTGGGCCAGAGGCCCGGCCCCTCACCCTGGAGGTCAGGGCCCGGCCCCGTCACTGCCATTGCTGGACGGCTCTCACCCCCCATCCCCCGCTTGTGCTTATGGGGCCGGACGGCTCCCTGGGCATTCCCACTCGGTCTGAGACTCTGGCTCGGAGGGCGCCTCCTCCAGGAAGCCCCCTGCCCCTCACGTGGCTCACGGCCTCCCTGGGTGTCCCCCACCGCCCCCTGACTTCCTCCGCTCTCCCCTCGGCCCGGGCCCGGACCCGGACCACCCTGCCCGGGTGCCAGGGGGCAGGCCGGCCTTCCGGGGTGGGGTCCGCGGCAGGATGGACGCGCAGCCCTACATCTGGGGGGGGCGCGCCCCCTCCCGGCCTCCGAGGGCCGCGGGCTCGGTGCCTCCTTAACCAAGCCCGAAGGCACGGCGGCCCATTTCGGAGACAGGAGACTGAGGCTCTGCTGGGTGGGACCAGGGACCCTCGGGGGCAGAGCCCGCCCCGGCCGCGGTGGCGGCGGCCCAGAGAGGCTGCGCGGGCCGGAGGTCACACAGCAGGCGGCGGGCGGGGCGGGCCCCGGACTGTCAGTCAGAGCCATGGGGGGCCGGGACCCTCATCGCCAGGCAACCTGAGTGGCCAGCGCGGTTCCCATGGAGCCAGCGGGGCACACAAGAGGCTGGGCCGGCCTCGGGAGAAAGGGGCTTTGTTACCTTGCCCGGGGCCGGCGTGAGAGCGAGCCGCCCGCGCTGGGAATCCTAACGGCCGCCGCCAAACAAAACCCGTGCCCGCCCGCCCTCGGCCCAGCCTCTGGGAGGGACGCTGCTCCCGGAGGGCGCCGCCGCCGCGGGCACCCCAGCCCGTCCCCCCCGGCTGACCAGCCCCGGCCCCTCGCCCCGGCCATGACCTCAGCGGAGCCCGACCCAGGGCTGGACTCGGGGCCGGACGGCCGTGGGCCTGGGGAGGGCTGAGGCAGGGACGAAGAGCGAGGGGCCTCGCACCCTCACCCCAAATGCCCAGCCAGCCCTGCCAGGCCCCGGCACACCGCCCGCCGCCCGCCGCCCTCTGCGCCCGGCCGTGTCCAGGCGGGGCGTGCCGCGGTGAAGGAAGTGGACGCTCGTGGAGCTCTCAACACCGCCGGCTGCACTCCGGCACCCCAAACCCGGGGCTCTTTCCTCCCAGACGGCTCCCCGGCCCCACACCGCCCGCCCCGCTCGTCATCCCCGAATGACCGGCTCCCCGCCCGTTAGGGGAGCCCTGCCCGCGCCCAGGCGGCCCGGCCCCCTAAGAAAAGCCTTTCTCCCCGGGGAAGCGGGGCGCAGGGGGGTCCCCAGGCAGAACCTGGGGCGGCAGCGCCCTAAGCCTGCACCCCAACGCCCGGGGCAGGGCGTCCAGGCTCCCGGCCGGGCACCGGCGGCGGGGCGGGGTCTGCGGGCGCCGGGGCTCGGGGGCCGCGGCCGGACGGCGCTCCCGCGGGCGCACGGCGGGAAGGGACGGAAGGGACGGAAGGGACCGGAGGGCACCCTGGGGCGCGCAGGGCCGTGGCCCCGGACCGGCCCGGGCCCGGGCTCACCATGTCCTTGTGGCGGGAGATCCAGGTCTCCAGCAGCAGGTCGAGGCGCGCGCGGTGGAACTTCCTGGTGGTCTTCACGGCGATGAAGACGTCGCGGGGCGCGAGCCGCTCGGCCGGGGGCGGCGGGGGCCGCGGGGGGCGGGCGGCGGCGCCGGGCGGCGGGCCCGCGTCCCTGCGCGCGCGGGAGAGCCGGCCGAAGTACTCGGACAGGCCGCGCCCCTCGCGCGCCCCCGGGCCCGGCGCCGGCGCCCCCGCGGGGCCCGCCAGGCTGCGCAGCGCGCGGCGGCCGCGCTCGGCGGGCGGCGGCGGCGGGTCGGCCGTGAGCACCAGCAGGCAGGCGAGCAGCGCCCCGGCCAGCGCCAGCAGCAGGCGGCGGCCGCAGCGCTTCAGCATCGTGGGCAGCGCCCCGTGCGCCCCAGCCCGGCGCCCGGCCGCAGCGCGTCCTGCGCGCCCCGCCCGCGCCGCGCCCTTTAAGCTCCGGGATGGCCCCGCCCCCGGGGCGGTCCTCCGAGGGCCACGCCCCAACCGCCCGCGCCGCGCCCTTTAAGCTCCGGGCTGGCCCCGCCCCTTGGGGCGGACCTCAGAGAGGCCACGCCCCCATCCCATCCCGCCGCGCCCTTTAAGCCCCCGGCTGGCTCCGCCCAGGGGCGTGTCATCCGCGAGGCCACGCCCTCGCCCCGCCCCGCCACGCGCTCCGGGCTCCGGGCGGGCCTCGCGCCCACGTGGGCCGCCGCGGGCTCCGCAGCCCCGGCGCTGGGCGGCCCCGGGTCCGGGATGGGCCCGGCGGGCGCCGCGGCCCGCGAGGTCGGAGGCGCTCGGCCCCCAGGCCGCAGGTGGGGAGCGGGGGGAGGCGCCGGGCCCGCGCCCCTGCACCCAGGCCCCTCCTCCCGGCGCCCGTTTCCTGGGATCCCGGCCACCCGGGGGGGCGGGGCTGGTCCCGGAGCCCTCCGGCGCCCCGAGGCGCGGGGACACCCGCCCGCCCGCCCGCGATGAAAGGCGGCGGCCTTCTGCCCGTTTGGTCCCTCCGGCCCGGCCAGATGTGCGCCCCCGCCCCGCCCCTCCCCGCCCTTCCCACGGGCCGGCCGCCGCCGCACGAGCAGGGGCGGCGGGAACGGGCGCCCGCAGGCAGGGGGGTGAGGGTGCGGGGTCCCCAGCCTGGGACGGGGATCCGATCGCCCCTCCGGCCGGAAGCGCGGCCCGGGGCGCCTCCTCCCCTCCCGCCGCTGCTCCCCTGGCCCTCCTCCCCCCGCGTGTCCACACGTCCCTCTGTCCGCCCCTCTGGCCTCCTTAGGCCTTCGCACGTCCCTGCCCTGAATGGCCCCCCTGGGAGGCCGGCCTGCTGGCCCATTTGCCGTGGGGCCGGCCTGGGCGGTGGGTCGTGGGTGAGGGGGGGGGCGGCGGTTCCCAGGCCTCTTCCTGCCTCCCTCCCAGGTAATTAGCAGGCACCTCGCAGGCAGATGCCCGAGCAGATGGTGCCCCAGTGACAAGCCTCCCGCGGAGCGCCTCCTGCCATAAACCGCCCTCTCTCCTCCCGGCCCAGGGCCCAGGCAGCGGGAGGGGGGAGAAGGGGGAGGAGACGGGGAGAGGGCAGGAGAGGACCCCAATGCCTGGGCCGGTCTCCCCCAAACAGCCCCTGAGCCCAGGTCAGCCCAGCCTCTGTCTGAGGGTGTCTGTGCTGCATTGCCCTCTCCCCACCAGCCCCCCGACTCCCGCCTAGTCCGAGTCGGGGCCCTTTGGAGACAGAGCCTCCTCCTCCCTTGCCGCCTCCTCCCCCTGACCTCTGGGGCGGTCCTGGGACCCCATTTCCATGTCCCCAGTCCACCTGGTCACCTAGCTCCACGTAGAGCCGGCCACTCTGCCCTAACCGTGCCCCCACGTGCAGCCAACCCCCCACGTACAGCCAAACCCCTCAGCCCCGTCCTGCCCCGTGTCCGAGGCTGGTTCCCGCCTTCCCTCCGCATTCTCCTTCAGCCCACGCACCGATGCACCCCAAACCTCTGCACGAGCTGTGCCCCGTTCCTGGGACTGAGGTCAGCAGTGCGTGGTGCCCACGAGGCAGGAGGGACAGCGGACAGCCTCCCGCCCAGCCAGCCACACGGCACCCTGCCTGCTGTGGCCCGGGCCGCCCAGCCCTCAGACACGGGGCAGCAGGAGCCATGTGGCCGCTGCGTGGCCGGCGTGGCGAGTGGGGGCGGGATTGGCCCAGCTTGGCGCCCAGCAGGGGTTTCCCTGTGCCTCCCGGGCCGGCGTGTGGGAGTGGGGGGCGCGGCGGCCTGTCTGGGAACAGCAGGACAAAGCCTGCAGCATTCTTGTGGGGCCGTGGGCTTTGGCAAGGGCGGTTCCGTTTCTTTGCTGTCAGGAGAATGGAATTTCGTGGTGACTCCTTAGGTCTGAACACGGTAGGGGGGAGGCCAGGGCAGCCCCCGGCCCCTCCCAGGCTCAGCCCCAGCCTGAGGCGCTCCCCCCCCACCAGACAGCGTGGAGGTGGATGTGGCAGGGGGTGGGGGGCTGCTGGGCTCAGGCCCGGAGATGGGGAGCCGGGGAGTGTTGGTCAGGTTGCCAGAAAGCCCCTTGGGGCCTTAAGGTGCTCGGGAAGGGGTGGGGTGGGGCGAGGGTGGAGGGGGCCCTGCCAGGCTCCAATGGGGGGGGGAGCTGCAACCCCATCGGAGCTCAGGCCCGCTTCCCGCTGGGGCTCTGGACGCCCCGGGGCCTCGGGCGGTCCTCCCCCTGGCCGTCTCTTCCTGGGAAGATCCAGGAGACATAATGGGTGACCCATTAACTCGCAGGAAGTCATCCGAGGCTGTGGTCCCTCCGCCCCCCCTGCAGCCGGGCGGGGAGGGAGGCACGGTCCCCAGCTCCCCTCCCTCGGGGTGGTGGCAGCGGGCAGAGCTGGGTGCTGGGCCTCAGGACGCCCCATCGACCGACGGAGACCCTGCCTTCCAGGGTGCCGTGAGGCGCCGAGAGCTGGCCGCCTGGAGCCTCCTTGATGCCGGGGCCTCGGACCTCCTCGGGGCAGGGACAGCCCGGCCACGGCCACGGTGGCTCTGAGGGCCCCGCCCAGAGCTCAGGGATGGGAGGGGCTGGCGCAGAAGCCCTGTGGCAGGGGGAGGGCTCGCAGATGGCAGCAGCTGGTCCCACTCCTGCAGCTGGGTGGGCACTGCCCATGAGAAGAATAGGCGGCCAGCAGCTGTGAGTGGAGCCCGGCCCCGCCCGCCCGCCTGCCCGCCTGCCTGCCCGGCCCAGAACCCTCTCCCTGCCGCTCTGTGTGGTCTGGGGCAGGGCCCCTTCTCTCCCTGGGGGTCGGGTTGTACTTGACTCTGTAACAGGGACATGGCTGGCGCCTGCCCTGCCCCCCCCTGCCCACCCCGGCTGGCCAGCTGGCACTCCCTGCAGGCCTGAGGCACCTATGAGCAATGGAGACCGAGCACTCTTCCCTGAACCTCAGGGCCCCTGTGGTCAGCGGTCAGGTGGTGGAGCAAGGCTTTGGGGGACACCAAGAAGGCCAGCCAAGGGCTGTCTCTTTCAGGAAGCCCTCCCCAACCCCTGTGCTCCCCCCATCCTGGCACTGACCACATGAGCTTGCAACTGCCCATTCCCTGCCTGCCCCCCCTCCCTCCCAACAGAGCTCAGGGTGAGGGCAGTGCCCGCCTGCTCTTTACTGAGGTCGGGCACAAGTAGGTGCTCAATAAATACTGGTTGGACAGATGAGTAAGGGGATGGATGGACGGCGGATGGATGGATAGATGGACAGATGGGTGGGTGGGTGGGTGGATGGATGAATTATGGATGGACAGATGGGTGGATGGATGAATGGACAGATGGGTGAATGAATAGATGAATGAATGGATGGATGGATAGATGGATGGATCGATGGATGAATGGATGGATAGATGGGTGGATGGATGGATGGATGGATAGATGGGTGGATGGACAGATGGAAGGATGGAGGGATGGACAGTTGGGTGAAAGGATGCATGGATGGATGGATGAATTAATGGACAGATGGGTGGATGAATAGATGAGTGAATGGATGGACAGATGAGAGGATAGATGGATGGACAGATGGGTGGATGAATAGATGAATGAATGGATGGACAGATGAGAGGATGGATGGATGGATGGATGGAGGGATGGAGGGATGGACAGATGGGTGAAAGGATGGATGGATGGATGAATAAATGGACAGATTGATAGATGAATAGATGAATGAATGGATGGACAGATGAGAGGATGGATGGATGGATGGATGGACAGATGGGTGGTGGGTGGATGTGGAGATACGGACATATAGGAGTGCTCCCTGTCTCTCTCTCACACCCAGCCCTGGGGCAGGTGGGTCTCAGGGCGAGGGCTGCCCACCGAGCTCTGAGCTGGCCTGCGGTGGGCTGAGGGCAGGCCTGTGGAGGCTGGCAGGTGCACCTATGGTGTGACACCGGCACTGGGGCATTCCCAGGTCCCGCCCCGAGGAGGCCTGCTGGTGGTGCAGGTTGGACATGGGGGTCGGTGACCTTGACCCCGCAGTCCAGCAGCTGCGCCTCTTCCTGGGGGCTGAGCCGTCTGGCCCGGGCGGGCCGGGCTAATTGGATTTGCAGCCCCCAGAGCAGAGGCCTGGCCACCAGACGCCGTGGCTCACATCCTGCAGAGCCAGACTCCCGCCGGGGAGACACCAGAGCCGCTCCGCCCGCCGCCGCCTTTGTCCGGCCAAGAATGGCCAGCTTGTGCCGGAGCCCCGGGCGCAGGGCGGCAGGGCGGGTGTGGCCGTGCCAGAACCCAGGCCCAGGGCAGGCCCAGGGCGGGAGGGTTGCTTCGGGCAGAGGGGCCTGTCTCCCGCCCTGTGACAGGCTGAGGGGGTGGAGGAGGACATGGCATGGAGGCCCCTGCTGCCCCGGGGAGGGGTGGCCACCACGCCCACAGGGAGTAAGCCACCGTCTGGGACCCATCCATCCACCTGCCTGTCTGTCCGTCTGTCCTGCCCCCACCCGTCCACACCCGTCCCTGCCTGGCGGCGGGGCGTTTGGGGGTGACTCACCCGGCAGAGCTCACGGCCTGGAGGGAAGTTCATCAGGGACCCAGGTGCCTGCCCCCCCCCCCCCCCCCGGAAGAGGGTGGTAGGGGCTGGTGGGCCCGGGCCGGGGCGGGTGCTTCAGGAGAGGGTTCTGGGAAACGCTGGGAGGTCTGGGCAGGAGGAGAGGGGAGGTCGGAGGGGGAGGCAGGGGGAAGGCGGGGGGAGGAGGTGTGCCCTCGGGCTGGGTGTGGGGTCCAGGCGGAGGAGGGGTGGGAGGTGCCGCTGGGAGGGGAGCGGGGACCTGAACCCTGAACCCGGGTTCCGGCTCAGGCTCAGACGTGAGGCCCCGGGGCACCCGGAGGTTTGTGAGCTGGAGGGACCGGAGGAGCCGAGAGCCGGAGCCGAGAGCCGGAGCCACGCCAGGTGTCCTGGTGGCCAGGGAGGCGGGAGCGGGGAGCAGGCGGGGCCGCCGCGGCCTTGGTCCCCCCCTGCCCCTTGGGAGGCCCAGGCAGCAGCTCTGCGGGGAGGAGGCAGGCCAGGTTACTGGGAGGCGGGGACCAGGCCGGGGCGCAGCCCCCTCTCCCTGTATCCGCGTCCTCATCCTCGTCCTCGGGGACGAGCCCAGGGTCTCAGCCCAGAGCGGCGGGCGGTCACGCAGGATCCTCTCATCTCGTCAGGGGAGTCGGGAACTGCTGATGGTCCTACTGTGCGCAGCCAGGCCGGGCAGCCAGGCGGCCGAGGCGGCCGGGGTGAGGGCGGCTGGGGCTGGGCACGTGCTGGCCTGGCCGGGGGCCCGGGAGCAGCTGCCCTTCCTGCAGGAGGTGACCCGAGGGCAGAGGATGTCGCCAGCAGGACAGGGACAGTGCCGGGGCAGCGGAAGGATTCCCGGGGCTTCCGGGGGGGCGGGGGGGGCTCAGGGCCTCGGGGGCAGTGGGGGCGGGCAGACAGGGCCGCCCGGTGGTCCAGGGCCTGGTGAGGGCAGGGGCTACACGGCCCCTTGGCTCTGCCCCCACCAGCTCCAGGTGGCTCCGGCCAGGAGGGCGGAGGGCGGAGGGCAGAGGGCAGGGCGGGGCGGCTCCTGGCCGGCTGTTTGCTCAGCCGGGGTTTCATCTCCAAAACAGGAAGGCGGTATTGACAGAAGCACCGGAATCCACGTGGCTGCCAGGTTCAGTTCCCCAGCCCCCCTGCCCCGCTGGGGGGGGGGGGGGCTCCCCACAGATCCTGCCCTCCAGGCCAAGGGCTCCCAGCCTCCCAGCCCCAGGCCCCGATGCCAGCCAGCCAGGCTGCCAGCACGCGCCGGAGGGCGGGGGCGCGGGAGGGGCGGGAGCGTGGACGCGGCCGGGTGCGAAGGGTCACGGGCCGGCGGGTGTCTCCCGGCTCCGTTTGCAATGAGGAAGCTGAGGCCCAGAGGGGGAAGTGAGCTGGCCCGTCCACAGCGGGGCCCCCGGTTGTAAACACGCGGAGGCCTGCTGTCCACCCCCCACCTCCCTCCGGGGCTCCCGTCCGCCCGGCTCGCTGCAGGGCCTGGAGGTTTGCTGAGCGGTTGCTGCCATAACCCGGGCCGCGGGCTCGGCCTCTGCCAACAGTCACACCGCCGCCCGGGCCCTGGGCCCTCTGTCCCGGGGCGGCTGCCGGGTGGGACAAGGCTCAGCAGCAGGGAGACCCCACCCTCAGGCCGCCGTGGGGAGCCCTGCACCCCCTTCCCGGGCTGCCTGGCGGGCGGGCAGTGGGTGGGCCGTGGGAGGGCCGTGGGTGGGCCGTGGGAGGGCCGTGGGTGGGCCGTGGGTACGCCGTGGGTGGGCCGTGGGAGGGCCGTGGGCGGCAGTTCCGGGCCAGCTCCTCCGAACCCTAGAAATGAGCTTCCGGCCTGACACCCTCCCAACTTCCTCCTCCCACCCACCCCGGCTCCCCGTGGCCCTCCGGCCTCCCTCCCGCCCCTGCCACCTCCTCAGGGAGGTCTTCCAGGCTCGCTCGCCTCTTGTCTGTCGCTGGGACCCCTCCCGCCCCTGGGCCCCAGCCCCCAGCACCCACACTGCTGGCACCCAGGAAGTCCTTGACGATGGTGGCGACGGCGAAGAGCCAGGAGTGTGCCGGAGAGATCGGCCCCATCTCACCGACGGGGAGGCTGAGGCCTCAGCACGGAGCCAGGCGTGTGCCGGAGAGATCGGCCCCATCTCACCGACGGGAGGCTGAGGCCTCAGCACGGAGCCAGGCGTGTGCGGGAGAGATCGGCCCCATCTCACAGACGGGAGGCTGAGGCCTCAGCGCGGAGCCAGGAGTGTGCCGGAGAGATCGGCCCCGTCTCACCGACGGGAGGCTGAGGCCTCAGCGCGGAGCCAGGCGTGTGCCGGAGAGATCGGCCCCGTCTCACCGACGGGAAGGCTGAGGCCTCAGCGCGGAGCCAGGCGTGTGCCGGAGAGATCGGCCCCGTCTCACCGACGGGAAGGCTGAGGCCTCAGCGCGGAGCCAGGCGTGTGCCGGGGAGATCGGCCCCGTCTCACAGACGGGGAGGCTGAGGCCTCAGCGCGGAGCCAGGCGTGTGCCGGAGAGATCGGCCCCGTCTCACAGACGGGAAGACTGAGGCCTCAGCACGGAGCCAGGCGTGTGCCGGAGAGATCGGCCCCGTCTCACCGACGGGAGGCTGAGGCCCTGCCCACGGGTGCACAGGCGTTAGCACCCTCTCCGGCCTCCCCCGAGGGCGAGCACCTCCCTCGTGCCCCCGCCCCAGGTGCTGCGAGAGGCAGAGGCCGGGGTGGACTGGCCTGGGCAGGAGCTGTGGCCAGGCGGGCTCCCCCGGCTCCCCCGGCTCCCCCGGCTCCCGGAACCCGGAGGGAGGGGCGCAGGCGCCGCCCCCACACCCCAGGCCCCGAATGGCCTCCGGCACCTCGAGGTGGGAGGAGGGTCCCCCTCTTGGTCAGGGTCCTAAGCAGGCGGCTCCTCTCATCTCACCGCCCCCAGAGGGAGGCGTCCCGGGGCTCTGAGCCTGGCCCCTGCCCCGGGGGTGGGGTGGGGGGCCTGGGCAGACCTTCAGGCCTGAGCACCCTGGGCTGTCTGCCCTTCTGCCTGGCCCCCGCCTGCCCTGCTGTCACTCTATCCCAGTGACCCAGTTTCCCTCCTTGTCTGTCTCTGTGTGTCTGGGGGGGGGGCGCGGGGACGAGCCTGGGCAGACAGTGTCCCCCTGGGCCGGGGCGGCGGGATCAGGTGTCCGGGGCGGGGCGTCTGCGGGCCAGGCTTTCAGAGCTTCAATAGCCCCCGATTCCCTTCCCTCCCCCGGGAGCCCCCTGCGGTGCGGCCATTGTGACAGCGTGGGAACGGAGCGGCGGCCCAGACAGACGGGGATGCGCCTCCGGCCCACCGGCTGGCGGGCAGGCGGGCGGGCGGGCGCCGCAGCCTCGGACCCGGAGCCGCACGCACAGGGCGCACGCCGCCAGCACCGGCCTGGGCGGCCCCGGGAAGAGGCGCGCCCCTGCGTCTCGGGGTCCTGCCTGCCCAGCGCACGGCCTGTGCGCACGTCCACCCCCCCCCCCCCAGGCTCCCTCCAGCCCCGCCGCAGCCTCCCTCGTCCCCGCGCCGGAGCGGCTGGCCGTCCCTGCTGGGGACACGAGGAAGCGGGGCGGACGGACAGTCTCAGTCCCACGGCTTCCTCCCGAAGGAGACCCACGCTTCCTCCCTGCAGAGCGACGGGGGGTGACGGGGGTTGTCGGGGGGGAGGGGGGGGAGGGGGGCTGTCGGGTGGAGGGGGGCCTGGCCATGCCCCGTTGTCACCTCACCCCGGTTTGGGGCCAGGACCTGCTTTGCGGGTCTTTGTGTCCCGAGTGGCAGAGGCCCAGCTGCCCCTCTTGATGCCCAGACGCAGTGCAGCCACGTACCCGCCCTCACACACGTGGGTGAGCCGTGTGCGTGGGGGGTGGCGGCCTGGCAGCCTCGGGGCTGCACGTGCGAGCTGCGGTGTGTGGCTCCGTGCAGGGGCTGTGTGCGCCCACGTGTGCACACGCCGGCCGGCGGGCCCCGCAGCCCGCACAGCTGCAGGCGCGGAGGGGGGAGGCGGCTGCAGCCGGGCCGGGCCGGAGCTTCCTGTCCAGCGCGGGGGCGGCTTCGGGGAGGTGGCCCCTCGGAGGGCGCTGCGGGAGCGTCCCCCGATCCGGCGCCCCCGCCTCCTCAGGCGCCTGCCCTGACCCGGCGCTGCCTCCTGCCCGGGGCCGAGGGCCCAGCTCAGGTCAGGCCCATGTGGTGTCTGTCCCCTTGCGTCTCTCTGGGCTGACGCTCTGCTCCCCTGAGGGCCCGGGGTGCCGCTGGGCCTGCTCCCCAAGTTCTCGCTGCCCCGGGAGCAGTCCGGACCCCGAGAAGGGCAGGGTTTGCTTGGAGACACACGGTGCACCTGGAAGGGTGCAGCTGCCCCCGGAGCTCACCCCCCCCTCGCGGCTGCTGGGCCAGGAGCCAGGCAGCGGGCGCAGCTCGAGGGCAGGGTCGGCGGGAAGAGATGGAGGAAGCGACGACGGAGCGGGTGGGGCACGAACCGGGCCTTGGGAGCGGGGTGGGGGGTGGGAGCGGGGTGGGGGGTGGGGGCGGGGTGGGGGGTGGGAGCGGGTGGAAGCTCCCGGCAGGGGACCCGGCCCCCAGGGAGGGGGTGAGAGAGGGACCCCGTGGCTGGGCTGCCGGAGAGCCTGACCCGCTCCGGTCTGTGGGCCTGAGTCCACCACCCGGACCAATGAGCTGACAACCCAGTCCGGGGTCAGGGGTCAGGGGTCAGGTTCCCAACTGGGCCCTTTCTCCGATGAGGACCTCTTTACTGTTCTGGGCTTTTGGACGAGGACTCCCTCTTTGGGGGGCACCATTCAACCCAGGGCACCCCACATGCCCGGGGAGTGGGAGGAGGTGCAGAGACCACTGCAGGGGGAGCGGCCGCGCGCCGGGCCTGCCCGAGGAATGCAGCCGGGAGCCCCACCTCCCCGGCAGGCGACGGGCCCCCCCGGCCCTGGTGCCCGGGCACCGGCCTGGCACGCGGACTCAGGCCCGGGCATGAGCGCGGGCAGGCGGCCACCAGCCCCGGGACTGCCCGCAGCGGAAGGCGCCTTCCGGCCCCAGCACCGTGCCAGCAGGCCCAGCCGACTCCCCGCCAGGGCTGCTCTGAGCCCGGCGCGGGGACGGGGCCAGGACTGAGGGGGGCGGGGGTCCCTGTGCCCTGGACGCCGGCCCCACACCGCAGAGGGCAGAGGGCAGAGGGGAGCTCTCCCGCCCCCACCCTGGGCGGAGCGATGGGGCCCAGGCGGGCCTGGCTCTGGGGGCCGGGGGGGAGGGCCAGCGTCCGGGTCACCGGGGACACCTCGTGGTGAGCGCACGGCCGCCCGCCCGCCCGCCCAGCTGGCCGGCCACCTGCTGCCCTGCTCCGGGGCGGACGGTGGGAACGGGCCGCAGCCCTGCCTCCCAGCCCCGCGGCCGCCGGGCTGGTTGCAGCTCAGGTGCCCGCACAGCCGGCCCGCTGCCCCTCGGCCCGCCCGCGGGGCCTCAGAGGCCCACCCCCAGGGGCGGGCGGGCGGGCCTGCTGCCGCCCGCGTCCCGGGAGGCGGCTGCCCGTGTCCACAGGGACGGACGTCCAGGGCTTCCCCCGGCCGGCCGCCCTCCCGCGCAGCCACGCCCGCAACGCCTGCTCTGCCGGCCCCTGGGCGCCCCAGCCCCGGTCCTCCTCGGGGGCCGGGACCCCAGCGTGCAGGGCGGGGGCTCAGGGCTCCGTGAGGAGGAAGGGGCGTCTCTAACAGAAGAGAGCGCGCTGGGCAGGCGGTCTGCTCGGGGCCTGTTCTCAAGCCTCCAGGTGAGTGTGGCCAGAGCCCGCTGCCCGCCTCTGCGTCCACGGGGGCTGCTCTCTGGGGTGCTCCCTGCGAGCCAGGACGCTGGGCCCGAGGGGCACGCCCCTGCACAAAGGCACCCCAGATCTGATGGTGCCGGGGAGCTGTGGGGGGAGCTGTGGGGGGAGCTGTGGGGGGAGCTGTGGGGGGAGCTGTGGGGGCTGTGGGGGCTGTGGGGGGCTGTGGGGGGAGCTGTGTGGAGCTGTGGGGGGCTGAGGGGAGCTGTGGGGGGCTGTGGGGAGCTGTGGGGGAGCTGTGGGGGGCTGTGGGGAGCTGTGGGGGGCTGTGGGGGGGCTGTGGGGAGCTGTGGGGAGCTGTGGGGGGAGCTGTGTGGAGCTGTGGGGAGCTGTGGGGGAGCTGTGGAGGGCTGTGGGGAGCTGTGGGGGGGCTGTGGGGGGCTGTGGGGAGCTGTGGGGGGCTGTGGGGGGAGCTGTGTGGAGCTGTGGGGGGCTGTGGGGAGCTGTGGGGGGAGCTGTGTGGAGCTGTGGGGGGCTGTGGGGGGGCTGTGGGGGGCTGTGGGGGGAGCTGTGTGGAGCTGTGGGGGGGCTGTGGGGAGCTGTGGGGGGCTGTGGGGAGCTGTGGGGGGCTGTGGGGGGAGCTGTGGGGTGAGCTGTGGGGAGCTGTGGGGAGCTGTGGGGGAGCTGTGGGGGGCTGTGGGGGGCTGTGGGGGGCTGAGGGGAGCTGTGGGGGGCTGTGGGGAGCTGTGGGGGAGCTGTGGGGGGCTGTGGGGAGCTGTGGGGAGCTGTGGGGGGAGCTGTGGGGAGCTGTGGGGGGGCTGAGGGGAGCTGTGGGGAGCTGTGGGGGGCTGTGGGGAGCTGAGCGGGTGGGGGCACTGAGGCGGGGTCAGGGCAGGAGGGCAGAGCTGGCGGGAAGGGCCCGGGCACCTGGGCGGGAAGCTGGCGTGCTCCCAGCAGGCGGACCTGCTCCAACTGGCTGACTGGCGCTTCCCCAGCCCGGCGCCCACACAGGGCAGACCCTGCGCCCCACAGGGCCTCCACCATCGCCGTGTCCACATGGGGGCTGTGTCGAGGGCTCCTGTCACCTCCAGCCCAAAACCGGACCTGGGAGGGGCGCTGAGGCTGCCGGTGCCCTCGGCCGTGCCAGACCCGCCCCCCTGCCCGCCCGGACACCCCCCCACCCTCCCGCAGAGTCCGCCGGGCCCCGGGCCCTCCGCCCCCTCTGGCTGTGAGGGCCCCGCTCTCAGCCCGGGGCTGGGGGAGGGGGCGGAGCCGCTGGGCCGCTCTGGGCGCAGCCAGAGGCAGCTAGCCGCACAGCTGGCTCTTCCCGCTCCCGGGAGAGTTCCGGAATCCTGCTCTCACCCACGCGCTGCAGACCGGCCCCCGGCCGCCCTCCCCTCCCCTCCGCTCCTTTTCTCAGGCCCCTGGTCTCCCTGAGCATTGGGGGGGCCGGGGGCCGGGGCCGGGGGCCGGGGCCGGGGGCCTTGCTGCCTGCGGGGCTCCGACCGAGGCCGCCTGGCCCTCCCACCCCGGCCGGAGGGACCGGGCCCACGTCCCCCGCGGCTCCTCCCCGTGCCCACCACCGGGTGGTCTCCCCTCGCATCGCGGGGGGCACACACGCAGAACTGTGGGGAGCCCGGCTGAGGGAACCCTGCAATCAACCCTGGGACCCGGCCCTGCCTCCGGGGGCGGGGGGCTGGCTGAGGAGGGGCTGGGCCCAGGGCAGACAGGACAGTGCCAGCCTCTGGGGTGAGGTCAGCCCCGCGGACCGGGCCCTTCTGCCTCCGATCTGTGGCCCTTGGGGCTCAGACGCCCCTCTGAGTGCGAGCCCCACCCTCGCAGCCGCCCGCGGGTGCTGGGTGCTGGGTGCTGGGTGCCCGCCCCGGAGGAGGGCAGGGGGTGGGGAGGGCCGGCCTGCGGCCTCGGGGGGAGGGTGGCCTTCCCGGGAGAACCCAGGGTGAGAGGGAGGAGGGAGCCGGCCAGAGACAGCTGGCAGGCACCGGGGGCGGACGCACAGAGGGCCCCCCCCCGCCCCGTCCACAGGCGCTGACCACTGGGCGCCTTCCCGCCTCTGGAGCTCCCGGAGGGCGGGCGTGGGGCGGTGCGGGCGGCGGAGGGCGGGCCGGGCCTGGGGCTGGACGCAGGGCCCGGCGGGGAGACCGGCCGGCCGGCACGACGGACAGCCGGGGGCGTGGGGGAGGGGGACGGGACGGGGGACACGGGATGAAAGGCCCGGAGAACGGATTAGGGAGCCCAGCCGCCAGGCCGGGCGCCATGGCAACCAGGGGGCCGGGAGCCGGAGGAAGGGCCGGTTAACACCGGCCGTGGGCTGGGGCTGGTTAACCAGCTTCCCCGGCGCCCGCCGGCCATGACGGGGAATCCAGCCCTGCGTCCCCGCCCTCGGCCCAGAGGCCCGGGACCCCGCGGCGGTGGCGGCACAGGGAGCTGGCGGCGGGCAGGGCCGTGCTGGCCGGGACAGACGCTCCACCTCCTCCCGGGCCCTGTCCCCACGGCCGGCCGCAGGGAGGCCTCGGCACTGACACCGCCGCCGCCTCCGCCGCCGGAGCCGGTCCTTGAGGCCCGCGCCGGGGTGCCGGGGTGCCGGCAGGCCGCTGGGCTCAGAGGGGCTGGGTCCCTGACCGGGCACCCACCCGATGGGCCAGCTGAGGCCGGGGGGACCGGCCGGTGCCGTCCTGGGGTCCCAGCGGCCGGTCTCGGTGTGGGCGCTGGGCCCGAGGGGCCAGCTCAGTCCCTCTGGCCAGGGAGCCTGGGCAGAGCACTGGGGGCGGGGGCCGCCCATGACCAGCCCCCCACCCGGGCCGCCCGCCCCCCTCGCACACTGGCTACTGCGGACACAGGTCCGAGCACGTCCAGGAGACACAGTGCCCTGCACAGGCCTGGCCACCCGGACGTCCCGGCAGGACAGGGACGGGAGGGAGGCGCGCCAGGCGTGGCTCTCTGGGACCTGGGCGGACTGGGTGGGGAGGCAGGCCCAGAGCACGAACGCCCTGCAGGCGGAGCGCAGAAAGGCCAGGCTGGGGGCGGCGGGGGGGGGCAGCCGGGGGGCGGCCGGTGCCTGAGCCCCGAGACGTGAGGCCGGACCCCACCCGGCGGCTCCTCGCTGCGGGCTCGGCGGGACCCCAGTTTCCCGTCCGCACGGTGGGTGCAGTGTGGGCACTCGGGGAGACGCAGTCACATGGCCGGGCCGTGGGCTCACCATCCCCCGATGGGAGGCTCGGCCAGCCGGAGGCGCGACCGGGGAAACTGAGGCCCAGGCTGCTGCTGGAGCCTGAGGAACGTTTTGCTGTTTTGCTCCTGCCCCCGGGGGCCCCGCCTCCCCATGTGCTGTCCAGCCTGATCCAGGCCACGCCACCATGTCGGGGTCCCGCAGCCCCAGGCCGGTCGGTGTGGGGAGCCCAGTCTCAGCGGAGCGGGAGGGGGGAGGGGGGAGGGGGGAGGCCCGGAGGCCGGGGCCCCCACCACGGAGGGTGTTGGGTTTCCTCGGGGCCAGGCCCAGCTGCACACAGCTGGCGGGGGGTGGGGGGGGGGCGCGGGAACCTGAGAAGCCTGTGCCCATGGCTCCCGAGGAAGGCCGACAGGAGCCGGCCATCTGTGCCTGTCCTTCCCCGGCTGAGGAGAGGAGGGGGAGCCCGCACCACACGCCTCTGCACGCCCCCCCCCCCTCCTCCGGGACCCGCCCCCACGCAGCGTCTGGGACCGGGATCTCGATGCTCTCCCAGGCCTCCCCGAGGGGCTGTGCACTCACCACCGTCCCCGTCCCCCCACGGCCGTGGGTCCTGACAACCCACAGGCTCGGCGGGGGCTCCATTCCCCGCGTGGGCGCAGGGCGGCCGAGGGGAAGGCACCGGGCGGGGGACGGGGCGTGTGGCGAGGGACGGGTCAGGGGGGCGCCGGGTCCCGCCCTGCACGCGGGGCTGCGATGGTCTCCGTGGACGGCAGACGGCTCAGGTCCCCACGGGAAGGGGGGGGGCGGAGACCCTGGGCCGAGGCGAGGGAGAGCGGCCCCGGGCCGAGACCGGCCCTCGGAGCCTCCGGTGTCCGGTGGGCGTGGGAAGGCCAGAGCAGTCCGGGGCAGGTTCCGGAGGGTGATGGGGCGTAAGCAGGGCTGCTGGCCGGACACCGAGGGCGGGGCTGGTCAGGACCCAGTGGGCAGCGAGGAGGGTGCCATCGGTCTGGAGGCCTGATGCAGCCTGCAGGCTCCAAGCACCCGACCGGCCTCCCCCAGAGAACCCCGACCTGGGCCCCCCAGAGAACCCCGACCTGGGCCCCCCAGAGAACCCCGACCTGGCGGGGGTGCCCTGTGGGCGGGGGGGGGGTGCCGTGAGGGTTGAGGGGCTCCCTGGGTGCTGAGGGCTTCGAGGGCCACGTGTGAGCAGGGAACAGACGTGGGCACACAGGGACACACACTTTCACACAAAGACACATGTGGAGACGGGATCCAGTCCTAAACCACCGCCCTCTCATGCTCACACACACACACACACACACACTCACACTCACACACACTCATGCATACCCCCCCCACACACACACACTCATACACACAATTACACACACACACACACTCATGCATACCCCCCACACACACACACACTCATACACACAATTACACACACACACACTCTCTCTCACACACACACACTGATACACACACACTCACACGCACACTCCCCGCCCCCAGCACACAGCAGTGGCCGTGCCCTCTCTTCCCGCCCTTTCTCCGGCTTCAGCAGAGCAGTTGCTCGAAACTAATTGAATTTTCCGCCTGGGCAGGGCGGGAGGCAGGGCGGCGGGCTGGGAGGAAGCTTGTTAACAGCTCCGCCCGCCCCGCTCCTCCTCTCTGCAGTGGAGGCGGCGGCCAGGACAATGGACAGACAGACAGGACACAGCGGGCCGGCCGGAGCGGAGCGGGTGAGGGCGGCCGGGCCAGCTGCAGTCCCGAGCCCCAGGGAGGCCGGCCTGGCGCCCAGGCCTCAGGTCCCGCCCCACAGAGCGCACGGGCGGGCGGGCGTCTGGGTGTGACCAGCACGTGCGGGACAAGAGGGCCCAGGCCGTCTGCTCCTGGCTGAGCCTGTGACCTCTGGCCTCTGCGGTGACACCCGTGGATCCGCAGGGTGGCGGCCTCATCCCGGACCCCCCAGGACAAGCTGGTGCCCCGGGGCGGGCCACAGAGCCTCCACACACACACACACACACACACACACACACACACACTCACACACACTCACACACACACTCACACACACTCTCTCACACACACTCTCTCACACACACACACACACACACACACACACACACACTCTCACATACACACACACACTCTCACACAGCCGCACTGCCTCTCCGTCGTGAACGTGGCCAGGTGTCCCCGGCTCTGGGTCGGCAGTCAGGCCGGCAGAGCGAGGAGCCGGGTGCAGAGGTGACCGGGTGCCAGCAGGGGGCGGTGGTGGGTGGGCCGCCCTAGCACGCCCCGGCAGTTCCTGGCTGGGCATGTCCGGCCTGTCCTCCTGGGAGAACACCCAGGCCTCAGTGGAATCTCAGCCCCAGGCTGAGGAGCAGCAGAACCAGACCGGCGGCCCGTGGCTGGCCTGGGCCGGCCGCACTGGACAAGGACCCTGCCCTGGCGCCCGCCGATCAGTCCGTGGAGACCAGACCCTGAAGGACCCCTGGAAAGGTGCTGAGTCTCCCACTGCGATCTCCCCGGGGTCCCCCAAGCTCCACCCCAAGACCCTCAGGACGGAGGACCGGCACACTCCCCCCTCCCCTTCCTCTTCCCCCTCCCACCTCCTCCCCCAAGCACATCACCTGCCCCCCTCACCTCTGAGCCCCGAGGGCCCTTCCTTTGCCCCCATACCTCGATGCCCGAGCCCGTTTCTCCCAGCTCTGTGACTGTGAGTGAACTAGAGGCCTGGTGCACGGAGTCTGTGCCCTGGGCGGGTCCCTCAGCCTGGCCGTGCCCTTCGGAGTCCGGGAGCCCTAAGGGGGGTCCGACTGAGGCTTCGGCCCCTCCCAAGGGTGGGGGGGGGATCAGCCTAAGCTGGCAGTCAGACATCCTCCACGCTGTTGGGCTCACCAGCTGTGAGCCCAGCTTCTGGCTGAGCGGCGCCCCCCTGTGGGAGTGCCCTGACCACCGGGGGCAGCTCCTGTGTGGATCGTCCGCCCCCTGGTGGTCAGCGCAGGTCGTAGTGACCAGTCTCCCACCATCCGGTCGATTTGCATATTAGCCTTTTACTGTACAGGATGTCCTCTGACAGTCTGAGTCTTGGCTCTGAGTTCGTTCCCAGCCGGAACCCAAGCACCGAGGCCGCCGGACCCGGGTCTGCTCTGACCCCACGGGTCTAGCTCTGGTGCCTTTCCCACCGCCCACATGACGCCCACCCACCACCCCTTCCTGCGCACAGACCCGGGATGCCGGGTCACAGGCCGGCCACAGCTGGTCTGTTCCCAGACCCACCCCGGCCACGCCTCTGCACCCAGGCGGCCACGAGGGGAGTGCAGACCCGGGGGCACCCGTGGGGGTTGCTGCCTGCACCGGGGTCACTCCTGGCAGCCGAGGGAGGAACGCCCTGGGCCGGGGCCCGGGGGCTGGACCTCAGACCAGAGGGCAGTGGGTGGAGAAGAGGAGGGAGACCACGGTGAAGCTACAGACGGTGAGGGACAGAGACGGGGGACAGAGATAGTGGGACGACTCCCCAGTGGCAGCAAAGAAGAGGCGTGAGGGAGTCGGGGCCAGCCTCTCCGGCCCCGGCCCGGCTGGGGCTGACCGCCAGGGCCCCTCGCCCGCGGTGAGAGGAGGAGGGCTGAGATAAGCACGGCGTTTTGGCAGTCCAGGCGCGATTCTCCTCTGGGGCATTTTTTCCCCATCGAGTCATCCTGGGCTCAGTCCAGGGCCCTGACCCCAAGCCTGGGGTGACCAACACCCCCAAGACGCCCTGGAGCCTGCAAGGGGCTGTTCCCACAGCCTCTCCCGGCCCCACGGCTGCCCTGGCTGGGCTGGGAGGGGCAGCACGCTGCGCGGCCACGCTGCCTCTGACCATCCACTTGGACAGCCAGGCCCCTCGGCAGGCCTGGGACGCAGCCCGCGGGTGACCATGGCCACCCCACTCAGCCACCACCGTCCGGTCCCAGACCTGGGTCCAGGGGCCTCGGTGCTTGGGTTCCGGCTGGGGAGGAACTCAGAGCCAAGACTCAGACTGTCAGAGGACATCCTGTACAGTAAAAGGCTAATATGCAAATCGACCGGATGGTGGGAGACTGGTCACTACGACCTGCGCTGACCACCAGGGGGCGGACGATCCACACAGGAGCTGCCCCCGGTGGTCAGGGCACTCCCACAGGGGGAGCTGCTCAGACAGAAGCTGGGCTCACAGCTGGTCCAGCGGTCAGAGCCAGCGATGGCCTCTGCCCTCAGAGCCCTGCTCGGGCGGCGGTGTGGAGAGGAAGCAGTTCTTGGGGGGGGGGGGGAGGAAGAGGAAGACGGAGCAGGCAGAGCTGGGAGGTGCACCCCCCCCCCTGTCGTCTCCACCACATCCTCTGCAACCCCTTTGGACAGACGGTGGACGGGCGTGTGGTGGAGAGGCAGGTGGATGGACGGGAAGGGTGGAAGTTAGGCAGAGGGACGGAGAGATGGACAGGTGGGTGGGTCGATGGTGGGTGGGTGGATAGGGAAAATGGGAGTCAGTCGCCTATTTCACCAGCATCTGACCCGGGGGAGGGGGCGGGGCGTCAGGACGGCCGGGCTAGCCCTCAGACGCACGCCGGGCCTGGCTGTGTGGGGCGGCTGTACCTGTAAGACGTGCAGAGCCGCCGAGGCGGGCGCACACCGAAATCCCAGGAGGCGTCTGCAGCCGGTCCGGGCCCCGGGAGCCAGAGGGCCACTGCCTGTTGGGTGGTCGGAGCCCCCACCTCCTCCCTGTGCCCCGGGCAGAGTCCGGGGCGGGCGGGCAGGCCAGGGGCCAGCTCCAGCCCAGCAGACCCAGTGAGCACTGCGTGGCTGCACACACTCACACACACACACACACACACTTACACACACTCACACTCAGACACACACACACTCAGACACACACACTCACATACACACACACACTCAGACACTCATACACACACCCAGACACACCCACATACTTACACACACACCCAGATACTCACACACACACCCAGACATTTACACACACACTCACACACACACACACACACACACACACACTCACTGACACTCATACACACACACACACACACAGATATCCCCATACACAGACATACTCATACATGCACACACACACACTCACACACACATACACACTCAGTCACTCACAAACTCACATACACATTCACACACACACTCTCACACACACACTCTCTCTCTCTCTCTCACACTCACACACACCCAGACATTTACACACACACACACACACACACACACAGATATCCCCATACACAGACACACTCATACATGCACACACACACACATACACATTCACACACACACACTCACACACACACTCTCTCACACATACACACACTCACACACACATACACACACAGAGATATCCCCCATGCACAGACACACTCACACAGTCACAGGCACGCACACTCTCACACAGACACACACACACAGATACCCATAGACTCACACAGGCCTGTCCTCGCTCTCACACGACACGGACACGGTGGCTCCGCCTGCTGTGTGTCAAACCCGGGACCTTGCCGTGTCCTTAGCCGACCCTGGGTGTCCGTCCCTGTCTGTGGGCTGAGGGCTGGCCCAGCACTGACGGGGGGGGGACGCCAGGCTGGCCGCCGGCCCCTCGTGTGCTGACCACCAGGCTTCCTCCCAGCACCTCTGGGGAGGGGCCGTAATTACCTCTTCCTGTCCAGTCAGGGCTGTTTCCAAAAACACGTTTCGGAGGATTATTTTGCAAAGGAAATGTTTTTGAAAAGAGGCTCCCGTCCCGTCCCATCCTGGGAAGTGGGAGCGGAGTCAGTCGGAGGGGCGGGCGGGGGCCGGGGGCCCTGTAGGTCGGGGAGGCGGGAGGGGCGGCCGAGGAAACGCGGAGGGAGAGGCGGGAGGGCGAGGGTCCACTTCCTCCTGCCCACCACAGCCGGCCCTGCGCCAGGCCAGCGCCGTCAGCCATCGGTCCTCCCCAGCCCCCCCCCACACACACTACGGGGCGCAGCCCCCTGGCACCCGCCTCACTCCCCGTCCCCCCTCCACAGGGCCTCTCCCGCTCCCCCGTGCCCGGGAGCTGACACCCACGGAGGCCCGGGAGCTGTCTGGAGAGGAAGGTCAGGGTCCAAACCCCTGGCCAGTGGTCAGCAGGGGGTCACGGAGGCGGGAGGTCCCATCCTCTGTTGGCACCAGGGGTTTCTGTCTGCCACCGTCTCCCCATCCTGCTCTGCTCCGTCTGCCCACCCGCCGGCCACAGACGGGCCTCCCACCCGAGTCCCAGGCTGAGCCCTGGGCGTGGAGCGCCAGGCACCCTGGCCTCAACCCCTCCGACCCCCGACCCCCACCTTCGTAGGTGACAGCCCACCGTCCTCCTGGGGAAAGGCCACGGGCTTGGCCAGCGCTGACCACGCTGCTCGGAGACGGTCCCATCCTCTCAGGCCTCTGGTCAGCTGGGGGGGGGTGGCCAGAGTGTGAGGGACTCGAGGGAGGCGTGTCTCGGCCAGTGTGTCCTCCTGCCTCCTTCCTGCCCCCTCCTCAGGCCCCACGCAGGCCTCCTCCTCCAGCGCCACCTCTGACCGCCCTCCGGCTGCTGAGCTCCCGTGGGGGCCCCGGGCGGACGGGCTGGGGAGGCAGGTGACGGCGGAAGGTCCCGCTGGAGCCGGCGGGGACCGCTCCCGCCCCGGCAAACCCTCACACCGGGAGGGGAGGTGTCGGCTCCCACAGCACCAGCTCCGGCGGCCGGCCATGCAAGACCGGGAGGCTCGGCTGGGTCCCACCTGGAGCCACGATACCGGGGTGCCTGCCGGGCTGGCCGGCCACCCGAGGCCTCCGTGGCCCTCCCCACCCCAGCCTCTGGGCCCTTGGCCACTGCGAGCTCCCGGTTCCCTCCCCACGTGGGTGCAGGCCAGGTGCAGGGGTCATGGTGCGGGGGTCACAGTACGGGGGTCATGGTGCAGGGGTCACAGTACGAGGGTCATGGTACGGGGGTCACGGTGCAGGGGTCACAGTGTGGGGGTCACGGTGCAGGGGTCACGGTGTGGGGGTCATGGTGCGGGGGTCACGGGGTGGGGGTCATGGTACGGGGGTCACGGTGCAGGGGTCACGATGTGGGGGTCACAGTGCGGGAGTCATGGTGTGGGGGTCACGGTACGGGGGTCACAGTACGGGGGTCACGGTGTGGGGGTCACAGTACGGGGGTCACAGTACGGGGGTCACGGTGTGGGGGTCACGGTGCGGGGGTCACGGTGCGGGGGTCATGGTATGGAGGTCACGGTGCAGGGGTCACGGTGCAGGGGTCACAGTGTGGGGGTCGCAGTGCGGGGTCACGGAGCAGGGGAGCCGAGCCGCCCGGCCAGGTGGGGCTGTCTGAGCCTCGAGGGACACAGGCCTGGCACAGCCTGCAGCCGGGCGGTTGCTGGCTGGGGGGAGCTCTCCTCTGCGCGCTGTCTGGGTGTCTGTGACACTCACAGGCTGTTCACCAACTTCGGCTTCAGCCGCCGCCCTTGGTCAAACACTGAATCACTCCCCTGTGCCCGGCGCCGACACCCCACCCTGGAGAGAGAATGAGGCTCAGAGAGACCCCCCAATCCCTGGTGCTCAGGCCTCCGCTGCCCATCGAGCCACTGCCCTGAGCTCCTGGGGCCAACCCCCTCCCCAGGCCCCCCACTTCCGGCTGGGGCTCCCGGTGTGGGAGGCGGCGGCAGGCTGGGCGGAGCAGGAGGCTGGAGGACCGGGTGGCCAGGCGGCTGCCTCAGGCGCCAGCAAAGGGCACGCGCTGTGCCCCGCGGTGTGGATCCTGGCCTTTCCTCCCGGACGGAGCCAGGCCCGCCTGCTGCCCTCCAGGCCAGCCGCACGGCGGCCGCTGCCCAGGCCAGTCCTGGGCCCGGACCCTGAACGCACCTGAGCTCCCTAGGCCCTGAGGCAGGGACCCAGGCTGCTCCCTCCTGGAGCACCCCCGGGGGGAGGGAGCACGGGTCCCAGGCCCGTGGTGGGGAGCACAGGCGCCCCGGGTCCTGGGTGCCCTGCTCTCCCCGCTGGGCCCACGGGGCCGCTCACAGGCGGGCGGCAGGTGCAGAGGCTCAGGGCGGTGGGTGCCACGGGTGCCCCGGGGGGGGGGGGGGGAGCGGCCAGGGTGCTGAGGGAGAGAGGGAAGGGGTGGGGAGGCCGGGAGGCGGGAACCTGATCGCACGCAGGCCGAGCCCAGGGCCCCCACCGTGCACGAACCTCGTCTGCCTACCACCCCCCTGCGCCTGCCTCTCGGTCCTCACGAGCCGGGCCGGCTCTGGGGGCTCAGCCTTCTCCAAAGGGGCCGTTGGAGAAAGGCAGGAAGTGCGGCGGCCGGTCAGGCTGGGCCTGCGGGCGGCCGGGGTCTGGGTCTCAGCCCTCTGCCACGGTGACCGCGGCAGGTCCCGGTCGTGGGGGGACGCTGGACCTCAGCTCGGGGAGCCAGGGCTCACGTGCGTGGATTCGGGGAGAGCTCCGGGGAAGCCCACGGGTCCTGGGGTCACGGCGTGGCGCTCCGCAGCCCGCAGTCGGGGGTTTCAGACGGGGAGACTGAGGCTGGGGAAGGCGTCGGTGGGGGCGGGTCTGCAGAGGGGAGCCCCGGGGAGCCCGGGGGCGGAGCGGGCAGAGGGCGGCCGAGGGAGCCCCCCCCCAGGTGGGACAATGCGGCCGGCTCCAGCTGCGTTTCCTTCCTGTCTCCGCCGTCCCCTCTGTCTGCGGCCCAGCTGGCCAGCAGCCCCTGCCCCCCCTTCCGTAGGCCTGGCCCTTTGTGTCAGGGCAGGGCGGGGGCTGCGGGCAGGCGGGGAGGACCAGGGCCGGGGGCTGCGGGCAGGCGGGGAGGACCAGGGCCGGGGGCTGCGGGCAGGCGGGGAGGACCAGGCCGGGCCTGAGAGAACGCCGCCCGCTCGGCCCGGAGCTGCTGCGGGTGCTGCTCCAGCCGGAGGCGCTCTGGGCCGTGCGGGCCGACCCGGGGACGTGGCCCCAGCTCTCTGTGGGGGGGGGGGGGGGGCGGGCAGGCCCCCGGCTGGGCTTGTCGGGGACACGGTGCATCGTTCCGGGGCTGGGGCTTCCAACCGAGCCACCTGTAGGGAAGGTCTGCGGGCTTCCCACCGAGCGGGATGGTGGAGGAGAGGGGTCAAAGGCCACGGGGCCAATGACCGGCGACCCAATGAGCAGGCGGGTGCAGGGCGGTGGGGACGGCGGGTCCATGGCTCACAGGGAGGTGCACCCCACGGTGCTCAGCGCCGCAGGAAGAGGGTCGGGGCGGGGGGCTGATCTGGTGTTTAAGACTACGGAGTGAGTCTGGGTTTACCGGCGGCCCCGGAGGCTCGTGGGCGTCCTCTGCTCGAAAGCCAGCCTCATCCTGTCTGTCCCACCAGGACCAGGAGGGGGGCAGCCAGGAGGGGGGCAGTCAGGAGGGGGGCAGCCGGGGGGGGGCAGCCAGGAGGGGAGGCAGTCGAAGGGACAGGAATGGGAGCAGACGCTGGCCCTCCTCCACCCGCTCCGTGAGGCCCGGAGAAGCAGGCGGCGGGGACCTGGCCGGGGCGGAGCGGTCTGTCTGCAGTGACCTGGCACCTTGAGTTACAAAACCTCCGGCTCAGCTCAGCCTGCGGTGGGCGCGGAGCTGTCTTTTCAGCACCAAGCAGCCCGCGGCTCCACCGGCACCCACGGGCACCCACGGGCACCCACCGGCCACCCCACCGAGCCCGTCCTCTCAGCCCTGGAGCCCGGGGGGGGGGGGGGGGGCGCCCCGCACAGGAACCTGAGCAGGAGGGATTTGGGGTTCAGGACCTCCACCCCGCGCCCAGGCAGGGAGGGCTGAGAGGTCAAAGTGGGGGGCGCGGCTGGCGGGCGGGCACCTGGGGGCACCCCTCTGGGCTGAGACCTGAGGGCTCCCCCCCCCCCCCAGCCTCAGGACCACACCCAGGGGCTCTGGGCCCCAGCAGCTCCTGCACGTCCCCCCCCCACTGGGGATCGAGCCCGAAACCCGGGCCTGCGCCCTGACCGGGAACTGAGCCGTGGCCTCCCGGGTCCCGGGGCAAGGCTCACCACGGGCCCGCCGGCCGGGCAGGGTGCCGGTCGCAGACACAGGGAGGGTCCGGGGCGAGGCGCCCACCCATCCATGCGGCTGCTCCCCCTCTTCTCTGCCGGGCCTTGGCTGCAAGCGCGGGCTTTGTACACAGCTCTGGGGTCTGACCCCCGGGCTGGAGGCCCGGGGGCGGCCCCCGCTCACACCCGCCCTGCCGCTCGGCGAGGGTCCAGCGGTGAGGGAGCCGGGGATCCTGCGAGGGACCCCGCGTGGGGGCGAGCCGCCTGGAGCACCCGGAACGTGGAGGGGCAGCCTCCCCCGGGAGCTGCGGCCGGGGCCACGGGCGGCTCAGGGGGGCGTGAGGGTGCCCCGTGGCCATCGCTGCCGGCAGGCACGGTGCCCTGGGCCAGCCCCCCCGAGCCCAGCTGTGGCCAGGACCCCGGAAACAGCTCTCACCCGACCCCAGCCCCGTCTCCCAGCCGACCCCGTTCCTGCCCGCAGGCAGCCATCCCAGCCGCTCGCTGGGACCCGCTCCAGGCCCGGCACAAAGCGCTCACCGGGCCCGGCCGGCAGCCCCAACGGGCCTTCGCCATGGTTACGGCCCACCCACGGCCCTGCTCAGAAGCAGGCATTGTGCGGGCGCCGAGCGTGGTGAGCGCCCAGGAGCCGGCGGGCACAATGGCCCTGGAGCCGAGCCCTTTCCCACGCTCCCGCCGCTCCGCAGCCCTGGCGTGGCAGGTGGGGAAACTGAGGCCTGGCGGCGGAGTGCGACGGAGCCAGGGCCGCCAGGGCGGGGGAGGCAGGCGGTGGCACAGAGCCCGGGGGAGCCCAGCTCTGCAGCGGGCACCGGGGGTGAAGGCACCATCGCGAGTGAACTGTGGACACCCCATCGGTGCTGCAGCCTCACCAGCTCCCTCCGCCTCCCTCCCGCCCGGCAGACACCCTCGAGCCCCCAAACCTCTGCTCCCGCCTCTCTGCCCAAGTGCCCTCTCAGCCCTGTCTGTGAACTGTCACCCCCTCGGCCAGCTTCCCTTTGGAGGTGTGCCCCCCGCCCCCACACGCCAGTCTTGGGGTGCAGCGATCCCGGGCTCTGCCTCCCACTGGAGGGCCTGTGGGGGCTCCACGGCGCCCTCTCACTCGGAGGGCTGCTCAGGAATGGGGCCCGGACAGGCCCCGCTCACACCGCAGAGCGATGGCAGCGGCGGGCGGGGCGGTGGGTGCTGCCGGGTGCCCATGCTTCGGGAGAGGCCGGCCCAGACCCGGGCACCCCGAACGTGATGCAAACAAAGCCACCCCCACCCGGTTTAAAGGTCGCGGAGGCCTGGCTGCTCTCAGACTCCGTGAACACGGACAGAGGTGCTCGGGCTGGAAGCCGAGTCCCCGCGTCGGAGCCTGGGCCGAGGCTGCCCCCTGGTGGAGGTGGAGGAGCTGGGCCGGGCGAGCCGCCGGCAGGGACCCTCCAGGGCCTGGGCGCCGGGGCTGCTGAGGGCTCAGAGCTGCCGCCCCTCCCCACGGGGAGCCATGCTTCATGCCCTCCTCGGGCCCAGGGACCCCTCCCCCCCCCCCCCCCCCGGTCAAAGGGGCCAGGCCAGCTCCGGGGGACGGAGCCCAGGCCACGCGGCTGCCGGCGCGGCCGGTCCAGCTGGATGGGGGTGACGCTCACTGGTTTTCAAAGCTTCCCACCAGAACCCAAACCCACAGGCAACTTTTACATGATCTGCAAGTAGAAATGACAGTATTTTGGAATATATTGGGTCAAACATTGTTTTTAAGTATCTGGTTTCTTTTAAAAATATTTTTATAGATTTCAGAGAGGAAGGGAGAGGGAGAGAAACACCAATGAGAGAGACTCATGGATTGGCTGCCTCCTGCACGCTCCACACTGGGGATCAAGCCTGCAACCGGGCCTGTGCCCGGACTGGAATCGAACCCTGGCCTCCTGGTTCATAGGTGGACGGTCAGCCACGAAGCCCCCCGCCGGGCCTAGCCGGCCGAGGGAGCCGGCGGGGAGGGGGCGGCGTGGCTGAGGTGGCCAGCTGTGGGCAGCTGGACGTGGGCGGGCTGGGGGCCGAGCCTGTGGGGTGAGGGGTGGAGGGCCAGGGTCAGGTCAGGGCCAGGAGGCCGGGCGCCTTCCTCTCTGCCCCTGGCCCTCGGGGACCCTCCTGTGCTCCCACCTGGAGGGCACCACGACAGCAGGAGCCACAGCGGCCACGCCCTGGGGCACTGTGCCCGGGGCAGGAGCAGCAGGATGTCACTGCCACAAGGTGGGCAGGACCCGGGAGGGCATGGCCAGGCCGTGCAGTGCCCGCGGGAAGGACCACCGAGGCTGCCCTTCCCTGCAACTCGGTGCCCACCCTCAGATGTCCCCGCAGACGCCAGGGCCCGCGGCCTGGAAGCCAGCCGAGAGGAAGGTAAGGGCGCCCAGCCCTCTATCTCACCCACAGGCTTGGACCCAGCCCACCCATGTCTGGTGCCCACAGCCCACCACCTCGGGCCACTCTGACCCTCCTCCCGCCCAGCCTGGCCCGGGAGCCCGCTGGTCCAGGGGAGACGGGACCGAGGCCCGGCCCTGACCCTGCGTTGTGTGGGGGACCGTGCTGACCCGCTCCGGGAGCCTGGAGGACTCGGGGTCTGTTTCTGGGCCCCTAGAAACTCGAGGACTCTGTGTGTCACCGGCACTGGGCCCGACCCAGCCGGGTGACCCGCCCGTGGTCCAGCAGCGGCCGAGGCCGGGCCAGCGCGCAGGGGAGACGGGTGGGGAGCCTGGCGCTGACTTCTGCTGGCTGTGGGCACAGGCCCCTCCCAGGGAGTGTAAGGGTCTGGGGGCCCCCCTCCCAGGGGCTGTAAGGGTCTGAGGGCCCTGGCCGAGGCTCCAGAGCGTGGGGCCGGCGGGTGCCCCGGGGCCGGCAGCCCGGCGGGAGGAGCCGGCGGCCCAGGCCCCGGCCCAGCGGCCGCCCTGCGCCTGAGCTTTGCCACGGGAAGGGCCCATGGCCACTGACAGGCACATCACACGCTGCTGCATGGCGGCTCCCGGCGGCTCCCTCCCTCCGCGGGTGTCTGCCGAGGCGCTGGGATTTTCCTCTCCTCCCGCTGCCAACAGCGAGTCCCCCTTCCCGCCTTCCCGGTCTGAGGGCCGGGCCTCCCGGCCACGCCTGGCACCTTCCTCCCCGCCGCCGGCCGGCCCCGCGCTGGCTTTTTCCAGAGACGGCCTGGCACCAAGGCCGCCCCCCGGAGGGACAGCCTGCAGCCTGGGCGGGCAGACCCAGAGAAGGCCCGCGTCAGGCGCTGCGGAAGGTTCCGGCAGCAGCTCGAGGGCTGAGCCCCTGGGCTCCTGAGCAACGTGAGGCTTGAGTGGACCTCAGCGGCTCTGGCCTCAGCGTCCCCATCTGGAACATGGCCCCAGACCCCAGCCATGCAGGTCCGGGCTCGGCCCTGACCCCACAGGAGCCTGTCCCCACCCGGCCGGCCCTCTCCGTGGGGGGTGGGCGGCGGCAGGGACGGGAGCCAGGCCAGGCCAGCGTCAGGGACAAGGGCCCCGTCAGCGGGACGGGGGGGGGGGGGGGGGGGCACATGAGGCGGGTGCTGAGCCCCGCCCCTCCTCTGGGGGGAGGCGGAGGGACAGACCCTGGGGAGGAGCTGCCACCCCCCCTTGCCCCCGCTGCTCACCTGGAGCCACCCCAAGCCGAGCAGCTCCGGCCAGCCCCTCCCACAGCTCTGCTCCGGGAACCCTTCCTTTCAGAAGCGCAGATATTGTGGAAATCTACCTGCGTGCAGCGCAGCCGCAACAGGAGACCGGCGCCCACTCCGGTCTGTGGCCTGCCAGGTTGGCTCCCCAGGGCTGAAGTGTCGCGGGTTCGATTCCGGTCCAGAGCACGCACCTGGGTTGCAGGCTGGGTCCCGGGACTGTGTGGGGGAGGCACCCAGCAGCGTGCCTCTCACATGGCTGCTTCTGTCTCCCTCCCTTCCCCTCTAAAGTCCAACGGGAAAGGCCCCCGGTGGGGATTCACCAAAACAAATGAAATGGATAAAGGGGCTCATCTCAGCCTGGCTCTATGGCACCTTCCGGGGAGGCCGGCCATCCCTGGGCCACAGCCGTGCGGGGCCCTCCGCCATGCAGGACTCTCAGCCGTGCAGGGTGGGGGAGCAGGGGGACCCTCAGCCATGCGAGACTCTCAGCTGTGTGAGATCCTCAGCCTTGTGGGACCCTCCATGGTGCGGACCCTTCGAAGTGCGGGACCCTCCGCCACGCAGGGTGGGGAGCATCGGGATCCTCAGCCGTGCGGGACCCTCAGCCGTGCGGGGTCCTCCGCGGTGCGGGACCCTCAATGGTGCGGGACCCTCCATGGTGCGGGAGCCTCAGCCGTGCAGGATGGGGAGCATCGGGACTCTCAGCCGTGCAGGGTGGGGGAGCAGCGGGACCCTCAGCCGTGCAGGGTGGGGGAGCAGGGGGACCAGCCTGAGGTGGTGCCCTCGCCCGCCCGCCCGCCCGCCCGCCCAGTCCTGTGAGTGTGCAGCCGAGGGCTCTGGGCTCCGTACGGGCCTCTTGTCCAGACAGCCGGGCTCCGGGGTGGGGGACAGCAGGTGCCGAGGGGAGGCTGGCCTCCCTCCCCCGGGGGTGCCCTGGCCGCAGCCTGTGCCCTCACCCCAACAGAGCGAGGCCTCCTTTGTGCTGAGGACCAGGACTCATCCCACCATTGGTGACGTTTCTGAGCATGAACATGGCCGTGACGCGGCTCAGAGCCCTACTGTGTGCCCTTCCCGCTGCCCTACTGTGTGCTCTTCTCGCTGTGCCCGAATGACCACACGAGCAGGCAGCACAAGCAGACGTAGAATTTACTCCGTTCTTCCTCCTCACGTCTCCTATTAAATATCTGAAATATATTAATCTTAAAAAACACTATTAACACAGTTCTGGCTGAGTACAGCCCACGGAGGGAACAGCCAGTCTGAGTGCAGAATCGCAGTCATTTTAAAACTGGAGCAGGGCCCCCGGTGCCAGCTGCCCGCGACGGACCGTGGACTTCTCTGCGGCGAGGCTGGGGGACACGAGGCCACAGAAGGTGCGGCACTGCCCAGCTCATCGCCGGGTGGCGGCGAGACTCAGCAGCTGTCCCATGTCTGGCCGTCCCTGGGTCTGGCCATCCCGGGTCTGATTGTCCTGTATCTGACCATCCTGTATCTGACCATCCCGTGTCTGGCCATCCCGTGTCTGGCCGTCCCCATGTCTGGCCGTCCCCGTGTCTGACCATCCCGTGTCTGGCCGTCCCGGGTCTGTCCATCCCGGGTCTGACTATCCTGTATCTGACCATCCCATGTCTGGCTATCCTGGGTCTGACTGTCCTGGGTCTGGCCATCCCGTGTCTGACCGTCCCCATGTCTGGCCGTCCCGGGTCTGACTGTCCTGGGTCTGACTGTCCCCATGTCTGGCCGTCCCCGTGTCTGGCCGTCCCGTGTCAGCCGTCCGGTCTGGCCGTCCCCGGGTCTGACCGTCCCGTGTCTGGCCGTCCCCGTGTCTGGCCGTCCCGTGTCTGGCTGTCCCGGTCTGGCCGCGGCGGCAGCCGGCGCGGCTCAGTCCCTCAGCAGGCTCTCGGGCTTGGGGTAGCCGAACAGCACGAAGTCGGCCTCGTAGAGCTTGTACAGCTGCTGCCGCCAGGCCAGCGGGATCTGGGCGAACCAGCCCTCCTCCCAGCTGCTGGCCGTGCGGTTCCGGTAGCTGGGCGGGAAGTGCAGCCGCCGGTCCACGCCGAGCAGCCGCAGCAGCTGCGCGGCGTCCCGGTCCAGCGTCTCCAGCTTGCCCACGAAGTCGTAGTCGATCTGGCAGGGGTGGCAGAGCCGGTGCACCTGCCGCCAGTGCTCGTTGAAGGGCGCCCGCCGCTCGGTG
The DNA here is from genome assembly GCA_963924515.1 of Vespertilio murinus. Classification (NCBI taxonomy): domain Eukaryota; kingdom Metazoa; phylum Chordata; class Mammalia; order Chiroptera; family Vespertilionidae; genus Vespertilio; species Vespertilio murinus. The sequence continues at coordinate 897,727 of OZ004708.1, read as the reverse complement.
CTCGGGTCCAGCAGGTACTGGATGAAGTTGGCGAAGGTCACGCGCAGCCCGGCGCCGAAGGCCTCGCGCACGGAGGCGGGCGGGCTGGTGCGGTTGGCGTAGGCGCGCAGCATGGGCACGGCGAACTTGCGGTAGAACTCCTCGTTCTCCAGCTCGAACTTGCTGCGGAAGGCGGAGATGAGGCGCACGAAGGGGTCGCGCACGAACAGGAACTTGGTGTACTTCTTGAGCCTGACCTTCATGAGGTGGCGCGAGAGCTTGCCGTAGCGGCGCCAGAACTTGCTGAAGGTCAGGTGCGTGCTGGAGTTGTGCACGAACTCGCGGGGGATGGCGAGGGGGTCGCGGTAGGGCGCGCCGCGGCCCAGGCGGCTGCCGCTGAGCACGATCATGACGCGCTTCCAGTTGGTGCAGGCGGCCTTGGGCACATAGCAGTAGATGACGCCGTGGCGGTCGTCCACGATGAGGTGGTTCAGCTCGTAGCTGGGGATGTCGTCGAAGGAGCGCTCCTTGGCGGGGAAGGCGAAGCTGGCGTTGGCGCAGAAGTCGCGCAGCAGGCTCCGGCGAGCCGCCTGCTCGTCCGGCTCGGGGCCCGGCTCGGGGCCGGGCGGGGCGCGGCTGGACCAGTCGTAGCCCCGCACGCTCTCCTCGGGGCCGCCCTCGGGGCCCGGCTTGGGTCTGCCCGAGGCCGGTGGGGGCCCCGTCCTCGTGGGGGCGCCCAGCAGCTTCTCCAGGAACTGGTCCACGCCAGCCGGCAGCGCCCGCCCGGGGCTGGGCTGGGGCCCGGGCGGGTGCGGCGGGGACAGGGCCGTGTGCAGGTAGAAGTGGGCGGTGCCCACGCTGTCCCAGTACACGATGATCAGCAGGATCATGAGCACGGAGCCCAGCGCCAGCCACAGGCGGACCGGCCGCGCCTTGGCCATCCTGCCCGCCCGCGGCCTCACTCCGGCTTCATGGGAGCCGACGCCCGGAGCTGCAAGGCAACGCAGAGCCGTTAGCGCCCGGCCGCCATCCCGGGCTGGTCAAAGGTCCTGCCCGTCCTCCCCCAGGTCCTCCTCCCTGCTCCCCCCTCCTCCCCCCTCCTCCCCCCTGCTCCTCCCCAGCCTGGGCTCCCTCGGGAGCTGTGGCTGCTCCGGTCACGTGGCCCGTGCCGCTCACAGCGGAGCGAGCGTGACTGATAGGAGAGGACGGGGAGGCAGCAGGCCGCTCCATCCCTCCTCGGGACGTGGCGGAGGGCTTCCCGGGGTGAAGGGGAAGCCGTGTAAAGGGAAAGGGGGGAAAGGAACCTAAGACGTCAGTGACACTGAGTGGGTTTCCAAGGCCAAGGCTAGCAGGCAGGGAGAGCAGGGTCGGCCAGGGTCTCCGAGGACATGGCCCAGGCCACGCCCCGAAGGCCACGTCCCCCACGCACCTCCGCTCCTCGTCCAGCCACGAAGGTGCGTGCGCGGCCGTGGCCACAGCACCCACCTGCCCCAGCCCGACCCCTGCAGTTTATCGAGACGCTGCTGGACGTAAGGAAGACAAACGCGAAGGCCGTGGCCATGTGCCCGCTGACATGGGACAGCCACAGGGACGGCGCCATGGTCTACGGACTCAGCAGGAGCCGACTTCTCTCCAGGTGTGAGGCCCCGAGCCGGCGGTCTGCCGAGTGGCCTGGGCTCCGGTGCTGCGTCCTCGGACCACGGGCCTCTGGTGGGAGCTGCGCAGGGCACAAAGCTCCCGCCAGCTGTCCCCGCGCCGCTCCCTGCCTCCCACACGGCGCTGTGCCCGCTCCCAGCCTCCCACACGGCGCTGTGCCCGCTCCCTGCCTCCCACACGGCGCGCTGTGCCCGCTCCCGGCCTCCCCCACGGCGCTGTGCCCGCTCCCTGGCTCCCACACAGCCCTGTGCCCGCTCCCTGCCTCCCACACAGCACTGTGCCCGCTCCCAGCCTCCCACACGGTGCTGTGCCCGCTCCCAGCCTCCCACACAGCACTGTGCCCGCTCCCGGCCTCCCCCACGGCGCTGTGCCCACTCCCGGCCTCCCACACGGCGCTGTGCCCGCTCCCGGCCTCCCACACGGCACTGTGCCCGCTCCCTGCCTCCCACACGGCGCTGTGCCCGCTCCCTGCCTCCCACACAGCACTGTGCCCGCTCCCGGCCTCCCCCACGGCGCTGTGCCCGCTCCCTGGCTCCCACACAGCCCTGTGCCCGCTCCCTGCCTCCCACACGGCGCTGTGCCCGCTCCCAGCCTCCCACACGGTGCTGTGCCCGCTCCCTGCCAGGGGCCTCCCGGCACAGACCAGGCCGCAGCCTCCCCACCAGCAGCTTCCGATCTCAGTGCGGCCACAAGGCCTGCGCTCCTTTGTGGGGACCCCGCCCCCCCCCCGTGTGCTGAAACAGACCAACAGGCCACCGGGGACCCACACCCCACACAGCCAGCCCCTGTCCCAGAGGGCCAGAGCGGTGCGGGCCGCCTGCCCACCCACCAGCCCGGGGCCGGTCGCACCTGATGCAGCTGCCGCTTTTCACCAGATGCTTGGGTCTTGTGACCTTTCTTTTTTAAAAATATTTTTTAAAAATATTTTTTTATTGATTTTTTTACACAGAGGAAGACAGAGGGTTAGAAAGCTAGAAACATAGTTGAGAGAGAAACACCGATCAGCTGCCTCTTGCACACCCCCTACTGGGGATGTGCCCGCAACCAATGCACATGCCCTTGACCAGAATCGAACCCGGGACCTTTCAGTCCGCAGGCCGACGCTCTATCCACTGAGCTACACTGGTTTGTGACCTTTATGTCTGAGAGAATCCGCTTCTTGCCCAGCTCCCCAACTTCTGAGCATGAGCCAGGGACACATGCTGTGGTAAGAGCACAAGAATTTTCCGGTTTCTACCTATTCCTGTCACTGGCAGGAGGCAGAGTGCAAGGCCTGTGGTCGCAGGGACACGGGCAGCGACTTGGAAAGTTTCTGTTCATGGCCTTGGCCACCTTCCCGCCCTGCCGCCCGCCCTGCCTCGGAGCCGGCGCCGAGGTGAAGCCCCAGCCGCCGGGAGCCGGGTGTCCACCCTCCACCCCTGACGAGGCCACACGAGAACAGTAAGGGATCACGTGATGAGAGGGGACGGTGCCGGCGTCCCAGGAGACCACGTGGATTCCCCCTCCACCCCCACCCCAGCCCAAGGAAAGCCGGCTGTCCGCTCACTCCCACTGCCCTAGCCCCCGCTCCCGCCCCCCCCCCCCCAAGGGACGTCAGAGCACGCCCCGTCCACGCTCCCAGACTGGATCCCCGTTCTCGGGAGCCGGGGACCACGGCTACGAAATCGCCCGCTCCTCCCAGGACTCCAGCAGCGGTGCGTGGCATCTGACGCTGGATCACAAAGAACTCTTCTCAGACTCAAGTCAATTCCGAGATTGATTTCAGAGTAAAATAACGATGATAAATGTCACCATGCTGCAGGCTCGCCTTAGGACACACCGGCCCCACCCTCCCGGCCCCTCCCCTGCCCACCTCCACCCCAGCCCTGGCCACGCTCCAGCCGACCACGCAGGCCACGGCCTCCCTGCCTCTGCGCATGCCCCTTGGATCAGTGGAGCCACCGCTCCCCGTGTCCAGCCCTTACAGAGAGCGGCCTGTGACCGCCTCTCCCCTCCCCCCACCATGGCCCCTCACCAGAGCCTCTCTGCACCCACAACCCTGACCAGCCGGCCCGCCCGGGGCAGGCTATCCCCTCCTCCTGACCGCTGCTCACAGCTCACCCCTGGGGAGGCCGCCCAGGTCGCGCCCCACCTGCTCCCCCTCCATCCCCTCTTCTCCAGGTCGCCTCAAGCACCCGTCACTGGTCAACCCCCCCTCCCCCCGTGTGCTGTGGAAGGAGGCCCTCAGCTGACCAGTCAGCACAGATGCCCCCTCAAGGCTTAGAATCATGCCAGCACCCAGGAGGTGCTCAAAAAGGAGTTCTTATGCTGCCCTGGCCAGTGCAGCTTAGTGGTTGGAGCATCGCCTGCACATGGAAGGGTCTCAGGTCTCGGGTTCGATTCCTGGTCAAGGGCATGTACCTGGGTTGCAGGTTCCATCCCCACCCATCGGGGCAAGTGTGGGAGGCGACCAATCGATGTGTCCCTCTCTCTCCCCCCCTCCCCTCCTTCCCTCGCTCCCTCCCTCCCACTTTCTCTAAAAATCAGCAGAACAGCCTGTGGATAGAGCATCGGTCTGCGGACTGAAAGGTCCCGGGTTCAATTCCGGTCAAGGGCATGTACATTGGTTGTGGGCATATCCCCAGTGGGGGGTGTGCAGGAGGCAGCTGGTCGATGTTTCTCTCTCATTGAGGTTTCTAGCTCTCTGTCCCTCTACCTTCCTCTCTGTAAAAAATCAATTTATATATAAAGTTAAAAATCAGCGGAACAGACATCCTCGGGTGAGGACTAACAGCAACAACAGACCCAGAGAAACGAGACCGACCTGATTTCGCAATCTCTGAAAGGGGGGGGGGGGGGTAGAGAAGGGCCTGAGGTGCGGACCCGGCTCCCGTCCCAGTGTAAACCCTCACAACCGGAAAGAAAACACGCTGACGGAAGTGCCAAAGCTCTGACGTGACCCGGCCGGGCAGAGGGCGGACAGGGAGAGCTGGGGGGGGAGAGCTGTGGGGGGCCGATGCGTGACCCCCCAGGCGGCTCCCCTCCCAGGGCGCTCCCCTCGGCTCCGCCTGCTTCATCCGCCTCAGGCATCTGTTTCCGATTCCGTCCTTCTGGGGGGTAATCGCGAAACACAGCAGCCCCCCTCGCTCCAGGGCCCGCCTCCCCCTTCTCCCCGTTCTCTCTGGGGGTCTCTCCTGAGGAGCAGCCAGGGCGATAGCACTGCTGGGTTTGGGTGGCCGCCCGCTGCACTGGGAGGCGGCAGGCTCTTCCCTGCTGGCCCCACAGCCCGCCCTGCCACCCGCTCCCGGAGGCGCCCCCTCAGGGCGGGACGGTCCCCGGAGCAGGGCTGTCGGGGCGGCGCACCCCAGCACGTCCCTGCTCCCCACAGCCGTAAGATGGCCCCTCGCTGTGCGGACATGTCCTCATCGCAGCCCCGCCCTCGGCCAGCTGAGCCTCCGCCCGGTGCCTGTCCACTTCACCAGCTCCGGTCCCACCTCCCGTGGCCACCTCCCGTGGCCACCTTCCGCCGAGAGCCGGCCTGGCAGCCACCCGGCCTCTCCCGAGAGACATGCTGCCCCTCCAGCTCTGCTTTTCCTTTAATGCTTTTATTGATTTTTAGGAAGAGAGGGAGAGACAGAGCAGCGATGAGGGAGGAGCATCCATCAGCTGCCACCTGCACAGCCCCCACGGGGACCGAGCCCGCAACCCAGGCCCGTGCCCCGACCCGAGTGACTCCTGGCTCCCAGCGGCCCCCCGTCCACTCCCGTCCACGGGCTCTCGCTGGGCCTCTGCTCTCTCCTCAGCGCCTGTTCCTGTGTGGGGACTGGGACCTTCCTCTTGTCTCCGTGTGCCTTAGTGACGGCTGCTGCCCCCCCCCCCCCCACCTTCCACAGCCCAGGCTTCCTTACAAGACCGGGCACCTGCCGACAGAACCTGGAAGCTTTGAACCCCGGGGTGGGGTCAGTGATCACATCCTCATCAGCCAGCGCTGCAGCTGGGCCTCCTGAGGGACCCCAGCACCCAGCACCTCCCTGCGCCCTCCACGCGGTGCCTCCCTCCGCGGGGGAGCAGCCTCGGCCCGGCTGATGGAGGAGCACTGCCTCGGGTCCGCTATGTGGGGCTCCGTGCGCCCATCTCCGGGGCGGCCAGCGGCCACTCGGGCTGTGAGCCGCGGCTCCTTCCTGGCCACGATGCCCGGATGGGGCCGGCTCCATCGGCTGCGGGCTCCGACCACCGGCGCTCTGCCCGGCGGAAGGTGGGCCGAGCCGAGCGGCAGGAGCGCGGCCACCGAGGTCCCCGGGGACCGGAAAACGGCTCAGAAAAGTGCGGTCCCCTCCTGCCCGGACCCCGAGCCGCTCGGGCGGCCGCGGCTCAGGCTCGCGGGCGCCCCGGACCCACGGGTGTCACCCGAACCCCGGGTTCCGCCGCGCCCTGCACCGCGGGTCTCGGTTCCGTTTTCCTCCCGCCCCGCCCCGCCCCGGCTCCCCTCCGCCTCCCACCGGCCCCCTCGTCCCCTCCCGGATTCCTGGCTCGGACCCGCCACATCCCGCCCGGAAACCGCACGCAAGGCCCCGGCTGCGGCCCGTCCTCGACCCTCCCACCTCCGGGGCCCACGGCCCGGCCCCGGTCCCGGTCCGCCCGCCTCCCTCCTCCGGGCCCAGCCCGGTGCCCTCCACGGACGCTCCGCTCCACGAACCGCTCGGGCAGCCCGTCCCGCGGCCCCTCCCCGCCGGCAGCTGGAGCCATCCTGTTCGTGCCGGGGAGCGGGGAGCCGGGGAGCCGGGAGCAGGAAGCCGGGAGCCGGGAGCCGGGGGCCGGGAGCCGGTCTGCAGGGCCGAACCCTCCGCAGCCCCGGGCCGCGCTGAGCCACGGCCCTTCCCGCCCCCGTGTCCGGCCCCCACGGAGGCGGCCCCGCGGCCCCGGGGCGCGCACAGGAAGCGATGGCGGAGCCGCCGCACCCTCTGCGGCTCCGGCCCCGCGCGGGCCTGCGGGCGGCGGTCCTGCGTGGGCCGCTCGGGCCGTCCCCGCGGCCCCTCCACCCCGCCCGCCCCGTCCCTCGGCGCCGCGGGCACCGGCCCAGAGAGGCTGCGAGCCGGGCCAAGGCCGCACAGCGCCCGCGGGGGCCCGGCCGGCGCCCCGCGCCCCGCGCCCCGCGCCCGGCGCCCGGCGCCCGGCGTCCACACTCACCTGGCGCCGCCGCCGCCGCCGCCGCCTCCGGCCCCGCGGACCCTCCGAGGCCGCCCCTCGCCGGCCCCGCCCCCGGCCCGCGGCCCCGCCTCCCGCCCTTCTTCTCGCGAGAAGTCGCGACCCGCTGAGGGGCCACGGAGGCCGAGGGGCGCCGGGCCCGGACGCGCCTGCGCCCTCCGCGCCGCCGCCGCCCTCCCCGCCGCTGCCATGTGGCGCCGTATTTACGACCGGGTGGCCCCGCCCCCTCCCCAGCAGCCAATCCTGCTCTTCGGGGCGCGGCGTTGGCCCCGCCCCCCGCGGGTCTTCTCTCCCGCCCGCTCCCCCCCACCTCCGTGGGCGCGAGAAAGCGCGTGGGGTCCGCGGCCGGCTGCCCAGCCGCTGAGACCCGCGCGGCGCTGCAGCCTTGCGGTCCCGGCCCCGCTCACCCGCGGGCGGGCGGCGCCGCTGACCTCAGGACCCGCTGCTCCCCAGCCCGGGCCTGGCACCCGCTGTGCAACCTCGGCGGCGGCGGCGGCGGCGAGTGCCTGCACCTCTCCGAGCGCCCAGTCCATCACCTCCCAGGGGCTTGGAGACCCAGCGAGGGGGCGCGGAGCATGATGCACCGCAACCGTTGTTCTTAGTGTGGATGACGCTATTTTAAGTGTGGTAATGCACAAACATAAAAGTCCCCATCTGAACCGTTTTTTAACGGATGGGTCAGTGGGTCCAGAAAGTTTCCAATCAGCGATGTTTTCCGTGTTCCTCCCAGTGGACAGCGCGGGCTGTCTTCTGATGGAAGAAAGGCTGTGGTATTTTAAAACTATTATATATTTTTTATTGATTTCAAAGAGGAAGGGAGAAGGAGAGAGACAGAAACATCAATGATGAGAATCATTGCCCGGCCGCCTCCTGCACGGCCCCTGCTGGGGATGGAGCCCGCACCCTGGGCGTGAGCCCTTACCGGCTGTGGCCTGCTGGTTTATGGGTGGGCCTCAACCACGGAGCCACATCAAGCCAGGCCTGAATCGTTCACTTAAAATTGTGTTTTATCATATAGATTTCACTTCAGCGTTTAAAACACAGTTCTTACGTTAGCAACATCCCCACGTTTTAACGTTTGTCCCTGACACGGCTACGTCGTACCTCCTCACTTCCAGATAAGGCAGCGAGGCTCTGAGAAGTTGGCCAACCAGCCAAAGGCACCCAGCCAGGGATAAGTGACAGAGTCTGGGCCGAAAGCCAGATCGGCTCCGGAGCCAGAGGCCCTCACACTGCAGAGAGCCCTGGGCCAAGGAGGGCCCCGTCTGAGGGCCTGTGAGCAGGCAGCTCCGCCCCGGGGATACCCCCATCATGACCTCCACCTCCCCCTCCTCATGGCCCAGAGCTCCTTCACGCTGGGGGACCTCGAGGGCTGCCTTTCCCCAGCCCCCCACCCTCCCCAGGACCCCTGGGTCCCTGTGCAAAGGCTGTGGCCTCCTGTCTCTGTGCTTAGTCTGAGCTATTGCGACGTCCCAGCGGAGACAGCTAGCTCTGGTTTCATAACCGGAGTTGCAAGAGAAAAGACGGAATTAACGAAGCCTGGGCCTGGGCTGGGGGGTGTCAGGCCGCCGAAGAGGCAATGGGAGGTGCTGCTTCTGGGGTGCTCGGGTCACTGTACCCCAGGAAAAGGACCCACCGAGCAGAGGTCTGAGGATTGCAGGCTCGCTCGCCTCCTTCGCACGCAGGTGGGGGGGAAATCCAAGCGAGCGGACAGGAACCCCAGCTGCCCCCAGCCCGCCAGGCCCCCCGCGGTTGCAGAGGGTGCTTGCGGAAGGTGTGGTGCTGGGCGAGGCAGGAAGCTGGCCGACGGGTCAACCGCATGCGCCCATGGCAGCTGCTTCTGTTCCCGTATCTTTTTCCCCGAAAAGAGGAAGGGAGAGGGAGGGAGGGAGGGACACATCCCTGATGAGAGAGACTCATTGACCGGCTGCCTCCTGCACACCCCACCCTGGGGATCCAGCCCACAGCCTGGGCCTGGGCCCTGACTGGGACTCCAACGGTGACCCCCTGGCTCCGAGGTCCAGGCTCAGCCCCTGAGCGTGCTGGCCGGCTCCTCTTCTGTTTGATGCTTCAAACCGGCAGCCGCCACCCTTTCTGACCCCACGGAGTGGCTGCTGCTTCCAATGACCCCCCCAGCCCCCGGGCAGTCCCACGGGCTGAGGATGGCAGGAGTGGTGGGGGTCCCGGCCCCTCTTCTGCTGGGGGGCCTGCTGGAGGCCGACCCCGCACAGGGCAGACCTCCCTCCTTCGTCCGGGTGGAGCAGCGCCCCAGCGCCCCCATCAGGGCCAGGGGTGGCCTAGCGGCGGCCGAGCCTACAAAGCTGAGGAAGGTGAGGGTGTGCCGAGGCTCACCCCCTTTTCCGTTTGGGCAAACGCTTGGCCTCTCAGGACCCATGTAAAGCTCGAAGCAAAGAGGCCCCGCACCGGCACCCACGGGCGCCTCCGTGGAGCAGGCCCCGGGTCCTGGGGAAGCTCTCCTGCGCAGCGTGGGCCCGGCCCCGAAGCAGACCCCCGCGGGGGTGTGGGGTTGGTGGAGAAGCATGTGAGGGCGGGAGACAGGCAGGAGGGGACAGTCCGAAGGGGTGCTTCCTCATCAGATCACCCTGGGGGGCCGTGGCCTCAGTCCGCGGAATGGCCCACCAGGGGGGGGGCTGGCTCACGCAGGGTGGGGGGCGCGCCAGGGCTGTGACATCCGGCTCTTCTGGGCTGCGCTGCGCAGACCACCCAGACCAGGTGCACAGAGGGGGCGGGCACCGGTGGCCCTCCCAGCCTGCTCACCCGTCCAGGACCCGGTGATCGCCCACACCACCCAGTTTCCACCGCGGCTCTAGCAGATGCTCACAGAACAGACTCTCCTTCCCTCCGAAGCTGGAGGCTGGGGCGGAGGTCAAGGTCAGCACTGAGGTCTGGGACTCCAGGGAAGAGTCTTCCTGTCCCCATCCCCCCCCTCACCCCCCGCACCCTGTGTGGTCCTGGGCTCTCGGCCACATCACTGGTCCCCGCCCCATCACAGGGCCGTCTCCCTCTGTGATCCTGTGAGCTTTCATGAGGACACGTGTCTGTGGGTTGGGGCCACCCGACACCCGACACCCAGGAGGACCTCAGCTGAGACCCTTAGCGGGCCACCCTGCAAAGGCCCCTTTCCCAGCGAGGCACGGCCAGGGCTCCAGGGCAGCGCTTTGCCCCGAGGACGCCGACCCTCCGGGCCGCAGGCCAACCCACCGACAGCACACAGCACACGCATGGTCAGACACACACGCACTCAGATCTCACACACGGACAAGGAATAGCCCTGATGGGACTCTGATGCTCCGAAAACTGTGACTGGGGACCCGTCAGCTCTGGAAACTTGGGGAGCACCCTTTGGAAGGGGGAGCCCCGTGCTGCCTCAGGGCCCCGTCCCGCTGGGCACGGCTTTGACCTCAAAGCACAGCCCCTTTCCGCCCTCGTCCTGGCCTCTGCACACGGCCCGTGCCAGCCCCTCTGCACACGGCCCGTGCCAGCCCCTCTGCACACGGCGCGGCCTCAGGCCCGGCCACACGCATCCTGTGGTGCACGGTCTCCTTCCGTGCTGGGCTGGGCTCGCTGCTCATGCCAGCAAACAGCAGAAGCTGGCTGTTTGTACTGTCATTAACGTCTGCCCTAGGTCCGTGGTCAGCAAACTGCGGCTCCTGAGCCACATGCGGCTCTTTGGCCCCTTGAGTGTGGCTCTTCCACAAAATACCACGGCCTGGGCGAGTCTATTTTGAAGAAGTGGCGTCAGAAGAAGTTTAAGTTTGAAAAATGTGGCTCTCCAAAGAAAGTTCAGTCGTTGTGCTGTTGATATTTGGCTCTGCTGACTGATGAGTTTGCCAACCACTGGGCTAGGGCATCGTGAGCACGCTAATGTTCAAACCAGGAGAGCCCCACTCACCCTCTCCCGCCACCAAATCCCCCGGACACCGCTGAGGCTGTGCTCCCAGAGCCGTCCGTGCGACCCAGGCAGGTGGGCGTGACACCCCCTGCACCGACACACACAAACACGCACATACACACGTGTGTGAACACAGTCCTGCCCGGCCCCTGCGTGTTGTCCTGTGTTGGTGAGAGGGTGGTGGAAGCGACTAGAGCCCAGACGCTCAGGAGCACAGAGCGGGTGGGGAGTGTGTGTGAGGGACTCGGGGACACCGGGGACCGGCGGGTCCTGGGGCGGGGAGAACATGCTCGTCCTCCCCCGACGCTGGCTTATCTGTGAGCCCGTGTGCACACGCCTGGGGACCAGTGTCCCTGCCGACTGGCCACGGCCGCCCCAGGGGTATGAGCGTTCATTCTATGCGTCGACTGGTCTGGGCCACGAGCCCAGCTATGTGGCCACACTGCCCAGACGCCACGTGACCCTGCTGTTCTGATGAGATTAACCTGGAAGTCAGCGGGACTTGGAGTCAGCAGATGCCCCTCCCTGTGGGGCCTCCTCCCTCTGATCCTGGGGGGCTGGGGGGGCTGGCGGCCATGGCGGGGTGCAGCAGCAGCAGGCGGTCGTGCCTGGCTTCAGGGACAAGGCTGTGGTTCTCGCCGCCAGCCTCCTGCTGGGGGAGCCGCCGTCCCTCTCTGAGGCTCCACCTTCCCGTCTGGGAGAAGGGCCTCCGCCGGCCTGGAGCCGGGGCCACGGCGGGTGCTCGGCTGTCAGGGAGTCCGCACCCCCAGACCCTCCCCGCCCCCGGCACGCCGGTACCTGAGGGGCCATAGGCAAATACCATGGCGTTGTACCCGGAGATGAAGCCGTCCACCAGGCACGGTACACGCCCCCCTGCGGACGGCCAGAGGACACACGTGTCCGTGGCAGCCGTGGCTGTGCAGACACCGGCAGAGCCCACCCGTGTGGACACGGGCAGGGCCCCAGGGCAGGGCGCCCAGGCGGGGGTGGGGGTGGGGGGTGCACGATGGGTTCCACCCCGGGATGCGCCGTCACTGCGCCACCCGAGGCCTCACCTCGCCGGCCCCGCCTCCGGGGTGAGACGAGGCAGACCCTGCAGGGAGGCCGGGAAGAGGTTCCGGGGAGCGGAGAGACACAGCCCGCCCACGTCATACCACACGCCTGTGAGCCCTTCCCAGCCTCCTGGGAAAACTGGGAGGAGTCAGAGGGAACGGAAAGGCTGGGGCAGCCACAGGGCCGGGGGGGAGGGGGGGGAGCCTGCCACCCCTCTTGGGTGTGGTCGTGACCTCTGTGACCCATCTCCGTGGGACAACGTGGGACCAGGAGTGGACGTCCCCACCGGCGGGATCACGGCCAGGAGCAGCACAGCGATGCGGGTGTGGGGTGGTGAGCTCCCTGTCCCTAGGGGCGTTCAGACAGGGCTCCTCCGGGGACCCATGGGCAGGCGGCAGGAAGGAAAGAGGGGGACTGAGATGGCTGCAAACTCCCTGCCCCCCCCTCCACCGTGTGCTTCTAATCCCCTCTCCCCAAGGCTGGGCCGGAGGGATGCCAGGCCTGGGGTGGCCGAGCCTTTCTGACGCCTGGCAGCTCCCCCTGACCCCCCAGGAGCTCAGGGCCGCCATGCTTAGGAGGCCACGGGTGGTGCTGCTGGGGACAGCGCCATGGCCTCCCGGGGCACAATCCACTGGAGACGTGGGTGCAGCCGGCTTTGGTGCCTGAAGTCCCTCCCATTATGCCCAAAGCCGCCGGGGGGGGGGGGGGCGCAGGAGCGGGACTGATGGGAACTGGCAGCTGCAGTGAGAAGGGCGGGGCGGGCAGGGCTGGGGTGCTGGCAGGTGAAGGTGGTGCAGATGGAAGGTCCCCTGGGTACAACTTCATTGCCTGCTGGGGGGACGTTCCCACCTCAGGGGCTGGGGTTCAGATCCGCTCTGCAAGGCTCCTAGTGAGTGTCCATCACTCTGTTCACCGCTCTGAGCCCAGGGCCCCTCTGATGTGGGGTGACAAGGCCCCTCTCACGGACAAGGGCCAGGGAGGTGCTGGTGAGGCGGCCCTCCCACTGGCCTGGCCTCTCCGTGGACCGGGTCCTCGGAAGCCTCTGCTGGACCCGCCCCCTCTGCTGTCAGGTGGACTCCTCCTTCTGGTCTCTGCCAGAAGTCCCCCTGAGGAGGCCTCCGCTCGCTCGCAGCCTCCACAGCACCAGGACCAGCGGTTTGTTCCCACTGCCGCGCCTCCTGGGACCCGAGCCCTGTGCAGGGAGTGTGTTCTGGACACTCGGCAGGCGACACCACTGTGCTAGATGGATGGTGGACGGATAGGTGAGTGAATGGATGGATGAATAGACGAAGGATGCATAGATTGATGGAGGGGGGGATGGGAGATAGGTGGGGGGATGGAATGATAGATGGATTTGTGAGTGGATGGATGGGTGGTGGATGATGGATAGATGGATGGATGGTGGGTGGATGGATGGATGGATGGATTGATGGATGGGTGGATGAGTGGATGGATTGATGGGTGGATGGATGGTGGATGGATGGATGGATGGTTGGATGAGTGGATGGATTGATGGATGCATGGATGGATGGTGGGTGGATGGATGGATGGTGGATGGATTGATGGATGGATGGATGGATGGTGGGTGGATGGATGGATGGATGGTGGATGGATTGATGGATGGATGGATGTTGGATGAATGGATGGATGGATGATAGGTGGATGGATGGATGGATGGATGGTGGATGGATGGATGGATGGATGGATGGTGGGTGGATGGATGGATGGATGGATGAGTGGATGGATTGATGGATGGTGGATGAATGGATGGATGGATGATAGGTGGATGGATGTGTGGATGGATGGATGAGATGTGTAAACCCTGCTAACCTCCTTGATCATCAGGAAACCCCTATGATTGAGTGATGGGGGAGACCATCTGGCCACCCAGTCCTCCCCAGGGGACGGCAGGGCTTGGTGAGGACAGTGAGGACAGCCAGGCCTGGAGGGATTAAGGGGCAGTGGTCAGAGGGTACCTGCGACGCATGCTGGTCAAAGACAGTGTCGAAGATGAAGGTCTCCTCCCAGGACCGGTGTGAGTGCAGCGTGTCCTCGGGGTCCTCGTCCGGGGCCATGAACACCACCATCTAGAAGCAGGGGCGGAGGGTCAGTGGGGGTTGGGGGAAAACCCGGGGAACCAGGTGGGCAGGATCAGCAGGACGGGGGGGGGGGGGCTTCGTGGACTGTACGGGTAGAGCCAGCGTCTGGCTCCTGCGTCCCCTGCATGACCCCAGCACGCGCACTCCCCATGGGTCTCTCTCTTCTTGCCTGGGGGCTGTGCTGCCCACTCGAAAGGGAGAACGGGGTGTGGGGTGCGCAGGAGCCGGGAGCAGGACCCGCCTGAGCTCTGCAGCTCTCGGTTTCTCCCAGGCCCCTCCCGGCCCGGCCCATCTCACATGGACGAGTAATGACGCAGGAGGGTGAGGACCTCTGGGGACCATGGAGGTCCAGAGGCACCTTTCCCAAGGGGCTGGGGGGCAGGGCAACTAGAGACCAGTCAGCTGTTTACTCCAAGCTGGAGGGCGCTGGGGAGGAGCCTGTGTTAGGGACAGGCCACATGGTCACCGCACCCTGCCCGTGGCCTTGGTGCCTGGCTTTGGAAACAGGTCCCGGAGGAAAGGGTGCCCAGAGGTTCGGGGGACGGCGGGGGTGGGGGTGGGGGTGGGGAGCAGGCTGAGCAGCCCTGGGGCCTGGCTTCCGGCCAGTACATCTTCAGGACATAAGCCAACTCTCTCCTTCCTGTAATGGGTCCAAGGCCTAGATTTCATTTGCCATTTCAGAGCACATAAGCTAATCACTCAAATTCTGCGCACACCAAAAGACATATTAATTTTTTTGCCAATCTAATAAAAAAGATATGATTTTAATCAATTTACAAATAATAATTATCCTTTTTGCTCCTGGTTTTTAAGAAAGTGACTTTTTTAAAAACCAGATGCCTACCCCTAGCTGGTTTGGCTTAGTGGATAGAGCACCAGCGTGAGGACCAAAGGGTCCTGGGTTCGATTCTAGTCAAGGGCACCTATCTTGGTTGAGTTGCCAGCTCCTCCTGGCCTGGGCCCTTGTTAGAGCGAATGAAGGCGGCAACCAATTGATGTGTTTCTCTTACATCAATATTTTGTTCTATGCCCTAACCAGTTTGGTTCAGTGGATAGAGCGTCAGCCTGCGGACTGAAGGGTCCCAGGTTCTATTCTGGTCAAGGGTATGCACCTTAGTTGCGGGCACATCCCCAGTAGGGGGTGTGCAAGAGGCAGCTGATTGATGATTCTTCTCTCATCCGTGTTTCTCTCTATCCCTCTCTCTTCCTTTCTGTAAAAAAATCAATAAAATATATATTAAAAAAATAAAAAATATAATTTTTTCTTTTTTGGTACATACACAAAATAATAATAAACGAAAAATAAAATTATTCATAATAAAATATAAATATAAGTTAATTATAAATAACATTTATTTGCACACTGGACCATCTCAAGCCCCACAAGACTGTCTTGACTCATGAGAACGTAGAATTAGGTGCAGCTAAGCACAGTGCAGTGCATATCCCCATCAAACTCTGGTGCAATGCGTACCCCCACCAAACTCTTCCCATACCCCTGGGGGTACGTGTATCATACTTTGGGAAACTGTTTTAGAGTAATAAATTTGACAGTAAAATAGTAGACAATTTTTCAGGCTAATTTATTTTATTAATTTAAAAATTTATTAAGGTATTATATGTGTACATAGCTTACCACTGGCCCTCCCCCTCCCATTCATGCCCTCCCTTCCCAGAGTTCTGTGTTCGTTGGTTGTATTTATATGCATGCATACCAGTCCTTCGGTTGATCTCTTATCTCCCCCAGGTCTCCTTCTCTCCCTGCTGTCATTTGACAATCTGCTTGTTTTATGGTGACTATCTCAGGACCACACGGATAGAATCCGCTCCTCCTCTGGTTCACACCGCCCCCCCTCGTCCATCCCCCTCCTCCCCCCCTGCTTCCCTGGGGCACACGGCTGGCTCTCGGCTCTCCCGGGGCACACTGCCCCCTTTCAGGCTAACTTAAATTGGCTAATTGAAATATGCGAATATCCTAGAAAAACTAATTGCACTGGACAAAAAGCTGTTCCTAAAGTGTTAACTAAAATTTTTATTGGTAGTTTATGTCAGGATAAAACCTCACAACAGGAAATGAACCTAAAGCAGTCATATTATAGTGCAAAAAAATTAAAATTTAAAAGCTATCAAGGCTACATTATGAAATATTCAAAAGCCTCCTAATATTTAAATCAAAAAAGGGGGAAAGCAGAAGAATATCATGCAAGGAAAAATATCCTGAAAGTAAATTACATCTAGAAAATTTGGACTTTAGAAATGCTATCAGCAAGACACCATGAAAAACACACATGGTGTCAAAACAAGCCAGAGGAAAATCATTTGGGCAAAAAATGAAAAAGGATACCAAGTCAAATTTATAGAAAATATTCCTTTATTAACTTTTGGTGGAGAATATGTATATTTTCAGAAAACAATTCCAAGGCCATGTGGATTCTGGCAACAGAGGAATTGACAGGACTGCTCCAACCATGAAGACAGCAGAGTAGTCCAGCGATGGAAGACGCTGACGACGCCTTGCCATACTAGCAGTCAGCAGCTGTGTGTCCCTGCAGGTTGCCCAGGACCAAACCAGAGAGGGTTGGACCTGCATCACCACCATCCAGAACTGAAATATTCCTGACATGTACAATAAGGAACTGTTTGACATTGAAGAACTGGTGGCCCAGAAAGAAACTTTCTACAGACTGATTCATATGCATTTCAGCATAACCATTATTGCTTGTCTCATTTTTGATTCTTATATTTCCAGTAGGCCACGATCTCACTCATCTAGGGGAAATGGTGAACAACATAGACTGATGAACAAGAACAGACCCAGAGATAAGGAGCCATGGGTCAGACTGTTGGACCTCAAAGGGAAGGTGGGGATAAAAGGGAGAGATCAAACAAAGGACTTATGTGCATACATATGAGCCTAACCAGTGGTCGAGGACAATAGGAGGGTGGGGACATGAGTGAGGGTGGGAGTGGGGATTGGAATGGGGGTTTGAGGACAAATTTGTGATACCTTGATAAGTAAAAAAAAAAGACAAAGACCACTTGTTCCTAGAGGTTTGCTTTATTTCCATCGAGACCCTGCCACAGCGTGGATGTGGTGCCCGAGCACAGAGACAGGGCGCACGAGCACAGAGACAGGGCGCACGGCTCCCGCCGCTGCCCACGCCGGAGCAGCCCCCGCAGGAGGCCGAGGGGACAGCCGCCTGGTGGTGCGGCAGCTCCGCCCGGGAGTCTGTGACAAACGCGGTGACTCGGAAACCCACAGGAAAAGGCTGGACACCAGGTAAAGGCACAGCTCTGGAGACGGCTCCCAGGCGAGGGCGGAGCGGGAAGCACAGGAGGCAGGCACCGCGCAGGCTGCAGGGACGCCTGGCTTCGGCACGAGGTGGTGCTGCAACGAGGGGACATGGCTTAGGCTCTGTCCTGCACGCACAGGCCCGTGGCAGGGGCTGCAGGAGTGGCCTCAGCCCTGGCCTGGCCTGGCGGCGGGCTGTGAGCAGCAGTCTCGCCAGTGGAGCCATCGGAGGATGACCAGTCACGTCTCTGCCTGCGGCACCAGTACCTGCACCCCAAGCCCCGCCCCTGACCCACAGGTCCAGCTACAAGGCCTCTGGGCCCTTCCTCACAGCGGCACCGAGTCCCTGCCACCCCGACCACAGGGCTCCGAGGACTCTGTGTCAGAACCACCGGGGATGGGCACGGGGCACCCGAGGGCCAGCCTGCCCTAGAGCTCCAGCTGCACCTCACCATCGCAGCGCACACCCGAGGACGCCCCTGACCTGAGCCCGTGACATGGACTTTCCTGAGTCACCGTGACCGAGACGCTGGCTAACCTGCGGGCGACAGGAGGCCGCTCCCGTGGAGGCTTACCACAGTGCGGTCGGTCACTCCTGACTCCCCAGGGGGATGATCTCTTCCGTGACAAAGAACTCGATGGTCTCCTCCTCCCAGTCGTCCACGTTGCTGTCCAGCTCGTCGGTGTCCACACCTAGAGGAGGACAGGAGAGACAACAGGGCAGGCAGCGCCGGCCGCAGCCTCAGGGAGCATGCGCACGGCCAGGAGGCGCGGACCACGGCTCTCCCCTGGACATTCCGAGAAGCCCGCGAAGGCACGGCAGACACCGCAGAGGAAGGCGGCTGAAGGAACAAGCTTCAGAAGCAGATCCCCACTGTTACCTCCTCGCAGCTCCAGACGCTCGTTCTTCTGCTCCATGTAGAGCTCCTGGGCCATCTTCCGGTACTTCCGGAAGTCCTCCATCATGGTGCGCCGCCTCTCCACCAGTTCCTAGGGGCGGGGCGGGGTTAGGGCTGGCACTGCACCCAGCACCCTCCTGACCTTGCTGGACCAGGAAGGCCGTGTCAGCAGCAGCTGCTGGATGACGCAGGGACACTTCCCTTAAAGGGGACCTCCAGGACCGGAGCGGTGGGGGTGCTCCTTCTCCCTCTCCTCCTGACTGCCCCCACCCACCTGCAGGCGGCACAGGGAGCACCCTCCATGGAGAAGTGACTGCCCAGAGGACCCTTCCCCCCACAGCTGATGCTGGCCCTGCTCTGCCTTGAGGGGCAGTGGCCATCTGTGGCCTCTACCAGTCCGAGGACCAAGCTGACCTTCGAGGCTTTGGACTGGCTCAGACGATCCTTCTGTTCAAAGATCTTGGAGTATTTCTTCAGATCTTTTCTAATTTGCTGAAACAAAGACAGGTCCCTCAGGATTACACACGCAAACCAGGACCCACTAATGCACCGTCCACGCGGCCAACATGGAATGACACCCAGCGAAGGATGGGCACAGCCTCCGTGGCACTCGGCGTGGCCAGGCGTTAGTTCTCAGGTCTCGGGGCCGCGGGACTGTCCTCCCTTCCCAGGCTCCGTCCTCTCAGCCTCGTCCTCACAGCCCTCCCATCGGCAGAACTCCCCCCATGCGACGTGAACCCTGAGAGGACGCTGGCACGGTCCCTCCCCAGTTCGTGCCCACGGCCTAGCGTGGTGCTGCCAGGGCTGAGGCCCAGCGGCTGCCCTACCCTGCTCTCCGCCCCCCTCGGTGGCTCCTGCTAGGTCATCCCTTCCCAGGGTCCCCAGGTGTCCCCCTGCTCCTCCTCCCCGCCCCCTCGCCCCCCTCGCCCGCCGGAGAGCAGACCTTGATCTGGTCCTGGCTCAGGAGCGTGGGGGGCCTCGGCCTCCACAGCAGCTGGCAGAAGCGGTCCTTGTTGTTCTTCTGCAGGAGGCGGCCCTGGAAGGTCCACAGCCAGTACGCGTTGTCCACCTGTAAGAGGACAGCGGCGCTGCAGCCCCAGGGACGGGTCCACAGCGAGGCCAGAGAACACACCCACCATACTCCAGGCCCGGCCACTGTGACTCAGTGGCTGAGCGCTAACTCAAACCATGAGGTCAAGGTTTGATTCCCAGTCAGGGCACATGCCTGGGTTATGAGCTCGAACCCAGTGGGGGGTTGTGCAGGAGGCAGCTGATCCATGATCCTCTCCCAATGTTTCTCTCTCTCCCTTCCTTCTGAAACCAACAAAAACATGTGTCTCCACACTTGTCTGCAGGCAGATGGTGCCTTTGCTGGCGGTACCTGGGGACACGGTCCCTGGTGCCCTGCCTGCCTCACTGCTGCCACCCTGCCAGGCAGCCTGGGGAGCACGGCCAACTGAACCGCGCCGAGGCGGCCCGCTGAGGTGAGCCGAGGTTCTGGTCAGGACGAAAGCGTGTTCACAAGCCCGTGTTCCTGAGAGTTCATGACTTCTTCCACAGGCGACCAGACAACAATGGTCCAAACCAACAACTGCCTGGGAGAGAAGTAGCTGCTGGGAGCACCGGGACCCGCCCCCCACAGCGAGCGGCCTGGGTGAATGCCGAGCCCCAGGGGAGGCTGAGCCCACACGGAGACCCGCTGGTGCAGGGAAGACGGGGCCCGACTTGGGAGAGTGCGGCCAGGGAAAAGGCTGGTGGCTCAAGCACTCTGGTCAGGTACAGACGGCCCGGTGTCACGTGACACGGAGCGTCACAGTGCGGGAGTTATCCTCACTCGCGGGAAACCAAGTTCTAAGCTCTGGACCCTCCCAGGGCTAGTGCGCCCGGCATGCTCCTCTGACATCCACAGCTGGACGGCGGCGCGACTGCCCACTGCAGGCCATGCGAGTGCTCCCTGCCGGTGCAGGTGGGTGAGGCTGAGCCATGCTGTCTGGTGGGCACTGCCCGCTATGGCACTGATTGGAACACCCCCCCCTTGTGGTCGATAAGCTTCTACACTGAGGCAGCTGGCGCTGGGCCCAAAGGAGCAATGAACCGTGGCATCAATAGCAATGCCCGCCCACACAAGGAGTCAGCCAGCAGCGCAGCACCACGTGGCCTCACAGTGAGGCAGCTCAGTCCCCGTACCTTGTGGCTCCACCAGGACACGGAGGTGACCACGTAGCGCCCAGTCGGATCCCACTCCACGTCGGAGGCCATGTAGTGCTCTGCAATGTTCATGACGGTGCAGTCCGACGTGTCCACAAACGCCAGGGCGCCGTTCATGCTGGGGAGACACACACAGACGTCCTCACCAAGAGCCTCCCACGCAAGGCCCCATGGCGTCCCCTAACCGCTGCCTTGCTGTTGGCATGGACACTGAACAGAGACAAGGATGCTGCTGAAGGCTGTCGGGCCCAGGACCAGCTTGTGTGTCTGCAGCACACTTCACGGAGCAGACCAGCTGTGTGCCTGAGCCTCCGGAAGGAACCACAGCAGGGACAGCTGCTGGAGCGCCTGCACGCACGAGCAGCAGGCTGAGGGTCCTTGCCCCACGGCCTGCTGGAGGAGCAGCTAAGCAGGGGCAGGGGCTGAGAGGGCGGCCATGAGAGCACGGTCACGCCTGGGCCCAAGTCCGGAGCGTGCACCAACACTGCGCACCGAGGCTGGGATGGCCCTTGCACATGAGAACTCAAGATCTCGAGGATTCAGCGGTGTCACCGCTTGGAACCAGTGCAGGAGGCGTGGACTGGGGTTGGGGTCGGGGTCAGGGTCTGTGCCGCGGCCCAGGGTGATGCTCAGGGACCAGGCGGACACCCACCTCCTGAGACCGGCCAGCACCACGAACTGTCCTTGGGGGCTCCAGAAGATGGTGTTGGCCTGCTGCTTGTCAAACATTTCTGCAAGGAAGGAAGGGGCCATGGGAAGTCCTGGTGCAGGTGCTAGGCCGGCACACAGCCAGGACTGAGGAGCTAAGGCCTGGCACGTGCCAACGCTCAGAGAAAGCAGCCTTATCCTCTCCGCGCCAGGGCAGGGAGCTGAAGTGTAGACACTGACGTGTGAGGGAGCTCCACAGGCCCCGCCTGTCCATGGATGTGACACGCCCACCGGACCACGTGCCCACAATGGGTCTCCCAGCGGCGGGCTCAGGCCTCACAGCCGCCCCGGCAGGTCCCCCACATGCCAACGGGCTCACCCATACAGACACCAGGCAGGCAAGGCCACCTACTGATGAGCTCGATCTTCCCGTTGCTCTTCACGTGGTAGAAGGACACGGATATTCGGGGCGCCTCCCCGTGCAGCACCGCGAACTTGCTCCCGTTGGGCTCCCAGGCAAAGGCGATGATGGGCTCTGCGGGAGGGACAGCACCCGTTCTCACCACAAGGACCGGGCAGCAGAGGGACCAAGGCCACCCGCAGAGTCCACGGGGGCCCGCGCCTCTCCTGGTCGGGTGGAAAGGCCCGCCCGCCGTGGGCTGTGCAGCCTGTGGCCATGTCCTTCCCTACACTCCGTGGCACGCAGGGTCCCAGGGCCTTGAAGAGCTGCCCGCCTCCCAGGGCAGAGGCTGGGCCTTACACCTTCTCCTCTCTCTGTGCTCCCCCCTCCCTTCCTGTTTCCTTCTCCAGCAAAACAGAAGCGGAACAGGACACAGGTGAAGCGCCGCTGGAAGGCAGAGGCCCGGCTGGGCAGTTCCCGGGGCCTCACAGAAACGCAGGAGCGACGAGCTCAGCAGCAGCTGTGCCCCACGCGGCGTGAGACCCGCCTCCCCACGTCGTTGGCGAGCGGGCACCGTGGGGAGGAAAGCGGGGCAGCTTCCCTCGGCCACTGGTAAGGTTAGGAGAGGGAACCTGGGAAGGACAAACTCCTGACCTTACAGCCACGCTCTGCAGCTGGGCCCCACGCCCTCAGTCACCGCCGGCCTGTCCTGGCGTCCCGCCCAGCCCGGCAATCACACCAGGTCCCGCGGCCCTGGGAGCCCCACAAGGACACTCAGCACCAGGGCGCCAATAACTTGCCTTTCATTTCCACCACGTCGACAGGGACCTGCTTCTCCCTCATTCGGAAGATTTCAAAGTTCGTGACAACACCCTGGTAAAGACAAGTGGGGACAGGTATGTGTGTGACAATGCAGAGACCTCAGTGTGAGAGACACACAGGACAAGTGGAGCAACCCAACACCCTCTTCACGACAAAGGGCCCCCAGGGGCTGATGGGCACTGGACGGGGCTCTTGGGGGAACTGGACGGACGGACGGACGGACGGACAGACAGACAGACACAGACACACAGACACACACACACGCTGGCCCAGACTCTACTACAAAGAACTGCTCTAAAGGTCATGTCACAGGCAAACGGTGCACAGATCTGCCCCACAGCCCATCTGCAAGATTCCACTCGGGAAGGGAAGGTGGCCACACTGTGCACCCACTTCCTTGCGGTGCACCCATCCCAAAACTGGTGGGGAGGGGGTCAGGAAGGGAGTGGGGAGTGAGGAATAGGTGGACTTCCTGACTGGGGGATGAAAATGTTCTGGAACTGAGACAGTGGGGATTGCGTTGCACAAGCTGGTTAAAGCCACTGAAGGGCCCCTGGCAGGCGGAGTTTTATGGGACGTGGACTGTCTCTCATGACAAGGTTCTGTAAGGGAAGGGGAGTACTTCCTTTTGAAGGGAAAAGCAGGCAATTTCTTAGGACAGTTCCATATCACATGATGCAAACCAAGAGCATTGAGTCAAGCAGGCCCTTCTCTGTGCTTAAAAACAGAGAAACAATATATTCCCTTTAGCTCCAGAGAGGAGGGCGGGAGCCGGGAGCCGCATCAACAGCTAGCCCATGAACAAGGTGGGGTTAGCAGCACCGATCTCGCGCAAACACCCACTATCACTTGACTCCCTGAAACAGAACTGGCCGTCCCTTAGTGCCCACAGGGCGTGTGGCAGGGCCCTCCGGCGGCTCGAGCCTGAGGGAGAGGGCGAGGACCAGCGCACACAGGCCCTCCCAACGCGGCTTCTGACCTGCGGTTGGGGGATGGCAGGTGTGAGCCCGGGGACGGAGGTGACCGGGTACCGGCTGGGAAAAGCCCACGTGTAAGCGGGCCGCACAGCCCCTCCTCCACGCTGTTCAGGGTCAGCTGTGCTCCCATGAACCCCAAGCCACGCGAGCGTCTCACCCACTCAGTGTTATGAAGGACGCTCCTCGGCTAGATACGGCCGAGCTCTCTCTAGGACCTGCTGCTCCCTCCTCCCGGTATCTGCGGGGCCTGGCCACGCCCCACAAATTCAGGCCACGCCCCACCAGCACCTCCGGCTGCTCACCTGGGTGCCCTTGGGAGTCCTGTCCACCTTCACACACAGGTAGTCCCCGTTCTTCTGCCAGTGCAGCTTGCAGTCCACCACGTTGAAGAGGTTCCTGACTCGGATCTCCTGCCGGCTGGGCAGCTGCATCAGGGTCACCCGTGCTGGAATATCCTTGTCTTCGGGCACCCAGAAGGCTATGATGTTACCACCAGGGGACCAAGAAAAGTCTCTGCGGGCAAGGATACCGCCGTCACCACGGCAACGGCAGAGGGCGCTGGCCCTCCGGAGGCCCAGCAGCAGCCCTCCGTGGGAGCGCACTGCCTGGTGCTGCTCAGGGACAGCCAGCCACTCATCCTGTGGCAGCCGACCCTCCTCTCTGCCCGCCAGGGAGGGGAGATGCCGCCAGTGCCGCCCACGGCCAGGCCCCGCCGCCAGGATCCACACCCACCCGCCACTCCCTGCGCTGCCAGCAGGTCCCATCCCTTTGAGGCTGGCGGGCTGGGCTCTGTGACTTCCGAGGACCCAGCAGGAGCTGAGGGAAACCCACAGCAACAAGGGAGGAGAAGCGGCTGGAGGCACACGGAGTTCGTGCCATGAGCAGCATCTTCACTTCTGCGTTTATGAGAACCGAGTCCTGACTTTTTAATAAAGCCATAATTTTGCCCCAAAATGTAAGAGCCTGGCTAGCGTGGCTCAGTGGTTATCAACATATGAACCAGGAGGTTACAATTCGATTCACAGTCAGGGCACAGGCCAGGGTTGCAGGCTTGATCCCCAGTAGGGGGCGTGCAGGAGGCAGTCAATCAATGATTCTCTCTCATCACTGATGTTTCTACTCTATCCCTTACCTTCCTCTCTGAAACCAATAAATATATATATAATAAATATATATATGTTACATATATACATAAAGAAGGCACTTCAGGCAGACACTGCCCTCCAGAGGCTTCCAAGGAAGCAAGGGCCGCTCTGACAGAGGAGCTGGACTCACCCAACGCTCCCCCCCCCCCCATGTGGCATGGAGCCCTGTCACTATGTGGAACCCCTGCGCCACCCTGTGGCCCTCCGGAGGCACCCTGTGTGGGGCAAGGACACAGAGCCCAGGGCACGGGCCGTGACGCGAGGAGCAGCTGGAGGAGCCCTGCTTACTTGATGCCGGAGATCTTCAAGCTCTTCTTGTCCAGGAGGCCCATAGACTGCAGGCAAAGGAGGGTCACAGTGACTCTGAACAGGCCAATGTCTCAATAACACGACGTTTTTACAAAAAGGTTCCGACTTGAGCGTGCAAGAGCACAGAGGGTGACAAGCCCTGAAACCGTCCACGTTTCCAGCCACCTCTCCGCCCCCACCCTCTGAGCACGACCAGACCCGGGACACACGGCTCGAGGGCGCCCGGGTCCAGGGAGAGCCCCAAGGCGGCCCAGAGCGTCCCGCAATAACAGAAGTGACCACTCACAGGCGTCTCATAGATGCTGAGGGTGTCGAGGGTCATCCGCGCAAAGAACTTGCCATCATGGCTCCACCTGAGACGAGAGGGAGACCGTGCAGGCTCTGCCCCCAAGCAGCCCAGAGGGCGCCAGGCCCCCCCCCCCCCTCCCGCCTCCACCTACTTGAAAATCGGCCAATGAGCGGAGCTTTCACAGTGGAAGCCTCTCTTCTTCTGCCCAGTAAGGATGTCCCAGATGACGATGGCGTGAGGGTCATCCTGTGTGTCCATCAGGGGGCTGAAGGTCACCAGGTATCTGTAACAAGGGGACACATTTTATTTACTTAAAGGTTTTTTTATTGATTTGAGAGAGGAGGAGAGAAAAAAACACACCGATGAATGAGAACCTTCCATAGTCTACCTCCTGCACGCCCCCTACTAGGGATAGAGCCTGCAACCCAGGAGAATGCTGGGTGGCTGTGGGCCATGGCCGTCACGGTCCTCATGTTCCACCCACTCCCCACACAAAGCTACCCGGATTATCACACACAGGAGGGATGTTCGTTCACAAGAAAATAACCTGCAAAATGCATGATCTTGGACCGGATCCTGAACTGAAGGGGAAATTTTAAAAGGACATCACTGGATCAAGTGAGTGTAACAGTGATCTATGCACGCAGCCGCGTATTAACTCCCATCTCAGCAATGTGCACTCGGGGGTGAGGGACCTGATCCTTCCACCTACTCCTCCGGTCTCATGGAAACATCACGCTCCTCTATTTGGCGAGAAATGGCAAAGCAACGAAGCCACACAGGACCTGGAGTGCTCGGCACAGAGCACACCGGAGTTCCCAGACCTCCCGATGTTTCTGAGGGCAAAACTGCTGCAGTAAGACTTCCCTGCAGGAGGCCAGGGAGAGCTGAAGGGAACCGATGCCAACTGCACTGCCCCAGGGCTTACCTTTCGCAAGGCGAGAAGTCAATGAGCTGCACGCCCGGGTGGCTGAACCTCTGAATCTGTTTAAATTTCTCTCCCCCCCAGAGAGCGATGCCTCGCTGATGGAAGGTCGCCAGGTAGGTGCCCTTGGGAGACCAGCGCACGTACGTCTCCGTCCACCGCTGCGGAGACAGCAAGGCCACCGTTAACAGCACGGCCAGGAGCACACTCCTGGACAGTCCCTGGAGACCACGCCCCCACCTGCCCTCGTGCCCAGCTCCCTCCTCATGTGGCAGCAAACACCCACCGCTCTCTCTTCGATGGACACGGGATCCTTCACGTCGTTCCAGAATATGGAGGTGCGGTCGCCGCTCTCGAAGATGACGCTGTACTGGTCCCTGCACTCGGGCTCCTCCAGCCAGTAGCGCAGATTGCCCTGGAGGAGGCCGAGGCGGGTAACGCTCATCAGAGGAACCACTGTTCTCACACTGCTCTCGGAGGTGGACTCACTCTGGCAGCATCTCCCACTCCAGGACTCACCCACCCCTCAAGCCAAGAGGCTGGCCAGCTTCTATTCGCCTACTGAGACACCAATTTCAACCACGTACCAAGTCTTTGAAAGGCTGTTTCTCTGGGATATCCCACTCATCGCTGATCGTCATATACCTGGAAGAGAGAGAAATGGCGCTGGCAGCCACTCTGGCTCCCCACGCCGCCCTGGACAGCACAGCCATCCGCTAAGTGACATCACTGGTGAAGTTCCTAAGGCAGCCCTTCAGCACTGTAAGGAAACGCCATGCTCCAGGACCTGCTGTCCACCCCAGCGCAGGGGAAAGGACGGGCTTACTGGTAATGCGGTGAGGGTGCTGGGGTGAGGAGGTGCTGCTGGCAGGGGTGAGGGAGGGCCCAGCAATAGGAAATGGTCCTGCGTGGTCTGAGCAGAGGGTGGGACCACCCAGCAGGCAGGAGCCCTCCCCGAAGCGGGCCACCCTCGGGGTGAGCGTCCGGGTTCGCATGGCCAGAGCCGGAGCTCACTTGTCAAAGTCAGTGAAGAGGTTGACTCGGAAGGTGTGCTGCTTGTCGAGCTTGTAGCCGTCGGCATTCTTCACGGCATCCACGGCATGGGCAGGAGACGCATACTCCAGGAAAATGTAGCTACAACAAGGTGGTGCGGGGACATGAAGATTAGCGTGCTCAGCTCAGCACACACGTGACCTTCCACAGCTGCAAACATGGCATGCACCGGGGACCGTGCCCCTGCTGTGTCTGAGGGCAGAGCAGCCCCCAAGCATGAACGAAGTCCTAACAGAAGCTCATCATTCATCAGAACGTCCACTAGCTTGACTGTGGTAATGGCTTCATGGATGTGTGTGTGTGTGTGTGTGTCAAAGTATGAGAAAGCAAAGTGCAAGACTGCCTATGAGCTACCATTTTTAAGAGGCACTTTTCTAGGTAATACAAGAGAAAAAAATCCGATTAAGCAATGACACAGTGTTTTCACCTAGACTGTAAAAAATATACCCATGTGTGATGTTAAAACATGAAAAATAAAGTGTCTTGGAATAAAATACCACATGTAAAATTTCCCTGAGACCTGCCAGCTTCCGGTTCTGTGGGCCCTTCACCCTGGATGAATCACGTGCCACTGTTCTGACAGAGACTGAAAC
Source organism: Vespertilio murinus (assembly GCA_963924515.1). Classification (NCBI taxonomy): domain Eukaryota; kingdom Metazoa; phylum Chordata; class Mammalia; order Chiroptera; family Vespertilionidae; genus Vespertilio; species Vespertilio murinus. The sequence goes on along the minus strand of OZ004708.1, from coordinate 870,283 downwards.
CCTGGCTGATTTCCCGAGCATTCAGCAGCCCCAGGCCTGTCCCTAGTGAGAAGCACTCAGCCCAGGACCACGTGCTGAAGGTGGTGAGGACCCACCAGAATGAGGTGGCCACAGAACTCGGGCCACGTGGTGATGGCCACGTGGTGGTTGCGGGTGGGGTGGGGTGGGGTGGGGCGGGCAGACACCAGAAGTAGGAAGGACACTAGGACCCTGCGTCCCACTCACCCTTTCGTCTTCCCGTCCTCCTCTGGGTAAAAGTCGTTGGTGATCTTCCCGAACTTGGAGAAGATCTTGTGGATGACATTCTTGAGCTTGTCCAGCCGGTCAGGTCCCACCTGAGGGACATTGTCCACCACGATCACCGAGTCGATCCCGTCCGCTTCCTGGGGCCGGTCTTTGAGCACGTCTCCCAGTAACTCTGTCCGAGAGAGTTGTCCAGTGACTTACGGACCCCGTAGCATGTCCAGCCGTGGCTAGCACGCAGACCAGGACCCTACGCCAGCACCTGCAGGAAGCCTGCCCTGCTCGCCTTCCATTTACAGTGACAGGAAGGGGAGGTTTTAACTCTCCACACTCCCTTGGACGTGTCCATACCTTCCTGGCAATAGGGAAGTTTCAAGTGAATTTAAACAGAAAAAGACTTTCAGTAACCAGAGGAAGGCCTTTCCCGGGATTCAGAAAATCCGGAGTGGGCGGGGACTGCCTCCGGCGACCGGCCACCAGGCAGATCCAGTCAGCCTGAGACAAAACAGCTCGCTACCCAACAGCCTTTCTGGCTGAGGACGTGGGGCTGAGACGGACACTAATGCTCTTTCTTTTTTTAAAAAATATTTTATTGATTTTTTTTACAGAGAGGAAAGGAGAAAGAGATAGTTAAGAAACATCGATGAGAGAGGGAAACATCTATCAGCTGCCTCCTGCACACTCCCCACTGGGGATGTGCCCGCAACCAAGATACATGCCCTTGACCGAAATCAAACCCCGCAGGCTGACGCTCTATCCACTGTGCCAAACCAGTTTTGGCTGCTCTTTCTGAATAACTCTGCACAAACACATTAGCTTGTCTAGGAGGCCGTGAAATGGCAAAGCACTGGGTTAGACACCCACAGAGCCGCTATCACAGAACACATGGAAACTTCATCTGTCTCAGCCACGCTGAAAGTCAGCGAGCCAACGCCAGCCGAGTCATCTCAACTACAAGTGTGCTCCAGAACCCGAGGGCCCCTCTACTTTCTCTTTTTTTTAATTGATTTCAGAGAGGAAGGGAGAGGGAGAGATAGAAACATCAATGAGAGAACCATTGATCAGCTTCCTCCTGCAAGCGCTCCCTCCCCCCCAGGATCAAGCCCAAAACCCGGGCACGTGCCTCTGGCCAGAATCCAACCTGGGACCATTCAGTCCACCAGCCAATGCTCTATCCACTAAGCCAAACCGGCCAGGGCCACTCTACCTCTGTATCATACTTTTAAGAATTTCGACATATCAGCCTGCCTCGTGTGGACCAGGTGGTTGGGCAGAGCACTTCGTACAATGAAAGGTGGTGTGTTTGATCTTGGGTCAGGGCATACACCCAGGTTGTGGGTTAGATCCGAAAGGCAGGAGGCAACCAATCCATGTTTCTCTCCTTCCCTTCCTCTCTCTAGAATCAATGAAAGATATGTCCTCCCGTGAGGGTTAAAAAAAGAATTTCAACATAGCCAAATAGAACACATCAGAAAAATACTTTGCTGCATTTCATTCTCAAAATTTAAGATGAATTCTCTTAACTTTTGTGTTTGACATGTTCAATAAGTTCAAAGGCCTTTCAAAAAGGAGTCTTAATTTCAAGAGGTATGCCCTGTTATAAACTACTAGAGGCTCAGTGTGCGAAATTCGTGAGCTGGAGGGCACCCCTCAGCCTGGCCTGCCCCTCTCACAGTCCAGGAGCCACAGGCTATGGACTGATGACTTAGGGTCGGCAGAGGCGGTGCTGGACCTGTGGGAGCGCACTGACCACCAGGGGGCAGCTCCTGCATTGAGTGCTTGCCCCCTAGTGGTCAATGCATATCATAGCGGCCAGTTATTCTGTTGTTCAGTCAATTTGCATATTAGCCTTTTATTATATAGGATTTCTAAGTCATTCCAACCCTTCATACATATTGAAAATGTTACCTTAAAAAAAAACTACCACTGAGATTTCAAATAAAAAACACAAACTAAGACCAAAGAGAACTGAAGGAAAGAGGCAGTCAGAGCCACACCTGGCGATGGCTTCCACAGGACAGGAGTCCAACCCAGGGCTCTTTAAAGCTCAGCACCACACAATTAAGTGGCCTGTTGAGCCTGATCTGAGTTTACGAGGGTTACACTAAATACGCAGCGTTCACACACACAGTGCACTCCTTCCCCGGTGCTCAGGTCTTTATGGGAACAAGCGCTCTTTGTAAGAGTCTGTCCACACACTGCAGGGAGGCCAGGAACCACAGACACATCTCCTTCGTCACCAGCCTGCACATCTGGTTCTTGGAGCATGAATGCCCAATCTGGCTCCAGGAGACGTAGAAAGAAGCAATTCTCAAAACTAAGCAGCAAACAGAAGCATCATCAATAGTACTTTGAACCAAAGGGGAAGGCATTTAGAGGGAAAACTTGCACGACATCTGGTTGAGCCAGGCAGCAGGGGGGCACTGAAGCTACGGGGCGACTGGCGTGAAGATGCAGCCGTGCCGTCCAGCCCAAAGCACGGCTCGGCAGCCCGGCTCGGTGCTCAGGGCACTCCCCACACTGCATTTCCCAGAGAATGGTACCAAGGTGTCCCTCTGTTCCCCAAGACAGGACAGTTCTCACAAAATACAAAATACAAAATACACGTGAGCAACCGACCACAACAAGGAGCCTCGAGAAAAGGGAGGCTCGCTCGGTGCTGGCTCCCGGGTCACGCTGACTCCCACCCACCATGCCCTGCGCTCCAAAGGCCTGCCCACAGTCTCCTGGCCTTGCGCTCAGGTCACATCCCGCGTATCACACCATAATCTGGAAATAACTCACACGTTGAAGTCTCGTGTGAACTAGATGTGCTCCAAAAAGGCTTTGACTTAGAGTAAGTTCTGAGGGGCTCAGAACAAGGGAACCACACCAGGTGGCAGGCAGAAAGCAGGCGCCTGCAGCGCTGTCTCCTGCCGAATTCCCAGCGCGACCTGCCTGGGGGCCCGCACACTCCCTCCCAGGCTCCCAGGAGCCCCTCCTGCTGCTCACGCTGACACGTCTGTCTGTCCAGGGCGACACAGTGACAGCAGGCAACCCTTTAAGCGTGTTTAGAGTCGTCAGCTCCACGTCCGTTTCCTAAACTCCTTTTCCATTTTACTTGAGGTTCTTTATGATTCCGTCTCCACCTCCGTGTGAGCAGACACAACAGCTAAAAACTTCTGTCGCAGAAACCGGTTTGGCTCAGTGGTAGAGCGTCAGTGTGCGGACTGAAAGGTCCCGGGTTCGATTCCGGTCAAGGGCATGTACATTGGTTGCGGGCACATCTCCAGTACGGGGTGTGCAAGAGGCAGCTGGTCGATGTTTCTCACTCATTGACGTTTCTAGCTCTCTCTCTCTCTCCCCCCCCTTCCTCTCTGTAAAATATCAATAAAATATATTTCTTTAAAAAGATAAAGATAAATTAAAAAAACCAAAAACTTGTGTCAACAGCAGCCCATCTAGGCGCCGGCAGCACCTCCCTCTCTCGGGCAGCCACTGCCCACCTCGGCTGCGCTGTCTGCGTCGCCCCGCTGTGCACGGGGAGCCCCCCGATTCGCTCCGTTCCCACGGCGGGAACAGAACACGGGAGCCGAGCCGGGCGCGGAGCTGCCCCGACAGTCAGTCACGTTCGGAGCGGGGCCGCAGGCGGAGGGAGCCGGGGCCTGTGGGCTGGGTCCGGGAGGAAGGGGGCAGAGACTGCCCGCCACCCCGCCCCTCCGGCCGCAGAGCCCCCAGCAGGCGCGGGGCGGTCCGGCGAGGGGCGCCCTGCTCCGCCTGTTCGGAGCAGCGTCCCTCCCACCGCGGGGGTCCGCGCCGGGTCGGCTTCCGCTCGGACCGGGTGGCTGGACCCCTGGCGCCCCCCCTGCGGGCGAGGGCTGCGCCCCGAGACCGCGCGGCCCGTGGTGCCCGCTCGGCCGGACCCCCCACCCTCCCGCCCCGGCGGAGAGAACGGCCGGCCCCGGGGGTCTCTGCCGGGGACGAGGAGGGGTCCGGGCCTCACGGCGAACCGCCCTCCGTGCGGGCGCCGGGGGCAGAGGGGGACCCACGCCCCGGGCGCCGGCGCCTCACCTTCCTCGCTCACGTCGTCCACGAAGTCCTCGGGGTCGCTGAAGGAGGGCTCGTCCGCGTCCGCGTCCGCCTCTCCGTTCTCGTTCACGACGGCGTCCTCCGCGGGGCCGCCCTGCCCCCCGCCGGCCCCCTCGGACCGCGCTTCGGCCGCCGCGTCCCGGGGCTGCTCGCCCGGGGCCTCGTCCTCGGCCGCGGCGGCGGCGGGGGGCTCCTCGGGCGGCGGCGGGGACGGGGACGGGGACGGGGACGGGCCGGGGGTGGCGCCGGCCGCCTCCTCCCCGTCGGCCGCGGGCTCGGCGGGCGCCTCAGGGCCCGGCCCGGCCTCCGCCTCGGCCTCCTCCTCCTCGCCGTCCGCGGCCTCCGGCGCGCCGGGCCCCTCGGGCCGCGCCGGCTCCTCCGCCGGCGGCTCGGCGGCCGGCTGCTGCCGTCCGGGCTCGGCCCGCTCCTCGGCCGCCTCGGGCGCCGCCACGTTCTCCGCGTCCTGCATGGGCCCGCCGCTGCCGCCTCGCCGCGCTTCCGACTCTCCCAGGCCGCCCCGCGCCGCCGGCCCGGCCATGTGCGTGCGCCGGCCGTCCCACGAGGGCGGGGGGACCGCCGCGCCCCGGCGCCTCCCCGAGCGGCCGGGAGCCGCGGGGAGCCGCCGAGTGCCCACCCGCGGTCAGGACGGGCCTCCCCGGCGAGTGCGCGCTCCACTGCCGTCACCGCAGCCCCGCGGGCCCGTCCGCGCACTCACGGCGACTGCAAGTCCCCCCCTCGGGGAAGGCGAGGGATGGTCTCGCCCAACATGGCGGCCGCCCTCTCCTCCTCCCGTCGGGCACCGCGGCGGCGGCCTAAACCATTTGTGACGCCGCAGGTGAGTCCCAGAGTCAGCCTGGGGTTCGGAACCGGGCCAGAACCGAACTCGGGAAGTAATCCTAAGGAAACCCGTAAGTCCAACACGTGCTCCGGCTGGGGGGTGTGAGCTTCCCGCCGGACAAGCAGGTCCGCTCCCATGTGCCTACGCCCCCCCGTCACGTGTCCGTGCTTGGACTCGCCTACTGACTGGGCACTGGAATGGGCGGCTCCGAGAGAGGGGAGGGCGTCCTGGCGAGCCGAGCCGCCCGCGCGGCCCGCACATCTGCTTCCCCGGGCCACTTAAAAGTGAGAGCCGCCCTCACCGAGCCAGCCCGGAGCCCCGCGGCCCGGGGAACCCCGCGCTCCCCGCTCCGACGGTCACGTGGGCGAGCGAGGAGGTCCCGCCCCCGACGCGTGCGAGAGCGTGGGTCACGTGGGCGGGCGGGTCTGTGGGGCGGGGCCTGCGCGGGGGGCGGGGCTGCTCTGGAAAGTGCGGGGGAAGCATTAGCTGGACCCGTCTGTCTCGGGTTTGGACCCTTGGGGAAGAGTATCTTGCACTTGTATCCTTTTAAAAATATATATATTTTATTGATATTTTACAGAGAGGAAGGGAGAGAGATAGAGAGCTAGAAATGTCGATGAGAGAGAAACATCGACCAGCTGCCTCTTGCACACGCCCTACCGGGGATGTGCCCGCAACCAATGTACATGCCCTTGACGGAAATCGAACCCGGGACCCTTCAGTCCGCAGACCAACGCTCTACCACTGAGCCAAACCGGTTTTGGCTGTATCTTTTTTTTTTTAATTGATTTTTTACAGAGAGGAAGTGAGAGGGAGAGAGATTTAGAAACATCGATGAGAGAGAAACATCGATCACCTGCCTCCTGCACACCTCCTACTAGGGATGTGCCTGCAACCAAGGTACATGCCCTTGACCGGAATTGAACCTGGGACCCTTCAGTCTGCAGACCAACGCTCTATCCACTGAGACAAACCAGTTTTGGCATTTGTATATATATTTTTTAAAAAAATAGATATTTTTATTGAATTCAGAGAGGAAGGGAGAGGGGGAGAGAGAGAGGGAAACATCAATGGTGAAAGGATCATGGACCACCTGCGCACGGGCCTTGAGCTGAATGGAAGCAGCGATGTCCAGGTGGACGGAGGACGTCCCACCCCCGGAGCCAGGTGCTGTGCTTGCAGCTTGTATTTGTGCTTGGAGTGAGGGCCACTGCTGGTCGGCAGTGTTTGAGCTGTCCTGGAGGGAACGCAGCAGAGGGGCTGTGGCTAGGGGACGGGAGTTGGTGTTTAACGGGCCGGAGCCTCCGTTTGGGGAGACTCCCTGAGACGACGGTGGGTGTTAAGAGTGTGAGCGTCCCCCACACCCAGGCCGGCGCCGTGAAAATAGCTCAGTGGTCAGCTTCACTTCCTTCGCGTCTTTTCCCTCCATGGAACGGGAGACGGGGAAAGAACCAGTGCTTGGGTGGCCTGATACCAAGTGTGACTCTGACTTGGGGCCGGCGTGTCCCCGTCTGTGACCTGAGGAACTCTTCCGTGTGTGGCCTGTGGACCCGTCTCAGAAAGGCGATCTAATTTCTCCTGCAGGTCACAGTCCTCCTTTCTCGTTCCACCTACAGTGTCCCTAGGGCACAAGGGCGTGATCAGCGGCGGGTGGGCGGGGGGGGGGGGGGGGGGTGCCGGGTGGTGGGCGGGGGGGGGGGGCGGGGCCGTGGAAGTTAGCAGAAGGGTCCTGGGAGCGCCAGAGCAGGAATGGCTTCCAGAGGCCAGAGCACCCCCACCCCGTCCGATCCAGGGTGGGATGTGGACCGGGGGCGGTTTTCCAGAGAAAAGCACCACCGGGATGTCCTAGGCACCAGGCTGCGTCCGGCTGGCTTCCGCCCTCAGGCAAAAGGCAGGGACTGCTTCCCAGACTGTCCCCACACATTCCTTACGAAGCAACTCAGCCATGCCCCTCCGAGCCCATTTTTTTAAGTTTACTTATTGTCTAAAGTTACATCTCTCTCCTTTTCCCCCAATTGACCCGCTGTTAACGGGGGAAAAAAAAACCATTGAAACCTGTAAAGGAATTTTTGTGAATTTATTTGAGCCAAACTGTCGACAATTGCCGGGAAGCAAAACCTCAACGGATTGAGATAATGCTCCGAAGAATGGCCGGTTACTGTCTGTATTTATACATTGCAGTCAAAGGAGGGACATAGGTGGGTTACATGAAATCCATTGGTGATGGAGTAAGGAGGCGGGAGAAAGCAAGCCGGTGGGAAACCTCTGGGATAGGGTAAAAGGTGAAATGATGGACATGAGCTTCTTTTACAGAGATGGATACAGGACCCTCCAATGCAATTAACAGTTGACAATTAACTTGATGACAATAACAATGAGGGAATGTCTCAGGGCCATTTGCTGTGCCCTCAGGGGTCCCGGGTAAAGAGGAACCTACAAGTTACTCAGACATCTCACAGATAGGTTATCTTAGTTATCTTAGAGGCAGGAAGGCAGATGGGCTCAGTAAAGATCAAAGCTGATCTTTGTCTGGAAAAACATTGGCCTAGAAAATGACTGCCCACTATAACCTGTTGGAAGTAAGATATTTGATTTTCAAACCATCCTTTGTGGTTACTTCAGGTCTCTCAGTCTGCAAGACTGCCACGCAGGCCTTCCCTGAGCTCATCAGGTCAGCAAGTGGCTCTTTTCGGTCACACGCCCCTGCCATTCCCACCCCGGCAAGCCCCACCGCCCGGTCCTGTGCCCATTGGCTGTGCTGGCATGCAGGCACACAGTCCTTTGGTTGCTCTCTGACCCCCCCCCCACCCATTTACTCTCTTCACTCAGCACTGTCATCAGTATTTTATCCCACATTTTATGTGGTGTTTGCCATTGCCATTGGAAAGGCGCACTGACCGCATGCAGCGTGGCTGTCTGGGCTGGCTCCTGGAACAGAAACAAGACATCCACGCCTGGCCAGCGTGGCTCCGTGGTTGAGTGTCCACCTATGAACCAGGAGGTCACGGTTCGATTCCTGGGCAGGGCACATGCCCGGGCTGCAGGCCCGATCAATGATTCTCTCTCATCGTTGATGTTTCTCTCTCTCTCTCTCTCTTTCTTTCTCTCTCTCTCCATCTCCCTTCCTCTCTGAAATCAATAAAAAAATATTTTTTTTAAAAGAAGAAGAAAGAAACAGGGCGTCCGTGGGAAACAGCTGGACCCTGAGTGAGGCGCGGCGTGCGTTGGCAGCGCTGTGTGGAGGAGGGTCCCACGGCTGTGGCATGTGCAGTGCTAACCTCAGTGAGACCCTCCCTTCCCACAGCTGGTGGGCGGAGCATGACGCAACCTGCACTGCGGCCCGGACATGCCTGAGCACTAACCAGGCACTTACATGGACTGTCCATTGACCCACCCATCAGCACCTGCCAAATACCCTGAGCCCCCCCCGCCCCCGATTCCTAAGTCCCTGAGTGCCCAATCAGTGCCTTATATTGAACCGCCAATCAGCACGTGCTCAGTGCCCTAAGCCCCGTCCCTCCCCGTTCCTCCCCCAAAAGGCGCGTTCCCCTCTGCACGTGTGCCCTCTCCCGTGTGAGACGGCCGGCAGGGTCCTGCTCTAACCAGGCCGGTGTGCTGGTCTCCGGCCTCCGTCTCATCTTTCTGAAAGAGTCACGGGGACTCGCTGCGCTATCTTTGCAACTTCCGTAAATTTGAAATCATCCAACATAAAAAGCTTGCCACGACGTATTGAGACTCAAAGGTCCGCACCCCCACGTCCACAGCAGCATTACTCACAGTGACCCACAGGCGGACACGCTCCAGCGTCCACCGGTAAACGGTAGACAGCACGGCTCCCGCCGGCGACGTGACCAGGAAGGGCCTGCCGGACAGCGAGCGGGTGAGATCAGCCAGACACACAGACACACTGACTCCACTGCGAGGGGCTGGGGGGGCAGGTTCACAGGGTGGGTGCAGAGGGTGGAGCAGGGGGGGATGGTGGGGGGACTCCGCCGTGTGAGTGCACGTGGTCAAATGGCAGCTTGCACCTGCACACCCTGAGCCACAGCCAGTGTCTTCACGGGGCTGCAGGGCTGTCCTGCCCGCTGGCCGGGACCTCGGAGAGGGTGTGGAGTGGACAGGCAGGGCCTTGGTCTTCTCTGGGGTGAATCTCCCCCTTTGGGTGTGAGGATCCGGAAAGCATTCACGTGTCTGCAGGAGAGACAAGTCGCCTGCAGATGGCGCTCTGGGCCGCTCCTTCCCCTCACATCCCTAAGGGGCAGGGAGCTCTCAGGGGTTTCTCTGTCGTTGCTGAGCAGGCTGTCTGCGGTCACCTGGCTGGGAGAGGAAGGACAGGTGGACGCAGAGGGCCCAGGCTCCCACGTCCCCTCCCCGCCGGACCCACACGCCTCTGCCTTCAGCAAGGCGGGCTGGGCAGCCTCCTGGGGCAGACGGCCTTCTGGTGGGGCAGGGGCAGGAACCAGACCGTCCTCGCTGCCCCCCCCCGGGGGACCCCTGCACGCCCTTGCCTCCTCTGAACCGGTTTCCAGCCGAGGCTCAGGGGTTAGAGCACCGGCCCACGCACTGAATAGCTGTCAGGTTGATTCCCAGTCCAGGCACACACCTGGGTTGCAGGTCCCACCCCTGGCCACAGTGGGTCAGGGTGCGTGGGGGAGGCAACCAGTCCATGTGTCTCTCACATCATGTTTCTTTCTCTCCCTCGCCCCCTCCCTCCCTTTCTCCCTCCCTCCCACTAAATAAAGAATAAATAAATAAATGATATCGTGAGGTGAGGCTTAACAACAGCAGCCACAGAGAATGCCGCCGTGTGGAGCTACGCCAGGCACCAGCCAGCCTCTGTGTGTGTGTGTGTGTGTGTGTGTGTGTGTCCCACAGAGAGCATCAGTAATCGCCTTACTGAGCTCCCACGCCAAGCCGGACCCGCCTCCAATACTTCACAGCCGTCTCCTCACTTCATCTTGGCACCTTACTCTGTCTTATTGATTTTGTGGAGACGGGGGAGGAAAGGGAAACATCGATTTGTGGTTCCACTTGTCCCTGTGTTCATTGGCGGATTCCTGCGTGTGCCCTGACAGGCATTGAACCCGCGACCTTGCGGTCGGGGGACGGGTGAACTGAGGACACGGAGCTGCCTGCCGGGTCTTCCCGGCATTTTCCAACATGAAGGAAAGCACTGAGTAGCGTCCCCTCGCTTCCCTGTGTACAGATGTCTAACTGCTTCCGTTTGGTCACATCTGTCCGACCTTCTTTCTAAGGAGAAACAAGCCTGGGAAGCGCCATGTGTGTACCGTGCCGCCTAGCGCGGGCCATGCACATGGCACAGAGGACGCAGCGGCTTCGGCGAGGCGGGATCAGCGGCCCCACGTGGTGAAGACTGTGCACGCCATGTGTCCGTGCACCGTGCCCCCTCCCCCAGGACACGGAACTTGCAAATGCCCCCGGGAACTGAGGGGCTGGAGGCGCTGAGACTGAAGACCTGGCCCAAGGGCAACCTTTAAGGACATAAGGCATCACGTGGAGGGAGAACAAAGTGGAATGGCTCTGATGGGACACCCAACACGCAGGCGTCACCAAGAAGACCCAGGTCAATGGGACCTCGTCAAACCGCCAGGGACCCTGTGTCTGGAATAAAGAACTCTCGTAAATCAACCGCAACCAAGGACACCCAGCTCAAGGAAGGGAAGAGCCAAGGACCCTGAACAGACACACACAGGCAGCCAATCAGCATCTGAGAAGACACTCAACATCACTAGTTGCCAGGGAGATGCCAGTCAGGACTGTGATGAAACGCCACTTCACAGAAAGGAAACTGGTTTGACTCGGTGGATAGAGTGTCGGCCTGCGGATTGAAGGGTCCCGGGTTCAATTCCGGTCAAGGGCATGTATCTTGGTTGCGGGCACATCCTCATTGGGGGGGGGGGTGCAAGAGGCAGCTGGTCGATGTTTCTCTCTCATCAACGTTTCTAACTCTATCCCTCCCAATTCCTCTCTGTGTAAAAATCAATAAAATATATTTTTTAAAAAAGAAAGAAAGGAATCTATATTAAGAGAAAAATCAGACAAGGACGTGTGCTGGTGAGGGCGTGGGGGAGCGGAGCCTGAGTGCTCAGCGGGCAGAGACGCCCAGTGGAGTGGCCATCGTGGGAAACAAGATGGCAGGTCCTCAGAAAATTAAACCGAGAAGGACCAGGTGACCTAGCAGTTCTCGGTACTCCCGGCTGGTGTGGTTCAGCAGGTGAGCGTCAACCTGTGGACCAGAGGGTCACCTTCAATCCCCCATCAGGGGGCATACCCAGATTGCAGGCTCCATCCCTAGTGGGGGGCATGCAGGAGGCAGCCAATCAGATTCTCTCTCATCACTGATGTTTCTCTCTCTCTCCCTCTCCCTTCCTCTCTGAAACCAATAAAAATATATTTAAAGAAAATATACTGTCCTTAAAACTGGAATTCCCCCTCCAAGGCTATATATATGTATGTGTCCTCATGATAAGAGTGAGTGAGAGCCAAAACTGGTGTTGCTCAGTGGATAGAGCGTCGGCCTGTGGACTGAAAGGTCCCAGGTTCGATTCCGGTAAAGGGCATGTATCTTGGTTTCGGGCACATCCCCAGTAGGGAGTGTGCAGGAGGCAGCTGATCAATGTTTCTCTCTCATCGATGATTCTAGGTCTCTATCCCTCTCTCTTCCTCTCTGCAAAAAAAAAAAAAAAAAAAAAAAAAAAAAAAAAAAAAAATCAATAAAATATATTAAAAAATTAAAAAGAAAAGAGTGAAGTGAGAGCAAGCCTGCCCTTCCTGCCCACAACAGGAACGACGTAAGGGCAGCTGTCCTACAGCACAGCCCTGGGGTGGGGGAGGCGGGGAGGGAGGCTTCTCTCTGGGAAGCTGTGACTGGAACCAGACCCCCATGGATCTATACCCCAAATTGGAGACCCCAAAAACCCAAGCATCAAGAGCAAAGTGGTCTCAGAATCGGTAGTTTGCCTGAACATCTGGGAGAAGCAAACACAGATATTTTTTCAAGTAATAAAGAGGTTTTCTCTAGCCCGGCCAGTGTGGCTCACATTGGTCCCTCTCCCTTCCCCTCTCTCTTAAGAACATTAAAAAAACAAGAGGTTTACTCTATTCAGCAAACATCTAGCTGTGACCCGTGGCTAGTTAATTTTCAGTCTCTCTCGTGTTTTCTCCTATGTGCACACGAGATGGTAGGTTTTTCTTCTCACATTGTCTTCTGCTTCTTCCACCAGCCCCTCCCAGCCTCTCTGTTGCGTGGGAATGCTCTCTCACTTCCACATTCGTGGGAGGCCTGTGAGGGATGTTTATTGAGGTGCAGTTTGCACGAGGGAGGTGCACATGTCTCCTGAATTAGAGACCAAAGGGTCTGGGCAAAGGCTCAGACCAGTGTCCCCGAGGCCTGGGACGCTTCTATCGGAGTCCCCTTTCCCAGCCTGGCAGCCAACCCCAACTTCCTTCCCAAGTTCAGCTTCCCCTCTTCCGCTCATTACTGCTCTACCCGCTGTGGAATCTACACGAATAAAAGAGAAAGATGCAAATCCACTGTACCTCCGTGACGCCAACCAGCCAATCAGGAATGACATGCAAATTAACACAACAAAGATGTGGGTTGATTTGCATAGGCAGGTGTGGCTTGAAGACCGAAGACTGAAGACTAAAGAGGCTTGTCTTCTCTGCTGCGATGGGAGCGAAGGCCTGAGTCCCGGCTGCCGGCAGCCAGGGGAAGGAAGGCCTATTGCAGGAATCTTTGTGCACGGGCCTCTAGTCTTATATGAAAGGAAAATGGGTTTGCCCGATGCCCGGCTCCTCTCCCTTGGGTCAGTGTCCCTGAAGATGGCCCGTGTTGCTTTGGTTCAGCTGTTCATTCCTTCCCATCACTGAGGGGGCTTCATCGTGTGAGACCCTGCTGGGTGGCTTCTCTGCTGTGCTTTTCCAGAATATCTCGGCTGTCTCCAGCCCTGCTGACTGTCAGGCAGCCGCTCTGTGCCTAGCACGCAGGTCTTTCCGTGCGAGCGCCTGTTCATTCCTCCTGTGTGTCCAGCACGTGAGACTCGTGGGCTCGTGGAGTCAGTGTAACGTCACCACCATGTTCCCCCCAGAGTGATGTGCGGATTCGCGTTCCTTTCAACTGCACGTAAGAGCTCTGGTTGGTTTGTCTGGTTTTGTCAGCCCTTAATTCCCACGATTGGGGTCAGCATACAGTTCCAATGAGCACTTCCTTCCTGTGGTGCCATGCACTCTTCCTGCACTCATGAGGGATTCGTGTGTCTCCTTTAAAAAAAATGTTATTGATTTTTTATAGAGAGAAAGGGAGGGAGAGAGAGAGAGCTCTAAACATTGATGAGAGAGAAACATTGACCAGCTGCCTCCTGCACACTTCCTACTGGGGATGTGCCCGCAACCAAGGTACATGCCTTGACCAGAATCGAACCTGGGAGCTTTCAGTCCGCAGGCCGACGCTCTATCCACTGAGCCAAACCGGTTTCAGCTTATTTTTCCAATCTTTAAATACAATTCTGAAGGAGGAAATATTTATTTCAAGCAATCATGCAGGTGACCATTTCTCCTAACATGATGAATTCCCGGACAGATAAGTTCCTTCAGCACCTGACCTATTACAACCACCTGACCTATTACAACCACCTGGCCTTTAAGACCACCTGACCTTTACAACCACCTGACCTATTACAACCACCTGGCCTTTATGACCACCTGACTTTTACAACCACCTATCTTCCTCTTATCTCGCAGCTCCTAAAGCAAAGACATCTGCAGATAGCAGCATTCCTAGGGGTAATAATTTTCCCCTTAGGTGGAAAGGGGGGCACCTGAGAGTGTCCTATACCCATGCCTGCATTCAGGCATATAGGACCCCTGCATTCAGGGCAGCAACCCACACTGCTGTAGAGCCTAAGACCAGCAGCAAAATTACGGTTATGAAGGTAGCAACGGAAATAATCTTATGGTTGGGGGTCACCACAACAGGAGGAGCTGTATTAAAGGGCCAAGGCATTAGGAAGGGTGAGAACCCCTGCTCAAGGGCATCCATTCGAAGTCCAAAATCTGGCCTACATTTCCAACGTCCCAGTCTCAGCACCTGCATAACGTAAGCCGGGCCCGGGCGAGGCTCCTCATAGAGTCACCGGAGGCAAAATTCCTCTCCTTCCGTGCACTGAACCCGCCGGTCCTCACTCCCCTAGCACACGTGGGTGAGACAGGAGACATTGCTATAGTTATAATTGTGTGAAGTGTGTTTGACATTTAAAGTGTGTTTAACGTAATTGTAATTATAATTGTGTGAAGTGTTTTGACATTTAGTATTTAATACTTGATCAATCAATACCTGATTTATTAAGAATGCCCTGGTGTAGTGTGTGCTTAGCATAACTGATTCTATTTTGTTAAAGTTAAGAGTGAATATTATAGTTTGAAATGGAGTATACCAGCCCGTAACTGTGAACGCCCTAACAGATGCTAATCTCTGAAGCTGTAAGCACCCTAACACGTGCTAATCTCTAAAGCTGTAAGCAAGTAGCAATGTGCCAGAGCCTCAGGTAATGCTGCCTGGAGACCCTGATTAGACACACTGACGACCCAGTGGTGACACCCAGAAGGGACGAGGGACCGCCCAGAATTGGCCATAAAAGAAGGGACCTGGAGGCGCTGGTCAGAGACCACGGAGGCCCCTCCACCCGCCGTGCTCCCTCTGCTCCCTTCCTGTTCCTGTTGGAGACACTGCGTGAAGCTCTGCCCGAGTGAGCTGTCACTCTGCCCGGGAGCCGGACCTCTGAGGCCTGGATGGTGACGGCAGCACTGCCGGCATCATTCCTGTCCGTGTGTGTGTCTGTCGGTGAGGATCTCCAGGTGACCGGCCCGGGCTTCTGGAAACCACCAGGACTCTGGTAAATAAACCATGCGATTCCTGCATCTTAATATTTGTCTCTGGCCGAAACCGGTTTGGCTCAGTGGATAGAGCGTCGGTCTGCGGACTGAAAGGTCCCAGGTTCGATTCCGGTCAAGGGCATGTACCTTGGTTGCGGGCACATTCCTGGTAGGGGGTGTGTAGGAGGCAGCTGGTCGATGATCCTCTCTCATCGATGTTTCTAACTCTCTATCCCTTCCTCTCTTGAAAAATCAATAAAATATATTTTAAAAAAATATTTGTCTCTGTGTTTAGTTTATGCTCGGTCAAATTTAATTAAGTACTGTGGGCAACCCGTATAAGTCCAATCCTTTGGCTGGGGGACCCCAGTCACCTGTGCTTACGTTCCCAGCTGAGTGTGAGTTGGAAGAGACATTCCCCAGCAAAAAGGGAGAAAGTGAGAAAGTGGCCGTGGCCCGCATGGCTCTGTGGTTGAGTGTTGACTCATGAACCAGGAGGTCAGGGTTTGATTCCCGGTCTCAGCAACTTTGAGATCCAAGGAGCAAAGGTTTCCAAGCCCAGGGGCTATCCCTGTGGCTGAAGGGCCTGCCTCCGGGCCACGGCCCCTCCCTGCGTGTTCCGTCCTGGCCGAGCCTCAGCTGGTCAGCAGTCAGCCCCAGGCGGAATTGTTCCTGCGGGTTGCGGGGTGGGGTGGTGGGGGGTTGGGGAGGTGTCTGGTCATATTAGTGAAAGCTGGGGCCGTGAGAGCAGGAAGGGCTGGGGCAATCCCAAGCTGGTCGGCTTCGCTCTCTAAGAGGTCAGGAGGGTTAGGGCCTTGGGGACAGGCTCAGGGGGTTCGCCTGGGATGTACTGCCTCGCCCACTGCTGCCCTGGTTGTGAGCCCCTGGGGCCCCTTAGAGCTCAGGAGCTGCCTGCCCATGGGGGAAGCAAGGGTGGGGGGCCTGGGCCTGCTCATGGGAGGGAGAGGGCAAGAGCTGGGGACCTATGTTTTGAGGGGTTTTAAAAGCTGGGCGTGGCCCGGCCAGGTGGTTCAGTGGTTGAGTGTTAACCCATGAACCCGGAGGTCACTGGTTCGATTCCCGTCAGAACACAAGCCTCGGTTGGGGGCTCAGTCCCCAGTAGGGGCCTCTGGGAGGCAGCCGATTGAGGATGCTTCTCTCGTTGATGTTTCTCTTTCTCTATCCTCCCTTCTACTCTCTCCAAAATAAATTAATAAAACATATTTAGAATGATAAATGCTTACATAGTTAACCTTTTTTTTAAAAAAGCTGGGCGTTCAGGGAGGGATCAATAGAATATTCATCAGCTTTATGCTGATGTACCCAAATGAGGTTTCATCTCTTAACTTCGCTGGTCCTTGGGAGAGGCTGGCAAATGGGCTAATTGTATTTCTGCTGTCTGTCTCCCTGAGTATGTTCCCCCACCCCACCCCAGCAGGGAGGTCGACTTCTGTGCTCTGCACTCGGTTCTGTCCCTTAGCAGAGACAGTCATCACGCTGGTGAGGGGAAAGACAGGTGAAAGAATCTGTAGAACTGGATTCTTGCCATTACTCTGAAAGTCTGAAAAACCAGAAACCCTGCTTCCTCACCGCCCGGGGACACAGAGGTAGTGTGAGAATCCGGCTTCTGCAGGAGGAGCCAGGAGCCCGAGGAGCTGCAGGCTCCGGTTCAGCGCGTGCTCCCCAGGGGCCTCTGCCCAGTGCAGGCTCCCCAGTCCCTCTGTGGGCGCTCAGGACCAATGAACGGCTCCCGGGCACACTGGAGGGAATAAAACAGACCTTCCGACCCCCCCCCCCCAAAAAAAAAAACAACAACAACACACCTTCTGCTGTGGGTGCGTTAGAACCACCTGGGAGCTTTCAAACGCCCCCATCAGGCCCCAGACCGGTTCCATCAGCGCCGGTGGGGTGGCCTCCGGGCAGTGTACCCGGCACTCCCCAGGCGAGGAGGCCAGCAGCCAGGGCACAGAGCCCCGGAACTGAGGACACAGAGCCCCGGAACTGAGGCTGTGGCTGGATGTCAGGGTGTTCAATTAGAACAATACACCTATACTGCTGTTCCGGAATGATGTCTGATTTATACTCGTTAATGCTTTGCAGTTTTCAAAGTGCAATGAGCTTTTAAACATTTAATAGAGATCTTATAATCTACTGTGGGGTAGGGATATGCAACAAATAGAGGAAGTTAGCTGTGTGTGTGTGTGTGTGTGTGTGTGTGTGTTTGGGGAGGGAAACGGGTATGTGTGTGGAGTTGGGGAAAGTGCTGAGCCTGTGGTAGCTGAGTGTGTGTGTGTGTGTGTGTGTGTGTGTGTGTGTGTTTGGGAAGGGAGATGGGTGTGGAGTTGGGGAAAGTGCTGAGCCTGTGGTTTGATGGATCTGCAGCTGAAAGGAAGCCCGGAGGGGGAGGAGGAGGAAGCGCTGAGATAAGGTGTCACAGGACCCGCGGTGGGCCAGGGACTTGGGAGAGGGCTCTCTGGCCTTCGGGAGGCGGGGGGCAGCTTCCTGGGTTACGGTGAGTGGAGGCGGCTTGGTTGCGCAGCTCACACGGATATCCTAGTGCACGGGGACCAGTGTCCTGGGCGTGGCGGCCTGTGAGGGCGGCAGGGTCCCGGCCCCGGGGGATCTAGGCTCTTGACTGCGAGGACTTCCCTGGCCTTGGCAGGCATCAGCATCGGAGGGTCCAGGTGATGATTTTGGAAACAAGGCCTCCCTGAGGGAGCACTCCCAACCTGTCCAGCTCCCTCTCCTGCGCTGCCACCCACCCCTTTGCTCCTCCCCTCCTTCCTTCATCCGGTCCCTCCAGGACCAGCTCAGGCTCCCCCCATCAGGGCTCCCTCACCCTCAGGGCAGGGACCCTGGTCTGCGGTGATCCCGCAGTCCCGTTAGGGAACGGCCAGAGCGCCTCTTCCATTCCGGTCCCGGACCCTCCTCGGTCCGTCCGTCCGTCCGTCCTCAGCACCCGGGAGGCGCCCGGTGCACCTCTGTGGTCTGAGCACCAGCCCGGTGGCGTGGCCAGACCTCTGGGCGGCAGCCCGCAGCCCGGAGCGAGCGGAGGGTGGAGAGCGAGCGCATGAATGAGTGGGCGAGCGCATGAATGGATGAGGGTGAGTGAGCGGGCAGGGCGGCGTGCGCGTGGGTGGAGGAGCGAGCGAGTGCGCGGCAGGTGCGCGCGTGGGTAGGCGAGTAAGGAAATGGCGAGGGAGCCGCAAGGGGCTGCGCGGTGATGAGTGGGTGGGCCGGTGGGAGGTGGGCGGCTGAGGGCGGGCAGGCGGGAAGCCGCGCCGGCGAGCCCGCGGGGAGGAGCGATGCCCGCGGGACGGGGAGCGCGGGCAGCGAGCGCGCGGGTCCGGCCCAGGCCGCGTGGCCGGGGCGGGGCCGAGGGGCCCAGCCGCGGGCGGGGCGTGGGCGGGGCCAGCCCCGAAGCTGGCGGGCCGGGCGGGAGTGGGCGTGGCGAAAGCGTGGTAGGGGCGGGGCCAGGCCGGGAGCTGACAGAGAGTGGGCGGGGCCAGGTCGGGAGCCGTCGAGGAGTGGGCGGGGCCAGACAGGGAGAGGCGGGGATTGGGCGGGGCGATCGGGAGTGGGCGGGGCGCGGCCGGGCGGGCCGGGCGCGGAGGGCGGGGCGGAGGAAGTCACGTGGCGCGCGCTCACATGACTGGCGGTGCGATGGACCCGCTGCCCGCGGCGGCAGTCCCGGCAGCGGCTGAGGTGGAGGCGGACGGAGAGGCGGATCTCCCGGCGGCAGGTGAGGCGGGCGGGCGCGCGGGCGCGCGGGCTGGCGGCGCCCCTGGGCCCGGGACCCCGGCGCCCCGCGGCCCTCGGCTCCTGACCTCCCGGCCGCCCGCCGGGTCGCTCGCCCACTCCCAGGGGCGCGCGTGGCTCCGGCTCTCGGTCCGCGGCCGCGGGGCCCGGGCCCGAGCACCTGCCCGGGCTGCACCTCGCCGCGCCCTCCTGCCCGCGTCCTCCCGGGGCCGCCGGACCCCGCCCTCCGCGGTGCCGCCCCGCCCGGCCGCGTGGGCGCGGCGCCTGGACGGCGGGTCTGGGTCTGGGCAGTGATGGAGGCTCGGGCCGCGCGCTCCCCGTGACCTCACGTCCGCCCTCGGCCCTGGAGCGATGGGCGTGAGCCCTGGAAGCGGCGGCGGCCGGGCTCTCCCAGGCTCCCCGCTGGGTGCCCCCGCC
Source organism: Vespertilio murinus (assembly GCA_963924515.1). NCBI lineage: Eukaryota > Metazoa > Chordata > Mammalia > Chiroptera > Vespertilionidae > Vespertilio > Vespertilio murinus. The sequence goes on along the minus strand of OZ004708.1, from coordinate 851,064 downwards.
GCCCCGCCGGAGGACCGCTGGGGGGGACGTTGGGGTGACCGGCTGTTTCTCCTCGGCGGAGGGGCGCTCAGCCGGGGGCTCCTCCCGGGGAGCCTGGCGAGGTGTCCCTGAGTTCTGCAGGCTCCAGTGGATTCATTTGGGGGAAGCCGCCGGGTGTTGAGGGGGGCGTTGCCCTGGCCGGCCCCAGGGACCCGGAGTCCCCGGGTGAGTCAGGGGGACAGCAGTCCCCCTCACCCCACCGCCCCGCCGTCCTTCCCGTCCACTCGGACCTCTGGGGGGGGGGTGTGGGGAGCATGTGATGGCCCCGCTGGTTAGAACACTGTGTTCAGAACGTCACACCATTGAGCCCAGACTGGACCCCGCGGCCCGGTCACGCTGGGAAGTGGATGACGGGGTGGATGCCCTTTGCCCAGGGGTGTCCTCCTGGAGGGTGTCGGCACGGCACTGGGTGCTTCGTGCAGGGCTCACCCAGAGCTGCCGTTCATTGGGGTGTCATTTACCGCCTCTGTGACTCCTGGGGCTTCCCAGCAGCTGGCCTGCCTCGAGGCCGGCAGCTTCGTTGGGCGGCTCCTGGCGGGGACAGGGCAGCCCCCCAACTCCCAGAGCCGTTCCGCAGCAGGGGATCCTCCAGGGGGTCCTCAGACCTTGGACGTGGCCTGTCATTTCCTTCCACCCCAAACCTGTGCCCGTCCTGTGGGGCCGGGGACGTGGTGGGCACACCTTCCTCACACTCGGAAAACCAACCCCGAGGTGAGTGCCCGCGTGGGCACGGTGAGGGGGCGTGTCGGGTGGGGGTCCAGGCTGGGTGGCTGGAGCGTGAGGGCCTGGCCTCGGGGTGCACGGGGTCCAGTGGGGTGTGTCTGGCCCTGTGGACGAGGTTGGTGTTCACTGTGGTTTGTGGAGACACCGCCAGTTTCCTCTCCTCCGGCGTGGTGTCTGCGGGGCTGGCACGTGGTCCGCGTCTCTGAAGTGTTCCTGGGATCGTCAGAAAAAACAATTACTGTGCTCCTGTGGTTTTCAGCACTTCTTGTTCCTTGTCCTGCAATTTTTGGACGGAACTCCCTTCCTAAGAACTTAACGTTTAACTGTGAAATGCATGGATAGACACATTTCCTTTTCAAGGAAGACCCCGCCCCCACGGCAGGCCCCTCGCGCCAGAGGCGGCCGTGGCTGTCCGTGTGGGGTGGCCCCTTTCCGCTCCGATGGTGTGCTTTTATGTCTGTGGACACGGCCACACCTCGCCCGCAGCCTGCTCCCCAGGGCAGTGCATTCGCTTCCTGCGGCTGCAGTAACAAGTCACCACACCCCCAGCGGCTCCAGCCACACGTGGGTCCCCTCACAGTCCTGCGGTCGATGGCTGAAAGCAGGTTTTCCTGGTTTGAACCGCAGGTGCGGCCCCGCTGTCCCGCCTGGAGGCCGTGGGCAGCTCTCAGCGGCCTCTGCGTGGCCTGTGGACGGCGCCCTGTCTCCTGTGGCTGTGGCCACGGTATCCCCACGTGTCACTTCTGGTTCGTGTGACCGGGCCCCCGGGGTTCCACTGGGCCCTCACTGTGTTACCTAACAGAGTCCCCGGTTCTGGGGGTGAGCCCGTGGACGTCTGGGGGTCCATTCTCCTGCCAGCTCTTTAGATGCTCTAAGAGTGGATTGCAGGGTCGTAGAGTTTGCACACTTTTTAAAATATACCGTATTTGCCGGCGTATAAGACGACCCTTTGGCCCTGAAAAATATGCCTCCAAGTGGGGGATAGTCTTATACGGCGAGTATATAACAAACTCTGTATTTTTAGTGGAAATGTTAGGGGTCGTGTTATACGCCCAGTCGTCTTATACGCCGGCAAATACGTATTTTTCAGGGCCAAAAAATCGTCTTATACGCCGGCAAATACGGTACATATTTTTATTGATATCAGAGAGGGAAGGAGAGGGAGAGAGAGGGGGAAACATCAGTGATGAGAGAGAATCATTGATCAGCTGCCTCCCGCAGGCCCCTCACTGGGCATCCAGCCTGCAACCCGGGCATGTGCCCTGCCCAGGAATCGAACCCTGGCCTCCTGGCTCCTAGGTCAACACTCAGCCACCAAGCCCCCCCACCAGGCTGCACGCTCTTTGTTTTAGTGGATACTGACCCATTCCCTGCTGAGTGGCAATGACTGGTGTATACAGCAATACAGATTAAACCCATGCTTTCTCCTAAGCTCGTCAACACAGAATCGGTTTTTTAAACTTCCTTCAGACTTAGAAAAGTGAAGAAGGTGTTTCACTTTTGTTTTGACTGGCATTTCCTTGACTATTTTTTAATATATATATATATATATATATATATATATATATGTGTATATATATATATATATATATAATTGATTTTTTACAGAGAGGAAGGGAGAGGGATAGTGAGTTAGAAACATCGATGAGAGAGAAACATCAAACAGCTGCCTCCTGCATACCCCCCCCCCACTGGGGATGTGCCCGCAACCAAGGTACGTGCCCTTGACCGGAATCGAACCTGGGACCTTTCAGTCCGCAGACCGACGCTCAAGCCACTGAGCCACACCAGTTTTGGCCATTTCCTTGACTATCGATTGGCCACTCGAAGTTTAGTTTCTTGTAATAATTTCACGTTGGATGGTCCTGGACTGACTGACTGTGTCTCTAGCCTGGGGACAGCCTTGTTCCTTGCTGACTTATGGCGCCGCTCTCTCTGTGTTTGGACACGAGCCCTCTGTGGGTTTTTTATTGGAGCTATAACGATCGAGGTAGCCGGCGGAGCGGAACGTTCCGTCCCGGCCGGCGGGATGCGTGCTTTCCCCGGGGCCTCTCCGAAGCCATGACCTCCGCCCCTGCGACGTGGACCCAGGACGGCGGAGAGTAGTGCCACGGGCCACGCGTGTCCTGTGGACGGCACCACATGCGGCACGGGCCACGCCGAGCACCCGGCCCGCTCTCCGCAGCCCCGTGCCCCGAGCCGGTCTTCAGAGCCGGCTCCTCCCCGCTGGAGCGTGCATCCCGCGGCATTCCATTCATTCCAGCCAGGAAGCTCCCTGGAGCCCTTTGTCTTTGCAGAACCTCCGGCTGCTCCTGGGGGTCTGCGGGCTAAGGTCAGAGCTCTGCCGGTCACCCTCGCTGCCCACAGCCGCCCGCCCGGGGGACTGCCTGCCCTCCGCGCTGCCCGCTCCTGCCTGCACACGTTTGTTGAAACCACGGAGCTGCACCGAAGATGAACTTGGCTCTCAGCTCCGCCGGCGCCCGGCGGTCTCCTCCTCGCCTCCCACATGCCCCCATGCCGGCTCCTCCGGGCGGAGCTGATGGCTCTCCCCGTCCCAGGGCCCCGCATGCCTGCCGCACAGAAAGGCGCAGGGGTTTGTTTGAGGAGGATTGATCTTTACATGCTGTCTCTCTGTGTCTCTGTGTCTCTGTCTCTCTCTGACACACACACACATGCCCACGCCCACGCCCATGCACACACACACACATGCACGATTTGCAAGGTAAAACGTGTCCATTCGGAGAAAGGGGAAGTAGCGGAGGCACGGTTGTGTAGAGGAGATTTTGGCGGAGTTTGTGGTTAGCCGGAGAGAGATGTGCTCGGCGGGGAATTCTGTTTGGGCGTGCGTCTCCCTTCCTGAGAAATGCCTCCCCGAGGAGCTGCTGGCCACGTGCCCGCCGGGTGGCCGGGGCGGGACCTGCTGTGTCACCCGTGGTGAAAGGCTCCCAGCGCAGGGGGGCCGGCCCCAGGCTTGTGGTGCTCACGTCCCCCTCTGAGAGGCACTGTGGTGCCGGGGGCTTTGCATGAATTAGTAAGACACCCCAGTCAGACCGGAGGCAGGCGTTCTTTGTGGGCACCTCAGGGCTAAGGTCCATGCTGTCTGTTCCACGGTAGAGCTGACGGGGGAACTGAGGTCCTGGCACAGGGAGAGGACTTGCCAGCAACAGAGCCTGGCCCAGCTGTGTGTGAAAACAGGGCTTTATTGGTCCCTGATGGGAGGGAGGAAGAGAGACACATCAGTGATGAGAGAATCGCTGACCGGCCGCCCCCTGCACGCCCCACAGTGGGGACCAAGCCCACAGCCCGCCATGTGCCCTGATGGGAATCGAACCGTGGCCTCCTGGTTCATGGGTTGATGCTCAACCACTGAGCTCCACCAGCTGGGCACGAGAATAGTTTTTTTTTTTTTTTTTTTAAATATATTTTTTACTGAATCTTTTACAGAGAGGAAGGGAGAGGGATAGAGAGCTAGAAACATTGCTGAGAGAGAAACATTGATCAGCTGCCTCCTGCACACCTCCTACTAGTGATGTGCCCACAACCAAGGTACAGGTCCTTGACCGGAATCGAACCTGGGACCTTTCAGTCTGCAGGCTGATGCTCTGCCCACTGAGCCACACCAGTTCGGGCATGAGCATAGTTTTGTAGGGAGTTTGGGTCCCTGTGTCCCCTGTGCAGTTCGCGTTGGGGGGACCATTAAAGGGGAAGAGGGTGTACATTTCCACATCCCTCCTGGCAGGTGCTGCCGCTTGTCTGCAGGAGGGCCGCTCCGCCCAGGTCTGTCTGGGCGTGCTGGCCCGGCCGGGGTGCCGGGGCGTCCAGTGTCTTCCGGGCCCGGCATCTGGTGCAGCAGGAGGGGTGTCTGAGAGGCCTGTGCTGTGGTGGAGGGTCGGTGGCTCATGGCCGAGCACTTACCGAGGGACATCACTGCACCCGCCCGGCTCCTGGGAAATGGCAGCGCCGGCTGCGGTGGTCGGCTGTCCCCGACTGGCCACTCTGCTGGTGCCGGGCACGAGGGCGGAGCGCGGCTGTCTCGGCTCCTGGGAATGAGGAGGGTCCGTGTGCCGGTGTGTGCGCCCCGCCTCTGCCTCCTGGGGTGCGGTGAACGGGGGTCTCGGGGAAATCTCTGCGGGGTTAAAGCTGAGCTGTGTCACGGGGTGTGGACACGCTTCTCCGCGGTGGACTGTGCGACGGCCGGCCGCCTGGGTAGGTGTGCCGGGGAACGCTGACACTTGGGGTCCTCCTGGGACGTTTGCCCACGCCAGCTCCCAGGCGAGCTTTCCGGCTGGCGAACTGCACTCGGTACGCACTCGGCGGGCGGCGGAAGGCCGGCCTGTCCTCCCTCCGGGGAACCCCGTGGGCAGCCAGTGGTGGTAAATGGGTCGGCGGGGTGCCGGGGGCTGGGGCAGGGGCCCGGATGTGGTTGGGGGCCCAGGGTCCGCACAGCTCTGCCTGGGACCCGCAAGGTCCCATCAGGATTTGGAATATTTCCCCTTTCACGTCAGAAGATTCTAGAAAACATGACCCACTTTCAGACTGCACCCGCCAGACCTAGGACGAGGGTTTAAGAACAAAAACAAAAAATGGTTCAACTTAGAGACAGGGAAATTTTTTTAATTGATATTTTACAGAGAGGAGGGGAGAGAGATAGAGCTAGAAACGTCGATGAGAGAGAAACATCGACCAGCTGCCTCCTGCACTCCCCCACCTGGGGATGTGCCTGCAACCAATGTATATGCCCTTGACCAGAATCGAACCCGGTACCTTTCAGTCCGAAGACTGACGCTCTACCTCTGAGCCAAACCGGTTTCGGCAAGACAGGGAAGTTTTCTTTTTTTTGAACTTTGATCTTCTACAGTGTAAGTTATTCCAAGATCCCCAAATTAGCTAAAGGAGACTCCCCTAAACTTCACAGGAAGTCACTGGCTCCCCAGGAACAATGCAGGGAGACGCCGGGGGAGCCGCGCTCCAGGCCCACTGCCGGCTCCGAGACCCCCTGGCCAGTGACGGTGTCGGCTCCGACTTCGTTTCCTGACATCTGACGCGACAAACCAGTGATTTTCCCCGTTTGTGGTCCGGGCCCTTGCCTCTCCCTCAGGAGGAACAGCCACTCCCAACCTGAAAATGTTGTGTGTGTGTGTGTGCATGAGTGTGTGTGAGTGTTTGTGTGCATGAGTGTGTGTGAAGTCCCATGTCCTGCATGGTTCAGGGTTCGGGCTCTGGAAGAGAGGCCACATGCAAATGAAAGAGACAAGAAATAATAATTTGGAAATATCGGGGACCAGGCGGGGCCCAGCTCCAGAGGAAGGACTCTGCTTGGGCTCTGCTTGGACTCTGCCTCGCCTTCCTTTCATTCAGTTTGGGATTCACGCATAGCCCTGAGGCAGGCAGTCTCCCGTCACAGGAAGACCGTCTTTTCCGTAAGGATTGACATGACGGTCTGGTGGGGAAGTTGCTTAGCTACCTTTGTCTCACTGAACAGAGGGCGCACAGCTCTGACCTTTGTCAGGGGTCAAGGTTCACCAGCCTCCGGGCTCCTGGTCCACACCTCCTGCTGAAGACAAGGGGCGGTTTCCCACAAGTGTGCGCCCGAGTGTGCACGAGCGTGTGAGTGTGTGTGGTCACACGTGTCCCAGGTCCCAGGACGACCCACTCTGACCAGTGGGACTCGGGCTTCGTGTCTGTGAAGTGGGGTCGCAGTAGCTGCTGTGGGGTTGGCAGGGGTGGGGCAGGGCGGGAACGTCCGGCCCGCGGGCTGTGAGGCCTGAGGAATCCTCCGTCCGGCCCGCCCAGGCACTGCAGGCGGGCTTGCGGTCATCCAGCCCAGGAGCCCTTTCCTAGCAGCTTCCAGTCAGTCACGCGACGAAGGGAGTGAGCAGTGACGCACACTCACCGCAGGCCGGGCGGCCGAAGGAAGGCCCTGCCGGGTAGGGGGCGTTGGCCAAAGCACCGGAAGGTTGGACGCCAAGCGCTTCATCGCACCGGCCTCGGTGTCGCACCGGCTTTGGTGTCGCACCGGCTTTGGCGTCGCACTGGCCTCGGTGTCAGCGCGTTGGGCGCTGTGCTCAGTCCTCCGGGTGAGGACGGAGCCATGGGAGGGCGCGGGGCTGTGTGCCTGTCGGGTGAAGGTCTCAGCCGTCCCGGGGGAGGCTGAGGGGCCGTGAGCGATGGCCTATTCGCGCTGGTTTCCGGGTAAAACCCACCGGGTGGGAGAGGGAGACCCGTATGTTTCTGTTTCTGAACGTAACTGACTCAGACGCGAGTTGGAAGCAAGGCCTGGAAGCAGCCTGGGGGCTGTGACCGTGCGAGCGGCTCGCGGGAGGGCTGGCTGTCGCGGGAACGTGGGGAGAGAAGCCGGCTGTGCGGACACGCTGGGTGTTGGCAGCCCATGCTGCGGCGCGGGCCCATGGCGGACACGGAGGGCGGCCCAGTCCCAGGACGCGGTAGCCACACCGACGGGCTCCTACAAGGAAAGGAAGCGGCGGCCAGGCCACAGGAGCTGCTGGAGCGCTGTGGGCTGGCAGGGTGGGGTCTGTTTAACTGAGCCGAGTTCAGGTCCTGCAGGGGCTGGGGGCAGGGATTTCTCTGGGAGAGCCGCCGCAGGAGTCGGCTGCTTCCCGCCGTGCGGTGCCGGGGTGTCTGCCCCCCCCCCCAGCTGCTGAGCCCTCGGGGTGTGCCCCCCCCAGCTGCTGAGCCCTCGGGGTGCCCCCCACACCCCCCCGCTGCTGAGCCCTCGGGGTGTGCCCCCCCCCAGCTGCTGAGCCCTCGGGGTGTGCCCCCCCCAGCTGCTGAGCCCTTGGGGTGCCCCCCACCCCCAGCTGCTGAGCCCTGGGTTCTGAGGCGGAGGCTGCGATAAGGACGAGGAAACTTCTGCTTCCACTTCCTGAGAACAGCGTGTCATGTCCGATCAGAACACAAGGTCCTTGGAGAAGTTCTAACCGAGGAGGAAGCGGCTCTGAGCCTGGAGGGACGGCCATGCGCCGAAGGAGGCAGGGCTGCCCCTCGTGGTGTTTGGAGCGCTGCGTCTGCGTCACCTCATCCACCGGAGTGAGTGCCAGGCCCGGCGTCCCCCACGCCCAGCGTTCCAGTGCCCAGCCGTTCCCAGTGTTGGTGTCCCCGGCGCCCGGCGTTCCCAGTGCCCGGCGTTCCCAGTGCTGGCGTCCCCCGCGCCTGGCGTTCCCGCTCCCAGTTCTGGCGCCCGCTCTGTAGATGGGCATTGAGTCCCTTCCCTCTGCCCGCCCTGTGGCAGTGACTCGGCGGTGCCCCTGGACCAGCAGCCTCACCTGGGAACTCATTAGGAACACGGATTCCTGCCTGTCCAACCCGGCTCAGTGGTTGAGTGTCGACCTGTGAACAGGAGGTCAGGGTTCGATCCTGGTCAGGCACACGCCTGGTTTGCTGGCTTGGCCCCCAACAGGGTGCGTGCAGGAGGCAGCCGGTCAGTGATTCTGATCATTGATGTTTCTCTCTCCCTCTCCTTTCCTCTCTGAGACCGATTTAAAAAAAAAAGACGTTTTCAGAGCCGCGTCCCGGCCTCTGGACGGGGCAGGACTCCTCAGCTGCCCGTGGTGCCCAGTGACCCTTGTCACCCAAAGGGGCTCTGCCAGCGGGCAGCGCCCGGCCATCAGCGCGCAGTGCCGCCCCCACTTGGGCAGGGCTGCCTGCGAGTGGCCGGCCTGTGCCCGCTGGGCAGAGCCGTCCCCCACCCCTGCCTGTGACCTCTGCCCCGGCAGCATTTGCTAAGTGAGTTTGGCTTTGGCGTAGATAAAGTGAGGGCATGCGTGACGGCACGCGTGACAGCACGGCTCACTGGGCAAACCTGCGTGTTCCTGGCCCTTTGGACTCTGAGGAGCAGGTCCCAGATGTCACTGCTGACGGGCCTGGAGCCGGACCGGGTGCAGACCTGGCGGGGACTGCTGGTGGGTCTGATGGGTGTGAGCGGGCCAGCAGCCCTGTGCCCCTGGCGCCTCACTATTCCGTCTGTGGAGCAGGACTGTACACACTCATGCTCACACTTGTGCACACACACATATACACACTGGCATGCACACACTCATATACACCCCACACATGCACGCACACTTTTACACACAGACATGCATGCTTATATACACATGCATTCACAAACACATGCCCACACACGTACACACAGGCATGTACATGATCATACATACACCCCCACACATGCACACGTGTATACACTTCTACACAGAGACACACATGCTTATAAACACATGCTCACCCCCCCCATGCACACACCTGTTTGAACAAGTGGCACACGTGCTCCTCTGCTGCTGCGTGGGGCACTTGGTGAGCTGCAGCACGGGGGTGAAGGGGGAGAGGACGTGCAGCGGGAACGGCACGTCCCCCAGGGGCTGCTCAGTCACGGACGGCGCTGCCCGGCGCTCAGGCCTCGGAGCGCTCGCTGCTGGGTGTCCGTGGTCTCCGGGCCCTGGGGGCTCCCCAGGAACGGGCGGCCCGGCTTCCTGGCTTCCTTAAGCTCGGGTGTGACAGGCGCCGCGTGTCACCTCCCTCGCCGAGCAGCTCCCGGGGGCAGTGAGGCGGCACCGGCCCTGCTCGCGTGGCTGTGGCGGCGGGAAGTCAGTGGGAGGTGCTCCAGCCGCTCCGTGGGCATTGGGAGGAGAAGGACCCCCTCTTCGCTGTGCTTCCCCGAAGAGCCCTCCAGGGGACGCTGCGCGTGGTCCTCTGTGGGAAGGACTCCTCTCTGGGGCTGTACGGAACCTAAGCTGCCTGCCGTGGTGGCCGGCGGCGTGGGCCGGTGTGAGCTGCCCGCGCTGGCGAGGGCCGTGCGGCCTGCTGTGCCAGGGGCGGACTTGGGCATCGTTCGCTGGCTTGTAGGATGCACGCGCGAGGGGTCTGACGTGTGAGTGACTTTTCTAGGGGAAGGTGGTGTGTGTTGTAGAGACAGTCACACAGACAGCCATGTGGCCCCGTGGCCAGCCCGTGTTTCCGCTCCGTCTCTGCTGGAGAAAGGGGCCTCCCACAGCCCGTCCGCGTCACCGCCCTTCCCTTCCCCGCGGGAACGGGACGCGGTGGGTCCGGCACGAGGGCGTATTTGCCGGCTTGTGTGCAGGCGGCCCTCGGAGCAGGGCCTGGCGCTGAGTGTGCCGGGTGAATGGGTGTGGCCAGCGGGCGTGGGTCTGCGGTGTCTGTGCTGGGCTCCCTGCTGGGGACCGAGAGCGGCGGAGCCCCACTTTCTGAGCGTGGCCTCCTCCTGCAGGCCTGCCCCCGCCCCCGGCCAGCGAGCGCAGGGCCCCGGACCCCAGGCGGATGCAGGTGCCGCCGGGCAACCCGCTGCTGCTGTCGCACACGCTGCAGGAGCTGCTGGCCCGGGACACCGTGCAGGTGGAGCTGGTCCCCGAGAAGAAGGGCCTCTTCCTCAAGCATGTGGAGTACGAGGTGTCCAGCCAGGTACCGGGGCGGGCGGGGCGGGCTGGGCTCGGCCTCGGGGAAGGCCGGGGGTGGCCGGAGCCAGGCTGGGGTGGCCTTGCTGGGGCGAGCCCTGCGTCCTTTTTTGTTTTGGTTAATTCTCACCTGAGGATGCTCTCTCCATTGCTTTTCAGGGAGAGAGGGAGGGAGGGAGGGAGGAGAGGGGGAGAGAGAGAGAGAGAGAGAGAGAGAGAGAGGAGAGAGAGAGATGTGAGCAGACACGGACTGGCTGCCTCCCACAGGCCAGGGCGGGTGGTGGATTGCCACCCAGGTATGCGCCCCGTGACTGGGCATCGAATTTGGGACTCTCAGTGCAGGGGCCGGGCTCTCACCACTGGGCCGCCGTCTGGTTGTGGCCTAGCCCCCCTGCATCCCAGCACTGCTTCCTAGCAATCTCATCGGCAGGATCCCAAAGCGGAGTGGACACCCCAAATCTTGTGTGGTTTTTTTCTCCATATACATTCCCAGTGCTCTCAGACGTCCTGGCTGGGTGGTGTCAGGTCGCAGCAAAGGGAGGCCGCAGGCTCGGCGCTCCCCACGGCTGCCCCCCTGCGCGGCCTCCTCTGCGATGCCCGCCCGCGTCACCCGCGCCGGCCCACGGCCGATGCGTATGACGTGTCCCATGACCGTGCCGTGTCCTGCAGGGGTTTCACTGCCCTGGAGTCCGGGGCTCTGCCTGTTCACCCGGCTCCTTGTCCCCGTCCCCCCTGGCAGCCACTGACCGCCCTGTCCTCACAGCCTTGCCTTTCCCAGAGCGTCACAGACGCGGGGTCGCTCGGTGCGCGGCGCCTCAGACCGCTGTTTCTGCTGAGGGACGTTATCAGCAGTCAGCGTAGCATGCTGAACTTTATTTTCTTACTGATTTCAGAGAGGAAGGGAGAGAGAAACATCAGTGAGAGAACCATTGGTCGGCTGCCTCCTGCACGCCCTCCACTGGGGATCGAGCCCACAACCTGGGCACGTGCCTGGAGTAGAATCAAACCCGGGAGCCTTTAGTCCGCAGGCCGACGCTCTAACCACTGAACCACACTGGCCAGGATGCTTGTTGAGCTTTGGACACAGCTGTGCGCGCACCTTTCTCGTGCGAGCTCTGGTTCCACGGACGCAGGCCAGGCTTCCTGGTGGCGAGGACACTGTCCTCTGCAGCTGGCAGCCTCCCCGAGCTCGGACCCACTTCGGTCCACGTTCCGTGTCCGCTCTGACGCGGGGGGCGGGGCTGCCGCCTTGGCGCTATTTGTGGTGTGTTGAGGACACCCCCTAAAGAACTAACGAATGCACTGTTCGCCCCGGCCGGTGGGGCTTGGTGGGAAAAGTGTCGGCCTGCGGACTGAAGGGTCCCGGGTTTGATTCCCGTCAAGGGCATCACCTCGGATGCAGGCTCCTGGCCGTGGCCTGGGGTTTGCAGTTGGCAACGGTTTGATGTGTCCCTCGTTGGTGTTTCTCTTCGTCTCTCCCTTTCCCTTCCGCTCCCTCCGAAAATAAACAGAAAAAATATCCTCGAGTGAGGGTTAAAACAGCAACAAAAAAGAATTCTCCCATGCCCCGTTTCGGGATGAAGACCCCTCTAAGGCCCTGGTCGGCAAACTCATTGGTCCACAGAGCCAAACACCAACAGCACAACGACTCTGTGTCTCTGGAGAGGCACATTTTTTAAACGTAAACTTCTAACGCCACTTCTTCAACATAGACTCGCCCAGGCCGTGGTGTTCTGTGGAAGAGCCACACTCAAGGGGCCAGAGAGCCGCGTGTGGCTCCTGAGCCGCAGTTTGCCGACCAGGGCTCTAAGGAGTCTGGTCTCTCGGATCCCGATGGCGTAGTTCAGTGACGTCGGAGGGCAGCGTGCAGGGGCCGCGCTACCAGACGAGGCGGTGGGGTCTGCCTTCGGGGAGCCGGGGCGGGCGGCGGGTGGCGGGCGGGCACCGGAGGGAGGAGGTGTCGCTCGTGGTCCCCCTGGGAGGCGGCCCAGCTGGAGCCACGGCTGAGGCGGCCCTGGCCTTGCAGCGCTTCCGGGCCTCCGTGTACAGACGGTACAACGACTTCGTGGTCTTCCACGCGCTGCTGCTGCAGAAGTTCCCCTACCGCATGGTGCCGGCCCTGCCGCCCAAGAGGATGCTGGGAGGTACCGCCGGGCCTGCGGGGAGGGTGTCGGAGGGGCTGCCGGGGTGCGGGGCCTGCCGGGGAGGGTGTCGGAGGGGCTGCCGGGGTGCGGGCCGCCCTCTGCCCGGGCCGTCTTCCGGGCACAGTGCCTGCCCCTCAGCAGTCCGTTCCCGGGCCTCAGCGCCGGCCGGGCGGGCCGGTGGATGGCACCTGGGCCTCGGTCTCTGTGCCGGGCGGTTGGGTGACGGCACCTGGGCCTCGGTCTCTGCGGGCCCTCGGCTCGGGGACGGGCCTGGGGAAGGAGTGGACCTCCAGCGGCTGTTTGGCCGCGGCCAGCACGTGGGGAGCTCCTGAGGGAGGCCCTGAGCTGCCCGCCCTGCCTGCTCCCGCGAAGCCGGGGCCCCAGCCGCGCGGCCATGGGGGGGGGGGGGGTTCAGAGCGGGAGCTCGCAGGGGCCGCTACGCTGACCGCCCGTCTTCACGGCGGCACTGCCCTCCCAGGGCCAGGCGAGGGCCAGGCCCCGCCCTTCTCCCTGCCCTTCTCCCGGGTGGGTGCAGGGACAGGACGCTGCCCCCGGTCCTGTCCCGGTGACCCTAACCCTAACCCGCCCCTGTGTTTGTGGGGGTTGAGGGGGCTCTGCTCCTCTCCCCGCAGCCTCCGTGGTGTGTGCCCCCCTCCCCCCCCCGGTCGCCGAGGGTGTGCTCGGGAGGTGCGGGGTCCCCACCAGAGGGGCGCCGGGCCCGGGTGTGACTGGCTCTGCCCGCAGCCGACAGGGAGTTCATCGAGGCGCGGAGGAGGGCGCTGAAACGCTTCATCAACCTGGTGGCCCGGCACCCGCCCTTCTCGGAGGACGAGGTCCTCAGACTGTTCCTGTCCTTCAGCGGCCCCGTGAGTACCGCCCTCAGCCCCGGGCCTGGTCCATGAGTACCGCCCTCAGCCCCGGCCCTGCCCCGTGAGTACCGCCCTCAGCCCTGGTCCGGCAGCGGCTGGGGTGCGGGAGGCCCCTCTGCCTGGACCTGGCGCGTGCTGTGCCTGCGGGGGCGGAGGTGCTCTGTGCTCGAGGGACCGCCGCTGGAGGCTCCCAGACGCGGTGGAGATGCGGGCGTGAAGACATTTTTATGTCGTAAAAACACTTTCACTGACTTCAGAGAGAGAGGAAGGGAGGGAGAGATGGGAACATCAGTGATGAGAGAATCACGGCCCGGCTGCCTCCTGCATGCCCCCTCCTGGGGATGGAGCCCGCAGCCCCGGCCCGGGCCCTGCTGGTTCACGGTCGAGGCTCCCCAGGGGCCGTGCCGCCGGCTGTGGTCAGTTAAAGGAAGGCCCCGCGGGTGCGGTGCCACGGGACCCCAGCCGGGCGGCGGTGGACGCGTTTCAGTCAGAAGCGGGCAGCTTCCCTCCTCTTGCCAACCCCGGCGAGGCTGACCCCGGCGGGGCTGTCCTGGGTGGGGGCGGAGGCCGCGCTGGAGCGGGTCTGCCGTGCTGGGAGCAGCCCTCAGCTGAAGAGCAGCGGGGAGAGTGCGTGTCCTCGGTCCTCACGTCCGGCGGACGCAGGGAGCCGCTGCCCTGCGTGGACGGATCGGGCTCCGGTGGCTGTGGGTGTCAGCAGTCTCTCTCCTCCCAGGACGTGCAGAGCAAGTTGAAGGAGTCGGCGCAGTGTGTGGGGGACGAGTTCCTGAACTGCAAGCTGGCCACGCGGGCCAAGGTACTCGTCCGGCGGGGTCGGCCTCCCCGTGACCCCTACACGGAAGGCCGTGTGGCCGGCCGCACGCACGGTGCACGGAGGGGCCAGGCTAGGGCCACCGCGGAGGTCTGACGTCTGAGCTGTGCGGCCAGCATCCTGGGTCCCACGCTTGTCCGGACTCGGAGGGACTCGTGCTCGGGGGCCAGCCTCTCGAGTTCCGGGGGCTGGTGGTTGCCTGGGCTTACGTGAACTGTAGCTCGCCGGCCTTTCCCTGGCCCAGGGCGGGCCGAGGCGGTTGTCGTAGCTTTTGTCGTGCTCACGCCATTTCTCCGTGTGAACATGCCCAGGCCCTCTCGTCGCCTGGAGCTCCCTGCTTTGTAAGCGTGGTGCAGCCACGTTAGTCAGTGTGCAGGCTGCTGGGTCGTGGCTGCAGAGGCCTGCCCCGTGGACGGTCGGCCCCTTCTCCTCTCTCCGGTGCAAGTCGACCGTTGTGCTCGAGTTTCTGCAGGACCGCTGGCTCGATCAGTTCCAGGGACTCTAGGGTCGTAGCCTCCCTGGTCATTCAGCTGTGTGTGCCGTGTGCTGTTTGTTTTGTGTACGCCGTGTGTACTGCATGTGCCATGCGTGCCATGTGTGCCATGTGTGTGGTGTGTGCCGTGTGCACCATGTGTGCTGTGTATGTCAGGTCGCTGTGTGTACTGTGTGTGCTGTGTGCTGTATGACATGTGTGCCGTGTGCTGTGTGTGCCGGGTGCTGTGTACTGTGTGTACTGTGTATTGTGTGCAGTGTGCGCCATGTGTGCCGTGTCAGGTTGTTGTGGGTACTGTGTGTGCAGTGTGCTGTATGACATGACATGTGTACTTTGTGTGCTGTGTGTGGTGATGTTTGTTTCCCTTGCACACACCGGGGTGAGGCCCGGGCTGGTCTCCGGGAGACCTAGGTTTGGGAACTGTGTCCTCTGGGTGTCCTTGGCTGAAAGGCGTACACGTGTGGTTCAGTTGTGGCTCTGCTCCTCCCGCCAGGACTTCCTGCCGGCGGACATCCAGACGCAGTTCGCGGTCAGCCGGGAGCTGGTGCGGAGCGTCTACAACAGCTTCCACAAGCTGCGCGACCGGGCCGAGCGCATGGCGGCCAGAGCCATCGACAACGCCGCCGACCTGCTCATCTTCGGGAAGGAGCTGAGGCAGGCCCGGGCTCCGCGGGGCCGGGGGGTGGGGTGGGGCGCCCCCCCCTCAGGCTTCGGTGTGGGCTAGGCCTCCCTCGGCACCCTGTTCTGACCTGTCGCTCCTCGGGGTGGGGGTGGGGGCACCTGGGGCTCATGCCTAGAGGAGGGGAGGAGAGGCGGGGAGTTCGGGCGGAGACGTGGGTTCCCACCTCGGCGCGTGCCAGCTCCTGGCAGGCCACCTCCCCCGTCAGGGCTAGGCCTCAGATGGTTTGACTGGGAAGCACGTGGCGGCTGTGGCTGCCTCCCCCCCCCCCCCCCCTCCACCTCCTCCACAGAGGAGCTGGCTCCCAGCCGCCCTGGCCCTGCAGAGGCTGCGGGAGGAGCGGAGAGCAGTTCTGGGCTGAGACCCTTCTTTCCCGCAGCCCCTGGCGTCCCCGTGGCCCCGAGCAGCCAGGGTCCCGGTCGGAGACGTGTGTGGGGGGGGCCCACTCCCCACCTACCCCCACCCCGGTGCTGGGTTGGGGGAGGCCGGTGTCAGCTCCGCGCCCTGAGCGTCTCCTGTTGCGTCTTCCTCCAGCGCTTTAGGGTCGGACACCACCCCGCTGCCCTCCTGGGCCGCGCTGAGCAGCAGCACGTGGGGGGCCCTGAAGCAGGCGCTGAAGGGCCTGTCGGTGGAGTTCGCGGTGCTCGCAGACAAGGCTGCGCAGCAGGTGAGGGATGGCTCCGCCCGCCCGCCCACCCCTCTTCCCAGTAGCCTCGGGCCTTGGGGGCTCTGGGTCGTTTTTTAGTCTTTTTGACTCTGCCTCGGGGCTGTTCCGCCCTGGAGAGGGGGAGGGCGCCCTGACGCGGAGCGAGGAGTGGGCCCTCGGCTCCCGGCTCTGCTCTGAGCCATTACGGCTTTGAGGCTTCTCGCCGGGAGGGGCTCGTTCCCGCAGTCTTGCTGACCTTGGCGGTTTCCACGTGGAAGTGAAATCAGTTTTAACCCCAAACCGGGTCAGACCACCGCCCGCCAGGCTTGCTCCCGCTCGGCTGTTGTCCCAGTTTTTCTCCCAGGCGGGCGGGAGGCTCGGGAACCGCCCAGCGAGAGGGGACACTCCCGTGGGTGCTGGTGTGCAGGGTGTGTGCCTTCGGGGACGCACCAGGCCGGGGCGTGGGGCCGCGTGCAGCCTGGGGCATTGGCAGGTGACACGTTGGAGGGAGCCCCAAGTGCCCTGCTCCGCTCCGGCTCCTCCCAGCCAGGAGGGTGCCGGCTCGGGTCACTGATGGGCTCGTGGCTGTGGTGTGGGCTGCAGAGGTCTGGACCCCGAGCCCAGGCATGTGTGGGCCCCCCAGCTGGTGCCCCGCCTGCAGGAGCCCCAGGCTCCCAGGCCGCTGCCCGTGTCCCCGTCAGACGTGCCCTCCCCACTTCTTGCCGGCCCCCTGGCTGCGCCCTGAGGGCTGTGCGGTGTGGGGCGGGCTGGCTGGCTACCCCTGGGGAGCTGCGGGGAGGGTGGCGCGGGGCAATGTGGGCTTTGGAGCGCGGGAGGGACACCCAGTGCTGGACGGTGAGCACACGTGGGCGGGGGGGGGGGGGCCCTGTTCTCTTCGAACTGCCAGCTCCGTGGCTTCTGTGCCTGGAGCTGGGACTGCCGCGGGGGCCTGTGGGCCTGTGGGCACGTGCTCGGGGGCAGGTCCGGGCCCTGTGCTCGGTGCCAGCTGAGCAGCCGGTCCCCCAGGGCAAACAGGAGGAGGACGCCGTGGTGGAGAAGCTGAACCTCTTCCTGGACCTGCTCCAGGCCTACAAGGTGAGGCTCGGCTGCGCCTGCGTGTGTGGGCATGTGCATATCTCCGTGTGAGTGTGTGCACGTGTGTTCATGTGTGTCTTTGAGTATGTGCACGTGTGTTCATGTCTATATATGTATGCATGCATGCAAGGGTGTGCATGTGTATGTCTGTGTTCACGTATATGTGTGTGTGCCTGTGTGAGTGCCTGCATATGTGTGTTCGTGTGTATGTCTGTGTCTGCACGTGTATGTCTCTGTGTGTGTATGAGTGTGTACATGTTTGTGGGTATGTCTCTCTGTGTGCATGTATATGCCTCTGTGTTTGAATGTGTGTGTGCATGTTTGTGTATATGTCTCAGTGTGAGCATGTTTGCACATGCATGTGTATGAGTGCACACACGTTCACATGTGTGTGAGTGCATGTGTGTGAGTGGGTGCACGTGTGCCTTGGGGATGGCCGGCTCCGTGAGCAGGCAAGGGCTGCCCTGCGCAGAGGAGCTCACCTATCGGGGTGTAGCGCCCGGGGTTCCGGCCTCAGCCCCGCGGGGTGGCTCTGCCTGTGGGCTTCCTGTCGAATGTCTTCCATGACGGACAGCCCTTCGTGCTGAGCTCGGAGCCGGTGCTGGGGGAATGTTCCAGAAAGGCCCTCCAGCGAGAGGGCTGGTGGCAGGTGGCCTCGGGGCCGCAGCCCAGTGCCCATGAGGCTGGTTCCCCCAGACTTCGCTGGGAGGAGGCAGGGCCCCGGGAGAGACCCGTGCACCTCCCTGCTGCCGGCCGGCCGGGCAGCGTGCCAGTCCGGCCCCCACGCCCACCCCTGCGCTGGCCACGCGGTGTGTTTCACGGTGCGGTTTGCGGCCCCCCGGGCCCACCCGCGCTGCTCTGTGCCACAAGCTCCTTCCGAGCGAGAGTGAGCGGGTGCGTAGCCGCTGGCAGGAGGAAGGCCATTCCGGGAAGCCCTCACACAGGACAGTCACAGCTCTGAGGGCCGAGCCGCACCCTCCGTCCTCCCCGTGGGGTCCTCCTGGGGCAGCCTGTAGCGGGGCGCCCTCCAGCTCTCGCTCCCCCAGGACCTGTGCGAGCGGCACGAGAAGGGCGTGCTGCACAAGCACCAGCGGGCCCTGCACAAGTACAGCCTCATGAAGCGGCAGATGAGCGCCGCCGTGCACAGCCACGAGCCCGAGTCCGTGGAGCAGCTGGAGTCGCGCATCGTGGAGGTGCTCGGCGCGGGGCATTGGGGGGCATCATGGAGGTGCTTGGCGCGGGGCATTGGGGGGGTTGGTCCAGGGGGGCATCGTGGAGGTGCTCGGCACGGGGCATTGGGGGGCATTGGGAGGGTTGGTCGGGGGGGGCATTGAGGAAGGGCTCGGTCCTGGGGGGCATCGTGTAGCAGAGGTATTGGGGGGCATGATTGGGGGCATCGTGGAGGTGCTCTGCACAGAAATGGGCGGGAAGGTAGGAGGAGAGGCCTGGGCCTCCTCTGCTGGACCCAGAGCCACACGTGGGGCCTCCGTGGTGCTCTGGCACCTCTGACGCCGGGCCGGGCCGGCGGAGGTGCAGGGGGCGACCCGGGGAGGCGGCATGTTGGCGGACCCCCGCCGGGCCGGAGCGAGGAGGCTCTCTGTCTGCAGCAGGAGAACGCCATCCAGACGATGGAGCTGCGGAACCACTTCTCGCTGTTCTGCCTGCACCAGGAGACGCAGCTGGTGCACGCCTACCTGCCGCTCACCTCCCACATCCTGGGGGCCTTTGTCAGCTCCCAGATCCAGGGCCACAAGGAGGTGGGTTCCCCACGCCGGCGCGGCCCGCTGACCCGGGAGCCCTCTGGGACGTTGGCGGGAGCCGGGGCTTAGCCGTGGGCACATCTGCCTCGTGGGCAGGGGTGCTGCTGAGGCGTGCTGACTCTGGGGGAGTGGCGCAGGACACGGGAACAGCCCTGCCTCCTGGGGGACTCCAGGAGCCATAAGTGCAGGTCCCAGAGCTGAGGCGGGCGTGAGGGTGAGGAGGGGCACCCGAGTGGGCATCCCGGTGCTCGGCCATCCCCAGGTGGGGCCCCTGAGCTGGTGGTAGACGCAGTGCCCTGCGGCGTGGAGGCTGCGGCCACACCGGCTGGTCCCAATGGCCAGCCCTCGCTCCGTCCGCCCGTGGCCCCCTCCTCTCGGTGGCCCGGGTCCTTGCCTGGCCGGGGCTGGGGAAGCCGAGGAGCTGGCCCCTGCAGTCCATGGCCCTGCTTCTGTCCTGGGTCCTTCCATGCCCTTGTTCGCTCTGGGGGCGCAGCCTCCTCCTAAGAGGGTGCATCTGCCGGGCCACCCCCAGCTCCTTGGCTCGGTACGGGGTCTGAGGCTCGGGATCGCTGAGACCCTGACCCTGATCCCCGCCCCACCGAGGGGTGCTCATGGCCTCGGCGGGTGCTGCAGGCCCTCTCCCTCCCTGTCTCGTCCGCTGTGTGGTCCCTGGAGGAGCCGTCCTCATGTAGGACACGGCGTTTCCTAACACCCGTGACCAGCAGATTGCCCTCAGTCCTGTGCGGGGGTCAGGGACTGGCCGCCCCTCCTGTGGGCTTTGTCTGTGGAGGAATGGGTGGCGACAGGGAGTGGGGAGGGCAGCCTGGGGCAGGGGACACGCCCAGGGGTGGCACGTCCCCTCCCGACACCGTGACGAGCTGACCCGTGCCCCCCCTCCCCCCCGCAGATGAGTCAGGTGTGGAACGACCTGAAGCCGAAGCTGCACTGCCTGTTCTCGGGGCCCGCCAGCGCCCTGACCCCGCCTCGGTCCCCGCGGGACGGCCTGTCTCCTCACTAGTGCCACGTGGACCCGCACCCCACTAAAACTTCTTCCCAAACGGTGTGTCCTGTTTAATTCCGCCCACACGGCGGGCGGCTGGGATCCAGGTGCCGTGGCTCCATCTCCCCTTGTGGGAGCAGGGCCGGGGCAGACCCAGGTCTGAGCGTCCGCTGAAGCTGAGGCACGAGGGCTCTGCTGGGGTGTCACCTGCATGTGTCCCAGCCCCAGCCCCGGCCCCGGGCCTTAGTCTGGGGGTGGAAGCGTTAAGACGCCCTGGAGTGGTTTCTCCTGGCACCAGAGGGCAGGTGGCAAGGATGTTCTCCCAGCAGACGGTGCCTGGGTGTGTGCTGGACCCCCGTGTGCAGGGAGCCCGTGTGCAGGGAGCCCGTGTGCTGGGACCCTGTGTGCAGGGCCCCCATGTGCTGGACCCCCGTGTGCAGGGAGCCCGTGTGCCGGGAGCCCGTGTGCAGGGCCCCCATGTGCTAGACCCCCGTGTGCTGGGACCCCGTGTGCCGGGACCGTGGGATGATGGGCTGCATTAGCTGAGCAGGGGGAGGTAGTACCCACGGAGGGCAGGCCCAGCCCGCGGTCTGCACGCCCTGTGGTCAGCGGCAGCCGGGCGGGTGGCCGTGTGAGCGCGTTTGAGCTGCAGCAGGAGCCAGAAGGGAGGTGGCACGGGGTCGCTGGGCGCAAACTGCTTCCCGGGACAGGCCCCAGCGCGGTGGGCCTGCGGGCAGTGTCCCGGCCCCCTGCACAGGCCCACCCATACCACCGACTGCTGTGCTGGGGTGGGGTGGGGGGCGGGCTGTCTGCTAGGTGCCGGAGCTGCTCTGTCCTCTTTGGGGGTCGGTGCCCTTTTTTTGGTGCTTGGGGAGGACCCAGGCAGGAGGTGGTGGACCAGGGGCCTGTTGCTGTGGTTAACCCTTCAAACCACCTCACTGCTTTGGGGACTAGAACCCTCCTCCCAGCCTCTCCTGCCCTTGCCCCCTCTCCCCCCAACCTCCCCTAGGGCCCAGGGATGATCTCCCCCCCCCCCCCCCAATCCAGGGCCCAGGGACGGTGTCCAGCAGCTCTGGGGTGGGAGAGGTGCTTTGTGCCGAGTGCGTCTGTGAACAGCAGACAGGGCCCCGCGGGGCAGGTGCTGGAGGCGGCTCTGGCTGCATCACAGCATCGTGGGGAGCCCGCCTTCCGGGGCGCCTGCCTGACTCGGGGTCTCTCGTCTGATGTAGCCTCACTTCCTCGTGGCGTGTGGGACTGACCGGAGGGCAGGCTCCGGCGGCAGCGGCGGGAGGGGCTGCCCACGCTGGGCTGTCCGGGCCGCCCACTCCCTCCCCGCGCCCGGCTCGCCAGCAGAACCAGACACTCGGCACCTCTGGGCCCAGGACGCAGCGCTCGAGGCGGCAGGCTCGCTGACGCGGGGGCAGGTCTGCAGCCGGCCCCCTCCCCCATCAGCCCGGCGAGGGAAGCACTTTACGGCCCGCCACAGCCAGCTGGAGTTGTTTACAGACGGCCCACCTCCCAGGTTTTTGCCACGAACCGAACGTGAAAACTGTTATTAAAACGTATTTATACAAGTCGGTGAGGTTGTGCGCTGTTTGTGAGTGGGTGGTGCCCTTCCTCTCGGGCGAAGGGGGGCCGACCAGCCCGGGGCAGGTTAGACCAGGGTTTTAGCCTTGGCCCCGCCCGGGCCCAGGTTTCCCCTGGTACAAAGGAAGGATCTCAGTGTGGTGAGGACGTGCCGCCTGCCACCTCCACGACCCCGACGAGCCCGCACCCCCCGCCTGCCGGCCGCGTCTCCCCGCTGACTGCCCACGGGGGCAGCACGACCAAGCCTGCTGGCAGCCCGAGCACCGGCCCGGCGAGGACTGAGGCTGAAGACATTTATTTTCCTTCCCATCCACTCACGTTCCACACACACAGCCCGGGCGTGGTTCCTGTGGGCCCTCGGTGCGGCCGTGACTGGTGGGCGGGCGCGTGGTCCTGCCCTACATGGCGTCCACCTCCTGCAGCCTGTAGTCCAGGATGGTGTCCTGGCCCTGGAACTTGAAGTAGCCCTGGAACTTCCTCTTCTGGAGCAGGAGGGGGAACCAGTAGCTGTCGTCCGGCCACATGTGGGCGAAGGGGATCTGGTCCAGGGGGAACCACTGAGGCCGCATTTCTGTGGGCAGAGAGAGCACGGTTCCAGCCGACAGCACCCACCCCGGGAGCCCGCCGAGCAGCGCCGGCAGGAGCGCCTCAGTGGATCCCGGGCTGTGGTGTCGGAGTGGGAAGGGGTCCGGGTGCCTCCCGGCGCGCCGTGGACTCACCCTCACTCTCCGTGGGCGTCCCCTTCACGCTGTCCGTGCAGAAGATGTGCACGTCCATCAGCTCGGGCTCCCCCACGAACTCGAACGTGATGTGGCCCGCCTTGTGCAGCGCGTCCACCGTGACCCCGCACTCCTCCTGCAGCTCCCTGCGGCGGCGGGAAGGCGAAGCTGGAGCCAGTGCCGGCCCTGAGCCCCCAGCACAGTGCCGGGGGACCGAGAGCGACAGTATCTTTTTAAATTAATTTTTTAAAGTATTTAAATTCCTTTTAACAAATACATTTTTATTAACTTCGGAGAGGGAGAAACATCAATGATTGAAAGAGAAGCACTAGTCAGCTGCCTCCTGCACGCCTCACACTGGGGATCGAGGCCACAACCCAGGCCTGTGCCCTTACTTGACCAGAATCAAACTTGGGACCCTTAAGTCTGCAGGCAGATGCTCTATCCACTGAGCAATACCAGCCAGGGCCAGAGTATTTGTACACGGAAGGGAAAGGTGTCCTCTGGACCACAGAGGGGCGGGGGTCAGGGCGGGGCCGGGCCCTGGTTCGGGTGCAGACTCGCTGTGGACCTTGTGGCTGCCCGGGCCTGCAGGGGTCTGCTGCTTGGCTGTCTCCCCGGAGGACGGTACAGCTGGGACCCCCACCCGTCCACGGCTCCTGCTCCGCAGGGCTGCAGGCCACGGGAACCGGGGTCCTGAACCAAGCCTCTCCGCCAGAGGAATCATCTTCCCTCCCTCCCTCTCTCCCTCCCTGGCGGAGCACAGGGCCCCTCTGCGGGCAGGGCCTGGCTGTCTGAACTCAGGCCCAGCAAGGAGACCCCTCACCCTCTGGGCGCGGGGCTTTGGGCCTGTCCTCAGGGCTGCTGCTCAGCGGGTGAGGTCAGTCCACGCCGGCCCGCCAGGGGAGGCCCTGCTTCAGCGTTCCCAGCTGCTGACTGCAGACAACAGCCCTGACGCCGCACCCGGAGCCTTGCAGCCCGTCAGCGTCTCCCTCACAACAGCCCGCAAAGAGCTGCGGCATCGTCACCCTTCGTACCCACGTCACACACTGCAGGGCGGCTCGGCCTCGAGGGCGTCAGCCGGCTTCTCCGCTGTTAACGGAGCCAGAGTCCCACCTGCTCGTCACCAAGCCCCGGCCCGAGCCCGAGCCCCGAGTGCGGGCACACGCACCCGATCCCCTGACAAAGGGCTCAGCGCGGGCTCCGTGGCTGGGCGGCCAGTCACCGGCAGGCAGGCCAGGGCCTGGGTCTGTGCCGGGGACTCAGGCTGCCGCCGAAACCCCGAAATTGGAGTCTGAACCTCCCTTTAGAGCAGCAGTTCTCAACCTGTGGGCTTCGGCCCCTTTGGGGGTCGAACGACCCTTTCACAGGGGTCGCCTGAGACCATCGGAAAACACAGATATTTACATTACGATTCATAACTGTGGAAAATCAGTTATGAAGTAGCAACGGAGAGTTTTATGACTGGGGGCCTCACCACCACGTGAGGAGCTGTGTTAAAGGATTGCAGCATTAGGAAGGTTGAGAACCACTGGCTTAGAAATCTCCCTCACCACTGCCGTGTATGTTTCTATAAAAGTGTCGGTATGTCTGCCCCGGTGGTTGCAGGTAGAAAGTTCCTTTAGCTTCGCTCTCCAGGCGGCCTCAGCAGCATGACCCGAAGTTCCTTTCTGTGCCCGTACCCAGGACTCGGGGAAACACGTGGTTCCTTAACAACACACGCTGGGCAGAAACCGGTGTGGCTCAGTGGATAGAGCGCCGGTCTGCGGACTGAAAGGGTCCCGGGTTGGATTCTGGTCAAGGAGGGGTGTGCAGGAGGCAGCTGGGCGATGTATCTCTCTCATCGATGTTTCTAGCTCTCTATCCCTTTCCCTTCCTCTCTGTGAAAAATCAATTAAAAAAAAAAAAAAGCACAGGTTGGGTTAAATGGCCTAATCTCCTCAGATTACCCTCACCTTCTGGAGCCTATTTCAGCCTACATCAGTGATTTACTCGCTGAGATGGTCAGAGAAAATTAACCATCTCCCCTCAGCAGCGGGCTGGTGGCTCTGGTCTTTGAAACCATCACCGGTGAACCTTCCCGAGTCCAGGGCAGTGTGAGAAACGCCTGTATCCCCTCCTGGCAGAGCTGGGGCTGCTGGGGTGACCGGACAGCGGGGACAGCAAACAAAACCTCAGGGAGGGGTCAGCCCCGCTGCCAGAATGGCGATTGAGTCCCCAAAACCACCCCCCCCCCCCGGGAGCAGCTGACGGGCCCACAGCGCTTAGCGTGCGGCAGCCACAAACCCTTTACGTGCAGCCACCCTGAGGGGTAGGTACTCTTATTCTAAAGAAATTTATTAAATGTGTTTATTGATATGAGAGAGAGAGGGAGGGAGAGAGAGAGAGAGAACCGCGGATGTGAGAAACATCAATTGGTTACCTCCAGTACCACACTGCGGGGGACTGAACCTGCGACCTGGGCATGTGCCCTGACCGGGACTGGAACTGGCAACCTTTCCGTGGGAGGCCACTGAGCCGCCCTGGCCAGGGCCGGTTGTTATTCCCATTTTGCAGATGAAGACACGGAGGCTCAAGGGTTAGGCACCTGCTCCAGGTCACATGGCTCAAAGGGGCGAAACCAGGGGTCTGGCGCTCCACCTGGAACCCGCGCCCGGTTCGAAGCCGGCCTGTGCTCAGGCCCACGCCTCCCTCACCTCTTGGCCCCGTCCTCGATGGTCTCTCCTTCGTGCACCTTGCCCCCGAAGCCGTTCCAGCGGCCGGCCCCGAAGCCCCGCTTCTTCATGCCCAGGAGCACTCGCTGAGGCTGCAGCACCAGCACCAAGGTGTAGAGCCTGGAGGCGCCCATGGTCCCCTGGGTTCTAGGAGGAAGGCGAGGCTGGGTTGGCTTGACTTGGGCGCCGATGGGTGTGGATGGGAGCGGGTGGACTGCGGGGGCGGGGGCAGGGGCAGAAGCGCGCTCTGGAAGGCAGGGATGGGAGCCTCCTGGTGACCTCCCAGCTCTGCAGGGCCTGTCAAGGAGCAAACGGTCTGGCCAGCACTGGCCTGGCCCTCAGAGCCTGAGGCAGCAGGAGCAGAGGGACACACCTTCCCCGCCCACAGCCCCACTGAGCCGAGGCCCCGCCCCGAGCGCAGACCCGGCCCACAGCCCAGACCCCGCCCCGAGCGTAGACCCCGCCCACACCCTCCTGAGCCAGGCCCCGCCCACAGCCCAGGAACCACTGAGCCCAGGCCACGCCGGGGCCCAGGCTCCTCTGCACAAGGAGGGCACATCCAACCGGAGGGCACATCCAACCGGTTTGGCTCAGGGGCTGAGCATCGACCAGGAACCGGGGGGGGGGTGTCACAGTTCAATTCCCGGTCCGGGCACAGGCCCGGGTTGCGGGCTCCCTCCCCAGTGCGGGGCGTGCGGGAGGCAGCCGATCCTGGTTCTCTCTCGTGGATGCTTCTCCCTCTCCCTTCCTTCCTCTCTGAGATAAGAAAACACATCAGAAAGGGCGGAGGGCAAGCATCGGTTTGCCCCTGGCTGTGGGTCCCCTCTCCCGGGTGCACGCCGCTCACCTGCTAGGGGTTCCGCGCGCTTTCAAGCCCGCGCGCTGCTTCCGGGGGCGTGGCCTCCGGCGGAAGCGGGGCCGGTACTTCCGGCGGCGGGACGGACCTGCGCCCATGGCGGGGTGAGCGGTGGAGGGCGCGCGGGGCGGCGGGCGGCGGGTGGCGGGTGGCCGGGCATTTATGCGGCGCCTGCTGCATGCGCGCCGGAGGCGGGAGTGGCCGGGGGCCCCGCGGGGGTCCTCGTCCGGACTCGTCCGCCGGCGATGGGGGGCTGCGGGCTCCACGGGCGGGCAGAGAGCGGTGCAGGGTTTTAGGAGGAGGAGGGGCAGGTGAGGGCCCCGCAGGTGAGCGGGCCCCGCAGGTGAGGGGGGCCTGCAGGTGAGGGGGGCCTGCAGGTGAGGACCCCGCAGGTGAGGGGGCCCCGCAGGTGAGGGGGGCCCTGCAGGTGAGGGGGGCCTGCAGGTGAGGGGGGCCCCGCAAGTGAGGACCCCGCAGGTGAGGGGGGCCCCCGCAGGTGAGGACCCCGCAGGTGAGGGGGCCCCGCAGGTGAGGGCGCCCCGCAGGTGATGGGGCCCCGCAGGTGAGGGGAGCCCTGCAGGTGAGGACCCCGCAGGTGAGGGGGGCCTGCAGGTGAGGGGGGCCTGCAGGTGAGGGGGGCCTGCAGGTGAGGGCGCCCCGCAGGTGAGGGGGGCCCCGCAGGTGAGGGCGCCCTGCAGGCGGAGGTGACGCTGGTGGAGAGCGCCCGGGCCGCCAGGCTGTGGCACTGGCTTCTGAGAAAGGAAAGGCAGCTTGGCCACATCCGGGATGTGGATGGGGTTGGAGGAGGTCAGAGGTCAGAGGTCAGCTGCCCAACTCCGGGGGGATGTGTTTGTGTAACTGCAGTCCCCGCCCCTCCTCCTGGGATTGGTTCTGGCCCCAGGACCGCTCTGCCCCCTTCCCCTGAGACTGTGGCACTTGAAGGCCGAGATTCCTGCTTTACTGACTTCAGATCCTGCCCACTGCCTTCCTGTGGAACAGGCTTGGCCTGGAGCCTGGGGATAATGATAGCTTTTTTTTTTTCATCATCAGAAAAATATAATAACAGTGCAGAACCTATTTTGTAGGTCTGAGAGTTAAATGAAGAGGCTTGGCAGTTGCTCAACTGTTGAAATCTAACTTCCTAAGAGCCTGGGAGCCTGCCCTTAAACTGTTCCACCAGTTGATTCAGTTTTGTTAAGAAACGTGGCTGGTCAGGTAATGCTCAGTGGTTGAGCTTTGACCTATGGACCGGGAGGTCACCTTTTGACTCCGGTCAGGGCACAGGCCCGGGTTGCGGGCTTGGTCCCCAGTAGGGGGCGCACAGGAGGCAGCCGATGGATGATTTTCATCATCACTGTTTCTATCCCTCCCTCTCTGAAGTCAATAAAAATACATTTTAAAAAAAGGAAAAGGAAAGGAATGTGAAGGTCCGGATCTCTAGCCACTGAACGTGCTTATGGGGAGCCGAGCAGCCAGGCAAAGACCGTCCTCCTGGGGCCCTCCCGTCTCGCCCTCTGGCGAACAGCTGTCCCAGGTGGGAAAGAACGTTCCTTTCTCCGACATTGTCGGTGCTACCAGCCGGCACTGGGCAGATCTTGGCGGTTACGACGAAGGTGGCTGTCACTGACGTCTGAGATTTCCTACGGAGAAAACTTCAGGAGGGAAACACTGATTGAGAACGGGAGAGAGGAGAGAGACATACACTGATTCCACCGACTGAGGCGTTCATTGGCTTCACCTGTTGATGCATCCGTTGGTTGATTCTTGTACGTGCCCCGACTGGGGATGGAGCCTCACCTTTGGCCACTGGGACGACGTCCTAACCCGCGGAGCTCCCGCCAGGGCGAAGAACGCTTCTTTACCGCAGGGTGCCGTGTCAGGGTGCTCAGGCCGCTGCTGCTGCCGCCGCCGCCGCCGCAAGGCCCCGCCAAGCAGGCGGCTTTAACAACCCACATCCATTCTTCGGTGCCGGCCGAGGAACAGTCCAAAGTCAGGTGTCAGCAGGCTGGTTATTTCTGGGCCTGTCTCCGTGTAGGCAGCTGCCTCCTTCCCGAGTCCTCACGTGGCTGTCCTTCTGTGCCTGGGTGTCCTAACTCTCAAGGACACCCATCCTATGGGAGTCGGGCTCACCCATATGTCCTCACTTTAGCTTAATTCCCTCTTTAAAGACCAGTCCATTTTGAGGTGCTGGGGTGGGGCCTGCAATGTAAATTATGGGTCCTAACCGGTGTGGCTCAGTGGATAGAGCGTCGGCCTGGGGACTGAAAGGTCCCGGGTTCGATTCCTGTCAAGGGCATGTACCTTGGTTGTGGGCACATCCCTAGTGGTGGATGTGCAAGAGGCAGCTGGTCGATGTTTCTCTCTCATCGATGTTTCCAACTCTCTATCCCTCTCAATTCCTCTCTGTGTAAAATCAATAAAATGTATTAAAAAAATAAATTGTGGGGGTCGCGGGTCAGCACATAATCCTGCTTTCTGACTGGCTGTCAGACTGCCTCCCCTCTTGGGCCCGTGCTGCTCTCTAACACTGCACAGCTGGCACCCGGGCCACCGGGCTTGGACTAGTGGATGCGGGTGCCAACCCGCTGCCCCCTTCCCTCGCCAGGTGCTGCAGGCTGGCGTGTGCGCCCCTGCCACGCCACGGGCTCCACACGGCGGCCAGGCACTGCAAGGCCCGCACGGGCGCCGAGCACCTGTGGCTGACGCGCCACCTGAAGGACCCCTTCGTGAAGGCGGCGAGGGTGGAGGCTTACCGGAGCCGCAGCGCCTTCAAGCTTCTGGAGATGGACGGGAGGCACCGGATCCTGCGGCCCGGCCTCCGCGTGTTAGACTGCGGCGCGGCCCCCGGGGCGTGGAGCCAGGTGGCGGTGCAGAGAGTCAACGCCGCGGGCGCAGGTGGGTCTCCTCTCGGCAGCTCACGGGGCCGGAGGCCCGAGGACTCCGAGCGGTGGAGCCGCTTTCTGAAGCTGGTGGTCTGGTGGTAATAACGGTAAAGGTGGGACACGGGCATTTTCAGAAGGAAAGGTACAGTGACTCCCCTCGGACCACACCGTGCTGTGTGTGGGTGCGTGCCTTCAGTTTGTTTTGCACATCAATGCTGTTCCCGAGTTGTTTTGTTCTTTCTTTAAAAAAAAATAATTTTTTATAGAGAGGAAGGGAGCTGGATAGAGAGTTAGAAACATCGATGAGAGAGAAAACTTGATCAGCTGCCTCCTGCATGCTCCCCACTGGGGGTGTGCCCGCAACCAAGAATCAAACCTGGGACCCTTTAGTCCGAAGGCCGACGCTCTATCCACTGAGCCACACCGGTTAGGGCCCCACATTCTTTTCGGAACGCGTTTCCACCACGGCCCTCTCGCTGCCTAGGAGCCGTAACGGAGCCTTCCTTTTTTGCGCTGAGCAGCAGCGCTGTCTGACCGCACCCCACGTGCTGGGTCCTGGCTGCCGAAGCCCTGGGTCTCTCCGAGGCACGGCTGGGGCTGCTCCGCTCGCACAGCTGGGGCTCCGGGTCCAACTCGGGCCCAACCCGAGGGGCGCAGCTTTTATCTTTCATAGTTTTGGGTTTTGTCAAAGGTTTTTTTTTTTTAAAAAAAATCCTCACCCAAGGTTATACTTATTGGTTTTAGAGAGAAGAGATTGGGGGGTGAGGGAGGGAGAGACATCGACATGAGAACATAGATTGGCTGCCTTCTGCCCATACCCCCACCAGGGTTCGAACCCACAACATAGGTGTGTACCCTGACTGGGAATCGAACCTACAGCCTCTCCATGTAGGGGATGGCGCTCCAACGAGCTGAGCCACACCAGCCTGGCTGTCAAAGGTGTGTGTGTTTTTTAATATGGAAAAGGTTCCCCTGATTAATAAACAGGTAAACCAACACCCATACAACGTAGAAACGACGTCACCCTTTCGAACAGGTGCTGGGGGCCGTCCCCGCGTCTAGGGCATCGGTCTTTGCGCTGCAGTGAGCCTTCTTGCCACCTGTATCCCCAGCCCAGCGTCTGAGGCCCTGCGTGCGCTGGCGTTCTGTGCCATTTGTGACAGTTCACAAGCATCTCTCCCAGGCTCCGCAGGGGGGGACGTCTGTGCCCATTTTCTGCAGGAGAAAGCTGAGGTAGAGGAGTGGGGGAGTGACCGCAGGAGCCAGCGCACTGGGCCTGCCTGCTTCATTCCGCAGCCCCGCCACGTGGCCGGCGGGGGCGCCGCGGGGCTTGAGAGTTGGTATAAAAACATTGGTTTTCGTTCCAATGCTTGTTGACCGAGGGACTGAACTTGGGTCAGACACTTCCCTGGCACCACTGCAGGGGTTCCTGTCCCCGCTGGGCTCTGGAGAGCAGGGGGCCACGCTGAACTTGGGGAGAAGTGGAGCAGAGTTTGGGGGGTAGGGGGGAAGCGGATTGCTTGCTCTTTCTCCCAGAAGTTGCCCAGCTGCACCCCAAGCGATTTGCCTCGAGGGGACCCTTCCTGAGGTTGTAACGAAGATAATGCTCCAGGAGAGGGCACTGTGCTGGGGCAGCCGCCTCGGGAACCGGATCTGGGCAGGGTACCGATTTTGGACCTTAATTTACATATGCCCTTCCCCCATAGCTCAGCTATTTCTTTTTTTTTCTTCTTCTTTTTTTTTTTTAAATTTATTTTATTGATATTTTACAGAGAGGAAGGGAGAGAGATAGAGAGCCAGAAACGTCGATGAGAGAGAAACATCGACCAGCTGCCTCTTGCACACCCCCTACCGGGGATGTGCCCGCAACCAATGTACATGCCCTTGGCCGGAATCGAACCCCGGACCTTTCAGTCTGCAGACCGACGCTCTACCATTGAGCCAAACCGACCTCGGCTTCTTTTTTTTTCTTTATTAAATATACTTGATTGATTTTACACAGAGAGAAATTGAGAGGGATAGAGAGCTAGAAACATCGATGAGAGAGAAACATCGACCAGCTGCCTCTTGCACACCCCCAACCGGGGATGTGCCCGCAACCAAGGTACATGCCCTTGACCGGAATCGAACCCGGTGCCTCTTAGTCCGCAGGCCGACGCTCTATCCATTGAGCCAAACTGGTTTCGGCCCAGAGGCACTTTATATGCTAGTGCTGTGGTGGGCAAACTGCGGCTCGAGAGCCACACGCGGCTCTTTGGCCCCTTGAGTGTGGCTCTTCCACAAAACACCACGGCCTGGGCGAGTCTATTTTGAAGAAGTGGCGTCAGAAGAAGTTTAAGTTTAAAACATTTCTCTCCAGAGAAATTTCAATCGTTGTGTTGTTGATATTTGGCTCTGCGGACTAATGAGTTTGCCCACCACTGTGCTAGTGTAACAGTTTCTGTTTTAGCTCATCAGGTGAGCAGTCTCAGGGGTGAAATGAAATGAAATGAAATCAGTGGGAGACGAGTCTGGGGTGTGGCCCCATCTGCCTTTGGCTCTGGGACCGCACTGAGCCTCCCTGGCCCCCGCGTTCTCCGATGTAGCGTGAAGCAGCACCGCTCCCCACGCGTGTCCTCGCAGGATGTAGAGGGGAGGAGGCCCGTGTCCGCCTGCCTGCACGTTAGCTCTTCCTCGGTCCTGTCTCGTGACTTTGTGGGGAGAGTCAGGGTGTAATAACGCATCCCCGCTTCTTCCTTAGATCCCGGCAGTCCCGCGGGCTTTGTGCTCGGCGTCGATCTTCTTCACATCGCACCCCTGAGAGGAGCGACTTTCTTGTGCCCCGCGGACGTGACTGACCCCGAGACCTGGCAGAGGGTCCGAAAACTGCTCCCTGGTGGGAGAGCAGACGTGATCCTGAGTGACATGGCCCCCAACGCCACCGGGATCCGGGGCCTGGACCACGACCGGCTCATCGGCCTGTGCCTGTCGCTCCTGGACGTGGCTCCCCACGTGCTGTGTCCCGGGGGGACGTTTCTCTGTAAGACCTGGGCTGGAAGCCTAAGCCCCCGGTTACAGAAGCGACTGACAGAGGAATTCCAGGGCACGAGGACCCTGAAGCCGGAAGCCAGCAGGAAGGAATCCTCGGAGGTGTACCTCCTGGCCACACAATACCGCCGCGCCGCGGGGCCTGGGCGGGCCTGAGCGGTCTCCTCCGTTCCCGCCTGCTCGCTGCACGTGTCGCTGCACTCTGCCCGTGGCTGGGAGGCAGCAGGCAGGACAGGGGGGGACCTCTTTTTACACCGAAAAGAGGATGAGTTGTATACAGTGGCCATGATAACAAAATGTCTGTCGCGTGATTTGTGAAGAGGAAGTTATTGGGAGAGAGGGGCAAGATGAAAGGACGAGCAGACGCGCTGGGGAGGGAAGGACAGACTCTGAGGCAGCGCCCGAGAGACAGGCCCCCACCTCGCGCTCGCCCTACAGGCTAGGGAGCTGCCGAGAAACAGGCCCACCTTTGCTCTGGGAGCAGCAAGCCTGTTTCCAGTTGAGATTTTGGCTCTACAGCATAATGAGAAAAATCTGAAATTTCAGTCTGGGGATTAATTTCCATGTCTGGTGGATGATCTACAGATACATCCACTCTTCAAGCAGCGAGAATTCCCGGAGCAGTTAGGGGAGACATTTCGTATGAATTTATGCACGGGTGGGTGTGCTCTGGGCTTTGCTGGAAATACATTGCTGTAATATTCCGGGCTCCCTAGACAGTAAAGGTAATTACCAAAGCAAGCAACAGTGTGTGTTATTTCCTTTTCTCTTCCAGGGAATTGATGCCGCTTTATAAACACTATATGTTGTATTACCTGAAGGGATTTCCATGTTTTTAAGTTTGCCTTTAAAAAAAATATAATAAAAATAAATATATAAATATATATTGATTTCAGAGAGGAAGGGGAGGGAGATAGAAACATCAATGATGAGAGAGAATCATTGATCGGCTGCCTCCTGCATGCCCCACACCGGGGATTGAGCCCACAACTAGGGCCTATGCCCTTGACTGGAATCCACACCAGCCAGGGCTTAAGTTTGCTTTTCAAAACCGGTTACTGCCGAAACCAGTTTGGCTCAGTGGTGGAGCGTCGGTGTGCGGACTGAAGGGTCCCAGGTTCGATTCCGGTCAGGGGCATGTACATTGGTTGTGGGCACATCTCCGGGATGTTTCTCTCTCATTGACGTTTCTAGCTCTCTATCTCTCTCCCTTCCTCTCTGTAAAATATCAATAAAATATAATTTTTAATTAAAAAAAACCGGTTACTGGTTTCTTCAAAGCCATTTTCTGGAGGTGCTCGCCCCCCAGTTTACTGACTGCGGAGAGATGATTGGATCCCGGGGGTCTCTCCCGGGGTCCTTGGCAGAGCCCAGCTGCCTGAGGTGGTTTTCATCCCATTGTTAACGGAAAAAAAAACACAACATTGAAACCTGTAAAGAATTTTTGTGAGTTCATTTGAGCCAAACTGTCGACAGGTACGGGGAAGCAGAACCTTGAGGGATTGAGAGAATGTTCCCGAGAATGGCAGGTTACGTTTCTCTATTTATACATTGCCATCAAAGGAAAGGGACATAGATGAGTTACATGAAATCCATTGGTGATAGATGAGGGAGGTGGGACAGAGCGAAGGGGGGCGGGACCTCTGGGATAGGGTAAAAAGTGAAATGATGGACATGAGCTTCTTTTGCTGAGTGGATACAATTAACTTGATAACAATAACAATGAGGGAATGTCTCAGCCATTGGTTGTGCCCTCAGGGGTCCGGAGTAAAGAGGAAGCTACAGGTTACCCAGACATCTCACAGATAAATTATCTTAGAGGCCGGAAGGCATACGGGCTCAGTGAAGCCGATCCAAATTGGTCTGTCAGTTGAAATATCTGGGACATGACTACGTACTATAACCTGTTTATAGTCCGACATTAAATTTTCAAACCATTTTTGTGGTTACTTCAGGTCTCTGAGTTTGCAAGACTGCCACGCAGGCCTTCCCTGAGCCTGTCAGGTCAGCATGTGGCTCTTTCACACCATTTCCAGTGGGTGGTCGGCTGTTAGGTCCGGGGACCCCCTGCCAGCTCCATCCGTGCTCCCCCTCGGGTCCGGGCACACCCGCCCTGGGCCTCCAGCGCTGAGGGGAGAGGAGCCAGGCTCCCCGCAGACCGGGGGGCGGTCTCTCCCGGCCGGGCGGGCGGGGCGGGGCGGAGACCTGGAGGACGGACCCGGGCGGAGCCCGCGGGGAGGAAGGGCGGGGGTCCAGGGAGACACCGGACCGCCGGGCGTGGGAGCGGCGGGCGCACCGGTCCGGCCCTCCCGGCCCTCCCAGCGCCCCGGGGAGCGGGTGCCGCCGCTCGCGGAGCCCCGGACCCGCCGCCGCGCACCCGGCAGCCGTCGGCCAGCCCCGCCGGATCTCGCGAGAGCGCAGCCGCAGATCTCGCGAGAGCGCAGGCGCCGAGGAGGGAGATCTGAGCTGCGACGGCGACGGCGACCCGACCGGGCCGTGAGGTGGGCGCGGGCCGCGGCCGGGGTGAGGGCGGCCCCCGGTCCGGGCGGCCCGGGGTCGGGGCCGGGCCGGGCTGTCCGCTGAGGCCCAGGCTGGGCGCCGCCCGCTCCGTCCTTCTCCGGCCGCGGGCTCTGACCCGGCCACCCCGGCGCCCGCTCCCGGCCCTGACCTCCGGCCTGATCTCCTCTGTCCCCGCACCCCTCCGTCTCCCTCCTCTGTCCCCGCACCCCTCCGTCCCCCTCCTCTGTCCCGCACCCCTCCCCTGTCCCCTCCTCTGTCCCCGAACCCCTCCTCTGTCCCCGCACCCCTCCGTCCCCCTCCTCTGTCCCGCACCCCTCCCCTGTCCCCTCCTCTGTCCCCGAACCCCTCCTCTGTCCCCGCACCCCTCCGTCTCCCACCTCTGTCCCCGCTCCCCTCTGTCTCCCTCCCCTGTCCCCGCACCCCTCCCCTGTCCCCGCACCCCTTCTCTGTCTCCGCACCCCTCCTCTGTCCCCGTCCCCCTCCTCTGTCCCCGCACCCCTCCTCTGTCCCCGTCCCCCTCCTCTGTCCCCGTCCCCCTCCCCTGTCCCCGCACCCCTTCTCTGTCTCCGCACCCCTCCTCTGTCCCCGTCCCCCTCCTCTGTCCCCGTCCCCCTCCCCTGTCCCCGCACCCCTTCTCTGTCTCCGCACCCCTCCTCTGTCCCCGTCCCCCTCCCCTGTCCCCGCACCCCTCCTCTGTCCCCGCACCCCTCCGTCCCCCTCCTCAGTCCCGCACCCCTCCGTCTCCCTCCCCTGTCCCCGCACCCCTCTGTCTCCCTCCCCTGTCCCCGCACCCCTCCGTCTCCCTCCCCTGTCCCCGCACCCTCTCCTCTGTCTCCGCACCCCTCCCCTGTCCCCCTCCTCTGTCCCCCTCCTCAGTCCCCACACCCCTCCTCAGTCCCCCTCCTCAGTCCCCCTCCTCTGTCCCCGCACCCCTCCTCTGTCCTCGCACCCCTCCCCTGTCCCCCTCCTCTGTCTCCCTTCTCTGCACCCCTCCTCTGTCCCCCTCCCCTGTCCCCGCACCCCTCCTCTGTCCCCCTCCTCTGTCCCCCTCCTCAGTCCCCACGCCCCTCCTCAGTCCCCCTCCTCAGTCCCCCTCCTCAGTCCCCGCACCCCTCCCCTGTCCCGCACCCTTCCTCTGTCCCCTCTCCTCCATTCGGTTCTTCTCCTTTCTACCTGCTTCCCCCTTCTTTGCCCCCAGCTCCCTCTGCAGCCGGGTCTCTGCCTGTCATGCCTCTGTCCCTACTGTCCCTCTGAGCCCGGCAGCCAAGCCCCAGCTGCCCTCTGCGCCCCCTGCAGGTCCCCCCGCCCCCCTGGGCGTCTTCGTCTTCGGGGAGAAGGAGCAGCTGGACATGGCCAGTGTTCTGGAGGCTGAGGCCCAGGCGGCCAAGGGCCCTGGGCTGAGGGCTGCACCTCCTGGGGGTGGGAGAGTGGGTGCCTCTGTGCACCCATGGAGCAATGGCAGTGGCTGGCCCAGGGGTCCCACGCTGCTGGGATCCAGCGTTTCATACCTGGTGTGAGTGTGCACACAGCGTTTCATACCTGGTGTGAGTGTGCACACAGCGTTTTATACCTGGTGTGAGTGTGCACACAGTGTTTCATACCTGGTGTGAGTGTGCACACAGCGTTTCATACCTGGTGTGAGTGTGCACACAGCGTTTCATACCTGGTGTGAGTGTGCACACAGCGTTTCATACCTGGTGTGAGTGTGCACACAGTGTTTCATACCTGGTGTGAGTGTGCACACAGCGTTTCATACCTGGTGTGAGTGTGCACACAGCGTTTCATACCTGGTGTGAGTGTGCACACAGCGTTTCATACCTGGTGTGAGTGTGCACACAGCGTTTCATACCTGGTGTGAGTGTGCACACAGCGTTTCATACCTGGTGTGAGTGTGCACACAGCATTTCATACCTGGTGTGAGTGTGCACACAGTGTTTCATACCTGGTGTGAGTGTGCACACAGTGTTTCACACCTGGTGTGAGTGCACAGGTTTCACTCCTGGTGTGAGTGGACAGGGTTTCACACCTGGTGTGAGTGCACAGGGTTTCACACCTGGTGTGAGTGTACATATAGTGCTTCACACCTGGTGTGAGTGCACAGGCAGCAGCAAAAGCCTGCCTGCGGTGGGGTGGCGGGATGTGGGAGGCGGCGTGCCAGGTGGCGGGTGTCCTGCAGTCTCGTTAGGTCCAGAGTCATCCTCTGCCCAGGACCAGGGTGGCCGCCAAGAGCGGGGGCTCAGGGCTCCGTTGGCTGCAGTTCCATCCAGTGGTTGGGTTGCTGGGACACTGGGGTGTCTGGGGTAAGGAGGACGGAGTTGAGCTGCAGCCTTATTGGTGCCGTGTGGTGTGGAGCGGCCGAGTCCCAGGCAGTTGAAAATGTGTGCGTTCTTTTCATCCTCGTGTATCACATGCTTCAGTCCTTACAGGGACGGCATCTTGCGAGAGGATGCAGTGGCTAAGTTTCTCGTGGATGGAAGGAGTGGCCTGGTCTAGTCCAGTAAATGGAAGGATTATCCCGCTGCCTCCAGCCACGCTGGCCTGTATCTGCGAGTCAGGGCAGGGGCGCGCAGGCCCCTCTTCATGTGTGGTCAGCTGGAGAGGCGGAGGGGACAGGCCTGTGCAGGGTGGGGACGGCGGCCTGGGAAGACGGGGCTCTGCCTGCCCAAGGCCGAGGTCCTTGTTGGTGGGACATTTTGAATCAAAGTAAGATCCGTCACTCTTGGCTTTTTGGTTTGTGTGTCTTGGGGGCCGGAGGGGGTGGCGGGGGAGGTGTTTTCATCTAGTTCTCAGGAGAGGCCTGCGGAGCCAGCTTTTCTAAGGGGAGAGAGTTCTCGCCTGTGGAGTCACCTCTGGCTGCTAACGGTCCCTTCGCGTCCTCGCTCGTTGGGCTGCTGGTGTGAAGCCGGAACAAGCCGAGGTTTGGGGATGCGGGTGCCTGGCCGCTGCTTGTCCTCAGCCTCCTTGCGCTGGCGTGGAGCACAGGCCCGGACCGCAGAGCCAGGCAGGCCCGACGCGGTCTCCGTTGCCACTTCCCGAGAGGCCTCAGGCGGTTGAGAGGCCTCAGGCGGTTCCGAGCAGCAGAGAGGCGGGCTGTTTGGCAGCGTTGCCCCTCTGCCGCTTGGTGGACAGTCATCCTCACCTCCACTAGGCAAGGAGGCTTCGTGATGTCAGTTTACAGATGAGGAAACTGAGGCTCGAGGAGTCTTGGTGCCCAGTAAATGTCAGATGTCTTTCTCTTTGGTATTTACTTGGTGGAAAATAGTAGCAATTTATTAGTCACTGGAGGCCCGATGCACGGAATTTGTGCAAGAGTAGGCCTTCCTTCCCCCTTGTGCTGGCTTTCCTC
Organism: Vespertilio murinus; assembly: GCA_963924515.1. Lineage (NCBI taxonomy): Eukaryota > Metazoa > Chordata > Mammalia > Chiroptera > Vespertilionidae > Vespertilio > Vespertilio murinus. Next base: position 813,711 of record OZ004708.1, on the reverse strand, counting down.
CGGCCGCTGGCAGGCACCTGGGACCTGGGCTTCCCTCGCAGCCTGGCTTTGTCTGGAAGGGCGTCTGGTCTGCTTAGCATACTATGCTCTTATTATTATTATAGACTAGAGTAAGTTTCCTTCCAAAAATCTGGATTTTAAAAAATATATATATTTTATTGATTTTTTTACAGAGAAGAAGGGAGAGGGACAGAGTTAGAAACATCAATGAGAGAGAATCATCGACCAGTTGCCTCCTGCACATCCCCCAACGGGGATGTGCCCGCAACCAGTGTACATGCCCTTGACCGGAATCGAACCTGGGACCCTTCAGTCCACAGACCGATGCTTTATCCACTGAGCCAAACCGGTTTCGGCATCGGGACTGTTTTTAAAACACCACGGGACATGGGACATTGTTAAAAATCGGGACTGTCCCGCCACCTTAGACTAGAGGCATGAAAGGTATGCATGGGTAGAGTCCACAGGCTTGGCGGGTGATCAGGGCCAGTTGGGGACCCTCCTTTCCCTGGCTGCCAGCTGCTGGCTGCCTCCTGGGGTCTTCCTTCATTCCAGGCCGCCCCCTGGTGGTTATCACACTTCATAGCGAGTGGTTGAACTCCCGGTTGGTTGAACTCCCAAGGGGATGATTTGCATGTTAGCGTTTTATTAGATAGGACTGTTAGGGTTAGGGTTAGGGTCAGCATTACTGTGTGTTCTGTTTGTGATTCCCAGAAATGGGGCTCTCTGTGAGTGTGACTGGGGGAGGTGCCCCTGCCTGCTGCACCCCCCCCCCCCCCCCCAGCTGTCTGTCTGTCCCGCTGCTGTACAGGTCGTCTCTGACGTTCAGCAGCCTGGGGGCATGTCGCTTTCTGTGCCTCTTACTTTTCTGGCAAACCAGCAGTTGGGCTCCCAGGTAACCCTGGGTACCCGGGCTGCGGGCCCCGGACTACCTGAGGGCTCAGAGGGCAAGCGGCGGGGCGGGCTCCGGGGCAGGGCAGCGAGGGGCTGAAGTTACGGGGAAGGTCCCGTGACCCGTCCTTGTCTTCGTCCAGGGAAGGTCCCGTGACCCATCCTTGTCTTCCTCCAGGGAGGCGGCCATGGAGGACCTGGGGGAGAACACCACGGTCCTGTCCTCCCTGAGGTCCTTGAACAACTTCATCTCTCAGCGAGTGGACGGAGGAGCCGGCCTGGACGCCTCGGCCCCAGGGTTCCTGCAGATGCAGTACCAGCAGAGCATGCAGGTGAGTGGCGTGGGGAACGGCGTCTCTGGCTGCAGACCCCTGTCCTGGGTGTCTTCCCTGTCGTTCGGGGGAGTGCCCTGTTGGACTGGGGTCTCCTAAGGAGAGCACTGCCCTTGGATAGGCGGGGCCAGTTCCTCAGACATCGGCCCTCGCGTACCGATGTTCTGTGGGTGAGACGCCGTGGGGACGTGACTTGTTTGTGCCAGTTAGCCTGAGGTGAAATCGGTTTCCTTACACGTCATTTTGCTGCAATCGTGGGACCAATGGCCACCGCTGACGTTAAGTGGGCACTTACCATAGCTGCAGCAGTCTCTAACGTGGGCGCAGAGTTTGGGGAGAAAGCGGGAGGGAAGCAGGGTCTGGCCCTGAGCCGTCCCGGCTGACAGCCTGGTCTGTGCGGCGCAGAGCGGGCTGGGGCGCAGCGTGTGCTCACGGTGATGAGCTCACAGGCCTCGTGGTGGGCTGGCGAGCTGGCTGTTCATTTAACTGAGGAAAACCCACCTGCCTGGGGTGTGGCCACCCGGTGAGCAGCGCTGGCTCCCTCGAAGGGGGGCGCTGGGAGGGAGGCTGTGCGGTGACCCAGGTCCTGGCTGGCCTGGCGGGACAGCCGGGGGGTGAGTGAAGGCTTGGGAATGGGATGGCCTCAGACGTGGGAGGCCATTTGCAGATCTTGGCTCCCGGCTGCAATGGGGCCATTTTGACAGATTTCCTCTGATTGTAGTGTTATTTTTCTTTGTCCAAGTTGTCGCATTGCTCCTGTAGACAGCTGTAAAGCGGGCAGGCGTCCTGAAGGGCCCAGCGCCTGAGGAGTTGTGGGGCCAGTCCAGCTGGCAGATTCACTGGGTCCACGCGTGCCCAGGCCCGCCGCTCTGCTCCGGCTGCTGCGTCCCTCCCTCCTGGTGGCCCTCGCGTGGCCGGGCCGTTCAGTGACAGTGTCCGTGTCAGACGTGGGTGCTGCTGGGCCTTGGTGATGGTATCCTGAGCCGCTGTGGCTCCTGTTGCTCTGGGCGCTCCAGGAGGCTCAGATGCAGTCGTGTGCTGAGTAACTGAATTACTTTATATTTGTTACTAGTGGACTAAGTTGCTCACTGCCATTTTTTTTGGGCAAGGATTCTTATTTATTTTGAAATTAGTTTTCTTGTGTTAAAACACTTTTTATTGAAATAATAGTGGTAACTGTGATCCTTGCCCACTGGTTGAAAAAAGTAACAGTTTTATTGATGCACATGACTGGGAATGTTTGGCCCGTCAGGACTGTAAGTCTAGAATCTTGGAGGCCCCAGTTCTCACTCAGTTAGCGCTGGAGGGTCAGTGAGTGAGTGACAGCAGAGTGAGCTGGTTCGAGGTGCGCAGTACGTGCCGTGGTCCCCGGCCCGCCACAGGCTTTCCCCAGATGAACACAGCCCTGCCGACTGCGTGGTCAGCTGTGTGCCTGTTGTGACCTGCAGGACTGACTGACAGCACGTTACTGGCTAGTTTGGTAACTTGTTACACGGCAACGGGAGACCCTTTTCTTAATATACTCTGTTTTTTAAAATTAAAACAAAACATTTTTATTGGTTTTAGAGAAGAAGGGAGGAGAGATAAATGGAAACATCATTATGAGAGAGAATCATTGATTGGTTGCCTCCTGGATGAGTCTGAAACCGAGGCATATGCCCTGACTGGGAGTCCAACTGTGACCTAGTCCATAGGTTGATGCTTGACTACTGAGCCACACCAGCCAGGCTGCCCACTTTTTTGAAAGGAGCCCACACACTGTCATCTTAAACTTACCTCCCTCTTCATCTCTCTCATCTTCTTTGCCTGTCACCCAACTCGGGATCTGGCGTCTCCCTTCTTCCCCGGGCTGGGTGAGGGCCGTGTTGGGAGTAGGTGCCCCAGGAGTGAGTGTTGAGTGAGCCACTGGCCTGTTGGACGCAGCGGCTGCTGAGGATTCTCTTTCCTTTGGTCTGACTGGCCAGCTGGAAGAGCGAGCGGAGCAGATCCGGTCCAAGTCCCACATCATCCAGGTGGAGCGGGAGAAGATGCAGATGCAGCTGAGCCACAAGAGAGCTCGTGTGGAGCTGGAGCGAGCGGCCAGCACCAGCGCCCGGAGCTATGAGGTGAGTGGGGTGGCCAGCTCCTGAGACCCGGGGAACAAGAGGCCTGGTATCAGCTGTGCGCCCCTCCTCGCGGAGGCTGTGCAGATGCCGTGCTGCGGGCAGTCCTCCCCGCGGCCCCCTGGCTCCTCCCTCTGGAAGGACTGGGAGAAGACCCGGCAGAAAGACCCGGTGGTGTGGGGCCACCGGCTTAGAAAGTCGCCAGTTTGCACCGGGGTCTTGGCCCAGGGCTGGGCCTTGCTTAAACAGTTATAGCGCCTGAGAGCCCCAGGCTCGGGCTGTTGCACGTTGCCCTGGCTCACCCATGGCAGGCTGGGAAAGCAGAGCTCCTTACCCAGCCGTGCCAGGTCCTCCCCGGTGCTTCCTTGGCTCGGATAGCAGCTCTGCACGGCTTTTCAGGAAGCGTTGTGAGGAGGGGAAACGCCGCTAAGCGTCCGGCAGCACATCCTGGCTCTGCTTTCATGAGGGTGGGTGTCTGGTCCGCTCTTGCCTACACGGCAATCTGCGCTCCTTCCCTGTCCCTTTAAAAATGCCTGGGGTCTGTGAGGATGTGCTGTGACTGGACACGTTTGAACCCGGTGGACAGATCCTGGCTGTGGTGCTGTGTGGGCTCAGTAGCCCAGAGCTGTGGCCTGTGGCTGGGGCACCTCGGCCTCGGCTTTGGCACTGGCGCAGGTGCTCCGGGGGGTGTTTCTCTGTGGGTGGGACGGACGTGATGCTCTGGGTTGTCCTAGGAGGGGCCATCTTGGGGAACCACTGGGAAGCAGGAGGGAGAATCTTGCAAGTATTGGAGTGTCCTTATGGGTAGGAGGTGGCACAGGGCCGTGGACTGTGGGCGTGCGGGCGTGGTGGCACTGCCCGGCTCTCAGCGGCCTGGGATGTGGAGCTGCTGGCGTTTCTCTGGGTCCTGAGTGCCCTGGACCCCCAGTGTCCAGAACCGGCTGTGGCACCTTAAAGGTGCTTGGGAACCACGCGAACAGTGAGGGGTGGCTGCAGGGTCACCAAACGTCTTGGGGAAGTCCGAGGGCAGGACTGACTGAGCTTCATCCTGGGGCCCAACCTGAGCACGGGCCCCGAGAGGTTTCCCTTCCAGCCGCAGACGGGCTGAAGGTGACCCGGGGCCTCGGAGTCCGTGGTTTTTAAATTGCTCCTTTGAGTCCTGGGCATCCACAGTGATTTTTTAGGACTGCCACTGGCAGTGCTGGGGCGGGGGGTAGAGTAAGAGGGGGGAGGTGGGGCGGGGACAGGTAGGTGGGAATCTCAGCCCTCCCGCCTGGAAATAGCTTTTAGATGGTGAGATGCTGGTGTCTGAGGACCGGCCCCTGTGCGCTCAGGCTGGCCGCCGCGTGGAGATGCCACACCTGCCTGTGGGGTGCAGCCAGAGCACCTCGCTGCTGCACGGGGCAGGTGCCTTTGACGCAGGGCCTCCTCGGAGGGCAGCCCTGGAGTACCTGGCGGTCTCCGGAGGAGCGCCTGCAGCCAGCTGTCTGGCCAGAGGTCCGAGGCTGCGGTGTCTGCTCCATGTAACCAGGTCCTCCACTTTCTAGTCCCACTTTCTGGTCCCTGGGCTTCTTAGGCTGAAAGGAACCACCTCCGTGGTGGTCAGCCTTTAGGACCCCAGGGATCATCAGAGGGAGGAGTCTTCGTGCCGCACGCTCCTCACCACGCAGGCCACGCTGCCCTGAGGGTCAGTGCAGGCTGGCTCTGCAGGTTTGCCGGAGATAAGGTGCCCGGGTGGGTGAGCGGGCCCTGGGTCCGCTGCTCCTGCCTGCAGGCCACCTGTCCCGCCCGTCGCGCATGCAGCTGGTGTAAGGGCGGCCTGTGTGCAGTCGGTGAACGCTGGGCTGCCAGAGCCCGAGCTTCTTTCCCAGGTCCAGTCTGAGCGCGGGGTTCACCCTCGTCTCCTCCCTGCAGATGGGCTTCTGGACGGTGACACTGGGTGTCACACCTGAGAGCCCTCGGGGGGTCCCTGGGCCAGAGCCCTGAACTCAGCTTTTTCCCGGCTCCTGCTGGGTGCTCTCTGGGCCGGGGGCCTGGCCTGCGAGACCGTGCTGACCGTGCTGACCAGGATTCCTCTGGCAGCGTGAGGTGGACCGCAACCAGGAGCTCCTGACCCGGATTCGGCAGCTCCAGGACCGGGAGGCGGAGGCGGAGGAGAAGATGAAGGAGCAGCTGGAGCACAACCGGCAGTGCAAGCAGAGCCTGGACGCCGCCAACAAGCGGCTGCGGGAGAAGGAGGCAGGCCTGGCCGAGGCCGGCGAGGTGAGGGCCGCGCTTGGCGCTTTAGCTCTGCCCGTTGTCATCACAGCAGAGCTCTGTTTTCCGTTCTGTGCTGGTCAGCGACTCGGTGGAGCACCTTTCAGTCTGCAATCACAAGGATTAGTGGTTGTGGGACTGTTTCTTGTCGGTTCCAGATGCTTTGGCTTTTTATATGCACACCCTGTACATGGACACGTGTGAGGCAGAGCTGCGTGCCTGCCACTTTTTGCTGCCCTTGAATGTTTCACCGGAGTCATTCCTCGCAGGGGATTGAGGGCCCCAGGCGCAGTGGTACCTGCGCTCGTGCCGCCCCGTGCCGCCCCGTGCCACCGGTTCTCGGTTCTCGTGCCGCGGGTTCTCATTCCGCTGGGTCTCACCTGGCATGGGGTGCGGTTTTCTGGAAATTCTTGTGTACCAGTTAATAATACGGGTTTTTTAATCAAAGAAAGCACGATAACTTCAAGAGAAGCATCCAAAGTGCTTTATTCAAAGTAATGTCCATTGCTAGCTACACATTTCCCATTTTTCAGGTATCTTGTGGGTACCGTCCCAATAGAACTTTTCTTGTTTCTGAGACAAATCATTCAGAGATCCAATTTTCTACTTCGTATCTTTTGAAGTGCTGCTCAGAAAGTGTGTGCGCCATCAATCGGAACAAGTGGTCATCCGAACTTCAAGGTCTGGTGAATATGGCGGGTGGGTTCATACTTCCCAGGCAAGATCTTTTTTTTGAAGAGTAAACATTTTAAAAAATATATACTTTATTGATATTTTTACAGAGAGGAAGGGAGAGGGCTAGAGAGTTAGGAACATCGATGAAAGAGAAACACTGATCAGCTGCCTCCTGCACACCCCCCACTAAGGATGTGCCCGCAACCAACGTACATGCCCTTGACCGAATCGAACCTGGGACCTCTCAGTCCACAGGCTGACACTCTATCCATTGAACCAAACTGGTTTCGTCCTAGGCAAGGTATTTTAATGTGTCTTTAACTGATTTTGAAGTGTGTGATGGTGCATTATCATGAAGCAAAATTACTTGTCATGTCTTCTGGCCCATTCTGGTGATTTCACGATCAGATTGTTTATTTGTTGTCAGTAGCGAGCAGTATTAATGGTTTCACCCTAATTTTAGAAGCTCATAATACACCACACCTTCCTGATCCCACCAAACACAAAGCATTGTCTTCTTTCCAAAGTGATTTGGCCTTGCAGTCGATATGGATCCACCCATGATTTTGTGCGTTTGGGATTCTCAAAATAAATGCACTTTTCATTGCCAGACACAATTCAATGCAAAAAAGACTTTCTCTTGTGCCATTGAAGCAACATTTTACTGATGACTTTTCGGTTTTCCATTTGTCTTTCGTTCTGTTGATGTGGCACCCATTTTCCTTCCTTTAAAGTCTTTCCCATTGCTTGTAAACGATCAAAAATTGTTTGCTGAACAACGTTTAATTTTCCTGCAAGTTGTGTTTGAGGTTGACATGCATCTTCATCCAATAAGCTTGTAATTGTTGGTCTTCAAACTTTTTCGGTTGACCTAGACGTTCTTCTTTGTCTTTCACATTGAAATCCTCACTTAAAAAAATTTTTTTTTTTTTTGATTTTTAACAGAGAGGGAGGGAAAGAGATACAGAGCTAGAAACGTCGATAAGAGAGAAACATCAACCAGCTGCCTCTTGCACACCCTCACTGGGGATGTGCCCGCAACCAATGTACATGCCCTTGACTGGAATCGAACCTGGGACCCTTCAGTCCGCAGACCGACGCTCTACCACTGAGCCAAACCGGTTTCGGCTCACTTTTAAAATCCTTACTTTTAAAGTGTTCAAACCAGCATTCAGAAGTATCTTGAGATGGAACATGTTCACCATAAGCTTCCCGTAGTATATGATAACTTTCAGCAGCACTTTTCTTCAAAATAATGAATTAAAACTTCCCGCAAATGCTCTTTTTTGGGCACGGAATTTGACATTTTAAGTGTAAAAGTACCGTATCTATGATGTTAACATCTTCAGAAAATTTGACATATGAAGTTTTGAAGCTTGTTAATACAACAAAATAGCATACTGTCAAATCGCATACACATTGGGTGGCCAGATTATTATGATCTCTGAACCAATAATCTGGCCACTCAGAGAGAGAGAGAGAGAGAGAAAGTGTATATATATATATATACACACACACACACACACACACACACACACACATATATATATATATATATATATATATATATATATATATATATAGCCTGGTGCATGAATTCATGCATGGGTGATGTCCGGCCAGCCTGGCCAAAGGCAGGGGACATGGATGGTTGGCTGGCCTGCCTCTGGTCGAACTCCTGGTCGAGGGGACAATTTGCATATTAGCCTTTTATTATATAGGATGTACACTGAGTGGCCACATTATTATGCGTTCAGAGATCATAATAATCTGGCCACTCAGTGTATATTAACATACGTGTAACTCCATCTATTGAAAAAAATCCGCACTATCAACTGGTACACTGGTATGTTTCATTTTGTTTTCCCCAGAAGGTGTAGGTAGTTGCTTCTGGGTTTGCATTTCTTTGATTGTCAGCGTGTGTGTGTGTGTGTGTGTGTGTGTGTATCATCGTGTGTGTCAGCACGTATGTGTGTCATCATGTGTGTGTGTGTGTGTGTGTGTGTGCGCGAGCGCGCATCTGAGAGCACCTTTGAAACCAGAGCGTCGGTGAACTGTATGTCCTTTCATCTCCATCGAGTGAAGGCTGTCTCCATGTTAGAAACAGCCCAAGTGTTGATGCTGGTGGAAATTGGACTCCTCTGACCTTTCCGGTCCCTTCGCTGTGCTGCTCAGGATCACAGGCTGCGAGGAAGGAGAGGAAACGCTGGGGGGAGAGTGTAGGGGGGAGGGAGGCAGGGAGGTGGCATGGAGCACGGGTGCTCTGTCTCCGTGGCAGCTTTGGAAGCTCGGGCTGTTCTTGCCCTGGCCACCCTGGAGAACATGTTAAGGATGTTTGCACATCTGTCTTCTGACACGGGTGTTGGCAGGAGAGGGGGAGGGGGTCTGCCTCGGGAAGGGTCTCCTCCCCCCCCTTGCTGTGCTTCCCTGTCCTCCCTCCCCTCCCCTCCCCTCCTGCTGGGTTCTGGAGGCAAGTCCTGCACGCCCTTCAGGGAAGGGCAAGAGGGGAGACCCTCACCACAGAAGGTGCGAAGTGGGTGCCACCTGGGCCCACGTGGGAAAGGGCGTGGCCAGTCGGGACGCAGGACCACACAGGTTGATTCTCTTACTCTTCGCCTCCCAGTCACAGCCCGCACCACCCACTGCCTTCTCTTGTCTCGGTGCCCTGGGCCTGGGCTCGCCACTCTCCAGCACCTCCTGACGGCCTGCTTACCCACAGCACCCACCTGGCTCGCCCACACCCCTGTGGACCCTGGTGCCCACAGGTGCCGGTGCCGTGCCTGTTCATTGAGTGCAGGAGGCTCTCAAAGGGTGTGCTCCTTGCGGAGCGTATTTTCAGTCCCTTCGTTCGGCATGGCTCCCAGATTGCTAGTCGCTGTTGCAACAGCAAATCGTGCAGATCGGCGGAGCGGGACGCCGGCCTGTGTCGCCCGTCAGCCTCTGGAAGGGCGGGGGGTGCTGCTGCCGATCCTCTGAGTGGCCCTGGTGACTGGTGAACGAGTGCGGGGGCCTCCTTGTCTGCAGGGTGCTCCGGGGCTGCCACTGTCACCCTCCGTGCTGAGCTGTCAGCTCCTTCTCTTGCCCTCTTGCAGGACCCCTCGGGTTGATGTCTGGCTCCCAGGGCTGCTGTAGCTGGCACTTCTGGCCTGGCAGTGCTCCAGTCGCCATGGCATTCTGGCAGCTCCCCATTCTGTGTGACGTTTGTGGTGTCATTCTGAGGACAGCCTCAGTCCCCCATGTCCGGCGACTTGGGGGCACCTGGCTGTGGCTTCCAGTGGCAACGTCAGCACAGTGGGCGATGGCTCGCTGGGTTAGGGGAGGAGCTCCAGGCGGGGGGAAGGGGACAAGGTGTGCAGGGAGGGCTGTGCAGAGCACACCAGGGACGGGAGGGTGCGAGGTGATGGGATGTGGTGTGTGCATGCTTCGTGGGAAGGGCTGTCATGGGGGTGTGAGGCTGGGGCCTGTCTTGGCGGGCAGCAGTCCTTGCTCCTGAGGCTGTTGTCACGTGACCCAGCCTCTCCTGTGGACTCCTGGGAAACTCGCAATTGGCTTGGCGGGTGCTCTGGGGCTTTTGGTTGTTCCTCTGGAGGAGCAGGTGGCTCTGTCCCTGCCTCGGGAGTGGGATGGGAGGCCAGGCTCGGAGGGCCTTTCACCTCTTCTCTGCGGGAGGCTCCTGGCACCCGCGTGCGGTGGCCTCAGGGGCGCTGTGCTCTGCCCGCTGCAGACCATCACCGAGTTGAAGGGCAGGGTCTCAGAGCTGCAGTGGACCGTGATGAACCAGGAGATGCAGCTGAAGGGCCTGGAGTCGGAGAAGCAGGAGCTGCAGGAGCAGCGGGAGCTGCAGCTCAGGTGAGTGCGGCGGCGCCTGCTGAGCCGGGTGCCCGGCGTGAACTGTGTGGATCCCCCACGGGTGCCAGCCAGCCTCCACGGGTGGGGTGGGTCCCAGAGCCCCGCAGCTCCACTGGTGCCCTCAGGTGCTCCCCACCCCTGGGCTCCTGGGGACAGACCCTGAGGCCTCTGAGGCCAGGGCCATGTACCGTGTCAGAACTGAGGACGAGGAGGGAGTAGACATTGCAGTGGAGCTTGTTTTTTTAAATTATCTTTTTTTTTTCTTCAGAGAGGAAGGGAGAGAGAGAAGTGGGTAGAAACATCAGTGATGAAAGGTAATCATTGATGGGCTGCCTCCTGCACACCCCACACTGGGAGTTGAGCCCACAACCCGGGCACATGCCCTGACCTGGAATTGAACCCTGACCTCCTGGTTCATAGGTCGAGCTCAGTTTTTTGTTTTTAATATTTTTTATTGATTTTTTTACAGAGAGGAAGGGAGAGAGATAGAGAGCTAGAAGCATCGATGAAAGAGAAACACTGATCAGCTGCCTCCTGTACACCCCCCACTGGGGATGTGCCCGCAAGCAATGTACATGCCCTTGACCGGAATTGAACCTGGGACCTTTCTGTTCCCAGACCGACACTCTATCCACTGAGCCAAACCGATTTTGGCCGAGCTCAGTTTTAAAGGCCACGGTGGACATGTGCAGCTGGTGGGAGGCGGGTGGTAAGGGACATTCCCAGCAGACGCCTTTCTGAGCAAAGGCAGGAGAGGGAAAACTCAGTTGAGGAGTTGGGGTCAGAGGCCTGAGACTCCTGAAGAATTTGGCCTTTGTCTTTGCAGATGTTGCTGAGGGAGAGTTGTGGCCACTTGGCGGAGTCACGATCCACCAGGAGTGGGTCCCCACGGTGGCTGTGCCAGGGCCAGCAGTCAGAGCTGCCGTGTGAGCAGCTGGGGGCTGGAGAACCGGGTGCTGCAGCCAGAGGGGATCTGGCTGGTGGTTTGGGCTCCCCCCCCCCCCCCCCAGCCTGTCCTGAGGAGACAGGCCCCCGAGGCACTGGCAGGGGTTAGCATCCAGACTCCGGCTGTCCCTGAGGGGCGTGTGGGCAGTATATGTGTACGTGTATGTGTGTGCATGTGTGTGAGTGTATGTACGTGTGCACTAAAGAGCTTTAGGGTAAGGGGACTGTTGAAGACCTGGGGACAGTATGAGCCTGGGACACTCCTCTCTGTCCCTGTCACCACATACCACATTCTGCATGTGATCCACTTTTGTCTTCACAGGAAATGGCAGGAAGCTAATCAGAAGATCCAGGAACTCCAGGCTGGCCAGGAAGCCAGGGCGGAGCAGGAACAGAAAATCAAGGTGAGTTGCTCCATTTCAGTCCCTGGACTGTGTGGTAGGTGTCCCAGTGGTGGTTCAGCCCCTTTTCCGCCCGTGGGTGTTTCTGCACTGGACTGTGCTCCTGGCATAGCGGCCAGTGGCTGCCGCGCCCCGGTGCCCACCTGACCGTCTTCTCGTGTGCAGGCTGTGCTAGCAGGCAGGGGTCCACCGGGAAGACACACTCACTCCCAGGATGGGACGCAGGAAGAGGGGAACATGGATAGTCAGGGGTGTGAGCAGGAAGGCAGTCCGCCACGGTGGCTCTCAGTGCAGGCGCCTGGCTCTGACGTTCGGCTGTGCTGCTTCTCTGAGGGAGGGCCCTGCCAGGGAGTGAGGGCAGGCCCCGGGGAGGCCACTGCGGAGAGTGACATCCACCCTCTGTGCCCCGCTCCCTGGTCTGCCTCCCGCTGCCTCCCCGCTCTGTCCTGTCTGCTTCCCTCTCCGGCTGTTCCGCCCCATCAGCTCCCAGCCTCCCTGCTCAGTCTTGTCTCTGGTCTTTCACAGGCTGTTCTCTGTGGCTACTGTGCTTACCTCTCTCCTCCCAGCCTTCTCCCCACTTCACCACTTCATACATCCCCACTCTCTCTCTCTCTCTTTTTTTTAAAAAAATATATTTTTACTAGAGACCCGGTGGGTGAAATTCATGCACGGGGGTGGGGGGTCTCCTCAGTCTGGCCTGCGTCCTCTTGCAGTTCGGGAGCCCTGGGAGATATTTGACTGACGGCTTAGGCCCATAAGCCATCAGTCAGACATCTTAGCATTGCCACGGAGGCCAGAGGCTCCCACCACTGCCGCTGTGCTCACCGGCCCTGAGCCCGGCTTCTGCTGACCGCCGGGGCGGCTCCTGTGTTGAGTGTCTGCCCCTGGTGCTCAGTGCGCATCATAGTGACTGGCCATTCCACCATTCACTCATTTGCATATTAGCCTTTTATTATGTAGGATATGCTGCAGATAAGGCCCACGAGAACCATAAGAAGTGCAAAAAATTCACTGTTAACTCATTCTCCAATTGCCTCCACTTAAAATCAAATCCCATCCCCCCCCCCCCGTGTGTGTGTGCTGCACCTTGGGAACCCCTGGGCTTGACACTCTTCCTCTCTGAGCTTCATTTCTGAATACATATGCATATACCATGGGAACTGGAATCTCTTCTCCACCTCCCTCACGGGGTTGTTTCACCAAGTAAGTGATGTCTAAATGGAAGGGATTGTTCTTTTTAAGCCCACGGGTACCCTCACAGGAAGCAGGTGCTGATTAGGGAGAAGAGCATGGTTGTTCCCTGGGACTGTAGCTGTGGAAGCTTTGCAGAGGGTTCCACAGGCCCCGGAGGGCGGGCTCTGACCAGCAGCCCTGTAGGGTGGTCGTCCCTGGAGGTGCTAGCGGGTGGGGGGAGTGGGGAGGCTGAAGGGAGAGTAACTGTCAAACCTTCCTGCTTGGCGCCATTCTTTAAATGTGTGTGGCCCAGGGGGCCGAGTGCCCCGGGTGAGCCGAGTGTCCCAGGGGGCCATGTGCCCCGGGTGAGCCGAGTGTCCCAGGGGGCCGAGTGCCCTGGGTGAGCCGAGTGTCCCTTGGGGCCGAGTGCCCCGGGTGAGCCGAGTGTCCCAGGGTGCAGTGTGCCCCGGGCGAGCCGAGTGTCCCAGGGGGCCGAGTGCCCCGGGTGAGCCGAGTGTCCCAGGGTGCAGTGTGCCCCGGGCGAGCCGAGTGTCCCAGGGGGCCGAGTGCCCCGGGTGAGCCGAGTGTCCCATGGGGCCGAGTGCCCCGGGTGAGCCGAGTGTCCCAGGGGGCCGAGTGCCCTGGGTGAGCCGAGTGTCCCAGGGTGCAGTGTGCCCCTGGCGAGCCGTGTGTCCCAGGGGAAGCAGTGGGACCCAGGGGAAGGGGCGGTGTAAATCAGAGGAGGAGCGGACTCTATTCATAAGGTCCTGAGATAGTCACCATAAAACAAGCAGATTGTCAAATGACAGCGGGGAGGGGAAGGAGACCTGGGGGGAGATAGGAGAACAACCGAGGGACTGGTATGCATGAACATAAGAACAACCAATAAACACAGAACTCTGGGGAGGGAGGGCATAAATGGGAGGTGGGGTGGGGGGGCAATGGTAAACTATGTACACAGAAAATACCTTAATAAAATAAAAAAAATAAAAAAATAAATAAATGTGCGTGGCCCTCTCACTGCTGGCCTGCTCAGGGCGGGGCTCCAATCCCCGGGGCGGGGCGGGGCGGGGCCGGGTAGGCTAGGAGGGCGGATTTAGCCGCAGCTCTGCGAGGTTCAGGGCACTTTTGCTACGGAGACTGTCAAGGGGGATGGGTCTGACCCTGGGGGGCCGCTCGGGCCTGCCTCCACCTGGGTCTGAAGTTGTAGGGAGGAGAGGCGAGCCCGGCCCCAGCAGAGTGGCCTAGCAGCAGCGGCCCGGCCCCGGGTCATGGCCAACATGCTATTGTTGTGGGGGTGCGGGCTGTGGCCACCTCGAGGCTGGGCCTTCTCCCCGTCCAGTCAGCCTCCCAGTTCCCCGGGGCGCGGGGGCTGGAGTAGGGTGTCCGTGCAGGGGGATTGGAAGAGCTCCCGTGGCCTCTTCCTCTTCCTTCTTTGCAGTCCGGGTTCCTGTCAGGCTCTCCTCAGCCCCCCGGAGCTCGGCTGTGGCCACCCCGCCCCTCCGTGGCTCCTGCTGCCTCACCCCACTCAGCTCTCCCTGGCTGCCCGCCTGTCAGGAGCCTGCCGGGCACCCTGCTGCAGGCAGCTTGGTCCTGGGCAGGGGATGGGGGTGGGGAGCAGCTCCAGTGAAGCTTAGTAAACCCCAGGTCCGTGTCAGGATTTGGCTGCGGGCTGCAGGGGAGTCTGCCTGGGTGGGATGAAATCGTGTGAGACCTGGAGTCCCATCCCCCTCACCCCCCCACAGCCCCGCCCACCCTGGTGAATGGTCCTGATGGCGTCACAGGTAATTTGTATATTCCTCTATTATTAATATGATTGATTTAAAGATAAGAAGGGAAAGAGAGGGAGAGAGAGAGAGGAGAGAGAGAGAGAGAGAGAGAGAGAGAGAGAGAGAGAGAGAAATGATGAGAATCATCGATTGGTTGCCTTCTATATGCTCCCTACTAGGGTTCAAGCCCACAACCTGGGCATGTGCCCTTGACCTGGGACCCTTCAGTCCATAGGCTGATGCTCTGTCCACTAGCAGACTGGCAGGGCCCCACTGCCTCTCTCCTGCCCCTCCTCCTCCTGCCCGCAGCCCTGGGCCCCCTTCTCAGGTTTACTGCCCGGGGCCTGTCTTTTCTGCCAGCTCCAGGCTCTTCCCTGCAGAGACCCCCTGCCCACCAGTGACTCCGGGCCGGGCACACAGAGCCCGTGCCTGTTGGTGGTTGCTGAGTGGCTGACCGCTGTGGCCTGGTCTCAGACTCGTAGCTGTCTTGTGACTTGTCCCTCATGTGCCAGCTGTCTCCGTGTGTCCTGAGGGACTGGAGCTGGTGGGGAGAGGTGTCCTCCCGTGGAAGGAGGCGGTGTTACCTGTGTGAGAGCAGCGGGGGCAGGCCGCACGGGAGTGGATGTTCTACTGGTGTGTGTTCAGGGCCTTTGCCGAGTGTCCTTGGGCCGACGTGTCTTAGGCTCCTGCCTCGGAGGGCAGCCCAGTCCAGCCCAGCCCAGCCGCGCGGCACTGGCCTGGGTGAACCGGGCACTGCCCGGGATGAACGCGGAGCCCCAGCACAGGCACGCCGGGGCAGGCAGGGGCCTTTCCGGAGAAGGGGGCTGGGTCATGGAGGTCACTGGAGACCTGGGGCAGTGTGGTCCGTGACGTTCTCCTCTCTGTCCCTGCCTCAACTAGGATTTGGAGCAGAAGCTGTTCCTGCAGGAGCAGGATTCTGCGATTGTGAAGAACATGAAGTCTGAGCTGGTGCGGTTGCCCAAGATGGAGCGGGAGCTGAAGCAGCTGAAGGAGGAAAATGCCTACCTGCGGTGAGTCCGGCGCAGGCGGTGAGGCGGGCGCAGGCAGTGGGGACGTAGGCCATGGGGGCAAGTGCAGGCCATGGGGCTGGTGTAGGCAGCGAGGCGGGTGCAGGCCGTGGGGACGTAGGCCATGGGGGCAAGTGCAGGCGGTGGGGCTGGTACAGGCCATGGGGCTGGTGCAGGCCGTGGGGCAGGTGCAGGCGGTGGGTCGGGTGCAGGCCATGGGGCTGGTGCAGGCCGTGGGGCAGGTGCAGGCGGTGGGTCGGGTGCAGGCCGTGGGGCAGGTGCAGGCGGTGGGTCGGGTGCAGGCCATGGGGCGGGTGCAGGCCGTGGGGAAGCAGGCCGTGGGGTGGGTGCAGGCAGTGGGGCGGGTGCAGGCGGTGGGTGGCAGCCTCCATGGGTTAGTTCTTGGGTTCCGGTGTGCAGCCCAGTGCTCCTGGGCTTGTCTCCAGGCCACATGGCGTGTGAGTGACTTTACCTCTGCCCCTCAGGGAGATGCGAGAGACCAACGGGCTGCTCAGGGAAGAGGTGGAGGGGCTGCAGCGGAAGCTGAGCCGACAGGAGAAGATGCAGGAAAACTTGGTTGACCTGGAGCTGGAGAAGGAGGTGAGGGCTGAGCTGGTGAGCTGCTTCCTGGGAGGCCTGGCCGCTGTGCTGGTGTGGTGGTCAGGCTGCTGGTTTTAAGCCGGCCCTATCCTGCCCCTAGAATGGCGAGTCTGTTCTCACAGGTGGTAGAGCGGACTAAGGGTGCTGGTCAGCTGGCCAGTGTGGCCACAGGGACTTGTGTGGGCAAGAGGAGGCTGAGGAGGTTGGCCCGATGGTCAGGATCTCACCTGCCACTGCTGGTGGCACTGAAGATGGAGGAAGGGGCCATGAGCCAAGGACTGCAGGCGCCTCTGGGAGCTGGGAAAGGAGAGTGGATTCTCCCCTGAGAGCCTCCTGCCGCCGCCGCCTTGACTGTAGCCTGGCGAGGCCCCGTGCTCAGACTAGAACGACAGGCTCTCTGGGCAGGTCTGAGCCACAGTAGCAACGGGAACACCGACACAGATGGGGTCTGGCAGGAACGTCGTTGGCGTGTGAGGCGTGGGAGGAGCGTTGCTCCTACGCCCGGACTTGCAGGGCACCTGTCTGAGTATTCTCCGTGTCCGCTGTCCTGATCACAGGTGGCGTTTGTGAGACAGTGGAAGTTGTTGGTGCTGAAAATGGGCCAGTCCTGTGGGACTGAGGTTCCCAGAAACTCTCTGTGTTGTCCAGTGCTTGTGAGTTTGGACCAAAACTTAGGCTCCTGGCCCGGGTCGTTCTGTCCTGCCTGGCTTCTGTGGCGGCATCCTGTGGCCCACCGCTCTGGTTTGCCGGCACAAACGGTGCCGCCACTGCCCCGGCTCCAGGGGTGAGAATGGTGTGGTGCTCTCCCCGTCAGAGTCCCAGACCGCCAAGTCCTGCTGGGCCCGACCCCTATGGTGGACAGGGACCTGAGCCACGAGGGGTCCAGGCCAGCGGGAGGCGTCCCGGCGGCTGGGCAGAGCGCCTCTCTCAGGTGCTGGCTCTTGCAGGCACTTGGCCTGAAAAGACAGCTCTGGAGCTGAGCAGTTTCTTCTCTAGACAGAGTTTATTTTGAAATTGGTTAAGATTTTGGCTCTAGAATCACACGCCTAGTTTAAACCTGCCATGGAAGCTTGCTAGCTGTGTGACCCTGGGCAAGTTACTTAACCTCTCTGTTCACCTGTATGATGAGGAATAACCGTGTTGGCTGTAGGACTGGAAGTGCTAGCCAAGCCACGCCTGGCACTAGCAGGGCTCGGGATACTTGAGTGATGGAGCGAATGCATTCAGAGCCCTGTGTTTGGCTCCAAGTGCAGGTGGCAGGTGAGAGGCCTGGGTCTGCCCTCACGTTGGTCACATTCGGGAAGAGCAGCTGGGTGAAATACAGGGCAAGCCAGCGTTGGGTGTGCTGGGCAGTGGAGGTGCCACCACCACCTCCTGTTCTCGGGGCTGGCTCCCTCCTGCTGTGGGGCCGTGGGGTCTGGCCGCCATGTCAAGGGGAGGGGTTTGGTTCTAGGGCTTAGTTCGTCTGCCCTGTGGCTGGGGGTCCTGAGAGCCCCTGGAAGATGGAGTGAGGCAGCAGGGCCTGTGGGCTCAGCCAATGCAGGACCACCAGCGGCCGCCCCCCGGCCCCGGCCTCTCACCGCCGGCTCTGGCCCGATGTGTGGGACCAGGAGGGAGCGAGGTGAAGCCTGCAGTGGAGTCAGTGACTGGGAAGCAGCCGTCTGCTTTGGCGCAGGGGTGGCGTGTTTCTGGTTTAGCTTGGGTCAAGGGCAGGGTCCTCTGGAGCGGGGGTGGGACCCTTTCCTCTGCCAAGGGCCATTGGGTGTTTATCACACACTCGCGGCCACATCCAGTGGCCAGCTTAGGAATTAGGTTGGTCTGCAAAAGCTCCCAGACTTATTGAACTTTGAGTCCTGCCTGCGGTTGGCAGGCAGGGCGGACGTTCCCACCCTGCTCTGCGGAGGGAGACAGCCTTCCGCATCACTGTTGGCTTCGTGGGGTGGTAGTTGTGTGGAAATCAGTGGGCGCTTGGTGGGTGGGAGACAGTAGGTGGGCGTGGGATGAAGGGAGAGCAGGAGGGCTGTGAAGCCCTTGCAGAGGAGATGGAGGGGGCACGGTGCTCTGGGTTCTACCCCCTGTGTCTTTGCAGAGGCTGCTGGCGAAGCTGCAGAGCTGGGAGCGACTGGACCAGAGCACGGGCTTGAGCATCAGGTAGGCGGAGGGGGCTGGCGCCGGTGTCCCCTTCTCGGTGCAGCTGGCGCCTTAGGCAGGTGGGCCCAGCTGCTGGGGGTGCTTTCTCGGGCAGCTCAGGAAGCCGGTGCCCCTCCCTGCCAGGACTTCATAGCATCCCCACGTGGAAACGAGGCAGGGCAGGGCTGGACACCGGGGTGGCTTAGCTGACCAGGCTGCTCACCGCGGCCATGGTGTGTCGTCTGCCCTCGGCACCTGCCCTCAGGTGCTGCGCCTTAGTCCCCCTCTCACCTGGCCCCACCCGGGTCCTGCCGAGAGAACCAGCAAGCTCCCAGTGTGTGATCCAGAGTTCGCAGTGAATGGTTTAGGCTGGAACAAGTCTGCGTCCGCACAGCCAGGAGGGGCGGGTGTTTGGCCTGCATTGTGGGGCTGGATTGAAGGACTTTCTTTGTATGGACGGAGGAAGTGGTTGTTTCTGGGGAGCTCAGTCCTGTTAGATGCTGTGGTGAGGGGCAGTGGGCTGAGTGTTTAGGGTGAGAAGGAAAACACGGTGACAGGAGGTTGTCCTGTCAGGCCCTGGCAGCGGCTTCCCCTCCGTGTCTGGGGGACCTAGTGCCTGCCCGCAGCTGCGGCCGGAGACAGAGTGGCTGCTGCCGGGGCTGGGCGTGGCCCTCTCAGGCACAGTGAGGGGCCGAGCTGGGCCTGGTCCTCTGGTGGGCAGGACGGGCATCTTTACCCCAGCGTCCTTCAGGGCGCTGCCGTCTTCCTCCAGCATTGTTCTGCTGCTGCTGCCGGGTCCTGGCACCCCCAGACCACCAGCTCAGCAGCCTTGTCTGCCTCGCTGCCCCCTTCTGGCAGGGGGGGGGTGGGGGCAGAAGGCTGGTCGTCTGGATTAGCCCTGCTGCCCGGGCAGGGCTGTGGCGTTAGGGAGCCTCGTGCTGTGCACCTGCCGCGTGGTCTGAGGCCTTAGTTCCCGTGGCTCCCGGAGGCTGGCCGAGGGCGGAGCCTGTTGGAGAGCGGCCTGTGATTGCCGGGGATCCTGCTCCCCGCCCCCAGCTGCTCCCGCTGGCGTGACGGGCTCCAGCTGTCCACCCCTCGCAGGCCCTCCTCATTTTCCTTTCCTCTCTGATCAGAGCACAGACGGGGCTGCTGTTTCCTCTTGAACTCCACCTGCAGGACTCAGACTCACAGAGGGCGGCCCAGCAGGGCCCACGAGTCTCATGCTTCCTCCTGCTCTCTGGCTTATTAACTCACCCGAGAGCTCCCCTCCTGCCTCAGGCACACTCGTCTGGAGAGAAACCTCCGTGACTTCTCTCTTGTGCAGGAGATCAGAGGCCCCGGCGGCGGATGACACCAGCCTGCTGAGCGCCCAGTGGGCCTGGGCGGCAGCGTCAGGCCACAGGCTGCGCACAGCCGCGCATCGGCCATCGGCCAGGTGTTCCGGCTCCCGGGCCAGGAGGGAGGGGCAGCGGCTCCCTGCTCACGGCGCTCCTGGGGCTAATGACCGTGACTTAGAGCTGCCTGCACCTGGAGGCCGCCTTCGGGGAGGCAGGAGGTCCTCCCCGCAGCGAGGCCTGCTGCTCTCTCCCGCTCTCTGGTTGTTGTGTCTGCTCCTCGCCTCCCCTGTCCCCTCGCGGCTTTGGGGCGGGCCTTCACCTCCGCGTGCACGCTCCACTGGAGTGGGCCCCTTGTCGTGGAGCAGGCGGTGGTCTCAGAGCCGTGCGGTGAGGATGCCGTCACCAGAGCCACCTGGGAGTTTGGCACAAATGCAGACTCCTGGGCTGAACCGGCCAGTGGTCAGCCTGTCCACGCGCTGGACTTGAGTCTTGGGTGACATTGAACACTGTGAAGAGGGACTGGCCATCTTTTTGGCACTTAGACTCTGAGCAGGGAGCCCTTTTGATGGCACCGAGTGTGGAGGTGGAAGTGGCAGCAGGATACAGGACAGGGACTCGCTGGGGCCCCTTCTGTAGTGCGGGGTTCCTGTAGGAGGGTGTCCGAGGGGACGGCCCTGCCTGGGAGGTGTGTGCTGAGGGTGATGCCACCTGGTGGTGGGGGTGGGGTCTGCCACGATGGGTCTCAGCTGGCCGCCTCTCCTCACCCGTGTGGGTCCCGTGTGCAGAGATGGTACAGGGCTGCTCAGAGCCCGCAAAGGTGGGTGGGTGTCTGTCTGGCCCGGGTTGGCCCCACGTGTGGTGTGGTCTCTGTGCCGCTCCTCCCACATCTGTAATGGAAATGCTTTTCTAGAACATTGGGTTCCCAGCAGGGCTCATGGGTCTCTGAGAGTTTGATGAAGTCACAGGCTTTCTCCTCATGACAACACATGTTTGCATGCGTGCGCGAGACACGACTTTGCGTGCCAGTTCAGGACCCACTGCCCTGAAGCATGACCAGCGGCTCTGCGGTTTGGGAGACACCCCGAAGCAGGGATTCGAGAGGCTGAAGGGCATTTCGGCTCGGCCTGCTGGGCTTGATTCTGTTTAGCTTTTCGGTGAAGGTGCTGTCATAGTTTGGGACCGAGACCACTCATTGGGGCATGTCCTGAGCCCAGGCTCTGGCCCGTGTCCAGTGCCTCTGTGGGTTTTTGAGAGCTGTCACCCCCACCCTCCCTGGTGATTCTGGCTCCCAGTGACCTCAGGCGCTGCCCAGCCCTGGAGCTGCCTGAGTTTAGGCCTGCGGCGGCTCCTGGCCCACTGCCGGCCCCCAGGCGACTTCCTTTCCAAAACCAGGTTTGGTTGTGTGGGAGTGGCAGGTGGTCTGCCGTCTGACAGTTCCTGCCTGCCTTTGGGTGGCCACCCGGTCACTGTTGACTGTCCACCTGCTCTGTTATTTCTATGTTTTTAACATGTTCTTGTTGATTTTAGAGAGAGAGAAAGGGAGAGGGAAAAAGAAACATTGATCCGTTGCCACCCGCACACAACCTGATGGGGGATCGAACCCGCATCTCGGGTATGTGCCCTGATCGGGAATCAAACCGGTGACCTTTTGATTCATGGGACGATGCGCAACCCATTGAGCCACTCCTCAAGGCCACCAGCTCTGTTCTTGACCAGCCACTTGAGGTTCCTGCACCCCTGGAGTCTGGAGTCCGAGTTCAGAGCGAGCCTTCTCCGCGTGGAGCGCCTCTGGACCGGACCACCCCTCTCCTGGGTGTGCAGGGCTCTGTGGCCACATGTCGGACGGAGATCACCTGGAGAGCCCACATCCCCAAGGCGTCCACGAAAAAATGTGCTCAGGAGGGCAGGACCGGTCACTCTCCTTCCACTCTGGGATTTCTTACATCCCAGGAGCCCAGAGGTACTGGGGTGGGCGCGTTGGCTGGTGGGTAACCACGTTGACCTGGAGGGGAGCCCCGCGTCTGCCGAGCAGCTTGTCCGCGTGGGCACGCCGACACCTGTCTGCAGCAGCTGGCCGGGCCCCGCAGGTGGGCCTCACCTTTGGCTCAGTGTGGGTGTGAGGGAATGGGCACAGGCCGCGTCAGGCGGTGCTGATGGGGAGGAGGAGGCGAGTCCTTCCTGGGTGCTCTCTCCCAGGCTGTGAAGGGCCTGCGGCATTCCTTGGCAGCAGTGTGGAGGGCGGCGTGCGGACTGTGAAGGGCTGGGCCGCGCCTCGGAGCAGTGTGGTCTGTTGGGGGAATGATTTGAAGGCGCTGGATGAAGTGGGCACCAGGAGGCACCCTTCGACGTGTCTGTGCCAGCCTAGGCAGGATGCTTGGGGCACTGGGGAATGTGTTATGGAGAGACCTCCAGAGAAGACCACCAAGACGCCAGATCAAAATTTATGCCTTTATTAATGAATTTGAATCCGGGCTCTCCCCCTACTGTCGCAGCAGTAAGAAAAAGAAAGAGAGAGCCCCGAGCACACAGGAAAGCCTGCTTTTATTCCTCTGAGGAGTTTGTTTTGAGACCTTGGCTTAGGCTAGCTGGCGGTTGTTTTGCAAAGGTGGGGGGAGGTATAGATGACTAGGCAGAGTTCTTTGTCTGTCTTAGGGTCATGATAACCTATGACACTATGAACTATGAAAAGTTCCACTAGTACAGTAACATGGTTAAAAGTTTGCACAATACCTGGGGCGGGGGCCTTATTTTCAGTTTAAGCGGTTTCTGTTTGTGCTGCCTTGCGATTACTTGGAACAGGACATACCCGGGGGTTGGGGATTGCAGACAGTCAGCTTTATGACTAACATAAAACGCATCATGCCACATTCTTTGTTAAGGGTCTGGGAGCTCATTTCTCCCCTGTGCTGGAGCCCTGCCTCGACAGGGCCCTGCCAGCCATAACAAATGGAGTAACCGAGAGGCTGGTAGGCAGAAGGGAGGACAGTTTACCGAGTGAGGCGCTTGTCCTCGGGAGTTAGTGCACTCCCATCGTCGTGGGAGAAGGGGAAGCCCGGCCACCTCAGTGCAGGAGCAGCTTCTAAACGCAGCCTGAGGCGCTGGTGGGCAGTGCTGCCAGGGAGCTGGGCGGGGCCGTGCTGTGTGAGAGTGAGGTGGGGACCGAGCAGAGGAAGAAAGAAGCCTGTCTCTGCTTGGAGGTGACGAGGTATTGATGCAGGAAATCCCACAGAATCCATAAAAAGCCACTGAATACGTGAGCTCAGCAGGGTCGCAGGACCTGAGGAAGTACACATGCATTGATTCAGTGTCTGTGTCCTGGGAGCCAGCCCGGGGAAGTACGTCCCATTACACCAGAAACACCAAGTCCTCGGGTGAGGGAACACAGTCTGCGCAAGATCTGTTCCCTGACAACCGGAAGCGGTTGCTGAAATTACAGATAACCTAGCGGTAAAATAAATGGAGGCATTGATTTCGTGGGCTGGACACTCAGCGCTGTCAGGAGGCCAGTTTACTGAAATGGCTCCACACGGGTCCCCCAGTTAAAATCCCAGCAGGCTTTTTTACAGAAATCGACAAACCAATTCTGAAACTTGCCTAGAAATGACCAGGGGCGGGAATGGCTGCCGCGTTCTGGAAAGCACAGGTGCAGGGCTCCCCGCGGCTGGCTTCAGGACACAGCGGAACTGCGTTACCACGACCCCAGCCGTGCGGAGAGACCTGCGCTCAGCGAACAGGGAAGTTCAGGAACACCAGGAGGTGGAGGGAGTGAGTCCGGAAGGAAGTCCGGTGGGAGACTCTTAACGCCCGGTGCTGGGCCAGGGGGACCGCCGAGGCCCTCCCTCCGGCGCAGACCTCGGGGTGCAAGCCAGAGTCCCTAGAACCCCCAAAACACAGCCACCACTGGAAAAGCGGGGACGGTAGGGTTCACCAACACGTGAAGCCTTTGCTCGCAAAAGACTTGGGAGAAGAGTGGCGCTGCGACGGAGGGAACCTCCGGAGGAGTGCATGAGGGAGGCCTTGTCACCGGCCGGGCTGGGTGCTGCTTAAACCTTCACTCTGAGAAGGAGCCTATCCCCCGAGCTTGTCCAAGGCCCACGGGCAGCCGCGGCTCTGCCAGCTCGCCTGGACTTGGGGACCTGGAGCCAGTGGCGGGGCTCAGAGGGCAGCCATTTCCTGGGGTTGATAGAGATAGCGGAGTGAGTGCCTGGCCAAGAGGAAAAGTGACGTCTTCATCCCCCATCTCGCCTCGCCAGCGGGCCTGTGTCACAGCTCCCTGGCGCTGTCACATGCTCTAGTGGTGCCTGGGGTGCCCTTCGTGGAGAATGGGACTGAGAGGTGCCCCCCCCGAGGTTGGCAGCCAGGGCAGACTGCTCTCACCCGTGCGGCCTTTAGGCAACGCTGGTAAATTCTGGTGCATCTTTCTAGAATGTGGGTGTACCTGCGAGCGCTATGCACCCCTTTAGGTTGGCTCACACTGTACTGCTGCCCTGCACCCCGTGTGTCCTTAGTCTCCGCCAGGTTTTGGCAGCTGCACCCATGGCTGGGCGGTTACTCTGGCAAGCACTCTGCAGTGTGGGTGAGCCCCTCTCCACCCAGCACCCTCCCAGCTCGTCAAGGTCATTAAAAACAGGGACGACTGGGAGACAGTGCACAGACGGGGCTAAGGGCAGTGCGGGGTTCTGGGCAGATCCTCCCACAGAAAAGGGCTATCAGTGAAAGACTAGGGAAACACAGGTCTACAGCCCGGCTCAAGCACCGCACCAGCGTTCACCTGTTAGCTGTGTTGGCACCGGGGTTATGCAAGCTGTGACCAACAGGAGAGACTGGCTATGCAGACCTGTGCGCAGGAACCCTGTACTCACTATGCAACTGTGGGGGAAATCTAGAATTATTCCAAAACAAAAGAATTTATTTTTAAAAATGTGATTAACAGCTCTGGCCAATTATATTCAGTGGTAAGAGCATCAGCGTGAGGACTGGTTTGTGGGTCCAACCCCTCAACAACCATTGGATGAGGGTGGAAGTGGGTCCCACCTCTCAAAAACTATTGGGTGAGGTTGAAATTGAGTCCCAACCCTCAACAACCATTGGATGGTGTTGTAAGTGGTTTCCTCCCCTCAACAACCATTGGGTGAGTTTGGAAGTTGGTCATGCCCATCAACTACCATTGGGTGAGGTTAGAAGTGGAACAACCCTCCTCAACAACCATTGGGTGAGGTTTGAAATGGTTCACGCCTCTCCACAACCATTGGGTGATGTTGGAAGTTGGTCCCACCCCTCAAAAATCAATGGTTGTGTTTGGATGTGGGTCCTGCCTATCAACAAACATTGGGTGAGGGTGAAGTGGGTCCCACCCTCGAACCCAATTGGTTGAGGTTGGAAGTGTGTCCCACCCCTCAACAACCATTGGGTGGGGTTCAAAGTAAGTCCCACCCCTCAGGCCCCCTGTTGGCCATGTTGGTGGTTTCCGGTGGGTGTTAGTTTAGTTAGTTCTCCACTAAGCAGTGCTGGGTTGGTTGGGTAAATCTTAGAGGTAGAGTTTTACTCAGAAGAGACCTGCCTTTGAAGTGGAGATGGTGCTAATGGCCTGGGAGCATGCTCCTCCCATTTGCACCATGTGGGTGCCACCCGCTTTGGGCAGTGTGCTCTCAGGTCCCAGCTCAGCGAACCCCGCAGTGAGGGCAGGGCTCTGGCCGGGCGTTAGGAAGCAGGCTGAGCACTGGGTTCCGGCGAGGGCCTTGACAGGGAGACGGCTGGGGTGGAGTCCCTCTGCCAACAAGCCTCTCCTTTGCTAGAGGAACCGCGGGCCGGGGCCGGGACGCTCTGTCCTTTGTGCGAGTCTGGCCTGGTTCTTGTCAGGCCGGAAGGCGTGATCGTCCTGTCTGTGAGCCCAGCTCGATGGGCTGGAGGGCTGCGGAGGGGCGGGGCGGGGTGGCGGGAGGCAGGTGGGTTTTGCTGGCTCTGAAGCCTGCCTGCTCCCCGCCTCCAACTGCTGACTGTCACCTGGAGCGGAGGCTGCAGCGACAGTGCTGACCTGGACGTTGCCCAAAGCGCTCGTAGGCTGGCCAGGACGGGAACTCGTTTCCCTGATGTGAGGCCAATTAGGAGGACAGCGAGGGGAGTGCACCATCCTCCTGCGGGAGCTCACGGACCACTGCACCCTTCATTACCCAGCGCTGCGGCGGCTCCGTCACCCGTGCTGCCCATCCATACCGAGCTGTCGGTGCGTGGGAGGCGGGAGCTGTCAGCATCGCGGTCCCTTTTAATTGGTCTTGGTTGGTTTTCTTTAGACAGGGAGCGGGGACGGGGGAGAAATGCTTTACCTTCTGGGCCCTCGTGAGCCCGCCCGCCCTTCTGGTCTTCTTGCTGATGCCGCGGGCCCCAGCACGGCTTCTTGTTGTTTGCTGGTTGTCAGCGTTCAGACAGCAGACCCGTCCGACTGTCATGTCTCTGACCGGACCGGGCAGGGCAGGCGTCCCGCAGGGGCATCTGGGGCTGAAAGCTGAGGGCTCTGCTGAGCCCGTGGGGTGGGGCGAGGAGAGCACCCAGGACAAGACAGCGGCCGGGGCGGCCCGGGAGAAGCCCAGGGGGCCCTGGGGCCGTGCGGGGAGGTCTCCCCTCCTCGGTGAAGGTTGAAGTAGCTGACCAGCTACGACAGAGTCTGCTTTGGAACAGGGGGCGGTGGAGGCGCACGTCTGTCCGATGCTGGCCTGGTGGGGGGGGTGCGAGGAGCCAGCATTCCTACGCGGTCACCACTCTGGTCATCGCCTTCCGTGCAGCTGCAGGCGGTGCTGCTGAGCTTTACTGACCGGAGCCTTGCGCCTCCTGTGGGAAGAGGCAGAGGGCCAGGGGAGAAGCCGTGGGCCTGATGCCCGGCTGGGCTGCTTCCGTGGCCTCCCGCACCTCCCCCTGATGGCCGCTTTGTTCCTGGCGGACATTCCTGAACTTCACAGAGTCAGGCACGTGCTGGGTGCTGGGTTGTTGGCTAAACCAATGAAGAGCACCCTGCAGGCCTCCCAACCCCAGCTGAAATGCTTTCTGTCCTGGCAGGACGCAGCTGCAGGTTGGCAGGGCCTGTTCTGAGCACTCGGGCCCCGCAGCCAGCACACAGGTGTGTGGGGCAAGGCCCCCGGACAGCTGGTTCTTGGCCTGAGGCTGGGAGCACGTTCAGGCAGAGAAACTGGTTTGTGCAAACACAAGCGAGAGGCAGTGGGTGTGCAGTCCCCGGGGTGCTCGCCAGAATGCGAGGCCGGTGAGTGTGGAGAAGGGGCAGGGAGCAGGTCCTGAGGTGTTCTGGGTCACGCTGAGGAGGGACTGCATCGTGAGGTGACAGGTGGGAACACCCATTGGTGGGTCTCTGTCTTCCCGAACTCGCGGAGAGGGCCTGGGGCCTTGGCTAGGCCATGCCTGCTGGGTCGGCGTGCTTCCGACACGCTGCGAGTTTCTGAGCCTGCAGCGCGGGCGGGGAGGGTTCCCCACGAGGCAGTGCCGGAGCCTGGGGGTGGGAGTTTCCGTCAGGCTGCAGGCGGGGCAGAGTGGGCGAGGGGGTGGCTCTCCTGCTGGAAGCCTGCAGCTGAGAAGGTGTCAGGTCAAGGCCAGGCCCTTTCCAGCCTGACTTCCCTGTCCTCTGTGGGCGAGTGCCTGCTCCCCCGCCCCCGCCCTCTCCTGAGGGACTGGGATTTGGGGAAACACCGATCATGTATTTATTCTTTGCACATTTCTCTGCGGACTGGCCATCTGCCAGACCGGGGCTGGCTCTGGAGCTGTGGAGTCCCAGAGCGCAGCCTCTGACCTCACCGCACGGGGACAGCCTGCCTCCTCAGGCTGGGCTGCCTTTCCCGGGAGCATCTTCCTGGGAGGCAGACCGCGGTTGTGCTTCTCTGGATGTGAATAATGACGTGGGCAGACGGCCAGCCTCCCTCCGTGCTGGACAGCGTGGCTGCCAAGAGGCCGCGGGGTTTGTTGTAGGACAGCCCTGCTCTGATGAGGCCTTCGCTGGTCGACAGGACACCCTTCCAGGCTGTGGTCGCCCTGCAGGGCTGACTGCTCAAGAACGCGCCAGCCCATTCTTGCCGGCCTCTCACTCGCCCTGCCTCCAGCTCTGTGGGTGAAGCAGAGAAGTACTCCACGTGGCAGAGGGGGGACCAGAGATGCCAGGGTCGTCCAGCTAGTTTGTGGTGCCCT
Source organism: Vespertilio murinus (assembly GCA_963924515.1). NCBI lineage: Eukaryota > Metazoa > Chordata > Mammalia > Chiroptera > Vespertilionidae > Vespertilio > Vespertilio murinus. The sequence continues at coordinate 786,039 of OZ004708.1, read as the reverse complement.
GTTGGGTTGCTGGGCTGGTCCTGGCACATGGTGGGCTCTGCCCTCCATAAGCTCCATCCATCTGGCCGGCCACATGGCGCCATGCAGCTGGGTCCTGCATCTCTGTGAGTGGGCCGGTCTGCTGCTGGCACTCACGGGCTTCTGACAGGGAGCTGCCTATCCACTTAGCCCAGCAGCAGGAGGCACATGCGGGCAGGGAGCCCATCCGCTGACGGCAGCTCTTTAAGACCTGATGGCTCCCAGCTGAACTCCCAAGGAGGGCTGGAGCCTGCAGGCTGACCTGCCTTTGCTCGGGCTGGGCGCCTTCTGCAGCTCGGACTTGCTCTTCACGGGGAAGCTCTGCGGCAGCGCAGGACAGTAATTATCGGGGAGAGGAAGGTGTTTTAACTTCTGAGGCAACACCCCAATACTGTCTTGTTTGTGGAGGAGGCTGAGTTAGAAGATTATCAATTAACTAGAGGCCCAATGCATGAAGATTCGTGCAAGAATGGGCCTTTCTTCCCCTGGCTTCCAGCACCGCCTTTGCTCTGGCCTGGAGCCGCCTTTCTGGCTTCCCATACTGCCCAAGGGCCCGGAGCAGCTAGGGTGGCGTGGAATGCCTGCATTGTTGCCATGGCTACAATGCAAGCTTCCCAGTCACTTGGTGCCTGGGAATTTATGGTATGCAAATATCCATAGTTGTTGGGATAATTTGCATACTCACTCCTGATTGGCTGGTGGGTGTCATAAAGGTACAGTCAATTTGCATATTTCTCTTTTATTAGTGTAGCTTTTTTATTACGTGAAACTACTTTCCAGTTTCGTGGCACCAGCAGTCCTCCGCAGTGGGGTGGGCGCTGGCTGCTGCCATGTGGTCTCAGAGCTCTGCTTCTGCCCACCTTGAACGGCAGTGGGTGGAATCCAGATGGAGGACGGTTAGGCACAGCTCTCTGTTTCCCAGCTGCTAATCCTTGTGCCTGCTCTTCCTGTGTTACTCGAGTTCCCTGCAGTGAGGTCTCGGCATATCTTTTCTCTTAACTGGATTGTAGTTACAGAATGCAGCCTTGCTCATCTTTTGGAATAGGGAAGTTGTCGCTTGCTGGTTTGAGAGAAGGCTCCTTAAGTTGAACTAACTCTATGGGAAAATTAGATTTGTTTTTACTAAATTGAGAAGAGTCACTAGTAACTATTACTGGTGTTTTGCTGTGGGCATTATTATTGTTTACTAGTAGCCCTGTGCACGAATCCATGTGTCAGTAGCTTGCTACTGCCCTCCTGTAGCTCCCCCTCCTCCTCTTCCCCCCTCATAGCTCTCGGCTGCCTGCTTGTAGTTCACTGCCCCACCCTCCTGCAGATCTGTGATCTGTCGTTGCGTTACGCTGCTGGTTGTTACCCCTCAAAATTAGCCTATTCCTCTCTTACTATATGGGATTAAAGTTCAGCTGCAGTGTCTTAGATGGCCCATAGGGTTTGCTACCCAGTTGTCGAGCCTGGGGTCTTCGGATACAAGGACCTTTGGTAACAGACAGCGGACTCTCTCTCTTTCAGCTGCTGAGCAGGGGAGGTTTGTTTTTCACCAAACGGGGCACCTGTGATGGGATGGCTGTAGGGTGAGGGCTGGAGGTCAGGCAGTAAGAGCTAGGGCTGTGGCCGGGAGGTCTGTGCATGCAGCATGGATGAGGGCGGCCTCCCTTTGGGCAGGGTGGGCACTCTCCCTGCTGACACTGGGCGTGCCCAGTCAAGCAGGCCCTTGGTGACCCTGTCGGGAAGGGGCCACAGTGTCCCTGTCACCCTGCTTCAGGGTATAGGGCTGGCCAGCCATCTCAGTGCCTCGCCGCCTCCTTTCCCAGTGGCTTCTGCAAACACAGGATCCAGCGTCGCTGTCTTCCCTCGATCTGGTTTGGGAGCATCTATGCACAGGACTCGACCGCGCTTGAGGCAGTGAGTGGAATGGAACCGAGCGCTTGACTAGGTGTCCGAGTTCCGGATTCAGCACCTGTTGAGCGGGGATCGCACTGTACCAGTCAGTCTCCCTGCGGGCCTGGAGGCCCCTGAAGGCAACTTCTTCTTTAAAAAATATATATATTTTATTGAATTTTTACAGAGAGGAAGGGAGAGGGATAGAGAGTTAGAAACATTGATGAGAGAGAGAAATGGATCAGCTGCCTCCTGCACACTCCCTACTGGGAATGTGCCCACAACCAAGGTACGAGCACTTGACCAAAATCGAACCCAGGACCCTTGAGTCTGCAGGCCGACACTCGATCCACCAAGCCAAAGCGGTTAGGGCAAGGCAACCTCTTCCTGCGTGAAGAGTGCAGAAGGCGGAGGCCCTGCCGGTTGGCTCCCAGGGCTGAGAGACGCTCCTTTCTGTCTTGCCTCCTCCCGGTGGCTGAGTTCCCAGAACAGGTGTTGCAGTCCCATCTGTTCCACTAACAGCATTTGTTGAGTGATCACTGCGTGGCAGACCCGAGTGGAAGGCAGCACAGAGAGCAGAGCGTCGTCACGGCACAGGTGCTGAGGGGCGGGTTGGACCAGAGCAGGACTGGGCTCCTGGAGGGAAGACGTCTTTCCGTGAGGGGTGGTCGCCAGAGCTGGGTTGGGGGCACCGAGTCTCACCCTCTCGATGGCTGGGCCACTGAGGGAGCTGGGATGGGAGCTGCCAGCTGCCGTGCAGGAGCGGAGATGAGCCCTCTCGGTCAGCTTGTTCCCTTCCTGTGGTCTGCGGCCCCTCTGGAGGGCGAGCCTGCCCCTTCTCAGGGCCCTCCTGCTGCTGCCCGGCGGCCCGGCTCGGTGTGTGTCCCCTCGCTCCTGGCCAGGAGCGGAGCCGAGTGGTGGTCTCTGTCAGGTCCCGTCACGGTGCGGAGCGCTTCCGTTCCTGACAACCCTTGCCAATTAGCTTTATTTAATTATCTCCCAGGGCTAAGCTTGAATACATTCTGTGTTAAATTCACAGTTCCCCCTTTCTAAACGAAATGGACTTAATATCCTTGTTAAAATCTGATTAAAACTAAAATTGAGTTTTTTGAAGTCTGATTATTCCATGAAATGGAATTTTTGAACCTAATTACTGCTGGATTTGCATAGACTTTTCAGCACCATTGAAAGGAAAGCTGAAGTAAATGTATTAATGGCATCCTTTCCTGTCGTTTCCTTGGGGCGTGGCAGTGGGAGGGGCTCGGCCTTCTCTCCCTCCGCAGGCAGCTTGTCTGAGACTGTTCCTTGGAGGTCCAGCTCCCACGGAGTCGGAGCTCAGCTCACTCCTCGGCCTGTGCCCTCTGCGCGCTCACACGGGCAGCGGCCTTTCGAGGGCACGTGCCTGCCCCATCTCCCTGTAGTGCAGGCTCTTACCTTTGAGGAGGAGGATGGAGGGGGATGATTGTAGCCTCTGGGCCTCCCCTTTCCCAAAGATGGATTCATAATTAATAGCTATCTTCATCCTAATTCTGGATCACATTGGCATCGTTAAAAGTAGAAACAAACTCACTCTTACTAGTGGCCTGGTGCACAGTTCTGTGCACATTGAAAGGAAATTAATTAGAAAAATATTTTAACTTCGCTCTCTGCCCTTTCTCTGTAACGGAAATGTCAACCAAATTCACGATCGACAATGACAGATCGAAGCACACGTGTGTGATTGGCACCAGTGAGATCTTTATATGTATCACACATGTGTGAGTCAACTTAGCCTTTTATAGATATAGAATAAACTTGCTTAATTAGACCTGCTTTCTGATGCAGCTAAACTTTTTCCAGCCCGGTGAAGCACCCCAGCTTCTCTTTCAGGTAATTGTCAGCAGCACAGCAGGAACTATCAACACGAAGCAGTTGTTATTTTAGATCACACAGAAAGAACAAAGGGTAAAATATTTAACTGCAGCAGTGTCTGACTATATTCTGCACAGTGAATATTCAAAAAACCTGAAGTCATTTTCAAGGTCTACCATTTCTTCTGTTCAGTTGGGTCAAGTTTCTAAACTTTCTAAACCTCCATTTTCTGGCTAATGAAAACAAAATAGGATTCCACTGAGTCTGCTATCTGCCTACTCCAGGGCTTCTGTGAGGATCAGATGAGATGAGGGAGGTGAAAACGCTTCACAGACATTTGGTCAAAGTGTAAAATGTTTGCACCTGGCTATAAAGTAAGCTGTGTTCCTGGGCTGAAGAAACTCCAAGGAGGCTAGTCGCTAGGGAGAGGAAGCTGGGCGTTGCTACATGACGTCATTAGCTGGCGCCCACAGCCACTGTTTCTGAGCTGGGCTGGTGGCCACTTTTTGTGCCGTGGAGTCTCAGCAGTGTCGGCTGCCATTTGGTGGGCTGTTGCTCTGGGATGGTGGCGTGGCCTGTGTCCCACGTCGGGGAAGCCGAGTGTTGCTTTGTGGACACCAGGTCCGTGGTGCCGTTTCTTTGTAAATGGCCAGTGCACATCACGGTAGCTCATTGTTGAAGTCTGCCCCCTGGTGGTCCAGTGTGCATCATAGTGACTGGTCGGACAGTTGAACACTTAGCATATTAGTTTTATATATACATATACATATACATATATGTATATATATGTATATGTGTGTGTGTATATATATATTTACACACACACACATACATATATATATATATATATATAGATTAATTTCAGAGAGGAAGGGAGAGGGAGAGAGAGAAACAGCAATTATGAGAGATAATCATTGATTGGTTGCCTCTGCATGCCCCCCACTGGGGATTGAGCCCACAATCTGGGCATGTGCCCTGACCAGAAATTGAACCATGATCTCCTGGTTCATAGGACAACACTCAACCACTGAGCCACGTGGCTGGGCGCCAGCTCCCATTCTTCCCAGAGCTCCATAAAGGTCTCCAGCATCAGGGAGTTAAAAACACTCGTGGAAAAATAACTCAGCCAAAATAAGTAAATCCTTTCCAGCCAAGTCATGTTTTTTCTGAAACATTTTACAGAGATTTAAGTTGTTTCGTGTTCGTCTGTGTTAGTCAGGAGCATGTAAACTGTTACTGAGTCTGTGGGCAGAGCTTATTGAAACAGCAAGCAGCCCTGGCCAGCATGATGGGCGGGTGGAGCATTGACCCGCATTCAAAGGGTGGAGGGTTCAATTTCTGGGCAAGGACATGCACCTGGGTTGCAGGTTTGATCCCAGCCCCTGTTGGAGCTCATGCAGGAGGCACCAGTTGATGAGTCTCTCTCACATTGATCTCCCCCGCCCCTCTCTCTCTCTCTTCCCTCCTCCCTTCCACACTCTCAGAAAATTAATAGAAAAATATGGCCAGGTGAGGATTAACAAACAAGCAAAGAAACAAACACAAATACCCATCTTGCCCGTCCCATCTGCACCACTCCAGCTCTCTTGAGGGTGCCAGCCAACACGTGGGCGGGCATGCTGCTGCCGGTGGTGGGGGCGCAGCGGGAAACACACACACACATACACACACATACACACACACACACACATACACACACCATATACACACACACACAAACACACACACACACAGCATCTCTGACCGAGGTGGCTGCTTTCCCTCCGCGTAGAACCTCCCGGGAGTCTGGAGAGAGGAGGAGCATGTGATACCGATTTAGAAAGGAGAGTCTTGCCCTGAGGACCCCATCAGCCCGCAGCTGGGAGCGGTCATCAGGGAGAGCCAGACTCTGCTCACTGCTCCCCACTGTCTCTGAAGCGAAGAGCTGACACAGCAATGGAACAGTGGGGGGAGTGGGCCGCTCCGATGAAGAGAGGTGGCTGATGCGCCATCCCTCTGAAATGCTCCCTTCCCGCTGGGCCGGGGTGGCGGCCACTTCTGGTGACCCGACCCCTTGGCACCAGTGACCACTTGACAGCGTCACTCAGAGCACATGGTCCCGCCAGGCCTCCCAGTGCGTCCACCCTCACAGCCCCAAGCAAAGGCCAAGGCCCCCAGAGCCGAGGCCCCCAGCGGCCGCAGCGTGCTCGCCGCCCCCCCCCCCCACTCCCACTCCCCTGCCCCCCTCACCCCAGCGCAGGGCCTCTGCATGGCTGCCCTCGCCAGCTCTTGCAGGCTGTCACCGGCCTGCCAGCACCCTAGTTCAGACGGCCCCCCAACCCTCGCACTCCGCCCTGCCCCGTTTTCCTTCCCGGGGACCCGTCCCAGAGGCTCTGCCTTTTATCTGCCTCCCTGTGCCTCGCTTCACTGCGCTGTGAGGTCCATCGCAGCAGCTGCTGCTTGCTTTGGTCCGTTTTCCCTGGCCGTGGACCTAGAACAGTGCCTGGCACGAAAGTCGGCTCAGTAAACGTTAACTGAAGGAACAAAACAGTGTGTCCAACTCCATTCTACCGACGTCTGAGCTCAGACCACTGGGTTTCAAGAAGTCCACGTTGCTGGTTAAACGACACTCTAGGCGTGCAGTGAGGTGTTTAAAACATGTCCCTGGACAGGAATTTCAGAGGGCAGGCGGGGCCTGGGGAGGTGGGAGGGGAGTGACTAACGTGCATGAATGCATCACCCATGGACACAGACGTGGTGGTGAGGCCTGGGAGGGACAGGTGCGGCGTGGAGGAGGCTAATGGGGAAAAGAAAACCCACAAACCAACAAAGGGGACATCTGTCATACTTTCAGCAGTCAAGATAATTTAAAAATAAGATTGAATTAAATAAAATGAAATAAAGGGGAAAGCACAAAGAAACTTTTAAAAAATATATATTTTTATTGATTTCAGAGAGGAAGGGAAAGGGGGAGAGAAGCATCAATGATGAGAGAGAATCATCTATTGGCTGCTTCCTGCATCTCCTCCCGCCCCCCACTAGGGATGGAGCCTGCAACCCAGGCCTGTGCCCTGACTGGAAACTGAACCGTGACCCCGAGGTTCACATGTCAGTGCTCACATGTCAGCCACACCAGCCGGGCCCAAGAACCTCTTCATATGTTTATATGTCCAAAATGCATTGCTAAATAAAAAAGAAACAAGTGAGTGTACCATGCCACCATTTCTAAAAAGAAATGGAAAATGAGTAAGCACAGCTACGGTTATGTGTGTGTGAAAATGTCCAGAATGCACAAGACAAAACCGGGCTTCCTGCTGGGGAGGGCAGGGGACTGCTGCTGTACCGCCATGAAAGGTTACCATTTGTACCAGGGAAATGCAGTAGCTGTTCAGAAAGTGGTTTTTTAAAGCTTAGCATTATAACTTATAGTGCAGAATGAAATACTGTCCAAAATTTCTAAAAAGAAAACAATTACTCCATGATGAGTTAATTCATGAATTTATAACTAGAGCCATTTACAATAACACAATCATATATCACTCCTAAATGTTTAGCTAGGTATTATAATATGAATAGTTTGCATTGTAAGTGGAGCAAAAATACATTAGTAAAACGTTTCCTCGGTAAAATAATCAAGAATGTTACCGATCCTGAAAGTTTGCTGAAGTGGAAAATAAGGTGTTTATACATCAAACATTTTAACTTAAAATATTGCAAATACACAAACGTTCCCAAGCTGCAAACTCCTGTGAGTCCACTAACTTGAGTTTCATCTCACATTTTCTGCATAAGCCACAAAACATGCCCATGATTTTAGCTCTGTTTCTTTAAGATGACACCTCCGTCCTCCTGTTACAGCCTTCCCTCTGAAACTTCTACAGTCACTTGCTTTCTTCAACAGAAATTTGGGGCCGACTTTCCTTTGAGACGTTCCAGAGCCTTCAACTTCGTTCTCACAGAAACACGGCTTTCTTCCCAGTTTGTTTTCCGTCAGCCTCTGTAACATTTAATTAGATTACTTAATTACAGTAATGTGTGAAGCCGGCAGAAAGTGCAGCGCGAGCAGGGTGTGAACGGTGTGGCGTTGGCTTTGAGGTCAGGGAGCCACGGGCTGGTGCTGGGAAAGGCCACCGTGTCCAAAGGAGCTGTCCTCCTCAGGACGGGACTAGGGGGCACGGGCTGTGTGTATTCTCCGAAGACATCTGGGTACGATATACTTCACGTCTTTAAGAGGAGAACAGCCTGCACCCCGACATCGGCAGGCTTCTCGGTCTCTGCAGGGTGCGAGGGCGAGGGAGTCCTGGAGGAAGGGGGAAGGGGGGCAGGGGACCTGGGACCCTGTGAGGCAGTGAACCCCACCCCTGAGGAGGGGGGGCCGGCGGCGGCGGCGGCGGCTGCACACCCCTCTGGGTCAGACAGGCCCAGCAGCAGGGCTGGTTGGCTGCAGGCACGCCCACAGCCCGTGGAGAAAGAGGAGCCTGTGGCAGTGGCCAGTGACGGCTCCGGCCGGGGGGCCTGTGCCTGGAGAGCTGGGCAGTCCCCGTGGGAGGGGAGGTCCCGGGCCCACACCGGGCCCTGTCAGGGCCGCGGGGTCGCAGGCCGCACAGCCACAGCTCTCCTGCGTGTGGCACCTGCGTGTGGACGTCGGCGCCAGCAAACCAAATCCTGGCCTCACCCTGCAGCCCGCCCGCCGTGCAGGGACCCGGTGCAGGGACCCGGTGCAGGGACCCGGTGCAGGGACCCGGTGCTGCGGAGCAGCGCGGCCTCCCGCTCCAGCCCGGTGAAGCCCAGGCCTCACGGGTCCGGCAGCCAGCCGCCGGCCTCCCTGTCTCACGGAAACGAATTACGCGGGTCCCCAGACGCACGCAGCTAGAGTGAGGAGACGTCAGATCTGCAGCTGCTGCCTCACGTTCTCCTCCCAGGCCGCAGGATTAAAGGGACTTCAAACAGCCTGGGTTCCAATTAAGCCCGGGGCCCCCCAGGGAGGCCGAGTCTTCTCCTGATTAACAAGAGGCGCTCTTTGAACCGTGGGAGCTAAATAAAGCTCGCAGAGCCTTTCAGACAAATGCCATGATTTCCCCCCTGCTCCTCACTCACTGGAAAAGCTGATCTTTTGAACGCTTTCAACATTCAAAAGGGCATCTGGCTAACGGCTCTGAACACAACTTCAGCCAGGAGCTCGGGCCAGGAGCAGTGAGCAGAGGGCGGGGTGCCAGGATGTGAGGGGCGCGTCCACCGCAGAGGGGGGACCAAGGCTGAGCTGGGAGGGTCGAAGCAGACCCGCCCGCGGACGCGGAGGGCCTGTGCGGGGTGCACATCCATCGCCAGGCTCAGGCGGCCTCGGCAGAGAGGCTGAGGGGTTGCAGCGGGCGGGGATGCTGGCCTCGGGAACAGCACGTCACAGCGCAGGCGTCCGGGCAGCGGACTAGGCTGTAGGCGGCTGGGCTGCAGCTCACGTGGCCTAGGGGACACGGGAAAGGCCACAGCCCGCCCAGGCCGTCAAGGTGGGATGTTGGCAAGGAGTCACCTGGCTTATGAGCCGAGAGGTCGGGCTCACGGCCCCCAGCCTCACCGCGGCCATACAGGTGCGTCCCCCTGACCTGCTCTTGGCCAGGCCTGTCCCTGTCGAGACTCGGATCGTAAATGAGCACTCCACTCCCACCCCGCCCACCCGCCAGGATCCCTCCAGCAGAGGCCGCTCCGGAGCAGCGCAGCCAGAACCTCCTCCTAGGGGAACCTCCTCCTAGGGGAACCTCCTCCTAGGGGAACCTCCTCCTAGGGGAACCTCCTCCTAGGGAACCTCCTCCTAGGGGAACCTCCTCCTAGGGGAACCTCCTCCTAGGGGAACCTCCTCCTAGGGTACCTCCTTCTAGGGGAACCTCCTCCTAGGGGAACCTCCTCCTAGGGTACCTCCTTCTAGGGGAACCTCCTCCTAGGGTACCTCCTTCTAGGGGAACCTCCTTCTAGGGAACCTCCTCCTAGGGGAACCTCCTCCTAGGGGAACCTCCTCCTAGGGGAACCTCCTCCTAGGGGAACCTCCTAGGGGAACCTCCTCCTAGGGGACCTCCTCCTAGGGGAACCTCCTCCTAGGGGAACCTCCTCCTAGGGGAACCTCCTCCTAGGGGAACCTCCTAGGGAAACCTCCTCCTAGGGGAACCTCCTTTTAGGGGAACCTCCTCCTAGGGGAACCTCCTCCTAGGGAACCTCCTCCTAGGGGAACCTCCTCCTAGGGAACCTCCTCCTAGGGGAACCTCCTCCTAGGGGAACCTCCTCCTAGGGAACCTCCTCCTAGGGGAACCTCCTCCTAGGGAACCTCCTCCTAGGGAACCTCCTCCTAGGGGAACCTCCTCCTAGGGGAACCTCCTCCTAGGGAACCTCCTCCTAGGGGAACCTCCTTCTAGGGGAACCTCCTCCTAGGGAACCTCCTCCTAGGGGAACCTCCTCCTAGGGAACCTCCTCCTAGGGGAACCTCCTCCTAGGGGAACCTCCTCCTAGGGAACCTCCTCCTAGGGGAACCTCCTCCTAGGGAACCTCCTCCTAGGGAACCTCCTCCTAGGGGAACCTCCTCCTAGGGGAACCTCCTCCTAGGGAACCTCCTCCTAGGGGAACCTCCTTCTAGGGGAACCTCCTCCTAGGGAACCTCCTCCTAGGGGAACCTCCTCCTAGGGAACCTCCTCCTAGGGAACCTCCTCCTAGGGGAACCTCCTCCTAGGGGAACCTCCGAAGGGGCAGGGGACGCAGGGACACGCCCTCACCCTGGCATGCTCCCGGCCTGCTCAGCACCTCGGCAGAGCAGCAGGCCTGCGGGGGAGCGGGCAGGCGGCCCTTAGCCTGGGCTCTCCACCCTCAGGGATGGGTGACAGCGCTCCCCCACCCAGGACTCTGTTTCCCGTGGAGACGTGAGCAGTGGGAGAAGCCTTGGGAGGGAAGCGTGGCGGAAGGTGCAGGCCGAGGGCACAGACCCGAGCGGAGGAGCGCGGGCGGGCGTGGAGCGCAGACTGGAGGTGGTTCTGGGGGGACGGCGGCTGCGGCAGGACAGGACAGGACACGCCGCACTGCTGGCTCGTTTCTTTTTCTTCTCTTTAAATGTCTCATTGTCAGAGGATGAGTTGAGGTTAGGTGCTCCACACAGTGGACTTTGAAACGTTTGAGTCTCAGTTTCCACGTTTGTGAACAATAAACAACAGGGCTGCTGTGGGCGTTCCGTGGTAACTAACCTGCTGCCGTGAAGGTTAGAGCCCAGTGCGGGGGCTTCTGCGCTGCTGCAGTAGCGGCTGTGCTGGCCTGGGCTGTGGGGGGGGGCTGTGAGGGCGGCGGAGGGGGGTAGTGAGGGGGGCGGGGGGGGCTGTGAGGGGGGCGGAGGGAGGCAGTGAGGGGTGTGGAGGGGGGCTGTGAGGGGGGCTGTGGGGGGGCGGAGGGGGGCAGTGAGTGGTGTGGAGGGGGGCTGTGGGGGGGGCGGGGGGGGCTGTGAGGGCCTCCTCCAGGCCCGGGGCTGGCGGTGCTTCTGCGCTTCAGACCTCATTGCATGTCCTCTGCACACTGGCCCGTTCTCACAGGCAAAGTGAAGCCACTCTCCCCAGGTGACACGGGCAGTGGCGGGCCGTGGTTAGAGGCCAGGTGGGGGCAGCGCCCGGGATGGAATGCATCCTCGGTGGAGTCATCGCTGCTGGCTCACAGTCCGCTCCAGGGACCGGTGCTGAGTGTGTTCTGACCCGCAGGTCCCCGGAAGACCTCTCCCGGTTCATCGTGGAGCTGCAGCAGCGGGAGCTGGCCCTGAAGGACCGGAATGGCTCCATCACCAGCAGGTAGGCCTGGGTGCCGGCTTGGGCGCGGTCGGTGAGTGAGGGCCCTGGGCTGGCAGGGACAGCTGTGCACGCTTCACTGTCCAGTTGGCTTTGGCCTGAGTGAGCAGGAGCTGGGTGCACGGTGCCTCGTGCCTGCCCGACTCAGCTGAAGTGGGGCGGCGCTGTCTTCCATCGCCATGCCAGTCACCGCTGGCTCCCCTGTGGGCTGACCACCCGGTGGGCTGGCTCCCCTGTGGGCTGACCACCCGGTGGGCTGGTTCCCGGGGCACGGGGTCTGAGCAGGCTGTGCGGGATCAGGAACGTGGGCTCTGAGTGACCCGTTGGTGCAGAGCTGGGCCCCGGGGTCAGGTGTGTGTGTGTGTGTGTGTGTGTGTGTGTGTGTGTGTGGCCTGTGCACTCAGGGAAGGTCCACGGAGACCACGGAGCAGGCAGGCCTGTGTCTGAGCACAGCTGCACCCAGCAGGAAGGCTTATGTCCTTGCCGACAGGAAGTCGGAGGCAGCAGCTGCGCGGTTGCCCGAGCCTGGGGTGGCGCTCTCCTGTCGCCCCTGCGCTGTGTTCCCGCACCATCCTCCCGCCTCCGACACTGGCCGTTCCCTTAGGTTCTCCCACTAACTCCCAAGTCAGCGCAGACCCAGGCGCAGGGGCTGCCCCTTTGACTCCAGGTGACCCGCAGTTCTGTCTGCCGACAGATTTCAGGGTTCCCTTGTCCCCCCATTTAATAATTTGCTAAGCGACTCAGAGCTCAGGAAGTGCTGACTTCTGGTGGCTGGTGTACCGGGCAGGTTGAGCTGCAGCCAGAGCTCGGGGCAGGTGCCCGTGGCTCAGCCCCGCCCGCCTGTTCTGTGAGGTTCTGAGGTCCACTGCTTGGTTATGTCACTGGCTGGTGGTGATGGACTCAGCCTCCCCTCCTCTCCTCCTGCGGGTGGGGGCAGAGCTGGGAGTGCCAGTTCCTCAGCACCCGGGGAGCTGCCTGTGCCCCCACCCCTGGTGGCACAGCCTCACACTTGGGTGAAAGGGCGGCTGTGAGGTGTCTCAGGGTTGTGGGAGCTCTGCCAGGGTGGCCTGTGCGCAGATACAGCAGGTGTCCCCTTCATCCTCCGGGGCGTGTTCCAGGGGGGATGCCCGGCTGGTCGGGGCTGCTTCCCTCACACGCAGGCACAGGGAGATGCTAACCGTGACTGACAGTAAACGGCAGTGGCTTGGGCTCGGACCATCGCTGAGTACGGAAGGGGCATGGGCACACGGGCCCTGCCTCCGCGTGGGCGCTGGCCGAGGGGCTCAGGTCCCAACGGGCCGGGCCGGAGGGGCCAGGCCGCCCGATACTCAGAGCGGTACGCCACTTAGAACGTAGGCCCTGTCCATTCTGGAATTCTGTTCTCATGCGACGTGTGAGACCAGGGGTGGCCACGGGAACTGAGACCGGAGAAGGAGGGTCCTGGGCTTCTTAGGCTCGTGCAGGGCCGCCCGCTGCCTCCACTCTGCGCCCGCCCGCAGCAGAGCAGACCTCCCTGGTTCCTGGGGAACAAGGGAACCTCCAGAGACCCACTGCTGGCAGCTTTCACCTCTAGCCTCGTTGGCCCAAACAGGTCACGTGCCCACAGAGGGGGGGGGTTACTGACAAGCTCTCACCTGATCACAGGACGGAGGCCTGCTCCCGGAGCGAGGCCCAGGCAGGCTGAGGGTGCTGGGGGAGCTGGTCTCCGCCATGTCATTGATGAGCAGCCAGAAAGAGGGGCTTCATTCTGGGGCTGAAGTGGCTTCTAGAAGCATCTGGTTACGTTGGACGTAATCACGTCGATTTAGCTTGAAGTCTTCAAATGGTAAAGATGGCCTTTGCTTTCAGAGCTCCCGTCAGATGAAACGGGAGTAAAAATGTCTTGAAATTAAAGGTTGACATTTTCCCAGGTGATCCTCTTCATCCCACTTTGAACTTGAAACAGAATGAGCTCTTGGGGGAAGGACGCTTGTCTGCATCTTTTCCCACCAAGCTGAGGGGTATGAGGTGGGCTGGCTGGCCAGTGGCCCGCACGTCCCCGCTGTCCAGAGCACCACGTGCAGGGAACAGCCCTCTGAGCCCCCACGTGCCGTCGCTGTGGTCTGGAATGGGGCTCCACTGTCCGCCAGCTGCTGGGAATGGACTCCGCTCAGGAAGCAGCCCTCCGAGGGCAGGCGGCCTGTCTGTGTGACTGCGGCCCGTCCACCCGTCGGGAGCTCCGTCTGAGAGCCGTGCGGCTGCCGGGAGCAGGGGTGGACCTGAGGAAGGGAGCCTGCCTGCCTGCCAGGTCTTGGGAGTAGGCATGACCGCCCTGGCCTGGCTTCCAGCCCCATCTGAGGGCGGCCGGCCGGGGCAGCCGGGTGCACATGGCACAGCGCCCAGGCGGCTCCGTGCCGCAGGGAGGGTGACGGACTGCCCGTCACGTGCCCGACGGGGACTCTGCAGCACTTCTGAGCCCGGCTTCGTGTGCGGGGCTCGCGGCATCGTCTCACGTCATCGGCCGCCTTCCGGGTGAGAGAACGCCCAGGAAGTCAGCGGGCCTGAGTCTCACCGCTGGGCTGGCGGCAGTTCCAGCCTCAGGCACTCGGCATCGATGGCTGTGTGCGCCCCACGGGATGTGGGATGCGGCGGGTGCCGGGGTCCTATGCTGGGCGGGGAGAGGGAGGCGGTGGGGGATGGCAGGGGAGGCTGTGCGCAGCGTCACTTGCTCCGGCCTTGGGCAGCTGCTCTGTGGAGGCGTCTGTGAGGAGGCCCGGCTCTCATCAGGCTGGGCGGCTGTGTGTCTGCAGAGAGGCTGGGTGGTGGGAAGAGGAGGTGACCACAGGGCCAGTGGGAGCGTTCTGTGGGCTTTGTCCCTCAGCGTTGCTTCCTGGCATTGCCTCCTTCGCCACACCCACTGCTGTGGCTGTGGCCTGCGTGGCTGAGTCTCAGCCTCTCCCTGGTTGCCGTGGCATTCCAGCTACTGCAGGGCCATCCAACACTGCCCAGCCCTGCAGGGGACAGCAGCTCAGGCAAGGCTGATCCCAGCGTCTATGATGTGGGAGGGAGGGGCCCGGGTCCTGACTGTGGAGGCTAAGGGGGAGCCACACCCCTCACAGCCCCATCTGAGGGCGGCCGGCCGGGGCACCCTCACAGGGTGGGGGACACGGAGATGACGACACAGCTCCGAGCCCTGGGGCCACTGCCGCCTGGTTTGGAGAAGGGCATGTCCATGACTTGAGTTATGGCCCTGCCCCTGGAACCCGGTCCCACCCTCCGCCCGCGGTCCTTGCTGTGTGTGCCTTGGCACCGTGGGTGCTGAGCTGTGGCCTGTGCTCCCGGGACGGGCTGGGCGCAATCAGAGCCCCCCGGGCCTCCCCCTGCAGGACGCGGCGCTTTCTCCCTTCAGCGGGCGCTGCTTCTCACACGGCTGGGTCGGCTTCAGTGCCCGTCAGAGTGGGCAGGGGAGGAGGAAGCACGGTGGTGGTGGCATGCCTGGCACAGGGCAGCACCCGGGCGGTGTCCGTGGATGTGCCTCTGTGACAGCGTGTCCGCTGTAGTACTGAGCCCCAGGTTGGACGCAGGAGGGCGACCTGCAGAGAGCAGAGTGTTGGGCCCTCTGTGAGCCAGGCCTCTCTGCTGGCGGTGAAGCTGGGGACACTGGGCCAGGCCATGGTGAGGCTGCATTTCCTCGTGTCTCGGACCCTGGCCTGCTGTCCTGCCGACTGCTGGGGTGGGGGCGGGGTCCCCGGAGGGTCTGGGCATGGTGGGCTCCTGCAGGGGCGTGGCTGCTCTGCTTCGCTGGAAAGGGAGCTCCCTGGTGAGTGGAGCGGACGTCTCGGGGCCCTGTCGGGGATCCGGCTCCGGTTCCTCCCAGGAGACCGTGGTGCTGCTGGCGCCAGGGCAGGGGAGAGCAGAGGGCGGTCGTGATTCTGTTGTCTGGAGCTTAGGCTGCGCTCTCACCACCGAGGAGTGGGGCGAGGCCCGGCCGTGTCCCGGGTCCGTGTGAGTGGCCCTCTCCCAGCTGCTGAGCCCAGCAGGGCCAGGCGGCACCCAAGTGCCTGGGGCCCGCCCTGCTCTGCGTCCAGGGGTCTCCCGCTGCACCCACTGCAGCCGAGGCTGGGAGTCTCCTCCTCAGCCTCGGCCCGCGCCCGGCAGCTGGGGCCCTGGGCGCTCATCAGCCGCTCCCGGCCTGCCTGTCACGGTGACGGAGGTGACAGCTGGCACCCGGTGTCGGAGAGTTCAGTCAGGGTCTTGGTGCAGCGCGGGGCCTGCTGCCGGCACAGGAGCCTTGTTAGCGCTAACGAGCCCCGCCGTGGCCGCTGCGTCTCTGAGCGGCTGGGAGGCGAGAGCGGGCCCGCGGGTGCGCGCTCCAGTGGGCTGGTTGGGGCTGGAAGACCAGCGGAGGTAGAACTTCTGGCACCTGGGAAAGGGAGGGGATGAGGTTTGCCGTGGATCGGAAGTGGCAGGCGAGGAAAAGGCAGGGGCGAGGCTTTGGTGAGGGCCTGGAAGTGGGGCCTCCTCTGGGCTGGTCAGGACGACGTTGAGCCCATTACAGTGACGACCAGCGGGGTGCAGTCAGGTGGGTGAGCCCAGGCAAGGGTGCCAGTGGGCTCATGTCCTGGCAGGTGGCGAGGATGCCCCGGAGAGGGCTGCTGCCCACACGCATCAGGGGAGGGTGGGGCCACGCTGGCCACTGCTCCTGACCCTGACCCTGACCCAGGGACTGTGGGTGCTGCAGGCGGAGGCCCAGCTCCCCGACGGCTAGCAGAAGTGACTTCCTCTGATTAGGGTTCTCTTCTGACCTCGTGCCCGCACCCTGTCCCCCTCAGCGGGATGGAGCTGCCTGAGTCTGGACTGTGCGGTCACCACTGCGCTCCCGGAGGCCACATTCCAGGCAGACGCTGCCCTGCCCCGCCGCCCCGAGCTGCTGTGTGCGGGCCTTGGGGACTGTGCTGCCTCCCACGGCTAGGGACGCTCTGGCCCCGGTGCCCATGCATCTGCCCTCTTCCAGCACTTACAGCTTTTCCTCAGACAATAAGAACCGGTGTCGCTGTTCCCACTCTGACTCTGTGCCGCATCCTCGCGGAGCTGCCCGAGGGAACCGCCGAGCAGAAGTGAATTGGCCATCTCCTGCCCAGCCCCTGTGGCTCCGACCTCCGTGAAAGCGGAGCCACACTTGGGTTTACAGCCCTGGCATCTGCCCGCTTCCCCCTGCAGCCCCTCTCACTCAGGCTCCCCTCTTCTGTTTGGGGCTTCCAGCTGGGCCCTCCCCTGCCATGGCACACACCTGCCGGGCCGGCTCCCGCCACGTCCCGCTGAGCTTAGGTTCCTCAGTGGCCCCTGGCTCCACACGCAGGCTCCCTGGATCACGTGCTGCGCCGTCAGGCTCCTGTGTGGTGCTGCTCGCTCCTTGTCCCCGTGAGGCCGGGGATGGTGCTCACGGTGGTTCTGGCCAGAGCACTCCCGGCCAAAAGCAGCCACTGCGCTCAGTACCTGGTGCGTGCGTGCGTGCGTGTCTGCTGGGCGTGAGTGACCCCCCGCTCTGGTAGCAGGGTGACCCAGCTCCTCACTCGCTGCCCCTCCCTCCCACCCCCAGTTAAACCACAGGAGATGATTCTGGCTCCAGCGTGCACCCACATCCAACACGGTCTTTCCCCCGCTGGTCGGCATCTTTCCTCCGGTCCGGGCTGCTCCGACTGCTCACCCTGCTTCTACCTTTGTCCCCAGGGCTGGCCTCTGTCCAGCATCGTCTGCACTGGGTCCCTGGTCACAGGGCGGCCATGTCACTTGGGTGCACAGAACCTTGTGGGATCTTTGTCTCAGTCGCATTCAGCGGTCACCCACAGCGTCAGGACTGGGGCAGCGGGTGCCCTCAGGGTGCCTGGAGGAGGGCCCGGTGCCTCCTTCCTCCTCCGGGGCGTTCCTTCCTCAGCCCCTCAGGTGTTCCCTGTGCCCAAGTGCGCAGCAGGGGAGGCGGTGGAGGAGGAGTTGGCACCTTTGGTTGCCTGCCGGCTGCCTGGCACCCATCCCCTGGCTCCTGCACCCATCCCATCCTTGGCTGCGCCTCACACTGCGGCAGGCCCGGGCTCGCAGCCGTGTGCACAATGTCCCACCAGAGAGTGAACTTTGCTGTTTTGCTTTAGACCCAAGTGATGCGTGACCTGACTTCCCAGGCTGACGGCCACACTGCAGCCGGGCTCCCTGGCGTTGCCCCTCTGAGCCGGCGGTGGCTCAGCCAGGTTCATGCTCAGAAAGGCACCTTGTCTGCGTGTGGTTACGCAAACCCGGTGCAGTGCCTGCGGCGTGCGGGGCGGCGTGTGGGGCAGGGCTGGCGTGGCACACGCACAAGCACGCGCTCACACTAGCAGGAACACTGGAAAGCGAAGGGGTTTGTGGCCACAAAGCCGACCGGGGAGCAGTTCTAGAAGAAGTCCCTCTCAGTGAGATCTGCCAGCCCTGAAGACCACAGAACAGAAGCAGGGATGCCCTGGTGACCGAGCGAGACACTGCCAGAGGGGTGCCGGCCCGAGCCCGCCCTGCCTGCGGGGCCGGCTGCATCTGTCCGGCAGGATGCTCGCGGTCACCTTCCGCCTCAGCACTGCGTGTGGGCTGCCTCGGGGTCCATGTCCTGCCCCCACCCTGGCTGCTGGCCCCGAGGGCGTGGCCTGTGTCTGCTGGGTGCAGGCGCCTGCTATCGGGCAGCGGAAGCCCGGCCTCTCTCCAGGAGCCAGCCTCTGCAGAGGGCCGGCCGCCCAGGGGCTGCGTGCTCTTTATCCCCAAAGGGGCTGAGTCTGCGTGCTGGCCAGGCAGCCCTGAGCACGCCCCGCCCCGAGGCAGGCGCAGCCTCCATCAGCTTGGCTAGTGGAGGGGCCCAGGCTTCTCAGGAGTCAGGGCTGGTCGTCCTCCCTCCTCCATGGCAAGGAGCGCCTGCAGGTGGCGCCCAAGGCCACCCCGGGCCAGCCTTTCTGGTGAGGTCTGCGGGAGGTGGGGCTGAGCCAACGTGGGCCAGGCTCAGTGGCCAGGGGAGTGACTCTGGCCGCCTGCCCGGGCCGCCCTCCACGCTGGCTCTCCAGCCTCCTGCCTTCTTGCTGGGACTTTAGTTGGAGAAAGACCCCAGCAGCCCTGTGGCGGCTGTGGCAGACCGAGGGACCTGGGCCTGCTGGTCTGCCTGCAGTGCCACGTTTGGATGGAAGGTGGAGCCACAGCCCTGGAAGCCGCTCTCCTCACTCCGCAGGCCTCTTGCGGGGCCTCCCAGGGGAGTGCTATTGCCAAGCCTGTCCATTTGGTGGCCCTTTGGGGGTGGGGCATGAGGGCAGAGCCTAAAGGAGCTGGGGTGAGTGGTCTCTCCCAGGTCTTCCCTGGCAATTGCTCTCCCCACCTCTCCCTTCCCCTGCCTCTCCTCCCCTCACTTGCCCTCCCCTCCCCTCCCCTGCCAGGCAGCGCTTCTCCCGGCGTGTGCCAAGCAGAAACCAGGACGAGTGGGTACTCCAGTGTTTCAGTTCCCAAAAGTGTCGGCGGCATGCAGCTCCCATGGTGGGCAAGGACTTGTTGGCTTCTCCCCACTGTGTGGTCCGAGTGGCCACGTAGCCCCGTGCCCGCCCGCAGTCACCCGAAGCCCCCGCTGCCCTTGGGCGTGGGCCTGGTCAGCAGGGCTGGGGGAGGGGTATCACAGGCTCGGTGTTGGGCCCGTCGGGGTCCTGGGGGAGCAGGGGGGCCCGGCCACTCCTCTTCGCGCCCAGGAAGCCGGAAGCCCTGGGCTCCGGGGAGCACAGAGCACTCTGCGAGAAGCCTGGCTCAGAGGGGCCTCACTTCTGGTCCCGCCACAGGCCGGCCCGCTGCCAGCTGAGGTCTTTGGCTGACCTCTGACCCAGCAGGTAGCCCTGTGCTCGAGGCTCTGGAGTCTGTTTACTGTCACCTGGACACAGCCCCATCCTCGCTGGGCTCGCGGCCCGGCCGGCTGAGGAGAGGCGAGCTGGCTCCCGGGCCCCCTCACCTCTGTGAGGGCGGGGGTGGGCGGTGTCGGAGGGGCCCGGGCAGAGGCACCGGGGTTGGTCCCTGGGGCTCCGGTGGCTGAGGTGGTGGCAGCTCCCGGGCGGCCCCCGGACGAGGGCGGCTGCAGGCCGAGGCTGCCGGCTCCTCCACAGGCCACCAGCCAGCCGGCTCCTCCAGCAAAGGGGCTGCCATTCATATTGCACACCCAGACTGCTTTCCTGCGTGCTTCATTTCCATATTTAAAGTGGCATTTACATATTCATGGGTCTTTTAAATAAGTTTTTATTGTTAAGGGATGTGGAAGTGGATAAAATGTGAAGCTCCCCTTTTAGTCAAGCACGGGGGAAAATTCATCCTCCAAGTAAAATCAGGTTTTGAGTGGTTGGTTCTGTAGCAGTTGCTATAGGACAGTTACTCCGAGAGCCAACGTGTCCTGGGTTCATGGAGCTGTCCCTTGTTCCCTCAGCTTGCCGACACTGGGCTGGGGGCCCAGTCTGCAGCACACCCGGAGGCCTGTCACTTTTGGGGTTTCTCCTGGCGGGGACCCTGACATCCACTATGCACTGGGGACCATGTCCCCACTTCCTAGGTGACGGCAGGACTCCCGTGGGGGAGGTGGCGTGGTCCGTCCCAGGTCCCCAGTGCCTCTTTTGGGAGAATCCAGGCTGTCTCCAGGCATTTGCCGGACTCGCTCCTCCTTCCTCTTTGGTCACTGTACCGCCCCCTTCGACCCTGCATACGCAGCAGCTTGGTCCAGCGACAGAACCCACCCCGCCAGGCCGTGCCAGACCTTCAGCGCAGCCATAACTGTTCGGATGTAGCACCCAAAGCACAGCCTGTGAGAGAAAAGGTTGACAGCTGACCTCCTGACGATGCGAAGCCGCTGCTCTGTGAAGAGACCACGGAGAGAATGGCCAGGCCACCCCGAGCTGGGGGAAGTACCTGCGGAACAGGCCTGGAAGGACTCCGAGGACTCAGTAAGAAGGCGCCTGAGCCATTGGCGGGGCAGAAGACCCGAACAGACCCCTCGCCCGGAAGGCGTCTGGGTGGCCAGTAAGCACACGCGAACACGCTCCTCACCGTGTCAGCGGGGAGCGCACATGAGAGCGCTGCGAGGCCCACTGCACGCCGCTCCGCACGGACAGCACCGGTGCCGCGAGGAGGCGGGCGGCGGGCCCCCTCGCTGCGGGAGGGTTGCAGAGGGACAGCCACTCTGGATGACAGCTGATCAGCTTCTTACAATCCAGACATACTCTCACCATTTGACTCACTAATTACTTTCCATGATATTCACCCCAAAGATGCGAAAGCTCACGTCCACAGACCTGCACACAGATGCCTCTCAGCTTCATTCGTGATCACCAGCACTGGCCATACATACCAGGCCGTCCTCCTGAGTGGTGGGTGGACAGACGGTGGTCCCGCAGACCGTGGACGCTTCTTGGCACCAAAGAGATATGAGCTGTCAGCCATGAAAAGACACGAGGGGCCGCAGAGGCACGTGCCTGAGGACGAAGCCCGTCTGCAAGGCTGTGCAGTGCGAGTCCAAGTCCAGGGCCTTCTGGGGAGGCCAGAGCGAGGAGAGAGGAGGCCGCGGCTGCCGGTGAGGGGTGCGCAGGCAGAGCACACAGGCGTGTTCAGGCATCGGCTACGCTCTGGATGGCACAGGAATGGTGCACCATGACGTCACACGTGTGGGAATTTGTGTGATGTCATGGGAACGAGGGATTCAGTAGTAATGTGCCAGTATGGACCACCCTGATGCAGGCTGCTAATCGCAGGGAGCCGCTGGGTGTGCGTGTCCTCTGCGAAACCAGCCCACCGGTACGAGAGGCCTAGAGAAGCTCTCCGCCTCAGACCCAGGCACATGCAGATGGCGTGTCCGCTCTGCAGCCTGTGCCCTCCTGCCACACAGACAGGAGGGGGGGTGCCCGGAGCTGGACCCAGCCCCCCTGGATGTCGGCTGGGGCACACTTCCTCCCCAGCTCCGTTAGGGTCCCGCTCGCCTGGTGTCCTGGGGCTCGTCCCGGCTGGGGTTTCAGGTGCGCGTGGCCAGCCCGAGGCCTGTTCCTGTGGGAGGCGGGTGCTGATGGGGAAGTGGGGTTGGCATCACACGATAAGGAGCCCCGAGGAGGAAGGGGACAGGCGGGACACACCTGGTGCTGGCTGCCTCCGTGAGCGAGCTGTGCTGACCTTGGGGCAGGCGCGGGGGCAGGGGGGAACTTTGTATTTTAGTTGGCTTACTCTTCTCTCTGTTTAGCAGGCTATCTGTTCATCTGCCCTGTTGGGAGCCATGGACCGCAGTGTTCTCTCATCCTGTGCTCCGCTGGTTTTATTGTCTTTCCATATTTTCTTGCCATAAATGTAACAGGTTTTATTGTGTTTAGACTGCTTCTAATATAGCCTCTTGTAAAAGCCAGGGGAGCCGGGATTCTGCCTTGGCAGCCTCAGAGCACGGTCCTTCCCAGTGTAGCATCTGGGCCAGGGCTGCATGGAGCCTTCCCAGAATGCCCCGGCCCGCTGGCCCCAGATGAGCTGCTGTGACCGGCCAGCGGCGGGTGGCCAAGCCCATACCCTTTCAGAAGCTCCCAGGGCCCGGGGCGTAGGCGCACCTGTGCCGGCTTATGTTGGAGAACCCTGAGGTCCTGGGGCGAGGGGACCGGCTCCCAGCAGGCCTTGCACCTGAGCCAAGATTGTGGGCTTCCCAGACCCCTCTCCAGGGTGTCCCGTGCACCTGGGTTAGTCGAGTGTTCTCGGCTCCCCTTTCAGCCCCGTGGATGGGCCATGTCTGAGGGCCGCCACCCCTGCCTGAGGCGGGACGAGGGGAAGGAGCCCCGAAACGGGCTGCAGTGGGGCTGTGACGCTCTACCAGCAGGTGCCGCCCAGGGATGTCCCAGGTGAGCTGCTCCCGAGGGACATTTGGTGGCAGTTTTGTGACTTAATATCGTGTGTGTGTGTGTGTGTGTGTGTGTGTGTGCGCGCGCGCGTCACTTACTCCATAATCTACCTTCGTTTCAATCACAAAACACCCCCACAAGTTAGACTGTGCTGCTGCGGCAGGCCCGTGCCCTCCAGGTGCCGGACGCACCTGCTAGCCGTGGCCTTGGCAGTGTCTGCCGCAGCTCGGGGCTCCTGGCTGCGGTGAGCAAGTGACCACGCAGGGCCCCTGTTGGCCCCGCCTTGTGATGGTCAAGGCTGCAGGCCACACCCCAAGCCCTCCATTGACAGGTGCATGGTGTCCTGTGGTTCCAGCTCATCCCCCACCAGACGTGCCCCGAGGGGCTCGGCAGGGACTGGAGGACTGAGGACTGAGCGGGTGGCTCCCCCCGGGAGGCTCTGAAGCCAGAGCAGGTTGAGAGCTGCTCTCCGGGCTTTTCTCGAACCCCGTCCTCATGTTTGCCTTTTGTGGGTGACCTTTCCCGACGAGCAGACTGACTGTGAGGCAGTGTGGCCTCTCCCCCTCCGTCCCCGAGGGCCAGTGTCGCCTTCAGACCTGTGAGCAGAGCCATTGGGGGTGCCCAGGGCTCCGGTGGCAGGAGGCATCGTGCTGGCGGACAAACCAGCGCAGCCACGGCCTGGGCGCGGGCTGTGGGGCACACACAGAGGGAGGCACGTCTGGCCTCAGAGAGGCGGAGCCGGCAAGGTTCGGCGCTGTTTCCGCACCTCCCAGGGCACGAGCACCGGCCGAGCCGCTGGCTCTTTGCCCCAAACCAGAGGCTGACTGCTGGGGACTGAGGTGCCCAGTGCACCGTGCAGCAGGCAGACCTGACTCAAGTGCACTTCATTACCGAGTGAGCGTGTCAGCACTCAGCAGGCGTCGCTGCAAGTGCCCCGACTGCTGGGGGGAGAGCGGGGGAGGCGTGTCCTTACTCTTGAGGGCAGTCTGAGGCGAAAGCTCTTGTTCAAGGTCACCCCACCTGCAGGGGGTTCGGGACTCCCAGTGCGGGCAGTGTCCTGGGGGCAGTGGCTCCCCCTCCAGCCTGCGCTTCCCCTGGGGCCTTCCTCTTGGCCCAGCTCCTCGGGAAGTGGCTCCTCGGGCCAGTGCCCTGCCTGCTACGCAGGCCCCCCCAGAGCGGAGCGGGCGCTGTAGGCAGAGGTGGCCCTGTGTTGAGGGCGGCAGAGCCCCTCCCCAGCCCTACCCCGTTCTCCTTCACATGTTCCTCTCAGGGCCATGCTGCCACCAGCTCCATCCCTCAGGAGACCCTGTGGACAGTCAGCCCCCAGCAGGGGTGAGGCTGATCCCCTCCCTCCACTCGTGCATGCACCCCTGCCCGGCACTCCTCTCTCTCCTCTGTGAGCTGTTGCTTTTGCACTGGAGCTCAGGGTCTGTCCTGGGCGTGAGCCTGCCCCCTCCTGGGCCTGCCGTCTGCAGCCCTGGCCTGTCGCAGTGCCCAGGGCGGACACAGGAAGTCGTGACTCTCCCTGTCCCCGGAAGTGGCAGGTAGGACGGTACCCGCTCCTGCTCTGTCCTGAGTGAGCGGCCTGTCTCCGGGCAGAGCCACCGGGCCAGCTGCTGGTGCTGAGTGGCTGCTGCTGAGAAGCTGAGGGCTGGCTCGCTTTCCTGTGGCTGCTCTGAGCCTGCTTTCCTGAGATTGAGGCTGGACAGACGTCAGGACTCGCTTGCTTTGTCTCCTCAGTTGATGGTGGAGCAGCCAGAGAAGCACCGGCAGCCGTCGAGAGGAAGCACGCAGGGCTCGTGCCGCCAGCCTCGGGTCTGAGGACGCTCCTGCTCCATCCAGGGCGGCGGCTCCTCCCTCCCGGCTGGCACTCAGACCCTCCCCTCCCCTCGCCAGCGGCTCACTGGGCCATGAGCGCACAGGCACCCAGCCACCCGTCGCAGGGCCTGAGGGGGCGGGCTGTCCGACACGGCAGTGCCTGGCCCTCCGGACGCCCGGAGGCGGACACGGGGTGCGAGGGGCGGGGGCACAGCTCCTGGGCTCTGACCCGGCCTGACCCCGCGGTGGCGCTCCTCAGACCCGAGGCTGGCGGCACCAGCCCCTGCGTGCTTCCTCCCGGGTGGCTGCTGGTGCTTCTCTGGCTCGCTGCCCTGCCTGACCTCTGCCAGCTCCCTGTCCTGAGGGCGGCCCCGGGCACTCATTAGGGTTGTCGGAGGGCTCGGGGCTCACAGGCCCCCGCTCGCTTTCCTCGGGGTCACCATCACAGCCGGGTGCTGTGTCGGCACCCCTCCTTGTCCCGCTGGGCCCAGTTCGCTCTTATTTGCTCCCTGCGATTCTGGCTGCCTTCGATGATCGTCTCTCAGCAGCTCCAGGTGACGGCGTGTGAGCGATGCTGCACCGACCTTGTCCCTCTTTGCAGGCGGGCGGCGACGTCCGCTGGTACAGGCCGGCGGTGTGGCCTGGCGCTGGCCTCCAGCCTCGGGGCCGACGCACCTCCCACAGCCCCTCTCCAGGCTCCTCGTGACCGGTGGGCTCGTTGGGGTGGAGTTCAGCGCACAGCGCACTCCACGTCCAGGTCTCTGCACACAGGGCTGTCGGGTCCTCGGAGCTCTGGAACCTCAGAGGGCTCTGAGGGGCCGGCCTGCGTGCCCGGGCCTGACCAGCAGGCACTGTCCGTGACCCCCGTGGGGCTGTGGCAGGGTCCATGGCCTGACCTTGTCAGCTGCTCATTACGGGACACACGGGGCAGGTCAGCATGGACTGCCCGCCTGTACCCGTGGCCCGGGTCCGGCGGGTGCGCCATCCACCTGCTTCCCCGTGGCGGCCTCATGGGCCCGTCGAGGAGCTTCCTCTGGTTTCTGGTGGCTTCCTGGGGGCGCTCAGGGCCCCTGAGTGACTACCCTGGTGGGACTGGTGTGTGAGTGGCTGGTGGCCACTTGGGGTCCTTTTGCCTAAGAACTGGCTCCTCACTTTGACATGGAGCTGGAGTCGGCCCTGAGAGAAGGCAGCTGAGTATGATGGGGCTCACCCCCTGGCACCCCAGGAACCAGAAGATCCATCGTTTGGACACTCAGCTGAGGGGCAAGGAGCCTGGTCCGGAACCTGCCCGACAGGCGGCACCTTCGCCCCAGGGTTCGGGGCCCCGTGAGTGAGCGCCGAGCTCCGTGGCACGTGTCCCAGGCTCCTGTCGTGGGTGCCCATGTTTCCCAGCATGGGGAGGTGGCCCACAGCCCGTCCCTCCCTGAGGTCTGCCTCCAGGCCGGGCTGTGCTCACCCCGTCCCCCACCCTCTCCTGAGCGTGCCCTCGGCCCCTCGGCGTCCACCTGTGCCTTAATGGAGGGCCGTGCGGGGGCCAGGCTCTCTTGGAGCAACTAAAAGCTTTTCCAGAGAAACAATGGTGCTGACTAATTGATGGGTTCATTTATTTATTTCTGGGCACCAACGGTAAACAGCTTTGCTTCTCGGCTCAGCGGGAACAGATTGGGAGCGTCTGCCTGATTGATCCTTACCTGCAGGGACGTGTGCTGGAGGGATCTATCGATTTAGCACCTCCTGCCAAACCTGCTCTGAAACAGGCTTAATTGCCTCCAGTCCAGTTCCTGCAGCAGCGCGCCTGGCCCGCTCAGCACCGCCCTCGCGATGGAGGCTCCGAGTGTGGCCTTGAGGAGCCGGGCTCCCGCTGGCCCGGCCTCCTGGGCCCAGAGAACACCGGGATGGCTCGGGGTGGAGGGGGTGCGACGTCCTCCCCCACGGAGTCCACGGGTCCTCGCGCTCTGGTGCCGCTGTCTGCCTGGGCCCTCCGGCTCTGCCCCTCCGCCAGCTCAGCTCTAGGCTGCCCCAACCCCAGCACAGTCCCGGGCCCAGGCCCTCCCCGCTGTAGAGCCGCTTACCCTGGAAAGAGGGGGAAATGAACCTGCTAATGAGCGTCCCCCGTGGTGCCCAGGACCCGGCCAGACCTGGCGGGGCGGGGCGGGAGGGCACGTGCCCTGGGCTCTGCGGCCCACACGGGGGGGGGGGGGCATGTTTGTAGTCTCCCCCCACCCTCTCCCTCGGAGCCAGAGCCCCCGGGCACTGGGGAGCAGCGTGCTGCTCCTTCCCGGGCACCCCCCTCGCCTGCACGCTGTGAAAGCAGCCTGATCATTGGTTCATGGGGCAACGTTGCAGGAAACCTCAACTGGCGGAACCCCCAGAGCCTCGCTGTTGTCTGGTGCTGCAGATGCCTGTGGTCCCTGCCCGTCCCCTCTCCCTGTGAGGCCCCGGCGGCACCACGCACGCCTGTCCGTGTGGCTGCCAGCTCGCCCGGTGGCGCGGCCCCTCATGCGTCTCCCTGCCGAGGCCCGAGCAGCCTGCGCAGTGCCGGGTGGGCAGGGAGACCGCACACCGGGCCCTTGTCCCCGCTCTGGCAGCCTTGTCCTGCCTGGCACTTCCGGGAGGCGTGTGAGGCCGCTCAGCACCACCGTGTGTCCCCCTCCGCCCTGCTCCCAGACGTGTCCCTGTTGGCACATCTTTCCTGAGTGTGCAGCCAAGATCATTATCATGTTTTGTTTTGTAAAAACCGGCTTGTGTTGGGGAAACAGCTCTGGGAGGCGCCGCTCCGCGGAGGCGGCTTCTGAGAGACTCAGGCCCCGCACTGAGCACCGAGGGGGGCACCCGCCTCCGCTCCAGGCCCCTGAGCACGCTGAGCGCCTTCTCCCACCCTCGCTGGTCTGTCCTGCTGCTCCTCCGTCTCCCTGGCTGCGGCACCTGCTGCCCCAGGCCCCTGCCCTGTGTGCTGCGGCCTGTCCTGCTGGTCACTGCCCACACCTCCATGCCCTGAGGGTGCCAGGCTCCGCCTGTGCCCCACTCGCCTCTCATGGTGGACACGGGGGGAGGTGTGTGTGGTGGACACAGGGGGAGGTGCGTGGTGGACACGGGGGGAGGTGTGTGGTGGACACGGGGGGAGGTGTGTGTGGTGGACACAGGGGGAGGTGCGTGGTGGACACGGGGGGAGGTGTGTGGTGGACACGGGGGAGGTGCGTGGTAGACACAGCCCGGGGGAGGTCCCTCCCTGTGTTTCTCCCCTCTGTTCCTCTTGCTTTTACTCTTTCCTCCTAGTCTGGGCCTCCGTGCCCTGTGTGCTTCGTACTGAGATGCGTCTGCTTTTTCCTTTTCACGCTCCGTGTCCTGCCGCCTTTCTAGCCTTTGGGAGAGGAGAGGCTCAGGACTGGGCGGCCGTGTGGATGGAAGCGTGCGTGCTCTGCAGGTGTGTGTGTGACAGGCTCTCCCGCCTCGCCAGGCGGCGCCGTGCTGGAGGCTGGAGAGGCGTCTCGTGCAGAAACGGTGAGTGCCTGTGCGCTGTCAGGGAGACCCTGCAAGCCTAGAGCACGTGCGTCATCCGAACCAGAGCTCTTCCACGACGTGACTCCCACTCGGGACGGAAGGCCTTGGAGACGCAGCCCGGTACCTGGCTGTGGGTGGAGAAGAGGCGCACGTCCGCTGGCCGAGTGCGGGGCCAGGCCCGTGGGCGGTACCGATAGGCGTCCGCTTCCACGTGAGCAGAGCTACGGCTTCTGACTCTGACCAAGAGCCCAGAGGCCTGCCTGGCCGTGACGAGGCCCTCAGGACACACCCTAGAGTGGGGGCGGTCTCAGGCGTCCATCGCAGGCTGCCTGCCATGAGCTGGGGTGCAGCTGGTCCCAGACTCACAATCTGGGGGCGGGGTGGAGGTTTGAGGCTGGAGGCACTGTTTCTGGGGGTGG
Source organism: Vespertilio murinus (assembly GCA_963924515.1). Lineage (NCBI taxonomy): Eukaryota > Metazoa > Chordata > Mammalia > Chiroptera > Vespertilionidae > Vespertilio > Vespertilio murinus. The sequence continues at coordinate 757,902 of OZ004708.1, read as the reverse complement.
GGCATTGGAGACGTGCGGGTTGATGAAGGCGCCTCGGAAGGAAGGCTGTGGCATAACCTCAGACATTCCTGCTGCTTCCGGCCTGGAGGGGACAGCCCCGGGACGTGGCATGATGTGGCCTCGGGACCGTCACTGTCCTTCCACCCTTGGCGACCCTCTCGCCACCCTGACCGGTGCCACGCAATAGGAGGCAGCTGTGGTCGCCAACTGCAGCCTGTGTGTACGTATGTGTGTCTATATGTGTATGCATGTGTGCACGTGTGTGTGTGTGTGTGTGTGTGTGTGTGTGTGTGTGTAATAGCCAGTGAGCGGCCACGGAGCAGCAACAGTGTGTCCTGTGAGAGGAGAATCTAGTTCCTAAATTACATGGTTAGCAGATGGCCCAAAATAGCACTTGTAATGGCAACATTCAATTAGTGAGTTTAAAAACGTATATTATTGCAACACCCTCCGTGGCTTTATTTAGAGGTTTCTAAACATAGCACTGTAAGAACAGAAGTATCTCCTAGTGCTCAGGCCCACACCACCGAGGGCTGTCTGCGCTCCCGCGCCACTGAGGGGACGAGCAGGGTGTGTCCTGTGCAGGGACCGGAAGTGGACAGAGGGGCTATCGGCGTCCCAGTCCCCTTCCCCCGGATCCATGGTAGCAGAATTCACGTCTCATTCATGGTGCATGCTCACAAAACCCTTTTTTCTGCCCCTAATTCTGGTGTGTCTCAAGTGGCCAGGCAGGCAACTGAGCTGAGGCGTGTCCACACTGACAGAGAAGGACACCGAGGCGTGGGGACACTGCCCACCGTCACCCCCAGGGCCCTTCAGGTGGCCGGGAGGTGCCGGAGCAGAGCGAGGCCCTCCTCCGTGGGACTCTGGTCCAGCTGTCTGGGCTCAGCCGAGGGGCAGGTGTGGGGGCAGACGGGCGCAGGGGTCCAGGGAGCCGCCAGTGGCTGAGCTGAAGCCCCCACTTGGTGGTGCCTGCCTGGTCCCTGGTGGCCCCGTGTGTCCCAGCAGCTGGCACATACAACCTGGCGAGGAGGGTGGCCTTCGATGGGCAGCTTTCCCCTCGGGCGGGGGCCCGCTGTGTGCCCAGGCCAGTAGCACCCTTGTTTCTCTCTCCTGGGAGCCAGGCCCTCCCCGGTGCCGGCCCCGGCGGGAAGGCGGCTCCACAAAGCGTGGGCCCCGCCCGGCACAGATGTTCGCCTGGAAATGCAAAGTCCAATTAGGCGGAAGCAGCCTTGGAAGTCAGTGCCCATCGCCAGTCAGGGGAAACAGTGCGTGAGCTTCACTTAAATAACTTTTTATTTTAAATAAAGTTTTAAACTGAAAAAGTGTCGTTTGAAAGGCGCTCATCTTCTCTGCTCCGAGGAACATCTGCGCGCATTCTGCCGATGAATGGCGCGGATGAGGAGCGGAGGGGCCGCTCCCTAATTGCACCGCGCTGACAATGCCGCGGTGCGCCTCGGCCGGAACCGGCTGCACGGCCCAGCGGCTCGGCTGTAACGGAGGTGGCGTTTTACGTGACGAAAACCTCCAGCGTTTGCTTTTATTTTAAAACGGTCCATTTTGGGGGGTTTTGATCAGCATTTTAAAAGTGGGTATTTCTGAGCACCTGGATGAGGCAGCTTGTCCCTCTGCGCCAGGTAAGCTGGCAGGGCACCTCGCTGCTGGGCGTCCCGTGCAGGACTCACCGTGGCCGTGGCCGTGGCCGTGGCCCGGAGGCAACCATTGTCAGTAACCCGCCCAGGCACATCCCCAGGACTCGCAGCTGTCATACTGCTCACCCCCCTTTCCTGGCGGGGGACTTGGGTGCTCGTGTGGGGCCATGAGCCCGGGACAGGCCCCTGGCAGCTGCGTCCAAGTCCTCACCTGGTGGGGAAACGGGGCCCGGGGTGGGGTGTGCCGTGCACCCCCTGTGCCCGCCTGGCAGGCTCTGGTTAGGGGCCCGGCTCGGTGCTGGGGAGGGAGCCTCTGTCCCTGCCCCGGCAGAGTCCGTGCTGTGGTTTGAAGTCTGCATGGCGCCCAGGACTTGCCATGTGCATTGTGTGGGAGGGGAGAGGGCAGCCAGAGGAGGAGCTGGTGATGGGTGTAGCCGTGCTCGCCGGCCCCCCTGTGCTGGGACAGTCACCGTGAGACTTGGCGGTGTCGGGACAAGGCATGTAGTACCGTCCTCAGCAGTTCCGTGCTCAGCTCAAGAACTTCACAGAGCAAATGCGTGTAAGCCGGAGAACTGGCTGGGGGACCTTACAGAACCACATGTGGACTCCTGCCCTCCCCCCCAGAGAGTGTGGTGCCCCGGCCTGTCCCCAGCCGGCGTGATGGGCTAGGCGAGGCCCAGCCTTGGGTGCTTGGAGAGCTCGCTGCCACCCTCGCCTTGGCCCTGGCTCCCACCTGGGAATCAGCCACAGGACGTGATGGCCGGTGTGCCAGTCACGCCTCGGCTGGAGAGTGCTCCTTCTCCACGGGAGCTGCTTGCCACGGGGCTCAGGGGCACACCTGGCAGCAGGCTGTTTGCAGGCGCTGGCTGCGTGTCTGGTTTTCTGCTTCCCACGCCTGGGGTGACAGCGGTGGTCAGGACCCAATGCATGGAGGCACCCATCCCGTGCTCTCCACACCACCTGTGACTGTCGGTCTGCAGGGGACACAAGGGACTCTGTGGTCAGGGGTTCCCTCTGCCAGGCCAGGCTGGGGGCCTCTGGGAGGGTGTGAGCCCCTCCCCTCCCCTCTCCTGTCCCTCCCCTTCTGCTCCCTGCTTCTCGCCAAGAGCCCCCTTGGGAACGTTTTGTGGTTTTTGCTGCTGTGGCTCCTCCTCCTGAGAGGACGGGAGCCTCAGAACTCAGCCAGGCCTTGCAGGTCAAGGATGTGGATGGGCTCTGCCCGGTGTCCCTCCCACTGCTGTTGTCTGGGAATGGCCTGGCGGTGAGGGCCCCCTCTGTGACCTGGGCCCGGGGAAGGCAGTGTCTCAGTGTAGCTGGGCCTGTTCCTTCTTCCCTCCTCTCCTTCCCGCCTCAGTTTACCCTTTCACACAGGTACGCATCGCCGGGTGTTACTGTGTACAAGACAGCGCAACTGGGCCCACATTGAGTCAGCACGGCCGAGGGGTTTGGGGACAGCCTACCTGAGGAAGAGGGGGACTCTGAAGCACAAGAAGGAGTTGCCCATTTGTGGGTCTCCAGGCAAAGGGAGTCCACAGACGGAGCAAGGGTAGGCCTGTGCGATTGCGACCAGAGGCACAAGGCTGTCCTTCGCGTTGTGGGCTGATGTCCTGAGAGGACCAGAAGCACATCTGCAGAGGCTGTTCCAGATGTTGACCTTACGTTCCCAACGGAGCAGGGAAAATGCCGTGTTGGGTGGACCTGGGAGTAGTGTCTGTAGTGATATTGGTGGTGGTGGTGGTGGTGGTGGTGGTGGTGATATTGAGGAAGGTGGTGATGGTGGTGATATTGGTGATGATGGTTGTGATGGTGATGATGAAGGTGATAATATTGGTGGTAACGATGGTGGCAGGGTTGGTGATGGTGGCGGTGGTGGTGGTGATGAGGGTGGTGAGGGTGATGTGATGATGGTGATGATGATGTTGATGTTGTTGATGGTGACGGTGATGGTACTGGTGGTGCTGGTGGATACATCGGTAGAGGTTCCAGTCCCTGTGACAGGGTTAATAACCTCTCCCAATGAAGGAGCAAACACTGGAGAGTTGGATAGAGGAGTTGAAAGCAGATTGGCAGCACAGCTCTCCTCTCGCTGATGGGAAAGTGGTTAATTAGGTGATTTTTCTCCCCTGCTGACACGTGCAAACGAGACCCCGTTAATAACTGAGCTGTTACATAAATGATAAGATTTTAACACCAATGTCAACTCACCAGACGTGTTGGGAGGAGGAAGGTGAGCTTGAGGGCGAGGCGCCAGGCTCCTGCCGCTGGGCCCGGCCCTGTACATCCCCACGCCTCCCGCCTCCCGGCAGGGAGTTACCCAGGATGCTGAGAGACGGAGCATTGCCACGGCGAGGGTATGCCGTGCAGCCCAGAGACGCTATGTGCAGGGCAGCTTGGCTCCCAGCTTCCCGGTTCCCTCCTGCTTCCTGGGTGCTGGGCAGCCGGGGCCTGGGCATAGGACGGGGGTGAGATGCTGGGGGTGGCCGAGAGCCTGTCACATGCAGGTGGGAGGGCCAGCGGGCAGGTCACAGAGACACTGGCATTTATGACCCCCTCCAGGGCACAGCGCCTGGTGTGACATTCTCTTAAGCCTCTTGTTCTTGCCCCAAAGCTGGGCTCCAGAGAGCCGCTGTCCTCTCACTGGTTTCAGGAGTCGGGAGCTCAGCCGCAGCCAGGTGGGCGTGGTCTCTCGCTCAGGCCCCAGCTGGGGGGCTTTTCGGAGCCACAGCCCACGGGGCCAGGATGGGGGGGATGGCACCACCCCTGCTGCGGCCTCGTGCTCTTGGCGCTCACGCAGCATGGGCTCTGCGGGGACTCCTCATAGTCAGCAGGTGGCTTGATGGGGGCTCCTGTGGCCGGCGTGGACCCGCGGGCTGTCAGGGGGCAGGACGTGGTGGTGGAGGCAGGACCTCTGGCTGAGGCGCCAGGGCTGACACCCAGCCTGCGTGCTGCTCCTAGCCGCAGCGCCTGCCTGGCCCGGCTGGGAGGTGGGAGGAGGGCTGTCAGCACTGTGAGGATGGTCACTGTCTCCTGCGAATCTGAAATGAAATTTCATATTTTAAATAAAAAGAATAGAGGCCTGAGCGTTTGCAGCTGGGAGATAGCAGAGATTAGGGACTTATCTCCGCAGCACAAAGAAGGCGAGAGAGGCCTGAGTGCCTCGGAATACAGATGAGGTGCAGGCTGCTCGGGCGGCGGACCCGCCCTCGGCCGGCCCGGAGCTGAGGGAGCGGGCAGCTTCCTGCTCTCTGGCTGCGGCGCGTGGAGTGCGGGCAGGCGCTCCGTCTGGGTGGGGGGTGCCGCTGGCCGCTGGCCTGGAGTTGAGTTTGTAGCCAGCGAGGCTCAGGCTGGCCCACTGCACCCTTGGTGCAAGAGTGACGGCTCCTAGTGCCTGAGGGGGCACCCGGTTCCCAGGCTCTCTGCGTCCTCCCTCAGCCCACCTGGCTGCTCACCTTTCCCGAACCGCCATTTCCCCCGCTCCTCTCCCTCCTGCAAGTCCTGGCCCACCCCCTGCTTGAGGGGCTCCCGCTGCACCTGAGGTCGTGCCGAGGGCGCCTTGGCTGAGCTCGGTGCCTGGCCCTCGGGGCCTTTCTGAGTGTTCCCTCCCAGGATTCCGTGCCCATGCCCCCAGGGGCAGAGGGCCTGCCAGGGGCAGAGGAGCGTTTCCCAAGGACGGGGTGCGCCAGGGCCGTGGGTGTGACGGGTGCTGCCAGCTCAGCAGCGCTTGGTCAGCGTGGACCCGGCCTGGAGCCCCGGAGACCGGTGCCTGTGGTGGCCCCTGCTCCTGTGTGCCCTGAGAGTGTCCCTCTGTCCCCGTCTGGGGTGAGGCTCACCTCCCTGCCTGAGTGAGGGATGGCCGGCCGCCAGCTCTCCACGCATCCCAACCCTGGCTCTGGTTGCCTGTTTGCTGAAAACATGTTTGATGACCCCTCGCAGGTGTGGGGTGCTCTCTGGAGACCATCTGAGGGGGAGAGTGAGTGAATGTCACGGGCCAGCTGTGACGGGGCTGACTACACTGGGCAGTTGGCAGTCGTTCTGGGGAGGACTCTCTGAGAGGAAACCGAAGGCGTGGAAGAGACGTGGGGGCGGGGGAGGCCCAGGGAGGGGTGCCAGCAGGGCTGTGGCCCTTGGCTCTCTGGCCTGGCCTGGCCTGGTCAGAGGAGGCTGCTCGGAGAGCAGGGTGGTCCGGCCGCCCAGGCCAGCCCTCCTCACGGCCAGCCAGCGGAAGTTGAGATGCAGTGGGGATAGTCTTTCTGCAAAGCGCTTCCTCAGCACTTGGCGTCATTATCATGTGAATGGCTGCGTGGAAGTTGTGGCTGCGTGGGAGTTGCTTTGGGATGCTAATCTCAGCCAGATGGCCACTTCGACATCCGCTTCCTAGGAGGGATTTGTGTGCAGAGAAGCACTTCCTTTGTCACCAGCCCGCCGCCTCCTAGTGCTGCCGCGCGCCTCGGGATTGCTGATGGGGCTCCTCCTGAAAGAGTGGGGAGCGCTCGGGCGGAGCCCTGCGGGGGGGGGGGGGGGGGAGGGTAGGCACGCCGCAGGCCAGGAGGAGGCCCTGGGGGCCCTGACCTGGGCTGGCCCTGTGTGGCCTGGCCCCCGCCCCAGGGCCCGCAGCTCTGAGGGAGGGTGCGTGGGCACAGGAGCCCGGCCGTGCCCAGCTGGCCATACTGGTGCCCTGGGGCTTTCTTCTCCCCCCCCCCCACCCCCCCACCCCCCGAGGTCGACTCCTTTCCGTGTGAGACGTTTCTGGTGACTCCCAAGTGTAGCCCTGGTGTCTATGCCGCCAGCACGTGGCTTAGGAAGGACACCTTCCTGCCACGCCCACGGGTGTGTCCAGAGTCTGGGCCCAGGTGGTGCTTCCTGTCTGTCCTCCCCTGGAGTGGGTTCCAGAGGCTCACGAGGCGGGAAGGGCTTAGTCAGGAGGCCCTCGGCTGAAGGCAGCAGCCGTCTCCTGGCCCCGGGGCGTCCTCCGAGGAGCACGTGGCCCAGAGCATGTCTCATTAGGAGCGCCGTGTCACGGGGTCTCTATCCCGTCCACCTGTCCCCCCAGGCCTGACTCCTCACCGAGGGAGCAAGCAATCAATAGTGGAAGGAAACTTGGAAAATTCACAAATAGGTGGAAATTAAACAACATAGTTCTTCATAACTGTTAACGTAAGAACGTTGAAACCTGCGAAGAAGTTTTGTGAATTTATTTGGGCCAAACTGTCGACAATTGCCAGGAAGCAGAACCTCAGGGGATCGGGATGGCGCTCCAGAGAACGGCGGAGTTTCACGTTTTATACGTGACGGTCAGAGGAGGGTCGTCTCGTAGGCGGGTCTCAGGGAACCACTGGCGATGGACGAGGGAGGCGGAGAAAGCCCAGTGGGGAGACCTCTGGGATGGGTGAGAAGTAAGATGACAGACACCTGCTTCTTCACACAGGAGGGTGCAGGGTGGTTAGCAGCCAGGGGCGTGGGAACTGTAACTATGGGGGGGGGGGGGGGTCTGCGGTCTCTGTCCTGGTGCACTGGTTGTGCCCCGAGGGGTCCGGAAAGGGGAGGTACAAGTTGAGATCAAAGTTGAAATTTGTGCCGAAGCTGGTTTGGCTCAGTGGATAGAGCGTCAGCCTGCGGACTGAAGGTCCCAGGTTCGATTCCGGTCAAGGGCATGTACATTGGTTGCGGGCACATCCCAGTGGGGGATGTGCAAGAGGCAGCTGGTTGATGTTTCTCTCTCATCAATGTTTCTAACTCTCTGTCCCTCTACCTTCCTCTCTGTAAAAAATCAATAAAATATATATATTTTTTAAAAAGTTGAAATTTGTCAGGGAAGATGGGCCGATTACATGACTTCCCACCATAAATTTCTTTTTATTTTTATATTTTTAATTTATTTTTTATTGATTTCAGAGAGGAAGGGGGAAGGAGGGAAAGATAGAAACATCAGTGGTGAGAGAGAATCATGGATCGGTCGCCTCCTGCACGCCTCCCACTGGGGATCGAGCCCGAAACCCTGGGCATGTGCCCTGACTGGAATCGAACCCGGGACTCTGGTCTGTAGGCTAATGCTCTATCCACTGAGCCAAACCAGCCAGGGTTAAACTGCTTTTTAATTTAAACAGTTTTAGTCTCAGACCATCCTTTGTGGTTACTTTAGGTCTCTGAGTGTGTGAGGCTTACGCAGGCCTTCCTTGAGCCGGTCAGCTCAGCAGGTGACCCCTTTTTGTCCACATAATGAAGGGGTCAAAAAAAGAAACCAGCCCGGCTGGCATGGCTCAGTGGTTGAGCATTGACTCATGAACTAGGAGGTCATGGGTTCAATTTCCGGTCAAGGCACATGCCCGGCTTGTGGGCTCAATCCCCAGTTGGGGAGGATGGGGAGCGGTATCTGCAGAAGGCAGCTGGTCAGTCTCTCTCTCATCATTGATGTTTCTCTCTCTTCCTATCGCTTCCTTTCTGAAATCAATAAAAATGTTTTTTAAAAGACACCAGTGTCCACAGCAGGCAAGTGCTAGCCCCCGGAGCAGCTGGTGGGCAGGCCATAGGGACGGTGCTCCTGGTCGGCTCCTCTCTGGGGGAGGGCTGCTGTTTGGGCAGCACCGCGGACACAGTAAGAGCCACCGAGTCGCTCACCTGAAATGGGCGCTCCGCTCCGGGCCCGTGGCCAGCCTGTCCGGTGGCATCGTGCTGGGCGCACCGGCGGCACACCCCTCCCACGGGGACGGCTCCGCTGCCCGAGGCAGGCGGCACGGGGAGTGGAGGTTGGGGGAGTGATGTGGAGAGGCTCACGCTCCGCCGTGTCCCCGACGTTTATTCCCTGCTGGCCCGGGGCCTGCACCCGTGTGCCCGCACACAGCGCGCTGTTGGTCAGTTCCCGGCGGTGTGAGCTGCCCCCTGACTGGAGGCTGGCTGACCTGAGCGTGAGCTCTGCTCCTCGCTGCCTCCTGTCCTGAGCGGCCATCTCCACGGCCTGGGCTCGGCAGGCCACCTTGTCACCGGACGATGGCAGTGCGTGCGGGGGCTGGAGTAGGTGTGGCACGGCTGGGTCTCCTGGCAGCGGACCTGGCCGTGCCCGAGGCCCTGGGCACAGGTCCTGTCCTTGGCCCAGCCGCCCCCACTGGCCCAGACTGCTGCGCTCCCTCCTCTTTCTGCTCCGAGCCCGGGTCACCAGGGCCTGGGGGCAGCGGAGGCGCGGCCGCTCCGATGCGCAGGAAACCTGAGCGGCTCTCGAGGCGGTGACCGTCCTGCGTGGCGGTGACTCCACACAATGTGCAGAGAGCCTGTTCGTGGGCGCGCTTGCTCACCAGCCGCATTTCCTGTCTCTAATCTGCTCCCTGCAGATGGCCCGGCTCGGCCTCGGTGCCGCAGCCGCCCGAGCGCCCTCTCCTCTGGTGTGGGTGTGACTGGGCTGGGCCGTGTGCCCCAGGGAGATACGGCGCCCGGCGGCTCCCGGCTTGCAGGGGACCTGAGTCAGGACCCGGCGGTCACGCTCCTCCTCACCTGGCCTGGGGCCAGTGACATGCCCGGCAAGGGGCTGACTCCCAGGGCCGGGCTCCTCTCCCAGAGCAGCTTCCAAGCCAAGTGTGTGGAATGCCCCCTCCTTCCGGACACGCACACTTCCCTCGGACTTGGACCGACGGTTTCCGAATGCTGTGGACTGTTCACCCGGCGCCGGTCCGTCCTGCCCCCGGGGAAGCAGAGTGACCGGGGCTGTCAGCGTCCCCGAAGCGTCCTTTCCCAAGCTGCGTCTGTGTGGGAAGTGACCAACCTGGAGGAGAATGGGAGCGGTCGGGAGCAGGCCATGTGCCCCCTGCCCGGCGCCCCCCTGGCTCCTGGGTCCAGGCCCCTGCCCCAGCCCTGGCACCAGTGCCTGGCTGCCCACTCGGGGCGGGGGCGGGGGCGGGTGGGCTCACCTCTCCAGCCCTGGCCGCAGTCACGGTGCTGGCTGGTGTCTCCGTGCGCAGCCCTCCGTGCTGTTCTGCTGGCTTCTCTTCGCTCTCGGACATGGGAGCGTGCTCCCTGCTCACTCGCTCCCTGCGCCGGAGGCCCGCTCTGCTCGGCAGCCCCTTCCCACGCTGCTCCCTGCTCCTGCCTGCACCGGGGCCTGCGGGCACCCTCCCCTCTGCCCGAGCACCTGGGCCTTCCCAGACCCGACGCTCCTGTCCGACGCTCCTCCGCTCTGGGCCCGCCCTGCGTGTCCGTCGTTAGCTGCCAGCTCCTCAGGGCAGAGGTTTCTCTTCCCGCTTTGCTGTCCCCAGAAAGGTGGCCGACAGACCCCTCGGCAGCCGGAGCGGAGTGTGCTCGGCTCTCCGAGAGCCTGAGCAGGACCGCGCTCCTTGGTTCCCGGTCCTGCTGGGAGGTGCTGGCGGCTGGACAGGTGCCCACGTGCCCCAAATCTCACTGCCCACAGGCTCCTGCCTCTCAGCCCGGCCACAGGGAACCCCGTCTCCTCGCAGCTGCCCCGGCCGGCCTGCACTGCCAGGCCCTCCTCGGAGCCTTTGTCCCTGGCGCCCACATTCCCCGCGGAGGTCAGAGCCCCGGCCTCCTCCACTCAGTGGTCGCCTGGCACGTGCTCCATGCGTCAGCAGAGAGCACCCCCAGCTCCCAGCACTGCCCTGCCTCTGCAGGCAGCTCTCCAAGTCAGTCCTTGTTCAAGAGGGAGTGAGCTGTGGGGAGTCCAGTGCCGACCCCGAGCCCCGGGGGCGGGGAGCAGGCGGCCTTCGCCCTCGCCCTCACCCCCCTTTCCCCTCCCCCCAGGAGGTCACGGCAGAGCAGCCAGGACTCTCTCGGGGCCACTGCAGGGAAGCTGGGGAGTGTGCTCGTGGCTGTTACCTGGGGGTCACGTGCTTGGGGAGAGGGTGCCTCTGGGCGGGGAGACGCCAGCACCCAGGCAGCCGCCTCTTCCTCAGGGTGACTCCCATGCTGAGGCCCGGGCAGCAGGACGATGGGAAGAGGGGCCCGACCCGGAAGTGAGCGTGGCAGCCATCGGCTCCCGGCCGGCCCTCCTGCCCGCGCTATGTCCTGGGGCAGCGTGCACAGGCCCTCGTCCGGGCGCTGCGAGGCCTCCGTGGGTGAGGCACATGAAAGCCCACGGCCTGCCCTGGGGCCAGCATCGCCCACCGTGTCACCGGAGTCCTCTCCGAGCCGCCGGAGCAAGGGCTTTTTCACTGTCTGCCCTGGTCCCGGGACCGGCAGGGACTCACTGGGCTTGCCCGCTGGTCCCTGCCGTGTCCTTACTGCCTGGGCTCTGTGGCCTGGCCCCCCGTGATGCGGAGGCCCCTGACTGGCGCTGTCAGGCTGGTAACTCACAGCTGGGCTGGGTTACTCATTAGGTTGGGGCGGAATTGAAACCGCAGAGGGTGGTTTTCCTTCCCACGTCTCAAGGTCGGACGGGAGTGCTTCCCGTGGCCGCGCTGCTCTGGGAACGCACGCGGCAGGGATGGGGGGGGAGGGGGGCGCTCTCTGGGAGGCCGGGCCGGCCAGCCTCCTCGCTCCGGGCCTGCCTTTGATTGGTGATTATTTCAGCCTCCGCTTTGCTGATTCTCCGCTTTTGTTTCCATGTTTAGACGTTAATTCTTTCAGAGGAACGTGAAATGACACTTGAGGCATTTAGGATCGGGGTCAGATAGATAAATAAAGACACTGCAGGCCACGTGGGCCAGCCGCCTCCGCTCCCTCTCCTGGCAGCCCGAGCAGGCCCGGAGCTCAGGCCTCCTGCCCACACGTGCCCCAGCAGCCTTGTGGCAGACGACGGAGCTGAGGTCCTACCGCCAGCGGTGCCCTCGGCCTTCCCGCCGTGTTGGCCAAGGCGGCCCGGGGAGGGGCAGCCTCAGGTAGACGGGCTCTGATCTGAGTCGGAGCCTGTGCTGCCATCCCAGCCGCTGACCTCCAGAGCTCGGTTCCCTCGTCCGGAGTGGGGACTGGTGAGGGCAGGGCGCTCCCTCGGGTCCTGGTGTGGTCCTCGGGACACATCCCGTGCGGACGGACAGCTGCCTGAGTGTGACCTCGGCTCCTGCCTCGGCCGTCCCCTGAGTCCCTCGGGGCGCTCAGCGAAGCACATCTGACGACGTGACGAGACCTCAGCGCAGATGGCCCGTCCCTGCCGCCAAGGGCTTCCTGGGACACGGCCAGACCCTCCCCGTGCCTCGGGCTCAGGGTGTGACTGGAAGTTCCGAGGGAGAGGCTGCGGGCAGGGCAGGAGGGCTGTGCCCTCAGAGCCCGAAAGGAAGATGCTCGGGGTTTGGGTACGTGCGAGTAAGGTGTCCTGGTCCTCAGTTTCATACGGGCGTGCCATCACTGAGAATTAGGGTGCACTGCAGGCCCACAGCCCCTCTGGCTCTGCGTGTGGGGTCTGGCGACGGCTGGATGTTGGCGCCCGTGTTGTGTTGACTGCGGGCGGGACTTCTTGTGTGGCTGCCCTGGGCTCCCCGGAGGGCACTGTCCTCCCGGCAGGTCCGGCACGCTGGGGCGATGGCCAGGCCTGGGGCTGTCCACACCACGGGGCGAGCGTCACGGCCGCTGGTCCGGCGCCACCGGACAGCAGGACGGCGGGGGCGGGCTGGAGCGGGAGGAGGGAGGGCAGGCTGCGCGGCCGCGGGTGGCAACTGGCCATGGATACCTCCTGCTGCTGCACGTCCGTGTCCTTCCACGTCCTGGGAGTGGCACGTGGCGGACGTTGTCTGAGAAGACGACATGAAAGCGGCCACCGGGCCAGCACTACGCGGCTCAGACGCCGTCGAGCGGGCAAACAATCGATAAAGATGCTGACTCCCCACGAGCCGAGAACTTCATTCTGAACTCCCAGCATTCACAGAAATGCCAGGAGCATCAGGCCACATGCAGAGGGAGCAGGAGGCTTAATGTTTTATGAGTTTTCTTTTTCCTTTACAACGAAGGCTGAGGCTGGACAGAGGACGTCCGGCGGGGCGGCCGCAGTGGGCACGGGGGCGGCAGCACCGGGCGGCCAGGTCCCCCTCCTGCCGGCTGCCGGGGTGGGTGAGGTGGGGCGTCTTCCAGCAGGTGGTTTGAAAAGCGCCCTCATGTGCTTGGCACTGGATCCGGGGAACGTTGCTCTTGGGGGCGCCACCCCTGCGTGTGACGCCCTGTCCTCCTCTGCAGGCGGTCAGGACCCATCATCCCCGTGGCCACACGCTGGCCTCTGTCCCGTGGAGTGTACATATGAAAGCGAGCCCTCTGGCCAGCCGCCGGCTCTGTGTCCCCGCGCTCCGCGGCGTCTGCAGGCCCTGTGCTTGGTCTTGGTTCTCTCGGTCTCCTGCACCCTTTCTCCCACGTGGCCTCTCCGTCTGCCCTGCCCCGTGCCCCCTGTAGGCCTCTCTGAGGCACGTGCCCCCGGTGTGGCCTGTGCCGAGCCTCGCCCTGCTCTCTCCCAGCGGCAGCCCCATCACCGTCCCTCCCGGCACGGCTCTCCCTAATCACGGACTCTCCCTCGGAAGCCGGCAGAGGCAGGGCCGGGGCAGAGGCCGCTGGGTGGGGCTGGGAAGGACAGTGGCGGTCTGGGGAAAGCCTGTGAAACCAAACCGAAGGCGCTTCACCCTCTCCTGCACCCGGCTAACTGTGGAGGTTGTCTGTGGGTGGTTGGGAGCTGAGAGGCTCTAAGCCAAGTGTCTATCCTTGTGTGGGGTCTGAGGGGATGGCCAGCCACGGACCCAGGGCGGGCACTGCGAGCACAGAGGGCAGGATGTAGAAGAGGTGACAGGAAGGGCAGGGCCCAGGGCCGGGAAGCAGCTCCGGAGCTGGCCTGGAGCACCTGTCAGAGCTGAGGTTGGGGTTTGGCTGCTCCAGGCCGGGCTGGGGCTCGACGCGCTGCAGCACAGAGCTGCTCACCTGGCGTGCCGCAGGCAGCACTGCTCTGGCGCTGGAGCCCCTTCAGGCCTCGGTTTCCCCATCATGTGTGGGGTGCCGGCTGCTGGGTCACCTGGGTCTGCGGGAAGCAGGCGCTCTGAGAGGCTCCGAGGACTGGCGGGGGAAATACCGCGGCTGCACGTGCGGCTCTATTCTGAGACCATGAGACGTGGCTGGGCCTGGAGGGCCTGCAACTGGGGTGCCCAGCCTCACCCTCTGCCCTTTGCCTTGTCTGTGCAGCGTCCGGGAGCTGGACAAGGTCAGGCAGCAGCTGCAGGAGGAAGTCCGCCAGGTCAGCGCTCAGCTGCTGGAGGAGAGGAAGAAGCGCGAGACGCATGAGGCGCTGGCCCGCAGGCTGCAGAAGCGGGTCCTGCTGCTGACCAAGGTACGGCTGCGGGGGGCCGGGCAGGGCGGGTGGCGGTCACCGGTCAGGCTGGGCCGCTCAGGTCAGCAGCGCCCGGCCCAGCCCACCTCGGCCACTTGTGTTTTGTCTCCAGCACCCACGTCTGCCCGGATCTCCACTACGCTGAGCGCACACACCTCACGTGCCTTGTCCTCACACTTGGCTCGGCCCTGCTCAGCTGCAGCTCGGGCAGGCGTCGGAGGGCGAGGGGTTGGGGAGCGGCAGGCTGTGCTGGTGTCCTGATTGGCAGGAGGGCTCCGATGTGCTATCAAGAGCTCTCCAACCCGGTGTCCCTGTGGGCTAAGGCCCTTGGACAGCTCTGCCGGCCCCAGTGTGTCCTGGGTCTTTTGGGGGAGCCCTCTCTCCCCCTCCCTTCCACACTTGTTAGGAGTGAGGATTCGCCGTGTGCAGACGGGCTGGGCAGATGTGCTCTCGTCTGCTCTTTGCCTGAAGAGCTGTGCGCTCTGGCTCCACAGGCGAGTCCCTGGGGAGCAGGCTGAGTGTTTGTGTGGAGCTCATTAAAGATGCCGCCTTGGACGCTGACATCTTAGGAGACGGGGAAGGAAAGACCCGAATCTGTCCCCAGGTGCTCCTCCGAGGCCCGGCCGGCTGAGCCCCCAGGAGCGCGGTCCGGCAGGCGGGCCGCTCTGTCGTTTCTGACGGAGCACGCTCCTCGCCACTGGCCTCCTGACATGGAGCGCCGACAGAGCGAGCCAGGTGCCAGCACTCGGCGCCATGGGGTCTCTGCCAGCCATCGCCGTGGTGGGACACACGAGGCGTTTTCGGAGCTGATGTTGGCGGAGACCTGCGGGCTCACTGATTATGAAGGAAGGCCTGGGGAAGGCGCCCTGTTGGTGGAGAGCTGACGAGGGGACGGGCAGGGAGGAGCCGCCAGTGCCGCCACCGTCAGACCAGGCGCGCTCCGCAGCACCCCAGGCTGGCTCTCCGGCGGGTCAGGAGCTGCCCACTCCAGGCCGGCGGGCAGGTGGCGTGACGCTGCGCGAGGCTGGGGGTGGCAGGTCCGGACGTGACCGTCGCGGTGAGAGACGAGGCAGAGCTGCCCCCCGTGGGCAGCACAGAGGTCTCCTGGGAGGACAGGTGGGGCCTTCCCTTGCGACCTCAGAACCGGCGTCGGCCGGCCGGGCTTGTTTCGGGGTGAGCCCGCGGCTCCGTGGGGACAGCGCTCGGCCGGGGAGCGCCAGGAGGGCGCAGGCGGCGGCTCAGGCTGGCGCCGCGGTGCTCGGCCTGCAGTCTGCCCCGCGGGAAGGTCCCCGCGAGGCCGCACCTGAGGCCACACCTCGTTCCCAGGCGCTGTGTTCCCGCAGGTGACGCGGTGCTGGTTGCCGGCGGCTTGTCCAATGCTGCTCGCCTGGTGCTCGGCCTCGGGTATGGGTCACCTGCCATTTCACCCGCATTATGTTTCTGACATGCTGCACGGAAATGCTGTCGCCTGGGAGCTGCGGCTCGCCTGTGGCCTGGTCCCGAGGTCAGGGCCGCCTTCCTCTCAGTGCACACGGCCTGGGCTCAGCCTCAGACCCCGGCCCCTACCCTGGGTGTCCGAGGCGGAGGGACCAAGCCCTAACGACGCGGCTGCAGTCCCAGGGGCAGGGGAGACAGGCACAGGGGAGCAGGCGTGGCGGCACAGCCTGGCCCGCTGGCCCGGGCCTCCCCTCCCCGCCCCGCCCTGCGGGGTATCCTGCAGAGGCTGAGGGTCCGGCAGGCCTGGGAGGACGGCTGTGCCTGCCTCGTGTCCTTGCTGACGATTAGAATCCCTCTCGTCGTGTGGAGACCTGTTCTCTCTTAACTCAATTTCGAAGAAATCCAAATCTTTGAATAACCTTCATCCTGAGAGGAAAGGAAGTGGCTGCAGGTGAAAATTGATGGTCACGCCAAAGACATGGCTCCCTGCCAGCTGCCTCTCAAGTGTGCAGCTAAAAATAGCCGTGTCTCGCTGCTGCTGGGCCGCCTCCAGCCACTCCCGGCGCCGATCTCAGATGCTGAGGGTGTCGGGCGCCTCCGCTGCCCGGCCTGGGGGCACGGCCTGGGCGGCCTGCAGAGGGCCGGGTCGGCATTTTGGTGCATGGGCAGCTCTCTCCCCTGACCTCTGCCCCCACCGCGTCTCCTTGGGTGAGGCCACGCTGTGCAAGTGCTGGGCCGGGGAGCTGGCAGATCCCGGGCCTGAGTGCCCGTGGTGCGTGGCCCCATTGGCTGCCTGTTTTCTTGCTCGCCTGGGCAGTGGTTCCTCCAAACCGGGGGATTTGCCTCACTTGGCGCCTGGTTAGCATCTTGGGGCTTATCCAGTGCCCACACGCACCTGGGTTTTCACTATGGGAGAGGCCACGCGCTGGCTGCTCTGTGCCGGGCCCGCTGCCAGGCGGTGTCTTCTGGGCCCTGCGGCAGCACTCGCGGGCAGCGTGCCGGCTAACCATCGTTCACCAGGGCACTGTATTTCCGTTAACGTTTTCCTCATAATCACACTTATAAGTCCTTTTGAAAATTCTAGTTAGTATTTGCCATGTCCCTTTTATGGGAGAGGAGGCTGTGGCTGGGTGGCACTGTGCCAGGGCAGTACGAGACAGCGCTGCCTCCGTCACCCCCGTGCCTGGCAGTGGAGGTCAGAGTGCGAGCACGTGAGGGAACATGGGTGTGTATGTGAGACGGCAAGTGCATAGGATGGTGTGTACCTGTAAGTGTGGTTGTACATGCACACGTGCCTGCACCTTTATGAGTGTTTGTGCATATGAGTACGCCTGTGTGTGTGAGTGCATGTGAGCGTGTTATCAAAGCCGGTTGTTGTTTGCAGGTTAGCTGCTTTTCCCACAATCCCCCACGGAACGTCGGCCCCAGTAGACAAAGACCGGCCGGGCCACTGAAATAGTCATTAACCAGCAAGGAAGCTGGAACGTGTTTACAGGCGCAGCGTCTCCGGCGGGAGGATTAAACACCATCCATCATCCCATGGGCGGCGGCGCAGGGAGCGCGGTGCCGCCAGCTCTCCGTCGTCAGCGTTCCTGTGGAGACCAGCCCCGTCCAAGGCCAAGGGGAGGAGGCACGTCCTCCAGACCCGCCACCCAGTGTGATCTCGGGACTGGGTGCAGGAGCCTCTTCCCCAGGGGTCTCAGGGCGCTGGGCGACCGGTGTCGGCTCTGTCCGGACGCTGGCTGTGGGCAGGGCAAGGGCAACGTCGGGCCCTTTCCGGAATTCTAACGCTCGTTTTGCTGGAAGTCATTGCCAGCCTTGCCCTGTCTCAAGAGGGAGAGCGTGGAAATAACGTGCCTGCAGCACCTGGGCTTGGGGAGGGAGAGGTTGGCTGGGCTGTGGGCCCAGCCGGCAGGGACAGTGACGGGAGCTGAGTGCCCTTGGGTCCGCAGTGGGACCGGGCCCTCGCCCTGACAGCCGCCTCCTCCACTGAGCACGGAGTCTCGTCTCCGTCTGTCCAGTGGGTCCCTACAGAGGAGTCTCAGGCCACGGGCGTGGCCCACCAGGCGTGGCCCTGCCCTCTGCCGTGGATCTGTGCGGTGGGAGGCAGCTCTGCCCCTGGCCTGGCCGAGGCATTAGAGCATCGCTCTCTAGGAGTCAGGTTTGCTGGGAGGCCTGGGCACGGGGGGTGGTGCTGGCGCGGCTATGCCAGCCCCCCCACCAGGGACCTTGGCTCTGGACTGTGGGTCCCCACGCTGGCACCCAGGCACCACCCCTGCGCAGGGCCTGGTTTGTAGAGAAGGCGGGAGAATTTGGACAGTTCCTGAAGTTGCCCCTTCGAGTTCTTTACTTCCAGACTAGGAGATGCTTGTGAGCCGCGGGCCCTGCAGTGCTGACCTCAGGCAGCGCACCTCTGCTCTCGAGGGTCCGGGCAGTGGGCAGGGCCCTGCGCCCACCCATGGACCTGGGTCCGAGTGCCTGGGCTCTCAGAGACAGATTGTAGTCAGGGCCTGGGTTTTGGCATGGCAAGCAACCAGGGCAGATAGGGGCGCTGCCAGCTGGGGGGTGCTGTCCCCCAGAGCTGCCTGCTGACAGCCAGCCCACTCCGCCCTGTGCTGAGGAGCGGGCGCCCAGTGTGGTCGTGAGGGCGCATGGCACTCTGGGGGTGCGCTGGCCTCCCGGACCCGGAGAAGTTTGCATTTAGTTTTCGTTGTGTCTGCCCGTGCTCCTCGAGCACCTGGGGCCGGCCTCTGGGGGCCTGGCTGAGGAGCGAGCACGTCAGGTGACAAACGGCCTGTCCTCTGCGGGATTCAGTCAGTCCCTGTCCCAGCAATCAGCCTCCACTTGGGGGCGCTGCTGGGCGCCATCCCTCTCGTGCTGTGTCTGCCAGCAGCTCGTCCCCGCGAGCCGAGAGGATGACTCTGAGCGCCCGGCCCGGCTGGTGCTGGGCGTGGTAGGGGACACATGGCCAGGAGGGCCTCTCCCTCTGCAGGAAGTGCAGGGCTGAGCCCTCTCCTCATCGCCGTCGGGAGCCCCGGGCCTGGGGAGCAGTGCCGGCTGCACAGGGCAGGGTCGAGGTGGGCGCCTCTGAGACGCTGGCTCCAGGTCCCTCTGCCTGGAGTGGCT
Source organism: Vespertilio murinus (assembly GCA_963924515.1). Lineage (NCBI taxonomy): Eukaryota > Metazoa > Chordata > Mammalia > Chiroptera > Vespertilionidae > Vespertilio > Vespertilio murinus. The sequence goes on along the minus strand of OZ004708.1, from coordinate 739,458 downwards.
CAGTCCAGGGGGCCTGGATCCAGTTCTGGTTCTGCCCACAATGGGCTTGGGGCACACAGCTCTCCCTGCCAAGCTTCTGCTTCCTCCAGAAACTAAGGAGGACGGGGAGCAGACCACACGGGCCGATTCCCAGGGATGCCACCCGTCCCCCTGCTTCCCGCAGCCAGTCACGCACAGCACTCAGAACGAGCGAGCCCGGTACGCAGGGCGAGCGCCTGTGAGCCTTCCTCCTGCGTCCCGGGAGCAGCGTGCGGGCACACTGGGCCCCCACAGGAGCCAGCTGCCCAGCTTGGCACACCTCCACGTTGTCAGCCCGACCGCACACCAACCCAGCAGGGACCTGGGCTTGCGAGTCCACAGCGCATCCCCAGGGCGTTGACGGCGTCTCCTCCTCCCAGCTCAGGCCCGGTGGCTTCTTTCGGTGTCTCAGTCTTCACGTGGTCCAACCTGAAACCCCGTGGTGGCCGGGGCCAGAGTGCAAACTCAGATCCACCCCCGTTGTCACCGCCTCGTGCATCGGCTCTGGGATGCTCTGCGGAGAAAGGGGTGGCCCCTCCTCGCGGCGGCCAGGCCGAGTGACCGCCATGAGCCAACAGAAGCGCCTCCTTAGAACAGCTGGCAGGTGTGCTTCGACCATTTCCCTTCGCCGGCCTGGACATCCGCCTCCCAGGCTCTCACGCGGCTCCCAGGCAGCTGCTCTCAGGGGCACGCAGGAGCCGGGCTGTTCCACGTCACTCCAGCCCACCACCGGCAGCCGGTGCTGCTGCAGAGCAGGATGTACTGCGGCGGCGGCGGCCAGCCTGGGCCGGTGGGTGCTGCCGAGCAGGAAAGAGCCAGGCCTGGCCCAGAGCTCACTGAGCCCTGCTGCCTGCAGGTGGGGGGACCCACGTGCAGGGCTGTCAGTGAGGACCTGTGACCAGGACATGCTCAGAGGTGGGAAGCCCGCTGCCCACCTGGCCTGGCTACGAGAGCATCCCAGGCCCAGGTGGCGGTCACACACAGCACATGGTGGGTTGGACACCCAGATGTCACTTTGCCGCTGGCCCTCTCCAGCCCCCCTCAGGGATCCCCAGCCCCGAGGGTGGGGGCCCCCAAGGAGGGCTGGAGAGCTGTCAGAGCCACTGCGGCGTGGGCTTCAGAGGATTAAAGTTAATTAAAGAGCTTCCTGGCTGCATTTCTCGTACTGCCAGCTATTTACATGCTAATCGGCCTGCCACGGAGGGAGCAAGGTGTCAGCTCCCGACGTCAACGGGAAACTGGCGAGGTGAGCGCCGTCCATGTGCTTACACTGCGTCCGTGGACAGCGAGGCGGGAGGCCGACACTTCTCCAAGTCAGGGCTGGGCTTTAAAAACACCCTCTGAGCTGTCCGTGGGGCTGACTTGAATCTTCTCTGCGAAGGCTGCGTCTTGGCCGCGTAATTGGATGCATTATGCATGGCGGTGTCTCTGCATAAGCAATCTTGTAAACAAGGAGATGCAGAGCCGGGAGCGGACTGGCTAGGCAAGCTGTTCCGAGCCTGTCCTCGTGAAGGTGACGCTCCTCAGCCCTGGGCTCCGCGTTTGCAGGCACGGGCACAGGCACAGTGCGACGGGCCGCTGGGACAGCACGTGCCATTGGGGGGCGGGAGGGGCCGCTGGGACAGCACGTGCCATTGGGGGCGGGAGGGGGGCGGCAGGTGCAGTGCCTGGCCTTGGATCCCGTGTCAGGTGTGTGTCCTCAGGAATGCAGACCCCTTCGCCGGCCTGGACATCTGCCTCCCAGAGGTCCGACCTCTGGACCTCTGCTGGGTGGGGCTGGCGGCAGGTGAGCAGGGAGGGTGGGCACCACATGCTTCTCCTTCAGGCCCGTCCCCCCTGGGGCCGCCGTGGTGGAGGTGGCATCCTTGTCACCTGGCGGAGGCCCCTTCCTCGGGCGGAGGCGGGCCGAGTGACCGTCATGCATAGACCTTCCAGCCCGTCCCCATCTGCCGTCACTCACACCTATCCAGTGTCGCTCCTGAGCCAGGAGCTGTGCTGGGCACCAGGTTAGGTGCTTAGGGTGGCACCTGGCACAGTGCCCGGGACCTCGACAAGGCCAGTAGCTGAGGGCGATTTTGAAGAGCAGCCAGACGTCTGTGTCTGGGAGGCAGGGAGAGGGAGCTCAGCACCCAGGCCCTGGCGCCCTGCAGACAGCGGGCTGGAGGGCACGGCTGGGCCTGGGCCCAAGGTGAGCTGCCATCATGTTCAGACTTGGAGGCCAGGGGGCTGGCAGCCCTGGGGGGCCAGGGCGCGTGCGGCTGTTTGCTTTTGGTTTGGGGGCGCAGCTCACTGCCCAGATGCTGTTGGGGCACTGGCCCTTGTACTCTCCTGCACGGAGCCCCACCTGTGCCCCCTGGTGGCAGGTGTCCTGCCCGGAGCCCACCTAGTTACCAGCCTCCTTCTCCTCCTCCTCCCTCCTCCTCCCTCCTCCTCCCTCTTCCTCTTCCTCTTCCTCCTCCTCCTCCTCCTCCTCCTCCTCGTCCTCCTCAGGGAGGCGCTGAGACCTGTCCTGCTCCCACAGGCCGAGGAGCCCTGAAGCGGGGACCCTGAGTGAGCGGCCTGGTCAGCTGAGGAGCAGGCAGGTGTGCTGCCGTCAGGGGCGTGTCCTGGGCAGCTCTAGCCCCGCCCCCTCAGCTGGAGTGGCAGCAGAGGGCCGAGGTCCAGGGCCCCTGGAGGGAGTCTCTTACTTCAGCAGTCAGGGGGCCGTGGGCAAAGGGGCACAACTGCAATCCCCTGTCCCGCCCTGCAGGCTGGAAGGGCCTGAAGAGGCCAGTATGCAGGAGAGGCCTTGTCGCCTCCCAGTGCCCTCGGGGCTGCTGCTCAGGCCCTGCGGTGTGGTGCGGTGCGGTGCGGTGCGGTGCGGTGCGGCGCGAGGACACACAGGGAGCCGTCTATTCCTGTCCGGTGCCCTCCGCCCCGAGGCACAGGACCCTCCTCCCAGGGCTGTGGCAGCAAAGACGTTAACATCGTCCCTGCCAGGCACTGGGTGTCCGACAAGAAGAGGCGCAGAGGGTGAAGGGCTAGATCTCACCTGCCCCTGGAGCCCGCATGCGTGGAGCAGGCAGAGAATCGCGAGTGAGTGTGAAGCTGTGGTAATGGCCAGCGTGGGGAGCAGAGTGTGTTGGGACTCTTCCCCCAGCAGACCCCGCTCTGGGGCACCACTGAGGCTCCTGTCCACTCCCCCACCCCCTGCCCTGCAGCTGGGAAAGCCCCGAGGTTCCTGATCGGGGTGCAGTTGCAGTAAGGGGTGTTTTGTTTTTGCAAGTGGAGGCCACTCCAAGAAGGTGAGAGAGTCGTGACCCTGAGGCTGGATGTGGGGACTGGCGGCAGCCCTGCCCCTTCCCTGCTTGAGCATCAGGCCGAACGCCTCCCCGCGGCACCCACGCGGTCGGCCGGCGGGTGGGGCCCTGCTGTGGGGAGTGGATGCCGGGGGAGGCATTACACAACCTCATAAATGAGACGGATCTGTAACGGAGCCGTGTGAAAGCAGAGGGAAATTGCTTCAGGAAATCTCAATTGATTCCACTCCTCCACAGTAGGTGTCGGAGAGCTTTTTATCAGGAGGTGGAGTTGTGAGAACACGGATTGCTGGGGAGAAGCACAGAGCCGCCCCGCCCTCCAGCTGCGCGTGGGTGGGTGGCGGGGGGATGGCACAGGAAGTCAGGCCACCGGGCTCAGTGACTCACCGCGGAGCTGTGGGACCGCAGGGACCAGCCTGCTCTGCACCGGGCGCCCCGTGTGGGCGCAGGGCAGGTGCCAGGGCTGCCTCCCGCCTGCCGCCCTGCAGAGGGCAGCGCCAGCTCCGGACGCCAGCCCTGCCAGTCCGTGGCCTCTACCTTCCAGGGCCGCTCAGGGCCTGGGGGCCCAGCAGGCGTGAGCGCAGTGAGCAGCAGACGGCTGGGCCGGCCAAGGAGGCTGAAGGGAGTGCGGGAGTGGAATACAGCAGAGCAGGCGCGGTGGTCTTGGGACAGGCAGGGAGCCGAGGCTACAAGAAGGCCGCTGGAGCAGAGCCTTTGGGGTGTGGCAGGCCCTCCTCACTCACCTGGGAGGGCCGCTGGGCACTGAAAACTCCGTCACTGTCCCTGGCCATGTGGCTGGGCATTTGGAGTCATTCTGTGCACCAAAAGGTGGCGGTTCGGTTCCCAGGCAGGACACATAGCTAGGTTGTAAGTTCAATCCCTGGTTGGGGCACGTATGGGAGGCAAGCGATCAACGTTTCTCTCTCTCTCTCTCTCTCTCTCTCTCTCTCTCCCCCTCTCCCTCTCCCTCTCCCTCTCTCCCCTCTTCTTCTCTCACCTTCCCTCTCCTATATGGTGCTTGTTACCACGGACTAGCTTATTAGGAGAGCTTACGTACTTCTCTCTGGCTGGCTGCTGGGTGGTGAGAGCATCGGCCTGTGCACTGGAGTGTCGTGGGTTCGACTTCTGGCCAAGGGCATGTACCTGGGTTGGCAGTTTGACCTTGGCCTGGGCCAGGGTGCATGCAGAAGACAACCAGTCTGTGTGTCTCTCTCCCTCTCTCCCTCCCACTCTCTCCAAAGTCCACAGAAACCTGTCCTCAGTGCTCGGGGAGTCCGGGTCCCTGTGCTTCCCGAGGGGGGCTGCCTGTGGGGGACCTCGGGCCCCGCCTCTGATGGCACCGCGTGAGCCGGTGGTGTCAGCCTTATCTCCGAGGGGAAGCCAAGCGGGAAATGCGCTCGGGGCGCTGTATCCGCGCTGCTGTGCGGGAGGTAATGGAATTGCTTCTGAGGAAGTTACTCCTGAGTCACTCGCCATCTCCTGAGCGGCCTTGTTACCGTTAGCCGCCGCCATTTCCCTCCCGCCTGGCCTGGAACTGCCGTCTGTTTTCCTGCGTGGGGATGTGGAGGGTGGGTGACCGTCCCTCCTGGGCCTGAGGGGGACTTCCCCGTGCCCACGGTGGGTTCTTTCCTGCCTGTCCTCCGGCCCCGCATCTCACTGTAAGCTCGGCTCCCAGGTCACCCGCTCCTCTGCCTGCTCAGAGGCTCAGGCACCCCTTCCCACGCCCCGCCCCGCCCTCCTCTCCTCCCTCCCCATGGATCCCCAGCCCGGGCCTCTCGTTCTCCTGGCGGATCCCGAGGCCGAGGGCCTGCCGGCTGGGTGCTTCCTGCTCCGCTGCGTGCAGGTGGCTGACAGCGTACAAGGAGGTGCTGAGTCCGGAGCCAGCGCCGGTCCGCAGAGAGCTAGCCCATGCCACCTCCTCTCGCTGCTTCTCTCTGAAATCCATAAAAGCATTGGGAGAGAGACGGGAAAAGCGGCGTGAGTGACTGAGTGAGGGGAGGCAGTGGACCTGTGGCGCGGGTCTGGGGCAGGGGGCGCCCGGAGAATGTGGGAAGGGCCCCTCGCCTCCTCCCACACCAGCTCAGGCTCCCGCAGCAGGAGAGAGTCGGGCCCGCGGCTGTGGCGGGAGGGCGGCCGGAGGCACAGGTGGGATGGAGCCACCGCCTCGGCGCGCACCGGTGCTGCCAGCACACAGGCGTGGGCGTCAGGTGGGCCGGGGTGCTCGAGGCTGGTCTCGCTCTTTCTTCCCCAAAGCAGTGGGCTGTGAAGTACTGAGGGCCTCTGAAGTGGGGTGCTGGGCAGTGGAGCGGAGCAGCTGGCCTTCCCCGCACCCCTGCTGCCCATCCTGGCCGTTGTCCAGTTAGAAGAGCAGGTGCTGTGGGAAGGGCCTCCTGTGTGACCTGCATGGCGGTCCTGAGGGTTCTGCGCTGCCCCCTCCGCAGTCGGACCTCTGAGGCTCAGAGGGGCCGAGCGTTTTCCCTGAGGGCACACAGCGTGTCGGTGTGAAGCCTGCTTCTGACTTGGGAGCGGGCCTGGGCACGTCGCCCACCTGTGCCCGCTGGTCCCGCAGGCGGCCTCCTCCTCCAGGCAGCGCCTCCCTGCGGGGCCCTGGGCGCTGTGGCTCCTGGCCCCCCTTCCCTCCTCTGCCCCTCGCATGCCGAGGCCCGAGGCCGAAGAGGCGGGTGCTCCTGGAGAAGGAGCGCCCTCGGGCGTGTCCGCAGGTGCCAGCAGGGGGCCCGGCGGAGGCTGTCCCCGCCGGCCCGTGCACAGAAGCACCGCTGCCAGGGAGCCCTCCCGTGGGGCGGCTGGTGCCCGGCCTGTCTGTCTCCAGGGCGGACTCCCCCGAGTTTTGGGCAGCGCTCAGCGCAGTCACCTCCCTGAGGACCAGCTGCTGAAGGTCAGCAGCCCTGGCTCTCCTGTGAGGGCCGCTCCCTCTCATCGGCTGCCCCACCTGTGCCAGGGGAAGCCCAGCTCCAGGCTTCCGAAGCCCCTGCCACCCTCCGCGCCCAGCCTACCCTCGGACCCTCCCACGCTCAGAGGGGAGGCCTGCACTCGCCGCCCACTGCACGCCGGCACTGGGTCTGCGTGCTGGGACAGGGTTCCAGTGACACAAGCCTGCTCTCGCCTGAGAAGGGCTGACGTGAGCCCGGAGCAGAGGCTCTCCCTCGTGTCCCCAGCCAGCCGCTGAGGAGCCCGTGCCGACGCCCCGGGCACGTGGTGAAGTCCGTCAGAGCCTCCCTCCCGCTGGTTGTAGAAGGAAAGACGGACGATGGCCAAAGTGAGCGGGGGTCGGGGGGGGTGTCCGGAAGGAGGCCAGTAAAGCTGACCTGAGGCGGGGGCGGGCTCAGCACCTTGAGGGGCAGATGGAGGCGGGTGGTCTCTGCTGCTGTCCAGGACAGGGCTTCCTGCGTCATCACGGGAGCCTGGTTTGTCACCACCTTCTCCTGCCAGGACTCCCGCCCACCCCTGGCCCCAGCAGCTGGCGGCATGTTCGTGCCCCCTCGTTTGATGGTCATCGCCCGCCCGCTCCATGCCAGGCTGCCCAGGTTGGGCCTCGGTTGCAGGGCTGGGCCGGTGTCTAGTCATTGGCTGGCCAGTGCTGTCATTCCTGAACTTGGCACCTGTGAGCCGCAGTTCCTTCCCCAGAAAACTGGCCTGGACCTGCTCGGAATTCCCACGCTCTGTTGGGTGCTCCGCCACACCTGCCAGCCCTCCCCCCTGCCCGCAGGAAGCATCGATTCGCAAGACCTGTCCTTTATGCCGCCCTCGCGCTGGGCTCTGACCGGGTGTGACCCAGAGCCCGCAGGCCTCACCCGGCCCTGGTGCTGACCGGCTCATTTGTGAGCCGCAGCGCTGAAGGCAGAGGGAGGTGGGCAGGAAGTCCGTGCCTGGGCGAGGCCTTGGCTGCCCATCCGAGTCCTTGTCAGCCAGGCCAGGTGCTCAGGGCCGCCTCCAGGAAGTGGCCACCCTCGTCCGAGCGGGCACTGGCTGGAGACCCCTTTCTGGAGACCCAGTGTGCTGGGTGCAGGGCGTGCTGGGCGCCTCCTCTGCCCCCCGCCCCCCAGTCCGAGGGCACTTCCTGTGTGCGGTGCGCCTCCATGCTCTGCGCTGGTTAATTACGTGGCAGGCAGACGTGACCGCTTCCAAGCAGGCCTGCTCGGCACCGGGAGGCGCCGGGAACGCGTCCCGTTTGGGCTGCTGGGCGAGTGTCCTCGCTTCCGCAGCCCAGGCGCTGGCCGCGCGGTGGTTAGTGGCCACACTTGCTCGAGTGGAAACGAAGCAAACGCCCACAAGTGGGATCAGCCATTAAAACGTCGTTACCCAATCACACAGCACAGTTCAGCGACCAAACAATCTCTCGGAAAGGTGCAAACAGCAGCATTCCGTTCAGTTTCCTCTCTGCCGCCCCGGACAGGCTGTGCTGGAGCCGGGCGGCGGGCGCGGGTGGGATTTATGGCCAATAACAGCGTGATTACAGCGTGTTTATGAGAGGAAACCCCTCCCCGGCCTGGCGTGCGGCTCGGTAACCAGCTCAGAGCCATAAAAGTCAGTGGGAAGATAGAGGATTTCAATAAAATTATGACACTTGATAAACCTTCCTGTGGAAACAAATTTTCCACGGATGTGTGACCAGTTCCAGCTGGATTTGTAACTTTAATTTCTCACTTATTGAATTTTTTGTCATCAACTAATTACGAAGTCCATGCTGGGTGGCGGCTGAGTCAGAGGCCGTGGGGAGAGCGCGGGCGCGGGCTGACGGCCGGGAGACAGGAGGCTGTGGGCGCGCGCAGGGCTCTGCGCCGCCCGCCTCCACTCCCACCTGAGGGGCCGGCGGCTGGAGCAGAGGAGCGGGGGTGGGGGGCCTCGCCCCAGGTCTCTGAATTCGCCTGTGAGCCAGGCTGGTGCCCGCTGGCCCTGCACCTGCCCTGGGGGACAGGACAGGAGGAGGGCTGGACCAGCCCTCCCAGCAGCTGTCCCCCACCTCCAGACTCCGCCTGCCCTGCGGGAAGGGGGTGCGCCGTCGACGGAGAGGCCGCCTGCCACGTGGAGGAGGCGGCGCTGTGGCCGTGGCGTGGGCCTCCCCTGGGGGGTAATGGCCTCCCAGCGGTGCGTGGAGACCTGCCAGTCCCCCCCTCAGGGACCAGAAGCTGAGGCGAATGAGCGCGGGCGTGGGTCTCCTTCCCGGGCTGTGCTGGCTGGGCGGAGGCTGGTGCAGGCCTCTCCTGCAGCTGGGCCGTGGTCGGCAAACTCATTAGTCAGCAGAGCCAAGTACCAACAGTTCAACGATGGAAATTACTTTGGAGAGCCACATTTTTTTAAACTTAAACTTCTTCTAACACCACTTCTTCAGAATAGACTCGGCCAGGCCGTGGTATTTTGTGGAAGAGCCACACTCAAGGGGCCAAAGAGCTGCATGTGGCTCGAGAGCTGCATGTGGCTCGAGAGCCGCGGTTTGCTGATCACTGGCTTGGGGTGTGGCCATCGGGGCCCAGTGTGTGAGCTCCAAAGGCCATTCCCACCGGGATCCGGGACCCTTGGGAGCACTCTGGGCAGATGGGAGCGTGTCATGTGCTCTGTCCATCTGGGTGCCTGCTGCTTCCCTGCTTAACGGGCTCTCTCCCTCCTGGGAATCTGGCTGTTATTGGGCCAAAGGTCAGGGGTCATAGGAGGCAAAGAACTCGAATCACTTGCTAGCCGGGCCCCACCGGTGATTTCCTGAACCTCATTGAGGAGGCGTGGGAAGTCCCACGAGGCAGGGCCCTGGCTGTGACCATGGAGACCCGCCTGGCTGGGGACGCGGCAGACAGTGGTCTGTGGGTCTCTGATCCCTGCAGCCCACGGCCACACAGCCCAGCTCCCTGGCGCTGGCCGGGGTGGGCTCCACCGGCCCGTGTGAGCCAGAGCTGCTGTGTCCTCGGACTCTGAGGAGCTGTGCGGGGCCCACCTGGCCCGGCCGTCCTCCTCTCGGGGCGTCTCCCCTCACACTGTCCCTCCACGTCACGTCCCAGCCCTGCCCCGTTGGCCTGAGCCCTGCCCTCTGTCCACAGGAGCGGGACGGCATGCGCGCCATCCTGGGGTCCTACGACAGTGAGCTGACCCCGGCCGAGTACTCGCCCCAGCTGACCCGACGGATGCGCGAGGCCGAGGACATGGTGCAGAAAGTGCACGCCCACAGCTCGGAGATGGAGGTGAGTGCGGCTCGGGCTCTGTGCCCGGGGGAGGCCCGGGCGGCTGGCTGGGACAGCCCCGCAGCCCCCCTCCCGGCGCACGGCCCCACACGCACCGGCGGGGGGTGCGCAGGGCGGGCTCTAATGTTTCCACGCGAGGGCTCCGTCTGCCCCTGCCCGTTCGGCACGAGGCGGACCGCCCGCCCCTCAGGGCCCTGTGTTCAGGTGTCTGTACGTGTCCTCGGAGCTCACTGCCCAGCCTGAGGCTGTCAGCTGGGGCCTAGCCGCCCCCTGGGGGGTCCGAGGCAGCTGGTGCTGGGCCGCCTCTCCGCTGTCTCCACTTCTCCAGTCCCGCCTCACGGACACTCGGCCTGGTTTGCCTGGACGGTCCGGCTCGGCAGGGAAAGTCCCTACTGCATGGTCAGCTTTGGTCACCTGGCCTTCCCTCAGCCTCCTGGAGCAGCGGGGGAACCCGGGGAGAGCGCCACCACCACGCCTGCCGTGGCCTGTCTGCTCTGCTCGGCCACGGCCACGGGTGCTCACGCCACCCACACTGGGGCCCCCGTCACCCCCACTTCCTCCTGGACACGTGCCGATGGGCCCTCCCGAGCAGGCTGGCCCTGTGCTGGCTCCTCCCCGCCCAGGCCACCCTGCTCGCAGGTCTTCGTGTGACCGAGATCCTGGCCGCAGCTCCTGCTCCCTAAGCCCGCCCTCCCTGGGCGGGTCACCCAGGCAGCCTCAGTGCTCTGGACGCTGCTCTGCGGCCGCCCAGCAGGGGCGCTCACGGCCAGAGCAGCGAGAGGCCATGGCTCTTGGCCTCTGGCTCTGCGGGACAGGGCAGTGGGTCCTTCCCCTTGCACCCTCCTCTGAACCCTGTTCTGCACAGCAGACCCCTTTACTTCCACAAGTGACCCCAGGCCTGAGTGCTACGTGGGAGGCTCAGGGCACACGATGGGAGCCGGGCACTCCTGGGCTGGACCAGCGGGCACTGCCTCCTGCCTTTGGAGGGTCAGCCCCTATGAGGAGAGGCCGACTGCCTCCAGGTGTTGCAAACGGCCGCTGTGCCCCCTGAGGGAGTAGAGGCAGCGGCAGCTCTTAGTGCTCCCAGGGCATCAGACCTGGAGCTCTGCCCAGCGCCCAGCCACTCCTGCTGACAGCTGCACAACTCCTGGCCTCCACCAGGGGGCAGCAGACAGAGCCGCCCATCCTGCTCTCTGGCCTGGGTGGGACTGGGGTGTGCCCAGTGAGCCCCGGAAAGCAAGGGGACGGACAGGACGGGATGGGGCTCTCCTCTCCAAGGCTCCTGGGACCTGGGCTGGGAGGGCTCACCCCCCCTCCCCTGCCCTTGCACTCTCCCCTGGCCTCCTGGTGCTGCCCTCCCTCTCCCCGCTTCGGCTGACCTGACCACACTGGCCTGCGGCCCGGCTGCTCCCAGCCAACGAGGACCTGTGGGCCCTGCACGGCCCCTGGTGGCCTGTGATGGTCTGCCCAGTGCCAGGCACTCCCCTGGGGAAAGCGGCAGGGGGCGGGGCCCCCGGGTGCATCTCGGGGCGGGGCGGGGGTCTGGGTAGGCTGGGTGGCCATGCCCGTGCAGGATCCGTAGGGGGCGCTGCTGCCGGGGCTGCTGGCTAGGCTAGGACCCAGGGTCGAGTCAGAGGCCCGGCCTGTGGCAGCCAGCACAGGGCACCTCCGCTCGAGGAGAAGTGCTCCCCTCATCCCTGCGCTCCCAGCGGCCTGAGCATCGGGGCGGCCTCACGCGGCCCTCAGTGTGCAGCCCTCCGGGTCTGGGCCGGGCCTCTCGGGCCCAGCACCTCACAGCCGCCCAGCCGAGGGAGGGGCCTTGCTCCAGGGCATGGGCTGACCTTGGCCTTGGGCCTCTGCCCAGGGCGGGCTGCTCCCCCTTTGCCGCCGAGGGGCCTGAGGCCAGCCTCCGACTCGGCGGGCACAGGCCTGTCCCTGGAACACCAGTGTCCGCGGGGCGGCTGTGCTCCCGCAGCCCTGAACCTTCTCCCAGGCCCTGGGTGCGCCCATCACCAGGCCCGAGGCCTGCAGCTCCTGGGGCAGGTGAACCCCCTGCACAGGTCGCCCAGGCCCGCCCAGCCCTGCAGCCTCGAGGAAGGGAGAGGCTGGGAGGTGCCCCGGCTTTGTCCTCACCTCCAGGCCACTCGGCCACACGCTGGACTGCAGCCCGGGCGGGCGCCCTCGGCCCCAGGAGGCCTGTCCTCCTCCTGGTCAGTAAGAGAGCCGCGTGCCAGCCTCTGAGCTCGGCCCACCTGGAGAGCTGAGCGCTCGGCGCTGCGGGCAGCCCATTAGCTGAGCGTCAGGTTTGCAGTAAAATTGTGTACCTGCGCGGGCTCTTTGCTGGCGGAGCCACAGTGCCTCCCAGCCAGCTCACCCGTCACTCGTGCCGAATGCGAACATCCGTGCGGGGTGGGGTCTCAGGGAGACACCGCCACGGCTCCCTCTCTTGCCGGGCGTGTCTTTGTCCGAAAGGCAGGGCCAGGGCCTCGGAGGCACTGTCTCTGGCCCCGGGGGAGCTCCAGTTGTGCTGATGGAGGTGGGATGCCAGTTTTTCTCTCCCCGCGCCTCTGCCTTTTCTTTTCTCCTTCCCCCGCCGTCTTCCCCCCTTCCCCGCTTCCTCTCTGCTCTCTCCGCTTGTCCGTCCACAGCCTCGCCCTCCCTCTGTTCTCTCTCACCTCCTTCTCTGCCCCTCCCCGGGGCCTCTCCCAGCGTCCCTCACGTCTAAGCTCCTGTTCATCTCACGCAGGGCCAGCAGCACCTCCCGGGAGGGCCCGGCGGGGAATACTGTGGCCGGGCCCCAGGTCTCAGCCTGCCACTCAGCTCTCAGCTGCCTCTGGGAGCCGCCTTCGGGCCAGTAAGACTCACCGACAAGACAGGGACTGGACTGGGTGCAGCCGTCAAGGGCACAGCCCTGTCCGTGCGCTCTGGGGCCCGTCCGTGCGCTCTGGGGCCTGTCCGTGCGCTCTGGGGCCTGTCCGTGCGCTCTGGGGCCTGTCCGTGCGCTCTGGGGCCTGTCCATGCGCTCTGGGGCCTGTCCGTGCGCTCTGGGGCCTGTCCGTGTGCTCTGGGACCTGTCCGTGCGCTCTGGGGCCTGTCCGTGCGCTCTGGGGCCTGTCCATGTGCTCTGGGGCCTGTCCGTGTGCTCTGGAGCCTGTGTGTGTGCTCTGGGATCTATCCGTGGGCTCTGGGGCCTGTCCGTGTGCTCTGGGGCCTGTCCGTGTGCTCTGGGGCCTGTCCGTGCGCTCTGGGACCTGTCTGTGTGCTCTGGGGCCTGCTGCTGGGGGAGGCACAGGGGGCCAGGCCCACCTCCCTTGGGGCTGCGGCGCGCCCCGCCCCTCGGACGCGGGAGCCACATGGGCCCCGAGAGGGCAGAGCCGCTCAGCGGAGAGCAGGGCCTCCGGGGTGGGCTGCGGGGCGGCCCTAATGGAACAGGTTTGACTCGCAGACACGTTTGAGTAAAACCAAGTGGATGAGCGGAGATCCCAGCGCCGTCTGTGCAGCCTGTGCCGCTTGGCCCGGTTTTATTTATTCCCTTTAATCAAGTGCTGGTGCCGGGAGCAGCGTCCCGAGCCTCCTGTGCCGCCGGGCCATCGCTATGCAGCGCACGCCGCCGCGTCTCATCCCGGCCCGGTTTGTTTCCCAATTTATTTAATTAAAACAGATGACGGCCTGCCGGCGGCGGCGGTCTGGGGGGAGCCGGCTTCAGGCTGCAGCGGTCGGAAGGAGCTCGGAGAAGAGTGGGCAGCCTCCGGCAGCATCGTGCTCCCACGTCCCCGCCCGGCGAGCCTTCAGGGCAGCTTCTCCCTCCAGAGTCCGCCCACTCTCCCACCCCAGCGCCCACCGGGCCAGAGCCCTTTTCCTGCCCCTCCCGCGGGTGTTCCTCTGGGGGGGCTCTCCTGTGAGGGCACCGGCAGGGCGGAGGGAACTCCGTCAGTTAAAACCGAGCCACCTACAAGCGGGCGAACGGCCCGAGGTGCTGTGCGCGGCACACTGTGACGTGGGCGGGTGGCTCCCCCAGGCTGAGGGAGGGCTTTGCAGTGGCCTCCAGGGCAGGGGTGGGGGGTGGTTGCCACTGGCAGCCAGGCCCTCGGGTGCCCCTCAGTTTAGTTCTCCGGCTTCACAGAAGGGCGCGCGGTGTCCAGCAGGCGAGGTGGTGACACGGGCAGAGACCAGGCACCAACTGGACGAGTGTGAGTGACACGTGGCACCGTGTGCATGGAGGCTGTCCTGGGCCGTCTCACAGGCACGTGTACACACAGCGAGACAGGCACGCACCGGCTGACTCCCACAGCCACTGCCCGCCTGGTTCCTCCGTCTCTCCCTTGAAGAGCTCCTTTCTTGCCAGTTTGAGATGCAGCCCCTGCGATTAGCTGTCATTGTCATGCTGCACCTGAGGTCCCGGGCGGGCCTCCCCCCCCCCCCCCGGGCCCCGCCCCGCCCTCCCAGAGTGTGCGCTCTGCCCTCGCCCCTCTCGCTCCCACATCCTCTGCCCTCTCAGCCTCCACGCTGCTGTGTCCGTGGCTCTGCAGGCTGTCAGCGCAGTGGCGTCCTGAGTGTTTTCTTTCTGGGTCGCTGTCTCCTTAGCATCGCATCCTCCCGGTCCCACCGTGTTGCCACCAGTGGCTGCATCTGCTTCCCCAAGGCTCTGCAGTGCGCCTGGCAAGTGCCACGCCGCCTCCCGGTCTGCCGGCCGGACGGCACGGGGCGCTTCTGTGTCGGACGGCACGGGGCGCTTCTGTGTCGCGCTCCCGGGAGGCAGGCTGCAGGGAGCAGGGGCGCGGCTGTTTCTTGGAGATGCAGATTTCATTTCCTTTGGCCATACTCCCAGAGCGGATCGTGGGCCATATGGCTCCGTTCTAATTTTAGTTCCCGTAGTGGCTGCTCCATTTACACGCCCTCCCGCAGCGCCGCCGCGGCCCGTCTCGGTGGCCTTCCTGGCGGGGGCTGTGGCTGTGGCTGTGGCTGTGGCTTAGTCTCCCGCTGACGGGCGTGCTGAGCGCCTTTCCAGGTACCGGGCGCGCGTGCTCGTTGGGGCGTTTCTCGCTCCTGTGGCCATTCCCCACCGGCACCTGTTCTGCTGAGCCGCAGGCTCCTCGTGGGCAGGGCTAACCCTCCTGTAGGAGCCGTTCGGCTGCGTGTGGTCCCTCTGGCTCCTTGTGGCCTTTGTTGCTCGTGTGCTTGGAGTCATGTCCAGTCTGACACGGCGAGCGGCTGGGCTCTGTCCCACGTTCCGGCAGAGCCGCGTGGCTCTGGCACCGCAGACAGGAGACCGTCCTTCCCGGGCGTGGCTTCAGCTCCTCGTCAGGGCACCGTCGGTGTGTGGTTGGTTATCCCGGCCACAGTGTCTGTCTTAGCCAGTGTCCGCTGCTTTGACGAGGACAGCTCTGCGGTAAATCAGAGGTCACGAGTGCGGTGCCTCCACGGCATTCCTCTTCTCAGGATTACTGGACTCTTTGGGGTCTTTTGTCTTCTATAAGAATTTTAGAATTACTTTTTCCTATTTCTGTCAAAATTGCCATTGAAGTTTTATTTTTCTTATTTTGTTAATTCTCATCTGAGGACATTCTTCCATTAATTTATTTAACTTAATTTTTAAAATATATTTTTATTAATTTCAGAGAGGAAGGGAGAGGGAGAAAGAGACAGAAACATCAATGTTGAGAAGCATTGATCGGCTGCCTCCTGCATGCCCCTACTGGGGATCAAACCCACAACCTGGGCATGTGCCCTGACCAGGAATTGAACTGTGACCTCCTAGTTCATAGGTCAATGCTCAACCACTGAACTACACCAGCCAGGCATATATATATATATATATATATATATATATATATATATATATACACACACACACACACACACTCTAGAGGCTCAGTGCATGAAATCCGTGCACAGGGAGGGGGTGTCCCTCAGCCCAGCCTACACCCTCTCCAATCTGAGACCCCTCAAGGGATGTCCAACTGCCCTTTCAGACATCCCTCTCACAATCCAGACTGCTTGCCTGCCTGCCTTCCTGATTGCCCCTAACTGCTTCTTCCTGCCATCAACCACTCCCCTGCCAGCCTGTGTGCCCCTAACTGCCTTCCCCTACAGGCCTGGTCACAACTAACGGCCCTCCCCTGCAGGCCTGTTCCCCCAACTGCTCTCCCCTGCAAGCCTGGGTCCCCCCCCCCCCCCCAGCTGCCCTTCCCTGTAGGCCCGGTTGCCCCAACTTCCCTCCTCTGCCAGCCTGGTCCCTCCAGACTGCCCTCCCCCACAGGCCTGGTCACCCCTAACTGCCCTTCCCTGCAGGCCTGGTCCCTCCCAACTGCCCGCCCCTGTTGGCCATCTTGTGGTGGCCACCTTGTATCCACATGGGGGCAGCCATCTTATATGTTGGAGTGATGATCAATTTGCATATTACTCTTTTATTAGATAGGATTTTTTAGAGAGAAAGTGGAAAGGAGGGGAGAGAAAGACACATCAATTGGAATTTGAGCCTCCAACCAAGGTACGTGCCCCTGACTGGCATTGCACCTGTGACCCTTCCATCTGAGGCTGACACTCTGTCCACTGCCCCAAACCAGCCTGGGCACCATGGAATCTGTAGCTCAATCCGGACGTCTTAACATTAATGCTTCTTCCATGAACGTGGACTCTCTTCCCTTATTCTTCAATTTCTGTCATCAGTGTCTTACGGTTTTCACTGTGCAGGTCTTTTACCTGCTTGGTTAAATGTATTTGTGAGTTTGTATTGTTTTTTATGCTATTGTAAATGGGATTGGCTTATTTATTTTTAGGTAGTGTGTTGTTAATGTATAGAAATGCAACTTATTTTGTATATTATTTTAATACTAGAGGCCCGGTGCATGGAATTCATGCACAGGGGGAGGGGGCGGCTCCCCAGCCTACCCTGTACCCTCTCCAACCCAGGACCCCTTGGGGGATGTCTGACTCCCTGTGGGATCGGGCCTAAACCGACAGTCGGATATCCCTCTCATAATCTTGGACTGCTGGCTCCTAATCGCTTGCCTGCCTGGTTGTCCCTCACTTCCCTCCCTGCCAACCTACTCGCCCCCAACTACGCGCCCCCCCCCCAATCGGCCTGATCGTCCCCAACTGCCCCCACTGCCAGCCTGGTCGCCCCCAACTGCCCCCCTCCCCCACTGCCAGCCTGGTCGCCCCCAACTGCCCCCCTCCCCACTGCTTGCCTGGTTGCCCCACGCAGCCTGCTGTTCAATTGTTTGGTGGTCCCTCACTAACCCCCCTGCTGGCCTGATCGCCCCCTCCCGCCCCCCCACCCACAGCCTGCTTGTTCAGTCGTTTGGTCATCCCTCACTAACCCCCCTGCCAGCCTGGTCGTAGGCAGCCATCTTGTGAGGGCATCAGGCATATTACCTCTTTATTATATGCGATGCTGCAACTTCACTGAATTCATTTCCTAGCATAGTTTTCTGGGTAAGTCTTGTTCTCTGTGAAACAGGTAATTTTCCTCTTTCCCTTCCTGCTTGGATGCCTTTTCTTTCCTTCTCTGGCCCGAGGGCTGTAGCTGTGGCTGTGGCGCCCACGCCGTGTTGAACAGCGGTGCTGAGGGTGGCCTCCTTGTCTTGTTTCTGACCACGGGGGCAGCTTGCAGCTTCCACACGGAGTGTGCCGTCAGCAGCAGCTTGTCATGTCTGGTCTGCGTTACCCTGAAGTCTATTCCTTTGGCACCTCATTAACTTTTATCACGAAGGAAGGTTGAATTTTATCAACTGCTTTCTGCATCTATCGACATGCTCACATCATGGTCATCCATGTGTGTTCACTGGTGAGCCGCATGCTTGGTTGGTGGGTGCCGACCGTTCGTGGAATAGCCCACTCGGTTGTCTGTGACCCCTTCGTCACTGGCTCCGTTGGCTAATACTGTGTTGAGAATTTCCCACCGATGTTTAGCAGGGATCTGGGCTGTGGCTTTCCTTCCTGGTGGCGTCCTTGCCGGCCTTGGATGTGTGGGCAGTGCTGCCCTCGCCCCGGGAATCGGGACGTGCTCCTCCGCGTGGCTCTGGACGAGGTGAAGGGCTGGTGTTGGTCCTCCGTGAGTGTTTGTTTGGTAGAACGACCGCACTGGGGAAGCCACCCGGGCCTGGGCTTTCGTGGTTGGAGAGTTCTGTCTGACCAGCCTCCTGTGAGAGGCCAGTCTGTTGAGATTCCCTCTCGCCGTGGCTCGGCCCGGGAGGCGCTGTGTTTGGGAGGGATTGACCCGGTTCCTCCGGGGCCTCCAGCCGCTGGTGTAGCTGTTCAGTCTGTGTGTCTGTCCGTCCAGTGTGATCTCCTCTCGTTTCTGAGTTCCTCCTTTCCCTCAGCTCATCCAGATCACGGCTGGTCAGTTTTGTTTATCTTTTTGAAAACCAGCTTTGTTCATCGATCTTTTCTATTCTCGTCCACGGGTGGCCGTCTGAATCGATGCTGCGGGGGGAGGTGACAGCTGCAGCTCCTGCCACCCCCGCCGAGCCCCTGTCCAGGCCTTTGAGGTCACGTGTGGGGATGCAGATTCCGCCTCGGTCTCAGGTGTCCAGAAGGCCCTCAGATGTCAGTGCACACTGCACGGCCCGCAGGCTCGTGCACGCACACCTGCGGGTCCTTCCTAGTCCCAGCTGCCGCTGCAGCCGTGGTCCCAGTGTGACGCCTGCTGCTGAGGGTGCACTGAGCCCAGACCCGTCAGCCCTGAGTGCCCAGCATGGCCTCTGAGCGTCTGGGGCCGAGGGAGGGAACCTTCATGTCTGTGCACCGGGGTGGGTGGTCCTTCGCCTGGTCCCCAAGTCCTGCTGGTGGCAGTGGGCGGGGCGTCAGGGGTTTCCTGGATGTTGGCCCCTCCTCCTCCGGAACCAAGGAGGCGACTGCTCTCCTGCCCCCAGGACATGACCCACCTTGCCTCCCCACGACGTCTGCAGCTGCTCCAGCACAGGCTCCCAGCTGCCCTCAGTTCCCCTCTCGCCCCAGGCGCCAGCTCTTCCCAGGCTCATCTGCGTGGGGGGTGGGGGGCAGAGATGGAGGGCCCACTAACCCCACTTCCTATCTTTTCTTGAAGGCTCAGCTGTCACAGGCGCTCGAGGAGCTGGGCAGCCAGAAGCAGAGAGCGGACATGGTGAGTCCGGGCCACGCCCCAGGGGTCTGTGCAGAGGGAGGCAGGGGGTGCCTTGCCCGCCCAGGGAGTTCCTGTCCCCTCACGACGTGTCCTGCAGGCTGGTGGGCCCTGGCAGCCACGTCCCTTCTTGGCGTCAGAAACGCGGTGGCGCCGAAACCGGTTTGGCTCAGTGGATAGAGCGTCGGCCTGTGGACTGAAAGGTCCCGGGTTGATTCCAGTCAAGGGCATGTACATTGCCCAGGAGGGGGTGTGCAAGAGGCAGCTAGTCGATGTCTCTCTCTCATCGATGTTTCTAACTCTCTGTCCCTCTACCTTCCTCTGTGAAAAATCAATACAATATATTTTAACAAAAAGAAAAAAACGCAGTGGGAGAAGAGCGGGCACGAGGTTTAGGAGCCGAGTCCTGGCTCCCAGAGACAGACTAGCTGCCTCGATGTGAGGATGGAGGGGCGAGGACTGCGTCTTGCCCAGGTCATGCCGTGCCCCGGGGCCTGTGCCTTCAGCCCCGGGCGCCTGCCCACGCGTGTCCAGGCTGAGCCTGCGGGCTCGCTGTGGGACAGGCTGCTTCTGTTGGCGGGTCTCTGCCCAGAGCACGTTGGCCCTGCCTCTCCGGGCGCTTGAGAATCAGGAGCCCAGTGGGGGCGCAGGTGTGCAGGCGAGGCGGTGTCTCCCCACCATGGAGGGAGGGGGGGGGGGGCTTTGTGTGGGGAAGTCCTGTGCACTGCGAGGCCCTTCCTGCTGCCCGCCCTCGGCCTGCGCTTGGGACAGGGAGGCCACGGCGTCTGCGTGTGCTGGCTGCTCTGTCCGGGCCAGCCGCTGGGTGCAGGGCCAGGCTGCCTCTGGCACTGGGCGGCCGGGACCGCGTCACGGGCCAGAGCTCTGCTCCTGCATCTTCGCCTCCTTCACGTCAGCTCCCGACCTTGAGCAGGCTGCCCTCTGCTGAAGTGACATGTCCTTGAATTTGCATATCTGTCATGTCCTTGCTGTCACCACCACTGTCGCCCTCGCTGCAGGATAGGGCTGGGAGGGCCTGGACAGGCCACCGTGAGGGCACCGGAGGAGGGGACGGGGCGGGCCGGCATAGCCCTGCAGCCCAAGAGTGGCTGTGGCAGGGCCTGGGGGGGAAGATGGGGGTGGCCGGGCGGGCAGTACTGGGGAGTGGTCACACGGAAGGAGAGGGCCCAGGGTCAGGGGTCGGGAGCTTGGAGAGGGCACTTTTGGAAGGAGCATTGGGTCTGAGATGCTGTGGACATAGCGCCAGGCCTGCAGCCGAGTCAAGGCAGCGAAGCCCCTTTAGGTGAGGCGGCCTGTCCCTATGGAGCTGGCAGGGCCGGCAGGCGGGAGCCTGGCCCTCCTGAGCTGATTCTCAGCCCTGCGTACACGCGTGGACACGGCGGGTGCCCTGCGCTGGCCCCCTCCCGCTGGCCTTAGGTCTGGGCTGCAGCTGTCCCTCAGCTAAAGGGAAGGTGAGGAGTGGCAGTGCCCGCGGGTGCAGGCGGGCGCTCGTGCCCGGAGCCGGGCCTCTGTGCTCCCTGCACCTCCCTCATCCACCTGAGGTTCATGCTGCCCCCAGCCCGGAGTGGGGTCTGCAGGGAGTGGCACCCCAGTGCCACGCCTTCCCTGGGTTAGGGGGCAGTTTCTTCTCCTGCAACTTCCCCTCCTTGCCGGCAGCGTGGCCTCGTGTGGGAGGGAGCCGAGAGCCACCTGGCCTGGCTCTGGGGCTGGCCCACCGTTCCAGTGGCAGCCTCCCTGTGCGCGGGGCCTGGTCCCAGGACCGCGGAGCTCAGGCGGTCACTGGGCACGGCCCCTCCCTCGCCTGCTGGTTTCTGGCCGTGAGCGCACGTCCAGGAGGAGGGGGAGAGACCCTAGACCCCCAGATGACCCGCGGCAGGCCAGGCAGTGTGGCTGTCGCTCCAGAAGCCCTGCTGCTTCGCCAGTGCAGCCGCCACGCTCTCTGAGGCAGCGCTGTCCGGCCTGTGTGTTACCCCCACCCCCGAGCCCGGGCCGCGGTGCTGTGTGTGCCTCCCGGAGGGAGAGGAGCAGCCATTTTCTGGTTTAAGACGCCCTGCACCCTCACGGCACCTGAAAGGAAGTGTCCTCTTCCTTGAGCCCCGTTCCGCTCCTGGCCTCCGGGGAAGCCCTGCGGGGTCAGCCCGGGGACGGGTGGGGCGGGGCCGGACCAGGCTGCCCGGGAGCCCTCCCTCCGAGACCCGGGCTGTGTGAGCCGCACTGGCCTCCATCGCGCCCGCGTGCCTGCTTCACTGTGCTGGTGCCTGCGCTGCCCCCTCCTTCCCCCCCTTCCGCTCCCCGGCTGCAGCGCCACACCCGCCCGGGCCGGCTGGTGCGAGGAGGTGCAGGAAGCGAAGGTCCCAGCAGCCTCACCCCTGTCCCAAATGTGGCGTCTGGGACAGCCTCGGGCCGGTGCGCGGGCTCAGCTCCCACGTTTACGGGAGGCAGCCGGACGGGAGGCTGCGGCAGTCTGGTCCTTGGCCGGTTCTCCCGTTCACACTCCGGCCTCGGCGCTCAGCTCCAGGGCTCCCTGTGCTGCCAGTTCATGATCAGGTCCGAGTCCTCACCACGCGCTGTGCTGCCCAGGCCTCTGCCTCACGGCTGCTGCGGGGCGTGAAGTCCCTTGGTGCTCGGACCCCGGGTCTGCCCTGTGCTCGAGCCCTGCGAGGGGACAGGCCGCTGTGGACCCGTCTCCTGCCATCTGTGCCCTGTGCCCGCTGTGCCCAGGCACGGGGCTGCTTCCCTGAGACCCAGCGGAGGCCGTTTCTGTGGCAGGAGCTGTCAGATCGCAGCAGCCTCCTAAGCCCAGACCGTCCAGCCTCACCCGCCTCACCTCACCTGAGACCCGGGCAACCCTGTGCCGGAGCCTCCTGTTGGTGCTCAGCTCCCGGGCCTTCCCGCTCATGGCCCAGAGCTGTGCCCCCACACCCTCCAGGCAGCGCCTAGGGCAGGGGTGGGCAAACTTTTTGACTCAAGGGTCACAATGGGTTCTTAAACTGGACCGGAGGGCCGGAACAAAAGCAACCTGACCATGCTGGCACTCTCATCTTGGGCTGCTGGTGAAGGAGCGGAGGGGAGAGCAAGAGAACCCTCCCCTTTCAGCTCCACGGGCCGGATAGAACAGCCGAACGGGCCGGATCCAGCTAACCCTCTGGTCTGTAGGAAGCAGGTGAATGCCTCCTTCACAGGCAGGAGTTCGCTCCCAGCTGCCGAGGGGCTGGGTTGAGGGCGCTGTGCCCCGGCGCCGGTGGCCAGTGGGGAAGCAGAGCCTTAGAGGGGCCCGAGGATGCGCCCGGCTGCCCAGGGCCTTCAGTGCTGAGGGCTCACTTGTCTGGCACTCTTGGCAGCAGTCTGCGCGGCAGCCGCTCCCCTGGCACTGGATTCGCTTGGAGCAGGCACTGCGGGTAATTACGCTCTTCGCTGGGAGAGGAGCCGAGAGAGGCATGTCAATCTGTGCATTAGCTTTGGAGCTGGGGAGGGGCGGGCCCCCCTCCTGGAGACGCGGTTCGGAAGGAAGCGGCGGTCAGGGCGCCGCGGGGAGAGGGCTCTGCCCGGAGCAGGCCCCGGGCCGTCCCGCTCCATCCGTCGCCTGTGCCCGGCCGGCGCCGTCCTCCCACTGGGCGTGGGTGGTCCCAGGACAGGGTTCCAGCCTCTGCCGTCCAGCGGGTCCCCCAGACGATGCAGTCAGTTAGTCTGTGTTTTCAAAGCAGCTCTGTGAGGATTCCTCTAGGTGAAGTGTGAGAGGTGGTGGCGGCTGCAGGTTAATGCATTTGCCTGGCTGAGGGCACCCCTGCCCCATTCCCACCTTCCAGCTGCTCACCGCCGTCCTCATGCTCGGCTCCCAGCAGCCTCTGTAAACCCTACTGGTTTCCTCCTTTTTAAAAAAATATATATTTTATTGATGTTTTTACAGAGAGGAAGGGAGAGAGATAGAGAGTTAGAAACACCAATCAGCTGCCTCCTGCATACCCCCGACTGGGGATGTGCCCGCAACCAAGGTCCATGCCCTCGGCCGGAATCCCTTCAGTCCCCTGAGCCGCACTGTCAGGGCAGGTTTCCTCCTTTTACGTGCGGCCGTCTTTAAGGGGTGTTTTAAATTGGCGACGAGGAGGTGGGCGCTTCCAGAACCTCTTCGTCTGGAGGGACGCCGTGCAGTCCCGACTGACCCTGTGCTGTCTCTGCAGCTGGAGATGGAGCTGAAGGTGCTGCAGGCCCAGGCGGGCCCCGCCGAGCAGAGCGTGCTGTTGTCCCGGGAGGAGGCGAGCGAGCTCAGGTACGTCCCTCCGCCCGGGGACACTGTCCTCTCCGCCCCTGCCCCTGCCCCTGCACTCGGCTCCTCTGCACCGACCGCCTCGGTGGGCCTTTCCGGCCCTGCCGTCCTGCCCCCGGGCCTGCCTGCGGCCAGCAGAGCCTCTGCCTCGTGCGGCCTCCAGGGCGGCGGGCTGGGCTCCCGGTTCCAGGGAGAACCGCTCCCAGAGCAGCAGCCACCAGACGCGCTCCCCCTGGGAGGCGGCTCCCCGTGCGTGGCCGTGGGCTGCCCAGTCCCCCGGCCCCTCCGCACCGCGTGTCAGGAGCAGGCGCTGAGCCTTCCCGGCCCTCCCGCCCGGACCGCAGCTCGTCCTTAGGAAGGCTTTCTGAGGCCTGCTTGGGTCCCCCGAGGGCGCGTTGACACTGTCCCCCAGACTCTCTGGGTGCAGAGTGCGGAGTGGTTAGAGCGCCAGCCCTCGGCCCGAAGGGTCATGAGCTTCGGGTTGAACCCCCGGCCCCAGTCAGCAGGTGGTGCCTCCTCCCGGGAGCCACCTGGGATCCTGGCCCGAGCTGCCACCGCTGGCCACTCAGTCGCGTCTGCGTGCACCTGAGCGTGGCCAAGCATGCAGCCAGCGTGTGTGGGCCAGCATGCTTTGGACTTAGTCGTTTTTGCTTATTTTGTAAAACCCAAGATAAAGGCTTTATCATCAGCATCTTGGCCCACTGGGTGAGAATGAGCTGTGGGAAGCCACTGGCTCCTGAACAGAAATCAGGCCGTGTCTGTGGCCACGCTCCGCCAGGAGGAGCCACCGTGGGGCTGGAGTGGATGTGGCTGCATGCCCGCCGTCCCGTGGGGGCTCCCTGAGCCCTGGCAGCAGGCTGAGGACAGGCTCTGGGAGGCCCAGCACAGACAGGACCCGGCCCGGCAGGATGTGCAGTGGCCCCTCCTCCCGGCCAGGTTCCCCCCTGCGCCTCGTCATGTCTCCACGTCCGTCTCGTCCAAAACCACCAGGTGCCCGGCTTCCAGCACCTTCTTCACAGAGACCCCGCTCTGGGCCGCCTCTCAGGCGGCTGCCCGCCCTCCTGTGTGTGTTGAAGGGCCCGCCCATCGCGGAAAACGCCTCTGTCCCGTCACCAGTGTGACGATTGTGTGGGCCAGGCGACCCCGAGCCAGTCCAGGCTGTGTGCTGTCTTTCCTGCGAAGCCACATGGGGCCTGAGAGGCAGCCTTTCTGGTTTTGGGGAGTGGACTGGGGGAGGGGCGCTGACACCCTGAGGAGGGTGCCCCCAAGCCCAGCCTTCCTGCTCCATCACCCCTCCTATGCTGTGTGGGGGCCTCGGTCCTTTATGCCACCCTTCCCCCTGCTGCTGCCACCTCCTGTGGGGAGAGGTTCTGGAAGGACACACAGGTGGTGCCATTGCCGTGCACACACATGCACACACATGCACATGGATCTGTGTAGAAGTCACATTGGCTGTATAACTCAGTGCACAGGTCTGTCCCTGGCACATGTATGGACAAAACTGCTCCTTTCAGGCGGGGACAATGGCGGCACCAAAGCCTCAGCTGGAGCAGACTGCTCCTACTGCCTGGAGTCACCCTCCCACTGCCAACCTCACCCAATGGTAGTTGAGGGGCGGGACCCACTTCCTATTTCACCCAATGGTTGTTGAGGGGTGGGACTTTCTTTGAACCTAACCCAGTGGTTGTTGAGGTTTGGGTCCCACTTCCAACATCACCCAATAGTTGCTGAGGGGCGGGACCCACTCCTAACCTCACCCAGTGATAGTTGAGGGGCGTAACCCACTTCCAACCTCACCCAATGGTTGTTGAGGGGGCGGTCCCACTTCTAAATTTACCCAATGGTAGTTGATGGGTGTGACCATCTTCCAAACTCACCCAATGGTTGTTGAAGGGTGGGACCCACAGACAACCTCACCCAATGGTTGTTGAGGGGCGGAAACCACTTACAACATCATCCAATGGTTGTTGAGGGTCGGGACCCAATTCCAACCTCACCCAATTGGATTCTCTGATGTTTTCCTCATAATAGACTGGGGTTTGGGGAAGAGCACAACAGGTGTGTGTGGAGCATGCTCATTGCACAGAGTCAGGGCACGTGATACCAACACGATTTTTCCGTGGATCCCTGTTGATGTTGGCCTTGGTCACCAGGATCCTGGGGAGTCTGCCGGGTCTTCACTGTACACCTGCTGTGATTTCCATCCCACAGTCTGAGCATTGGGAGAGAGACACACTGTGCCTCTTTGGAGGGTGAGGAAGGCTGGGGGGAGAAGTGTTTGGGATGACACAATTGCCCCCTGTCCTTGAGGGTAGATTGGGCATGAGCAGTGAGGAGGAGGCGGGGCCAGTCAAAGGGGCTGGGCCTAAAGGCGTGGGTTGTTCAGAGAGATCTGTATTTCTGTAATTAATTTGTTCCATGCCTTGTGGACCTACTTCCAACCTCACCCAATGGTTGTTTAGGGTTGGGACCCACTTTGAACCTCACCCAATGTTAGTTGAGGGGCGGGTCCCACTGCCAACCTCACCCAATGTTAGTTGAGGGGCAGGACCCACTTCCTATTTCACCCAATGGTTGTTGAGGGGTGAAACTTACTTTGAACCTGACCCAGTGGTTGAGGTTTGGGTCCCACTTCCAACATCACCCATTGGTTGCTGAGGGGCGGGACTTTGTCACCCATAGAGCTGAGAGCAGGGCTGAGGATCTGGCCCAGGGGAGGGTTGGCTTTCCCCCAGGGAGAGCCCCACGGGGCCAACTGGACAGTGGGCGACTACTCCTCACCTGGTCTCCCACGCGGGCTTAACACCGGTGAGTACTCGGACTGTGCGCAGTGCACAGAGGAAGCAAGGGCCTGTGGGGGTCGCCCGCCTGCTGAGGGCTCTGTTTGCTGTGGGCGCTGTGCCTGCAGTGGCTGTGACACGGAGCCGCCGGCGTGGCCTCAGTGCCCACACTCCAAGAGGGCCGGGTGCCACTCCGAGGCCGCGCATAAGCCTGTGTGGAGCTTAAGCCTGTGAGAGGCGGGTGGGGTCAGAACGAGAGGTTTCGGTTCCTCTGTGTCCTCTGTGTCAGCCCTGAGGGTGCCCGGCCTCGTCTTGGCATCGCCTATTTCCCAGGGCAGCCAACGCTGGACTCTGCTGGCCGCTCAGCCCTCTGCTCATCCTCCTCGTGCAGCCCTTCAGATTTGCCACCAGCTCCTTCTTCCTTTTGACTTTGGCAAGTTCTTTATGTTCTTGGCATTTCCATGTGCCAGTCTGGTCAGCACTTACTGGCCCTCAGTCCCTGGCTTGTCTTTTTCTCTTATCAGTGTCTTTAATGCAACCAAAGTTCCTAGTTTTGGTCAAGTCAAATTAATCATTTCAGTGGAACACCTGTTATTTATTTTTTTTAAATATATTTTATTGATATTTTACAGAGAGGAAGGGAGAGAGATAGAGAGCTAGAAACATCGATGAGAGAGGAACATCGACCAGCTGCCTCCCGCACACCTCCTACCGGGGATGTGCCTGCAACCAATGTACATGCCCTTGGCTGGAATCGAACCTGGGACCCTTCAGTCCGCAGATCGACGCTCTACCACTGAGCCAAACCGGTTTCGGCGGAACACCTGTTATTTAGATGCAGCGTCTGAAAACTTCTTGCCTGACCCTAAGTATCAAAGATTTTCACCTGGGTGTTTTCTGAAAGTTTTGTAGTTTCACATTTTACATTTAAGTCTCTAATCCAGTGTTTCCCAAACTTCTCTCATGATGAGAATCACCTGGTGGAGTTGTTAAACTACAGATTCCTGAATCCCAACTAAGAAGTGCTAAACTAGAATTTTTGGGAACATATAGGTAAAATTGTATACTTAACTAGTGCTCTAAGCTTAGAGCACTAGTTAAGCTTGTATACTTAACTAAATTGTATACTTAACTGAACTTAGAGCACTAGTTAAGCTTGTATACTTAACTAAATTGTATACTTAACTGAACTTAGAGCACTAGTTAAGCTTGTATACTTAACTAAATTGTATACTTAACTGAACTTAGAGCACTAGTTAAGCTTGTATACTTAACTAAATTGTATACTTAACTGAACTTAGAGCACTAGTTAAGTATACAATTTTACCTATATGTTCCCAAAAATTCTAGTTTAGCACTTCTTAGTTGGGATTCAGGAATCTGTAGTTTAACAACTCCACCAGGTGATTCTCATCATGAGAGAAGTTTGGGAAACACTGCAGTCTAATCCAACAAGAAGAAGAAATAAAAGGCAGCCAAATTGGAAAGAAGGAAGTAAGACTCTCATTACTCACAGATGGCATGATATTGTACATAGAAAACCCTAAAGACTCCACCAAAAACCTACTAGATTTAACCGAAACTGGTTTGGCTCAGTGGATAGAGCGTCGGCCTGCGGACTGAAGGGTCCCAGGTTCAATTCCATTCAGGAGATTGTACCTTGGTTGCGGGCACATCCCCAGTGGGAGGGGGGGGGGGCAGGAGGCAGCTGATCGAGGTTTCTCTCTGTCAATGTTTCTAACTCTCTATCCCTCTCTCTTCCTCTCTGTAAAAAAAAAAATCAATAAAATATATTTTGTTAAAACCTACTAGATTTAATAAATGAATTTGGCAATGGATACAAAATCAATACCCCAAAATCGATGGCTTTTTATACACCAGTAATGAATTGTCAGAAAGAGAAACTAAACAAACAATCCCATTTACCATTACAAAAAATAATAATAATAATAAGATACTTAGAAATAAACTTAACCAAGGAGCCAAAGACCTGTACTCGGAAAACTACAGGATGTTGAAAAAAGAGAACAGTGGTTCTCAACCTCCTCGTTGCTGGGAAGTGTCCTCCACCCCTCTCACATGTGCCACCTGTCCCGCCTCCGCCCAGCGAGGCCCTAGGACTCCCCCCGTGAGGGCTTTTCCATCGGAACAGAGGCCGTGGTGGCAGCGCCAGCCTCTGGCCGGGCCTCTACAGGGTTTTTAACGCCCTCCGTGGACTCACAGTCTCACGTCTGTCTATCTGGGAACAGAACGTGGGGTCTCTCTCGTGACCGCTCCCCCCCCCCCCCTTGAGGGCGGCGGTGTCACGGCCTCTCCCCGCAGGGTGAAGGTGGAGGAGCTGGAAGGGGAGCGCAGCCGCCTGGAGGAGGACAAGCGGAGGCTGGAGGCGCAGCTGGAGCACCTCACCCTGCAGGTGAGCCGGGCCCTCCCGTGTCCCTGCCCCACCTCCCCTCCTCTGGCTCAGACCTGCTCTGTGCACGCACCGCCCGCTCACCGGGAGCATGTGTCCCAGGCCCCAAGAGGACACCTGCCACGGGGCTGACCGGCCTGTCCGTGTGTCCACGCCGCCAGGGGAGGGTCGTGGTGTGGCTGGCCGAGGCCTCCTGGCAGTGGGAGGGTGGCCTGCTGTTCACAGGGTGCAGCTTCGCTGCTTTTGTCTCTGTCCCCGTGTGCACTGTCCTGTTACCGCCCCCGGGTCTGGGCAGGCCCTCGGTTTTTATCGGGACACCTACCCGAGGCAAACCCATCCCGTTTCCACCGCCACTTCCTGGACACTCGGGGGTGACAGCGGTGAGGGCCACGCCCAGCCTGGAGCTCAGACACCGGTGGGCTGCGGCCTGGCTGGAGAGCCGGCTGCTGGGGTGGAGCCCGGCGCAGCGGTGAGGTCAGAGGCGCCAGGGGCGCGTTCTGGCTTCCTCCTCCTGCAGATCGCTGACGGCTCCGTCACCAGCGCCCTCAGTGAGTCTCCCTACGGTCGCAGGCGCTCCGGGAGGGCTGCGCAGGGCAGAGGGGCAGAGCCAGCACTCGGGTGGATGCGGTCTTTCTGGTGGTGGCTGGAGGACAAGGAACCTCACGTCCGGCTCAGGGCGGGTCCAGGTGGCGGGTGGGCATGCAGAGTGACGGGGACTGGGAGGAGGGGAGGGCCTTCATGGCGGGTCCAGCCTCTGAGGCCCCCAGCTGGTGGCTGCAGGCGGCCGTGGCTTTGCCCCCTGAGTCCCCAGTGTGTCCTTTATAAGTCAGGAGAGTGACGCCGCCCATGCCCACCACGCCCGGCACAGTCGATGCTTGGTAAGCGCTCACGTCCATCTGTTGCTGTTCTGTCTTTTCCATCGAGAGGACGTGGCCTCACCTCCTCCTCTGCCCGGGCCTGGGAGCAGCAGGAGAGCGCGGACACCCTCCCGGTGCCTGGCCGCAGCTGGGAGAGCCCCTCGCCCTTCTGCCCGGGCTGCACAACTGCCGTGGCCGTGGCCGTGGCCGGGGAGCCAGATGGAGAGGCGGGAAGGGGCCCCCAGCGTTCAGCTCGGCTGGCGTGGTCCGCCGAGTGTCAGCCTGCTGCTCGGTGTCCTGTGCGAGCCGCCCCCCCCCCCCCCTCCGGGGGAGCTTGGGGTTAGGCCGCTTCACGGAAGATTGATTAGGCTCAGCTGCGCTGCGGTAATTGGGAGCGGTGCCTGCAGCGGCCGCCAGTCAGCCTCTGGGAAGCCGCTCCCAGCTGGGCGGGCGGGACGGTGCTCACGCGGCCCGTGGGGATCTGTGTGCGCCTCTGACGCGGCTCGAGGAGTCGGGCCTCCCGGCAGCCTTCAGGAACAGGGGACCCCACTTAGAGGTGGGGAGGCTAGGGACAAAGTCAGCCAACCCTCCACTGCCTAACTCAGACACCCCTTTTAGTTATTTATTTAAATATATTTTTATTGATTTCAGAGAGGAAGGGGAGAGGGACATCAAGGATGAGAGAGAATCACTGATTGGCTGCCCCCTGCACACTCCCGACTGGGGATCGAGCCCAAAACCCGGGACCCTCAGTTGGTAGGCTGATGCTCTACCCATGGAACCACACCGGGGCTCAGGCACCCCTTTTTAGAAACAGGATGAGGTTTGAACATGCCCTCAAATAAAAACGTGTGAGCAAGTGCGGGAGCCGTGGGCTGGAGGCAGTGGGGTCCTCGCTGTGCCTACACCGGCTTGGGCAGCAGACTGTGTGGGGAGCGCGTGCCCTCCCTCCCCGCCTCCCCGGCCTGTCCTCTGGCCCAGTGTCTTGGCCGTGGCGTGGAGGGTGACCGGCCGCGGTTTCCCAGAACCGAGGGAGTGACTGCGGCCCGCCCGGGAGCGTCAGGCCCGTGTTCGGAGCACGGGCGACAGCTCCCTGCCAGGCCGCCTCTTGCCGGAGGGTGACACACATGCTCCCCACATGTGTGCTTCTTACAGGCCGCGCTGGGGGGCCATCGAGGCCAAGGCCGCGGAGCTCCCGAGGTGTCATGCAGAGGGCCAGGGGCCCCCGTGGGCGAGGCGGAGCCTGCATGCTCGGTGCTGTGCAGGGCCAGGCCGTATGTAGCATGCGGGTCTCCCCAGCGGCTCCTGAAAGGTTTCACATGAACCCGTTTACCCACCTCCGGCCCATCACAGACCTTCCTGTGGCTGCTTTATGACTCCTTCTCCACCTCCCGCATGTCCCTCTCTCCCCCTCCCCCCTCTCCACCCCTCCTCTCCCATCCCCCTCTCCCCACCTCTCCCCATCCCTCTCTCCCACCCTTCCCCATCCCCCTCCCCCATCCTCCTCTCTCCTCCCCTCCCCCCTCTTTCTGTTCCCCTGTCTCCCACCCCCTTCTCCCCCATCCACTTCTCTCCCCTCCACCCATCCACGCATCCTCTAACTTTTTTGATGCATCTTAAAGCAAATTGCAAACATCTGTACCCTGCCCTGTCGGCACGTGTGTAATTAAGCAGAATTCATCCCAGGGCTGAGCCCAGCCTGGCCCCAGAGCTGCCAGCCACGCTGCTGGCAGGAGGTGGGTGGCGGGTGGTGGGCGTGGGAGCCTATGTGGCCGCCGACCCATGGAGGCCTGCTGGGCACGCAGAAGGGCCCAGACCGCGGCCCCCAACATGTTGCATGAATGCCGCTCTGGGGAATGGCGTGGGTAGAAGATTGCTGGGCTCCCTGTGAGCACAGCTCAGTCCTGGCCCAGGCCTGCAGGAGGTCCCTCTAATCCCAGATTCCACCTCCGCCCCTTCCCCCCAATACCGGGAGAGGGGTGGGGGGTCTTCACTGCTCCTCTCCCCTCAGTGCCCTCTTCCCAGCGATGCTGTGAGACCCCAGCCCCCACTGTCACACAGCCACCGCCACAGGGCAAGCTTGTCAGCCTTTGACCACCAGCTCTCCCACCACCACCTGCTCCCTCCTGTCTGCACCCATCCCCACCTGCCCCCACCTGCCCCCACCTGTCCCCACCCACCCCCACTTGCCCCCACACACCCCTCCCGCCCCCACCTGTCCCCATTCTCCCCAGTCTGTCCCCATCTGCTCCCACCTGCCCCTACCTGTCCCCACCTGTTCCCATCCGCCCCCACCTGTCCCCACTTGCCCCCACACACCCCTCCCGCCCCCTCCTGCCAGGAGCCCTGAGCCCAAGCACCCTCGCCTCTGCTTCTCAGATCCCTGTTGCCTCCGACGGTTCCGTGGATTTGCTTGGAGGGAACCGGGGTTTATTTTTTTTCCTGGCCCATCCTGACTGCTCGTCCCTTTAACTCGGAGGAAAACCTGGCTCCAAACTGTTCTGCTGCTCATCCTTGTCTCTTGCTGCACTAGGGTAGCCTTTCCGTCAGTCCGAGGGGTTCCCGTGGGGTGTGCCCTCAACTCTTCAGCCGGCTGCCATCAGTGGAGGTGCAGCCGCCACCTCCTTTTCTGGAATTGCAAACACAGCTGCTGAGTGTCCCCGATGTGGCATTTCCAGGGTACCAGTCTGTGCAGCATCACTCAGAAGAGGGGCAGCGGGCTGGCAGGTCCCGCTCGGCGGGACAGTGTCGCCAGCGGCCGTGAGGGCCGCGTGCCAACAGCGCCCGCAGACGGTTAGGTTTTTCTGGTCCGGGAGGTGGTCAGGCTCAGGCAGTTCTAACCTCTGTCCCTCGTCACACACGAGAGGAGGGACTTCTAGTGTGTTTACGTGTGGGTAGTCGCGCTCTGTTTTTCAAGCCGACTACTGGTCTTTTTGTTGATTTCTTAGAGCTCTTTGTGTATTAAGGAGTTGGGCTCCTTTTATTTTAGGTTGTGGGTATATTTTCCCAGCTTATCATTTGTCCTTTAACTTTGCTTTCGGTATTTTTTACCAACGCAGTTACTTCGCCCTTGCGTACATTCCCGCCTGCCTGCCTGACTGGGAGCCCGTGGCTTTGATGGTTAGGGTCTGAATGACCTGTCGTTCTCTGGAGACTTCCTCGCCACCCAGACCTCCGGAGGAGGCCTGTGTCCTCCTCACCAGCCTGTGTGGCTCTGGGTCTGTTTTCTGTCTTCCTTCTTTCGAGAGTCTCCGTGCGGCCCATTCTGGGTGGTTCTGGCTGGTGGCTGCAGTGCTCCGTGTACGATGGCTCGTCCGCCCCCACGGGATCTGCAGGGCTTCCCAGCAGCTCTTGACTGTGTCACACGGGCGTCAGCACCAACATAGCTAGCCCCCTCAGCTTTTTGTTTTGCTCGATTTCATGAAACGTGAAAATGGGCGTCAGGAGACAGACACCCTGGATGTTGGCTCTGCCTACCCGCCCTGTCACGTTGTACCTGCCTCGTGCTGGGTCCCTGCGTGCCACTGAGACCGGACACAGGCGTGACCGTCTGCAGCCCCATGGCCCTGTATGCACGCATAAATTCTGGGCTCCACATGCACTCAGTAACCTGCCTTCTGGTGCCAGGCCTGGCTGCTGATCCCTGAGGTGCATGCTCTGCACGGCTCTGTCCTGGCTGCCCAGCCACCGGGGACCCGTGGGATCTCAGCGTCCACCGGGGCCTGCCTGCCCCCCCACCCCCGGCCTGCCTGCCCCGCCCCCGCCCGCCCGCCTGCCCCCCGGCCCACCTGCCCCACCCAGCCTGCCTGTCCCCGGCCCGTCTGCCCCCCAGCCCACCTGCCCCCCCCAGGCCTGCCTGCCCCCCCGACCCACCTGCCCCCCCCCCCCAGCCCGCCTGCCCCCGGCCTTCCCTCCTGGGAGAGGGATGTGAGACAGGGATGTGAGACAGGATGCTAATGAAGGAAAAGGCCTGAACCCCCGCCCGAGGTGCAGGCGGCTCATGTTAATTGACGCCGGGACTGAACCAGCAGCGCGCTGGTGTGCGTCTGTGCGGAGACGGTCCACAGGCGCTGATTTCTGGGGGTTTTATGAGCAGAGGGACGTGTCCTGCATATTAAGCCCCGTCTCATCTCCCGGGCCCAACGCCAGTGCCAGCACCCGCCATTGGCCCAGCCCCCACTTGCAGATGAGGCTGCAGGGCGTCCCCAGGGGCCACTGCGGGCTCTTGGGGTCTTTCCCTTTGGCTCAGCCCCTCTGCCTCCGGCTGGACTCAGACCCAGAAAGCACGAGGCACAGAGCGGTGCCACCACCAGCCACAGGCGCTGCTCCCCACGCCTCGGCCTCCACCCGGCCTCCTTACCTGCACGCGGTCCTCGCGAGGCATAGATGGACAGTTAGGGACTCGGCACGCCACCAGCCTAGAGGTTAGACGTGATGAAAAGCCATGTGTCGTCGTCATTTCTAGGCAAGGACCCTGGAGCTCAGCTCCTCCGGTCCCTGCGGGTGCCCGGACTGTGCCCGCCAGCCCCCCCTCCGTGAGGCAGCCCCGTGACCAGGCTCCACTGGGCGGCACCGCGCCAGCGAGGGGTGCGGCGGAGGGCGAGGGCGCCAGGCCCAGCCTGCAGGAGCTGTGCTCTGTGGGGAGACGGGAAGGGACCGGAACATGGCCACCAGGAGGACTCGGGGAGGAAACAGTGTTCTGACCACAGCTTCTCCGTGGCAAGTGGTTCCGTGGACAGAGCGGTGTCTCAGACACCCCCCTCCCATGGCATCGCAGGTGTGGGACCGGCTGACAGCTGCTTGGAAGCACACGGCAGCACCCCTCTGCTGGGGCTGGAGGCAGGGCTTAAAGGCTGCCCGCACCCCCACCGCCGGCAGAGCACTGCCTGCGTCACCCACGGCGAACCGAGGAGCAAGGGGCCCATCCCACAGGGGCCGTGACTCAGCTCCACAGGAAGGAAACTGGCATGATACGACGGGGCTCGAGGACCGCTCCGTGCCCCAGCCACGGCACACTGCCTGGCTCCACTCGAGGGCGGGCCTGGCGGAGCCACCTTCACTGGCAGGAAGTGGAGGGCGGGGCCAGGTGGAGGGCGGAGCGACAGGCCCTTTGGGGCTGCTCTCCTGTCCACTCGGCCCTCTCACCGCCCTCGGCCGCCAGTGCCCGCCAGCACGGGCTGCGCTGCAGGGAGACCGGGCGGCGAGGCAGCCATCTCAAGCAGCTCCTCCTCCCTCGGCCGGGGTGCGTGCCGCTGCAGTGACAGGTGGGGACGGCGGACGGACAATGACAGCGGCCTCCTGCTCGGGACACACAGGCGCTGGACGCGCGTCCCCTCCAGCACACGGGCCCGAGTCCCGTGTGGCCTCTGCCCTGTGGGCACAAGTGAGCACTGGCAGCTGAGTCAGGCTTCTCCTTAGTCCTCAGTGGCCACACCCTGCCCACCACCCCCACTGTGCCCCCACCCTGCGTTTGGCCCGAGCTGCCACCCATTCAGCCCCCTGGGGCCTCTCCTGCCCCCGGAGCAGGCCTCGCCCCTGCTTTCCCAGTGGGAAGGTCGGTCCTGGGCGCACGTGGCGTCCCGGTGGCCGGAAGCCTCGAGTCGAGGGGATCTGGGCATGCCCGGCGAACAGAGGGGTCCTGCCTGGCTCTGGGCTCCCCCACGGTCAGCACAGGCGGCAGCATGCTGACCGGCGGCTTCCACTTGCAGACTAGACACAGCGCCCGCCGCCCGAGCCTCCCGGGGCTGGGGCGCACACAGAGCTGCCGTCTTGTCTGTGTGCGAGGAGCACCGGGCCTTGTCCGGCAGCAGTGCGCCCAGGGCCCCTGCTGGCCACCGCCCGGGGCGGGTGGCGAGACGAGGTCAGCGTGCGGCCTGGCGGGCGGCACACCAGCTGGTAGCTCCCCTCTCCCGCCCCTTCCCGTTGGAGAGGCTGACTTGGGCCTGAGCTGGGGGCTGTTTAACATGCATGAGGACAGGCCTCTGTAACGGCTTCTTCATTCTCCTCGCGTCTCCCTCCAGCAGGCTCTCTTAATATGCACAGCAGGCCCAGGCGGCAGACGCCCTCCCCGGCACAGCCGGGGGCAGTGTCTCCTTGCCTGGCGCTGGGTGGCCAGCGCTCCCACAGGTCCGTCCTCAGCCAGGCGGGGCCTCGGGGTTGTCCTCGCCGCATCCTCGAGACCGGGACCTGTGACCTGGGGGTGGCCTGCCGGGGAGCAGAAGCCGGTCCGTGGATGGGTTGCAGGAGAGTGATTGAAGGG
Organism: Vespertilio murinus; assembly: GCA_963924515.1. Lineage (NCBI taxonomy): Eukaryota > Metazoa > Chordata > Mammalia > Chiroptera > Vespertilionidae > Vespertilio > Vespertilio murinus. Next base: position 704,262 of record OZ004708.1, on the reverse strand, counting down.
GCCCGTGCCCCCGGTGGTCAGAGCTGAGAGAAGGGCCTCGGATCCCGAGCGTGCACACTGTCCCAGGGGTGTGGGGAGGTCTCGTCTCCTGTCTCCCCCGAGGTCAGTGCCGGCACCGTGGCTCCCCAAGGGGCTATAAACAGCCAGCACGGTGTCTGCCCTCCACGAGAGGATCCTGACCTCACGCCATGGTCTGGCATGGACAGCACCGCTCTCCCGCATTCTCCGGACGCTGTGCTAACAGCCCCGTGTCCCGCAGGGCGACTACGACCAGAGCAAGACCAAAGTGCTGCACCTGCGCGCCAACCCCGCCCGCGAGGCGCAGCAGAGCCGCCGCCAGGAGCAGGCGCGGCTGCAGGAGGAGTGTGAGCGGCTGCGGAAGCTGGTGAGCGCCCTGGAGCAGGGCGGCCCCGTGCCCGCCGACCTGGAGGCCACGTGTCTGCCCTCGTCCAAGGAGGTGGCAGGTAGGCCCGCCCCGCTCTGACGGCACAGGGTGGCTTGATGTCTGTTGTCCATCTGTCCGTCTGTCCTGTGCAGGCAGCCAGGCTGCGGGAGGGGCAGGCAGGTCTGCAGAGCTGCAATGGAGAAGCCGCCAGCCGAGGCTTCTCAGGCCCAGAACAAGTCAGTGTGTCTCAGTGACCCGCGCGTTCTCCCACGCACCCCCACGCTGCCCTCTCCAGTCAGGGCGCCACCTGCAGGAGCGGGACCTCGGCGTCTGCTCCCAGGCCTCACGGAGGCACTGCACACAGTGCCCGGGGGACCGGGGCAGAGGGAGGTGCCCTGCACTCTGCTGCCTCTGCTGGGGAGCCTGTGAGGAGGGTCCCGACAGCGTGGCCCTGGAGGGAGCGTGTGAGGACCCCAGGCCCCACGCTGACGCCCTCAGCCCTTCCGAGGGCGCCGCCCGGGAGCGGGTTCCGGAGGCCCTCCTGCCGGAGTGAACGACGCTCACCGTGCGGGTGGGGGGGGGGGGGATACTAACACCTTCCTCACCCCGGGCCAGCGAGCCAGCCCCACCCCCCACCCCATGCTGCCCACTCAGCTCACGGCCACCCATGGGGCGGGTGCGAAGGAAGGTGCCGGAAGGGGGGCCCCTGCGTGGTGTCCGTGCACATCTCGGCGTGCGTGGGCGCGGTCGAGTGCCCCTCCTGGTGGGTCTGCTCCGTGGGCGCGGAGGCCAGGCAGCTGGCTCCTCGCTCTTGGGTCCTCGGCGCCTGGCGGTGAGGAAGTGAGGGCAGTGCTCCTGCATCGGCAGCGCCACGCGCAAGCCCAGAGGGGGCCACGTCTCGGAGCGCACGTTTCCGTCCGACCTGGGGGCCAGCTAGGGCCGCACAGCCCGTCTCGCCCTCATGGAAGCCAAACAGCAGAGGGTGGAGTGACCCTGAGTCCGAGAGGTCACCGCCCTTGGGGCCGCAGGCCCGTGGAGCTGGCCGTGTGCGGCAGTCCTCCCAGCAGGGCTCACGCTGCCCCTGGCCTGCGGGCAGGCCCTCCTGGTGGCGTGGCCTCGGTGCCTGCTCTCACTTCCTGGCTGGTGATGCCACCTCTGGGCCTGTCCCCACATTTGTCAGAGGCCCCGGGAGGGTGTGGCTGGCCCCTCACTCCCGAAGGGCCGGGCTGGGAGCCTGCACGTTAGGCTCACGGACCCCTGTCCTCGGGCTTTGGCTCTGTTCTGAGTGGGGCGAGCCCCCGGGAACAAGATGCGGCACCAGCGCCGCCTGTCACCCCGGACCTCCCCCCGCAGCCGGGGCTGTAATCATGGTCTTTGCAGATCATTTCTGTGCAAGGTGACAAGCTGTTTGCTGGGTGAGCCATTAATCACACAACGCCGGGTGAATGCCGCACCACGCCACCCGGCACACGCCAGGCACACACGCCGCTCATCTGTGTGTAATTCCAGGGCCATGTCTCTCGGGTGTAAAACGTGCAATTTACAGCCCAGCAGGAGCGTGGGCTCGTGTGGAGTGTGGCCCAGGGCGGGCTGCAGGCAGCTCAGCGAGAACCCCGGGCAGGCGGCGGGAGGCTCCGCCCACGCCCGTCAGGGAACCAGCCGCAGGGACGGTGGCACCGCCACGCCTTTCCTGGAAAGGCCCCCTGCCTGAGCGCACAGCAGGCGGGATCCAGGCAGACTGGTCGTGTGCCCCTCGCCGCCTGCCCACCACGGCCCTCCCTGGGTTTGGATTTGGGCGGGAAGGCCGCCGTGGGAGGAGCCAGCCGAGGCCAGTGCCCATCTGCCCCCCTTGGTGGTGCCCCGGCCGGCTCCTCCCCCAGGCCCAGGCCTGCAGCGCCGGCTCCCACTGCTGCTAATAAAATTGCATAAATGTTTGATGCCTAATTATTAAATATTTAAAAATGTAAAACTGAAGTAGTTTAGGAGTTACGAGGCATGAATAATTCAGCCCTGGCCGGGTAGAAGCTCGGCCCAGCTCTGGCCCGAGCAGAGCCGGCAGCCCCGCGAGGCCCGGGAGCGCCAGCCGCCCAGCAGCGCCCCCGGCTTCTCGCTTCCCGGGGTGCGGGCTTCTTCCCCTGGCCAGTGCGGACTGTTCCCTTCAGGTGAGGCGCCTTCAGGTGAGGGACTCTGTTCACCCTCCAGACCAGCTCCTCACGTTGAGCAGCAGCTCCGTGTGTCCCCGCCAAGGCCGGCGTTCCCACCCGGTGGCGGCCGACCCACGGCAGTCCTCCGCCGTCTCTGCAGGCCCTGTGGCCCCACTCAGGACCTTGACCCCGCCTGCTGCTCCTCCGGCCCCTTTCCCTCCCTGCCCCTGTCCCTGTCCCCTGTCCCTCTCCGGGACGTGCAGGGGCCAAGCCGGGGGCTGAGGGGCAGGTGAGGAGGCGGGCGTGGCACAGGCAGCAGCGCTGGTCAGTGTGGGTGAGGGCGGGACCCAAGGAGCAGGTGAAGGGGGACGGGAGAGCCGCCAGGCAGGGCGCGGCCTCAGCCAGGGCTCCGAGGTGGACCTGATTCGGCTGACCACAGGCGGCGGGCCCAGTGCGAAGGCTCCGCCCGAGGGGCCGGGGACACCCTGGCAGAGAGCCCTCCGCAGCCCTGGGGGCCGCCTGGCGCTCCACCGGCTCCGTCTGCCCCGAGGCCCGACCAGGGTGTCTGCCCGGGAAGCCTGAGCTCTGGAGGGGGCTGTCCTGGCCCTCGTTTCACCCACGCGCATGGGAGCTGCTGTCCCGTTCGTGTAAGCGCCTGCGCTGCGGGAACAGCGGCGAGGTCAGAGCAGGCTGCCGCCCGCCCTCCCTGAGCTCCCTCGCCACTGCGCCCTGCCTGCCTAGGAGCCGCCGCGGGGCCTGGCGCTGGCCCTCGCCACGCCCTGTTCCCGCCCTCAGAGGCAGCACGCGGCCGCCTGTGGAGGGGTGAGGGTCCCACCCCTTCCCTGGGTGAGGCCCTCGCTCTGCACTGGAGCCCCCCCCCCCCCCCCCCGGGGCGGTGGGGTTAGGGTTAGGGTTAGGGAGCATGGAGCAAGCCACGCTCCAGCTGTGGCCACTGCACTTCCTTCTCGTGGTCGGGCTGCAGCGATGACCAAATGTCATTCTCCCCGAGGTGCCTGAGGCCAGCCACGTCCTGCCGCCTCCACTGGGGAGTGCACGGCAGCGCAGCGGGCGGCTCCGCTGCGGGAGGGGCTCTCTGCAGACCGACCGTCCTCCCGGGCGGGCGGGGCAGCGCCCTGGCATCAGGCTCCTCCTGCGAAGCGATGGGTCGGAGCCAGGCTGCCTGTGGAGACCAGGGTGCGTGTTCAGAGCCTGGTCCCGGCTCGGACAGCTGTGCCTGGGCACACGGTATACCCCATGTCCCTGTGCGCACCAGGGGGGCTGGCACCGCCGCCAGCTGCCCAGCTGGGTGTGGGGAGCGGAGCCCACACCCCACAGCTCTCCCTGCCCCCACCCCAGGGCCTGGCATGGGCTGGCAGCTGGCCTGAAGGTGGCTTCGTGCCGGTGAGCCCTGGCCGCCAGAGGCACGTGATGGGCTCCAGCGGGAGGTGGGAAGGGTGGGGGGAGAGTCTCGTGGCCTCTCTCCCTGGAATGTGGGCCCCGTGCCCCCCACACACACCTCCAGGAAGTGCCCTGATTGCGTCTGCTCCTCTCAGCGGCTGACTGGACCCTGCGGGAGCAGACGAGGCAGCCACACGGTGGGGCCGCGGTTCAACCTGGGGAACTGCCGTCCCCGCCACATGGGGTCCTGGGACTCAGCCCATGGGGGCAGGACTCAAATCGGGCTGACCACTCCGAGCCTGGCCAGCTGGGCTCAACCCTGGCTTCCTGGAGGGCTCCCGGCACGCGACAAGGATGTGTGTGCCGTGGGCCAGCCTCGCCTGTTAGCGGGGACACGTCACAGCCTAACTCGGGAGGCACCTTGTGTGGACCCGTGGTAACCACTGTGTGGGAGGAGCCAGGCCCGGCGTGGGGCCCAAGCTGGCCTGGCATTCGGTCCCTGTTCCCTCGCTGCTGCCGGTCACAGCTGGCACCACGGCAGCCAGGCCTGGGCGGCTGAGCACCCAGGGGTGCTGCCTGTGGGGTCTGCCTCGCCGCGCTGCCCGTGGCCTGCTGGGGCTGAGCTGAGGCTGTGCCCCCACAGAGCTGAGGAAGCAGGTGGAGAGCGCGGAGCTGAGGAACCAGCGGCTGAAGGAGGTCTTCCAGGCCAAGGTGCAGGAGTTCCGAAAGGTCTGCTACACACTCACCGGCTACCAGGTGGACATCACGCGCGAGAGCCAGTACCGGCTGACCTCCATGTACGCCGAGCGCCAGGACGACTGCCTGGTCTTCAAGGTGGGCCTGCACTGGGGGGGGGGGGGCTTCCCGCTCCCGCCTGTTCTGAGACCTGCGTTGGGTCTGAGGTTCGAGGCGTGTGGGCAGTGGGAGAGGCCTGCCTGCTGAGCGCCGGGTTCTGAGCAGCTAGAAAGTCTGTGGTGCCTGACCCCCGAGGTCCCCTCAGCACCGCCCCTGCACCTGGAGACCAGGCTCCCGGAGACGGCCCGTCCCCAGGTGTGAGGGCGGGCACGGCCGCTGTCGAGCTCGGCCTGAGGGCTGGGAGCTTGAGGACCCCCTGTCACGTCGTGTGTCATGTGCGTCCTGCTCACACCTACACAGAGGAGCGCTCACTCTGCGCCCCCCCCCCCCAGCAGACGGCCGCGCCCCATTAGAGGGAGGGAGGGAGGGAAGGAAGCATTGATGTGAGAGAGGCACATCGACTGGTCGCCCCCAGGCCAGACTGGGGTGGAACCTGCAACCCAGGAACATTCCTTTGACTAGGAATTGAACCCTAACCCTTTCAGCCTGTGGGCCAGAGTTCTAACCACTGAGCTCACTGTCAGGGCCTCCAAGGGTTTTGAGGTGTGTTGTTGCCTAAGGTGGGAACACAGACACCATGTCTCCATTGTTGTCGGGGCTCCAGCGGTAGTGCAGGGGACGAGGCACACAGGGCATGGGGGGGAGGGGGTACGGGGGGGGGGGACACAGGGCATGGGGGAGGGGAGGGGGCACAGGGTGTGGGGGAGGGGAGGGGCACACAGTGTGGGGGGCACAGGGCATGGGGGAGGGGACCAGGGGCACAGGGTGTGGGGGAGGGGAGGGGCACACAGTGTGGGGGGGCACAGGGCATGGGGGAGGGGAGGGGGCACAGGGCGTGGGGGAGGGGGCACAGGGCATGGGGGAGGGGAGGGGCACAGGGTGTGGGGGAGGGGGCACAGGGCATGGGGGAGGGGAGGGGCACAGGGTGTGGGGGAGGGGGCACAGGGCGTGGGGAAGGGGATGGGTGGGGCACAGGGCGTGGGGGAGGGTTTGGATGGGGGCACAGGGTGTGGGGGAGGGGAGGGGCGCACAGTGTGGGGGGGCACAGGGCATGGGGGAGGGGAGGGGCACAGGGCGTGGGGGAGGGGAGGGGCACAGGACGTGGGGGAGGGGATGGGGGCACAGGGCGTGGGGGGAAGGGGAGGGGCACAGGGCGTGGGGGAGGGTTTGGGTGGGGACACAGGGTGTGGGGGGTCACAGGGCATGGGGAAGGGGAGGGATCAGGGTCTGGGACTCACTGCTGCTCCCCCAACCATGTGGCTCCCAACAGTCCCATCGCCTGAGAGCTCAGCCCCACTGCGGCCGCGTGGGGGTCAGTGAGGAGGAGTGCCCCCAGGGTGAGGCCAGCTGGGCCCCTGCATTTCTCTGTCTGCCCCGGACTGTGATGGCACTCGGGTCCTCGCCCCTTGCGCCCTCCGTGGGCCGCAGAGCAGTGGCATGGGGACCTGGCTGGAGTGCCCACAGGAGCAGCGGCGACCTCCAGGGAGCCCGTGTAACAGGAACACGTGGGCAGGCGTGTGCCCAGGACAGTCACGCATCTGATGGGGCGCCATTTCCCCTGGACGGGCGCTGGCTTCTGTGCCAGGCACCTGGGCAGCGGGCGGCAGGAGCATGGCAGCATGGGAGCGCGCCTGGCAGACGGATGGCCAGTGCGGTGGCACGTTGTGTCAGTGCCACGCCACAGCTTAGGGGGGTGCAGCCCCCAGGGTGGGGATTTGGATCATGGGTCGCCTGGATGTGGGCTGGGTGGGCAGTGCAGGCCTGGGCACCTGCCACCCCACACCTGCCCCAGCCCAGCCCCCAGTTCCCGCGCAGGGCTGTGCCTCTGCCTCGCTCCCCCCGCTGCACGGGCCCAGATGGCGCCGGGGCCGGCTGCCGCCGCTGCTCAGACAGCGCGGGGACCTGATGGTCGCTACGCACGAGGTCAGGGCCCTGCAGCCCCGGGTCTAAGTCCAGCACCTCCGAGGGCGGGGTGCCCCCAGCTGAGGAGAGCCAGCCCCTCTGACATTTAGGGGAAACTCAGAGCGAGAGCAGGAGGCAGAAATGAAAGGATTTTCTCGGGAAAAGGTCAGGGCGGTTGCCTCGTTCTGTTTGGAAATGGTTTGTGCTGACTGAGGAGGCGAATGCATGAACAGGCCGCGGCGCAGAGCCGCGCCCCGAGGGGCTGCATGGGGAGGCAGCACAGGGAGCCCCGGGCCCCCTCCTGACAGGGCTTCCCGGGAGGGGTGGTGGGGTCGGAGGTCAGTGGGCGGGCTCCGGGCCTGGCGTCGGAGAGGCCCCCCGGTTCCCAGGGGCTGCTCGGGAGCGCTGCACCGCGGGGCGAGGCCGGGCCTGAGCCGGGCTGTGGTCCCCGAGCAGGTGGCCTGCCGGCGCTCACTCCGCGGTCCCCTCGTCCCCCGTCAGAGCAGATTCCAGACACGTGGGTGAGACAGACCCCCCACTGGGCCCGGCCCCCTGCCTGCAGGGACGGCTCGGGGCTCAGCCCAGGGGACGCGGGAGGCTGGGAAGGCCGCCCGCCGCCCCTCGCCTGTCCGTGGGGGAGGAGCGGAGGCCGCCCGCCGCCCAGCTCACCGCGCCCGCCCCGTCTCGCCGCAGGCCACGGGACCCGCGGGCACCGGGATGCAGCTGCTGGAGACGGAGTTCTCGCGGACGGTGCCCGAGCTCATCGAGCTGCACCTGCTGCGCCAGGACAGCATCCCCGCCTTCCTCAGCGCCCTCACCCTCGACCTCTTCAGCCGCCAGACCCTGGCCTAGGGCGCCGGCCTGCCGCCCCGTCCTGCTGACCGCCACCAGCTCGCAGTTGGGAGGGGGCCGGGCAGGAGCCCCGAGGCTGGTGGGGCACCCCACCCACTGCACCACCTGGGCCGCCGCTGCCCCACAGGCGAGCGGGCGGGCGGGCATGATGGGGTGAGCCCCAGAGGACACCGCCCTCCCTGAGCCCACCGCCTACAGGGGCCTCCCCGCGTCCCAGCACCCGCTCGGCCCCGCCCGCTCAGCCTGGCAGGGCCTGGGGCCGCCCCTGGGGCCGGGCTCCTGTGAAGTAAAGTTCCCGGGGCCTCGCGCCCGCTCACCGGGTCTGCCCCGCGCTGCCGGCTCCCGGGCGGCCCCCACGCAGGTCAAGCCAGGGAGGCGGGACCGGGTGCCTGGCCATCGGAGGAAGGCGTCCCTGCACGTGTCTGACACCGCCCGGCCCCCAAGGTTCCCCTGCCAGGGGGGCCGTGGCCCTCACCCCCACCTCTGCACTGCAGAGGCTGACTGGGCGTCCCCCCAAAATCCCAGGCGTCGTGGAGAAGCCGATGGCCCCGGTCCGGCCTTCCTCCCTTGGTGACCGTGGGCCACTTCCTCCCACCTCAAGGCCAGGGCCCCGGGTCCCAGCTCACCTCCGGGCACCCTCTCCCCACGGTCTTTGGCCAGGGCTGCCGCACGAGGACGGGCCCCGCAGGAGGGCCTGCCCAGGGCCTTGGGCTGTGCTCAGCTCAGCTGAGGGGGGCTGCCCGCCGGGAGCCTGGGGGTGGACTTCAGCTGAGTGGGGACGGAGCCACGCCTGCGGCCTCACGGACACGCAGGCACCAGGCCTGTCAACCACTGAGCCCAGCGGCTCATGGATCACAGGGAGCCACTGCCCCGGCCCCGAAGGGTGGCAGCAGCCACGGGCCCTTCCACACCGGCTCTGCCACGAGTGGGCCTGAGGCTCTAACCGGGTGGAGTGTGAGCAGCGAGCTGGTGCGTCACCAGCAGGTGTGGACCTGGGAGGCTCAGGCTGCGTCCCATCCCCTGCGCCTCCCCCTTCCCCCCCCCCCCCCGCACTCCCAGCCCCCCAGAGCTGACGGAGACCCCATGCACTGGTCGGGCACTTGGCCCAACATGGCCCCACATGTCTGCTCCGTCTCCTCGCTGGACCATCTCCTGGAGATGCTCCATGAACTTGGCGTTTCAGGGGCTTGTCATTTCCAAACACTCGGGGTGCTCAGTGGATAGAGCATCAGCTTCGGAATAAAGGGCCCCGAGTTCAATTCCCGTTGGGGCACATGCAAAGATTGTGGGCTCAGTCCCCCGAGGGGGGCGTGTGGGAGGCAGCCTGTCCATGGTTCTCTCTCCTCGTAGATGTTTCTATCTCTCCCACCTCTCCCTTCCTCTCTGAGATAATAAAGTATATTTTTTCATCTGTAAGACAAGTTTGTGAGCCTTTCCCTGGGGCTGCCCACCCCTCACGGCCTGGTGTCCGGGCCTTTTCCAGCCGAGTAGCAGTTTCTGTCTTTGTTCTAATGGGACCCGGACTCCTTGGTGCGCCTTGAACGGGCGGGGCCCAGAGCCACGCGCCGTGGCCCCCGAGGGAGTGTCCCCAAGTCTCACCCACCCTCTGCTGTGAGCTCAACTGTGTCCCCCAAACACGAGCCCTGAAGCCTTCGCCCCCAGCACCCCAGCAGGTGACTGGAGTCGGGATCTTGAAAGAGGTGACTGAGCTACACGTGAGGTCATGGGGGCTCCTTGGTCCCCTAGGCCCAGTGACCGTTGGGGAGAAGGACGCAGACACGCAGACGGCAGGTGAGGACACGGGAGAAGCCCTCTGCACGCCGAGGAGGAGGGCCGTGGGGAACCGTCCCAGGACCTGAGAGCGGGTCTGTCAGTAAGACGCCGAAGGGACCTTCGCGCTGGCCGCCCAGCTGACACCTTGCACCCCTGGGTCCCGCCCCCACCCCGCCCTGGTCCTGGGGCACCGTGGCACCCGGGGCCCCTTCCTGTGGATTTCAGTCACATGCACAGCAAGTGGCAGACGTTCCCTACTGCTCCGTGTCTGCCCACTGCGCCCACAGCACATCCCGCCAACCACAGTGCACAGTGTGACCTGGAATGGCCGGCCACACGCCACAGGCGGACACAGTGAAATGTGTGTAACAGGTTTCTTTAGCCCAACACGTCCGGAGCCCCGTCCACACGTCACACAGACAGCCACCCACCTCACACCCCTCCCCTGCTGCTCCCGCCCCCTCGGCTCGGGGCCTCGCAGTCCAGGTCTGGTTTGGTCACAGTCACGTGTCGCAGTGAGACTGTCTCGGAGTCGGTGGCAGAGCCAGGAGGGCCCCGCCCCTCTGCTTCCTCTGGGGAAACATCACCACCACCACCACCGAATTCATCCCAGGAAGCTGCACGGACCTCGACGGGGAGCCGGGAGGGGGCTCGCTCAGTGCTGGCTCTGCCCAGCCACCGGGTGCACGGAGCCTCGGTGTCCGCATCTGGAAAATGGACAGACAGCGGAGCTCCCCCAGGCGGTTCCACCCGCCCCGGCGCCGCTCGGTGGGAGGGCGGCCTCTCCAGTGTAACCGGGTGATTAGCTCAATTACCAACAGCCTCCGTGTTTCTCCTCTGTTTTTTCAAACTTGAGATGGAAATTGAATTTTGCGCCAGGTTTACAGGCTGTTAACGGAATTCACTAATCAAACCCCAATGCCAAGTCCTTGAAAATGAGAATTTAAAAAGGTCTGCATTTGCATATTCATGTTTTAATAGGGTTCAGAAGGTATATTTGCAACTGATGAAAAGGATTAATTGCATCTAATTTGCATGGCAGCGCATCTTAACCCCTCCTGCGAGGATGGGGGTGGGGGGCCAATCGCCAGGCGGTGACCAGCGACACCGGCCTTCCCTGGGGGCCTTCACATCCGCTCGGGTGCTGGACACTGGGCAGAGCCACGCCTTCTCCCCACCACCTGCCGTCTCTGTGGCAGCATGAGGTCAGGGTCAGGAGTTTTGCCAACAGCACAAGGCGCCCACATTCCTGGCTCGCCACCAGTGGTGCCAAGTTAGCCCCGAGTCGGGTGAGAGGAGAGACAGGACAGGACACGGATCACGCTGGCCGGGGAGGCCACACCGTGGGGAGCAGCTGCAAGGAAGGAGCTGAGAGCGTGGGTGCCTGCGCTACCCGGCCACACGCTCCCATAGGCGGCACGTGTCCCTGTGTTCTGGGCAGGTCGTGGCCGGGCCTGGGGCAGGAGCCAACGACACAGGAAAAGGTAGAAACGGGCCCAGAGCAGGAAGAAGGGCCGCCTGCCCACAGGGACCAGGGCGACTCTGACCCCGCGTGGCCCAGTAACCACGAGGCCCTGGTCAGTCCCTGTGACCACGCCCGAGACGTTCCCCGTGGGGCACCAGCCACCCCGTGGTTATAGGCCAAGGGGTCGGGATGCGGACGACCCAGCTCCCAGACGCTGCTGCCATGGAGGGCGCCTGTCCTGCAGCACAGAGGGGTCCTGGCCACGGGCTGGACGGTGGCTGTGGTGTCACTGAGCATTAGTGGCCATGGGCATCTAGTCATGTGATATGGAGCTGACATTCAGGCTGTCCTGGCAAACGCCCAGGTGGGCTGACACCCCTCGGCTCCGGTGGGGGCCGACCTCCAAGACCAGGTGCCTCAGGCCTGGTTTCGGGGGGGCTTCCAGCCACCATGTCCCCCAGGCAGAGGGGGCTCTGCCTCTCATCCTCTCTCAGGGCCCCACGGCGACTTCACTGAGCCTGGCCGCCTCCAAAGGGCGCCCCTCCAAGCAGTCACACGGGGGGAGAGGGGGCTGAAGCAGGGGGAGGGGGATTCCTGGGGGGTTGGGGGCTGCAGTGGGGAGCAGGGGGGCTGCAGCATGGGACACGTGTTCAGGCCACAGCCCGTGGCCCGCCTGGTGTGAAGGCGTTCAGAGCAATTCCAGCCTAGCGGCTGCACTGAGCTATAATTCTAAATAAATGGAGGCCATCTGATTCAGGCTCATCGTCGACGCCTCAGGGTCTGGGGCTCGTTGGTGGAACGTGTGGTACGTATTTGGGGACACCCGCCTCAGTCCAGAGGAGCAAGAGCCGCCATCAGACGCCCGGAGCGCCTCCACGTGGACGCTGCCGCTGTGGCTCAGACTCAGAGGACATCGCTGCCGCCTGGGTGAGGGACACCCAGTGGTCACTCCCACCTCCCCCCATGATCTGGGGAAACACTAAGTCACCAGGACACCCCTCTTCAAAGGCTGAGCCTCGGGGCTGTACCTGTGCCTGGGGTCCGTGGCTGAGCCGGGCTGTGGCTGAGCCAGGGGCGTGGCGGAGGCATGGTGGGGCCGGGGGCGAGGCAGGGCCGGGCCACCTTGGTTTGATGCCGGGTTCCTCGTTCCCCTTTAAGCGGCCGAGGTTCATGGACGTCATTGACCTTTTCAAAAAACGGGTATTGTTTTCACTGTTTTTTTCTGTTGTTCTTTTCAGTTTCACTTTTTCTGCTCTTTTTAGATCTCCCAGCTGCCTGCTCTGGGTTAATTGGCTCTTTTTTTTTAGGTTTTGGTTTGGATCCAAACAGAAGCCACACAGCCATTTAGGCAGCGAGGTCTGTTGTAAGGGATGCTCCGCTGGCGGGAGCGTGTCCGTGAGGGGAGGGTGTCTGTGAGGGAGGGTGTCCGTGAGGGGAGGGTGTCCGTGAGGGGAGGGTGTCCGTGAGGGGAGGGTGTCCGTGAGGGGCGTGTCCGTGAGGGGAGGGTGTCCGTGAGGGGAGGGTGTCCGTGAGGGGTGTGTCCGTGAGGGGGAGGGTGTCCGTGAGGGGAGGGTGTCCGTGAGGGGAGGGTGTCCGTGAGGGGAGGGTGTCCGTGAGGGGAGGGTGTCCGTGAGGGGAGGGTGTCCGTGAGGGGAGGGTGTCCGTGAGGGGCGTGTCCGTGAGGGGGAGGGTGTCTGTGAGGGGAGAGTGTCCGTGAGGGGCGTGTCCGTGAGGGGAGGGTGTCCGTGAGGGGCGTGTCCGTGAGGGGAGGGTGTCCGTGAGGGGAGGGTGTCCGTGAGGGGAGGGTGTCCGTGAGGGGAGGGTGTCCGTGAGGGGCGTGTCCGTGAGGGGAGGGTGTCCGTGAGGGGAGGGTGTCCGTGAGGGGAGGGTGTCCGTGAGGGGGAGGGTGTCCGTGAGGGGAGGGTGTCCGTGAGGGGCGTGTCCGTGAGGGGGAGGGTGTCTGTGAGGGGAGAGTGTCCGTGAGGGGCGTGTCCGTGAGGGGAGGGTGTCCGTGAGGGGCGTGTCCGTGAGGGGAGGGTGTCCGTGAGGGGAGGGTGTCCGTGAGGGGAGGGTGTCCGTGAGGGGAGGGTGTCCGTGAGGGGAGGGTGTCCGTGAGGGGCGTGTCCGTGAGGGGGAGGGTGTCTGTGAGGGGAGAGTGTCCGTGAGGGGCGTGTCCGTGAGGGGAGGGTGTCCGTGAGGGGCGTGTCCGTGAGGGGAGGGTGTCCGTGAGGGGAGGGTGTCCGTGAGGGGAGGGTGTCCGTGAGGGGAGGGTGTCTGTGAGGGGAGGGTGTCCGTGAGGGGCGTGTCCGTGAGGGGAGGGTGTCCGTGAGGGGAGGGTGTCCGTGAGGGGCGTGTCCGTGAGGGGGAGGGTGTCCGTGAGGGGAGGGTGTCCGTGAGGGGAGGGTGTCTGTGAGGGGAGGGTGTCCGTGAGGGGCGTGTCCGTGAGGGGAGGGTGTCCGTGAGGGGAGGGTGTCCGTGAGGGGAGGGTGTCTGTGAGGGGAGGGTGTCCGTGAGGGGCGTGTCCGTGAGGGGAGGGTGTCCGTGAGGGGAGGGTGTCCGTGAGGGGCGTGTCCGTGAGGGGAGGGTGTCCGTGAGGGGAGGGTGTCCGTGAGGGGAGGGTGTCTGTGAGGGGAGAGTGTCCGTGAGGGGCGTGTCCGTGAGGGGAGGGTGTCCGTGAGGGGAGGGTGTCCGTGAGGGGCGTGTCCGTGAGGGGAGGGTGTCCGTGAGGGGAGGGTGTCCGTGAGGGGAGGGTGTCCGTGAGGGGAGGGTGTCTGTGAGGGGAGGGTGTCCGTGAGGGGCGTGTCCGTGAGGGGGAGGGTGTCTGTGAGGGGAGAGTGTCCGTGAGGGGCGTGTCCGTGAGGGGAGGGTGTCCGTGAGGGGAGGGTGTCCGTGAGGGGCGTGTCCGTGAGGGGGAGGGTGTCTGTGAGGGGAGGGTGTCCGTGAGGGGAGGGTGTCCGTGAGGGGAGGGTGTCCGTGAGGGGCGTGTCCGTGAGGGGAGGGTGTCCGTGAGGGGAGGGTGTCCGTGAGGGGAGGGTGTCCGTGAGGGGAGGGTGTCTGTGAGGGGAGGGTGTCCGTGAGGGGCGTGTCCGTGAGGGGGAGGGTGTCTGTGAGGGGAGAGTGTCCGTGAGGGGCGTGTCCGTGAGGGGAGGGTGTCCGTGAGGGGAGGGTGTCCGTGAGGGGCGTGTCCGTGAGGGGGAGGGTGTCTGTGAGGGGAGAGTGTCCGTGAGGGGCGTGTCCGTGAGGGGAGGGTGTCCGTGAGGGGAGGGTGTCCGTGAGGGGCGTGTCCGTGAGGGGAGGGTGTCCGTGAGGGGAGGGTGTCCGTGAGGGGAGGGTGTCTGTGAGGGGAGGGTGTCCGTGAGGGGAGGGTGTCCGTGAGGGGAGGGTGTCCGTGAGGGGAGGGTGTCTGTGAGGGGAGAGTGTCCGTGAGGGGCGTGTCCGTGAGGGGAGGGTGTCCGTGAGGGGAGGGTGTCCGTGAGGGGAGGGTGTCCGTGAGGGGAGGGTGTCCGTGAGGGGAGGGTGTCCGTGAGGGGCGTGTCCGTGAGGGGAGGGTGTCCGTGAGGGGCGTGTCCGTGAGGGGAGGGTGTCCGTGAGGGGAGAGTGTCCGTGAGGGGAGGGTGTCCGTGAGGGAGGGTGTCCGTGAGGGGGAGGGTGTCCGTGAGGGAGGGTGTCCGTGAGGGGGAGGGTGTCCGTGGGGGGAGGGTGTCCGTGAGGGGAGGGTGTCCGTGAGGGGGAGGGTGTCCGTGAGGGGGAGGGTGTCCGTGAGGGGAGGGTGTCCGTGAGGGGGAGGGTGTCCGTGAGGGAGGGTGTCCGTGAGGGGGAGGGTGTCCGTGGGGGGAGGGTGTCCGTGAGGGGAGGGTGTCCGTGAGGGGGCGTGTCCGCGAGGGGGCGTGTCCGTGAGGGGAGGGTGTCCGTGAGGGGGAGGGTGTCTGTGAGGGGAGAGTGTCCGTGAGGGGCGTGTCCGTGAGGGGAGGGTGTCCGTGAGGGGCGTGTCCGTGAGGGGAGGGTGTCCGTGAGGGGGAGGGTGTCCGTGAGGGGCGTGTCCGTGAGGGGAGGGTGTCCGTGAGGGGAGGGTGTCCGTGAGGGGAGGGTGTCCGTGAGGGGAGGGTGTCTGTGAGGGGAGGGTGTCCGTGAGGGGCGTGTCCGTGAGGGGGAGGGTGTCTGTGAGGGGAGAGTGTCCGTGAGGGGCGTGTCCGTGAGGGGAGGGTGTCCGTGAGGGGAGGGTGTCCGTGAGGGGCGTGTCCGTGAGGGGAGGGTGTCCGTGAGGGGAGGGTGTCCGTGAGGGGAGGGTGTCTGTGAGGGGAGGGTGTCCGTGAGGGGCGTGTCCGTGAGGGGAGGGTGTCCGTGAGGGGAGGGTGTCTGTGAGGGGAGAGTGTCCGTGAGGGGCGTGTCCGTGAGGGGAGGGTGTCCGTGAGGGGAGGGTGTCCGTGAGGGGAGGGTGTCCGTGAGGGGAGGGTGTCCGTGAGGGGAGGGTGTCCGTGAGGGGCGTGTCCGTGAGGGGAGGGTGTCCGTGAGGGGCGTGTCCGTGAGGGGAGGGTGTCCGTGAGGGGAGAGTGTCCGTGAGGGGAGGGTGTCCGTGAGGGAGGGTGTCCGTGAGGGGGAGGGTGTCCGTGAGGGAGGGTGTCCGTGAGGGGGAGGGTGTCCGTGGGGGGAGGGTGTCCGTGAGGGGAGGGTGTCCGTGAGGGGGAGGGTGTCCGTGAGGGGGAGGGTGTCCGTGAGGGGAGGGTGTCCGTGAGGGGGAGGGTGTCCGTGAGGGAGGGTGTCCGTGAGGGGGAGGGTGTCCGTGGGGGGAGGGTGTCCGTGAGGGGAGGGTGTCCGTGAGGGGGCGTGTCCGCGAGGGGGCGTGTCCGTGAGGGGAGGGTGTCCGTGAGGGGGAGGGTGTCTGTGAGGGGAGAGTGTCCGTGAGGGGCGTGTCCGTGAGGGGAGGGTGTCCGTGAGGGGAGGATGTCCGTGAGGGGGCGTGTCCGTGAGGGGAGG
The DNA here is from genome assembly GCA_963924515.1 of Vespertilio murinus. Lineage (NCBI taxonomy): Eukaryota > Metazoa > Chordata > Mammalia > Chiroptera > Vespertilionidae > Vespertilio > Vespertilio murinus. The sequence goes on along the minus strand of OZ004708.1, from coordinate 688,514 downwards.
GTGTCCGTGAGGGGAGGGTGTCCGTGAGGGGGCGTGTCCGTGAGGGGATTGTGTCCGTGAGGGGAGGGTGTCTGTGAGGGGAGAGTGTCCGTGAGGGGCGTGTCCGTGAGGGGAGGGTGTCCGTGAGGGGCGTGTCCGTGAGGGGAGGGTGTCCGTGAGGGGAGGGTGTCCGTGAGGGGAGGGTGTCCGTGAGGGGAGGGTGTCCGTGAGGGGCGTGTCCGTGAGGGGAGGGTGTCCGTGAGGGGCGTGTCCGTGAGGGGAGGGTGTCCGTGAGGGGAGGGTGTCCGTGAGGGGAGGGTGTCCGTGAGGGGGAGGGTGTCCGTGAGGGGAGGGTGTCCGTGAGGGGGAGGGTGTCCTGAGGGGGCGTGTCCGTGAGGGCGGGTGGATGTGGCTCTGGAGCACGGCCCTGGGTGGGGCATCCGACGGGAGGGTTGGTTGGAAGGGGATCATGGATATGGTGGGTTTGTGGGGACTGTGGGTTTGGGGGTCAGTGGGTGGGGGGACAGCGGGTTTAGGGGGACGGCGACTTGGGGGGATGGTGGGTTTGGGGGAAGGCTGGTTAAGAGGGATGGTGGGTTTAGGGGGACCGCAAGTTTAGGGGGACTGTTGGTGGGGGGATGGTGGGTTTGGGGGCATGGTGGGTGGGGGGATAGTGATTTGGGGGTGTCAGGTTTGGGAGGGTGTTTAGACTCCGTGGACGGGTGGGCTGCTCGGTCATGTGCTGAGTGTCTGCTCTGTCCTACCCCCACGAGACCTAGGCGGACCCCAGAGTTCAACATTTAAGACAAAAAAATGACACCAAAGACAGCACCTTGTTTCCCATCAGGAATGTGGGTGGGGAGGGGTGTCCCTTTGTGGGGGGTCCCCTCAGTGGGAGCTTGGGGGCGGGGAGGGGTGTCCCGGGTGATTGGTACTCAGTTTGTAGGCAGGAAATGTTCAGAGCCGACCCATAACCTCGTGTTTCGTGGTGTCGGCTGTAGCCTGGCTTCCAGTCCTGATATTATCTATCTGAGGCCTCTCTTTTTTCCTGTGAGTCTCGCTAACGATTTATTAATTGTACCTTTTCTTAAAAGCGGCTCTTTGCCAAAACCGGTGTGGCCCGGTGGATAGAGCGTCGGCCTGCAGACTCAAGGGTCCCAGGTTCTATTCCAGTCAAGGGCATGTACCTTGGTTCCGGGCACATCCCCAGTGGGGGGTGTGCAGGAGGCAGCTGAGTGATGTTTCTCTCTCATCGATGTTTCTAACTCTCTATCCCTCTCCCTTCCTCTTTGTAAAAAATCAATTATATTTATATATATATATATATATATATATATATATATATATATATATATATTTTTTTTTTTTTTTTTTTTTTTTTTTAAAGAGCTATTGCCGAAACCGGTTTGGCTCAGTGGTAGAGCGTCAGTCTGCGAACTGAAAGGTCCCGAGTTCTATTCCCGTCAAGGGCATGTACATTGGTTGCGGGCACATCCCCAGTAGGGGGTGTGCAAGAGGCAGTTGGTCGATGTTTCTCTCTCATTGACGTTTCTAGCTCTCTATCTCTCTCCCTTCCTCTCTGTAAAATATCAATAAAATATATATTTTTTTAAAAAACGCTCTTGCCTGGTCAATGTGGCTCCATGATTGAGCGTCGACCTATCAACGAGGAGGTCAGGGTTTGATTCTGGCTCAGGCCCGGGTTTCGGGTTTGATCCCTAGTGTGGGGCATGCAGGAGGCAGCCAATCAATGACTCTCTTTCTTCACCAATGGTTCTATCCCTCTCCCTCTCCCTTCCTCTCTGAAATCAATTTTTAAAAGTGTATTTTTATATATTTATTTTATTGCTATTTTATATAGAGGAAGGGAGAGAGATAGAAACGTTGATGAGAAAGAAACACCAACCAGCTGCCTCTTACACACCTCCTACCTGGGATGTGCCCGCAACCAATGTACATGCCCTTGACTGGAATCAAACCCGGGACCTTTCAGTCTGCAGACCCACGCTCTACCACTGAGCCAAACCGGTTTCGGCAAAAGTGTATTTTTAAAAAATCAGACTTTAGTCCAGGGGTGGGCAAACTTTTTGACTCGAGGGCCACAATGGGGTCTTAAACTGGACCGGAGGGCCGGAACAAAAGCATGGATGGAGTGTTTGTGTGAACTAATATAAATTCAAAGTGAACATCATTACATAAAAGAATACGGTCTTTTTTTCTTTTTTTTTTTTAATTTTAATAGTTTAGAACAGCCATCCGGCCCGCGTTCGCCCATGCCTGCTAGTCTCATGGGTCTTTATTGTCTTTGAGTCTCTGTTTCATTATTTCTACTCTGACATGTGCCCTTTCCTTCCATTAACGTGGGGTTTCATTTGTTCCTTTTTCCTAGTTCCTCTGGGTATAAAATTAGGGGATCTTTTGAGATTTTTCTTGGTCCTTTTAATTTTTTAAATTCTTTATTGTTTAAAGTATTACATATGTCTCCTTTTCCCCCCATTGACCTCTCCCCTCCTACCTGTCCCCCGGCCCACCGGTCCCCCCGCCCACCTGCCCCCCCCGCCTGTCCCCACCCACCCACCTGTCCCCCCACCCACCTGTCCTCCCCTATGTATCCCCCCCTGCCCACCTGTCCCCCCCGCCCACTGGTCCCCCCGCCCACCTGCCCCCCCGCCTGTCCCCACCCACCCACCTGTCCCCCCACCCACCTGTCCTCCCCTATGTATCCCCCCCTGGCCCACCGGTCCCCCCGCCCACCTGCCCCCCCCCCCGCCTGTCCCCACCCACCCACCTGTCCCCCCACCCACCTGTCCTCCCCTATGTATCCCCCCCTGGCCCACCGGTCCCCCCGCCCACCTGCCCCCCCCGCCTGTCCCCCCCGCCCACCTGTCCCCCCACCCACCTGTCCCACGGGCTGCACCCGGGTCACACCAGTAAAACCACCATCAACCAGACACAGAAGAACCCAAATAAAACCGGCACAGACAGCGTTTGGTCTTTCTTTGCAGGATTTTTTAGTAGACATAGCCTTTCCTTTCTCGATTTACAGCAACATTGCAAATATAGAAGAATTTCACTGTACATCGGGACAGCGACAGTGGGATGCTGGGACCCTGCCTTCGCCCTCCCCCACGTCCTCAGGTGCCCCCTCCCGTCCCAGGGCCAGCTCCAGGGCACTCGGCCGCAGCACGTCCCTCCGCCGTGGCGTCCACGGGTGGCAGGAGACAAGCGGACAGAGCCCGACCACGGACAGAGCATGCGTGGGCCGGGCCACGATCCCACGTCTGTTTTGTCTTTTTTAAGAGAACTTTACTTTTATTATTTAAAAAGAAAACAGGGAAGAGAGAGAGAGAAGTCAGGAAAGAATCAAAAGAGGAAAAATACTGAAAAAGAAGGTCCCATCCCACCCCCCATCCCTAAGACACAGTTTTCCGAAGTCCCTTGTGTGTGTGTTCTGTGTGTGCACATGTGTGCATGTGTGTGCGATTGTATGTGCACGTGTATTAAGTATGTGAACTGCAGTGTGTGTGCATGTGTGAACGTGCAGTGTGTGCACGGGTGTGCATGTGTGTAGGCAGGCCCTCCCGCAGTGAATGTCCAGGCAAGTCCGTGTGGTGTTGTTGCTACACCCCTCCCTGCTTTCTCTGTAGGGTCCCAGCTTCACCTGCTGTCCTGTGTGTGTGTGTGTGTGTGTGTGTGTGAGATTGTGTATGATTGTGCGTGTGTGTGTGAATGCATGTGTGTGGGTGCATGTGTGTGTTCACGTGTGTGTGCATGTGTGCACACTCGAGTGTGCGGGTGTGTGCGGCACGCGAGAGTCTCTGGGTTGGAGAGCCGAGGGCCTGCCCCTTCGGTCCGGCTCAGGACTTGTGCTGGGCTGACACGCCCTTCCAGTAGTCCAGGATGTCGTGCAGGTCCTCGTCCTTGGCGAACTGCACCTTCCTGCGCAGCGCGTGCCCGGCCGCCACGCACTCCTCGCTGTCCCTGCGCCGCCGGCGGCTCAGGCGGAGGCGCTCCCAGATGCCGAGGGCGGCGCGGCCGGGGGCCACGGGCTCGGGGCCGGAGGCGTAGCGCAGGTGGCGGTACTGCGGCGGCGGCGACAGCTGCGAGTAGGCGGGGTCGCGGGGCCGCGCCCGGGTCAGCGGCTCCAGGATGGACGCCTTGCGGCCGCCCGGGCCCTCGGGGGGCAGGGGCGCAGGCGGCGAGGGCGGCTCGGCGGGGCGGGAGCCGGGGTAGGAGTGCCGGTGCTCGCTGTGCGGGCGCCCCTTCTCGGCCTCGGCCCGCAGCACGGCGGCCTCGGGCGTCACGGTGAGGATGGCGTCGGCGGCGGCGGGCGAGCTTTTCTCGATGTACTTGGCCTCGGAGGCCTTGTGCGCCCCGGCCGCCTCCGGGAAGGCCCTGGGGCTGCGGGAGGAGCCGCTGGAGGAGGTGCTGGTGCGCGGGGGCCCCAGGGCGCCCTCCACGCTGTGGTGGCGCTGCGGGCCGTGGCCGAAGGGGTCCTGGAACGTGGGCGACAGGAAGCCGTGCTTGCCGGCCAGCGGCTCGGCCAGCAGCACCAGCTGGGGCTCGGCCGCGGCCTCGGCCTTGAGGGCGTCGATGCAGTTGTTGATGATCTGGTTGACCTTGTCCACCTCCTTGGTGATGGTGGAGATCTCGGTCCCCGAGCCCTGCCGGGCCGGCTCCCCGGTGCGCACCTCCAGGTAGCTGCCCTTGCTGGCCTTGGGCGTCTCGCTCTCCGCCGCCTTGTACGGCTCCGCCTCGCCGGCGGCCGCGGGCGCGAACGGGAGGCGGGTGGCGGGCTCGGGGCCCAGCAGCGGGCCCTGGGGCAACGGGGCCAGGCCGGGCACCTCCGTCTCCGGCCCGTACCGGAGCTCCAGGATGGTCTTCTTGAGGCCGCCGGCCGCGGCCGCCGGCTGGTGCTTCTCCCCGCGGCGGCGGCGCCGGCGCAGGCCGTAGTAGACGGCGCCCAGCACCAGCACCATGCCGAACAGGCAGCCCAGCACCGTCATGATGTAGTGCGTGGCCGTGGCGGGGCGGGGCCCGGGGCTGGGCGGGCTGGGCGGCGCGGGCAGGCAGAGCGTGAGGCAGGTGTGGTTGTGCGGCCGCCCCGCGCTGACCGACACCACGCAGTAGGTGTAGTTGGTGAGCGCGGCCAGGCCGGGCAGCCGCACCTCCTGCAGCGGGCGGCTCAGCCGGTGCACGGTGTGCGGCCGGCCGTGCTGGAAGTGCTCCAGCGTGTACACGCGCGTGAAGGGGCTGGGCAGCTGCACCGTGAGCGTGGCCGAGTCCCCGGTCAGCTGCTTGACCCGGAGCAGCGGCCGCGCCTCGGGCCGGGGCGGCAGCGTGGGCAGGGCCGCCAGCGGCGTGGTGCCGTCGCCCGAGAAGCAGTCCTCGTCCGCGCAGGGGGCCTCGCTGGGCTCGGCCGGCGGGGGCGGGGGCGGCCCGTGGCCCGGCGCCGGGCGGGGCTCGGGCGCCGGGGGGTCCTCGGCCGCGTAGGGGCCGTCGGTGCACACGGCCTGCAGCGTGCCGAGGATGCCGCGCTGGCCGTGGCCCCGGCCCAGCAGGAAGTAGCCGGCGTAGGGGGGCGGGGCCTCGCACTGCACGCGGTCGTGGGTCTGCGTGGCGTTGGCGAAGGCGGCCAGCCAGCGCAGGAAGCCGAGCAGCTCGCAGGAGCAGTAGAAGGGGTTGCTGTAGAGCTCGCAGGCGGAGAGCCGGGCCAGGCCGGCGAAGGTGGCGCCGTGCAGCCGCTGGATGCGGTTCATGGACAGGTCGATGTTGAGCACGTTGGGGCAGCCGCCGAAGGCGCCGGGCGTGACCACCTCGATGCGGTTGGCCTGCAGGTACAGGTACTCGAGCCGGCCCAGCCCCCGCAGCGCGCCCGCGGTCAGGTTGCGCAGCCGGTTGTAGCCGAGCTGCAGCACCTGCAGGTTGAGCTGCCCCGCGAAGGCGCCGTCCTCGATGTAGGCGATCTCGTTCTTGGTGAGGTTGAGGTACGTGAGGTTGCCGAAGCGGCTGAGCGCGGCCTGCGGCACGCCGTGGATGCGGTTCTCGTTGAGCCGCAGGTCCACCACGGTGCTGTTGATGTGCTGGGGGATGGCCTCGTAGGGCGGCTGGTTCTGGCTGCAGATGGCCAGCCACACGAAGCCCTTGTCGCCCTCGATCAGCCAGCAGTCGGCGCGCGCCAGGCCGCCCGCGTGCAGCAGGGTGGCAGCCGCCAGCCACGCCCACGCCCACGGCGCGGCCCCCGGGCGCCAGGCCATGGGGACGGCTCACGGGGGCGGGGGCCGCCTGCCAGGGCACGGGCTGGGCCGGGCAGCAGCGGGAGGAGGGTGGGGGGGGCACTCAGGCGCGTTCCGCCCTGGGCCGCATGGTCATGGTCGCGCTGGGAGGGCCACCCCCATCACGCCAGGCACCGCGTGTCGTCCGCCGGCCGCGTCCTGTCGCCGTGGCCTCCGTCCCCATCGGCCGGGCGGCCAGCGGGCCCTGCAGCGAGAACGGGACGAGGAGAGAGAGGTCAGGAGCCGCCGGCACCCCTCGCCCAGGGGCCCGGCGTCCAGCCCACTGAGCCGCCCAGTCCGACGCCCCGGCCGGCCGAGGACAGGCTGCTCCACTCCACCGGCCGGGACGGGCTCCACCGGACAGCCACCGGGGCCGGCCCGGGACAGCCAGGTCCCCGCCCCCCGCCCCACCTCGGAGCCGGGCCTCCGCGTTGCCTCTGCCTCCCCCTCCCCGGCTGCCGCGTGTCGGGGTCGGGACTGCGGACGGGGCGGCGGGGCTGCGGGCAGCGGGGGGTGGGGAGGTGGCCCCGGGGACCCGCTGTGGGCACCTGCCCCCCGCACTGCCTCCGGGACAGGAGTCGGTGGCGTCTCCTTTATTGGCATTTGCCAGCTCGGGCCGGGGCCTGGCGGGCGGCCGCGGAGCGCGGTCCCGGGTGCGAGTCTTCGAGCAGCCCGCACGGCTCGATCCGGAGGAACGTGGAGGGGAGGGTTCTCCCCGGAAACGGAGGAAGGTCAGACGTAAGGAGGGGGGCTGTGGGGAGCCCCAGTGGCCATGTGACCCTCACCAGACGGCCTCTCCGGGCCCCACGGGAAATGGCTCCGGCAGCCGGGTCCCCCGTGGCCTGGCTACGTCCTGTGGGGGGCTCAGGCCTCACCCCACAATGCAGTCACCCCCCAGCTCATGCCACTCGAGCCAACAGCCTGGGATGCTGGGCTGTACGCCCCCTGGGGCTCCTGAGGCCACAGCTAGGGGGCTGGTGTTGGGGGCTGGTGTTGGGGGGCTGGTTTGTGGGGGGCTGGTGTGAGGGGGGGCTGGTATGGGGAGGCTGGGGGCTAGTGTGGGGAGGCTGGGGGGGAGTGGGGGGCTGGTGTTGGGAGGCTGGTTTGTGGGGGCTAGTGTGGGGGACTGGTTTGTGAGGGGCTGGTATGGGGAGGCTGGGGGGGCTAGTGTGGGGGGCTGGTGTGGGGGGCCGGCCAGGCTGATGAGAGGCTGGCTCCTGCCCCAGCCTCCTGGAGGGGAGGGGGGGGGCACGCAGGCCCAGGAAGTGTGGCCTCAGCACGCGGATCCTAATCACCTCTAATCTCTTGCTCAAAATAACCCAAAGTCAACCTGAGGAGGATTACAGCCTATAGAGCCCGATCACCGAGCACTCCCGCTCCCACACTCCACACGTGTCATCAACCCGCACACGCCACACACATGTCAGGATCTCCATGGCGTGTGTGGTTTGTGAATGCAGCTCCATCTGAACTCGGGGGGGGGGGCAGTGTGGCCGAGCGCATGGTTCAGAGACAGTCTCTCCTCCCGTGCACCCCCTTTTCCCCCGCCCCCCCCCCCCAAATTCAGGGGCTGACGTGCGGGAGGCGTCCTGGCCCTGGAGCCAGGCTTGCTCACCCTCTGGGCTGGGTGTGGAGGTGGGGACCCCCCCATGAATACACCCCGAACCAGCCCCGGTGCTCCTGTTCGTCCTTCATTCTGGGGCTGACCACCGCCCTGCGTCCGTCCACGGCCCCCGGTGGCCCCTGGCTCAGTACTGCTCGCCCGCCAGGCTCTGCCCGGGCACCAGCGGGCACAGGGCTGACCAGCGCGCCCCCCAGACCCCAGGCCAGGCCCGGCGCTGTGACCTGGGACGCTCGCTCCACCTCTCTGAGCTGAGTCCTCTGCCAGCGGGAGCCCTCGGGGCGGTGAAGACAGCAGGAGGCGGGAGGCTCCCGGCGGCTCCCGGCACGCCTGGCACACACTCACCTCCTCCGCGGACGGAGGGGCGCCGTCCCGGGCACGCTGGGGTGGGCGAGCCGGCTGGATGTCCCAGGGCCCTCCCAGCTCGGTGGTTACCGTGGTTATCGTGCGGCCCTAACCACTGGGCGCACACCGAAGCCTCGGGGTCTGCGTCCTGGTCGAGGGCAGGCACCTGGGTCGCAGGTCCCACCCGGGCCCGGGCGGTGCACGCAGAGGCAGCCCACGGACGTGTCTCTCCCACACGGAGTCTCCCCTCCCTCCGGCCCGTCCCCTCTGAGCACCACTGGAGACGATCTCCCGGGTGAGAATTGACCACCTGAGAGCCGTCATCACGGCCCAGCCCCCTGGGGCCGGGGGGCGAGAGGGAGGAAACGTGGGGCAGGGTGGGGGGACCAGCCGGCAGGTGCAGCTGCGCCCATTGACAGGGAAGATGGCGCGTGGCGTGTTGAGGGAGGGAGGGAGGGAGGGAGGGGGCCTGGGGTGCACCGCGGCCGGGGCGTGGCTGTCCGGGAAGACAGCGCGTGGCGTGTGAAGGAAGGAAGGAAGAAAGGAAGGAAGGAGGGAGGGAGGGAGGGAGGGAGGGAGGGAGGGAGGGAGGGAGGGAAGGAAGGAAGGAAGGAAGGAAGGAAGGAAGGAAGGAAGGAAGGAAGGAAGGAAGGGAGGGGACCTGGGGTGCACTGCGGCCGGGCGTGGCTGTCCGGCGGGAGCCGGGCTCAGGTTCCGCTGAGGGGCAGCAGCTCTGAGGTATTCCTGGGATTCTCCCGCCGCCTTGGCTGGTTTTAATATTTTACAATTGGTGAAATATTTATCAGAGGTTTCTTAAATATTTGAGACACCCTGAATATTTTATAGTAAGTTTTTAAATGTTTTGAGAAGGGACGGCGTGTGGGAGGCTGAGCTCCGTCGCCGGGGGCCCAGGGCGTGCGGGGGAGGCCGGGTCAGGGCGCGGGCGCGGGCGCGGGCGCGGGCTGGGCAGAACCGCCCGCCTGCTGTAAACGCCGCTCTGGGCCCGGCGGGTCCGGGTCTGTTCGAAGGCGTGTCCTCTGGTCCCGCTGTGTCCTCCGCCCGAGGCCGGGACGCGGGGACAGAGCTGTGAAGGCACCAGCCGTGCCCCTGGGTGTGGCCACGGCCCCTGCTCAGACGGAGCCCTGAGGCCGGGTGCGGGTGGGGGGAGGCCTCGGGGCTTGGGGCCAGGAGGAGGGGGTCTCTCCCGGCATCACAGTCCAGCAGAGGAGCCACCGGGGCGTCCGGCCCTCCAAGGGCCCTCCCACCGGAGCCGCCTGACCTCACAGGGAGGAACGGCTGGCCGAGGGGCTGGTGCCTGCGAGGGGCTGGACCCCCCGCCCTGTCACCCCATCCACAGGCTGCAAACCACCCAGCACTCGCTGTAAAGCACCCAGCAAGCGCCGGCACCGAGCAGGGCGAGGCAGGGAGCACCGAGGTGCCTGAGGCATCGCCTCAAGAGAGCCCCCCAGCGAGGGAGGGTGCTATCCCTGGGTCACGGCAAGGTCGCACGGCAAGGTCACAGGGGAACCTGAGAAGGGCCTCCATCCCCCCCCCTCCCCCCCCCGTCCTCAGCCTCTGCAGCTGGTCTCCGCCCTCCCCACCACCTGGAGCCGGTGAGCGGCCACCTGCTGGACCTCGGCCAGGCCGGCCGGCAGTCACTGAGCTCTGTCCCCGCTCCCCCTGGGAAGCCCGCGCTGCCCCGGGGCTGAGCAGCTGAGCAGCCTCCGAGCCACCGCTGTCCGTAAGCGAGCGTCTGGCTGGACACGGCGTCAATGCTGCAGCGGAGCAGACGCCGCCAAGTCCTCCCTCAGGAAACGGGGCTCCCTCCGGAGGCCCAGGCCCCAGGGGCGGTGGGGAGGGAGCCGCTCCCCGCCCAGGGCAGCTCCCGGGCGGACCTGGCACTTGAACCCGGACGCCAGCCAGTGGGGCGGGCGCCTGGGTCAGAGGGCGGGGACGTGGCTCGGAGGAGGGGCCTCGTGGAGCTGGGCTCTGTGGAGCCGGAGCTGTGGGGGCCGGGAGGGGAGGACAGGCCTCGGCCAGGCCCAGACCCGGCTCCCCGACCCGGCACGTGGCCTCGGACGGCGCAGGAGCAGGGCCAGAGGGCGGTCGGTGCCCGGTGGACGCGGCACAGGTGAACCGGCCACGGGGCCGCCGTGGGCACCTCGGGCACGGGGCTGGGCTCGGGGCCAGGCTACCTCCCGCCCCCGCCCCCGCCGCCCTCTCTGCCGGGAAGAGGAGTCCCCCTGGGGTCCCGCCGCCCGGTGGACAGGTCTCTGCCGCGAGCAGCCAAATGGGCCCCTGGCTGACACAGCACAATCAACGCTGAGTAATTTTGTTAGAAAGTGCTCTCCGCGTAATTGCTTTCGGAGCTGCCGCTGCGCCGGGGAGGAAGTCCCGCCCGCTGGCCGCCCGCGCCTCCGTCCACTGGCCGCCCCCGGTTTTAATAAAGCCGAAGCCGGCCGGCCGCCCTCCCCCGGGCCCGGCCCCAACCGGAGTTTAATAACGTTGTTTTCTTCCCAGCGAGGTTATTTTTATGATTATGAGTTCTATTTACGGCGAAGGAGGCTGGCTTTCCATTTGTAGCGTGCCATAAAACTTCCCCTTTAAATAAATATGTTTAAGTTTTTTAAAGCGAATTTAGAGGAAAATGGAAAGAATGCAGAGGGGAGGGGGGCCGTGGCGGCTGCGCCGAGCCCCCACGTCAGCTGCCTGTGCCCCAGGGGTGCGTGGGGAGCAGGTCAGGGGGGCTGCCCCACCCACGCCTTCGGGGGCTGTGCGTCCAGCCCGGGTGGGACGCGGGTGGCGGCCAGCCGGGCACGGGGCCGGGAAGGTGAGGCGTCCTCAGGGCCGCGTGGCGGGAGGAGCTGCGGGCAGCGCCGGGAGCGTCCTGGTCAGTGAGCTGCTAACTCAAAGCCGGCTCCTGCCAGTCCGCCCGGCGAGGCCCGACTTCAAACGCCAGCCTCCGGGAGCCGGTGACCTTTTCCTAATTAGCTCGGCTGGGCGCTCTGCAGCCGCCGGCGGCTCTGCGGACAGCGGCTCCCGCTCAGCCACTGCCGTCCCCTCGGCGGGCAGGCCTCTGCTCCGGAGCCCGAGCCTGCGGAGGGCGGGGGCCGGGCCGGGACAGCTGCTCCTGGCCGTGGGCACGTCACCAGCTCCTCACGTCGGCTCCGCGGGGGAAGCACGGCCCGTTCAGAGAAGGAAACCGAGGCCAGGAGGAGAGGGACCAGCCTCAGCTCCACCAACTCCCAGGCCCCTCTCCCGGCCACGGGGCCACGGGGGACCACGGCGGGCGTGCCGCAGGCCCGATGGCTCTGTCCCTGGTGCTGAAGGCGGTGCCGGCCAGGGCTGAGCTGTCCCAGGCCACCCGGGGTCACAGGCCACGGGGCAGGCTCCTCGGGGCTCTCAGTCGCGCTCAGTAAGAGCACGTCCAGGGCCCGGCCCCTCGGCTGCTGGCTGAGTGTTGACCTATGAACCTGGAGGTCAGGGTTCAATTCCCGGTCAGGCAGGGCACAGGCCCGGGTTGTGGGCTGCATCCCCCGTGGGGGGCGTGCAGGAGGCAGCCGGCCTGTGATTCTCTCTCAGCGTTGATGTTTCTCTCTCTCTCCCTTCCTCTCTGAAATAAAAATTTTAAAAACTGTATTTTCTTAAAGAGCAAGTTCTAGGGACAAGGTCCCAGGACCCAGGACCAGGTGGGGGAGGAGCGGGGGGGGGGGGGAGAAGGGGGGAGGCAGGAAGGGAAGGAGACAGTTCACGGTGCTGAGCGGGTCCTGGGAGGGGGCCTCGCCATCTGTCCCGTGGACGCGGAGACACCACCCACCCGTCCCGGCGCCTCCGTGTCTGCGCCCGGGGGGAGGGGACGGGAGGGGGGGATGGGTCATGGGGTGAGGGCCCGGGGGGTCAGGGGTCAGGGCTCGGTGCTGAGGGCTGGGGGTGCAGGATCCTGGGCTGGGAAGGTGGGACCTTGGGGGTAAGGGAGGAAGCTGAGGGGTGTCTGCAGGGCACCCTGTATGCTGAGCGCCTCCTGTATGCCAGGAATTCACCCCACCCCCACCCCCACCCCCACCGAGTGCTCGCCTGGGGCGAGGGCACCTCCACTTTACCGGTGAAACCCAGGAGTTGGGGGCCAGTGACCCGCCGGATCTCTGAAGACGCGAGGAGCGGGGACCCCGACACCCGTCTCCCCGGAGGCGGGCGGACTCGGAAGAGGGGTCCCGGGCACACACGGGGGGAGGGCACCGGGCGGTCACAGGACTCCCCGACAGAGCCCGGCTCTGCTGCCTGCGCCCCGCTCCTCACTCACGGCCGCGACAAGGGCCTGTGGTCAGCACCGCAGACCCGCCAGCCCGGCCCTCACGGTCCGTGCTCACGCAGCCCCGGGCCTGGCCGTCCACCCCCGCTGCCACGACCCCCGTGGGCCTCCGCGTGAGCCCGTGAGCACGGTCAGAGCGATGCCCACCCACTCTGCCCTCCCCCCACGCCGCCTCAGAATCCGCACAGAAGGTGCTGGGGACACGCCCAGGCCTCAGACAGGGAAACTGAGGCCACAGAGGGGAGCGGGTGGCAGTGGTGGCCGGGACCCAGCCCCCCAGACAGGGTCTCCAGCAGCGCCGAGCAGGGCCTGGCCCCGCAGCGCTGGATGGAACAGCGAAGGGTGACCATGGCCTGGCCGCCCGGCCCGCCACCGGCCACCCCCCTCTGCCCGCTGGTGCCCACCGCCGGCTCGAGCCGGTCCTCGGCTTTGCGGCCGCTGCCTCGGCCCGGTCCCCACGGGGCCTCCCTCCCGCTCAGGCCTCCCCTCCCAGCCACGGAGATGTGCGGGAGCAGCCGCCCCCCAGCGGAGAAAGGCGGGTCCCGGAAGGGGGTGCCATGTACTGCGAAAACCCCAGCCTCAAACCCAGGCGCCCCACACCCTGTCCCTCACCAACAGCGCCTCCTGCTGGCCAGGTGAGGTGTGACAACCCAGCTCTATCAACCATCAGCGCTGCGGGGAAGCAGGAGCAGAGCCTGTGTGGCCGAACCAGGTGGAATGCCTCAGGCCCGGGGCTGTCCGAGGACGTGGCCAGAGCCACCGCTGTGACCCGAAGGCGTCCACGGAGACACAGCAGATGGCGCAGCTGGGTCACTGGGACCCCTGGTGCCCAGGAACTGGCCTCGACCCGCCGTTCTCCACGTGAGAACCTGTCTCCAGGTTCACCACGGGAGTCGGGACGAACGCGTGCCACGGGAACACGTGGTGGTCTGACACGCAAGTCCACAGGCCGATGTGTTCCCGCCACGTGTGGATGGCAGAACCGACTCAGGGAGGACGCTGGACAGGCCCGGGCAGGGCCACCCCCTCCTCAGACCCCCCAGCTCCCCCGTCACGCCAAGGCAGCCCTCCCCCCGCTCTGACCGGAACCTTCTCTGAGGGCCTCTGCTCTGCAGACAGGGAGCTGCCCCCAGGCCCGACCCAGGACCCAGCAGGCCTGCCCGTGCGGGAGCCGCTGAGCACGACCCTTACCTGGGCCGGGGCCCCGAGGGGCAGCGGGGCTTCCTCTCCCCGGGGTCAGGGCAGCTTCTCCCTCCGGGCACCGAGGACGAGCGAGGCGGTGGGGCGGCCGATGGTCCCGCCGCGGGAGTGAGCAGGCGGCGGGCAGGGCCTGCAGCCTCGGGCACTGGGCGCCCGTCCTGGTGCAGACGGCTGTGGCCAGGGCTGTGGGGGCCGGGAGCTCCCACACGTGCACCCATATCCCCCAGCCCGAGCCCCGTGCAGTCACCCAGAACCCCTCCCTGACGGGCTCTCTCCACCGGCACACCCCCCCCCCCATCTCTGCTCTGCTCCGGAGCCGGACCAGCCGGGCCACGACAGGACGTGAGCAGTGACCTTGCCACGCCCAGGCTCCCAGGGTCAGAGTTCCCGCAGCCGCTCGCCGCCCCAACCCCAGCTCTGAGCATCGTCTGTGCCGAGGACAGAGCCTTTCTCCTGGGCTGGGAGCCAGAGGGAGCCGGAGCCGGTGGGGAAAGCTGGCCCCACTGCCTGTGGGTGACGGCAGCACGTAACCACCCACTGGTCCGGGGAGGGTGGGAGAGGGGGTCTTTGGGACGAGGGGGATTCTGGGAGCAAGGTTTGGGGGGCACTTGGTTCACTGAGCCGCTGGAGGTCAGCAGTGACCCTCAGGAGGACCTGGGCTGTCCCCTGCTCGGTCTGTCCGCCCCCCCCCCCCCACGTCGCCCCGACGTGGCCCCAACGCCGCTCCCTGGCTCCTGGGCTGGGAGAGGGACGTGAAAGGGAGAAGGAGCCTGCCTTGTGAGGAAGTGTGTGTGTGTGTGTGTGTGTGTGTGTGTGAGCTGCAGGCCTGGGTGTGTGTGTGTGTGTGTGTGTGTGCATCTGTGAGAGTGTGTGTGTGTGTGTGTGTGTGTGAGAGAGTGTGTGTATCTGTGAGAGTGTGTGTGTGTGAGTGTGTATCTGTGAGAGTGTGTATGTGTGTGTGTGTGTGAGTGTGTGAGTGTGAGTATGAGTGTGAGTGTGGGGAGGGGTCTGTGTGTGTGTGTGAGTGTGTATCTGTGAGTGTGTGTGTGAATATGTGAGTGTGAGTGAATGTGTGAGAGAGTGTGTGTGTGTGTGTGTGTGTGTGTGTATGAGTGTGAGAGAGTGTGTATGTGTATGCGAAACACACGCAAATAGACGAGTGAGTGGCATGTAATTACCGAAAATTGTTGGTTAGAAGCGGATGTAAATACCCAAAAAATACGGGGAAGTGGGGGGAATGATCATCAATTAGAGCTAATTACTTAACAGCTAATTGAAATAATAATGGTCTGTATTTGAATATGCAAATGAGATTGAACCGTCCTGGCAAAGGTAACTGGAATAAAAATTGAGAGGATATGGGGACTCAGAACTTCCAGGCTGGGACCCCAGCTCCGGGGATGCTGCGCCCCTCCCTACCCCAGGCCTTTGCCCATACTGGGGGCCCCATGGGAGCCCCCCCAATGCCCTCCCTCCCCCCCCCCCTGCCCCAGCACCACCTGCTCTGCTCTCCTGGGTCCCGGTGCCCGACAGCCCAGCTCCTCTCCGACCTCTAGTAAAGGCAGGACAGCCGGGGGGTGGGGGGGAGCCCCCACATGGGTCAGAAGCCAGGCCGCTCCTGGGGGCACCGTGATCCCTCCCGGATGGCCAGTGGGCTCTGTGTCCCCCCATCCCCCCACCCCGCACCTCCCCGCTCACCCCCATCGGCGTCACCTCAGATGCACAGACCAAGGGCATCTGGTGCAGGCACCTGCCCTGCACCCACTCCCGCCTGCTGTCCCCAACCAGCCGTGGCGGGGGCATGGGGGGGGGGGCTGTCGCTGGGCTCCGGGGGAGTGGGGCGCTCGCGGTGCCGCTGGAATGGGGTGAAGCTCCCGGGGTGACCTTGACAACCCCTGGAATGCTGTGCCTCGGTTTACCCCGTCAAAATGCCGTGATGGTGACTGCCTCTCGGGGGGTCACAGCCCGGCTTGTCTGAACCCACAGGCCTGGGAGCCCTGAAATCCTCAGAGGCCCCTGGGCAGGAGCGGCCACAACACCCCACCTGGAAGTGCGCACACAGTGATATGTGGGGTCCACCTGGGCCCCCAAAGACCTCCCAGGGTGCCAGTCTCCACCTGTAGGTGGGAACACACCGGGGGTTCCGCAGGTGAGAAACTGGGGCCCAGACCCACCGATGGGATTGTCGAGGCTCCAGTCAGTCCAGGAGCGTGGCTCCCGGACGAGGTGGGTAAACTGAGGCTGTTAGAGGCAGCGGGCAGACGGCGAGGGCCCCTCGGCCCCGTGGGCGGCTGGGAGGGCCCTGCACCCCACCCCCACCCCCGGGGTCCCTCAGGCGGCCAGGAAGCCAGGGATGCGAAGCCCAGCCTCAGAGGGGGGGCACAGGCTGGGGGAGGCTCGCCCCGGTGGTCCCCTCCCCCTCCTCCTCCTCCATCTCCCCTCCTCCCCCCCCCCCCAATGGGACAGGCAGCGGAGAGGGTGGAAAACGAGGCCCAAGCTTGACATTTGCATTTCAAACACTCATATCAGCACAACAGATAACAGTAATTATGCCATTTGCATATTTTGTGTGATGGCTGTTTAGCCCGAGAGAGGGGGCTCCTGCTGACGCCAGCAGCCTCTCCCCACAGCTGCACCTGCCCCCCAGCCCGCCTCCATCCCGCTCCCAGCCCCCACGGAGCAGGGAGCTGGGCGACCTCCCCCCACGCCCGCCAGGCCTGGCCAAAGCTGGGAACCCCCTCTGTGAAACGGGGGCGGGGGGGGCGGGGAGGGGTGCTGGTGCTCTGGGGCCCTGCAGGTGCACCCGGCATTACCTGCCACCCTCAGGCTGCGCCCCCCCCCACTGCAGGCCCCGCCCTGCCTCCCCCCCTCCCCCGGCGTGGGGCCCCTCAGCACCTCTCACCTGAGGGTGCCCCAGCCAAAGGCTTCCTCCCACACCTGCCCCCCCCCCTCCTCAGCATTCGCAGTCCCGGGCCACAGACCACGGGGGGGGGGTTCTCACCATCCCATTGCTCTCCCTCCTCCCTCCCCTCCCCCGCGGGCCAGGCCCCCCCAGGTCCCCCAGGCAAAGCCTGGGCCGGAGGGACAAGGGCAGCTCCCCTCTCCCCAGCAGCCAGGCCGGCGCCCGCACTAAACACCACGTGGCTCCCCAGAGCCGCCGGTGGAGCCACAGCATTTCTTCACAGGTTTCCAGACGGGAAACCGAGGCTCCGGATGGGACGGCCCTTCCCCAAGGTCACAGCCACGATCTGTCCCCGCGGCCTGACCTGGCTCTCCGCCGGGCTGTGCCCACATCACAGCTTCCTCCCGTGAGCACCCGGGACGGGAGCACCCGCTTCAGACCGAGAGGACAGGCCGACCCCGAGCACGGCCGAGCTGCCGCCTCTGCTCTGGACGCCCACCGTCCCCTCGGGCTGCACACAGCCCCCCCCCCCCGCCTCCCCCACAGCCGGAGGGACGGGGTGGCCAGCAGAGCCCCCAGACTCCCACCCGCCCCTCGGCCCTCCCCCGGAACCTGAGCAGCAATTAACTCCTCTCCCCGCGGCCGAGTCCGGCGGAGCCCACGCGGCCGGTGGAACGTCAGCCGTGGAACGGAGCCCCATGCCGGCGGACCTCCGGGGAAGCTCCGGGCCGAGGAGGGAGCAGGTCGGGAGGGGAGGAGAGGCCAGCCCGGCCGGCAGAGGGGAGAGAGGGAAAGGAACATAAAACGCGGGCAGCGTGACAGCAATGACACCGTCTCACGGCGCAGAGCCTCGTGGGCGACGAGGGAACCCCGACCGGGAGGGCCGCCCAGGGGTGCAGAGGTGGAGGCGGGCCCGCGGTGGGGGGACCGGTACTCGGGGTGACGGTCCCCTCTCGTGGAATCAGGGAAACACACGTTTCAGACGGGCTCAGCAGCCAAACCACGATCTGGAAGCCACCATGGGGGGTGAGGGGGAGGGAGGGAATGGGGGGAAGGTGAGGGGGAGGGAGGGTGATGGGGGGAAGGGGAGGGGGCGGGGTGAAGGGGGGACCCTCAGGTGCTCCCGGGGCCGCGTGGCACCGGCAGAACGGGCAGGGACTCCGCCAGGACGCCTGGCTCCCGCAGACGGGACGCCGATGGGGCGTCCAGACCGACCACGGACACCAGCCCGGCCGGGGTGCCCCCCGGGAGGGCACCGGCCTGTGGACCCAGGGGTCCCGGTTCCATTCCGTTCCTTCCGGTCGGGGGCACGGCCCGCGGTGGCAGGCTCCTCCCTGGGCCCGGCCGTCGCAGCGTCTCTCTCGCCGATGCTTCTAGGTCTCCCGCTCTGGACGCCGAGGGGAGGGGGGCAATCCCTGGGGGGGGGGGATGAGCAGCAGCCGCCGAAGGACCGGGACACCCCCCCCCCCGCGCCACCGCCACCGCCCACAGAGAGGTGAGGGAGGAAGACACAGAACGCGGCTCCCTCAGGGTGCGACGTGACACAAAAGCCGCAGGACGTGAGCAGCCGTGGCCACGGGAGGGACAGGAGCCGGGGCCCAGGAGGCTTTCCCGGACGAGCCCTTCCCTGAGGGCAGAGCCGGGCGGGGGGGGGGGGGCACAGTCCCCGGTGCAGCCTGGGCACGGGCACGGGCACGGCGGACAGAGGCTGGTCCTGAGCCCGTGTGGCCAGCCCCCCCCCCACCCCAGGCAGGCCGGGCGGACACGGGGGACTCGGACGGCCTGGGCTGCCAGGTGACCCCGAGGGCCGTCCCTTCCACAGCACCCGTTCCCACCGAGCAGGGGGACAGCAGCCGCGCCCCGGCGGCGGGCCAGGGGGCCAGGGAGCCGGACGCATCTCCACATGACAGAAAGGGGGTGTTTTCTCGATGGTGCCCTCACTCTCATGGGGTCCCCACACCTGGGCAGGTGGGTGTCGGGGTGTTGGGGCTGCTCCTTGGAGGTGGTTCCAGGTCGAGCACCTGCCTGTGGGCGACGGAGGAGCCAGGAATCCCCTCCCGGCCGCGCCACCAGCTCCGGCTCACAGGCCCTTGGTGAGGGCACCCGGTTGCCATGGGAACCCTGCCAGCTGAGCGCTGACTTCGCGGGCGGGCGGGCGGGCGGCAGAGGGAGAAGCCGCTGGTCCTGCCCGGCCAAAGCAAGGGTCTATGGGAACCAGGCGGACGGCAGAGGGGGCAGGAGACAGAGCTGGTGGCGGCCAGGGCACGTGGAGGTGGCGGGGCCTGCGTCCGCCCAGGGCTGGCCGGCCGGACCCTGGAGAAAGCTGCCGGAGCCTCAGTTTCCCTCCCGGGGAAGTGGGTGGAGAGCACAGACAGGGGAGGGGGCGGGGGGACGCTGAGCGGCTCTGACCCCACCCAATGCTTACCACCCCTCCCACCCCCCGCTGCTCACAGGGTGGGGAGAGGACAGACCTGCACACCCTCCAGTGGCCGGCCACGCCGGGAGCCCGTCATGTGGCCGGCCCCTCAGCACCAGTGCAGTCCTCCAGACACCTGCTCTGCACTTGGCGTTGCCATGGGGACGAGTGGGGTGAGTGGGGGCACACCTGTCTGTTCACACCACCGAGTATCCACACATGGTGTGTGCTCAGGTCTGCTGTGTGCCCACGTCCAGCGCCCATGTCCACATGTGCACTCTCACACACACAACTGCCGATCCATGCACATGCACATGCATCTGCCAGTCCACACACATGCGCATGCTTGCACGTGCAGCTGTTTATAAGCACGTGTGTGCATGCTTGCACACTAGGCTGCTGGTCCACACACTCCCACACGCAGCTGCAGGTCTACACACGTGTGCACACAGGCCTCACACAGACCTGACAGCCATCTTTCACTTTCTCGCCTTCAACTTAACCCACAACCTCGAGGAAGGGAGTCAGGACCCTCTCCTCAGTCTCCAAGGGAGGAAACAGACTCAGAGAAAGAGGGGGCCCCCAGTCGCTGAGCCCCAG
This sequence comes from Vespertilio murinus, assembly GCA_963924515.1. Lineage (NCBI taxonomy): Eukaryota > Metazoa > Chordata > Mammalia > Chiroptera > Vespertilionidae > Vespertilio > Vespertilio murinus. The sequence continues at coordinate 668,867 of OZ004708.1, read as the reverse complement.
AAAGGTCCAGAGCTGGGGGGGGTCAGGGGTCTTCACCCGCCAGCAAGTGGCTGGCCCCACACCACACAGCCAGGAGGCCTGACCGGGCGAGGCGGGAGCAGTGGGGCCGGCCGGTGGCACTGCAGCTCGGCGGGCGGGCAGGTGGCGCTGGTCGGAATGCAGATCGCCTCTAGGACTCCGGCTGCTGCACGCCGGCCTCTCCCCGTCCCCGCCGCCCGAGCCGCCGGCCGCGGAGGCTAATGAGCCGTGAAGGTCCATTTTTCAAAGTTACACGTTTCCCAGGCTCCCAGCGCCTCGGCCGCAGCCTGGAGCCCTCCCAGCGCGGCCGGCGAGGGCACACGGCAGGTGCTGCTCCAGGAGCGGTCGCCGAGGCTGTGGGCAGCTGTGGAGCCCCCGGCTCCCGGCTCTGCCCCCCTACCCGCCGCCCCCCCCCAGCCAAGCCGGTCAGACTGGCCTCCGTCTGCTTCCCAGGGAGGCGGCAGGCCCCTGGGTGAGACCCCGCCACCGGGGAAGGAGGGGGGACGCGAACCCGGACTCAGGCAGACAGTCCGCCCAGCGCCGCTCCTCCCAGGCTCCACGCCAGCCGCCCATCTGGGCCCTCAGGGCAGCCTCCGCCGTCTGAACCCTCCGTCTCCTAAGCTGGGGCTTCCTCACTCTTTTCTTCCCACGCCGCCATGCCCGCACTGTCTCCGCCCCATGGCTGTGGGTGCATCTACCTCATCTGTCCATCCATCATCCAACCCATCATCACCCATCCATTCATCCATCAACCCATCCCTCACCACCCATCCACCTGCCATCCACCATCAATCCACCCACCATCCATCCACCCATCCACCCACCCACCCACCATCCATCCATCCATCCATCCACCATCCATCCATCCACCCACCATCCACCCATCCATTCACCCACCCATCAATCCATCCACCCATCCATCCACCATCCCTCTATCCACCCACCCACCATCCATCCATCCATCATCTATCCACCCATCCACCATCCACCCACCATCCACCCACCCACCCACCATCCATCCATCCATCCACCATCCACCGATCCATCCACTCATCCCTCCATCCATCCACCCATCCATCCATCCATCCATCCATCCACCCACCATCCACCCACCATCCATCCACCCACCCACCATCCATCCATCATCCACTGATCCATCCACTCATCCCTCCATCCATCCACCCATCCACTATCCACCCACCATCCATCCATCCATCAATCCATCCATCACCACCCATCCACCTACCACCCACCATCCATCCACCCACCATCCATCCACCCACTCACCCACCCACCCACCATCCATCCATCCATCAATCCATCCATCACCACCCATCCACCTACCATCCACCATCCATCCATCCACCATCCATCCACCCACTCACCCACCCACCCACCATCCATCCATCCACCCACCATCCACCCATCCATCCACCCATCCATCAATCCATCCACCATCCCTCTATCCACCCACCCACCATCCATCCATCCATCATCTATCCACCCATCCATCCATCCATCCATCAATCCATCCATCCATCCATCCATCCACCCACCATCCATCCATCATCCACCGATCCATCCACCATCCCTCCATCCACCCACCATCCATCCACCATCCACCCACCGTTTTGTTTCTAGAAGCAGGAGCCACGGGACTGAGCCTCCCGGCAGGCACCACGTCCTCTCCCCAAAGCGTGAACGAGTCACCACCATCCAGAAGCACCTCTCAGCCCCCGAGGAGCCGCGGACCGCGGGCTGGAAAGGGGCTCCGTGGGGCCCTCCCTGGCCGGCCCAGCCCCCACCCCACCCCCACCCCCCGCTGGGCGGGCGCAGCACCCGGCGTCATGCAGCCCGGGGCTGGCGGCTGCCCGGCGGAGGCTGCGTGCTCAGAGTCCAGGCCCAGGCGCACCTCAGCAGCAGTGACGCCGGAACCGGCAGCGATCTCCGCGCAGACGGTGGGCAGAGCCACGCGGCCCCCGCCGAGGCCCACCCTGCCCCAGGCGCCGGGAACTGGCCACAGGGCGCAGGACCTGGGACCGGCTCGGCGAGGCTGGGCGAGCTGCCCGCCCACAGGAGCTGGGGCAGCGGGGGGCTCAGGCCAAGCCGAGAGGACCCGGGGCGGGCACAGGCCAAGCCGAGAGGACCGGGGCGGGCACAGGCCAAGCCGAGAGGACCCGGGGCGGGCACAGGCCAAGCCGAGAGGACCCGGGGTGGGCACAGGCCAAGCCGAGAGGACCCGGGGTGGGCACAGGCCAAGCCGAGAGGACCCGGGGTGGGCACAGGCCAAGCCGAGAGGACCAGGGCGGGCACGCCTCCCGGCCGAGAGCCGAGCACGGAGCAGCGGGAGTCAGGCCGGCAGCGTGAGAACGCCGCGCCCTGAGGGCACTCCGACCCAACCAGACCCGTTGTGGGGGACAGGGGGCGGCTACTCCACACGCCAGGAACACGAGGGGGCGGCCCCCGAACAAAGGCCATGCTGTGGTGGTTTGTTTTTTAAATATATTTCTATTGATTTCAGAGAGGAAGGGAGATAGCATCGATGATGACAGTCATTGGTTGGCTGCCTCCTGCACACCCCTCAACCTGGGCCTATGCCCTTGGCTGGAGTCGCACCTGGGACCCTCCAGTCCGCAGGCCCGCTCTGCCCACTGAGCTGCACCAGCCAGGGCCCTTCTGTCGTTTTCCTATGAGAACCGAAGCTCACAGCACACATCTCCCCCCGGGAAGCACTCGGGCGGCGTGGGGCCAGGAGGCTGTCCCCGCGCCCGTGTGACTAGGGGGCGTCTCCACCCCCGCTGGCCAGGACGTGATCCGCCTCGGGGAGCCCGCCTGGGACGCACGCGTGATGAAGCCCCAAGGTCACGGGAAACGAGATCGAGACACAAACTCATTCTCATTCTGGCCCAGCGACAATCTGGAAACGGGATTAGGACAGTAACACCGCTCGCCACCGCACCAAACAACAACAAAGTAAGTCCCGCTCAAGGAGCTCAGCCGGCCGGCGGGGCTCGGGGGCTGAGCGTCCTCCTAGGAGCCGGGAGGTCAGCGTTGGACTCCCGGTCCGGGCACAGCCCGGGCTGCAGGCTCCATCCCCGGGGGGGCGTGCAGGAGGCAGCTGCTCAATGATTCCCTCTCACCATTGACTGGTTTCCCTCTCTCCCCCTCCCTTCTCTGAAATCAGTAGAAATAGACGTATTTCTAAAATGGTACGAAGACAGTTAGATACCCTCCCACACCATCCATGAACATCAAAAATGCACAACAGAACTGAGCGCAAGAGCTAAAGCGACGAGAACCCTACCTGAAAAGACGGAGGGAATCTTTGTCCTCTTGGTCTAGGACAGAATGCCTTTTAAAATATATGTATTTTTTTATCTTATTGATTTTTTTACAGAGAGGAAGGGAGAGGAATAGAGGGTTAGAAACATCGATGAGAGAGAAACATCGACGAGCTGCCTCCTGCACACCCCCCACTGGGGATGTGCCCGCAACCAAGGTCCATGCCCTTGACCAGGATTGAACCCTGGACTCCTCAGTCTGCAGGCCAACGCTCTATCCACTGAGCCACACCAGTTTCGGCTAGGGCAGAATTCTTGCACACCAACAATATGAGCCATAAGAGAAACAATGGCTATTGGGTTTTATTATAAACAAAACTTTTGTGTTCTAACAGACACCTTTAAAAAAAAATGAGTGACTCACTATAGACTGGGATAAGCTACTTGCAAATCATATTTCCGATAAAAGATCTGTATCCAGACGTGAAAAGAACTCTCACAATAATTCTGAATACTATTAAAACTCAATAATGAGATTTTCCTAAACCATTAAAATGGGCAACGGAGTTGAATACACATTTTATCAGAGGAGAAACAGGAATGCCTGGTGAGCACGTGAAACAACGCCAAACCCCGTGGGTCAGGAGGAAAATGCCCACGAAACCCGGTGCGGCCCCTCGGCCCCCACCTGCGGACCGAGAGCAAGCAGGCCACGTCCCCACGGACCCCACGCCGCCCTGGAGCCCTGCTTGGCCGCCGGCTAAAAAGCCAAACCACCACCGGCGGTTCCCGCCAGACCTGGCAGCCACACGGCATCACCGGACCCTCAGGTTCCTGATCTGTGAGATGGGCCACACGGCCAAACCTGAGGAGGCGCGTGCTCTGGGGTCTGGGGTCTGGGGTCCTCAGCAGACGGACTGTGGCGGCGGGAGCCGGGGGTCCCCTGCACGGCCCAGCCTCTCCCTGACCACACAGGAAACCCTCCGCCGCCCCCGGGACCCCTCAGGACACAGCGCCACCCTGGCCCTGGGCCCGGCTCCGGGAGGTGTGGGCCGGGGGGGAAGTTGGGGTGGAGCTAGGGGGTCTCTCCCACCTCACAAGCTGCCTCAGGAGCAAAGCCCCCGGGAGGAAGCAGGAAACAAGGCCAGTGCCAGGTCAGCGTGCTGGGGACACACCCGGGTGTGCGGGCATGTGCCCGCGTGTGGAGACCCACGGGGGTGGCGTGGGGGTGCAGGCCACCTAAAAGGGGCTGGGCACAGGTGTGCCCACATGAAGCCGGTGCTTATAGGTGTGCCTGAGACAAGAGCGTGGCTGAGCCGGGTGCTGTGCCCCCCAAGGCCACACTGCACCTGAGAGTGAGTGCATGTGTGCCGGCAGGTGTGTGTGTCCCTGCAGGTGTGCAAGCATGTGTGTGCATGTGCATGCCTATATGTGCATGTGTGCCAGCAGGTGTGTGTGTGTGTGTCCCTGCAGGTGTGCAAGCATGTGTGTGCATGTGCATGCCTATATGTGCATGTGTACCAGCAGGTGTGTGTGTGTCCAGGCAGATGTGCATGCATGTGTGTGCATATGCATGCCTATATGTGCGTGTGTGCCGGCAGATGTGTGTGTGTGTCCCTGCAGGTGTGCATGCATGTGTGTGCATATGCATGCCTATATGTGCGTGTGTGCCGGCAGATGTGTGTGTCCAGGCAGATGTGCATGCATGTGCATGCCTACAGGTGTATGTGTGCTCAAGCGTACGCCCGCAGGTGTGTGCGCATGTGCCTCTCAGTTGTGTGTGTACATGTGTGCACCTGTCGGGTGTGTGTGTGCGTGTGTGTGTGCAGGCGTTGGTGTAGCAGCGCTCGTGCTCTCCAGTCAGTGCACCCGGGAGGGGCCGGTTTCTGCTCCACCGGAGAGGTCGAGCAGGAGGTGACAGGTCTCTGGGGAGCTGTTTGTCTAAAGAGCCGTCTGCCCCTCAGGTGTGGCCTGTGCTTGCTCTGTGGGGGCCGCCTGCTGAGGAGCCAGAGAAGTGAAGTCCGGAGGCCTGAGTCTCTCCACCCCCCCAATCTCCCCCACAGCCCCCGCCGACCCGCAGGGTCCCGGGAGCCCCCGGGAGCTCTCCCCGCACCCCGATCCGCAACGTCGGGCCGCTCCACCCAGCTTGCAAAGCATAAAGCCGGCCAACAAGTTCACGGCACAGACCCGAGGCGTCTGAGACCAGAGCGCCTGCCTGGGGCGCGAACCCCGCTGCAGCCGCTGCCGCCGGGACGGGCAGAGCCCACAGGTGTGGGGCACGCGCACGCATGCAGGCATGTAATGCAGGCACACCCAGTGCACGCGGCCACACACACTCACGCGAGCGAAGCCCTGAGCTGGGCTGCCCCAGAGGAGCCCTCGAACCCTCGCGGGCCCCGCCCAGCCGTCCAAACCGATGCCGTGGCCTCTGCCCCTCCATCTCCCATCCCACCCAGCCCCCGGCCGCACCCACCTGTGCCCCAAACACCCCACCCCCACCCCACCCCGAGCACAGGGACCTCCACCTGAGCGCCCACCTCGCCCTCAGCGCTCAGGCCCGGGGGCTTCTGAGACGGACACTGTGCTCGGGCTCCGGGCAGGCGCTGCCGCCCTCGCACCCGGCCCGGTGCCCCGCCCGGACGCCCCCAGCTCTGTCCCTGCTCGCTGCCCACCCAGAGAAGCCAGGGGTAAGGGGGGGCTGGTGGCAGCACCCTCTGCTGGCCGCTGCCCCCTACCCTGGCAGCTAGCCCTCCTACCCTGGCAGCTAGCCCCCCACCCGGCCACTGCCCCCCACCCGCCACTGTCCCCCACCCCGCCGCTGCCCCCCACCCCGCCACTGCCCCCCACCCTGCCGCTGCACCCGGCCTGTGTTGTGCTGGGGCCGGGCGTGGTGTCTGCCCTCGCGCTCACTGCCACCCTTCAGGGCCAGCGCACCCCTCCTCCCGGACAGAGCCCCCAAGGAGCTGGGGCTGCTCGGGGAGGGAGCCCTGAGGGCGAGGGGCCTTAACCTGAGGAGCTGCGGCTGGTGTAGGGCAGGGAGGGAGCCATGCGGAGTCAGACTCAGGTCCCCGCCCTGGGGGGCTGTGGGGTGCAGACCGGGGCTGGCCCAGGATGTTCCTCCCACCCCACCCCACGCCCCCCTCCCCGCCCGGCTCCAGCTCTCTCCGGGAGGCCAGCTGGAGGGGCCGCCAGCCGCCGCTCCGCCCCCTGTCCGGTGGCCTGGGCTGCTGGACGCTCTGGAAGACCAGCTGGCCCAGTGGGGGGTGGAGGACACATACGTGCCTGGGGCACCGCCCTCTGCGCACAGTAGGCCCTCAGTGTGGGCTTCATGAACCGGCCGGGCCCTGCCCCCGCCCCGCTGAGGGAGACCTCTCCCGGCCTCTCCTCTGCCCGTGCTGGCAGCACAGGTCTCAGCGGGCGGGCGGGCGGGAGAGCAGCCGAGAGGAGCGAGGGCTCGGCAGCCCCCTCGCTCCCCCCCCAGGGCCGCCCTCGGCAGAGGTGCCCAGGCAGGGCCTGAACCCACAGCCGGAGCACTGGCCCCTGCCGCCCCCACTCCGTGGCGCCCTCCGTCTGCCCGTCTGTGCAGCGGGTGCGGGGATGGACGGCACCAAAGTCCCCTCCACATCACGCTCCTGCCCCCCCGGGGGGGCACCACGGTGGCACCCGAGCTGCTGGGGAAATGAGATCCTCGGGAACAGAGGAGAAGGGTGCTGGGGGGAGGGCCCCCCCCCTGCGCTGGCCTGTCACTCAGCGTCTCCTCCCGCCCCCCAACCACCACCACAGGCGCTGCCCACTGCCCGGCCGGTGCTGCCTGCGCCCCGAGAGAGAGGAACCCCAGTCCACGCACCTCTGCTCGCACTTCCTCCGGCTGCGGCCGCACCCCTGGGAATCCTCCGCTGATGGGGGCTGCGGGGTCTGACCCAGGGTCCGAGGGGCAGTCTCCTGTTTAGAAACCCCAGAACCTAGAGCTGGTGCGAGTGCCTGTGTGTGCTTTGTGTGTGTGTGAACGTGTGTGTGCCTGTTCATGTGAGTGTGTGTGCCTATGTGTGTGCATGTGCATGTGTGCCTGTGCATGTGTGCACGTGTGCGTGTGTGTGCTGGGGGTCACAGCTGTGGGGCCCAGGCCAACTCCCCGTTTCACCCCCTGGCCCCACAGGCTCTCCTCCCCCGGAGCAGGGGACGCTGACAGGAACCTCGGGGCCAAAGGCTCGGCCCCGAAGAATCTGAGGGAGGGGTGGGGGGTCCCAGCTGTGGCCGAGGCCCTCCTGGGGGCCCAGCCACCTGTTTCTTTCGGGGGCAGCAGGGGGGTCTTGCTGCCTCAGACACTTGGATGAATCGCTGAGTTTTCCAGGTTCTGCAAGGCTGGGGGGGGGGGTGCTGTCTGCCCAGGCCTGCCCCCACCGCCCTCCCCCTGCCCCACCACCCTCCCCCCTGCCCTCCCGGGCTCCCAGGCTTTGGGTGAGGTGCGTGCTCCTCCGAGCCAAGGCGTCCAGCTGCCCGCCCCAGGCCGCCGCCTGTGTCCCCCAAACCGCCCGGGAGGCAGGTCCAGGTGGGGAGGCGAGCCCCTGCCTCCTCGGCCCCCCCCCCCCCCCCCGTCCTCTGCCAAGAGAAGGACAGAGCCCGGTCCTGGCCCCACTCTCTGCCTCCAAAGAGCCGGTGCCCCCCCACCCCCACCTCTGGGTCTGTCTCCTCGTCCCGAAAAGTGGGACACAAACCTGGGATGGGGGGCCGTGCGTCTGTCCCCCAATACTACAGAACTGAAGGAGAAAGCTGCAAGGACCCTGAGCAGCGGAGGCCAGGCTGCCAGGAGAGGAGCCGGCGGAGGGGGGACCCCGAGAGCAGCGGGGAGGCTGCCCTGTCTACCCCCCCGGGGTCTGGACCCTGCGGTCCCTCAGCCCAAGGCGGGGTGGGGGGCGCTCCCCCCTGAGGCTCCGGGTCTGCAAACCTGCGGGGCGCCGGGGGCGGGCAGGTCCCTGGCAGAGCCGGTTCGTCACCCCGCTTCCCAGATGCGGAGACTGAGGCTCGGGTTGTCTTCCCCAAGGTCACAAGCTGATGCCTCCCCGGGGAGTCTGCTTAGAATGAGCCTGAGGGTCTGGGTCCGAGGGGGACCCCTGCAGCCCCCCCCCCCAGCAGAAAGCGGGGCACCCACGGCTTTTGAAGGTAGAAGGAACCCCGTCCCCAGAGGCAGGCTGAGGCCAGGAAGCTCCGCTCACGCCCCCCCCCCCCCGCCGGGGACTGACGCCCGAAGGGTTCGGGGTGCAGGGAGGGGTGGGCCCGGGCCTCCCCCGTGCAGCTGGGCTGTCCCGGTGCCGGTGCCGGTGCCGGTGCCGGAGGCGGCGCGCAGCACCGGGAGGGGAGGGGAGGGAAGGGCGGCGGGCGGGCAGGGAGATGCGCAGCGGCGGGGCCGGCGCCGGGGGCTCGGGCCGGGGCTCGGGCCGGGGAGGGGGCGCGGAGGGCCGGGGAGGGGGAGCCGAGGGCCGGGGAGGGGGCGCGGAGGGCGGGGGCGGGTCCCCGCGGGGAGCGTCAGCGGGACCTGCGAGCGCGCCCGGGGCCCCCGCCCGGGGCCCCCGCCCGGACCCCGCTGCGCCGGCTCCAAGTTCCCCAACTTTGCCGCTGCGCCCGAGCCGGGACCACGGAGGGAGCGGGGCGCGCGGGGCGCGCGGGGCGGAGTGGCCGGAGGCGGCGTCCTGGTCCCGGTCCTGGTCCCGGTCCCGGTCCCGGTCCGGGTCCCGCTCGGCCGCGGGCGCCGCGGGCTCCGCCTTACCTGCGGCCGCCGTGCTCCGGCTCAACTCCGCGCGGGACTGAGCGCCTCCCGGCTGCGCCCAGCGCTCCGCGCGCCGCCCCGCCTCCCCGCCTCCCCCGCGCGCCGCCCCGCTCCGCCCGAACCCCGCCGCTCCGCCCGGCCTCCCCTCCCCTCCCCGGAGCCCGGAGCCCGGAGCGCGGGGGGCGGCGGGAGCGGGGCGCGGGGAGCGGAGGTTCCCGGGGCCCCGCCCTCCTCCGCGCGGGGCCGGGGCGGGGGCGGCGGCACGCGGAGCGCGGAGCGGGGAGCGGGGCGCGGGGAGCCGGAGGGAGGCCCCCCACGACCTCCCCGGGGGGCGAGGCCAGGCGTCCTCCGGCCGGGCCGGGCCGGGGCGGGCACGTGGGGGGCAGGCGGGGCGGACCCTCCCCGTCCCCGGCCGCCCGGCCCTCTCACCCCAGCCCGGGGCGCCGGGGCTCTGCACCCGCTGGTCCAACCTCGCGGCCCGGCCTCGGACGCCCCTCCCCGCACGTTACAGGCGAGGAAACTGAGTCACGGGGGCCCCGACCCCCCGGCAGCCGGAGAGGCGGCCCCGACCCGGGCAGCGCCCCGCCGCCGGCAGCCGGGCCATCCACGGAGCCGGGCCATCCACGGAGCCGGGCCATCCACGGAGCCGGGCCATCCACGGAGCCCGGCCATCCACGGAGCAAAAAAGAGTCCTCAGGCTGAAGCAGCGTCAGGATCCACCCTGATCCACCCTGCGGTGTGGGGCCGGAGGGGGCGCCGGCAGCCGCTCCGGGCCGGGTGCGCTCCTTGGACGCGGTGCAGAGCCATAAGGGGGTGTCGGGGCGGGAGCCGGGGTGCCCCACATCACATAGAGTTCAGGGGGCAGGCGAGGCACCGGCATGGACCCTTCCTAGGCGGCTGGGCCCCAGGGCATGGAGCCCCGGCCTCCCCTCGCCCGCCCCTGCCTGACCCTGTCCCCCCCACCGCGGCGCAGGCCGGACAAGGGCCGCCGTGCGTCCCCGGGTGGGCACCGCAGCTCCGAGGCCAGGCCTGGGCGCGGGGAACAGCCCCCTCCTTGCCACGAGCCCCTCCATCCTCGGCGCCCCCTGGAGAGACCCGTCCTCCCCGAGTCCCAGGTCCGAGAACAGCCCGCCCGCCTCTGGCCTCGAGGCCCCTGCAGGGCTGGACAGGAGGAACTTCGGCCCCGGGGCGGCCCTCGGCGGGCAGGCCTCTGCTAGAGCCGCCGCCGCTCCCCAGACCGGCTCCCCAGACCGGCTCCCAGGAAGGGAGGGAGCTGAGGGCATGCGAGGGGCGTCCCGGGCGCCAGGGCTGTGCCAGGGGCCTGCCCAGCGTCAGGGCGCCGCCTCGCTCGCTGGCTGCCCCCTGGCAGGAGGCTGAGCCGAGGAGGAGGCCCTTGACCCGCCGGCCTCCCAGGTACCTGCCGCCCAAGGTCAAGGTCCGAGGAGGAGCGAGGAGGCCCAGCGCAGGGGCCGGGCAGGTCCCCGAGGACTCGGCTCTTGGAGACTCCGGAGCCAAGAGCAGCGGAGGGGCCAGAGGGCCTGGAGGCCCCACACTCCCCGGCAGAGACTAGTTATCCGGCCTCAGCCGGGTCACCCTCCCGAGGCCAATCGCATTGGGGCCTGCGTGTAAGTCCTTAATCCTGTGACGAGACACGTGCCCGCCGGACCCCACCCTGGGCCCCACACCCCTGACCCAGAGCTGGGAGGGGAGGGGAGGGACCGCACTCACCAGGAGTCTGAGCCCCGTTCTCAGAGCCCCCGGAGGGGGCGGGGCCGGCCGGCCCTGGGGACTGGGACCCAGGCTGGTGGGCGCTGGGTTCAGCAGGCCCAGGAAGGGAGAGCAAGTCTGGGTGGGGTGCGGTCGGGTGGAGGAAGCCCAATCCCCCCGCCCCCCACCTTCCCTGTAAGGGGGGCCACCAGGACGCTGCCTGCTCGGTGCACTTGCAGCTGAAGCTGCACCCCAACCGGCTTAGGAGGTTCGCAGACGCTCTCTGCTCCCCAGCACCCCACGCTGCGTGGGGAATTCCCACTGGGCCTTGGGCAGCGGGCCCTAGGGACCCCCCACCCGACCCCCCCGCCAGGAGGAGGGCTCTGTAGGGCCCCTGGCTGATGGGGCAGCCACAGACCACACCGTGCAGTCTGAGAAGAGAAAAACTTGGGGGGTGGCACCCCAAGACCAGAGAAGAAACAGTGGGAGGAGGGCCGGAGCTTGGAGGGAAGGGCGGGATGGGGGACGCTGAGCTCGGGGGGCGGTCAGCGCTCTCGGGGTCCCTCCCCGCCCGCAGCCGAGCCGGCATCGCGGTTCGGGCCGCCGGCGTCTATTCATAGCCGGGAGCCTGGGTCCCGGAACCCGGGGAGACCCGCCTGGGGGCGGGGTTCCCCTCCACAGCCTCCGTGCCCCCTCCCCGCGGGGTGCGAAGCCTCGCTGGGCACCCTCAGCCCTCTCCCTGCCAGAGGGGCTCCCGATGGGGGTGCCTCGCGCCAGCCTGGGGCGCCCGCCCCGCCCCGCGCTCGCCGGCGGGACCCCCGCCCCCCGCCCCCCGCTCGGGACGGTCCCGGTCCCCGCGGCGCCCCAGCCCCGGGGCCGGAGTCCCGCTCCCCGCCGCCGCCGGGAGGAAGTTTGTCCGCGGGGCCGGCCGGGGCCGAGGACCGCGAACTTCGGGGCGCCCGCCTCGGAACGGGGAGCCCGGGGACCGCGGACCCAGCGCGCCGCGGCGGCCCCGCCACCCGGGGGAGGGACCGCCCGGGGGACAGGGCGCGGGGCGCCGGGCGCCGGGACCGCGTCCGCCCCGCCGCTGCCGGGCGCCTCCCCCGCCGCCGGGGCGGGACCGGGCCGGCCGCCGCGGCAGAGGGACCCCCCCCGGGTCTTCCTACCTGGGCGGGCGGGCGCGGGGCGAGCGTGCTGGGTGCTCGGAGCCCGGAGCCCGGAGCCCGGAGCCCGGCGGCGGCTCCGCTCCTTCCTCCGCCTCCTCCTCCTCCTCCTCTTCCTCCTCCTCCTCCTCCTCCGCCGCCTCCTCCGGGCGCGCCGGCTCCAGACAGGCCGCCCCCCGCGCCCCGCGCCCCGCCCGGCCGCCCGGCTGGGCTCGGCTGCGCCCGGAGCGGCGGCGGCGGGGCCGGGCTGCGGCGCTCACTGCGTCAGGCGCGGGGCGGGCCGGGCGGCGGCGGGGGCCGGGTCCGGGTCCGAGGCCGGGTCCGGGGCCGGGGCCGGCGGGGCGGGCCGGGCGGCGGCGGCTCCTGCGCGGCGGCGGCGGCACATGCTCCCCGGGCCGAGCGCCGGCCGGCGGAGGGCGGGGAGGCCGGGGCGGGGGCGGCGGGTCCCCGCGGGCCGGGCCGGAGGGGAGACCCGGTCGGGGAAGCCGGGGCGCGGGGGGGACGCGGGGGTGTCCAGCGGCCCGCCCCCGCCTCCGGCCGCCCCGCCTCCGGCCGCCCCGGCCCGGCCCCGGGCCCCGGTCAGGGCGCGGGGACCCCGGCGGGCGGCGGGCACGGGGACGGGGACGGGGACGGGCACGCGCGGGGCGGCGGCGCGCACCTGCCCGGAGCCACGTGCAAGTTCCCCGGCCAGGCCGGGGGGGGGGGGGGGCCGGGAGGGGGCGCGGGGCCGGGACCTGCCCCCGGGCCGCTGACCCTCCTCCCCGCCGGGCCGCTCCCCGCCACCGGGAGGGAGCGCGGCGTCCCCGGCCCCCGCCTCCCGCGAGGCCCGGGTTAGGAGGTCCCTCCCTGGACCCCGTTCCCCCCCTCCGCCCCCGAGCCCCTGCGGGGCCCGAGCGGGACTCTGCCGCCGCCGCCGCCGACCCCGACCCCCGCCCCCGGGCCGCCCCCGCCCCCCGGAGCCCCCGGAGCCGCCGAGAAAATCCGAACGAGGCTCAAGAGCGCCCCCGCCCGGCGGCCGGGAGCAGGCCCTTCCCGCGGCCCCAGCGCGACCCCGAGCCCGGAGCCCCGGCCTGGCCCGGGGAGGGGGGGGCAGAGGGGGCGCGGCTGCTGGAGGGGGGCCTGGGGGACCGGGGGAGACCCCGGGAGGAGGAGGAGGACCGGGAGAGGCCGGCCCAGCGGGAGCCGGGACCCCGGTGCGGAGGAGAGGATGGGTGCACAGGGTGCGGCCCGGTTCGGTCCGATCCGGTCCCCGGGCCCCTCACCCCGCGCCTCCGCCGGGCCTCCTGCCCGGGAGCCACACGGGGCCCTGCACTGCCTCTGAGGCTCCTTGGTTTCCTCCCGCAGTGAGTGACCTTCGACCCTGTGCCCCGGCCGGGTGCTCAGTGGACAGAGCGCGGCCTGCGGACTGTAGGGTCCCGGGTTCGGTTCCGGTCAGGGCCACCTGCCGTATTGCGGGTTCGATCCCCAGCAGGGAGGGGTGGGGGTGCGGGGGGCTCTGCCACGGAGCCCGCGATCGGTCACACCCCGAGATGGGCCCCAACCTTGCCACCGCCGCCGCAGCCTCGCATCTCTCATCACTGACGTCTCTCTCTCCCTTCCTTTCTGAAATCAATAATAATAAATAAATAAATCTGAATTAAAAATAATGTTCTGAAAGCATGCGGTGCCTGCCTGGTCAGGGACCCTGATTTCTCTCTCGCGTGCAACCTCGGCCAGCACAGCAGCTGGGGGTGCGAGTGGGTCCGAATCCATCGGCATGGGGGGCGCCAGGAGGGGAGACGGTGGGAGACCCCGGTGGTGGGCCCCCCACTCGTCCCTTTGTCGCCTGATGCCGCCCCGAGCCGGATGGGCCGGCGCTGAGCACAGACTTGGGGGACCTCAGGAGCATGCTGCTGTGAAAGTGCACGGACAGGTGTCTGTGTGAACGGGGGTACACAGGGAGTCCCCCAAAATGTACACATGCTCTAGTGGGGCGAACCTGAGGTGCTCGCTGCTGTGTCGGTGCGTCACGTGGGGACCCCACGGCGTCCCCCGGGGGACGGGCGGCTGGCCCTCACCGGCACCACCTCCACGTTTCAGCCACAGGAAGGCAGGCGGAGGTTCCAAGCTCTGGACAGCCACACAGCCCCGTGGCCCAGCCGGCCCCCACACCGCTCACCTGTGTGAGCCCCCAGGTCCCGCTACCTCCCAGGCTAAAGGCCGCTGCACCCCGAAGCCGGGGGAACCCCAGTCCTGGGTGCGGGGAGACCAGGCGCTCCGGGCCACGCAGCCCGGCCCTGCGCCTCGGCCCCCCCTCCCCACAGGCCAGGGCCTGCCCAGGTCCTGTCTGACCGGGGGTTCCTGTCCCCCGATGTACCTTCTAGTCCTCCTTGTTGGGGGTCCAGCAAGACACAGTCACCCCTCACAGAGGCCCCAGGCAGCGGGGGCACCGGTGGCAAGGTGCTGCCGCACCTCATTCTGCAATGGGATGTGAAGCGTGGAGACAGGAGGAGGCTTAGCCAGGGGCTCCGCGGAGACCGGAGCTGGGAGCACCGTCCATAGGGCCAGGAGGGGCTGGGAGCACCGTCCATAGGACCGGGAGGAGCTGGGAGCACTGTCCATAGGGCTGAGAGGAGCTGGGAGCACGTCCATAGGGCTGGGAGGAGCTGGGAGCACCGTCCATAGGGTCCGGCTGGGAGCACCGTCCATGGGGCCGGGAGGAGCTGGGAGCACCGGCCATAGGGCCGGGAGGAGCTGGGAGCACCGGCCATAGGGTCCGGCTGGGAGCACCGTCCATAGGGCTGGGAGGAGCTGGGAGCACCAGCCATAGGGTCCGGCTGGGAGCACCGTCCATAGGGCTGTGAGGAGCTGGGAGCACGTCCATAGGGCTGGGAGGAGCTGGGAGCACCGGCCATAGGGCCAGGAGGAGCTAGGAGCACCGTCCATAGGGCTGTGAGGAGCTGGGAGCACGTCCATAGGGCTGGGAGGAGCTGGGAGCACCGTCCATAGGGCCAGGAGGAGCTGGGAGCACCGTCCATAGGGCTGGGAGGAGCTGGGAGCACCGGCCATAGGGTCCGGCTGGGAGCACCGTCCATAGGGCCAGGAGGAGCTGGGAGCACCGTCCATAGGGCTGGGAGGAGCTGGGAGCACCGGCCATAGGGTCCGGCTGGGAGCACCGTCCATAGGGCCAGGAGGAGCTGGGAGCACCGTCCATAGGGCTGGGAGGAGCTGGGAGCACCGGCCATAGGGCCGGGAGGAGCTGGGAGCACGTCCATAGGGCTGGGAGGAGCTGGGAGCACGTCCATAGGGCCGGGCTGGGAGGAGCCGTGGTGCAGGCAGAGCCGAACCAATGGAAATGGGAATGAGGCCCATCGGTCCGCCGTGCTCCGGGCCTTGCCCACCCTCCCTACGCACCCCTCTCCTCTGCTCACCCACAGATGTTGGCGGTGGCTCCGTAGGGCCTGGGGGAGCGTGGTCAGGGCCAGCACAGAGCGCACCCCGGGGCTCACACAGGTCAGCCCGAACCAAACCACGGGCGAGGGGCCTCGTCCGTCCGTCCCCAGGAACCTGCCTCTGGCCCGGCCGACGTCGGGGACCCCCTGGTCATCCTCGGGGACCCCAGCCGCCCTCGGGGACCCCACGCCTCCAGCTGTGTCCCCAGCACCAGGGGCACCCGAGAACGGAGGGTGGAACCAGAGAGGGCGCAGCCTGCCGGGTGCTCTGGGGGGGACGAAGGGCCGTGGGGGAGGGAGGGGAACTGAGGCTCGGGCTGTGGGTTCGGAGTCGGAGCCTCGGCCTCCTGAGCCCCAGGCCTTCCACGCCGGGTGGAGCGGCTGGACCAGGGCTCTATGCAGCCGTGGTCACCGTGGTCACTGTGGTCGCCGTGGTTGCCGTGGTCGCCGTGGTCGCGCTGGGGGAGGCAAGGCCCCCAGAGAAGAGGGGAAGTTCTGGAGGCGCCCGGGGGGGGGGGGGGTGGTGGTGGTGGAGAGGAGGTGCATGATGATCTCCGTGAATATTCATGAGATACATGAATATTCATAGACGCTCTCCTACCTCTGCTGTGGGAGAAGCGGCTCCCCCTCCCCTCCACGGGCCTCCACCGACCTCGTGGGAGCCCCCCCCTCCACCGGCACACCCAGCAGGTCCCCCTCCAGACTCCAGGACCTGCCGGGCAGCGGGGTCCGGAGTGTGGCTGGCCTGTGGCTGCCCCTGCCACGGCGCTGGCTGCCTGACCCGCCGGCGGCCACAGGGGAAGAGCAGTCTGGAGCGGGGGCTCCGGCCAGCCTGGCCTCCCCAGGGACTGGCAGCAGCCGGGGGGGGGGGGAGGAGGGGGGTGGAGTGGGGGTGAGGGTGGGGGGAGGGGTGGGGTGGGAGGAGGGTGGGCTGGGGGTGGGGTGGAGGGTAGGGAGCTGCTGCTGCTGCCGGAAGCAGGGTCCCCTGGGGCTGATGGGAAAGCGATCTGTCCAGCCAAGCGAGGAGGGAGCCCGAGAAGGACAACCAAGAAGGCTCAGAGAGGGTGAGCCACTCGCCCAGGGTCACACCGCAGAACCCTGGGGCCGGAGGGCTGCGTTCTGCGGGCGTGTGAGAGCCGAGGGAGGGGCGGCGGCGGAGGCGTGTGCGAGTGAACAAACGAATGAGTGAAGGAGCGAGTGAATGATGTGCACCCCAGGTTTAAAGGGGAGAATGGACCCCATTCGCGTGGCTCAGGGCTGAGCGTCGACCCCGGAGCCAGGGGGTCAGGGGTGGGCTCCGGCTCAGGGCACAGGCCCGGTGCAGGCTGGATCCCCGGTGCGGGGCATGCGGGAGGCAGCTGACCGATGATTCTCATCACTGATGTTGTCTCTCTCCCTCCCCCTTTCTCTCTAAAATCAATAAAAATAGATTTTAAAAAAGAGAGAGAGAGAGAGAGATGGGAGAACTGAGCCTCGAAGATGAAGGGGTGCTGGGGGGTGCAGCTCCTGATTCTCTGGGTGCCGTCTGCGTGGACCAGGGAGCCGGTGCCCGCAGGACCTGGCAGAGCCCACAGCCTGTGCCCGCGGCAGCCCTGCCCCAGCCCCTCCCTGAAAGGTGAGCTGGTGATGCTCGGGGCGGGGCTGGGACGGGGGCGGGCAGGGAAGCCTGGCACACACTCACACACACACACACAATCACACACACACACACATACGCGCGCGCGCACACACGCACGCACACACGCACACACACACACACCCTCTGTGCTGCGGTGAGCAGAAATCCAATGCGGAGGCTGACAGTTCTCGGAGAAGCAAAATAATCATAAATGATGGTTTTTATTAAAAAATATCACCTGGAAAACGTGGGCTCGTTCCAGACGCCCAAAAAGAGCCCGGGATGCGATGAGGGGGACGGGGGCGGGGGCGGGGAATCGGGGTCACGCAGGCAGCCTTGGGGGGCAGCTCTCCGCGGGGTCCGGGTGCAGGCGCGGGCGCGGGAGCGGGGGCATCACTGTTGTGGGAGGTGATAAACATTATTCTGCAACCAAAACAGCAAGCACACAATCCATCACGGAGCAGCGGAGAGGATGCTCCTGAGAGCAAGCCGACCCGGGGCCTCGTGTGGGGCGGCAGCGGCTCCGCGGAGGGTGGCAGGGCTGTCCCTGGGGGCCCGGCTGTGCCTGCACGTCCCCCGGCGTGGACCCCATGAGGGTGAGAGGAGGGGGCAGCCCAGCCGAGTCACACAGCCCCGTGTCCCCGGGGAAGGGGTTTGGGGAAGGACCAAGGCCCCCCCAGAGCTGCGCCCTTGCCGAGGGGAGCAACGCCTCCGTCCCCTAAAGACCCCCAAGAGCCGGAACCGGTTTGGCTCAGTGGCAGAGCATCTGTCTGCGGACTGAAAGGTCCCGGGTTCGATTCCGGTCAAGGGCATGTACACTGGTTGCGGGCACATCCCTGGTGGGGAGTGTGCAAGGGGCAGCTGGTCGATGTTTCTCTCTCATCGACGTTTCTAGCTCTCTATCTCTCTCTCCTTTCCTCTCTGTAAAATATCAATAAAATATATTTAAAAAAAAAAAGACCCCCAAGAGTCTCAGCTGAGAAGCCGGGCCTGTCCCCAGCCTGGCCACCCACCGGCCTGGGCTCAGCCCATCTTCGTGGTCCTTCCGCCCGGTAGACACGGACAGGCCTGGAGGGTGGCGCGGCGGGGAGCTGGCCCGGGGCCTGGCCCAGAGGGCTTCCCTGGTCTTCATCGGAGACGGCCGCCGTCCCCCCGTGGTGCCCTCGCCGGCCCCACTGCCACCCCCGCCCCAGACCCGGCGGGACCCCGGTATGTCACGCCTGCTCCCTGCACCTCCCCAGGGCCGATTAAGACGTCTGGAGCTGATTAGACTCTGACACTGATGAAGCCCAGAGGTAATTAGCAGGAGGAAAAAAGTTCTGATTAGTCCTCCGCATAATTCTCTCCAATTATTCAAAGTTCATGCCCACAGGGGGTGGAACAGCTCCAGGAATATTTATTTATACCCGATCGTCTCGCCCACTTCGGGAATCTGGTTAATCACCGGCTGGCAGCGGGTCTGGCGGCACAGGGCGGCCGGAGGCCTAGGGCTCGGAGGAGAGCCGGGGCCCCCACCCACAGACACCCCGGGGCCACCCGGAGCCTGCGGGCCATCTCATCCCCCGGAGAGCAGGGTCTGCAGGTGAGAAGAGCCAGAGAGCCCGGCCAGCAGGGCTCAGGGGCTGAGCATCGACCTAGGAACCAGGAGGTCAGGGTTCGATCCCCGGTCAGGGCACAGGCCCGGGTTGGGGCTCGATCCCCAGGAGGGGCCGTGCAGGAGGCAGCCGCTCCGTGATTCTCTCTCATCACTGATGTATCTCCCTCTCCCTCTTCCTTCCTCTCTGAAGCCCATAAAAGTATATTTTGAAAAAGGAAAAGTTAAAATAAAAGTCAGAGAGAGGAGCAGGGCTGCGCCCCGTCACCCAAGGCGGCTCTTGGCCACCGGCCCACCCGGCCCACCCGGCCCACCCGGCCCGGCCCAGGTGCCCAGGATGGGATCCTCCCTCCCGTGCCAGGGGCACCGCCCCCAGAGTCAGGAGACCTTGACCTGTGGCCTAAGGCCCCGCCAGGCCTGTGCTGCCCTTACACCCGGCCGCTGTGAACACCCGCACACGCCCGTGCGAGGGGCGTGTCTCTGGGGGAGGGGTCCTCTGGGGCCCCGGGGGCTCCTGGGGCAGGTGTGGGTCTGACTCCAGGCCCTTTGGAGTCCCAGCAGCCGCGTCTCCCCAGGATCTCGGGGTCCGAGTGCGTCCATCACGGGCCCTCTCGCCGGCGGGGGAGGGGGTCCGGTTCTCACGGGCGCCCCCTGATGGCCAGTGGCCACAGGCTCTCCTGCCCGCCTTCCTCTGGAGCGGCCGTGCACTCAGCCCCTCAGGGACCGGTGGCCGGCCTCCTGCCTGAGCGTCCACCCGGCCGAGAGGGGTGGGCCGGGCTGGGGGGGGGCGGGCCGGGCTGGCGGGGTCCGGCCCGGGTCACGTGCGGTGGAGCACCCCTTCTCCACGGAACGCAGGGGTGACCTGCTGCCGCAGCAGCTAACACGCAGGCCCCTTGCCTCCTGAGCCAGAGGAACAGCAATAACCCGACAGATGTCCTCGGGAGCCGGGCGGGCGGGGCTCCTCCCAGGGGTCTCCACGAAGGCCCCCCACACCAAGCCCAGACTCAGAGGCGCCCCAGGCCGGCCAGGTGGGGGCCAGGCCGGTGCTGACCCCCTCGGGCCCATCCCCACGCTGGGAGCCGGCTCTCGGGAAGGCCCTGCAGTCAGAGCCGTCTCTGGGGGTCAGCGGTCTCTGCTCCTCGCTGTGCGCCCCCTCCCCGGCCACACAGAGGTCAAGAGGCCAGCGCAGGAGAGCAGGTGGCAGAGGGGAAGACCCCATGGTCAGCTCCGCCCCGCCAGGCTCCGGTGTGCACTGCCAGCCGCCCAGGGGAAGGGGGGTGGGGCAGGGCTCCAGGTCCGAGTCGTCAGCTTCGGGGCTTCAGGCTCCAAGGCCTGGGCCAGGCCCCGGGTAAGATAACCTGAACACCCACCTAGGGACCAGGAGGTCAGGGTTCGATTCCGGTCGGGGCACAGGCCCGGGTTGTGGGCTGGACCCCCATTGTGGGGCGTGCAGGAGGCAGGTGATGGACGATTCGCTCTCATCACTGACGTTTCTCTCTCCACCCCCCCCATCCCTTCCTCTCTCTGAAATCACCACAGCCCCCAGACCAGGCAGTGCACGCCCCCTCCTTCTCCCCCACCCACTGTGGGAGGGGTTCAAGCAGCCCGGACAGCCCCTCAGGGCATCCGAGGGGAGCAGGCCCCGAGCTCCTCCTCCGGCTCTCAGCTCTCGCTGCTGCGGCCGGCCTGGAGCGAAGCTTCTTTCTGCCTGAAAACGAGTCCTCCCCCTCCTCCTCTCTCACGTCCGCCAGCGCCGCTGTCAGAAGTCCTCTGCACCTTCTCGGGAGCGCTCTCACGGAGCGCAAACCCCGTCGTGATGGACGCAGGAAGGGCGTCTCCCGCAGACCGGGAGCCCACGCGTGCCGAGTTCAGAGCCGGCTCTGCAGGGGGGAGGGGCGGCGGCGGCTCCTCCCTCCTCCTCCCTCCTCCCAGCCCCAAGGCCTCAGGGCTCAGGGCTCAGGCCTCGGGCCTCGGGCCTGGGGACAGACACCAGGGGGTCCTGTTTTTGTCTTGTTTTGTTTTTAATATATATTATTGGTTTTTTACAGAGAGGAAGGGAGAGGGATAGAGAGCTAGAAATATCGATGAGAATCATCGATCAGCTGCCTCTTGCACACCCCCCTCTGGGGATGTGGCCACAACCAAGGTACATGCCCCTGACCAGACTTGAACCTGGGACCCCTCAGTCCGCAGGCCGACGCTCTATCCACTGAGCCACACCGGTTTCGGCAGGGGTTTTTTATGGCCTCTGGAACTTGGGCCGTGACCGGAGCATGGGGGCGGCTGACCTCCGTGTGGCGCCACGTCCTCCGTGTGGGACGCGGGCTGGGCCTGCCGGTCAGCGCACAGCGTGGCGCTCAGAGGCCTGAGAGACTGTCTCCGGGGCCTCCCTGTTCTCCTCTGTAAGGGACTCAGGGCCAGCTCAGACCTTCTGAGGGGACGTCCAGCCAGCTGCACCCTGGGCCCTGCTGAGTGGCCGGCCAGGACCGAGGCGGCAGGCTGGCCGTGGAAGGCCTTGGGAGGTCCAAAGAGGCAGGTGGGGGCGGCCGGCGGGCCTGTGTCCCCCGCTCTCAGCAGCTCCCTGTCGGTGGAGGGGAGGGTGCCCCCAGGTGCCCGCGTGGGCTGGGGCAGGTGAGGTCAGGGGCTGTCCTGGGGCCCCTCCCCAGCCCCTTCCGCTCCCTCCTCCAGGAGCCAGAGGCAGGAGGAGAGACAGCGGAGACAGGAGAGCAGCGGGAAGAGCGTGGGCTCCAACGCCAGGTGCAACTTAACCGCCAGTGAAGCGTGTGGCGATGAGAGGGGAGCTCGGTGAGGGGCCCACGGGGAGGGGGGGCTGGGGCTGACTCCTGAGGGAAAGGCAGGGGGGGTGGGGGGCGGGGAGGGGTGAAGACGGGAGGAGGCACCCCAGGCGGCCCATCGGCTCCCGCCCTCGCCCTAGGGCAGAAGGCCGCCAGCGGGAGGGCAGGTGTGGGAGAGGGCAAGGGAGGGTCGCCCAGGCATGGCCCCCGGCGAAGCCGCTGGGAGGGAGCCCCCCGTCCCTCCGATGGCACTCAGCGGGTCCCGGCACAAATAAATAACCGCGTCCAATCCAATTAACCGTCGGCGATCGCGGCGGCCAGGCAGACGCCGCCTCCCGAGGGCTCACGGGGTTTAACGAGGTTAATCCGGTGCCCGTCCGCCCTCCGGTTCCGGCACTCTGCTCCGCCGGCAGCTCCGGGCCCTGGGGATGCAGAGGGAGCCGGACACACGTTGGGAGAGCTGGGAGGAGGCAGTGGGCGTGCAGGGTGCAGGGTGCAGGGAGGGGCAGGCTGCGGCCCGACCAGAGATGGCAGACGCCGGCGGCAGACGCCTTGGCCTCCCTGTGAGCCCCACGCCGGGTATCGCCTCTCACCCACCTGCACCCAGGAAGGACCGTCCGCTGGGCCAGGTCCAGCTGCCCCACGCTCGGGCTGGGGGTCCAGAGTCAGACCATCTCGGGGAGGCCCGTCGGCGTGGGAATGAGCTGAGCAGCGCCTCCGGGACGCAGGCAGGGCCTGGCCCGGACGAGGAGAAAGGTCAGCTCCTCCCCGGGCAGCGGGCAGCGGGGAGTCAGGGCCCCTGGTCCGTCCATGCGGGCTCAGCCTGCGATGCTCGCCAGCGTTCCGTGGTCTCCGCCGCCCCCTGGCGGGGCTGTCTGGAGGCACAGGCGCCACCGCCGCCCGCAGCTCCCAGCACGGCCTCCGCCTGGTGCCCGCGCCCAGACCCAGCTCGCACCGCCTGGGGGAGAGGGGTCCGGGGTTCGAGTCCTCGGGCAAGTCCCTGCCTCGAGGCCGTGTCTCCCTCCTTCCTGTTTGTCAAACACAGAGGATGCCAGCACCGCCAAGCACAAGCGCAAATAAACAAATAAACGTGGGCAAAGGAAACCCAAGTCTTCCCAACCCCATAACCCCACCCTCCCAACAGGGCTCAACGCCCTCCGCCAGCTCTGGAGGCAGGGCCGGTTCCAAACTCGACACTGAGGCCCGGCCGGAGGCTCAGGGGCGGGGCGTCCGCCCAGGCACCAGCTCTCTGGTCCCATCCCCATCACAGCACACACCCGGCTGCGCGTGCAGGAGGCAGCAGATCAATGTTCCTGTCATCAGTGTTCTCTCTCTCTCCCTCACCCTTCCTCTCTCTCTGAAATCAATAAAAACATATTTAAAAAGAACAATACGACGCTGAGCTAGGGAAGCCGGACACGAAGACCACGCACGAAGGCCACGTGGCGTGAGCTCTCAGGCCTGGACCACGATTTGCATGTCCAGTGGGAATCGCTTGGGAAGGAGCAGCGTTCGCTGGACCAGACTTGGGTTGTACAGGAGGTGAGTCATCAGAACGGGATAAACATACCGGGGTGCTGGGGCTCCCAAGGGGATGGGTGCTGCGGGTGGACGGGGGGGGGGGTCGGCAGGAAACTGGACGGGAAGGCCGAGTGTGGGGCGTTACGTTGACCCACGAGGAAGAGTCTCAAGGCCCAAACTGCTGTGGTATCAGCACAAGACTCCCTACGGCTTCAGCGAAAGGCTGGTCTCCCCCTCCAGCAGCCCTGCCTGTGACATTAGGAGAAAGGGAGGCTGAGCAGTATGTGTGTGGGGGGGGGGAGGAAGGGGACTCTTGGGGGTCCCCCCTCCCCCTTTCCCTGGGTATGTGTCAGGAGACCAGTACTGAAGGGGTAAGGTTTTGTTTTTTTAATATATTTTATTTACAGAGTGGAAGAGTTGGAAACATCGATGAGAAACATCGATCAGCTGCCTCTTGCTCACCCCCACTGGGATGTGCCCACAACCAAGGTACATGCCCTTGACTGGAATTGAACCTGGGACCCCTTAGTCCGCAGGCCGATGCTCTACCCACCGAGCCACACCGGTTTTGGCGAGGGTACAGTTTTGGAAGCCCCGAGAGAAGACAGAACTTTCACCACCGGGAAATCAGGGCCTGCAGCTCAGGCCTCCCAGCTACCAGGCCCATCAAGGACACAGGGAGCTGGCAGAGATGCCCGCCCCCTGCCCCCGCCCTCCCGCTGGGACAGATGTCCTCCCTCCTGCACCACCAATCAGGCCAAGGATGTGGCAGGAAAGTGGCGGCGACAGCAGAGGCACGGGAGGAGAGCTGGTGCGCTGGTGGCAAGTGGATCCAGGTGGAATTATAGCCCAAACACTGGCCTCCGGGGGGAGGAGCGGGAGGGCAGGTGGGAGGGCAGGGAGGACGTAAGTCTCCTGCTCAAGGTGCCAGATGCATCTCATCCAATCTCCTTCCACGCCCTCGGCCTGGCCTGAGACGGCTCAGCCGGACAGCCCCAGCTCCGGGCCGGGTGCCTTGGGAAGGGAGGCTGAGAGCAGGCAGGGGGGCTTTCCACCCGACATGAAAAGGAGGGAGGTGGGGGTTTGAAGCCCAGATCCAGCCCTTGTCAGCTCTGTGAAATGTTTCTACTCGGTGGGGTTGTTGAAATTGAATGAGTTGCCCTAACTTCGTGGTCAGCAAACTGCGGCTCTCAAGCCACATTTGGCACTTTGGCCCACGGCCTAGGTGAATCTATTTTGAAGAAGTGGCGTTAGAAGAAGTTTAAGTTTTAAAAATTTGGCTCTCCAAAGAAATTTCAATCGTTGTACTGTTGATATTTGGCTCTGCTGACTAATGAGTTTGCCGACCACTGCCCTAACCGGTGTGGCTCACTGGATAGAGCATCGGCCTTTGGACTGAAGAGTCCCGGGTTCTATTCCGGTCAAGGGCATGTACCTTGGTTGTGGGCACATCCCCAGTAGGGGGTGTGCAAGAGGCAGCTGATGGATGTTTCTAACTATCTCCCTTCCTCTCTGTAAAAAAATCAATAAAGTACTTTTTTTTAAGAGACCGAATGAGTTGCTAAATAAAGCAATTACAGCACTGCCTGGCACACACTAAGGGCTACATAATGTTAGCTATTCTCCTGCTCCCTTGGGTGTGAAAGGCTCCCAGGATGGGCGGGGGGGGGGGGCAGACACGGCCCAGCTAGGGGCAAAGGGCTCCGACCTAGGCTCTCTCCTGGGCCACACCCCTCGCAGGCTCCCAACTCCAGTTCAACGAGGCCTCCACTTCTGCGGTTTCTGCATTTTCCTGGGATTTTAGCAAGAACCCCCCTCAGCCCAGATGTTCCCTCTTGGTCAGTCATCTCCCCACTGGCCCGGCGGCCCGGGCTGCGGGTGGGCCTGGTCGGTGCAGGGAGGCCCAGGTCACAGCCCTGCACACGCAGGGGGGAGACTGGTCTGTCCGGTGGGCAGCCACGCCCGGGCCTCTGGCTCCAGCAAGAGGCTGGTCCCGCCTCCGGCAGCCCCGTCCTCTGCCCTCGGGCATCTGGGCTGACACGCCTTTGAAGCAGCTGCCCATACTCCACCTCCCCCGGGGCCGGCACCGCGTCCCCCGGGTCCAGCCGGGCATTCCCCGGGAGCCGGAACCCAGCTGCTCACCCCCAGCTACTCCCAGGCCGGAAGGCCCGGCCAGGGGACCGGAAGCCCTTAAGGTCGCACTTCCGGTGGGGCAGCGGGGCGGGGCCTGGGGACAGATCCGCGTCCCTGCGTCACTTCCGGGCGCGGTGAGCGAGGTGAGTGTGGGCGGGATGGCGACTCCGTCCCCAGCGCGGGACCGAAGCCCCGCGGGCGGCCCCGGGCGGCGGCCCGGCTGGCTCTCCGGCCGGCGGCGGCGCGGAAGGCCGCCCGCTGGGGGCCCCCCTCGGGGTGCGGAGCGGCGGGGAGCGAGTGAGGCCCCTCGCCGCTTCCAGAGGCGGGAGCGGGGCCGACATCCCGCCTCTTGCCGGCCTGCCGGCTGCACGCGTGCTGGTCACCGACCGGGGGCCCGGCGAGCCCGCGTGGGCACCTGCGGGAGTCCCGGGCCCGCCCCCGCGATGCTCGCGAGGGAGCCGAGGCGGCTCGGGCACTGGCGACGCTCCTTGCCTCCCGCCTCCCCGCCGCCCCGCTCCTTCCTGTGTTTTACCCTAAATCTCTGTTGTTGGGAGGAGTGCAGATGTGCCTTTTCCTCCCCGCATCGCGCCCCCCGCCCCCCCACTGTCTGCCCGCAGGTCAGACCTTCGGTCAGTGCCTCCCCGCCCCGCCCCGGCCCTCTGCGGGTGAGAGCCGCTGTCTCCTGGGCTGGCTGCGGGGCCTGTGCAGTGGGTGCCCCGCGGGCCCAGCGGCTCAGCCTCCCAGTCACCTGAGCCGGGACTCCAGGTGCGCCCGCTGCGGGCTGTGTGCGCCGTCTTGTAATGGAGCCTTGGTTGGCCATCTGGGAGGACCGACCTCCAGGCCAGCTGGCTGCGAGGACCAGCTGCGAGGACACTGCGAGTGCTTTGGGGCTCACTGAGTCGGCCCCCCGAGTGTGTGGCTCACGGGTGTGTAGCGTTGGCACCTGCTGTGGCCTGACGCTGTCCACTGGGTGCAAGGTCGGCCGCTGGCTGGGCCACCGGGCCGGAGCTCCGGAGAGAGCTGATCTTTACAGCTCGGAGGTGCCCAGGAGGCCCGGCGGCGAGGCGAGGCCGCTGGTGCGAGAGCCGGCCGTCGCCTTCTGTTGGTGGGCTTGGGGCACGCTGCCACCAGCTCAGCTCGTTGGAGAGATTTTAGCCAAGCCTGGAGCCTGAGGCAGGAAAAGCCTGGGTGGGGGGCTCACTGGGTGGGCCATGCTGGAGGAAACAGACACGGGTGCCGTCAGCCCCCAGCGGGGAGGTCCCAGCACAGGAACAGTGGCCCTGGGAGCACCCCGGAGGAAGCCACCCCGACGTCCTGCCCAATGCCAGGCAGGCGGTCCCTCCCCGCTCGTGTCTGGGCCCCCAAAGCCCCGGTGCTGGGAGTAGAACAGCGCGCCGGCCCCTTAACTGGAACGCCCGGGTCTCCGGCAGCCTCCATGTCCCCGTGGTGCCTCCAGCCCGTGGTTACAGCGACTTCCTGCCGTGAAACCGGGGCCGGGGCTGGTGTGGGCTGGGACCCTGAGCCCCTTATGGGCGGCCTCTGCAGCCAGGATATCCCTTCCGATTGAGAAAACGTCCCATGTGGGTGTCGGACCAGCCCATCGCGCCTCCACCCCTGCCAGTCTCTTCCTCCTGTCTCCAGTTGTGGGGCTTCCATTCCAGCTTTCGCTGGTTCTGGGCTTTAGCTGTAATTCTGATGGGGTCGTGGGAGGCACCACCCTCTGCCTACGCCGCCAACTTGTCTTCTGTCTTTCTTCCCTTCCTGTCTCTGTCAGCCCAGGCGCCACTGCAGGAGCCGGCCATGGAGGGCAAGCCCTTGGTGCCGTCCAAGCAGAAGACGGAAGTGGTGTGTGGGGTCCCCACCCAGGTGGTCTGCACGGCCTTCAGCTCGCACATCCTGGTGGTGGTGACCCAGTTCGGGAAGATGGGCACCCTGGTCGCCCTGGAGCCCAGCGCTGTGACCAGTGACATCAGCAAGCCCGTGCTCACGACCAAGGTCCTCCTCGGGCAGGACGAGGTAACGGGGTGGGGGAGCCGCTTCTGTGGCTGCAGCTCGTCCCACGACTCGGAGGGTCTGGGAGGCAGTGGCCCCGCCTGGGGACGGCATTTTCCGTGTCGTCTGCTGCGAGGTGTGTGCCCAGGGGTGCGTTTCCCAGCCCCTCGGCATCTTACCAGCCACCACCCCCCCGCCCCCCCCGTCCGGTGTGGCCCCATCGTGAGACCTTACGTGGCCGTCCATGCTCTGTCCCGGCGCCTGGTGTATTCTGAGCCGCTGTCAGAGCGAACGCTGGGCGCTGTCCCCTGGGGCGGGGAGCCGGTCTGGGCTCGGGGCACTTCCAGCATGAAAACCGGACGTGACGTGCTTTTCTCCCTCCCCTCGCCAGCCTCTCATCCACGTCTTCGCAAAGAACCTGGTGGCCTTTGTGTCTCAAGAAGCCGGAAACAGAGCGGTGCTCCTGGCGGTGGCCGTGAAGGACCGGAGCGTGGAGGGGCTGAGGGCCTTGAGGGAGGTGATTCAGACCTGCCAGGTGTGGTGACCTGGACGCGAGCCTCACTGGGGCTCCGCAGAGCCGGGAGGCGGGCCTCCCGGGAGCCCCTGCGCCCTCGGAGCCGAGAGAGGGCTGGCCCCCTGCAGACTTCGTTGGCCTCGGACCCTGTGCTGGGATGGAGGGAGCGGGGCGTGCCTGTGAGAGAGCAGGGTGTCACCAGGCCCCGTGGGGCGCGGGTTTGAGAACCGAAAGGAGGCCGGGCCTCAGTGGGAGCGGCGAGCGGAGGAATTGCTTTTGTATTAAAACAAGTGCAGCGTCCAGACTGCTCCGGCCTCCCTGCAGCGCTGTGGACTCCAGCCGGGCACCGAGGGCAGAGCGACGGGCGCGGGGCATGGCTCCCGGCGAGGGCACCAGGAGCTGCCTCCCCGCTCACCTTGCTCCTCCTGTGGCTCCTGCGTGAGGGGTCGGCGGGGCGCTGATTTCCATTCCTTCTTCCTGTCGCGCTGTGTGTGGCCACCTCCATGGGCCAGGGCGAGGCTGGGACCAGCCAGGGGAGGGCATCTCTCTCTCTCTCTGATTTCTGAGAGGAAGGGAGAGGGAGGCAGAAACATCAATGACGAGTGAGAAACATGGATCGGCTGCCTCCTGCACGCCCCCTGCTGAGGACCACACCCACAACCCCGGGCATGTGCCCTTGACCAAATTGAACCTGGGACCTTAGTCC
This sequence comes from Vespertilio murinus, assembly GCA_963924515.1. NCBI lineage: Eukaryota > Metazoa > Chordata > Mammalia > Chiroptera > Vespertilionidae > Vespertilio > Vespertilio murinus. Next base: position 640,630 of record OZ004708.1, on the reverse strand, counting down.
ACATGACGCTCAGTCCACTGAGCCACACCAGCCAGGGTGAGAGGTCGGGGCATTCTGATGAGCCATGCCCCCCAGCAGGACGCCGGGAGCCGAGGCAGAGCGGGGTGGCCGGCCTGAGCTCAGGCAGGGACAGCCAGCTTGGGCTCCGTATCCTGTGAGCCGCACGGGACCGGAGGCCCTCGCCGCTGGAGTGACGGGCCCAGGGCGGGCAGGACCGTGCGCTGGGGGGAGAGGGGAGGGGAGAAGTCAGGAGAAAGAGTCTCTAAGAGAAAACCCCAGAAACGAGCCCTTGAGCAGGTGCGGCAGACCCACAGCGGGCACGGGCACAGGCACCCACCCCCTGCACTCACGGGTTTCCTCTGTTAATCTCCAGCCCCACGCCATCAGGACCCTGAGGGTCTTTGCACCCACGTCACAGAGGGGAGCACCTCCCTGCTGCTGGGCCCACACCCCAGCCTCAGCCCCCCCCCCCCTAACCAGCTCACCCCGCCCGCCCGCCCATGCACTCCCCTAAACATCGGGAGGGCCGTCCCGACACCCCCAGGCTTCCCAGCGAACACTCGAGGGAGGAAGGGAGACACGGGGGATAGTGGGGGGGGGGGGCACACACGGGTGTGACCGGCACTGTCTCCCCACTTCACCTCGTAAAGTGGGCATCAGACCCTCACCCACCGGGGCCACACTGGCCAGTGGTCAGACAAAGCCCACACGGAGATGCACCCCCCACCCACGGGATGGTGGGCGGGGCAATGGGAGGGTGTGGCCCAGGGGCAGCTGGGTAGGTAGGGCCGGCCTGGCAGTGGAGAGTGGAGGTCAGAACAGGCCAGAGCTTCTCCGGGGCTGCTGCTGCTGTGAGGACAGCAGAGGACGGTGCCTCACGGGGCCCAGCACCCTCACACAGAGGGGAGCCCTGTACCAGGCCTGGCCCAGCGGCCCAGGTAGCACCAAGGAAGTGACCTGTGTGATGGTGTGGGGTGTGTATTCACATTGTGTGTGCGCACAGGGGAGGGGCGTGGTGTCCAGGATGAGGGCCCAGGCAGCCCAGTGCGGTGGGGGCTGCGGGAGAAACGCCCACACCTTGAGGTTCTGAGAGTCAGCCCTTCCCCCAGAGGCCATGCCCCTGAGGGAGCCAGGGTGCCACCTGGTACCCAGAGCACCGAAGGCCCCGTGCACCCAGGACCGGCAGCACCACTGAGGGCAGGTACACGCAGTTCTCCCCGGAGACCGAGCACCAGGCCTGGGGGGGCCAGGGCAGGACAGGACAGGGGGTACGAAGTCGGGGTTGCTGGGCTGGCCAGTCCCTTGCCCTGGAACAGGAGCCCACCACGCCGTGCCGCTGGCTGTGGGGAACATCCAGCCCACTGGCCAGGAAATTGTTTGCTCCGCCCCTGCCAAGGTGTCGGGGTGAGTTAATTGTTTGGCCTCATTGGTGAAGAGGAGGCTGGGACAGAAGGGAAGCAGCCAGGCGCCCGGAAGCTGAAGAGGCAGGGAGGACCCTCTGAGGAGCACAGGCCGGCCCAGAGCCGGGGCGCCGCGTGCGTGTGGGTTGAGGTCTCGTCACCGGAGCAGCAGCCCCAGGAAATGGCCCCTCCTTTGGGGCTTCGACTGGGTTCTGGGAAAGCTGAGCCCTGTGCCGGGCAGGGGACCCCTGGACCTCACTGCCGGGCTCACCGGAGACCATCCCTGTGTCTGCCTCCCCGGCTCCCAGGCAGTGGCAGTGACAGCGGGCACCCAGGCAGGCTGCTGCTTGGGAAGTGCAGGCCACGAGGCTCAGGGACAAAGCAAAAAAATGGCCAAATATAACAGGCTGGTTTTTAAGCTGACGATTGAGTATGGCCCACCAATGATGTTATAAATATCAATGGGGCTGCTGGCTGCTGTGTCTCTGGTTGGGCATCTGCCTGTGAACCAGATCACAGTTGGATTCCTGGTCAGGACTCATGCCTGGCTGTGGGCTCCATCCCCGGTAGGGGGGTGTGCAGGAGGCAGCCAGTCCATGATTCTCTCGTCATTGATGTTTCTCTCCCTCCCTAAAATCAATTTAAAAATATATATTTAAAAAATACATATAGCCGAAACTGGTTTGGCTCAGTGGATAGAGCATTGGCCTGCGGACTGAAGGGTCCCAGGTTCGATTCCGGTCAAGGGCATGTACCTTGGTTTCAGGCACATCCCCAGTAGGGGGTGTGCAAGAGTCAGCTGATCGAAGATTCTCATCAATGTTTCTAACTATCCCTCTCTCTTCCTCTGTAAAAAATCAATAAAATATATTTTTAAAAATGCATATATATTCAAATGGAAAGGTGCGGGAGAGGAACGTCGACGAGAGAAGCATGGATCGGCTACCTCCTGCACACCCCACACGTGGGAACCAGCCCACACCCCGGGCCTGTGCCCTGATTGAATCCACCGGTGACCTCTTGGTGTAGGGGTCAACGTTAACCACTGAGCACACCAGCCGGGTGACCGCCTCTGAGAGGTGCAGGTGAGGAGCCTCCTGCGCCCCTGCTCTATTGGGGTTCCGACCGCCTGTGGGAACAGCTGAGGGAGGCCCGGGTTCGCCCGGGTCACATCACAGGCCCAGTGCGAGGTGGGTCAGGGTTGCAACCCACGAGTCTGACCCCGGGCTCCGGCCTGGCCCAGGTGAGGAGTGGGATCCTGACCACCGAGAGGCGATCCCTCCCCACTCACCCACCGCCCGAGGGTCCCCAGAGAGCGCTGGGAGGACCCACGGCCCCGCCCCCTTGAGCCCCCGAGGAGGGAGGAGTGGCTTGCGGTCCCCAGGCTGGTGGGCGGCCAGGCCAGGCTGCCCTCCAGGCTTTCGCTGTCCTGCAGGGAGTGCTGGGAGGTCAGGGCCCTGGGGTCCAGCTGCTGCCCCTTCCCACACTGCTCTGGCTCCCCCGGGTGTGGCCGGAGGCCTGAGCACTGAGCCCTGGGCGGACCCCACGCCCTGGTGGTGGGAGCTGAGCCCACGGCCTTTGTGTGGCCGGGACAGACGCTCAGCAACACGTCCTGCCCCTGCCGAGCGCCAGCAGGGGAGGCGGGGTGCCGGTGGCCCCCCCTTGTCTGCCAGCTCAGCTATGGAAGGGGTTGGGGCAGCGAAGGGGAGCCTGTCCCTCGTGGGAGAGGAGCACCTGCCGTCGGAGAGGCCACTGGTCTGGAAGGAGGAGCAGTGCCAGGTGGAGGCCAGAGCCGTGGGCAGTGGGTCACTGGGGACGAGGGCACTCAGGTCTGGGGCTGGCTGGCAGCTTCTCGCGCCCCACCCCCAGCCCCTGACCTGCCGGGCTGGCCACCTGGTCAGAGTAAACAGTGGTCAGAGCCCCGGCTGCCGGAGCTGGGTCAGCAGGTCTGTCCTGTGACAGGCTTGGTCGCCATCCAGCCCCAGACAGGAAAATCGGGCCCAGCCGGCCTGGCCACCTCCCCAGTGGGTGTGGCCGTGACACCAGCTGCCCAGGGCCAAGGTCTCATTCCGCCAGAGAGCCCAGGGTGCAGAGCAGCCGGCCTCCCCCACCCACCGGACGTGGGCTGGCCCTCGAGTTCATTGTGGATGGGCTTAGCCAAGGAGGGTCGCCCACCCGCCCACAGCATCCTCCTGTCCACCTGGCCACCTTCCCCTGAGCTCGGGGCACAGCAGAGGGGTGTCCCAGGCCCAGTGATGGCAGAGACCTGCAGGCTGTGCCCTGGGGAAGGGCGGGTGGCCCCAGACACACCTCTGCAGAGGACAAAGCAGAGCAGCACAGGGCCTGTGGGTGGCCAAGCAGAGCCCAGGTTCATGAAAGGCACACTCATGAGAGGCTCATGCTGGCAGGAAAGGCCAAGCCGAAGCCACAGCTGCCCCACGAGGCAAAGCCATTGCCCACGGTGCACAGGCTCTGGAGTGGGGGCGGTGGCTGAACAAGAATGTGCCAGGGAGGACCGCTGTGAGAACAGCCAGAGCACCACGGTCTGGCCTCCACCACCAGGGGGGCCTTGAGTGGAAGGACCTTCCCGGGAATCGGGGACCCTTGGGAGCCATAAGCCAGCTCAGTCTGATGTCAAAGTCAACCTCGCCCCCTAAATAAATAAATAAATACGTAAAGGTAATTTAAAAAAATCCCCTCGCCCCCACATGTCGCTGGCAGAGCTGGGGGACTGGCCACCACCAGGCCTCCCGCCTACCTTTCTGCACCGTGCAAGCTGCCTTTGAGGAAAGGGCAGGGCTGCCCGGCCGGAGGGGCTCAGTGGTGGAGCGTTAACCTGTGAACCAGGAGGTTCCCGGCCAGGGCACGGGCTCGGGTTGTGGGCTCGATCCCCAGTGCGGGGAAGCCGATCCATGATTCTCTCTCGTCATTGATGTTTCTCTCTCTCCTCCCTTCCTCTCTGAAATCAATAAGAACATATTTTTTAAAAAAGAAAGAGGGCGGGCAGAGCTTTGGAAGTCCTGCCCGGAGCACCACCCTCCGAGCATCCCGAGAGCCTGGGGACCCCAGCTGGGTCGTCACTGGCATCGAACCACAGTGCCTCCTCTGCTCGCTCGCCCCAGCATCCGCCTGGGAAGGACCTAGGCCTTGGTTTCCCCGCCCGTCCCGTCCAGCCCAGCGAGCGGGTCCCCTGGGTCCGGGGCCGCCCTGTCCTGACCCCCCCGTCTTCCCTCGCAAGGCCCCGAGCCCTTGTCCGAAGGCAGCAGCCCTGGTCTGGGTGCTGAGCCAACTTGTGCAGGTCCCTGGGTGCGGGGACCGGGCGCCGGGGCGCTTTGGCTGGAGGAGGGAGGAGGTGGAGCCCACCGGGCGGCACCGGTTCCGGAGCTGGGAGCTCGGGAGGGGACGGCAGCAGCAAGCTCTCAGGGCGGTGAGAGCTGGTGCCGCCTGAGCCCGCGATGCAGGGGGTCCGGGCAGAGCTGCGGGGCGGGGCGGGGGCTGGCTTGTCCTGGGCCGGGGCTCCCTGGGGGACAGTGAGGGGAGCAGGGTTGGTGGCCTCACCCTGGGGGACCCTGGGAACGGGTGGCGCGCAGCCCGTGTGACCAGAGCGGGGCCAGGACCAGCGAGGCCCCCCGCCCAGCCGCCCCCTCCCCGGCTGAGCTCGCATCTGGGGGGGGGGGGGCTGGGCGCGGGGCGTCGGGTGCCGGAGCAGAGCCCAGTGCCCCCCAAACCCAGAAGGGTTTCCGTCACCCCTTGGGGGGGTAACTGAGGTGAGGTTCTCGGAGCGCCTTCTACGGCTCCGAGGCTCTGAATGCGCCGCGATGAGCAAGGTCACCGCCGGCCTGTGCCCTGCCCGCCCGCGGGACCCCGGCCCAGCTCTGCCCCGGGCCCCGCCGGCCGCCCGCCTCTGGGTGGAGCAGCCCGGCCAGCTGGCGGCAGCGGTGCGGGCGGGGCGGCCCGGCGGCCGGGCGCGGGGACCAGCTGCCGGGCGAAGCCGGGGCTCGGGTGTCGCCGGGGCGGGGCCGCCGCGCTCCTCCCCTCGGCCCCGCCCGCCGCGCAGGGGGCTCCGGTGGCGGCCCCGCCCCTTATAGGCCCCGCCCCCGGCGCACAGGTGGCTCAGGTGGTGGCCCCGCCCCCTCGTGGCCCCCGCCCCCCAATGAGCGTGGCTCAATTGGGAGGCCCCGCCCCCGGCGCACAGGTGGCTCGGTGGTGGCCCCGCCCCTTCTCGGCCCCGCCCCCGGCGCGCAGGTGGCTCAGGTGGTGGCCCCGCCCCCTCGTGGCCCCGCCCCCAGCACGGCCCCGCCCCCGGGGCCACCGGGGGCCACGTGGCCGCCCAGATGACCAGCGGGCTCCCCTGGAGGCCGGGCCTGCGGGCTGGGCCGGCGCTTCCTGCCGGGAGGTAGGTGCTGGGCTGGGGCCGCCGGGGCGCGGGAGGGAGGCCGGGATGCGGCCGCAGGTTGGCAGCGGCCGGAGCAGGGAGGAGGCCACGGAGTGACAAAGCCGGGCCCTCAGCCACCTGCTCCCCGACTCCAGCCCGGCAGGCCGGCCGCTGGGGCTCCCCCACTTTCCTAGTCAACTTTGGCCCCTAAAGAGCGGGCTCCCCACAAGCCCGGCGGCAGAGGTGGGGCGGCCAGGTCACCGGCGGGAGGCTGGCGTCTGCGCCCAGGCCGGGCCGGGAGCCACGGGCCCGGGAGCCGCCTCCCTGTGCAGAGGGGCCGGCCGCCGGAGACAGGGAAGGGGCAGGGTTGTCCTCTGGGCTCCTGGAGGGGGACCCTCCCTGCCTCCCAGCCTGGGCTGCCTTCAGACACCTCTGCCCTCTCCTCCCTGTCCTCCCGCCCCTGCAGATGGCTGACCCCTCAGGACTCCTGGGGGTGGCGGGGGCCTCCCAGGCGTCAGCAACCTGGCTGCAGCCCAGCCCGCCGCCGGCCGCGCCCACGGAGCCCTGGGGGCCGCAGATGGCCGGCGTGGGCAACAGCTCGCAGGGCGCCCCCCAGCTGTTCCTCACCAGCGCGCTGGCCCGCGGCGTCTCGGGCGTGTTCGTGTGGACCGCCCTGGTGCTCACCTGCCACCAGGTAAGGCTCCCTCCGCACCTCCGCTCACCGCGCACGGTGAGACGTGGCAGGCACCTGGCCCTGCCTGGCCTCCTGGGATGGTGGCCTCGGTGCTGATGTCGGAGCCGGATGGATGGAGGAGCCGTGCGTGGCTCTCTGAGTGGCAGCGAGCCGGGGCACAGGCGGGGGGGGGGGGGGGAGCTGGGCCCGAAGGTGAGGTCTCCAGGCAAGGGCGGAGGCCCGCCCCCTGCTCACTGAGGTCGGCAGAGTGGTCCCATTTCACAGAGGGGAAGACTGAGGCCGGAGAGGGCAGGGTCTCTGGCAGCTCCCCCAGCCGCAGGGCTGGGACGTGCTCTGTGGGCTCTGAGAGTCGGGCGCAGGGTCAGAGCTGTCCCTGCCTCAGACGCCTCACGGGGGAAGCAGGGGCAGAGCGATGTGCCAGCCCAGAGGACGTGTCTGCCCCGAGCAGAGTCGGGAGGTAGGAGCCGGTGGCCACCAGAGCGAGAGCCACGTGGGTGGAGGGCCTTGGACGTCCGTGTGGGGAGCGGCCCTCAGCTCGGGGTGCTGGGGAGCCATGCAGGCCGCTGCGGGGGCGGCACGGCGTGGGGACTGGACTGGCAGCCAGGAGACTGGCAGGCGGGGACGTGGGCCCCCCTCTTGGCGAGAGTCGCCTGCTCGGTGGCCTCGAGTAGAAATGGCAGACTTAAGTAGACACAGGCGAGCGAGGTGGGCCAGGCAGCCCCCGTGCGCGGAGGGCCGGAGGAGGGGGTCCCTTCTGGTGGGGCGTCGGGGGGACTGCCGGCAGGAGGCGGGAGGACGGGCAGGTGGGGGGCACGTCCCGGTGGCACGAAGCCACGCCTCCTCCCCGGTGGAGGCTGTGGCAAAGGCAAGAGGGCGGCACCCAGAGCCGGGGTGGGCTGTCTCCGTCCCAGCTGCAGCCTGAGCCTCGGTTTCCCTGTCTGTCTAACCAGGACCTTCTGTAACTTGGGGCCCAGCCGTGTGTGTGTGTGTGTGTGTGTGTGTGTGTGTGTGTGTCTGTGTGTCTGTGTGTCTGTGTGTCTGTGTGTCTGTGTTTCCGGGGTCCCACCCCTGCCCCCCGCCCCCGCTGCCCGGCCTCTGCCCAGCGGAGCCCAGCGCACAGAGGAGCCCAAGCCCCTGCTTTAAAGACGAGAACAGGCTGGCGAGGGCAGCGTCTGGCCAAGGTCACGCAGCCCGGCCGTGCGGCTCCGGGAGCAGAGTTCAGGCCTCCGCAGGGTGGGTCACGACGTGCCCTGCCCACGCGCCAGCCAGCCAGGGAGGGAGGGAGCGGCCGATAGGAGGCTGTTCTGGAGGCCGCCTGCCCCCGCCTGCCCCCCAGCTGCACCCGGAGGCTGGCTCGCAGGCCTCTGCTCTGCTCGGGCCCCTCCTGTGCAGCCTCCCTGCCACGCCCCTGCTCACGGCGCCTCCTCCTGGGGCCTCGGAGCGGAGCGCGCCGCCCGCGCCAGCCGCCCAGCTCTTCCTCAGCCCTGTCGCTTTTCTGGTTTCCTCCCCGAGGACTTTCCATTGGCTTTTGGGGAGAGGGAGACAGAAACATCGACGGGAGAGAAACACACCGACGGCTGCCTCCTGCACGCGCCCCGGCCAGGGCCCGGGCCGGGGGAGCCTGCAGCCGAGGTGCCCGCCCTGACCGGAATCGGACCCTTCGGTTCGCAGGCCGAAGCTCTGTCCCCTGCCCACACCGGCCAGGGCCCACCGCCCTTGTGTGTCCCCACAGAAAAGCCTGAGAGGTTTGCACACACAGCACGTGTGTCACCGGTTCCCGTGGCCCCGGGCGGGGGGACGGTGCGCTCCCAGGGCACGTTCCCAGGGCACCCTGGCACGTCTGCCCCGTCCTCCCAGGCACGTCCCGTTCTCCTGGCTGCGTGGCACCCTGGTGTGTGGCTGCACCACAGTCTAACCCAGGGGTGGGCAAACTTTTTGACCCGAGGGCCACAATGGGTTCTTAAACTGGACCGGAGGGCGTGGATGGAGTGTTTGTGTGAACTAATATAAATTCAAAGTAAACATCATTACATAAAAGGGTACGGCCTGCTCTTTCGGCTCCGAGCGGGCCGGATAGAACAGCCGAACGGGCCGGATCCAGCCCGCAGGCCGTAGTTTGCCCACGCCTGGTCTAACCCCCTGCCACCACCCGGCGTGGTCCTCGGGGCGCTGGGCCAGACCAGCACACTTCATGGCTTTTTACTGGTAAAATACGTCTGTATTGACTTCAGGAAGGGAGAGGGAGAGAGACAGGAACACCAGTGGTGAGAGAGAATCCTCGGTCGGCTGCCTCCTGCGCGCCCCACACCTGGCCCACAGCCTGGCCTTGTGCCCTGACTGGGAACCGAACCCTGACCTCCTGGTGCCTAGGTCGGCAACCACTGAAAAACACCAGCCAAGCCTTTCTTCATCTCCTCTTCGGGGGTCAAAGGGTACCAGCCCTTCTCCTGTCCCCGTCGGAACGCCAGGCTGCCTTCCGGAATGTCTGTGCCCTGGGCCGGGACTGCCCCTGGCAGGGTCTCCTCGGGTGAAAGAATGAGTGAGCGAGTGAATGAGTGAGTGAGTGAATGAGTGAGTGAGTGAGTGAGTGGATGAGTGAGTGAGTGAGTGGATGAGTGAGTGAGTGAGTGAATGGGTGAGTGAGTGAGTGAGTGGATGGATGAATGAATGAGAGGATGAATGAGTGGATGAATGAGTGAGTGAGTGGATGAATGGGTGAGTGAGTGGATGGATGAATGGATGAGTGAGTGAGTGAGTGAGTGAGTGGATGAATGAATGAGTGAGTGAGTGAGTGAATGGGTGAGTGAGTGAGTGAGTGAGTGGATGGATGAATGAATGAGAGGATGAATGAGTGGATGAATGAGTGAGTGAGTGGATGAATGGGTGAGTGAGTGGATGGATGAATGGATGAGTGAGTGAGTGAGTGAGTGGATGAATGAATGAGTGAGTGAGTGAGTGAATGGGTGAGTGGGTGCGTGAACACAGGCGCTCGGTGATGGGCGCCCTCTCCTCCGCCCAGATCTACGGGCACCTGCGTGCCTACACGGTGCCGGGCGAGCAGCGGTACGTGGTCCGCCTGCTGCTTGTGGTGCCCGTCTACGCCTTCGACTCGTGGCTCAGCCTGCTGCTGCTGGGCAGCCGCCAGCACCACGTCTACCTGGACTCCCTGCGGGACTGCTACGAGGGTGAGCCGGCCCCATGCCGAGACCCCATGTCCGGTCCCCACTCCGGCTCCCCACACCCGGCCGCTCAGAGCCGCCGCCCTGAGGGCCCCGGGGGTGGGGTCGGCCCAGGGCTGAGCGGGAGCCCGGGAGGGGAGGTCCTGCGATGTGGCCGCGGCTTGTCCTCCGAGAAGTGGGCTCAGCGTTGGGCGGAGACGGCCCGTGGGCGGCGCCCAGTGGACGCCCAGGCTCACTGCACCCCCCCCTCCTGGCCGCAGCCTTCGTCATCTACAGCTTCCTCAGCCTCTGCTTCCAGTACCTCGGCGGGGAGAGCGCCATCATGGCTGAGATTCGGGGGAAGCCCGTCCAGTAAGCGCCCCCCGCCCAGGGTCCCCCCCCCCGGGCAGCGGGTGGCCCCGACTGGGGACAGGCCTCAGGGACTCGCACCCCAGGTCCAGCTGCCTGTACTGCTCCTGCTGCCTGCGGGGCTCCGCCTACTCCATCGGCTTCCTGCGCTTCTGCAAGCAGGTGAGGGCGCCGCCCGCCCCCGTGCCGCCCTGTGCCCCCCAACCCACACCCCCATCGCCCTGTGCCCCCCAACCCACCCGTACCCCCCGCCCTGTGCCTCCCAACCCATCCACACCCCCCATCGCCCTGTGCCCCCCAACCCACCCGCATCCCCCGCCGTGTGCCCCCCAACCCACCCGCACCCCCCGCCCTGTGCCCTCCAACCCACCCACACCCCCCATCGCCCTGTGCCCCCCAACCCACCCACACCCCCCCATCGCCCTGTGCCCCCCAACCCACCCGCACCCCCCCATCGCCCTGTGCCCTCCCAACCACCCCGCACCCCCCCTGCCCTGCCCACCACACCCATCCCCCACCTCCCAACTGCCCTGTGCCTCCCACACCCACCCCTCACACCACTGCCCTGTGCCCCCACCCACCCCGCACCCCCCTGTCCTGCCCACCACACCCACCCCTCAGCCCCCCACTGCCCTGTGCCCCCACCCCTGCCCTCGCCCCGCCCAGGCCACGCTGCAGTTCTGCGTCGTGAAGCCGGCCATGGCGCTGGTCACCATTGCCCTGCAGGCGGCTGGCAAATACCACGACGGGGACTTCAAGTAAGGCCGGGAGGGGGGGGGGCTCCTCGGGGCTCAGCCCCTCCCCTCGGGGAGTGCGGGCCAGGCCTGTCCCGGGGAGCCCCGAGGGGCCCAGGCTGAGGGGGGCAAGGGCTGGACCACGGCACTCGGGCCAGGCCACGCACTCACACACACACTCACACGCACTCGTGACAGCACACACAATGCTCACGTGTGCACAGGTTCACACAGGTACACCCACGGGCGGTGCGTGGGCCACCTCACCGCCGGGTCCGCCGGCCCCCAGCCCCCAGCCCCACCCCTGGCGCCCCTGTGCCTCTGGCGGGAGGTGCAGGTCTGCTCCGAGCTGGCCCGGCCGTGGCCCCTGACCCCGCTGCCCGTGCCCAGCGTCCACAGCGGCTACCTCTACGTCACGCTGGTGTACAACGCCTCCGTCAGCCTGGCGCTGTACGCCCTGCTCCTCTTCTACGCCGCCACCCGGGAGCTGCTGCGGCCCTTCCGGCCGGCGCTCAAGTTCCTCACCATCAAGGCTGTCATCTTCCTCTCCTTCTGGCAGGGTGGGTGGCCGTGGCCCAGGGCGGGTGGGTGGCCGTGGTCCAGGGCCGGGTCCCCCCCCCCCCCCCCGACCCCGTGCCCCTGCTCGTGGGTGCTGAGCGGCCGTCCCGCCCAGGCGTGCTGCTGGCCGTCCTGGAGCGCTGCGGGCTCATCCCTGAGGTCCAGGCCGCGGACGGGAGCAGGGTGGGCGCCGGCACGCTGGCCGCCGGCTACCAGAACCTCGCCATCTGCGTGGAGATGCTCTTCGCCTCCGTGGCCCTGCGCTACGCCTTCCCCTGGCGGGCGTACGCCGAGAAGGACTGCTCGCCAGGTGGGCAGCCCGCCCGCGGAGGAGGGAGCTCCCGGGGGCCAGGGGGTGGCATGGTGCCCTCCACACCTGTCCCCACCCGGGTCCCACACGCGGATCGGCCACTCGCCGGGCGGGGGGACAGGGCAGGGGCCTTGGGGGGGGGGGAGAGGGCAGGGCCGGGCGGGGGGACAGGGCAGGGCCGGGTGGGACAGAGCCCGTATGCACCTGGTCCGGGGCGCAGGCCGGGCGCAGGGGGCGGGGCGGGTGTCTGACACAGACTCAGACCCGCCTCTGGCCCCAGGCCCCGCCCCCCACACCAGGGTGGTTGTGGGGTGGTTGTGGGGTGACCCCGGCACATGGCCCGTTGGGGCAGCAGTGGCCCGTGGCTGCTCCGGCCACCCAAGGCGGCCCCCACCTGCGACCTCGTGGGGTCCGGCTGGGCAGCCCCCTGAGGGCAGGAGCAGGCGGAGCCGGGCTGGGGTTCGAGGGGAGAGGGCCCGTGGTGACCTGTCCCCCCGAGGGGAGAGGGCCCGTGGTGACCTGGCCCCCCGAGGGGAGAGGGCCCGTGGTGACCCGGCCCCCCGCGTGCCGCCCCAGCGCCCCCCGCGCCCATGCAGAGCATCTCCAGCGGCCTCCGCGAGACCATGAGCCCGCAGGACATCGTGAGCGACGTCGTCCACAACTTCTCGCCCGCCTACCAGCGCTACACGCAGCAGGCCACGCGCGAGGCCCCGCGGCCCGGCGCCCTCCCCGGCCTGGGGGGCGGGGCCCGGAGGGGCCGGGGCATCGAGAAGACCATGCTCATCCCCGAGGAGGAGGAGCCGTAGGCCTGGGTCCGCCGCTGGGAGGGGACGGGGCCCGGCCAGAGCCTCCGCCGAAGGCCCAGCCTCCCCCGAGCGCCGGCCCACCCGCCCGCCCGCCGGCCCGGGGGAGGGGCCTGGCTGTCCAGGAGGGAGCCCGGGACCTGGTGCGGCCGCCCTGATGGCGGTCCCAGGCTCAGGCCGAGGGGCGGGTCTAGGTGGGCCTGGCTCCCGTCCCTCACCCGAGACTCCCCGCGGGTCCTGGAGGTGTGGGGCCACAGACCGAGCCAATTTATGCGCAATCGCTGGGTTTTCTACGACTCCTGTGGCCTCTGTCCCTGCTGGGCCGGGCCCCGTGGACGCGGGCGGCGGGGTGGAAGGGGCCATGGTGCCACGTCTGGTACTGGAGGCAGCGTCCCAGCTCCGAGCAGGACAGGACGGGAGCTCACCCCACACTGCGTGCCCTGCCCGCGCCCCTAACCCTAACCCGCGCCCGAGGCTGGGACCCCTCGCAGCCCGCCCACTGTGGGCGAGGCCTCACATACAAAGCTCGAGGGTGGCAGGAGCTGGGGGCCTGGAGGCCACGCCCTGTCCTCCCCTCCGTGGGGGGTGTCTGGGTGCTGCCCGCCCTCCGGGAGCCTGGAGGTTGGGGTCACCCGTGGGCGGGCGGGCTCTGCAGCCCAGGCTGCGGGTCTTGGTCCGCCCTGTGTCTGGGTGTCAGCAGGTGGGGCGGGAGCCGGGGGAGGGGAAGGTGCAGGGGGCTGGGCAGTCCGATGGCCACGCCCTCGGCCCCCCTCACCCCTCGTCACCGGGGGACGGGGCAGAAGTGCACGTCCAGACCCACACGGGTGGCCGTCCGTGTCCACGGTGGGGTGGGCCGGGGACGGGGCCGGTGGCTGCTGATAAGAGAGGGAAGTCCCCGCGACTTATCTGGCCGCTGCAGCTGGCGGCCGCCGCGCCGCACACCCGGCTCCGTCCGCGGCTCGGCCCTCTGGAGGGAGAGGTGCGGCCCGGCAGGGCCTTCCTGAGGCTGAGCCAGGGCCCCTCGGGCCTGAGCCTCCCCCGAAGACGGCCCGTCAGGCCTGAGACACGCGAGGCGGCGGGCGGCCGGCCAGGCTGTTTAGGGCGGATGGAGGGACTGGGCTTGGTGCTCTGGAGGGAGGGGAGGCCGGCGCTTGCCAACACCTGGCCGGACGGCACGCACTTCCTCGCGACACCCGGGAGGTGGCATGACCCGTTCTCTCCGTGCTGGCCCGACACTGGCGGTGGACAGAACCAGGTTCGGCTGAGGACAGAGCCGGGCTCCGGGCTCCTGCCCGCCGGCGAGGGGACCCCGGTGTCAGGGCCGCCTCCCAGTGGGGGCTGCCGTGGCCACGGGCAGGAGCAGCTTGTCTAGGCCTCCGTGTTGTTGCTGTGAGACGGCGCCGCGGTCTCACACGCACAGGCTCCAGCTCTGGTCCAGGGGCCCCCCGGCTGGTGCTGGGGTCTGCTCAGCCGGGAACACCTGTGGCCACTGTGGAGGCTGCGTCCGCGGACGAGCCCCTGGCCAGGGCAGGTGGGACCCGCGGAGGGAGCTGCTGCCCCTCCCGCTGGCCGCCCTGCCCCGGACCAGCAGCCCGGGGGATCCAATCCCAGCGGCACCCAGTGCGGGTGCGGGAAGTGGGGGACCACCAGCCACACAGGGAGACACCACTCAGAAGAGAGGTCTTTATTGCGAAGTTGAAAGCGTCGGCGGCGATGTACAGCAATAAGTTAGGCGTGGCTGCGGGCAGGGCATGCCCACGGGGACTGGCCACGCGAGGGTCGTCTCAATAATTTACGTCAGGGCGGCAGCAGCACAAAAATAAATATTGAAATGGAATTGCTGAGCGCCGAGGCGGGGGGCGGGCGGGCCTGGCCTGGGGAGGCAGGTGCCCGAGGAAGATTCCGGTCTGAAGCCCAGGGCCTCCCTCCTCTGAAATAAAAGTCCACGTGTTAAATGTGACAGTGACGGTCATAATGGGGAGGGAAAGCACGAGGTGACCCCCGCCCCCGGGGAGGGCAGCCGCCTGACCCAGGGCATCGGCTGGGCCCCGAGCGCACCGCGGAGCCGAGGGCCGACCTCCAACCTGGCCCCCGGCTGCAGCCCGGCCCGGCGGTGCACGTACAGTATCAAACAGGAAAAGGTACAAAACCCGACGGTAAAATGTGTATAGAACTTTATATATATATATATATTCTTCTCTTTTAAATACTCCCGGTCCTACTGACATCCAATGTGGATTACCTACACAGCTATGGCCTGACAGCCCGCCGGCCTCGCTCCAGCCCCGCTGCCCCCAGGACCGGACCGGCCGCGCCCGGCCCGTCCCCCGTCACAGAGGCCCCTCCTCCGGGCAGCGGGCCCAGCGGCTGGTCTCCCGGGACGGTGGGCGGGAAGCCCAGCAGAGGTCGCTGAGGTCACCCGGGGCTCCGAGAAGGGTGCAGGTGATGATTGAGCACCAAGGTTGTGGGTCCCGTCCTCTGTGCAGAGGCCATGCAGGGGCCCCACCTTTCAGCCTGTGCCGCCTCCTGCGCCCCACCGGTCACCCCACTCTCCCTCCGCTGGCTGCAGGAGCCCGGGGCAGCCCAGCTCCTCCCCCAACTCCCCCGCTGAGCAGACCCCTGCGCCAGCTCCCCCTCCCGCCCCAGCCCCGCCCCCCTTCCCGGCCCAGGCTCTGGGGGCGGCAGGGCCAGAGGGTGGCGGCGGGGGGCTGGGGACACTGCAGCGCTCCACATGGACCCCGTGGTGCCCGTTAGCAGCGGCCGCTCCGGCCCCGGAGCCAACAAAGGCTCCTGGGACAGCGGGGCGGCCCGGGCTCGCTACAGCCCCAGCAGGGAGGGACGAGGCTCCTCTGCTGGCAGCTGCCGAGGCCGGAGGAGGGCAGGGCCCTCTGGTCTCAGGCTGGGAGCCTCCGAGGCCTCCCGGGGAGACAGACCCTAAAGCGACAGCCTGCAGAGCGGGCCGAGGGCGGCCAGTGCGTGTGCGTGTGCGCGTGGGCGAGTGCAGGAAGGCGTGCGGCACACAGGTTCATGGACCCTCCTCTCCGCCCGGCCCCACGGGAGCCCCGTGGACGCTGCACGTGGCCTGGGTGTTGGGATCGGCCCCGTGGGGCCTGGAGGGCAGAGGGTCGTGCCCTGGCCCCGGCCCCGGCCCCGGCCCGGCCGAAGCACTAGGAGGCTGCCGAGAAGGGCACGGAGGGGGACTTGACGATGGTGATGACGCTGGTGGTGGCCACCTTGGAGGGCGCCACGGGCCCGCGGGCCACGGTGCGCGCGAAGGTCTGCAGTGCCTCGTACTTGGAGCGCAGCGCGTCCAGCTCCAGCCGCATGCTGGCGTTCTCCGAGGCCAGCTTCTCCACCTCGCGCTGCAGCGCCACCCGCTGCCGCTCCAGCTCCTCCTTCTGCGTCACCCGCTTGATGCGGCAGCTGGCGGCGTAGCCGCGGTTCTTGAGCGTGCGCCGGCGCTGCTTCAGCCGCACCACCTCCTCCTTGGACAGGCCCCGCAGGTGCTGGTTCAGCTCCCGCACCGACATGGACACCAGCTCATCGTCGCTGAGCACCGGGGCGTTCTCGCCCGCCTCCTTCTTGACCTGCAGGCGGGGCCAGGTCAGCACCGGGCCCAGCGGCCCCTCCCCCACCAAAGGCCACCCAAGCTGCACGCACGTGGCCACGCCCCGGCTTCGGGGCCACGGCCCACGAGGGTGCTTCCCTGTGGCCCCCCAGTGCCCGGAGCAGGACTGACAGGCGGGCGGCGGGTGACAGGAGCAGAGATCCCTGGGCTCCCGGGACCAGACCGAGGCCCGAGGGCACAGCCAGCCACAAGCTGAGGGAGTCAGAGCAGAACCACCGCCCACCCCAGGCCCGCCCCCGAAGGGCACGGCCTGCCTGGGCCCCTCACTCAGCACGCGTCCTCAGCCTCCGTCCTCACGGCAGACGGGCACCGACGGCCTGGGCTGCCCCTCACCCGCTTACCTTTTTTTAAAATATATTTTTATTGATTTCTGAGAGGAGGGGAGGGGGAGAATCATTGATGGGCTGCCTCCTGCACGTCCCCTCTTGTGGATCAAGCCCACAACCCAGGCACGTGCTCTTGCCTGGGATCGAACCCGGGACCCACTGAGCCGCCCGGCCAGGCGCCCGCTCACCTTTAATGCCTTGTTCGGTTTGGGATTAGTCGTCATAACCTGGGCGCCGTCACCCGCACGGAACTGCCCGGAAATCCTAACTAGGAAGCAGAGAACAGAGGCCGCGTGGTCAGGCCCGCCGGCGGGGCCGCCCCACAGCGGAGAGGCCCGCGGGGGCTCAGCTCACCCCTCGGTCCAGGTGCAGCCCCCCGAGAGCCCCGCGGGCCCCTGGCCCGGGTGGCGTGGGGCCCCAGGACCCGGTGGATGCCCAGCCCCCTCCACTCCAGCGACCCGAGTGCCAGCCCCGGTGACGCCAGGCCGAGCAGTCGCTTCCTGCGGACTCTCCCGTGGCACCTGAGTGCAGGGCGCCACGTTTAGGGGCTGAGTGCGCACGGGACAGGCACCTGCAGAGCCACCAGCCTCGGGCAGCACCCCAGGGTGCACACTACCCCAGAGCAAGGGCCCCAGGGGCAGGGGCGCCGCCCTCCCGCCGGCCTACCTCCGCCGCTGTGACATCACCGCCTCCCGTCTGCCCCTGACCTGGCCTGGCTCAGGGAGGGCAGGGCGCCGAGGCCAGCCCGGGGCAGGTGGGGAGCGGGGAGCCGCTGCCCCAGAGCTGTCCCCGCCACCGCCGCCGGCCCGCGCCCGCCCTTCCAGTGCTTGCGTCTGCGTTGTGTCACACATTCTGATCATTCATGGAAACGCCAGCCAAGCATCCCAAGCATGACTCCCCTCTGATAGTTGCCATGGCGACCTTGGGAAGTAGCCAACCCCTGCTGGTTGTCATGGAAACAGAGAAGCCCACAGCAACAATGGCTTTGGGGCAACGGTGCAGACACCACAGGCTGTGGGGCATAAGCTCACCCCTGTGTCCCCGTGGCAGGGCCGGGGGCGGGGCGGGGAAGGGGGCACCAGGCCTGCTGGTGGCTGTGCGGCCAGCTCCCAGGACCCCACCACCCTCACCACCAGAAGCCGCAAACTCAGCCCAGGCTCAGCACCCGAGCCGTGGGCCCCACCACCGTTGGGGGCCTCCCCTGGGGCCGAGGGGAGGGAGGAGGGAGGCTGTGCTCTGGGCTCCCCGCCTCACGTGGCCACACGCGTGTGCCCGGGACGGCGGAGAGCTCGGAGCTGCTTCCGACAGCGGCGTGACCCTGGCATCTGGGGTGGCCGGCGGCGCCCCGGGCCCCCTCCGTGCGGGGTCAGGGCCGGGGCGGAGCGGCGGGCTGTGGGAAACTTTCCCCAGCGGAGGGCGGCGGTGTCCGGGCGCCCGGCCCAGCCACACGTCATGGGGGCCGGAGCCGGCATAGCTGTGCGGTGAGTCACCGCTGTTTACCGAGCAGGAGCGCATTCCCACAGCCGCCCCGCCCGCCGGCGGCCAGAGCGGCCGGGCCGCCTGCCGGCACGGGGTCTGCCAGGATGTGGGCACGGGACCAGGATGCACTCAGGGTGGGCTTCGGCCCCACCCCCCCTGCAAGCAGGCCCCAGGGGGTCACGCCTGGCACCCACCAGGTCAAGGTCCCTGGGCCCCCGGGGGCCAGGGCTCAGGGTCCCCCACCCGGGGCCCGGCCTCGGCTCCTGCCTGCGCTCACAGACGGGTTCGAGGAGCAGTCGGACGAGAGCGGGAGCGTGTGAATGTAGGGGCGACGGGTGGTCGCCGAGCGAGGGGCAGCCCAGAAACCCGCGCCTCGGGGTCTCCATCTCCTGAAAACGAGGCCCAGGGTGCTGTCCCCAAGGCCTCGCTGGGCAGGCAGGCGACACCGGAGGCCCGGCCTGGCTCTGCCCTGTCCCCCCATTCTCCCTCTCCCCCCCCCCCCGGCACTCCCGGACCCCGAGGAGCAGGGCCAAGGGGGGACCCCGAGGAGCAGGGCCAAGGGGGGACCCCGAGGAGCAGGGCCAAGGGGGACCGGGAGCCCGGCGGCAGCAGACACGCCTCCCTGGCCCCTCAGACCGGCCCTGCCTGCTCCCCACCCAGGGGTCTTCCCCGCTGCTGGGGCCCCAGCGCCCGCCCCGCCCCAGGGCTGCGTGCACTCAGACACACCAGCACCCGGCACGGACCCGGCTCGCCCGCGTGAGGGACAGTGCTTTGCAAGGAGGTCGGCGAACAGCCCTTTCACACCGTCTACACTGTGCGACCCCTGAGCCCACGAGCACCTAGCAGGCGGGACTGCAGCCTCGGGCAGCCTGGCAGCCACGGAGCCCGCGGCCCCACCACCACGGCCTGGTGCCGGCATCCAAACACCAAACACCCACCCAGGACCAGCCCTCGAGCATAAAAACTCACACCAGATCCCAATGCCAGGGGGGCCACTGTGTGGACCCCGCACCGCCCTGGGGCTGGCCACAGACACACACATACACACACACACACACACACACACACACCCGACAGGCCGTCCCGAGTGTGAGTGTCCC
Organism: Vespertilio murinus; assembly: GCA_963924515.1. NCBI lineage: Eukaryota > Metazoa > Chordata > Mammalia > Chiroptera > Vespertilionidae > Vespertilio > Vespertilio murinus. Next base: position 621,696 of record OZ004708.1, on the reverse strand, counting down.
TTCATCGACTCCCTTTCTGACTGGGGCCGGCTCTCCACCCAAAGCCGGAACCTCGCCCTGGGGCACATCTGAGGGGCGAGCAGGGAAGCCCACTTCCTCCGGGGGCGGAGGGACGCACTGGCGGCGAGCCGGTCCTGCTGGCGGGCGGAGGCGGGCGCGGAGGCCGGGGTCTGGTCCGGTCACTTTCTCTCCGGCTCTCAGCAGACCGGCTGCTGGCCCCGGCCTCCCTCCCTCCCTGGGCCGGGCTGTGGCCCTTCCCGTGCGCGGCTGGCTCCGGGTTCTGGGTGTCAGTAACGGCACTGGGGGGCAGAGGAGGCGTGCAGGCCTGGAAGGTGTGCCTCTCACCTAGGCTGGGGGACCCTGGGGGGAGGGCAAGGGGGCTCTCGGAGCCCTCCCAGCCACCCCGATAGACATGCCTCCACCCCGGCTCCAGCTTGGGGGGGGGGCAGGTCCTGGCGGGGGGCAGGGCAGCAGGGAGACAGGGAGGCAGGATGGGGCTCCTGGCTCGGGGAGCAGCTCCGGCTCCAGGCAGCAAAGCAGCAGCGGATTCACCCGGCCACCGAGGCGGCCCCCTGCTCTGGGGACCCTTTCCCAAGCGGCCCCATCCCCCGCCCTGTCACCCACGGCAGACGGTGCCCCGAGCCAGCCCCTCAGGGGGCACCCAGCCCGGCCACACGGCGTGCAGGCGGCGCTGGCCGGCGGCCCTCCACAGCACAACGGTGCCGGCCTGGTCACCTTGCCGGTGCAGTCAGGGAAGCTGTGTCATCCTGGCTGCCGGGGTGACTAAGGCAGTTCCCGCGGATGCGGCTGGGCGCCACGCCCCGGCCGCGAGCCTGGACCCTGCTCTCCTCACCCGCCTCCGCCCGCTGCTCCCCCAGCCCCTCCTCCGCTGCCCGGGGCAGCCCCGGGGAGCCCAGGCCCCCGTCTCGCGCCCGCAGCTCAGGTGACAACCACCACACTGTCACCAGAAATCGCCCACGGGGGCCCCTCCACCAGCAAACTTGGCCTGCGGCTTCGCCCGCGTCTCTGCTCCGGCCGCAGCTCCGGCCTGGCTGCCCCAGCCTCCGCCTGCGCCCGGACCGCAGCCCCCAGGGCAGCCCCTGGCCAGTGAGGGAGGCATCCTGCCAGAGCCCCCCCCCCCCCCCCCCCCCGCCCCGGCCTCCTGCCCCAGGCCACCCTCCGCCTCTGGCTTCTTGAGAGCCCCCCGCAATCCCCACTGACTCCCACCGTCTCCCACTGCCCCTGGCCCCGTGGTGGGTGGGCACCTTCTCCCTGAGCACACACACTGGCCGCGCCCAAGGCCCGCCCCCCACCTGTCCCTGCCCCCCCCACCTGCCCCCCCGCCCGGAGAGGACGAGGTTGTGCATCAGCAGGGGCGTCAGCACTGCAGGGCGGCCACCACCCAACACGTGCCCGGCTCCCAGGCAGGCAGAGGCTGGGCTCCACGGAGATGAGGGGAGTGTGACTGTGTGTGTGTGTGAGTGTGTACATGAGTGACTCTGTGAGTGTGTAACCGTATGTCTATGACTGTGTGTGTGTGACTGTATGAGTGACTGTGACTGTGTGTATGTACATGAGTGACTCTGTGTGTGTGTAACTGTATGTCTATGACTGTGTGTGTGAGTGACTGTGTGAGTGTGTGACTGTGTATGAATGTGTACATGAGTGACTGTGTGTGAGTGTGTAACTGTATGTCTATGACACTGTGTGTGTGTGAGACTGTGTGTCTATGAGTGGCTGTGTGTGTATAAGTGGCTGTGAGTGTGACTGTATGTGTACGAGTGTGTGACTGTGTGTGTGTGTGTGTGAGTGACTGTGTTTACTGTGTGATCTGAAGTTTATCCCTACCTGCCCTAAAATTCTAGTTTTAAGCTGACGCTTCCGACTTCCTGAAACCGTAAGAAAGAGGAAGCATGACAAGTGTGTGATTATGAAAAGCAAAAGTAAACACCAAAGGGAGCCAGTACCTTCCACTGTGGGGCACAGAGGGGGGTGGGGGCAGAGGGGGGGACAAGGGGGTAAGGGTGGGGCACAGAGGGGGGACAAGGGGGTGGGGTGGGGGCAGAGGGGGGACAAGGAGGGTGGGGGCAGGGGGAGGGGGCAGAGAGGCGGCAGAGGTGAGTCACTGTTTACGGCCGCCGCAGGCGCTCCCAGCTGGCAGGGCGCACTTCCCGGTGGACTGACCGACACCCAAGTCCACTCGGGACCTCTAGAGCGGGCGGCCAGGCCCCGGGCAGGGCTGCTCCGAGGGGCGGCTGTAAACAAACCCCGCGGGCCGGGAAGCTGCTCGGCTGCGGGCACAGATCGGTGCCCGGCCGCCCGCTCGGCTCGGTGAGGCCCGCGGGGTGGGCGCTGGGCCCTGGAGGGCGCCGTGGTCACGCACTAACCCCCCCCCCCCGCGTCCTTGTGGAACGGAGTCCGGCTCTAGGCACAGGCGGCCCTCGGACCGAGCACCGGGGAGGGGCGGCCCTCAGGCCCTCCAAGCAACAGGTGCAGCCCCCCCCCCCCCCCGTCCCGGGCGGCCTCCTCACACCCGGGCCCCACACCCAGACCCTCGCCCAGAGGCCCGGGGCCCAGCCGGGGCCCACCCTCCACCGCCCTGGGGGGCGCGCCTGCCCGCGGGGCCGGTGGGTCCGCGGTGGACCCCGGGGTGATGGCCGGGGCGTCATCGTCCACCCGCGGGGCCGGAGCCCGGGGCCGGGGCAGGCGTCCGTCCGGCGGAGACTCCGCTCGGCGAGGGAGCCGCGGGGCCGGGGCGACGGCGGCCTCTGGCGTCAGACAGCTCGGCCCCCGCCCGCCTCCCGCCCCCCAGGCCTCCGTCCGGACCGCGGGGCGCGCCCTCCGTCCGGGGAGACGCTCGTTCCGGGGTGTGGGGGCACGTGCGCCCGGTGTTCCCCCCCCCCCGGCCCCCGGCCTCCCTCCGGGGAGCCCCGGCCGGTCAGCGGCTCAGAACCTGAGTCCCCAGCCGGCGCGCCCCCTGCTCCTCCCCGTCCGACCCGACCTCGGCGGCGGCCGCGGGGCAGGGGCCGCGGGGCAGGGGCGGGGGCCGCGGGGCAGGGGCAGGGGCCGCGGGGCAGGGGCGGGGGCCGCGGGGCAGGGGCAGGGGCCGCGGGGCAGGGGCGGGGGCCGCGGGGCAGGGGCCGGGGCCGCGGGGCAGGGGCAGGGGCCGCGGGCCGGCGGACGGCACGCGGGGCGCCCGGGACCGAGGCGGCGGGCCCGGCGCGGCCACGCGCTCCCGGCACGTGGCGGGCGTTTTCTCGGCGCCTCCCGCCCCGGCGCCGGGCAGGTGGCGCGGAGCCCCGGGCCCGCCGCCCGCCGCCCGCCGCCCGGAGCGCCGTCTCCGGCCCGGGAAGAAAGGAGGCGCGGGTCTGGGGCGGGACGCCTGCGGCAGGTGCCCGGCCCGCGGGTCCCGGTCCCGCCCAACTTCGCCGAGTCCCGGCGGCCCGGCCCGGCCCGGCCCGGGCGGAGGGCCCCCCGCCCCCGGCCCCCGCCCCCGGCGCCCCTCACCTGGCGTCGCGCGGGGACCGCGGGGGCGCGGCCGACTCCTCGCGGGCACGCGCTCTCCTCCCGCTCGCGCTCCGCCTGCCGCCGCCCCCGCCGCGCGCTCCGCTCCGGCTTCGCGAAGAACAACAAGTCCCCCGCCGCCCGCCGCCCGCCGCCCGCGCGCCGCCCGCCCGGCTGCCCGGAGTCTGACTCCGCTTCCGGGATCGGTGTCAGCGCGCGTCACGCCGCCCGCCCACCGCGCGCCCCACACGGCGCGCGCCACGGCCCGGCCCCGAGCCCCGCCCACCGTGCGTCACCGCCCAGAGCGCGCCCATCGCCCCGCCCACCCCGCGACACCGCCCAGAGCGCTCCGATAGCCCCGCCCCTAGGCCCGCCCACCGTGAGTCGCCACCCAAAGCGCCCCATTGCCCCGCCCACCGCACGTCACCGCCAGAGCGCGCACAGAGCCCGCCCTTAGGCCCCGCCCACCGCGCACCACCACCCAGAGCGCGCCCATAGCCCCGCCCCAGGCCCGCCCGCCGGGCCCCACATCGCCCGCCCGCCTCCCGCGGCTGCGTCCTGCCCGCCGCCTCCAGGGCCCGGTGCCCCACGGAGCCGCGTGGAACCCGCGGGATCCCCCCCGGAGCCCGCTATTCCCGGCCGGGAGCTGGCCGGCCGCCGCTCCTGAAGTGTCCCCTGTGCCGGGCGGCGGGCGCACCTGTGCTGCGGGAGCGGCGGGGCCGCAGCTCCGCGGCGGCTGGGGTTCTGGGCTGGGAGCGCCCCTTTCCGCCCCGTCAGGCCCGGAGCGGCTCTGGGCCCGGAGGTGGGCGGGGCCGGCTGTGCTGGACCCCATACCCCTGTTCCCCGGGCCCAGAGTCGGGGTGCCCTGCCGGCCCGGGACCCCGGGACCCCGGGACCCCGGGACCCCGGGACCCCGGGACAGGGCCGTGGACGCGCGGCCACGACACCGCCCGGGTTCACCACAGGCTCTTGTGGCCGGAGGCGCTGGCCGGTGGGCGCAGGGGCAGCGGGACCTCTGCCTGCACCCAGGCCGCCCACGAGGGAGGAGAGGGCGCCCGAGGCCCCTCCTGGCCGACACCCCCGTCTGGCTTTTGATCCCGGTTTTGACCAAAGCGTGGTAAAGAGAACTACTTCCTGTCTGCAGGAGGGCCAGCGGGGGACGCGGAGGTCAGTGGTGTGACCTCGGCTTCCCTGTCCGGGAGGCAAGACCCGGGCCTGGGACAGTCCACCTGAGCCCCAGCTGACGGGCCGCCAGGGCCGGGGCAGGCCCACCGAGGCGGCCCCGGAGGGCAGCCTCCCCCCTACCCAGCCACACGGCCCCGACGCCTCTGGGTGCCCCTCCCAGCAGCAACGAGCTGCCTCCCCAGGTGCCCGCAGGCGTGGGGAGTACAGAGGGAGGAGCCGCTGTGCCCAGGGAGGAGGGCAGGCCTCCGGGGCACAGCGCCCTGCCCGGGTGTCCCGGCCGCAGGTGCCTCCTGAGGCAGCAGCAGCAGCTGCCCGCCCACCAGCCAGCGCGCTGGGCTGATTCGGAGCCGGCCCCTCGGCACCGGCTGGGGGCCCTCCCTTCTGAGCTCCCTGTGGTCGGTGTAAGTTACTTGCTCACTGGTGTCCGCGCTTTCCTCACGGGCCTGCAGTCCTCTCACACTGAAGTTTGTCCTGAGCGTGCGGCCTGACAAGTCTCATTCAGTCCCGAGACAGGACGCGGGACGGCGGGACCCGGCGGGAGTGGGAGCCGGTGGTCACGCCTGTGGCGTGGCTGGGGTGGGGCTGGGGGTGAGGGTGGGTGGGGCAGCCTGTTCCTGCACCAGGCTGGGTCTTAGTTTCTAGCCCAGGGGTGGGCAAACTTTTTGACTCGGAGGCCACAGTGGGTTCTTACACTGGACCGGAGGGCCAGAACAAAAGCAACCTGACCATGCTGGCACTCTCATCTTGGGCTGCTGGTGAAGGAGCGGAGGGGAGAGCGAAAGAACCCTCTGCTCTTTCAGCTCCTCGGGCCCGATAGAACGCTGAGCCGAACGGGCCAGATGCACCCTGAGGGCCATAGTTTGCCCACGGCTGAGCTAGACCCACAGCTTTAAAAGGGGCTGGAACGCCCTCCCGGGGCGGCTCAGTGGATTCCAGCTCAAGGCACACGCCTGGGTCTCAGGTCTGATCCCCAGACGAGGTTCGTGCAGGAACCATCCGTGTCAATGTTTCTCTCTCTCTCTCTCTGTGAAATCAATAAAAACATTTTAAAAATAAAATGGGCTTCCTGAAACAGAATGAGGATGGAGTTTGTCGTTGTTGTTTAAAATACGTTTTTGTTGATTTCAGAGAGAAAAGGAGAGAAAGAGAGACAGAAACAGTGATCGGCTCCCTGTGCGCCGCACACTGGGATCGAGCTGGAAACAACCCGGGCCTGTGCCCACAGCGAATTGAGCCGTGACCTCCGGGGTTCCTAAGGCCGACACTCAGCCACGGAGCCACGCCAGGGCTGGAGTCCTGGTGAGAGTAACCAGACAGCCACCTGGAAAAAGATGAAGCTGGGCCCACGGTGTGTCCACACCATCCACATTGCCACTAGATCAAAGATTTAACATTCTTAAAAGGAAACCATTAAACAACAAAGTTCTGGGAATGGAGAGCTGCCAGGACCGCACAAAAATGTGCATGTGCTCCTGCCACCGAACCATGGTGCACTTAAAAATGATTTCACGGTGTGTATATTTTGCCACAAAAAAACCTAAAAAACCAGTAAGCTATTTGAGAAAAACATCAATAACTTCCTTTAAAACTTTGAGTAGAAAAAGAGTTTTCTTTTTTTTAAAAAAATATATATTTTATTGATATTTTACAGAGAGGAAAGGAGAGAGATAGAGAGCTAGAAACATCGATGAGAGAGAAACATCGACCAGCTGCCTCCTACACACCCCCTACTGGGGATGTGCCCGTAACCAATGTACATGCCCTTGACCGGAATCGAACCTGGGACCTTTCAGTCCGCAGACTGACGGTCTACCATTGAGCCAAACCGGTTTCGGCAGAAAAAGAGTTTTCTAATCATGATTAAAAATCCAGACTCCAGCTGAAGCGGGTGTAGCTCAGTGGATAGAGCGTCGGCCTGCCTACTGAAAGGTCCCGGGTTTGATTCCGGTCAAGGGCATGTACCTCGGTTACGGGCACATCCCCAGTAGGGGGTGTGCAAGAGGCAGCTGATTGATGTTTCTCTCTCATCGATGTTTCTAACTCTCTATCCCTCTCTCTTCCTCTCTGTAAGAAAACAATAAAATATATGTTTTTTAAAATTCAGACTCCATAAAAAAAAATTAAAAAAGACAAGGCAAAAATCACCATAAGCCAGTGTTTCCCAAAGTGTGGTATGAGTGCCCCCAGGGGTACGGGAAGAGTTGGGTGGGGGTACGCATTGCACCGGAGTTTGGTGAGGATATGCACTGCGCCGTGCTTAGCTGCGCCTAATTCTACATTCTCATGAGTCAAGTCAAGACAGTCTTGTGAGGTGTGTGTGAGATGGTCCAGTGTGCAAATAAATGTTATTTGTAATATAACTTTTATTTATATTTTGTTATGAATAATTTTATCTTTTGTTTATTATTATTTTGTGTATGTACCAAAAAAAGAAAAAATAAACATATTTTGATTGTCATTAAAATACATCCTTTTTTTTTTTTTTTGAAGAGGGGTACTCAGCGTTACGAAAATTATAGAAGGGGTGCACCTATGTCAAAAGTGTGGGAAACACTGCCGGCGTAAGCCGAGCCAGAACATGATCACGCATGTCCTAGGAAAACTACGGCAGCCCACGCCTCGGCCGGTCTCCCTCCCAGCCCGGGCCCCCAGAATCAGAAAAAGGAAAGACCGAAGGAGCAAAGGCTCCCCCAGGGAAAGCGGCCGTAAGGGAGCCACATGACAATGACACTGCAGTTCCGTTCCGTCTATCAGAACCCCACAGGCCCGCACGAGGCCGGGGGCGGCTGGGGGGGGGGGTGTGGGAGGGCTGGAGGGACAGGAGCTGGACCTCACTTGCCCTTGGACCCAGCAGGCCATTTCTAGAAACCGGGCCAGAACCCCCGTCCCCGTGTGGAACTGGGGGTGTGCAAGGATTACACTGGGGCGTCGGCTGGGGTGGAGGGTGGGACGCCGCCACGTTGCCATGGTGAAGGCCACGGCAGGGCGAAGTTTGTGCAGCTGTGAGCGGCCTCGGCGGGCTCTGGGGCGCTGTGGGCGCAGGGCAGGGCGGGCCTGGTGCACAGCGCTGGGTCCCCAGGAAGGAGGGTCCCCAAGGGGAGGCGGGGAGGGTTAACAGGTGGACGGAGGGGTTCCTTCGGGAGGGGTGCCTGGGGGGGGGATAGAAGGGGGTCTCTGTGCACACCTTGGGTGTTTAGGTTTGACTGTGGGACCGTGTGCGAGTGTTACTATTCACAACCACCACGTTGTTAAAAGTGAAACAAAATGCAGGAGCCACAGGCCTGGGCGAGGGTTCAGCTTCTTTCTTTTTTTAATTTTTAAAATTTTTACTGTTGAAAGTGTCCTATAGGCCCCCTCCCCCCATTGACCCCTCCCAGCCACTCCCGCCCTCTACAAGGGCTCAGTTACTTTTCTTTTCTTTTTTAAAAAACTAATATTTTCATTCTTTTAAAAAATATTTGTATTGATTTTTTTACAGAGAGGAAGGGGAGAGATATTTAGAAACATCGATGAGAGAGTCATCGACCAGCTGCCTCTTGCACACCCCCTACTGGGGATGTGCCCACAAGCGAGGTACATGCCCTTGACCGGAATCGAACCCGGGACCCTTCAGTCTGCAGGCCGACGCTCTAGCCACTGAGCCACACCGGTTTCGGCTGGGGCTCAGTTTCTGAGCAGCCACCCGCGCCTCCCTGCGGCCTTACGCGGGCAGATCTCCCGGTGAGCCCGGCGGCTCTCCGAGGCCTCGCCGGAAAGGGGCGTCCGGCCCGCCGCTGGCCCACGGCGCTGACGCGGTCTCCTGCCCGTGGGCTCCAGCGTGGGTGAAGCAGGCTCCAAGCTCAGAGGACAGGCAGTGGAAGATCACGGCCCCCGGGCGCCTGTGGCCGTCCCCACGCACCTCACCTCACGTCCCGCTCCTCACCCGCCCGAGCACTGGGGCACTGGGCTGGGCCGGTGTTCCGATTAATTCCTTATTATTTGTTCCTCGTTCTGGAGTGTGGAACAGCAGGCGACCAGCCGCAAGCCTTCTCCCAGAACGGGCGCGCAGCGCAGACTGAGGCTTTCTTCAGACGTACCTAGGCACGAGCTCAAAGATTCAGACCCAAGCACACAACATCTGGTGCTCGAACGCATGTGGTTTATTTACCTAAGTCTGGCGGCTTCCCACACTCGGGCAGGCCCACCCGGCGGCGGCGGGGCAGACACACACAGGAGACAGCGGGTCACAGGCCGGCCGGGGTCGCTCCTGCTCTGGCAAGTTCCGGACCGAGACTCCGTCGATCGGACGCGAAGGATTTCTCGAGAGGAGGCAGAGGAGAGGGAACAGTCTCTGTGGAGGCAGAGGACCGCTCTGACTTCCAGGCGTCTTGCTGCCGTTTTTATGCTCCTCTTGGAGGTCATGTGTGCCGTCTTCGTGGGTCTTATCTGTACCGGCCAGCGGTGCCGAGGTGGTGCCCATCCGGGTTGTTTACATTTTACTCTGTTTTTGGCAGCGCTTCAGGCGTCATTTTACATTTTGATTTATACAATCCACACGTGTCCGTATCCACACATCTGTATGTCCCTATAGCATTCTGTAACAGCCAGACACCTGCCCCGGCAGGGAGACACTGCCCGTCCCGCCGGCAGCGGGCGCAGCTGCTTCTGGCCCAGAGGCGGTTAGACCACGGCAGCTGCGGCCGCGCAGGCCCCTCCCCTCCCTCGGCTGGGCCGTCCGCTCATGGCCCCCTCCGGCTGCCCCCGCGCCTCCTCCCTCGGGCTGGGCCGTCCCCTCACGGCCCCCCTCCGGCTGCCCCCGCACCTCCTCCCTCGGGGGCCAGCGGGGCCCACGGGAGGCGTGCCCGCCACGCCGACACCAGGTCAGGGCGGGGAGGGGGATGAGGATTCTCGCCGGCTCCAGGGTCACGGCAGGGATGACCAGGGATTGTGGGGTCGGAAGGCTGCCCCCCACCACTCATCACCCCGAAGTAAGCTGGGTGTGCCGCCCTCGGCCCCGCGGGAAGGCAGGCCGTACAGAGACGGGTGGGCGGGTGCCAGGGTCCGTGGAGGTTTTGTTTATGTATCTTATCTAATAGAGAGGGGATATGCTAATTGACCCTCACTGGCTTCCTCCCCTGACCACCTGGCTCTGGGCAGCAGCTTCTGGACGCTCTGGGGGTGCACTGACCTGTCCAGATGCTGGACGCTGACGGTGACCTCCACCAGCCGCACCGCACCCACACTGACAACCCTGGTACCTCCCCCCTGAACCCCCCGCCCCCCCCCGCCCGCCTTCTACCCAAGACACAGCGCCCTCCCACCCAGCCCTGCCAGCAGATGCTGAACAGTGTTTCACAGCTCTAACCCCTCGGCTTCTGTCACCTGCACCAGCTGCTCTGGGGCACCTGGGGTCCCCCTCCCGTCACAGGCCATGCGGGAGTCAGCTCTTAGGGACCCTTATGGCGCCCCCAGAGGAGGTCTCTGGCAAAGGCTTAGGCTTTGGGCTAGGCCAGTGGTTGGCAAACTACAGCTCGAGAGTCACATGCAGCTCTTTGGCCCCTGGAGTGTGGCTCTTCCATAAAATACCACGGCCTGGGCGAGTCTATGTTGAAGAAGTGGCGTTAGAAGAAGTTTAAGCTTAAAAAAATGGGGCTCTCCAAAGAAATTTCAATCGTTGTGCTGTTGGCTAATGAGTTTGCCAACCACTGGGCCAAGCAACAGCTCAGGTTCCTTGCTGCTGGTGGGGAGGTGGCTGACTCCCCCAGGACTGTGAGGCCCTAGGATGGCCCGGGACACCCCCCCCAAACAAGACGAGGAGGCGTGAGGGTCGGGTTGGCACGGAGCCCTGTCCTCTGCCACGGAGGCGCCTCGTCGCTGAGACAGTGACCGGGCCTGCAGGCCAGGATACCAGCTGTGGTGCGGGGTGGCCTCGGTGCCCCAGGGACCTGCTGGAGCTGGCAAGTCCCTCCTGCTCTTATGCTGTGTCCCCTGGGCCCCTCCTCCCTCCCACCGTGGGGACCCCAGAGCCTCCCTTTGACCCAGGCATGGGAGAGCAGGTCTCTGAAGGTCCCGCAGGCAGATTAGAACCCCGACGCCACCCTTTCTAGCAGGCGCCCTGGGCCTGCCGCTCAATAGCGCCGCCTGCCTGGCTCGCCCAGGGACAGACATCGCGGCTGCGAGACGCCGCCGGCCTCCCGCCGCCAGAGGGCGCTGCAGGCAGCGCGCAGGCGCCACAGCCCCTCTCGCCGCCGTGTCCGCCCTCCCCGCCGCGTTGTTTTGCTTCTGGTTTCCCCGGAAGTTGATTTGCTGAAGTCGACTTCCGGTTCCGGGGTAGCCTCGGTGGTGGCGGCGGCGGGCAGTCGGTGCTGGCGCAGCTTGTGGGGCTCCGCGGCCGCCTGCGACCCGACCCTCCCGGCGGCTCTGAGGCGGCGCTCGCGCTGCTCCCCCGGCCCCGCTCCGCCCGGCGGGGCCCCGGCCCGAGGCCGCAGCGGCCGCGGGAGGAATGAGCGAGCGGGCGGGCGGGCGCCCGCCCGGCGCCGGGGTCCCCCGGTGACGGCCCCGCCGCGCGCGGGGCGGCGAGCCGGCGACGCCATGAACCGCGCCAAGGCCCCCGCCGTGCGCCGGCCCAGCGCCGCGGCCAAGACCTCAGGTGCGCGCCCCGCGGGCCCGGCCGCTGCGGGGCTGGGGGAGGCGCTGGGCCGCCCGGCCCGGACCCAGGCCGCGCCCTCGCCGGCTGCGGCCGCGGGCACGCCGCCTAGCCTCCCCGTGCCCAGAGGGGCCCCGCTGCGCAGTCCCGTGTGCGTTAGGGGCGGCCCGGCGGGCAGTTGGCACGGTGACCCTCAGCCCCTGCCGGGGACCCCTGGGCCGGACCCCGCCCCCGGCCCTCGCTGGGCCCGCCGCGGGAGGTGGGGGGTTGGAGCCCGGCCTGGTTTCCCGCCTCGGCCGCTGTGTGACGGCGCTCGTTTCTCTAATCGGGGTTCTAATCTGCCTCCCCCCCCCGCAGGGCACCCTCCGCCCGGCGACTTCATCGCTCTGGGCTCCAAGGGGCAGGCCAGTGACTCCAAGGCGGCCTCGGCCCTGCTGAAGCCCGCGCCCTCCGGCCTGCCGTCCGAGCGCAAGAGGGATGCCGCCGCGGCCGCCCTGGCTGGAGCCTCGGCCCTGCCCGGCCTGGCCAAGCGCCCCAAACTGCCCGCCACTCCCCCTCTGAGTGCCCTGGGGCGCCTGGCGGAGGCCGCGGTGGCAGAAAAACGCGCCATCTCTCCCTCCATTAAAGAGCCGTCCGTGGTCCCCATCGAAGGTAAAGTCGAACCCCCCCCCCAATGTAGCGCCCACCCTGTCCCCTGCACCCGGGATCCCTGGAGGCCACTTCCGGGCTGAGCCCGGGGGGAGGGGGCGTTCTTGGAGAACCGAGGGCCGGGGCCTGCACCTCTGGTGCCTCCGAGGTCTGGGCCGCGGTGAGGTGAGCAGGACGGCACAGGCCCAACCCTGCTGTTCACCGAGAGCCTTCGGTTCTGCAGCTGCACCTGCCCTGCTTCCTGCCTCACGCCCCCATGGTCAGACCTGTGGCTCCCTGGCGTCCCGTCGGATCTGCCAGATGTCAACGGCCCAGACATTGGGCTGACCGCGTTGGGGAAGGGGGCTGGCCGGGGAGCTGCAGTGGGGAGGTGGCCCCGATGGAGGCTGAGGTTTCACAGGCAGAGGCCCGGGCCGGCTGCTGGAGCTGTGCTCGGGAACAGCGAGGCCTGGCGGGCGGCACGCAGGGGTCAGGACCCAGCCTGGGGTGGGGGGAGGCTTGGTGGCACTAGGGACCCCCAGCGACCTGCAGGGCGGGGGACACAGCTTGGGAAGTGAGTCAGGCAACAGCTGCCCCTGCCCTTGACCGTCCGACCGACCAACCGCCCTGATGACTTTGCTCTTGGCCCCTAGAAAGGGGCGGCACTCCCGGTGCCGGCGGTAGGAATCGGGCGGCACTGGAGAACAGGCGCAGGCTCAGCCTGCCTCAGGAAGTTAGGACAACAAACGAAGGAACTCAGAGGGCTGTTTGCAGGCCCTGGGGGGTTGGGGCTCACCATGAGGGACAGACCACCCAGGGAGCTGCCGCATCTAGGAAGAAAAGGAAGGCTCGGAATGGCATTGTACTAATTAGTTTGGAAACTTGGAACAAATTGAGCGGCTTGTAGGAAAGTAGACGAGCTTCGGGACAACTCGGGTGGAGGTGCGGGAGGCAGAGAGGCCAGGAGGTGGCTGGCTCCGCACAAAGGCCATCGGGGCCGCGGCTGCCTGGCCGCCGCTGTCCTGCCCGTTCCCGTGAGTGGGCGAGCCCTGCCTGCTCCCCCTGCCTGCTCCCCCGGTGGAGCTGCTGCTCCTGGGCGGCCGGCGGGCCGGAGCCGAGCCCTCGCTTGGGTGGTCGGTCCCAGGGCTTCGGGGGAACCTGACGGGCCGTCCGCTCCGCAGTCCCTCCCCCGGCGCTGCTGGACGAGATCGAGGCCGCCGAGCTGGAGGGCAACGACGACAGGATCGAGGGCGTGCTGTGCGGGGCCGTGAAGCAGCTGAAGGTCACCAGGGCCAAGCCCGACAGCACCCTGTACCTGAGCCTCATGTACCTGGCCAAGATCAAGCCCAACATCTTCGCCACCGAGGGGGTCATCGAGGTGAGCACAGCGAGGGCAGCAGGCCCAGGGCCCGTGCTGCTGCCCCTCCCAGCCGCACACGCACACGCTCGCACACGCACACACCCCCTCCCCCGGCGGCTGGCTCTGCCCTGTGCGGGGCGAGGCTTACCCGGCGCCGTCTCCTAGGCTCTCTGCAGCCTCCTGCGGCGGGACGCCTCCATCAACTTCAAGGCCAAGGGGAACAGCCTGGTGTCCGTGCTGGCCTGCAGCCTGCTCATGGCCGCCTACGAGGAGGACGAGAACTGGCCCGAGATCTTCGTCAAGGTGAGACTCGCTCACCGTGCGGGGGGGAGAGGGTGCTGCCGGACCCAGGACCCAGGAGAAGGAAGCGGACAGCGTCCCCTCGGGGGCGGCTGATGGCCTGGACGTCTTGTCTCCTGCATGGGCCACGGGGGTCCTGGGAGCCCGCTCTGGCAGCTGGCAGCGTTTGGGGAAGCACTTGCCTCGCTTCTCCCCACAGCCCGGCCCTCGTGCAGCCGAGGGCAGCAGAAGCGAGGTGCCCGGGGCCTGGACGTCGGCTTCTGTCCCCGCAGGTGTACATCGAGGACTCCCTGGGGGAGCGGATCTGGGTGGACAGCCCGCACTGCAAGGCGTTCGTGGACAACATCCAGACGGCCTTCAACACCAGGATGCCCCCCAAGAGCATGCTCCTGCAGGGGGAGGCGGGGCGCAGCGGAGGGGACCTCAGTGCTGGTGAGAGAGCGGGTCTGGCTGGGAGGGAACGGGGTTTTCAGCGGAAGGAGGGGGCAGGGTTACCCCGCCAGGGAGCCCGGCATTAGGGAAGCAGGTGTTCACGGGACAGGTGGGTGCACGTCCCACGAGTCCTCCATCTGCAGGGAGCAGCCCGCACCCCTCCCTCACTGAGGAGGAGGACAGCCAGACGGAGCTGCTGATTGCCGAGGAGAAGCTGAGCCCAGAGCAGGAGGGCCAGCTCATGCCCAGGTAGGGTGCGGCCCGACCCCAGCTGTGAGTGTGTGTGTGTGTGTGTGTGTGTGTGTATGTGAGTATATACGTGTGTGAGCGTGTGTGTGAGTACATGCGTGTGTGAGTGTGTGTATGTGTGTGTGAGTACATGCGTGTGTGAGCGTGAGTGTGAGTGTGTGTGTGGGGGGCTGGCTGGAAGGCAGGCGGAGGGCTCGGCGAGGAGAGCCGCCCTCCCTCCCGCCTCCCCCTCCTGCCCTCTGGCCTAGGTATGAGGACCTCGCGGAGAGCGTGGAGGAGTATGTTCTGGACATGCTGCGGGACCAGCTCAACCGGCGCCAGCCCATCGACAACGTCTCGCGGAACCTCCTGCGGCTCCTCACCTCCACCTGCGGGTACAAGGAAGTGCGGCTGATGACGGTGCAGAAGCTGGAGATGTGGCTGCAGAACCCCAAGGTGAGGGCCGCTCGGGGCCGCCTCCGGGGCCCGGCCTGGGGCGAGCCCGCGGGCCGGTGGTGACTCTCCTCCCGCAGCTGACGCGGCCGGCCCAGGACCTGCTCATGTCCGTGTGCACCAACTGCAGCACGCACGGCGCCGAGGACATGGACGTCATCTCCCACCTGATCAAGATCCGCCTCAAGCCCAAGGTTCTCCTCAACCACTACATGCTCTGCATCAGGTGCGGCCGAGGAGGCCGAGGGGCCGGGGGCGGGAGGGGAGGGGGGAGAGGGCCGGGGGCGGGAGGGGGCCGGGGATGGAAGGGAGGGTGCCCAGGGTGGGAGGGAGCCGGGAGCCAGGAGCCAGGAGCCGGGAGGGGCCGGGACAGCCCATCTGCTCGGCTCGTGTCCAGGGAGCTGCTGAACGCGCACAAGGACAACCTGGGCACCACCATCAAGTTCGTGATTTTCAACGAGCTCTCCAACGCCCGGAACCCGAACAACATGCAGATCCTGCACACGGTGCTGCAGCACAGCGCCGAGCTGGCCCCCAAGGTAGGCTGGCCCGGCCTCATCTCCCCGCCCGGTGTCTGGCCGCCGCCACCACCACCACTGCCGCTAGTGCGGCGCCCGGAGGGTGGCGGCTGTGCCCAGGCACTGGGGACACTGGGTCTGTGACCCGCACGGGGCTCCGGAGGGTCCCTCGGGTCCTGCACCTCCGGGCACTGGCCCCGGCCCCGCCCCAGTCTGTGTTCAGTGTCCCTCCCGAAGAGACCTGAGAGCAACACGCCTGTGACTAACGTGCGGGGTTTAAACCACGTGGTTGTATGTAAAGTATCGACGTGCACACGGTGCCCGGTGTCACGCTGCCCTCTGCGTCCTGCAGCCGTGTGAGGAGAGGAGAGGTGTGGGCCAGGGGTCCGCTTGGGGTTGGGGCACGGGGCTGAGCCGCTGCTCGTCCCGAGGGCGTGGTGCCCTGCAGCCCGTGTCTGCTGAGTGATCCGTCCCTCCCTCAGCGAGGGCCAGCTCCCGCGGGCCGGCTGCCATGGTGCATACGCTGCAGGGTGCGGGCGGGTCCGTGCCGGGCATAACCGGGCATTAGCGCCGCTGTGCGTGGGGAGGACGGGTGGGCACCGGGTCTGGCGGCCGGGCCGGCGATGGGCCGGCGCTGAGCTCCTTGTTGTCCCCCAGTTCCTGGCGATGGTGTTCCAGGACCTGCTGACCAACAAGGACGACTACCTGCGGGCGTCGCGGGCCCTGCTGCGGGAGATCATCAAGCAGACCAAGCACGAGGTCAACTTCCAGGCCTTCTGCCTGGGGCTCATGCAGGAGCGCAAGGAGCCGCCGTACCTGGACATGGAGTTCAAGGTGGGGCTCCTCGGCCCCCGCGCCCGCCGCGGCCCCTCGTGCCCCCGTGTGCACTCAGCCTCAGGCGCCCTGGGGCAACGGCCAGTCCAGGGCGGCGGGCTCCGTCCTGTGAGGCCACGGCGGGTGGCCAGGTGGCCGGGGGCCCACAGCCTCTGGGCTGGTGTGGAGGTGGCACCGATGGGAGCAGGCGATGGGGACAGGCGGAGGGCGGTGCTGCTGAAAGGCAGGCATCGGGCCGGCTGCGGTGCAAGCTTCTCCGGGGCCCGGGCTTGTCCGCCCTGCTGGCTGCATCTCCTGCAGCGGGCTCCTGGTCCCTAGACCTCCTCCCCCTGGCCCTCTCCTGTCCGTCGGGCCCGGCGTCCTGCCCAGCGGCCCGAGTGCTGGGCTGGGTGAGGCCTCGGGCAAGCCGCTGTGCTGGCTGTGCTTGCAGGAGCGGTTCGTGGTGCACATCACAGACGTGCTGGCCGTGTCCATGATGCTGGGCATCACGGCCCAGGTGAAGGAGGCCGGCATCGCCTGGGACAAGGGGGAGAAGAAGAGTAAGCATCGGCCGGGCTTGGCTGTGGGTCCCGGGCAGGCAGCAGGGCACGGGGTGCCCCGGGCAGGCCTCCCTCCCAGTGCCCGCCTCGGCCTGGACCCTGGGAGGCACTGGCTGCCCTGAGCTGCCGGCAGGCCCCCCGTGACCGCGTGTCCGTCCCCTTAGACCTCGAGGCGCTGCGCTCCTTCCAGAACCAGATCGCCGCCATCCAGAGGGACGCCGTCTGGTGGCTCCACACCGTCGTCCCCTCCATCAGCAAGATGGCGCCCAAGGACTACGTGCACTGGTGCGGCGGGTGGTGCTGCGGGTGGTACAGGGAGGGACGGCAGCCGCTTCCGGGGCGGCCGGGGAGGGCGGGCTGGCCTGCAGGAGCCTGGTCCCTGGGGTGTGGCCACGGCTGGCGTGAACCTCAGCGGCCGGTGGGCAGCAGTAGCCGCTCGTGCTGCTGGCACGGGTCACCCTGTGCTGTGACCTCGGGCAGACCTTCCGGGCGGGCAGTGTGGGGTCCTGTCTGCCCGGGGTTGGGGCGTGCACGCACCACCCTGTCACCTGCCAGCCTGCGGGCCTTGTTGGGGCTGCTGCAGGCTCTTGGGAAGGATGTGGGGCGTCGCAGGCCCCGGGAGACGGGCCCGCCTTGGAGCTGACGGCGGCTGGAGCGGGTCTGGGCACCCCCTGACGCTCTGTCCGCCTGCAGCCTCCACAAGGTGCTGTTCACCGAGCAGCCCGAGACCTACTACAAGTGGGACAACTGGCCGCCCGAGAGCGACCGCAAGTGAGCGAGGGCCGTGCGGGTGGGCGGGTCTGCTCCAGGATGCGTCCCTACATCCCTGCCCCTGCCGCCGCCTCCTGGGCCCCTCCCTCCGCGATGGAGCTCCGGGGGCTTCCCACCTCGTCCCCCGGCGGCTCCCGAGCTGCCGCCTCCTTCCCCCGGGCAGCCCGAGCCCCGAGCCCAGCCTCTCCCCCCCCCCCCCAGCTTCTTCCTGCGCCTGTGCTCGGAGGTGCCCATCCTGGAGGACACGCTGATGCGCATCCTGGTCATCGGGCTGTCCCGCGAGCTCCCGCTCGGCCCCGCGGACGCCATGGAGCTCGCTGACCACCTGGTCAAGCGCGCTGCGGCCGTGCAGGCGGACGGTAAGGCCCTCGGCTGTCCTGGCCCGTTGGCACCGGCCACCTCTGCGGTGCCCGCTGTGCTGCTGCCCCCACTCCTGCCTGCTCTCCACCAGCTGAGGCACCCAGTGAACGTTTGCCTCAGTTTCCCCAGGGTGGCTCCTCCTGCTGCCCATCAGTCCTCCCTCCATCCCGACTTCGGGGGACCGGCCCCCACTTGCTCCCCGGCGCCGCGGCCTGACCCTGGGCCTTGGTGCCCGCGGCCCTACCCTGGGCCTTGGTGCCCGCTGACGAGCTCCGGGCCTTGGTGCCCGCTGACGAGCTCCGGGCCTTGGTGCCCGCTGACGAGCTCCGGGCCTTGGTGCCCGCTGACAAGCTCCGGGCCTTGGTGTCCGCGGCCTGACCCTGGGCCTTGGTGCCCGCTGACGGGCTCCGGGCCTTGCGTTTCAGACGTGGACGTGCTGAAGGTGGAGCGGGTCCAGCTGCTTGACGCCGTCCTGAACCTGTGCACCTACCACCACCCCGAGAACATCCAGCTGCCCCCGGGGTAGGCCTGGGCGCCCCCCCTCCCCCCCCCCCCACACCCCAGGCTAACGCGGGAAGCCAGCACTGGAGCCCCAGCGCTTTCCCCTCGGGCTCGGGCTCGCCCTGGGCTTTCACTCGCGCCTGGTCTTCGGACGGCGCTCCTCTGTCCTCGGCCCTTGGTCCAGAGCCACCCGTGCTCCCTCGTCTGAAGTTCTGACTGTTTTTAGTGCGTCCACAGGCTGTGCCACCGTCACACCCCTGAATTTTAGACCCTCCCCCCAAGACGGAGGCACTGGCCTGGGCTGTGAACCTCACTTATTTATTTACTTATAAGGTATTTCTATTGATTTCAGAGAGAAAGGGAGATGGAGAGAGAGACAGAGACAGAGACATCAATGATGAGAATCATTAATTGGCTGCCTCCTGCACGCCCCCTCCTGGGGATCAAGCCTGTAACCTGGGCATGTGCCCTTGAGCGGAATCGAACCTGGGACCATTTATTTAGTCCACAGGCCAGCGCTCTGTCCACTGAGCAAACGGGCCAGGCCCGGCTGTGAACCTGAAGCAGCGGCCGAGCTGGTCGGTCACTAACGCGTGTGGCAGCTGCCGGCCTGGGCGAGACCCTCGCTGACCGTGCGGCTGAGCGGCGCCCACGCCGTGTGTTTCAGGTACCAGCCTCCCAACCTCGCCATCTCCACCCTCTACTGGAAGGCCTGGCCCCTCCTGCTGGTTGTTGCCGCGTTCAACCCGGAGAACATCGGTGAGCCCTCGGCCGGCACGCTCGGCCGGCTCCGCGTTGGTGGCTCTTTGGACGTCTGGCTTGTCGGCCTGGGTGGAGCTGGGAGGGGGGCCCCCAAATGCCGCTGAGGGGGTGCTTGTCTGGCCGCCACCGGCTGTCTTCTTGCCTGCAGGCCTGGCTGCCTGGGAGGAGTACCCCACGCTGAAGATGCTCATGGAGATGGTGATGACCAAGTACGAGGGGGCCCGCGGGCGGGAGGCGCCCGTTTCTGAGTCTGAGTCTCAGCTTTACCCCTCCCCTCGCTGCAGGGTCAGGTCAGGCAGAGGGTGGCGGGCGTAGGACAGACAGGAGAGGAATCGGGAGCCGGGCCTGGTGGGACCGAGGAGGCAAGGTGGTGTGTCGAGCAGGTGTGAAAGGTGCTAGGCCGACAGGTGACCCGCCTCTGTGCAGGGCCGGCCCGGCTCAGCCTGAGCGCCTCGCTCGCCCCTCAGTGAGCCCAGGAAGCGGTGCTGTGTGCACATGTGTGCGGCTCTGCGTGTGGCCCAGACTGGGGGCATGGCTGTGCACGCCGGCTGTTGTGTGGAGGGGGAGCGGGGAGCCAGGCCCGGGCCCCCGTACGGACGTCGGACTTGGATGGGGCTCCAGGGGGGCCTGACGTGGCAGCTGGGCACCAGGCAGGGGCCCTGAGCGCTCGATGGCCTGTGACCTCGCCTCCTCCTGGCCCAGCAACTACTCCTACCCGCCGTGCACCCTGACGGACGAGGAGACGCGCAGCGAGATGCTGAGCCGGGAGCTGCAGACCGCCCAGCGGGAGAAGCAGGAGATCCTGGCCTTCGAGGGCCATCTGGCCGCCGCGTCCACCAAGCAGACCATCACCGAGAGCAGCAGCCTCCTCCTGTCGCAGCTCACCAGCCTCGACCCCCAGTACGAGCTGCGCCAGCCCAGCCCTCGGCTGTGGAGCCATCGTGCGGCTCTTAGTGAACCTGGCGGGGGCGGGGGGGGGGGTCGCCCTTAGCGAGGCTGGGAGGAGGGAGCCTCGGGGGCAGCAGGTGTCCTGTGTCCTCCCTCCCCCTGTGAGCGGCTTCTCACGTCCTGTGCTCTGACCCGCAGGGGGCCCCCTCGGAGGCCGCCCCCTCACATCCTGGACCAAGTGAAAAGCCTCAACCAGTCCCTCCGTCTTGGGCACCTGCTGTGTCGGAGCCGCAACCCGGACTTCCTGCTCAACATCATCCAGAGGCAGGCGAGTGCGGGGCGGGCGGCTGTGCCAGGCAGGGCAGCGGGGACAGGACCGGGGCCGGCATGGGCGAGGAGGGGGCGAGGAGGGGACGAGGACGGTCGGGAGCTGAAGGAGCTGCGTCTGGCCTGCAGGCCTCGTCGCAGTCCATGCCCTGGCTGGCTGACCTGGTGCAGGCCAGCGAGGGCTCCCTGGACGTGCTGCCCGTGCAATGCCTGTGCGAGTTCCTGCTGCACGACGCGGCCGACGACGCCGCCGCCTCGGGGGAGGAGGAGGAGGAGGGCGGGAGCAAGGAGCAGAAGGCCAAGAAGCGACAGGTGGGTGCTGGCCCTCCCCGCCCCTCCTGCCCCTCCCTCCCCGCCCTCCCTGAGCCCCCTTGTCCCCGCAGAGGCAACAGAAGCAGCAGCAGCTCCTGGGCCGCCTGCAAGACCTGCTGCTGGGCCCCAAGGCGGACGAGCAGACCACGTGCGAGGTGCTGGACTACTTCCTGCGGCGCCTCGGCTCCTCGCAGGTGGCCTCCCGGGTGCTGGCCATGAAGGTGAGCGCGGCCGTGCCCGCCAGTCTCCTGCCTGGTTCTCAGGAGGGCTGTGTGGGTGGCGCCTGTCCCCGTGTTCCTCCCGGGCAGCTGGCAGCCTGGCACGCGTGTCTCTGGCTGCTGACCACGTGCTGGTTGCTCGCTCCCCGCGGGCAGCTGACCGGACGCGGCGTCCGTGCCGTGGCAGCCGTGTGCCCTGGGGTTTGGGAGCCTGTTCGCCACCCCTCCACCTGCTGGGTGCCCCTCGGAGCTCGGTGGGGCCCGGCTGACCGCCGTCTGCCTGCAGGGCCTGTCCCTGGTGCTGTCGGAGGGCAGCCTGCGTGACCGGGACGGGGAGGAGAAGGAGCCCCCGGCGGAGGAGGACGCGGGGGACACGGAGACGCTGCAGGGCTACCAGTGGCTGCTGCGCGACCTGCCCCGGCTGCCCCTGTTCCACAGTGTCAGGGCCTCCACCGCCCTGGCCCTGCAGCAGGCCATCCACATGGAGACTGACCCGCAGACCGTCAGCGCCTACCTCGTCTACCTGTCCCAGCACACGCCCGTGGAGGAGCAGGGCCCGCACAGCGACCTGGCCCTGGTGAGGCTCGGCAGCGCCGGGGTGGGGGAGCCAGGGCCACTGCTGCCAGTCGACCGCTGTGGCCCGGCCCGGCCCCGCGCTCTGTCCTCGCTCCTGGGGCGGCTCTGCGCTCCTCCCAGGGTGGCGGCAGCTCCGGGCCCGGCGGGCTCCGAAAGGGCAGGCGACGAGGGCCTCGCGGAGAGCGGGTCCCCGGGCGGCGCCTTTGCCGGGTCCAGCCTGCCCGCTGGGTCCGGAGGGTCGCACACGCCTGTCGCTCCCGGGATGGAGTCCGCGGGCCCTCCAGCTGGGTGGGTGGCTGTCAGGCTGTGTCCCCTCCAGGGAGGCCGGGCCCCTGCCCTTTGTCCCAGCCCCGCTGGCGCTCGTGTCTGTGTCTGAGGCCAGCGCCCGGCCGCCCCTGACGGCTTCTCCCCAGGACGTGGCCCGGCTCATCGTGGAGCGCTCCACCATCATGTCCCACCTCTTCGCCAGGCGCTGCAGCGCCACGTCGGACGCCGTGCTGGCCGCGCTGCTCTCCATCTTCTCCCGCTACGTCCGGCGCATGCGCAAGAGCAAGGAGGGGGAGGAGGTGTACAGCTGGGTACGGCCGTGTGTGTGTGTGTGTGTGTGTGTGTGTGTGTGTGTGTCCCTGTCCCTGTCCCTGTCCCCCCGAACCCCCCCAGCCCGCCCGGAGGCCCGCCCCGCCCTCACCCTCCTCTCCCGCAGTCGGAGTCGCAGGACCAGGTCTTCCTTCGCTGGAGCAGCGGGGAGACGGCCACCATGCACATCCTCGTGGTGCACGCCATGGTCATCTTGCTGACGCTGGGGCCGCCCCGCGGTGAGCAGCCTGGGGGGGGGGGGGCGGCTCCGGTCTGGCCCTCAGGCAGAGCGGGAGAGCCGGCCCTCATGGGTGTCCCCTGAGTGGACGCGATCGGAGTCCTGTCCCCTGTCCAGAGGCTCTGGGGAGTGCCCAGTGGAGGGGCAGGCCGTGACTCCTCCCTGCCGGCCGCCCCGGCTGTGGATACGGGATGCCCGGGGCAGTGCCCTCCCTCCGGCCCCCAGGAGCACTGGCTCAGGAAGGACAGGTCCTCCCGTTGGCCTCCTGGTCCCCCGGAGTCCAGGCTTGCCCGATGGGACGGGGAGCCTGCCCCCCCCCCCCCTGGGCCTCAGCGCGGGCCGGCTCTGGGGCCGAGCCGTGTCCGCTGCTGACCCTGCTGCTCTCCGCAGCGGGTGACGAGGAGTTCCAGGCCCTGCTGGACATCTGGTTCCCCGAGAAGAAGCCCCTGCCCACGGCCTTCCTGGTGGACACGTCCGAGGAGGCGCTGCTGCTGCCCGACTGGCTGAAGCTGCGCATGATCCGCTCGGAGGTGCCGCGGCTGGTGGACGCCGGTACGCCCGGGCTGCCGGCTCTGGGGGGGCCTGTCTGTCCGAGGGAGGCCTGGCAGGAGCCGTCTGTGGGGACGAGGGCACGCCACCCGGGACCTTAGAGGAGGAAGGAGGCAGGGCCACCCCGGGTGCTGGGAGATGTCCGTTGGGAGTGCAGGCTGGGCCGCGGAGGCAGCTTGGGGCGTGGTGGCCGCCTGGGCAGGCGGGAGGTTCCTCTAAGGAGCCTGGGCCCCTGGGAGGCTCCGGAGGCCGGGTGGTGCTGGGAGCTCAGAGCCAAGAGGCGAGAAGCCCCGGGGCCGGCACACAGCCTGCCGCGAGTGTGGGACAAGCGGCACCGCGCTGCCTCGGGCGGGGACCGGCCCGGCGCTGGCTGAGTGCGCGTGGCCCCAGCCCTGCAGGACCTGGAGCCCCAGCAGCTGCTGCTGTTCGTGCAGTCCTTCGGCATCCCCGTGTCCAGCATGAGCAAGCTCCTGCAGCACCTGGACCAGGCCGTGGCCCACGACCCCCAGACCCTGGAGCAGAACATCATGGACAAGAGTGAGGGCCAGCCTGGGGCGCGGGGTCTGGGGGGCGCGGGGCGGGGGCGGCAGCTCCGAGCAGGAGGCCTGGCCGTCGCTGTCCATGGAGCACGCCCTCGGGTGGGTCCCCAGCACTCCTGCTGGCGGGCCCAGCGGGGCTGCTCTGTCCGGGGTGGTCACTGTGCTGCTGCTTCACAGATTACATGGCGCACCTGGTGGAGGTGCAGCACGAGCGCGGAGCGTCCGGAGGCCAGACGTTCCACTCCCTGCTCACCGCCTCCCTGCCCCCGCGGCGAGGTACCTGCCACCCAGACGGGGGGCGGGGGGGACTGCTGGCCGGGCCCTCCCGGACTCACGCCCGCTCTCTCTCTCGGGCCCTGTTCGCGTGGTCCCGGTGGACTGGCCGGGACTTGCAGCCGACCCTCCCTCTCTCTGCAGACAGCACAGAGGCGCCCAAACCCAAAAGCAGCCCGGAGCCGCCCCCGGGCCAGGGCAGGATCCGGGCCATGACCCAGATGCGGGTTCTCGGCCCCGAGGACGACCTGGCCAGCATGTTCCTGCAGGTGCAGCCCCCTGCCGGGCCTCTCACCGGCGTCCCCGCTGTCCCCACTGTCCCCCTCCTCCTCCTGCCCCGGGAGGGCCTGACCTGAGGCTCCGCTGACCTCTGGTGCCTGCGTGTCCTCCCCCGAGCAGCTCCGGGTGCTTGTAAGATGCGCTTGGTGTTGAGAACGGCCCAGAGCTGCCATGGCTCCCGCCGCCGCCAGCAGCAGTGGCCCGGCCTCTGGCCTGGCTCCAGCGGGCACCTGCCCTCGTGTCCAGGCGAGCCTGCATATCACACGCGGCCCCCAGGCGTGGCCATGGTGTGCCTTTGCGTCCTTACTGAGGGGATTCGAGCGCGGCACGCTGTGCCCGCAGCGCAGGCTTTGCTGATTTTCAGAGCGTTCAGTGCCGCCGCCTCTGGCTGAGCGGAGACCCTGCCCCCTCTGCGCCCGCCCCCGCTCCGCTCCTGGCCCGTGCTTTGCCTCTTCCCGACACACGTGCGCACGAGCCTGTGGTGGTGATCCTGTGTCCGTGTGTCCCTCCACGTGCACCCATGCTTACCAGCTGCAGTGCCACCTTCCCCTCGCACCCCCCTGCACCTCCGCCGTGGAGGCCGGCCTGTGGGTGGAGGGCCGAGGTGGCAGGGTGCCCGCTGTCCCTCACTCCTGAGCTGGGCCCACGCAGGCCCGGCCTCCCTGGACGGAGAGCTGTGCTGGACGGGCCTCGGGCCCAGAAGGGGAGTGTGGTCGTGGTGGCGCAGGGTGAGGGCTGAGCGCCCCTTTCGGCCGCGTCTGTGCCGACCGCTGCCCTTCCCTCTGCCCAGGTCTTCCCGCTGAGCCCGGGCTCCCGGTGGCAGCTCTCCAGCGCCCGCCCTGTGGCCCTGGCGCTGCAGCAGGCCCTGGGCCAGGAGCTGGCACGCGTCCGCCAGGGGAGTGCCGAGGGGACGGGCGTCGCGGTGCGCCTGCTGCAGGCCATGGCCTCGCTGCTGAACTCCCCGCACGGCGGGGCCCTGGCCGTGTCCATGCAGCGGAACCACTTCCTGGCCTGCCCCCTGCTGCGCCTGCTCAGCCAGTACCAGGTGAGCTGCGCACGGGAGGGGCCGGGTGGTCACCTCGCGGGGAAGCGTCCGGCGGGAGCCCAGGCGTGTTTCCGCCGAGTGCCTCCCGCCTGGACGCACTGGTTGGCCAGTGGCCGTGCCTGCTCGGGCTTATGTGCGCGAGTGTTTCACTGTGTGTCTGCCTGTCACTGGGGGCCTGGAGCACCCGGGCGCACTGTCGAGGGTGCCGTGACGTGTCCCCGGCCACGGCGACATGTGCCACGTTGTCCGCAGCGCTGCGTGCCCCAGGACTCCGGCTTCTCGTCGCTGTTCCTCAAAGTGCTCATGCAGATGCTGCAGTGGCTGGACAGCCCCGGCGTGGAGGCCGGGCCCCTGCAGGCCCAGCTCAAGCTGTTGGCCACCCAGTACTCGGCCCAGCGCAGGATCGGCGACGGTGAGGGCCGCAGGTGGAGCCTGTGCTGGTCCGTGGGGAGCAGCCTTGTCAGCAGACAGCTGTGCTCGGGTCTGCGCCCCGAGGGCCTGGCTGGCTCCTGTGGGGGGCCAGGCCGGGGAAGGGTCGTGTTGGGGGAGGCTCCCAGGGAGGGAAGGGCAGGTGGGCCCCAAGGGTGTTGGCAGTTCGGGGCTCTCTGGACAGACCGGGCTGACAGAGGTGAGGGGCAGAGGCCAGGCCAGGCCAGGCGGTCACACAGGCGTGTCCTGCAGTGCGGAGCGGGTTCCTACACCTGGCGGAGGCCCTGGCCTTCCGAGGGGACATGGAGGTGATCAGCTCCACCGTCCGAGCCCTCGTTGCCACCCTGAGGGCTGGGGAGAGGTGTGGCGTGGAGCCTGAGCTCATCAGCAAAGGTACGTGGGCCGTGAGGGCCTCCCCAGAGACCCCCAGAGGCCCGCCCAGCCTAGTGAGCCAGCCCTGTGGCTCCCCAGCTCACCCTGAGGCAGGTCCCAAGCTGCACCGTGCTGGCGGGCTGGGCTGGCACCCCGGCCCCTGAGGGCACAGGATCGGGGACTCGGGAGTTAGGTGGTCTGAGGGCCCCCGGCTCCATCCCCGGCTGGAGTGACACACACCGATCGCCTCTCCTCCACAGTCCTGCGGGGCCTGATCGAGGTGAGGTCGCCTCACCTGGAGGAGCTGCTGATGGCGCTCTTCTCGGCCGCTTCCGCCCTCCCGGCGCCCAGGCCCGTGGCGGTGGTGAGTTCCCTGCTGCTGCAGGAGGAGGAGCCGCCGGCCGCGGCGCAGCAGGAGGCTGCCGGCAGCAGGTGAGCCTGCGCGCCGGGGGCAGGCCCGGTGGCAGCTCCGAGGGCGTCGCTGAGCCTCGTTCCCCCTGCAGCCTGGAGGCCGTGCGGCTGGGGCCTTGCTCGGGGCTCCTGGTGGACTGGCTGGAGACGCTGGACCCCGAGGTGATCGGCAGCTGCCCCGACCTGCAGCAGCGGCTGCTGTTCTCCCGGAGCAAGGTGGGCCGCGGAGAGGACCAGCATTCGGGCCCTGGCCACCTGGGGCCCCGCTCCCTGCACAATTGGGGGCCCTGGCCACCCCGGGGCCCCGCTCCTCACAGAATTGGGGGCCCTGGCCACCCCGGGGCCCCGCTCCTCACAGAATTGGGGGCCCTGGCCACCCCGGGCCCTGCTCCCCGCAGAATCCGGGGCCCTGGCCACCCCGGGGCCCTGTTCTCATCACGGTCCCCCAGCCAGTCACACCGGCCGGCCAGATCTGGTTGCTGGCACTCAGCCGGGGTCTGTGCTTGTGGGCCCAGATGCTCAGAGGGGCTTGCGGTGCTGTGGCTGACTGAGCGAGTACTGCTGGCCTCTGTGCCCGCCTGTCCGCAGAGGGCGGAGAAAGCAGAGCGGGCCGGGGAGGGCTGTGAGCACTGCTCACTCGGGCTGGGACCTCCTGGTGCGGCTGCGGCCCTTTGGTCAATGGGAGCCGCTCTGGCGCCCGGGCTGTCCTGGAGCCAACCGCCAGGCCGCTCGTGTGTGCTCCCTCTCTGAGGAGGCAGGTCGGCTCACCCACGTGTCTGCAGAGTTGGCTGCCGGGCGGCGGCTGCTGCCTCCTGGGAATGGCCCCTCCCCCTGCTCCTCGGGCAGGGACCACCAGGCTTCCTTCCTCCCCAGGGCAAAGGTCAGCCCGGCCCCCAGGTGCCCTCTTTCCGGCCCTACCTCCTGGCCCTCCTCACGCACCAGTCCAATTGGTCCACGCTGCACCACTGCATCCGCGTCCTGCTGGGCAAGAGCCGGGAGCACAGGTGAGCCCTCTCCCACCGGCCAGGGCCCAGGCATCCGGCCCGGCACCTCCCCTCCTTCCTCTGGGCCCGGCAGCCCTCGCGCCCCGCCTGGCTGCACCACGGCCCTTCAGTGGGCATTGCCTCCTGCGTACAGGGCACGCCTTCGTGTCCCTGTCGCAGGACCATCGGGGCAGGCAGCCAGGCCCAGAGCCGCCCTCGCTCCCCAGCCACACCCACGCTGTCTTCACTGTGCCACGCGTGCACCAAATGACCCTCTGTGGCTGGCACGCCCGGGGGTGGGCAGGGAGAGGTCAGGCAGGTTGGGCCACCCGTGTCCCCTCACGGCTGATTGGGTCCTTCCTCAGGAGCCCCTGGGAGTGTTCGTGGCCTGACTTGTCCTTCCAGGGAGCCTGTCTCCCGTCTGCCCCCACGCCCCACTTTCCATTCTGAGCCCAGAAACGACGGCCTCACGCTCGGGGGCTCCTTGCTCCCCAGGTTTGACCCTTCGGCCTCGCTGGACTTCCTCTGGGCTTGCATCCACGTGCCTCGGATCTGGCAGGGAAGGGACCAGCGCACCCCTCAGGCAGGTCACGGTGCACCGCCTGCGGGCTGGGGTGACGCGTGTGCGAGCCCGTCAGTCCGTCCGGGGCTGGCTGACGGGGTGCCCGTTGCAGAAGCGGCGGGAGGAGCTGGCGCTGCGGGTCCAGGCCCCCGAGCTGCTGGGCCTGGTGGAGCTGATCCTGGCCGAGGCCGAGACCAGGAGCCAGGACGGCGACCTCCTGCAGGCCCGGCTGCCCCTGCTGCTCAGCTGCTGCCGCGGGGACGGCGACATCAGGAAGGTGACGGCGCACCTGACGGGCTGCATCCAGCAGTGGGGCGACAGGTGAGGTGCCCCGCACGCCCAACGGGAGGCGCCCGGCCCTCCCCCCTTCACACACACCTGCCTCACCCGTTCCCGCCCTGCCCAGCTCCCCGGGCCAGCGCTGCAAGGACCTGCTGGTGCAGCTCTACCTGCAGCGGCCGGAGCTCCGCGTGCACGCGCCCGAGGCCCTGCTGCGCAGCATGGGCGCCTCCGCCAGCAGCATCTGCAAGGTGAGCGGCGCCCTCGCCCGCGCCTGCTGCTCGGGCACCCAGACAGTTCACGGGGGACACGCCGCCTCGGTGGGAAAGCTGTGAGCCGGGGTCGTGTCGGGCAGCCCTGTGCCTCCGGCCGCTGGAGGCGCTCCGATGTGGCTTTTGGAAGTCCGCTGGGTGGAGCAGAGACCGTGTCTTCCTGCGTCCCCGTCCTTCCTCAGGGAGGGCCCGCGGGCGTGTGTGCGGGGATGGGGGGGTGAGGTTTGACGTGAGCCCTGAGATGGTGCACAGCCAGGGAGCGTGCCGTCACCCGGGGTGCCCTCTGCCTGTCACCTCCGCGCTCCGGCGCGTCCTCTGGACGGGCTCCTGGCACTCCGTGTAGTTCCTCAGGCCCACACGTGCCACAGCTGCACGTGGAGGTTTCTTGGTGGTTGTGTGGCTTCTGCCATGGGCCAGGCCCACCTGCTTGTGTCCGCCTCTGGTGGGCCCTGTGGGAGCACCGCCTCCACTTCTCGGGGGGGGGGGGGGGGCGTGGAGGGCGTGGGGACACCTCACCTGTCGCCCCTGCTGGATGGGATGCAGCGGCCAGGTGCGCCGTCTCCTTCCTGAGGTCGCCATCCCCGCAGTGCGGGGGTGGCCTTCTGCTGACCACCTCCTCCCGCTCCCAACGCTCCACACACAGCATCGCCTCCTCGCTCACCAGGCCATTGTTCTGGGGGGGGGGGGGGCTGACCCCGTGTGAGTTTGTCTGGAAACCGCAGCTGGGGCTTGCCGACCTGCAGAGACGCCGGTCCTGGCGCAGGGACCTCGGCCGCTCGGACCCGCTCGCCCGTGGTGTCCTGTGCAGCCCTCAGGGGCAGCAGGCTGGGGCGGGCAGTGTGGTGCGCGGGCAGCAGCCAGCCTCTGACCCCTTCCTCCCAGCTGGACGTGCTCACACACCGCTTCATCACCCTCCTCGCCGACACCAGCGACTCCCGGGCGGCCGAGAGCCGCGTGGCCGACGCCAACATGGCCTGCCGGAAGCTGGCGGTGGCTCACCCCCTCCTGCTGCTCAGGTAGGCCTCCCCCTCCCAGCGCCACTGCCGCGGGCACGTGCACAGCCCGGCCAGGGCCTCGCGGGCGGCAAGGGCGTCCAGAGCAGGGCGCTAGCGCCTCACACCTCACAGACCCGGGACCAGCTGGGCGTTCCAGCCGACTCCGGTGGGGCCTGCCCACATGGCGGGCGGCCACCCAGCACGCTTCCTTTCCTCCAGGCACCTGCCCATGATTGCCGCTCTCCTGCACGGCCGCACCCACCTCAACTTCCAGGAGTTCCGGCAGCAGAACCACCTGACCTTCTTCCTGCACGTGCTGGGCGTGCTGGAGCTGCTGCAGCCGCAGGTGTTCCAGAGCGAGCACCAGGGGGCGCTGTGGGACTGCCTGCGCTCCTTCATCCGCCTGCTGCTGGTGGGTGCGCCCTCCTCAGCCAGCTGTCCCCCACGCTGACACCACGCCCCACTCGGCTCCTCCGCTGCTCCGCCGCCCTGGTCAGGCCCTTGGGTGGGGGCTCCTGGGTCCCTGCAGGAAAGCAGAGCCCCTTGGCTGACCCTGGGGACCAGCGCGCCTAGGAAGGCCCCCCACTTCCCAGAGGCCTGGGCAAACCCCTCGTTTTCCCAAAACACAAAGGGACTCAGGGCTGCTGTCTCCTCCCTGCTGTGCCCCTGCTGAGCCTGTGGCCCTGTGGTCACGGCTCTGTCTGCACAGAGGTCGTGAGGGACGAGGCCCTTTGACCCTTCGGGACCCTCCGCCTCATGCCGGCGGCCAGAGGTGGTGGTGCCGTGGTGCCGGGCCCTCGTGAGGCCGGGGGCGAGGCGGGGCCTGGCTCTGAGCTCTGCTCGCTCGGCGCCCTTGCAGAACTACAGGAAGTCCTCCCGCCACCTGGCGCCCTTCCTCAGCAAGTTCGTGCAGTTCACCCACCAGTACGTCACCTGCAACGCGCCGGCCGCCGCCGCCTTCCTGCAGAAGCACGCGGACGCGCTCCAGTGAGTGTGCGCTGGCGTGGGCGCCGGGTCAGCCCTGCCGCCCCGCGGCCAGTCCTCACGCCCGTGCTCTCCCCAGTGACCTGTCCTTCGAGAGCAGCGACCTGGTGACGCTCAAGTCCCTCCTGGCGGGGCTGAGCCTGCCCAGCAGGGACGGCCGCGCCGACCACGGTCTGGACGAGGAGGGCGACGGTGAGTGGCCCGGCCCAGCAGCACGCAGCCCTGGGCGGCTCCGGGGTCCCTGGCGGCGGCCCGTCGGGCACGTGCGGCCAGCACTGGGGTGCGGGGCCGTGTGATCCCATAGTATTGGCCCCACCGTGGAAGCTGGCAGGTCCCCACCGTCCAGTCCGGTCTCCGTCTGTGGCCTCACGTGTGACGGTGACGCGGCACCCACGGCAGGGCCAGGGGTGCTCTCGTCCCCGCCCGTGGGTGCTGAGTGAGCGATGACCACTGAGCCCCGGTGGTGGCCTGCAGGGCGCTCTGCTGCCCCGTCTCGGGTGCGGGTGTGGCTGTGGGTGTGGCTCTCCGTGAAGCACTCGCACAGGGCCCAGTGCTTGGATCCTCTATTGAGCGCCTGCTGTATGCCAGGAGAGCACAGGGAGGGATAGGCGCCCCGTGGCTCCCTTTTCATGCCCTCCTGAGCGCCCGGCCCCGTGCCCCGGGAGCTGCTGGGCAAGGACGGCCCGCACGTGCCCACGAGCCCTGCAGCGCGGTCCTGACCGCCCCCGGGCAGCCCTGCGTGGACAGCATCCCGGGGCGGCCGTGTCCGCAGCCACAGGCCTGGCTTCCTGTCTTCCAGACGAGGGCTCGGCGGGCTCCCTGCCCCTGGTCAGCGTCTCCCTCTTCACCCCGCTGACCGCAGCTGAGATGGCCCCCTACGCAAAGAGGCTTTCCCGAGGCCAGACCGTCGAGGGTGAGGCTGGGCTGGGCCCAGAGCCTCCCTGCAGGGCACCTCGGAGGGCTGGGCTGCTGCCTCTTGGGGTGCAGAGGGCACTGGAGGGAGGCAGCCAGCTCCGGCAAAGCAGAAGGTTGGGGAGACTGTGGGGGGTACGGGGGGCTGGCAGCGTCTGCAGGAGAGGAGGCCTGGGAGTGACAAGGGCCTGGGGCAGGGGGGGAGGGTCTGGGGAGCCAGGCACACGTCTCGGGGAGGTGTGCACCCCGGAGCTCCCAGTGGCCGGCACCGTGGCTGGGCTCTGGCTGGTGGAGTGGGAAGCCAGCAGAATGGGGGTGCTTTCCCCTGGGCCTTACCCAGCGCCGAGGACAGTGCGGAAAGTTCTGGAGGTGTGGACTCCCTCGATGGGCGCACAGCACCCAGGGAGCCGCCGAGCTGGGCCAGGGCCCTGGGAGCTCCTGATGTCTGTGCCTGCGGGCGGGCGGGACGAGGCACTGTGGCCGGTCCTGCTGCAGCAGCCCCCCCACGTGCCTGCCCCCCACATGCCTGCCCCTCACGTGCCCCCCTCACGTGCCTGCCCCCCTCACGTGCCCGCCCCACAGATCTGCTGGAGGTCCTGGGCGACATAGACGAGATGTCCCGGCGGAGACCCGAGATCCTGGGCTTCTTCTCGGTCAGTGGGCTGGGCCTCCTGGGGTGGGGAGCTGGTGCTGGGCCCGCTCTGGAGCCAGCGTGGAGGAGCCCCGGGCCCTGGCGGGAAGCCTGGGGGTGGGCAGCACCTGTCAGCCCAGCCCCCAGTCCCAGCGGAGCATGGGCCAAGGCAGGGCTGCCCTCTGCTCGGGGCTGAGCTGGCCGATGGTCTGAGTCCCAGAGCTGGCCCAGGACTCACACCCGCCCGCCCGCCCCGCAGACCAACCTCCAGCGGCTCATGAGCTCCGAGGAGGAGGCCTGCCGCAGCCTGGCCTTCAGCCTGGCCCTGCGCTCCATCCAGAACAACCCCAGGTGAGCGCGGGGGGCGGGGCCTGCCTGGCCGTGGGCCCAGCGGAGTCGGCCGCCCGGCCCCCCGGGGGAGGGGAGGTGCCCACTGAGCACGTGCCTCCTCAGCATCGCGGCCGACTTCCTGCCCACGTTCATGTACTGCCTGGGCAGCCGGGACTTGGAGGTGGCGCAGACGGCCCTGCGGAACCTGCCGGAGTACACCCTGCTCTGCCAAGGTGCGTGCCGCCCCGCCTGCCCCGCCCGCCCCGCCGAGGGCGCCTCCCAGCCCTGTCCCCTGGCCCACGTCCTGTCCCCTGGCCCACGTCCTGTCTGCCCCGCAGAGCACGCGGCCATGCTGCTGCACCGCGCCTTCCTGGTGGGCATGTACGGCCAGCTGGACACGAGCGCCCAGATCTCCGAGGCCCTGCGGATCCTGCACATGGAGGCGGTGATGTGAGCCTGGCCCTGCCGTCCGCCAGGCCCAGGCCACACCCGGACCTCAGGGGCTGCCCTCGGTCCATGGCCAGGCTCTGGCCAGCAGCACGGGAGGGGGAGGGGGAGGGGGAGAGGTGGGGGGAAGAGGAATGAGGGACGGGGAGGGGGGGTGTCTCCCAGGCCAGCAGTGCCTGGGACTTGGCCAGCTGAGTGGGCACTGTTGGTGAGGGGCAGGTTCAAATGAAACTTTCTGACCTCATTGCTGGCTGCCGGCCTTGTCTCTCGAGGTGTCTGTGTTGAGGGGTGAGGAGCCCCATCTGGCCTGGCCAGTCTGCTCCCCGCGGGGTGGCCTGAGGCCCGGTCCCAGCTGCACCAGCGTCTCCGGGTCTCCCTCGCCTTCTGCTGCGGGTACTGCGTCCCACCCGCCCTCGCCCGCAGCTGCCGGAGGGTCTTCCCGGCACCGAGGCCACCATCCCCCCTCCTGCGGCTCCCCACCCGCCCAGCACTCAGACCCTGTCCTCGCTCAGGGCCGGCCCGGGTCAGGCGCTGGCTCCCAGGCTCCTGCTCAGCTGGGCCACTGGGGGGCGCTGTGGCTACAGACGTGCCAGGTCCTCGGAAGCCCTGTGCCCACCGAGTGGGTCGGCCGGACTGGTCCTGGCCATGCCTGGGCGCTGGAGACTGGCCCTGGGGGACGGGGAGGGTCTCCTCACCCGGAGCCCCTGGGGACTGCAGGTGCCTCCCCAACTGCAGGCGGCTCAGCCCCCTCCTCTCTGGCCCTTCCTCTCCAGGCACCCCTGCTCTGCCCCCAGAGCCCCTGGCACGTCTGCCCGCAGGCCGCTGCCCTCAGTGCCTGTCCTCCCTGCTGGCCATGGCCGCTTTGTCCGAGCGGGTGGTCCTCGGCCCCGTGGTGTCACCAGGGAAGGGCAGACTCGAGGCATAGCACGGGTGTGGAGCTGAGGGCCCTCGTGCTGCCTGGCCCGGCGTGCGTGCGTGCCCGCCCATGTGTGTGGTGGGCAGGGGCCTCACCAGGAACTGCCACGCTAGAAAGTCTCTTTGCGCCGTGTACTCACACCGCTGCCCTCACGCCACCCCAGCTTGGGAAGCAGCCGTTAGGACACTCTGTGCCCCAAAGGCCACCCCTCCCCGGAGCCCCAGAGCCACGGCACGTGGTGGCACGTTTCCGTGTGGGCTGGGCTGGGGTGGGTGAGGGGCCCTGGATGTGGCTCATAGTGCCCTCCCTCCACATCAGGCCCCGGGCCCGGGGCACAGGGGTGCCTTCACGTGGAGCACCAGGGTGGTCGGGTGCTCCGCTGTGGGCTGAGGGGCGCCTGGGTGGAAGGGCCGGGGAGGCAGCTGGCAGCACCCTCAGGGCCCACGCGGCCGTGCCGAGCGCCGTGGCTTTACGTGGCCAGAGGGAGAGGCGTGGCCGTGGCACTAGCTGTGTTCAGGGCAAGTGTGCGTTGGAGCGGGTGGCCGGGCGCTGCTCCTCCTCGGCTGGTGCGGGCTCAGGCGGCACCGTTTCTTCACACGATGACACGGGCCGAGGAGGCGGCTGGCGGCTGGTCTCCCTGCTCTGGGCAGAGCCGAGCGGAGTTCTGGGTGCTGAGCCCGAGGCGGCCTCCCCACCAGCCGCGTGCGCCCAGCAGGCAGGGCCAGGGTCACCTCTCGCCCAGAACACCGTCCGGAGCCCGGTCCTGCCGCCTGGCCCCCCGACAGGCCTGCCCTGGGGACCCACGCTGTTGGGAGAAGGTGGGGTGCAGTGGGTCTCGACGGGTGAGGAGGCGTGTTCTGGGCGAGGCTCCAGCCCACGGGGGCAGTTTTCGTCAGCCACCACAGAGGTGGCGGGCCCACTGCCCTGGGTCCTCTCCTGTGCCCACGTGGCACGGCCTGGCCTGGAGGGCGCGGGGCTGGTGGGAGCGTGGTGAAGGTGCTGTGCTGACGTCGTGGACGGGGCCGTGTCTGACCAGGCGCCCTGGTCCCGCCCCCCGCCCCGGCCACCACCTCCCACCCTGCCCGCTCAGAACCTGGAGCTGCAGGCCTGGCCCCTGACAGGCTCCAGCGGCAGCGTGAGGATGAATAATGCATTTATGACACGGCGTCGTGGTAGCCAAAGTGATGTATAAATGGCGGTAAATGTTTTATAATGTTGTTGTAACCCGTTATAAATGATGAATGGCCGCGGTGGATGCGGATCAAATATTTATGACGCGTGGTGTGCGACGCGGCCGCCTCGGTTCGGGAAAGCCATTAATAATGAAGCGGGTGGCGATGTAAGAGTTGCCGACATGCCCAGCAAAGCCATTTACAACGAGATGCAAGCGCCGGCGTCGGCAGCCCTGGCCGGGCTCCGGAGCCCAGAGGAACCGCGTGAGTTGCTTGTGAGAACGGTACCGCCCACGGCACGCCCCGTGGAGGTGCGTCACACCAGGCGGGCGCCGGCACCTGGTACTCGGCCTCAGCTCCCTCCGCCCGGCCGTGGCCATGGCGTGGGCTCTGCAGGTCGTCCCTTGGCCGCTCCATGTCTGCCTCCCACCTGCACAGCCATCGCTAGGGGGCCCCAGGGCAGCCCTGGTGCCATCTGCCCGGCACCCCCAGGGACTGGGCAGGGAGTGGGAGGGCCCTCTGAGCAGCACCGTGTTCCCGTGGGTGCTGTCCCCGTGCAGCTCAGCACTGGTCTCTGCACGTGAGTCGGGGAAGGATGTGAGCTCACTGCTGTAACAAACGGGCCGGGTTCAGCAGAGCTCAGCCCACACTGTCCCGCCCGAGGCCAGCAGCTGTTCCTGTGTGGCTGCCCAGGCTCCTGCCTCTGTGGCCCATCCTCTCCAGGCCCTTGGTGTCCAGCCCATGTGGACCCCGGAGTGAGAGCCTGGCTCCCCCATTGGCAAGAGACAGCCACAGCCCCACCCACCTGCAAGGGAGGCTGGGAAATTGGGTCCAGGCAGAGAAAGAGCCGGTGGGGGGGCCCAAGGCAGGGCCTGAGGGTGTTGACGGCAGAGAGGAGGCGGCCGGAGGGCCCGTGACTGCGTGCTCCGTGTGAGGTGCGCCCGCTCATTCCCCATGTTAAGGATGTTGTGCTGACTACAGACGGCAGGTGCGGGCAGTGCACAGGGCACCTGTACAAAGCCAGCTGACACCAGAGCAGGGTTGGGGTGGCCGAGGGGGAGGGGCAGGGGACAGTTTCTGTGGGACCAGCAGGAGAGGAGAGGAGAGGAGGCATGGAGCCCTCGCAGGGACCGGCGAGCCACTGTGAGTGGGATGGGGTCTCAGTGCAGGGACCATGGGCCAGGCTCCGGCCGGGAGGGCAGGGCAGGGCGGGCGTGGGGAGGGTGTGGCCAGGGAGCGGCAGGGGGTGCGAGGCTGGATAAGGGCCTGGACTTTATCCTGAGGCGGTGAGGCCGCAGGGCAGGGCTTGTCCCTCGGCTGCTGGGCGGGCGGGGGAGCCTGGGGCCTGTAGGCGGGTGGGAAGCCAGGACGATTCCCTGCCGGTGGCTCGGGGAGGCTGTTAACAGCAGTGCAGCCGCGTCGCTCCTGTCCTCCCGCGCTGAGGACAGACGGCACGTGGCTCTGCTCCCCGCCCAGGTGAGCTGAAGCCAGCCCCGAGGGCCGTGCCGGCTGCCGAGGGCGGGTGAGGATGAGGGAGTGGAGCTCTGGGTGTCTACGGAGATCCTCCCCAAGGCCCCAGCCTTCAAGCCCCGAGAGCCCAGGCCCTGGGACGGGAGGGGAAGAGGGTGTGGTGGGGAAACAGGAAAACACGGAGGTCTGGGCACAGGCCCTCCCTCCCGGGAGCACACGGCCTGCGCCTCCTAAGCTCGAATGGTCCTCAGGAGGCCGCTCGCCTCCTGCTGCTGCTGTACCAGAGCCGCCCATGGCCTGGTCCCCGCTTTCACGTTGATTTCAGGGGAGAGAGACATCGATGATGAGAATCATTGAACACTGCCTCCTGCACGCCCCCTACTGGGGCTGCGTGAGCCCATGCCCCGGGCACGTGCCCTTGGCCGGAGCGAATCTGGACCCCCTTGGTCTGCAGGCCGACACTCATCCCCGGAGCCAAACCCGACTCTTCATGCCACCTGGACTCGCCCTCGCTGGTTTGCTCGGTGGATAGAGCGTCCTGGGTTCGATTCCGGTCAAGGGCACATGCTTGGGATCACGGACTTGATCCCAGTGAGGGCATGCAGGAGGCAGCCAACCAGTGACTGACATCATTGATGTTTCTCTCTCCCTCTCAAACAAAGACTGTAAACGTTAAAAAGAAGTCATCTGGTCTTGTCTTGTGAAACCTCCGCGGGAAGTCTAGAGCCCACACGCTCCCCGCTGGCCGGGGGCAGGTCCCCTTTGGGGGACAAACGGGCACAGCGGTCAGGGGGTGGGGTGGTTGCTTGGAGGGAGAAGGGGTGGGCGGGGCCTGGCTCGGGGGCCTGGGGAGGAGCAGGAGGTGCTGTGTGAGGAGCTGTGGGGACAGCACAGATGCACCCAAGTCACTGTCCCAGAGCAGCCCACGTGGGGACACCTCACCGGCTTTTCCAGTTCTAACTGCTGCCCTGCGGTCAGGAAGCCCGCTGGTTCCTGTTCTGGGCTGGGCCGCCTGCCGCCGAACCGGCCGCCTCGCCCTTTGTCCTGGTCTGGGAGCCCGGCAGGTGTGGCAGCGGCCGCGGCCGCAGGCCCGGTCAGCACCTGCTTGCACGCCCCTGGCACGGACTCCCCGCCCGTGCCCGGGCCTCACGCACATGGCTGGGGCCGGTGCCCGCACCTCGGGCCGAGCGGCGGGGAGCTGGGGCCTGGCCTGGAGGACCCGGTGTCTGCTCCTCCGAGTGGGCGGGGACCACGCGGGCCAGGCTCCCTCCCTCCTTCCTTCCTGCAGCAGGTCTGGGCCGGCCGGCCGGCCTCCAGGGTGGGGGCGCCTCACGCTTTGGTGTCGGTGTTTCCGGCTGTCGGTCCACGTGGCCACAGGCAGGGTTTCCTGGGAAGAATGTGTAGGGAGCCGCCCGCTCACAGGCCCTCGAGAGGTGCTTTCCTGGGTCACTTGCGTCACAGACACCCAAAGTGGGAAACGGGGAGACGCCTCCACGACCAGGAAGGAGGCTCCCGGGCCCCACACCCCGTCCCAGCCTCAGGCGCCTCTTTGGGCCTCGGAGGAGTGAGCCCCGCCTTGCAGGGACCTCTCCGGCTTAGAACCCGGAAGAATGCTGCTTTTTCTTCTAATCCTCACCTGAGGGTATGTTTTTACTGATCTCAGAGAGAGGAAGGGAGGGCGAGAGAAACATCCATCAGTAGCCCCCAAATCCCAACCCTCCCCCAACAATACCTGCCCCGACCAGGAATCGAACCCAAGACCTTTTGTGCTTGGGACGATGCTCCAACCAACTGAGCCACCTGGCTAGGGCCGAACCCGGATGGGAAGGTCCTTCCCCGCGATGCTGGGTGTTTGGGGGCGAGGGGGGGCACGTGTTCCCGGGAGGCCACAGGCGGGCCAGCCGCTCCCTTCCCCAGGCATGGCCTGCCTGTGAGCGGCCACTCTCACTTCGCCGGGACGGCGGCGGGCCTCGAAAAGGAAGACGGCCCCGAAGCCTCGGGGAGCAGCGGGGCGGCACCCCAGGGCGCGCGCCCCCTTTTGCCCTGACTGGCGGCTGGGGGCGGGGCGGGGGCCATTCTGGGGGCGTGGCCTGGACGCGGAGAGGGCGTGGCCTGACGGAAAGCCCTAGCCTTCGAGGGGCGGGGCCGGGCCTGGAAGGGGCGGGCCCGACCGAGGCCGCAGCCAATGCGGGGCGTGGTGGGCGGGCCGGAGGGCGGGCCCGGAGCCGGGCAGGCGGGCCCGGAGCTCTGCGGCCGCTGACCCGCCGGCTGCACGGCCCCCGCGGTCCTCCCGGCCCGGTCCGGCCTCGTCCGCCCAGCCGGCCGGCCGGGCTCCGGTTCTCCGGAGGCGCCGGCGGCCGCGGCCCGCGGCCCCATGGCGGCCATCCAGGCGCTGCAGCAGTGGTGCCGGCAGCAGTGCGAGGGCTACCGGGACGTGAGCATCACCAACATGACCACGTCCTTCCGCGACGGCCTGGCCTTCTGCGCCATCCTGCACCGCCACCGGCCCGACCTCCTGTGAGTGCGGCCCCGGCCCCGGCCCCGGCCCCGGCGGCGGGACCGGGCTGGCTCCCCGGGCTCAGCGCCCCGCCCCGGCCCGCCCCGGGGTGGGTCCCGGGCTTCGCGCGGCTGTCCTCCCGCCGCCCGGCTCCGGAGCAGCTGGGGCGCCGGGGGCGGCCCGCGGAGGAAGCCCGGCCCCTCGTCAGCCCTCACCCTGGGGTGACAGGGGCGAGGTGGAGGCGGCCCACTCCCGGGAGCCGGGGCAGGGGACGGGTCTTGCAGTGAGGAGGGCTGCCAGCCTTGCCCCCGTCCTCCCCCCCTGTCCCGTTACTCGCTGGGGCGCTGAGCCGGCCTCTGCAAAGCTGCCCGGAGGCCGCGTCCGCCGTCCGAGGGCCTGGCGCCCACGTTTCCGGGGAAGACCCGGTGGTGGTGGTGGTGGGGAGGCAGCCCTCCGGTGCGGGCACCACAGACGGGAAACCGAGGCCTGAGGGGAGACAGCGCGGGGCGGTCAGGGCTGCCGCGGGGCCCCTGCCCTGTACCCCGATGCCCAGAGCGCCCCGGCCCTCTGAGGAGGAGGTCCCCACG
Organism: Vespertilio murinus; assembly: GCA_963924515.1. Taxonomy (NCBI): domain Eukaryota; kingdom Metazoa; phylum Chordata; class Mammalia; order Chiroptera; family Vespertilionidae; genus Vespertilio; species Vespertilio murinus. The sequence goes on along the minus strand of OZ004708.1, from coordinate 582,628 downwards.
GAATCCCTCTGCCCTCCGAGGGCCTCGGGGCTCCTGGAGTCCCAGCCGCCGCTGCTCCCGCCCAGCGGGGTGCTGGTCGCCCGGGAGGCAGGCGCTGAACCCCGGAAGCTGAGCTGGCCGGGGTGGGTGGGGACGGAGAGGGTGGGGAGGGAGAGGTGGGCGGCCGGCCTGGCTGAGGCCCAGGCCCGCAGGGGTCTGCGCTCAGAGGGAGGTGGGCGCCACCGCCGGGGGCTCCGCAGCCTCAGCAGCCACACGATGTGACTGGAGACCTGGGCTCTTTCTGGGCCCGGGAGCTTCCCAGCTGTGCTGGGGTCGAAGGCCCAGCGTGTGTGTGTGCGTGTGTGTGTGTGTGTGTGTGTGTGTGTATGTGCGTGTGTGTGAGCCTGTCCCAACATGCACTGCTGCCTTCGGGTGAGCAGGGGCTCGAACACCTGGGCGTGGACCAGAGCTAGCCCAGGCCGGGCCCCTGGCCGCTGGGTGCCTGCCGCACTCAGCACCGTGTCCGTGTCCGTGTCCGTGGCCCTGCCCGTGTCCGTGTCCGTGTCCGTGCAGGCGGCCGTGGCCCTGCCTCCGGGAGCGGGTTTCAGTCGCAGACCCTGAGCTGAGTGAATGGAAGCTCCCGGCCGCGCCCTCCGGCGGGGAGGGCGGCGGGAGGAGGAGGCGGCGCCCTCGGCCTCTTCCGGGACCCACTGGCTGCTGACTTGGCCGAGGTCCATCTGCCCCCTGGACTTTCGGCTCCAAAGGCGGGGTTGTTTGCTCCCCGCCCTGGCCTGGCCCAGCACAGCTGGAGGCCGAGAGATAAGGGCTTGCACTTGGGGCTCCGTCGACAGGGTAGGAGTTCGGGCCGTGCAGGTGCGAGTGCGGAGGGCGGAGGGGAGGCCCTGTGGCCGCGGAGGCGGGTGTGGGAGCCCCGGCGGCCCCGGGCTGTGGGGAGTGTGCGTGGTCCACGCTGCCTGTGCGGTCAGTGTTACGGCAGGGCCGGGGAGCAGCACAGGTTTGCACCCGGTGGGTGTGGCTCCATCGGTGCTGAGCGGCGAGGAGGGTGGTGTGTGCGCATGCGTGTGGGCACACGCGTGTCCCGTGCCCGAGCCCTTTTTATTTATTTATTTTTTAAAATATATTTTATTGATATTTTACAGAGAGGAAGGGAGAGAGATAGAGAGCCAGAAATGTCGATGAGAGAGAAACACCGACCAGCTGCCCCCTGCACACCCCCCACTGGGGATGTGCCCACAACCAAGGTACATGCCCTTGACCGGAATCGAACCCGGGACCCTTCAGTCTGCAGACCAACGCTCTATCCACGGAGCCAAACCGGTTTCGGCTGCCCGAGCCCCTTGTGGTGCCGTATCTGTGCTTTGAACACCCACCTCCACTCTGACCCCTCAGGGCCTCCGGGCAAGGAGGCGGCTGGAAGGGCGTCTCCCCGAAACCTCGGGCTGCCCACCGGCCCCCCGAGGAGCAGGGAGCGGAGGGGCTGGGGGACCCGCGGGGAGAGGCGCCCGCCCGCCGTCCGGTGAGACCCTGGGCAGCCGGGGGGACATCCTGTCTCAGCGCCTTTGTTCCAGCCGGGCCTTCCTGCTGCCGGGGCCCCTTCCTCTGGGCCAGCGGAAGGAGAGCCGTGAGGAGCCGCCGGCGGGCCGGCCAGGTGGGGCGCCCCCACGCTCCGCTGGCTTTGCCTGCCGCCGCCCCGGGCTCCTCGGGGGGCCCTGGAGGCGTGGGTGACCCTGCTGTTGGGGGACGGCCTGTGCGCCCCGAGGCTGTAGGTGGCCAGGCCTGCGGGCCTGTCTCCCCTCGAGGGGCAGGGCTGGCTGCAGGCGCCGGGCCTCCGTACCCCGTGTGGTGACCGGTCCGTCCCTCCCGGAGGGGTCAGGCCAGGGCCAGGCGGGCGGCTCCTTGACCACCGCTCTGGTCACGCCTGTGGCTGGGTCAGGAGACTCCCAGGAGCCTCGGAGCTGAGGCAGCACTGACCCTCCCGCATGAGGTCAGCAGGAAGTGGCCTGGGGACAGAGGCCTTCTGTCCCCGCGGAGGGCCTGCTGCCCAGCCTCCGGCCAGGACCTGCCGGGCGGACAGGCCCCTCCTGGAGGACGGCCCAGGGCCCAACGCCCCCGAACCCCTCCCCTGGGGCGCCGAGCAGCCCCAGGACGACCCCTCCGGCTGGACCCTCCGGGCTGGGGCAGGGCTCAGGGCTGGTGCCGGCCTGCAGAGGCCTGAGCTGGGGGTTGCTGAGGCCCCTCGTTTGCCCACCGTGTACAGGAAGGGGGTCCTCGGGCACCTCGTCCCCCAGGCCCCTCTCCCCATGTCCGTCCCGGGGTGCCTGCCCGGGGTCACTCTCCCCGGAGCCCTGTCCACCTTTCTCTGCTGTGTCCCTACCCCCGGCTCTCTGTCCGGCCCTCTGCCCCGCCCCCTGCTCCCTTCACGCCAGGATTGACTCCAGATGGGCTCGGGGTGCCTGCAGAAGGCTCCGGAATGGCTTTCCCTTCTGTCTGGCCCCCTCGGCCCCAGCGACCCCCCCCCCCCCCCCGGCTGCATGTTGTTCCAGGAAATAAACAGCGTGAGGTCAGCTCGCCAGGAATTCAGAGGGCCACGGCCGGAGCCCCAGGCGCTGGGCCAGAGGCGGCCTGCAGTCCCGGAGGCAGGCAGCCAGGGGCACGGCCGCAGCCATCGCCAGGGGCCACGGGGGCCCAGGGCCTGGGGCTTCCTCCTGGTCCGGTCAGCTCAGCAGTCGACCTGGGAGCCAGGAGGCCAGAGTTCGATTCCCGGTCGGGGCACAGGCCCGGGTTGTGGCTCCATCCCCCGTGGGGGCGTGCAGGAGGCGGAGGCGGCCGCCAATCCACGATGGGTCGCTCTCATCGTGGGTGTTTCTATCTCTCTCCCTTCCCTTCCTCTGAAATGAATAAAAACACGTTTTTTGAAAAAGAAAGCGCAAGGGCAGGCCCACAGAACGCTCCCCCCACACGCATGTACGGAGCACCAGCTGTATGCCTGGCCGACTCCGAGGACCAGAACCTCGAGGCCCGGCCTGGCCCGGCCCCCGAGGCCGGCTCCGCAGCCGCGGCCGAGCGCTGGGCGGCCGGTCGGTCGCCGGGCCTCCTGGGGCCGTCCTGGCCGTGGCCTCGTCCCAGTTCCCTCTCCTGAGGACACGGCCCCCGGGGACCGGCCGCCCAGTGACCTCGTTCCTCGGACTCTGTAAAGACCCTCCGCTTGTTAGCAGACAAAACAGAACTTGTTTTCCTGCCTCCAGCCCGGCCAGGGGCGCCGGGGAGGTCGTGCCCCGGGCAGGTCGGGGAGGGCGGGGAGGGTGTGTGTGTGTGTGTGTGTGTGTGGTGTCTGAGCTTTCACAGGGATGGGGGCAGGGGCTCCAAGCCCAGACACTGTGGACGGTGGGGGAGCCCTGGGGGTGTGGGGGACCCCCCTCCTCAGCCCGTGGGCGTGGCCAGGGTAGAGCCGGTGGGTGGCAGGTGGGGGCTGGGCTGCACGCGCCTCCGGCCCTCGGGCACACCTGCCGGCCGGCTGCCGGCGCACAAAGCCCCTCTGTGCCGGGGGCCCGGCATCTGGAACGCGTTGCCTGGGGGTGGCCGGCGGAGGGGGTTTCCGGAGAGCCGGGCCGGTGATGGACGGCAGGCCCTTGGGGGGGGCGCCCCTCATCGGAGACCTGCCGGCCGCAGCCCGGCCCCGACTGCCCGGCAGACGCTGTCCCCTCGGGGTCACCACGGCCCTGGGTTCGGGGCTCACCCTGCAGGAGTCAGACCCACGCCCTCCTGGCTCTCCCGGCTGCAAAGCTTCCAGAACAATCAGGCCGCACCGAAGCTTCGGGGGTGCTGTTTCCGCCCCACAGACAGCCCCCTGGACGGACAGACGGACAGGCAGACAGACGGACAGGCAGACAGCCCCCTGGACGGACAGACGGACAGGCAGGCAGACAGGCAGACAGCCCCTGGACGGACAGGCAGATGGGCAGACAGGCAGACAGACGGGCCCGTGTAACCAGCTCCCGGAGCCGCCGGCTGGTAGGCTGTGTTGTCCGCTCAGGGCTGCCTGTCCGTCTGTCCGTCCAGGGGGCTGGACGGGGCACCCTCCCGGGGCGCCAGGGGCTGCGGTGCCCGCGCCGGGCATGTGCAGGGCTCCGGGCAGCCTGGCGCCGGGACCCTGTGACTGGACGTCCTCCCGCGGCCGTGTGCGTGGGGGCGGGGCCACGGGGACGAGGGCCTGCTCCAGGGTGTGGGGGCGGGGCACCCGGTGGGCCCTTCCTACCACACCAGCCCGGCCGCGTAGCTCATGGTGGAGCATCGACCAGGAACCAGGAGGCTGTGGTCTGACCCCGGTCGGGGCACAGGCCCGGGCTGTGGCGCCATCCCCAGTGTGGGGTGCGCAGGAGGCAGCTGATCACGGTGTCTGTCTCTCCCTTCCTCTCTGAGGCCAATGAAAACGTGTGTTTAAAAACCATGCCCCCTACCCCCACCCCCTCGAACCTTCGCTGCCCTGGACGCCGGGCCACGGCTGGCTCCCGCCTCCTCGGCCGGCCGGTCGCCAAGCCTCTCTGGGCCTCGGCTCCCTCCTCCCTGGGAGGGGGCATTGCTGCCTGTGGGCGTGGCCGTCTGCCCTCACTGCCGGTCCGTCCTGCCCTGCCCTGCAGCCCCACGTCCACCCGGCTCCCCTCCGGACACACCGGCCCCCGAGCTGTGCCCTCAGCTCAGGGCTGGCCCTGCCCCGAGGCCGCAGCGACCACGCTCCTTCCTGGAAATCCGCACTCGCGCCTCGGTTTCCCCTCCGGGCCGCCCGGCCCTGCTCTGGCTCTGAGCTGCTCTGCACTTTTATCTTCCAGAAACTTCGACGCGCTCAGGAAGGAGGACGTCTACGAGAACAACCAGCTGGTGGGTCCCGCCCTGCCGCACCCGCCGGGCCGGGCCGGGGAGGGGGCAGCCCCGTGACCCCGCTCCCCCTGGGAGGACGGGGTGCTGGACCCTCCTCCTCCTCCTAGGCAGCGCCCCCCGGGGGTCCTGGCGGGCCGTCGGCGGCTGCTCCCCCTGGAGCCCCGGTCCAGGGTCCGGCACACACTGCTTCCGAGCCTTCCCCGGCCCGGCCCGCCATTGCTGCACGGTGGGCTCCGTGCCCCGTGGGCTGGGGCAGAGGGCAGAGCCCACCCCTCCCCTCTGGGCACCCTATGCCCTCTGGGTGGGCACTGACACCCCGAGCCCCCGGGCTGGCCCCCGAGGGCCTGCATCCTGCGTGCCCAGGCACGATGCCCATTACGCAGACGGGTAAACCGAGGCCCAGGGAGGGCACAGGCCGGCCGGAGCCTGGGGCCCCCCGTGGGGTTCCGGCTCCTGGCACCTGGGTGAGCTGCTGACCGCCCCTCCCCAGGCCTTCCGCGTGGCCGAGGAGCAGCTGGGCATCCCGGCCCTGCTGGAGGCCGAGGACATGGTGGCTCTGAAGGTGCCCGACCGGCTGAGCATCCTGACCTACGTGTCGCAGTACTACAACTACTTCCACGGGCGCTCGCCCAGTGAGTCCCTGCCCGCCCCCTGCCCCGGGGGGCCGGGACCGTGCCCCCTCACCCGCTCAGAGCAGGCTCCCCCCCCCACCCCCGCCCAGTTCCGGTGCCCCCCCATGCGGTCGGCACCCCGCCATTCTGTCCCAGGCTTTGTGCTGCAGGCTCCCCCCACATTCCTCAAAAAAAAATCCCCGGAACCGCTCTGGGCTCTGGGCTCTGGGCTCGGGGCCAGCCCCGCCTCCCGCCTCCCACCCCACTTTGTGCAGAAACAGAAAAGTCCCTTCCTGACCCAGCGGGGGCGGGGGGGGGCGCCCCAGCTGGTGGTGCTGGCTGTTCTGGGCTGTGCCCCCAGGAGCTGCCTGCCGCCCCGCTCCCACGCCAGGCCCCGCTGGGCACCCACGTCTCCCAGGGCTCAGGCAGGGGGGGCCCAGACCCTGGAGCCAGGGTGGGGCTGGGCCGGCCTGACCCTGTGTCTCCGCCAGTCGGGGGCATGGCTGGCGTGAAGAGGCCCCCGCCGGAGGCTGAGGAGGAGCCGACCGGGAAGAGGGCCTCGCCCAGGCCCGCGCCCGCGCCCGCGCCCGCCCGGGGGCCGCTGTCCCCCGTCAGCACCAACGTCGTCCAGCGGAAGGACAGGGGCGCGGAGGGCCCCCCGCTGAAGGCTGTAAGCGCTGCGCGGCCCGCCCTCTGGGTCCGGGGGCTGGGAGGGCCGAGCTTGCCCTTGAACCCGTGCTGGGGTCGGGGGTCCCTTGGGGTCCACTCAGGTCCCAGCGCAGCCTCAGCAACGTTTACCAGGAGCCCAGAGACTGGCTCCCGAGTTCCTTCCGGCCTGGGTGGTCGGGATAGGATCCCCATTGTGCAGACGGGTAAACTGAGGCCCAGGGAGGCCCTCCCGGCTGAGCTGAGCTTGAACCCTGAACCCAGACATGACTGGGCTCCGAGTGGTTCGCACTCTGGCTGCTCCCTCCCGTGGGTCCAGGAGGGGCCCCGAGGCCACCCAGCCAGGGAGCTGTGCCCCTCAGATGGGAGCCCGGAAGGGGCCGTGCCCTGTGCTCGGGCGCCCCCTGCTGTCCCTCGGCCGCCACACCGCCCCGGGGGCTGGGCCCGGACTTCCGGAGTCCGACAAGATTTCTGAGCCTTGGGGCGGGAACTTTGGGGTCCCAGCTCCTCCAGAACCCCACAACCAAGCCTCCAGCCAGTCCCCTTGGCCAGGCTAGAAACCCTGAACTTGGCGTCCAGCCGGCCTGGGCACGGGCCCGGCCGCCGCTCTGGGGCCTCAGCTCTCCGGTCTGTCCCTCCAGGGCCACCCCCAGGGCCAGGGCGCGGGGAGCAGCACCTGCGGGGCCTGCGGGCAGCACGTGCACCTGGTGCAGCGCCACCTGGTGGACGGGAGGCTGTACCACCGCAGCTGCTTCAGGTAGGGCTGTGCGTGGGGGGCTGTGCGTGGGGTGCTGTGCTGGGGGGCTGTGGGGGCTGTGGGTGGGGGGCTGTGGGCGGGGGGCTGGGGAGGTGTGCACAGGGGCTGTGCGTGGGGGGCTGTGCGTGGGGTGCTGTGGGCGGGGGCTATGGGCGGGGGGCTGTGCGTGGGGTGCTGTGCGTGGGCTGTGCGCGGGGGTGTGTGTGCGTGGGGTGTGGGCGGGGGGCTGTGCGTGGGGTGCTGTGCGCGGGGGCTGTGCTTGGGGGGTGTGTGCGGGGGGGCTGGAGGGGCTGTGCGTGGGGCGCTGTGCGCGGGGGCTCCGGTCACGTGGCGCCCGCCCGCCTCCGCAGGTGCACGCGGTGCGCCAGCACCCTGCGGCCCGGCGCCTACCTGCCCACGGCCCAGCCCGGCGCCTTCGTCTGCTCCAGCCGCTGCCCCGCAGCCGCCCCCGCGGGCCCCGTGCTGCCGGGCCGGCCCCCCGGCTCCCCCAGCGCCCCCCCGGCGGCCCGGGAGGCCCGGCCTGCAGCCCCGGCGCCCCCGGCGGGCAGCGCCCCGGCCACAGGCTTCCCGCGCACCCCCTCAGCCCCTCGGGGCGCCCCCCCCTCCCAGGCCCCCCCGGGGAGCCCAGCCGGGCCCCGGCCCTCAGGGGGGCCCGTGGGGGGCAGAGCCAGGACGCACGTGACCAACAGCTCCCCGGCAGGGTGGCCCCCGGCCGCCCAGGACGCGGCGGCCCCGAGAGCCCCGGGCCCGCTCCCCGCCCCGCAGCCGGGCCGGGCGGCCTCCCCGGGGCCGGCGCCCCAGGCCCAGGGCAGTGCGGGCCCCGCGGGAGCCCCGGCCTGGACCCCCGCGGCCTCCCGGACGCAGCAGGCCCGCGAGAGGTTCCTGCTGGGGCCCGGGGCCGCCAGCCCGGGGCCGACCGGCGGGGCCCCCGCCGCCGCAGCCCGCACGCCCTCCCCCTCCGAGGCCGACCGCAGGGAGCAGGCGCTGAGCTGCCTCCGGAAGGCCCTGCCCCGGCTCGAGGGCGCCCCGGCGCCGGGCAGGTGCGTGGGAAGGAAGACCGGGCGCCCCCAGAGGCCAGGGGGGTCCCAGAGGCCGGGGGGGGGGTGTGGGGTGGGTGGCTGGGGTTCCGGGCCACCTGGCCGTGAGATGGCGAGGCCGCGCCCCCAGCCTCAGCCTCCTCCTCTGGGACGGGGGAGGGGGCACGGGAGCCAGAGTGCTTGGAGGGCGGCGGGAGGGGACACCGCGTGCCCTTGGGGGGTGGGTCCCGCGGCACTGCCACGGGGTCCCCGGTGGCTCGGTCCTGCCGGGGCCCCTGTTTGACACCCGGCGTCACCGGCCTGAGCTGCCTGCCCGTGCCCTCTGCACACACGGAGCGGATGCCGTCACGGAGCGGGTGGGAGATCGGGTGTCACGGGCCCTCCTCGGCTCTCGGGAGGGTCCTTCCTGCTCTTCCAGCTTCTGGTGCCCCTGGGCTCTTGGCTGCCTCCTCCCCTGTGCCTGTCCTCACCTCTGTCCTCCGTGTCTGTCTGCTCTTCTGTCTCGTAAGGACGTGCCGTGGACTTAGGGCACCCTAATGCGGGATGGCCTCACCCTCACTGGTTTCACCGGCACGGGGCCTGTCCATGCCGGTGGACGGGGATTTTGGGGACACCATTCGGCTCACTACTCACCTAGCGAGTAAGGAGAAGCCACGGCTGGCCGGCACCCACTCACTGCCTCGTGCTGCCTGTCAGCGCGGCCCCCGGCTCCCGGGCGGCCCCGGGACCAGGAGGGCGAGCCAGGAAGGCCCGGCGGGCCACGGCTCCGTGCAGGGGGGAGGGAGGGACAGGGTGCAGTGCTCCTTGCACCCCCATACCTGACGTGTTTGGGGGGCATTTTAACCTCATTGCACACTAGCTTTAAGCAGGAGAGTAAGGTCAGACAGTGCCCAGGTGGGTGGGCATTGGAACCAGCCACCCAGGGAGGCTGAGGGGCTTCTGCTGGCATCATGGGAGGGACTCCTGGGTCCACCTGTGCCTGATGCCCACTCTCACACCCACAGGCCCGCCCCAACCACTGCCTCTGCTTCCAACGGCCTTCCCAGAGCCGGAGGGCCACGAGCAGGGCCATTGGCCACGCTGCCACAGCCGGCATCTCCCCCAGCCCTCAGCCCCCCTGCGAGGACTGAGCCGGCAGCCCCCCCGAGTGGGGGCACCACCGCACGGGCATCCACGTCGCCCAAGGCGGGCAGGGTGAGCTCAGTGGCGCCCTCAGGGGGAAGCCGGGCAGCTGCTGACTCCAGGCTGAAGCCAGAGGCTCCGCTGGTGAAGGGTGAGAGCCCATAGTGAGGGCACGGGGGCGGGGGTGGTCCCCGCACGGACAGTCGACAGCTGCGGGCTCGCTGGACGCTCTTACCTGGTGGGCGGGGAGGCAGGGGAGGCCCCGAGTGGCTCAGCCTGGAGGCCGGGCTGTGCTCCCTCCCGGGCCCTGGCTGCGGGGCGCCTGCGGGTGGAATGGCTGCAGGAAGATGGTGGTGCCCGGCGTTTCCCAGTCTCCCCCCCACCAATGTGGCTCATCCCCCCCCCCCCCCCAGGCCCAAGTGCCGGCTCCCAGAAGGACCAGTGTGACGGGCCGGCAACGTGGAGGGGCCACCTGAAGCCCGTGGCAAAGAAGCAGCCGGCTGAGAGGTGAGGGGCGAGTGGGTGCGCTGGGTTCCTGGGCCTGTGGTTTGTGCTCAGGCCCGTGTCTCAGGGTTGCACAGGGCCTGGCACATAGTAGGTGCTCAACAAATGCTCCCGAGTAAAAAACACACATCGATTGATGGGCACACCCTCAGCAGGGATGTGGGCACGTCCCAGCATGGCAGCTGGGCAGCTGAAGCCAGCTCTGTTTGAGGGATGGGACATTTCACACCAGCCCGAGTGGTCATAGCAGCCTGTCCCTGAGTGACAGGGGACAGTTCACACTGGCTCACACCAGCCTGAGTGACAGGGAGCTGCTCACACCAGCCTGAGTGACAGGGAACTGCTCACACCAGCCTGAGTGACAGGGAGCTGCTCACACCAGCCTGAGTGACAGGGAACTGCTCACACCAGCCTGAGTGACAGGGGCGGCTCACACCAGCCTGAGTGACAGGGGACGGCTCACACCAGCCTGAGTGACGGGGAACTGCTCACACCAGCCTGAGTGACAGGGGATGGCTCACACCAGCCTGAGTGACAGGGAACTGCTCACACCAGCCTGAGTGACAGGGGACGGCTCACACCAGCCTGAGTGACAGGGGGCGGCTCACACCAGCCTGAGTGACAGGGGATGGCTCACACCAGCCTGAGTGACGGGGAACTGCTCACACCAGCCTGAGTGACAGGGGACGGCTCACACCAGCCTGAGTGACGGGGAACTGCTCACACCAGCCTGAGTGACAGGGGATGGCTCACACCAGCCTGAGTGACAGGGAACTGCTCACACCAGCCTGAGTGACAGGGGACGGCTCACACCAGCCTGAGTGACAGGGGACGGCTCACACCAGCCTGAGTGACAGGGGACGGCTCACACCAGCCTGAGTGACGGGGAACTGCTCACACCAGCCTGAGTGACAGGGGACGGCTCACACCAGCCTGAGTGACGGGGAACTGCTCACACCAGCCTGAGTGACAGGGGACGGCTCACACCAGCCTGAGTGACAGGGGGCGGCTCACACCAGCCTGAGTGACAGGGGATGGCTCACACCAGCCTGAGTGACAGGGGCTGTGTTCCCTCGGGAAATTGAGAGGGCAGGAAGGCAGGCCGCTGGGTGGGCCCATCAGGGGCCCTGGAATCCTCACTCGTGGCCGAGGGACAAGAACACTGAGTGGGCCTGACCCCCGAGCACAGGCCCCACCTGTCAGGGGTGGGGGGCACATAGACACACCTGGGCTCTGGGAGGGTCTCAGGCAGCAGGGGTGTGGGCCTGGGCGCCTCACGCACCACATGCAGCCTTCCCCTAGTGGTGTGAGTGCCTCAGGCGGGTCTGGGTGCAGGGCCCCGTCCCTTTCCTGCTGACCTCTCGCCTTCTGTCCAGGGCCCCGGAGATGATGGAGCCTCGGGTCCCGGGGAAGCCGGGGGCGGGGGCTGCGCCCCAGAAGGTCCCTGGGCGCTCCGAGGGGGGCGTCTGCATCACCCTGACCCCACTGCGGCCCGCCAGGACACCGGGCCCTGTTGGCCCCCAGCCCAGCCTCTCAGGTAGTTCCCGGCAGGGAACCAGGGTCCCAGGGACCCCCCACCCCAGCCAGGGTCAGGGCCTAGGGGTCGCCTCTGGGGCAGCGTCCGGGGCTGGGGCTGTGGGCTGTGCTCTGGGAGGGGAGAAGGAGAGGGGTCCTGGTGGGCAGAGGGTGCGTGCACATGATGTGTGCACGGGTGAGCACGCGTGTGCCTGTACATGTGCACATGTGTGGGTGTGTTCCCACCCTCAGTCACCCCTCTTCCTGTGTGGCCTTGAGGGCTGGGCCAGGGATTCTGCCCTCGCTGCTGCCGTGGCCGCCGCCGGCGCCCGCACGGGGAGCTGTGGCCGGCGGGGGCCCCGCTGGGGGGGGGGTGTGACGGGCCTGCTGGCCCCACGTGGGTCTGTCTCGTCCACAGTGGCCCCGCCCCCCGCGACGCCCTCCCCGTCCGGCCGCAGGAGGCTGGCGGTGCCCCCCAGCCTGGACGTTTCTGGCAGCTGGCTCCAGCCCAAACCCCCGCGGCAGGAGGCCCAGGTCCGGGGCCCGGAGGACAGGCCCCCTCCCCAGGACAAGCCGGGTCAGCGGGCAGGCCGCTCCTGCGGGGCGCGGGCAGAGGGGCGCGGGCGAAGAGTGTCAGGAGCCCCTCTGGCCGAGGGGAGGGCGGCTCTCGGGGCCGAGCCATGCGGGTCTCCGGGGGACGGTGGGGGGGAGGGGGCTGGACAGGCCCGAGTGGCACACGGACCTGGGAGGCTGGAGGCGGGCCGGGGCCCTGGGACCTGGGACGGTGCTTGTCTGCGGGCTCTGCCCGGGGCCTGCTGGGTAGGCAGGGGAGCCGGGAGGGACAGAGCTGGGGACGGGTTGTTGGGGGTCAGGCCCAGGTCCAGCACCCTCACCCTGCCCTCCCCTTCTCCAGGGAGGCCCTTGGGCCCAGCCGACGCCCCCGCCTCCCCCGGCACGGCGGTGACCTCCCCGGTCCGGGTGAGTAGCCGTGGGGGCGTGGCCGGGAGCTCGGCCCCGGCCTGGGCGGCCCTCACACCCCTCCTCCGCAGCTGCACCCCGACTACCTGCCCCCCGAGGAGATCCAGAGGCAGGCCCAGCAGATCGAGCGGCAGCTGGACGCGCTGGAGCTCAGGGGCGTGGACCTGGAGAGGCGCCTGCGGGCGGCCGAGGGGGGTGAGCGCCGTCCCCCACTGCCCAGCCCTGTCCTTCCCCCCCCCTGCCCTGCCAGCCTGTGGGCCCTGGCCTGGGGCCGCCTGGGGCCCTGCCCTGTGCCAGCCTGGCTCTCCCCGCAGACGCCTCGGAAGACGCACTCATGGTGGACTGGTTCCGGCTCATCCACGAGAAGCAGCTGCTGCTGCGGCTGGAGTCAGAGCTGATGTACAAGTGAGGCCGCCCCCACAAGGCCTCCCCCTCCCCTCCCCTCCCCTTCCCCTCCATCTCCTCCTCCCCCTCTGCCCCCTCCTCCCCCTCCTCCTCTCAGGGTCCCGCCTCACACTGCCCCCCCCCGCAGGGCCAAGGACCAGAGCCTGGAGGAGAAGCAGCTGGACCTCTTGGGGGAGCTGCGCCAGCTGATGGCCCGGCCAGGTGCGTCCCCTCCACCGGCCGCCCCGGAGTGCGCTGTGGGGCCAGGAGGGTGTGTGTGTGTGTGTGTGTGTGTGCGTGCGCGTGAGAGAGAGTGTGAGTGTGTGTGTGTGAGTGAGTGTGTGTGTGTGTGCGCACGTGCTGGGTGTTATGGGTCCTGTGGCCGAGTGGCTTAGTCCCGACTGTTTCCACATCTCTCTGTCCACACCTCTCCCTCCTCCGTCCACACCTCTCCCTCCTCTGTCCACACCTCTCCCTCTGTTCACACCTCTCCCTCCTCTGTCCACACCTCTCCCTCCTCTGTCCACACCTCTCCCTCTGTTCACACCTCTCCCTCCTCTGTCCACACCTCTCCCTCCTCTGTCCACACCTCTCCCTCCTCTGTCCACCTCTCCCCCTCTGTCCACACCTCTCCCTCCTCTGTCCACACCTCTCCCTCCTCTGTCCACACCTCTCCCTCTGTTCACACCTCTCCCTCCTCTGTCCACACCTCTCCCTCCTCTGTCCACACCTCTCCCTCCTCTGTCCACACCTCTCCCTCCTCTGTCCACCTCTCCCCCTCTGTCCACACCTCTCCCTCCTCTGTCCACCTCTCCCCCTCTGTCCACACCTCTCCCTCCTCTGTCCACACCTCTCCCTCTGTCCACACCTCTCCCTCCTCTGTCCACACCTCCCTCCTCTGTCCACACCTCTCCCTCCTCTGTCCACACCTCTCCCTCTGTCCATACCTCTCCCTCCTCTGTCCACACCTCCCTCCTCTGTCCACCTCTCCCTCCTCTGTCCACACCTCTCCCTCCTCTGTCCACACCTCTCCCTCTGTCCATACCTCTCCCTCCTCTGTCCACACCTCTCCCTCTGTCCACACCTCTCCCTCCTCTGTCCACCTCTCCCTCCTCTGTCCACACCTCTCCCTCCTCTGTCCACCTCTCCCTCCTCTGTCCACCTCTCCCTCCTCTGTCCACACCTCTCCCTCCTCTGTCCACACCTCTCCCTCTGTCCATACCTCTCCCTCCTCTGTCCACACCTCTCCCTCTGTCCACACCTCTCCCTCCTCTGTCCACACCTCTCCCTCCTCTGTCCACCTCTCCCTCCTCTGTCCACACCTCTCCCTCCTCTGTCCACACCTCTCCCTCTGTCCACACCTCTCCCTCCTCTGTCCATACCTCTCCCCCTCTGTCCACCTCTTCCTCCTCTGTCCACACTGGGAGACCTGCCAGGTGGGGTGAGGCGGCCACATGGTCCTTCTTTCTCCCCGTCCATCCTGTTCCTAGAACTCAGGGCGCACACCGCTGCCCCAGACCCCACCCCTCCTGCAGGGGGCGCTGTTCTGAGCAGGGTGGGGCTCCGCTGACCAGGCTGTCCCTCCAGAGGGTCTGAAGTCCCCCCGGGACCGGCAGCGGGAGCAGGACCTGCTGGCTCAGTACGTGAGCACCGTCAATGACCGCAGCGACATCGTCGACTTCCTGGACGAGGACCGGCTCAGGTGAGGGCCGGGGCGGGGGTGGGGGGGGGCAGGAGAGGGGCCTGGGGGCAGGAGGGAGGCCGGGGTGGGGGGACTGGAGCCAGAGGGGCTCTGGCTCGGGTGTGAGGGTGACTGGGAGGTTGTTCGCATTTCAGGGAGCAGGAGGAGGATGAGGTGCTGGAGACCATGATCCAGAGGCTGGGTAATGGGGTCTGCCCTGGGGGAGGAGCCTGAGGGGGGTATGAGGGGGAGGGGTCTGAGGGGGGGTCTGAGAGGGGGTCTGAGGGGGGTCTGAGGGGGTCTGAGGGGAGGGTCTGAGGGGAGGGTCTGAGGGGAGGGTCTGAGGGGGGGTCTGAGGAGGGTCTGAGGGGAGGGTCTGAGGGGGTCTGAGGGGAGCGTCTGAGGGGAGGGTCTGAGGGGAGGGTCTGAGGGGGGGTCTGAGGGGGGGTCTGAGGGGAGGGTCTGAGGGGAGGGTCTGAGGGGAGGGTCTGAGGGGGGTCTGAGGAGGGTCTGAGGGGAGGGTCTGAGGGGAGGGTCTGAGGGGGGGTCTGAGGGGGGGTCTGAGGGGAGGGTCTGAGGGGAGGGTCTGAGGGGGGGTCTGAGGGGAGGGTCTGAGGGGGGGTCTGAGGGGAGGTCTGAGGGGGGTCTGAGGGGGTCTGAGGGGAGGGTCTGAGGGGGGGTCTGAGGGGAGGGTCTGAGGGGGGTCTGAGGGGGGGTCTGAGGGGAGGGTCTGAGGGGGGTCTGAGGGGGGGTCTGAGGGGAGGGTCTGAGGGGGGGTCTGAGGAGGGTCTGAGGGAGGGTCTGAGGAGGGGTCTGAGGGGAGGGTCTGAGGGGAGGGTCTGAGGGGGGGTCTGAGGGGGAGTCTGAGGGAGGGTCTGAGGGGAGGGTCTGAGGGGGGGTCTGAGGGGAGGGTCTGAGGGGGGGTCTGAGGGGGAGTCTGAGGGGGGATCTGAGGAGGGGTCTGAGGAGGGGTCTGAGGGGAGGGTCTGAGGGGAGGGTCTGAGGGGGGGTCTGAGGGGGAGTCTGAGGGAGGGTCTGAGGGGGGGTCTGAGGGGGGTCTGAGGGGGGTCTGAGGGGAGGGTCTGAGGGGAGGGGTCTGAGGGGAGGATCTGAGGGGAGGGTCTGAGGGGGGTCTGAGGGGAGGGTCTGAGGGGGGGTCTGAGGGAGGGTCTGAGGGGGGGTCTGAGGGGAGGGTCTGAGGGGAGGGACTGAGGGGAGGGTCTGAGGGGAGGGGTCTGAGGGGAGGGTCTGAGGGAGGGTCTGAGGGGAGGGTCTGAGGGGGGGTCTGAGGGAGGGTCTGAGGGAGGGTCTGAGGGGAGGGTCTGAGGGGAGGGTCTGAGGGAGGGTCTGAGGGAGGGTCTGAGGGGAGGGTCTGAGGGAGGGTCTGAGGGGGGGTCTGAGGGGGGTCTGAGGGGAGGAGCCTGAGGGGGGTCTGAGGGGGGTCTGAGGGAGGGTCTGAGGGGTGGTCTGAGGGGAGGGTCTGAGGGGGAGTCTGAGGGGAGGGTCTGAGGGGGGGTCTGAGGGGGAGTCTGAGGGGGGTCTGAGGGGAGGGTCTGAGGGGAGGGGTCTGAGGGGGGTCTGAGGGGAGGGTCTGAGGAGGGGCCTGAGGGGGGGTCTGAGGGGAGGGGTTTGAGGGGAGGGTCTGAGGGGACGGGTCTGAGGGGAGGATCTGAGGGGAGGGTCTGAGGGGGGTCTGAGGGGAGGGTCTGAGGAGGGGCCTGAGGGGGGGTCTGAGGGGAGGGGTCTGAGGGGAGGGTCTGAGGGGACGGGTCTGAGGGGAGGATCTGAGGGGAGGGTCTGAGGGGGGTCTGAGGGGAGGGGTCTGAGGGGAGGGTCTGAGGGGACGGGTCTGAGGGGAGGATCTGAGGGGAGGGTCTGAGAGGGGTCTGATGGGGGGTCTGAGGGGAGGAGACTGAGGGGGGGCTGAGGGGAGGGTCTGAGGGGAGGGGTCTGAGGGGAGGGTCTGAGGGGACGGGTCTGAGGGGAGGACCTGAGGGGAGGGTCTGAGGGGGTCTGAGGGGAGGGTCTGAGGGGAGGGTCTGAGGGGGGTCTGAGTGGGGGTCTGAGGGGAGGGTCTGAGGGGAGGGTCTGAGGGGAGGGTCTGAGGGAGGGTCTGAGGGGAGGGTCTGAGGAGGGGTCTGAGGAGGGGTCTGAGGAGGGGTCTGAGGGGGGGTCTGAGGGGAGGGCCTGAGGGGGGGTCTGAGGGGGGGTCTGAGTGGGGGTCTGAGGGGAGGGTCTGAGGGAGGATCTGAGGGGAGGGTCTGAGGGGGGGTCTGAGGGGGGTCTGAGGGGGGGTCTGAGGAGGGTCTGAGGGGGGGTCTGAGGAGGGTCTGAGGGGGGTCTGAGGGGAGGGTCTGAGGGGGGGTCTGAGGGGAGGGTTCTGAGGGGAGGGCCTGAGGGGGGTCTGAGGGGAGGGTCTGAGGGGAGGGTTCTGAGGGAGGGGTCCGAGGGGGGGTCTGAGGGGAGGGTCTGAGGAGGGGTCTGAGGGGAGGGTCTGAGGGGAGGGTTCTGAGGGGAGGGCCTGAGGGGGGTCTGAGGGGAGGGTCTGAGGGGAGGGTCTGAGGGGGGGTCTGAGGGGGGGTCTGAGGGAAGGTCTGAGGGGAGGGTCTGAGGGGAGGGTCTGAGGGGGGGTCTGAGGAGGGTCTGAGGGAGGGTCTGAGGAGGGGTCTGAGGAGGGGTCTGAGGGGAGGGTCTGAGGGGAGGGTCTGAGGGGGGGTCTGAGGGGGAGTCTGAGGGAGGGTCTGAGGGGGGGTCTGAGGGGAGGGTCTGAGGGGGGGTCTGAGGGGAGGGTCTGAGGGGGGGTCTGAGGGGGAGTCTGAGGGGAGGGTCTGAGGGGAGGGTCTGAGGGGGGGTCTGAGGGGGAGTCTGAGGGAGGGTCTGAGGGGGGGTCTGAGGGGGGTCTGAGGGGGGTCTGAGGGGAGGGTCTGAGGGGAGGGGTCTGAGGGGAGGATCTGAGGGGAGGGTCTGAGGGGGGTCTGAGGGGAGGGTCTGAGGGGGGGTCTGAGGGAGGGTCTGAGGGGGGGTCTGAGGGGAGGGTCTGAGGGGAGGGTCTGAGGGAGGGTCTGAGGGGGGGTCTGAGGGGAGGGTCTGAGGGGAGGGACTGAGGGGAGGGTCTGAGGGGAGGGGTCTGAGGGGAGGGTCTGAGGGGGGGTCTGAGGAGGGGTCTGAGGGAGGGTCTGAGGGGAGGGTCTGAGGGGGGGTCTGAGGGAGGGTCTGAGGGGAGGGTCTGAGGGAGGGTCTGAGGGGGGGTCTGAGGGGGGTCTGAGGGGAGGAGCCTGAGGGGGGTCTGAGGGGGGTCTGAGGGAGGGTCTGAGGGGGGGTCTGAGGGGAGGGTCTGAGGGGGAGTCTGAGGGGAGGTCTGAGGGGGGGTCTGAGGGGGAGTCTGAGGGGGGTCTGAGGGAGGAGCCTGAGGGGGGCTGAGGGGAGGGTCTGAGGGGAGGGGTCTGAGGGGGGTCTGAGGGGAGGGTCTGAGGAGGGGCCTGAGGGGGGGTCTGAGGGGAGGGGTTTGAGGGGAGGGTCTGAGGGGACGGGTCTGAGGGGAGGATCTGAGGGGAGGGTCTGAGGGGGGTCTGAGGGGAGGGTCTGAGGAGGGGCCTGAGGGGGGGTCTGAGGGGAGGGGTCTGAGGGGAGGGTCTGAGGGGACGGGTCTGAGGGGAGGATCTGAGGGGAGGGTCTGAGAGGGGTCTGAGGGGGGTCTGAGGGGAGGAGACTGAGGGGGGGCTGAGGGAGGGTCTGAGGGGAGGGGTCTGAGGGGAGGGTCTGAGGGGACGGGTCTGAGGGGAGGATCTGAGGGAGGGTCTGAGGGGGGTCTGAGGGGAGGGGTCTGAGGGGAGGGTCTGAGGGGACGGGTCTGAGGGGAGGATCTGAGGGGAGGGTCTGAGAGGGGTCTGATGGGGGGTCTGAGGGAGGAGACTGAGGGGGGGCTGAGGGGAGGGTCTGAGGGGAGGGTCTGAGGGAGGATCTGAGGGGAGGTCTGAGGGGGGGTCTGAGGGGGGTCTGAGGGGGGGTCTGAGGAGGGTCTGAGGGGGGGTCTGAGGAGGGTCTGAGGGGGGTCTGAGGGGAGGGTCTGAGGGGGGGTCTGAGGGGAGGAGGCTGAGGAGAGGGTCTGAGGTGAGGGGGGTCTGAGGGAGGGTCTGAGGGGCGGGTTCTGAGGGGAGGGTCTGAGGGGGGTCTGAGGGGAGGGTCTGAGGAGGGGTCTGAGGGGAGGGTCTGAGGGGAGGGTTCTGAGGGAGGGCCTGAGGGGGGTCTGAGGGGAGGGTCTGAGGGGAGGGTCTGAGGAAGGTCTGAGGGGAGGGTCTGAGGGAGGGTCTGAGGGGGGTCTGAGGAGGGTCTGAGGGAGGGTCTGAGGGGGGGTCTGAGGAGGGGTCTGAGGGGAGGGTCTGAGGGGAGGGTCTGAGGGGAGGGTCTGAGGGGGGTCTGAGGGGAGGGTCTGAGGGGGGGTCTGAGGGGGAGTCTGAGGGGAGGGTCTGAGGGGAGGGTCTGAGGGGGGGTCTGAGGGGGAGTCTGAGGGAGGGTCTGAGGGGGGGTCTGAGGGGGGTCTGAGGGGGGTCTGAGGGGAGGTCTGAGGGGAGGGGTCTGAGGGGAGGATCTGAGGGGAGGGTCTGAGGGGGGTCTGAGGGGAGGGTCTGAGGGGGGGTCTGAGGGAGGGTCTGAGGGGGGTCTGAGGGGAGGGTCTGAGGGGGGGTCTGAGGGAGGGTCTGAGGGGGGGTCTGAGGGGAGGGTCTGAGGGGAGGGTCTGAGGGGGGGTCTGAGGGAGGGTCTGAGGGGGGGTCTGAGGGGAGGGTCTGAGGGGAGGGACTGAGGGGAGGGTCTGAGGGGAGGGGTCTGAGGGGAGGTCTGAGGGGGGGTCTGAGGGGGGGTCTGAGGGAGGGTCTGAGGGGGGGTCTGAGGAGGGTCTGAGGGGAGGGTCTGAGGGGAGGGTCTGAGGGAGGGTCTGAGGGGGGTCTGAGGGGGGTCTGAGGGAGGAGCCTGAGGGGGGTCTGAGGGAGGGTCTGAGGGGGGGTCTGAGGGGAGGGTCTGAGGGGGAGTCTGAGGGGTGGGTCTGAGGGGGGGTCTGAGGGGGAGTCTGAGGGGGGTCTGAGGGGAGGAGCCTGAGGGGGGCTGAGGGGAGGGTCTGAGGGGAGGGGTCTGAGGGGGGTCTGAGGGGAGGGTCTGAGGAGGGGCCTGAGGGGGGGTCTGAGGGGAGGGGTCTGAGGGGAGGGTCTGAGGGGAGGGTCTGAGGGGGGTCTGAGGGGAGGGGTCTGAGGGGAGGGTCTGAGGGGACGGGTCTGAGGGGAGGATCTGAGGGGAGGGTCTGAGGGGGGTCTGAGGGGAGGGTCTGAGGGGAGGGTCTGAGGGGGGTCTGAGGGGGGGTCTGAGGGAGGGTCTGAGGGGGGTCTGAGGGGAGGGTCTGAGGGGGGTCTGAGGGGAGGGTCTGAGGGGAGGGTCTGAGGGGGGGTCTGAGGGGAGGGTCTGAGGGGAGGGTCTGAGGAGGGGTCTGAGGAGGGGTCTGAGGGGAGGAGACTGAGGGGGGGCTGAGGGGAGGGTCTGAGGGGAGGGGTCTGAGGGGAGGGTCTGAGGGGACGGGTCTGAGGGGAGGATCTGAGGGGAGGGTCTGAGGGGGGTCTGAGGGGAGGGGTCTGAGGGGAGGGTCTGAGGGGAGGATCTGAGGGGAGGGTCTGAGAGGGGTCTGAGGGGGGGTCTGAGGGGAGGAGACTGAGGGGGGGCTGAGGGGAGGGTCTGAGGGGAGGGGTCTGAGGGGAGGGTCTGAGGGGACGGGTCTGAGGGGAGGATCTGAGGGGAGGGTCTGAGGGGGGTCTGAGGGGAGGGTCTGAGGGGAGGGTCTGAGGGGGGTCTGAGGGGGGGTCTGAGGGAGGGTCTGAGGGGGGTCTGAGGGGAGGGTCTGAGGGGGGTCTGAGGGGAGGGTCTGAGGGGAGGGTCTGAGGGGAGGGTCTGAGGGGAGGGTCTGAGGAGGGGTCTGAGGGGAGGGTCTGAGGGGAGGGTCTGAGGGGAGGGTCTGAGGGGAGGGTCTGAGGAGGGGTCTGAGGGGAGGGTCTGAGGGGAGGGTTCTGAGGGGAGGGCCTGAGGGGGGTCTGAGGGGAGGGTCTGAGGGGAGGGTCTGAGGGAAGGTCTGAGGGGAGGGTCTGAGGGGGGTCTGAGGGGGGTCTGAGGGGAGGGTCTGATTGGGGGTCTGAGGGGGGGTCTGAGGGGGGGTCTGGGGTAGCACCTCCAGCTGCCTCAGTGCAGGGCCGGCCGGCGCCCCCTTTGGGGTGTGTCCGTCATCGGAGGGTCCAGAGCAGCTGGTCAGGGCGGTGTGCTCTGAGGTGGCGCCTGGTGCCCCGAGGGCCCGGGGTGGGATGGGGGTGGGGGCGGGTTGGGGGGACAGGGCGGGGGGACACAGGCCCAGGGTGGGGACAGGCCCGGAGTGGGGTACAGGCTGGGGGGGGAGCCTGGGGCGGGGCTCCCCGAGCTGGCTTGTCCTGAGCCTGTCCCCCTCAGACCTGCAGAGGAAGAAGCCCAAGTTCCGCTTCTCCAAGATCTGGTCCCCGAAGAGCCGGAGCAGCACCCCGCAGTGAGCCCCGGGCTGGACCCTCGTGGGCCTCAATAAAGACCCGACGCCGACCGGCTCGTCTCCCTCCCTCGCAGCCCCGGGGGCCTGGGCCGGGCGGGGGGCGGCCTGGGCGGGGGGCCTCGGTGCTGGTTCGGGTTCGGGATCGGCTCTGACCCGAGTCCCCAGCGCTGCCCGTGGCCCCGGAGGCGGGCGGGTGGCCATCGCCCCTCCAGCCGCCTGGCCCGGTGCCCCCGAGGAGCGGCTGGTGGCTGGGCGGTCTCAGCTGGGCTCAGGCTGTGAGGGCTGGGGTGGGGGCTCAGTCCCCGCCCTCTGACCCCGGGGCGCTGGGATGGCTGGGATGTGCCCGGGCCAGCCGCTGTGAGGGCTCCTGCGGCTCCCTCAGGGGGGCCCTGGAGGGGAGGGGAGGAGAGGAGGGCGGGGGCCCTGGGTGGGCCTTGGGGGGCCCTGGCCTCCGGCTGAGACGCCTCCCGCAGTGCGGCCCGCTCACCACCAGGTGGAGGCAGAGGGCCACCGGCCGGGCTGGGCGGTCTCTGAGGAGGCCAGGCTCAGGGAGGTCCAGGCCCCGAGCCCACGGCTGTCCTGGCTCCCCACGAGGGCGGGCCTTGGACCCCACAGTCCCTCGCCGCCGCAGGACCGGCACCAGTCCTGGGGTCACCGGGGCGCCAGTCCTGTGACGTCCGTTCAGCCCCAGGGAGGAGCAGGGGGGCCGTGGGGGTCACTGGGTGGCCCCTGGGGTGCGGGGGGGCCTGGCTTCACCTCTGCCCACCCCTGGCCCCGAGGAGGCACCCTGGGGCCCCGACAACTTGCCAGGAGGCTGGGGAGGCCACACCCCACCTGAGAGACTGGCCCGGCCGGTTCCCGGGCCACGCGGCTGGGCTCCTGCCAGCACCTCAGGAGACCTCCAAATCCAGCCCCCCCCCCCCCACGTGGCCCGGAGACACCCGTTTCCAGTGGACGTGGGGGACACAGGGGAGGCTGGTCCCGGGGTGGCACCCCTCTCACTCGGGTCCTGCGGGTCTGGGGGCTGTGGCTGAGCAGAGGGACCTGTCCCAGGCCTGGCTGTGCTGGGCGGGAAGGGGGGTGGGGACGGAAGGTGGAGGGGCAGCCCTTCACGGAAGCTGGTGGTGTACGCAGTGCTCAGCCCCCTTGACAGGAGGGGAAACTGAGTCACAAAGGGGTGCCAGGCTCACGTGCCGGGAGGGGCTCCCACGGAGGGCCTGTGTGGCGGGGCCCAGGGTGGGGCTCTCTGCCTCCTGCCGCCGGCACCACCCTCCTCGCCGGTGCTGCGGTGGCTCCCACTCACCCCCTGGCTCCTGGGCCTCTGCCTGGGCCTGCCCTCCGGGGTCCCCAGCCGCGGCCTCGCCGGGCGGCTGTAGAGGGTCCTGAGAGCCGTCTGTCGGCCAGTCAGCTAGCCGTCTCGTCCTGGTCCTCGGTCCCGGTCAGAGGCCTGGACTGGCCTGAGCCTCCAGGAGCCGGAGTCATATTGTCGTTACATCGCTACACTGTCACAGAACGGAGCCCGAGTTACACTGTCACAGAATGGAGCCGGACTTACACTGTGGAGCTGGAGTTACGTTGTCGTTTCATCGCTACACTGTCACAGAACGGAGCCGGAGTTACATTGTTATGGGATGGAACCGGAGTTACGTTGTTACTTTGTCACATCGGGGATGGAGATGGAATTACATGGTTGCACTGTCAGGATGGAGCCGTTACATTGCTAACAGATCCCACACACCTGTCGGCAGACAGGACAACGTGTGTCGGATGTAATCCAATTGAAATCACAATATCGGGAACATCTTATTTTATCACAAATTGAAATTATATCACCTTCCTCTTTTCTTAAATTAAAAAGCTAAAACCTTCTGTTTGCTCTCCCACGTTTGTGTACAACTCGGTGGTTTTAACCCCATCACCTCCCACGTGGCCGGCCTGTCCCCGTGTGTTTACAGAGGAGAACGTTCTGGAAAGAGCTGGCCGGCTTGGAGGACTGGCTCCCCACGGGCAAGGGCAGGGTCTGGGCCGGGCCCCCAGCGGGGAGGAAGCCGCTCCGTGCCGGCGTGTGGATGCAGTGACCCCGTGGGGTGCCCCGGGCGGCACAGGCCGGAGGGCCGGCGGTGCGGGCAGCGGAGCTGGCCACGGCACAGGGTGTGGCCCCTGGTGGCTGTGTGCACAGCCTGGTGCAGGCCTCTGAGCCACGGCTCAGCCGCCCCTGGGCGTGGGGCTGGGTCTCGCCACCGCCCCTCCGCACCTGGCTCTCCCCAGTCTGCACCCGGTGCCCCTGACCGGGACGGACTCCCGTGCCGGTGCCTCCGAGGACTTCGTCTCACCTGGTCCCCGGACAGACCCTCCCGACGAGGCCACGCGAGGCTGTGGGTGGACGTGGACTCTGGGCCCCGGTCAGACACTGCCTGCGGTGATTACGCCTCTTTTGTTCCTGCTTTACCCGTCCCCTGTTTGCCAGGAAAGCGTCCTGAGGAAAGGGTGGGCTGGACAGGGCCCACCTCCCTGTGGGTGGGGTCGCAGGGATGGACTCACGACCGGATGGGAACTGGGGGGCAGCAGGGCCTCAGCGCAGGGAGCCGGGAGGAGGACGCTAAGGACAGCCGGAGCTGACCACGCACTCCTGTGGCTCTGGGGGAGAGGACAGGAGCATCGCTCTCCAGATGAGGGAAACATGAAGTCTGCACTACCCGTGGGGAGCTGCAGGGGTGGGGAGACCTTATCCTTAATTCTATCCATAACTCCATCCCTATCCCTACACCTAACCCTAAACCTACTCCTAACTCTATTCCTCACCCTAACCCTAACCCTAACCCTAGCCCTAACCCTATCCCTAACCCTAGCCATAACCTTATCCCTAACCCTAGCCCTAACCCTAACCCTAGCCATAACCTTATCCCTAACCCTAACCCTAACCCTAGCCCTAACCCTAACCCTATCCCTAACCCTAGCCCTAACCCTAACCCTATCCCTAACCCTAGCCCTAACCCTAACCCTAGCCCTAACCCTAGCCCTAACCCTAACTAACTCTGTCCACAGCCACATCCATAACCCTAACGGCCCCAGCGTTTAGCTTCGGGGGTCCGGGAAGTTCTACTTCAGCTCTGACCACTCTGGGACCAGGCTGGGCTCGGTGTGGGGCTGGGGGTTCCCTCCTGCTCAGCGTGTGGGGCCTGAACTTCAGGTGACCCCAGAGAGAGGAGGGAGGGGAGGGAGGGGAGGGAGAATAGGGGAGGGGAGGGGGCAGGACCAGCCCAGGGCCCGTTGGCTGGGCAGCAGCCAGGTCCCTGCTGTGGGCCTGCCTCCCCTGGAAGTCACGTGACCCGTCAGCTGACAGAGCAGGATGACTCAGCCGGCAGCTGTCGGCCCCTGAAATAATGACAAAAACAATTAGCAATCCAAGCAGTAGCCTTTCCTTAATTATCTCCTCCGAGTTTAATTAACTAGCTAAATTATCAGCAGTAATGTAGGCATTAATTATGTCAAATTACAGTGTAAAACTCACAAAGTGTGGAAAATGTCAATTCAGCTCGGCTCACCTGCCAAGGGGGTGGGGGAGGCGGACGGCGGACCTGCACGTGGGTGGATGGGGCGCCCGGGGCTGGGGCCGGGTGGCCGGGGCAGGGCCGCCGGCGGGCGGGGGCGGCCGGGCCCCGGGGACAAGGCGGGCGGCGGGGACCCCTTGGCTGGGGCCGAGGGAGGGGGCCGCGCCTGCCCCCGACCAGATGGCCGGGATGCTGAATTATTAAATTATGAATATTAATACAAATCAGACACAAAAGAGGTAATAATTTTGCTGCCCTACAGAAATAATTAACATAATTTTGATAAATTACACGATAAGAGAATCTCAAAATGGAGGTAGATTTATCTTAATTAATATCTTGGACCCGCGCGGAAGGTAACCGGCTCCTGGGGGCTGGGGCGGGGTGAGGCGGGCGGGAGAGCGCCCTGGCCCGGCCTCTCTCTGTCCCGTGGCCGGGGCCGGGGAGGATGGAGCGACCAGGCGCACAGCAGCCTCAAGGGGGGGGGGCCCTCCCCGTGCCTCGGTTTCCCTTCCTGGACTCTCAGGGCTTTGGCTCTGACGGCACTTTGGCCGAGCTCTCCCAGCAGAGCACCGCGCTGCGCCCGCCAGGGGAGCCACACCTGCCTGCCCCGGACACCTGGCCAGGGAGGCGCCCGGCGGCCTGTCCGTCTGGGGGGTGGGGGGTCTGAGCTCCAGGGCCACAGGGAAGGCTCCGGACTTGTGTCAGAGGTCAGAGGCTGGGCCCCAGGGATTGGCCAGGCCTCAGGTGAGGTCAGAGGCCTGGGCCCAGGGATTGGCCAGGCCCCAGGTGAGGTCAGAGGGCTGAGCCCCAGGGATTGGCCAGGCCCCAGGTGAGGTCAGAGGGCTGGGCCCCAGGGATTGGCCAGGCCCCAGGAGAGGTCAGAGGCTGGGCCCCAGGGATTGGCCAGGCCCCAGGTGAGGTCAGAGGTCTGGGCCCCAGGGATTGGCCAGGTGGTGTCAGAGGAGGGCAGTTTCCCTGTCCGTCTTGTGGTCTTGGTTAAGGGGTTCACCCTGGCCAGTGTGGCTCAGTTGATTGGTTGTCACCTGAGGACCAGATGCCCGGCTTGTGAGCTTGATCCCCAGTAGAATGTGTGCAGGAGGCAGCCAACACCATATATAATTTAAAAAGTAAAGGACGTCCGGCTTGGTCACAAGGGATCCTGGGAGCCTTTGCAGGGTGTCAGGCTGAGGTGGTTTTTTTTTTTTTTTTTTTAATATTTAGTTGTCCCCACTTTTCAGCCGAGACCCCTAAAGCTGCCCGCCTCTTGGAGACACTCCTGGGTAAGAGGGGACCCTGGCCTGCCTCCTGGGCCGGCCCCACCCAGGGCAGAGCCCCGCCCCCGGCCTGCAGAGGCGTGGTCTGGTGAAGGGGCGTGGCCTGGTAGTCGGGGGCGGGGCCTGGCATGGAGATGGGGCGTGACCTGGCAGTGGGCGTGGCCTCTGGCCTCACATCCCACCTCGGCCCGTGCGGCCCCGAGCCCGCCGGCAGGTGGCGCCGCGGCGTTTCCGAAGCCGCGCGGACCAGGCCCCGCTGGTGGCCGGGAGGCCCTCCCTCCCCGCCCACACGGTGCTCCGGCGCCGGCCCGCGTGTCCCTCCCGCACGCACCCACGGCGGCCCCGCGCCGCCGCCGTCACCCCGGCCCCCGCCCGGGCCGCTCTCCCGGCCCCCGCTCCCGGCTCCTGCTGCCCGCGGCCCGCAGCTTCCCGCCCGCAGGCCTCCTCCACCTGCCCGGCCGCCGGCCTCCTCCACCTGCCCGGCCCGCAGGCCTCCTCCACCTGCCCCGCCGCAGGCCTCCTCCACCTGCCCCGCCGCCGGCCTCCTCCACCTGCGGGGCTCCCGGCCTCCTCCACCTGCCCCGCCGCCGGCCTCCTCCACCTGCGGGGCTCCCGGCCTCCTCCACCTGCCCCGCCGCCGGCCTCCTCCACCTGCGGGCCGCCGGCCTCCTCCACCTGCCCGCCCGCCGGCCTCCTCCACCTGCCCGCCCGCCGGCCTCCTCCACCTGCCCGCCCGCAGGCCTCCTCCACCTGCCCGCCCGCTGGCCTCCTCCACCTGCCCCGCCGCCGGCCGCTCCGCTGGGCACCAGGGCCGGTGCGCCTCCAGCGCCACCTCCCGGCGGCTCCGCTGGGCGGGCAAACCCTGAGCCGGCGCCGGGCTGCGGTGGGCCTGGTCCCCCCGCACAGGCTGAGCGCGGCCCCGACACACACACACTCACACCACATACATACACACACACACACACACACACATACACACACCACATACACACACCCCAGATATACACACACACACACAGAGCAGTCCACACTGCTCACACACATACACACACACACCACACACCACATACACACACACACTGGGCAGTGGGCCCCGAGGGTGGGGGCCCCGAGCCCCGGCCCCTCCTGGGCGCGGCTGTGGGGCTCTCCCGGGGGCAGGTGGGGTCGTTTCCAGCCGTGGCCTCTGCACCCACGTGAGTCCCTGGCCTGGGGTCAGGCTGTGGCCAGGGGGCAGGCTGGGGCCAGGGGGCAGGCTGTGGCCAGGGGGCAGGCTGTGGCCCGGGGCCAGGCTGGGGCCTGGGGGCAGGCTGTGGCTGTGGCCGGGCAGGCCGCTCCGCCCAGCCCTGACCTGGGCAGCGTCCGGGTGTCCCGGAGGACCGTGGACGGCCGGCTGTCCTTCCCCCTGACGCCGCCCAGGCCCGGCCTTCCCGGGCTGCCCGCTCCCAGGGCGGAGCCCCAGCTCCCCACCTGCCATGGGCGGTGGTGCGTGTGCGCACGTATGTATGCGTGTGTGTGGACACGTGTGGACACATACGGGGGCCACACGGAGAATGGCTGCTGGGAACACGCCACGGCGATGTGACCGCCTGCACGGCAGCCAGGGCGGGGGTCCGGGGAGGGGTGAGGCCGGGGAGGGGTGAGGCCGGGGGGGGGGTCCGGGAGGGGTGAGGCCGGGGGGGGGTGTCCGGGGAGGGGTGAGGCGGGGGGGGGTCCGGGGAGGGGTGAGGCGGGGGGGGGTCTGGGGAGGGGTGAGGCCGGGGGGGGGGTCCGGGGAGGGGTGAGGCGGGGGGGGGTCCGGGGAGGGGTGAGGCGGGGGGGGTCTGGGGAGGGGTGAGGCCGGGGGGGGTGAGGCCGGGGGGGGGTCTGAGGAGGGGTGAGGCGGGGGGGGGTCTGGGGAGGGGTGAGGCCGGGGGGTGTGAGGCCGGGGGGGGTCTGGGGAGGGGTGAGGCGGGGGGGGGTCTGGGGAGGGGTGAGGCCGGGGGGGGGGTGAGGCCGGGGGGGGTCTGGGGAGGGGTGAGGCCGGGGGGGGGTCCGGGGAGGGGTGAGGCGGGGGGGGGTCCGGGGAGGGGTGAGGCGGGGGGGGGTCCGGGGAGGGGTGAGGCGGGGGGGTCTGGGGAGGGGTGAGGCCGGGGGGGGTGAGGCCGGGGGGGGGGTCTGGGGAGGGGTGAGGCCGGGGGGGGGTGAGGCCGGGGGGGGGGTCCGGGGAGGGGTGAGGCGGGGGGGGGTCCGGGGAGGGGTGAGGCGGGGGGGGGTCCGGGGAGGGGTGAGGCGGGGGGGTCTGGGGAGGGGTGAGGCCGGGGGGGGGTGAGGCCGGGGGGGGGGTCTGGGGAGGGGTGAGGCCGGGGGGGGTGAGGCCGGGGGGGGGGTCCGGGGAGGGGTGAGGCGGGGGGGGGGTGTCCGGGGAGGGCCTGGCTGAGGGCGGGGCCTGTCTGGGGGCAGTGCCTGGAGGTGGGAGGAGCCTATCTGAGGGCGGGGCCTGGCGGGGAGGAGCCTGCCCGAGGGCCAGAGCCACGGGCCAGGGCCGTTGCTGTGGCCTCTGGTCCACAGGCATTGCTGGTGCCTCCCCATGGGGTTGCCCATCTGCTCCGTGCCCTCACCAAGCGGCTTCGGCTCAGGGCTCCGAGCAGTGGGCTTATCTCTTCTTTCTCTTTTATATGTTGCTGTTTTTGTTGCTTAAAACGTGAAAAACAATAGCTTCACTGAGAGAGAACTCACGCCCCTCCGGCTGACTTGTCTTCCCCGAGCTGCTGCGCTGAAGGCCCCCCCACCGTCCTGAGAATGTGACCTTTAAGGAGAACTCAGCCAGGACGGGGGTCCGGGGTGGCCCTGACCAGGACGGTCCTTCTAAGAAGGAGGGGCCGTGTGTGAGGAGAGGGGGTGCACAGGCCACCCAGAGCCCACCGGGTGAGCCAGGGCCCCCCTGGCGTTGGCCCCATGACACCCCGCTCTGGGACTCTGGCCTCCCAAATGGACACGATGAATTCTGTGGCTTCGGGTCACCTGGTCTGTGGCACTTTGTTCAGCGGCTGCAGGGAGCCCCTACAACGGGGGTACCCGCCCCCCCTAGAGCGCCCCTCGCCTCCTTCGGGCGGCCGTGGAACGCGCCCGGCCGGCGAGGGCAGGACTCCGGCCTGGGGCTGCGGCACGCTCGGTTCTGAGTTAACTCGCTCTCTGGCTGCTGTGGCGGCTGCCCTGACCCCTGGGGCCCTGCTCACCTGCAGCACCGACCTCCCAGGGCCGCCGAGTCCCCGAGACAGAAAACCTCGCCCAGGACACACCTCCAGGGGCAAGCCCCTGCCCAGAGCCACCCCATGGCCCCACACGGCGGCTCTGGCCCTGCCCTCGGAGGCCCGGGCACCGACAGCGAGGGTCAGTGTGCGCCCAGGAGCTGCTGGCATGACCCAAGCAGCCAGCGCCGCACCTGCCACCTGCCACGGTGCCCCCGGAGCCACGGCAGAGGCTCCGGTCCACGCCGCCCGGCCAGACTC
This sequence comes from Vespertilio murinus, assembly GCA_963924515.1. Lineage (NCBI taxonomy): Eukaryota > Metazoa > Chordata > Mammalia > Chiroptera > Vespertilionidae > Vespertilio > Vespertilio murinus. The sequence continues at coordinate 553,632 of OZ004708.1, read as the reverse complement.
TGGTTTCATCACCGAGTATAACGGTGTCTTCCTCACGACACGCCGGGCACGCCGGGCACAGCGGAGGACATGCGGGAGGCTGGCGGGCCCCGCCAGCACCCTCCCCGGCCGGCTCCCTTAGGCCCACGCCAGCGCTCCAACCAGAGGCTGTCGCAGGAGACAAAGGAGGCTCAGAGAGGTTAGGCAGCCTGCTCCAGGCCACACCGCAAGCCAGGGGTGCAGGGAGGGTGGTGCAGAGCGGGGCCCGTGGCGGGCGGGTGCCAAAGGGCCGGAGCCCCGTGGGTGAGGTGGCCTGGGTGGTCCCGGGGCCCCCTCCTCCCAGGAGGTGTTTTCACATATATTTTTATTGATTTCAGAGAAGGGAGAGGGAGAGAAACATCCATGATGCTCTAGAGAGAGTCACCGATGGCTGCCTCCTGGAGACCCCACGCTGGGGATGGAGCCCACAACCCGGCGTGTGCCCTGACCTGGGATTGAACCCTGACCTCCAGGGTCACAGGTCGATGCTCAGCCCCTGAGCCGCACCGGCCGGGGCCCCGGATGTGTTGACATCAGGGGCCCGGAAACCCGCTGCAGGGAGCGGCCGCCCTGCGATCGGGAGAAAACACCGTTGTTCAAAGGAAACAGCCTCCGATGGGTTCAATTACCTGTAATTTGTATAATGGCGGCCCACGGTCCCCCCAGAAAATAATGATAATAACCGCTCCTCGCAGGGCCCCGGAGACAAGTTACAATAATGCGAGCGCGTCCCTAAGGGGCGTGGGCTGCGGGTGTGTCCGCGGCCGTCAGGTGTGTCCGCGCCAGGCTGCCCCGCCGCCCACGCGCCCGCACCGGCGTGCCCACAGGGTTCACGGGGCCGCTCTCCCTTCCACGCTGGCCTCCTGCTCCGGCCGGCCGAGGACGGGCCAGGCGCGGCCAGGACCAGCTCCGGTTGGTGAATGTGTGGGGGCCGCGTGGTGTCCAGGCCGGCAGCCCACGTGCTCCCGTCCCTGCGGGCCCGCCCAGGGGCCCCGGGACGCCCCCCCCCCCCAGTGGAAGGCTCACAGGGAGAGCACCTGGCTGGGCCAAGCACCCCTTCTGCTGCTGGGAAACGCACCCAGCACCACGCCCACGGGTGGTAGCGCATCTGGGCGCTGAGGGCCTGCAGGACCAGCCCACCGGGAGCCGGCCGAGGCCGCCGGCGCCGAGGGCTCCCTCCCTCCCGGGCCGGTGGCTGCGGCGGAGGCTTCCGGGAGCGGCACGTCCCCCTCGTCCTGGAGACCCCGAGCCACCCCTTCCCGAGAAGCACAGCTGTCACCCCACTTGCAGGTGGAGGGCTGGCTGAGCATTCAGGAACCCCAGGCTGGGCGTCTGGTCAGCAGCCCCCCCACACCCTCGGGTTCTTGGTCCATGTGCCCCAGAGCCGGGTGCCGGCCGGGGGTCACGTGCGGCTATGGTCGGTGGGGGGCCAGGCCTCTTAGGGGCCCCCCAGCCCCTGAGGGCCCCTCGGGCAGCGCAGCTTTCCGGTCCCAGACATCCCCTCCCGTGCCCCCGCCCCCAGCCCCCCACCCGTTAGCCCAGGTCCCACCGGTGTGCAGGGTCCGGCCCGTGGTCACACAGCCCACAGGCCACAGGCCGTCCTCCGGGCACAGCACACGAGCCGGGCCAGGGCGGCGTGGGGCCGGCGTGGGGCCGGCCGGAGGGGCGCTCGGCGTGGGGGGGGGGGGCTGCGGGCAGTTCTGAGGCTGCTCTGCCGGCTTCCTGTTCGGACGACGGACACAGGTCGCTTTAAGAGTCAATCAGCTGGAAAACAAACGAACGAGCGTGCTGTGATGGAGAGAACACCGGGGAGGAGGAGGGGCGGCCAGGAGGCGGGCGAGGCCCTCAGCTCCTTCCTCTGTCCCCACCCAGCCGCCAGGCGAGAAACAAGCACGGCCTCCCTCGGGATGCAGTCCTGTCACCGAGGAGAGGAGCCGGCAGGGCCTCCTGCCACTGGCCCGGTGCCCGCAGGGCAGCTGCCGCCGCCGCCGCAGCCCGGGCTGCTGGCACCTCCGCGGTGGCCCCTGCGGCTCCCAGCACCTGGCCCGGCTCCGCCCTGCTCACAGACGGCCTGAGGGTGCAGGGCCGAGCGAGCGGCTCCCCTTCCGAGGCCCCGGGTGGCTCTGGGGTCCGGCCACTCCTGGGTCCTGACCCACAGGCCATGGAGGGGTGTGTGTGTGTGACTGCCCCGGCGCCTCCCACTCGCTTCCTCCCTCCCTCCCGCCTCCCCCCCCATCCCCGCCACCCCAGCTCCTCTCCAGCTGCAATTACCGCTAATGCTAATCAGATACCTGAGCCTCCGAAGCTATTAGCAGCTCCCTCTGCCCGTGGGAAATCAACCGGCTGGACAATTAGCTTTTTACTTGCAACTCAGATTCTGATGCAAGCAATAAACAACTCACACCGCCCCCCCCCCCCCGCCCTGCTGCCCCCTCCCTTCTCCCTCCCGCCCCCTCCCCCTCCCCGCTCCCGCCCCGCCGGCCGGACTCCGAGCTCCCGCCTGGCCTGGCCTGGCCGGCCGCCCCGGGGCGTGGGGCCAGCGGGGGACTCGGGGGCGGTGACAGCAGCTGTGCTCTTTGGGGGCGGCCGCCCCGACACCCCCAGGCTGCCCGGGTGCGTCCCAGCCCGCGGGCCGGCGGCTCGGGGTGAAGCCGCCGATCGGGCCGCCGGCCTGGGAGGGGCCCCCGCGAGGGGAGGCGCGGCGCACGGCTCAGTCATTGAGAGAAATCGGAGCTAATTTTGCTGTCTGTGCTTATTACTGCATTAATTTAATTTGGGTTGCTTTTAGCTCATTAACACATCTAATTAATTCGTTGACATCACTATTAAGATGTCTCTTTGAAATTGGCGTCTCCAGATAATCAGGATGGAGAGGCTGCACCGGCGGGCGGCGGCGCTGGGCTGCCTGGGAGGGGGGCGGGGCGGGGCCCGAGACAAAGGAAGGGGAGCCGAGCCCGGCTCTTAAACAGGAATCGGCTACAAAACAAACACGGCCCGCCTCCCCCCGTGCCCTGGGCCCGGCTCCTCTCCCGGCACCGGGGCCAGGCCCGGGCGAGGGGAGACCCCCTGGCCAGCAGGTGGAAGCTCAGGCCGGGCTGGGCGGTGGCTCTGGAGGTCACGGGGGGTTAGCAGGGACCGTGCATGCTGGGGTGCATGCTGGGGGTGCATGCTGGGGTGCATGCTGGGGGTGCATGCTGGGGTGCATGCTGGGGGCGGCCACACTCACACCCCTCTGTCTCCTGGAGCCCCCTCCCCCCATGAGCTGGGGCCCATTGATCCTCCAGGTTTGGGGAGCAGGGCCCGCAGTGTGGGGGTGTGGCCGGCAGGTGCTGAGTGTGGTCTTTTCCAGGGTGGGTCCTGCTGGGGCCGGGACAGCGCCCGTCTCCCCTGCCCGTCTGCCCCCCCTTTCTCCTGGGCACGCACACCATCTGTGCTTCAGGGAGCGGCCCCTCCCGAAGGGCCCCCCTCCAGGAAGGCCTCCTGGGTCTCCCCTTGCACTCCGGCGGGCAGCAGGTCCGTGGCCAAGTGAGAACTGGTCTGGCTCCTTAAGCGTAAACTCCGAGCCCAGCGTGTGGCCCAGTGGTTGAGAGTCCGCCCCAAGAGGTCACTGGTTCGATTCCTGGTCAGGCCACATGCCTGGGCTGTGGGCTAGATCCCTGGTGGGCGTGCAGGGGGCAGCCGATCAATGTTTCTCTCTCTCACACTCTCCCTTCCTCTCCCTGTAAAAATAAAAAGTAAAAAAATCTTTAAAATATATATTTTTAAAAAGAGCGAATTCAAAGACTCGGCCCAAATCCACCACCAGTGCTTCTCAACCTTTCTGACGCCGCGACCCTCTAACCCGGCTCCTCGTGGGGGTGACCCCCACCCACAAAACCATTTCCGTTGCTACTTCATCACTAATTTTGCTGCTGCTGTGAATTCCAAATATAATGTAAATGTCTGTGTTTTCGACGGTCTCAGGCTCCACGGTGACCCGCCTGCTCTGCGGGCTCCTTTGCCCCCATCCCGCTCGGTGCCGGTGCCGCGGGGGGACTGGCTTCCTGCGCTGTCTGCTGCCCGGCCTGTCAGAGGCCAGTTTGTAGGCCGAGGGGGTCCCGGTGGGCGGGGACCCTGGTGGGCGGGGACCCGATGGGGGGGATCCGGGTGGGCGGGTCACGCAGCTGCACCCTGAAGCTGCCTCCCCGGCCCGGGGGGGGGGGGGGAGGGGGCGGGGGGAGGAAGCCGGGACACGGTCCCGCCGGGAGGGTCCAGGCACCCGGAGCTGCCGTGGCTGCGCCCACCCGCCGCCTGCGCCCCGCCCAGCGGTAAAGGACGGGGGTGCTGGCCGGCGGCCCCCGCCTCTCCCTTCACCCCGACGGCCCCCTCCGGGCAGCTCTGCTCCCGCACCCAAGGGCCTCTCCGCTCCTCCGGCCCTCACAGCGGAGGGGGGCCCCGGACGGGCTGGCCTGGCCCCGCGCTCCCGAGGGAGGGGTCCCAGCCCGGCCCGGGGCTGCCTGTCCGGCCGAGTGGCCGAGGACGAGGAGGACCCGCCCGGAGAGCGGGCTTCGCCGGACGCAGCGGGCCGGGGTTCAAACTGCCACCTGCCTGACCCAAAGCCGGGCGTCCTGCTGCCGCTCCGCCCTGTGGCCCCGGGACTGGGCCCGGCGGGCCTCCTCTGACGGCCGTGGAGGGAGCTCCAGCCCGAGGACGAAGCTGCGCGATTGTTATAATTAACAGCCAGCGCTGACGCCGCCCGCCCGCCCGGCACGGGGCTCAAGGTCGTCCGGCCCGCCGGCCGCGGAGACGGCGGGAGGGGCGTCTCGATGTTCCTTATAATTTTATCTGCTCTCCAATATCTCGCGCTAATTTCATTGTGCAGCACAGAAACGTGATGTAATTATTGAAAAGTAATTTTGCAATAAGTGGGCTTAAATGTGTTGGAGTCGTTATACATTCAATCTCCTGGCAAGGGCGGCGGCGAGGGGCCCGGTGCCAGGGCCAGGCGGGCGCGGGGACCCCCGTGTTCCCCCCGGGGCCTTCCCCGCCCTGGGCACCCTCGGAGGCCTCACCTCCCGGCCGTGGCCCGCCCGCCAGGGTCCCCCCAGCACCAAGCACCCGTGCAGCCAGCTCCGACCTGTGAGCGCGGAGGTCAGGGCGCAGGCCTGGATTTCAGGCTCGAGCAGGAGGCGCCGATCTCATCACTGATGTTTCTGTCTCTCTCTCTCTCTCCCTTTGGCTCTGAAATTGACACAAAATATATGGGGCAGTGGGTCCCAGGCCCTCAGCCGCTGAAAGCCTGGCCTCCCCTGGGGGACGGCCCTCACCCGTCCACCTCCCAGAGCCCGCGGCCCGCGGACGCCCCCACAGGCCACACTCACCACCGTCCAGCCCTCCGGCCCGCAGGCCGGGCAGAGGTGACGGCCTCCGCCGCAGCCGCAGCCGCCCTCCCTCAGCCAGGCCCGGCGAGGGGACGGCTGGACCAGGTGCTGTTGTGCCGGCCGACGCCACGCAGCCGGGGGACGGGGGACAGGAGGACGGCAGGGGGGACAGCAGGGGGGATGGGAGGGGGGACAGGAGGGGGGACGGGAGGGGGGATGGGGAAGGGGTACGGGAAGGGGGTACAGGAGGGTACAGGAGGGGACAGAGGGGGGATGGGAGGGGGGACGGGCGCTGTGGGGCGGCCCCGGGCCCGGTGATGATGCCGTGGAAACGCCGTGGAACGCCGTGGGTCGGCGGTGGAAACGCCATGGAAACACCGTGGGAACGCCGTGGGTCGGCGGTGGCGGTGGCTGAGGTGCCAGGCGGTTGCCGGGCGACCGGGCTCGGGGACGTCCCTGGGGCTCAGGGTGCCCTGGGACCGCTCCCCGCGGGCAGCTACCTGGTGAGACCGACTCCAGAGGAGCTCCACGAGCAGGCGGCCCCAGGCCCCCCGCCTGTGCCTGCCCCGCGGCCTCCACCCGCTTTCGCTGCGCTGCCCCCTCCCTGTCCCCTCCCCCCTCCGCGTCCTCCCCCCTCCCCTCCCTGCCTCCCCCCTCCCTGTCCCCCCTTCCCCCTCCCCGTCCTCCCCCCGCCCCGTCCTCACCTCCCCCCTCCCTGTCCCCGCCTCTCCAGCGCAGCAGTCGTGGGGGGTGTGCGGGTGGGGGGGAAGAGGGAGGTGGAGGCTGAGGTCAGCTCGGTGGGGGGCTGGGGCGGCGGCCCGCACGGCGCCCACGGTCACTGCCTCCCCGGCCGCCGCCCGCACCGGCTCGGGGCCTCCTGGCCACTGGCACCGGGTCCGAGTGGGCGGGCGTCGGGGGCTTCGGGCTGAGAACGACAGGAGGGCAAAGGTCTGGCTTCGAGCCCCCCCACCTCTGCCCACCGCCCCCCCCTCTGCCCGCCGCCCCCTCTGCCCCCCACGCCCCTCGCCAGCTCCTCTCGGCCCCAAGGGGTGGAGGCGGTGTCCTGGGACAGAGCCGGGGGAGCCGGGGGAGCCGGCGGGGGCGAGGAGAGGGACACGTGTGTTTAAATACAGCACATACAAAGGAGGTAATAAATGTTTAATTTCACTTTATTAAGCACCAAATTGGTGAGGGCTGACACCTTATTAGTGTCAGAGTGAGGGCTTGCACACTAATCATTTATTCCAACGCGGGCCGTGAGGTCGCACCTGTTACACTGCCATGTGCACCTGGAGGCGTCTCCTTCCTGCCTCCCGGCCCCCACCCAGCCCCCACCCAGCCCCCACCCAGCACGGCCCCCACCCAGAACAGCCCCCACCCAGCACGGCCCCACCCAGCATGGCCTCCACTCAGCACGGCCTCCACCCTGCATGGCCTCCACCCAGCACAGCCTCCACCCTGCATGGCCTCCACCCAGAACGGCCTCCCCCACCCAGCACGGCCTCCCCCACCCAGCACGGCCTCCACCCAGAACAGCCCCCACCCAGCACGGCCTCCACTCAGCACGGCCTCCACCCTGCATGGCCTCCACCCTGCACAGCCTCCACCCTGCATGGCCTCCACCCAGAACGGCCTCCACCCAGCACGGCCTCCCCTCCCAGCCCCCACCCAGCACAGCCTCCACCCAGCATGGCCTCCACCCAGAACGGCCTCCACCCAGCACAGCCTCCACCCAGCACGGCCTCCCCCAGCCCCCACCCAGCACAGCCTCCACCCTGCATGGCCTCCACCCAGCACAGCCTCCACCCAGCACGGCCTCCCCCAGCCCCCACCCAGCACAGCCTCCACCCAGCACAGCCTCCACCCAGCATGGCCTCCACCCAGAACAGCCTCCACCTAGCACGGCCTCAACCCAGCCCCCACCCAGCAAGGCCCCCACCCAGAACAGCCCCCACCCAGCACGGCCCCCACCCAGAACAGCCCCCACCCAGCACGGCCCCCACCCAGAACAGCCCCCACCCAGCACAGCCTCCACCCAGCACAGCCTCCACCCAGCATGGCCTCCACCCAGCACAGCCTCCACCCCAAAGCCCGGAAGCCCTGACACCTACCTCCGGCCCGTGCCCGTCCCTCCAGGCCCCGGGCCCCTGGCTCTGAGCTCAGGTGGCGGCTCCGTCCAGCCCCGGCGGTCACAGTATGGCTCGGCCGCACAGCGAGGGCCTCCAGGAGGGACTGGGAGAAGTGAGGCGGAGAGGCTGGGAGGCCTGCCCAGCACCACACACCTCCAGTGCTCCCTGAGGCTGCCCATCCGTCCGGACTTCGGGGAGCCCCTCCTGATTGGACCCCCCTCCTGGGGCTCCCATTTCCTCCTCTGGTCTCCTTCAGCCGCCCTGCTGGCTCCCCATTCATCCACCCATCCTCCACCATCCACCTTCTACCCATACATCCACCCATCCATCCATCCATCCATCCATCCATCCATTTACCCACCCATCTCCCCATTCATCCATCCATCATCCACCATCCACCTTCTACCCATACATCCACCCATCCATCCATCCATCCATCCATCCATCCATCCATCCATCCATTTACCCACCCATCTCCCCATTCATCCATCCATCATCCACCATCCACCATCTATCCACACATCCACCCATCCATTCATCTATCCATCCATCCATTCATCTACCCACCCATCTCCCCATTCATCCATCCATCATCCACCATCTACCCATCCATTCATCTACCCACCCATCTCCCCATCCATCCATCCATCATCCACCATCCACTATCTACCCATGCATCCACCCATCCATTCATCCATCCATCCATTTACCCACCCACCCATCTACTCATCCATCCACTACCCATCTATTCATCCACTCATCCATCTATCCATCCATCAACTATCCATACATCCAAACCATTATCTACTCACCCATCCATCCATCACCCATCCACTCATCTACCATCTGTCTATCCATCCATTCACCCATCCATCCATCCATCCATCCATCCATCCATTCATCTATCTACCCATCTCCCCATTCATCCATCCATCATCCACCATCTACCCATCCATTCATCCATCCATTCATCTACCCACCCATCTCCCCATCCATCCATCCATCCATCCATCCATCCATCCATCATCCACCATCTATCCATACATCCACCCATTATCTATCCAACCATCTAGCCATCACCCATCCACCCATCTACCATCTGTCTATCCATCCATCCACCCATCCACTCATCTATTCATCCACTCATCTATCCATTCACCCACCCATCCATTCGTCCACCCATCCATCTATTCATCCATCCACTACCCATCTATCCATCCACTCATCCACCCATCCATCCATCCATCCATCAACTATCCATACATTCAAACCATTATCTACTCACCCATCCATCTATCACCCATCCACCACCATCTGTCTATCCATCCATCCACCCATCCATTCATCCATCCATTCATCTACCCACCCATCTCCCCATTCATCCATCCATCATCCACCACCCACCATCTGTCTATCCACCAACCCATCCATTCATCAATTATCCACCCATTGGTCCACCTATCCACCCACCCATCCATCCATCATGTCCATCCATCCATCATCCACCCATCCACCATCCATCCATACATCCAACCATCTAGCCATCACCCATCCACCCATCTACCATCTGTCTATCCACCCATCCACTCATCTATCCATCCACCCATCCATTCGTCCACCCATCCATCTACTCATTCATCCACTACCCATCTATCCATCCACTCATCCATCCATCCATCCATCCATCCACCCATCCACTCATCTATCCATTCATCTACCCATCCATCTACTCATCCACCCACTACCCATCTACCCATCCACTTATCCACCCATCCATCCATCCATCCATCCACCATCTGTCTATCTACCCATCCATCCACCCATCCATCCATCCATCCATCCATCCATCCATCCATTCGTCTACCCACCCACTCACCCACCCATCTATCATGTCTATCCACCCACCCATTCATCATCCATCATCATCCATCTATTATCTATCTATCCATCATCTATCTATCCATCCTCCCACCTATCCATCTATCCATCCATCATTTATGTATTCATCCACCATCTGTCTATCCATCCATCCTTCTACTCACCCACCTGCCTGTCATCTATCTATTCTTTGTCTGATTGTAAGAGTCCATGTTCACTGTAAACATTAGGAAAGTCCAGAGTGTACGAGAGGACACACCTCACCCGCAGACCCCCCTCCACCGCAGCGCCTGGCAGCCTCTTGTTACGCATCAAGGGCCTGCGTGCCCGATGCCGTGGCCACACGAGGGCCACCCCTGCCCCTGGTCCTCTCCGAACCAGCGAGGCGGGAAGAGGCAGGTCTGACCAGGCGTGTGGCTGAGACGGGGCCCCACCCAACCCCGTAACCTGGGAGGGGTCGCCTCGCACGCAAAAGGCAGTTTGCAGCCTGAGCAAGGGATGGCGCTGAGATTGTTCGGGCCGAGGGCGGCCGGGCCTCACCGAGGCGGCCGGGCCGGCCAGAAGACACGAGGGAGGCTGTCGGCTTTGGAGACGAGAGTCGGCGGCCCACAGACTGGCAACGGCAGGCCAGATCCTCCGGGCCGGGAGGCACCGTGCCTGCCGACCGTGGATGCAGGAGCAGGGTGCTGGTGAGGCGCGGGGCTGGGGTAATCGCTCCGGCAGTCGTAGGGGACGGACCCCCGAGCTCGGCCCTGCGGGTGGGCCCTGGGGCAGATGGCTTTAACCATCTCCTGCCACAGATTTCTCTTCCCGAGCGAGGAGCTCAGGGCGCTAAGCCCACCCACAGGCAGCACCACTCCGGAACTTTCCGTGTTCCCAATCGGAGGTGCCCCCTCAAACCCCTCTCTCCCCTCCCTCCTCTCTGTGTGGCTGTCTCCTCCGGGCCCTCGGAGAAGGGGCCCCACAGCACCCCCTCCTTCTCACGCTGCGCCCCGCTCCCGGGGGGGGGGGGGCGTTCTGCTGAACTCTCCCTCCGGGGACCCGCGGCGAGAGCCGAGGCCGTGCCCGCGGGCGGGCGTGTGTCTCCTCCAGACGCCGTCCCGGCTCTCTGGGCGGACGCCCCGGAGCAGACCCAGGCCACGTGGCCACGGTGTTCAGTTACCGGGACCCACACACCCGCAGCAGCTGCCTCCTTCCAGGGCCTCATCGAGGGGCCGGGCTCCAGTCCACCACGTGGTGCTCCGGGGGTTTTGGGGGGCCGCCGTCCTGCTGGGACGCGGTGGCGCTGTTCGGTTAAGAGCACCTGTCTGTGGTTGAGCGTCGACCTGTGAACAGGAGGTCACGGTTCGCTTCCCGGGCAGGGCACAGGCCCGGGTTGCAGGCGCGATCCCCAGTGTAGGGGCGTGCAGGAGGCAGCCGGTCCACGATCCTCTCTCATCATTGAAGTTTCTCTGTCTCTCCCTCTCCCTTCCTCTCTGAAACCGATAAAAATATATTTTAAAAAAGAGCAGCTTGCCAGGGCCGGTTCGGCTCAGTGGATAGAGCGTCGGTCTGGGGACTGAAAGGTCCCAGGTTCGATTCTGGTCACATCCCCGGTAGGGTGTGTGCAGGAGGCAGCTGGTCGATGTTTCTAGCTCTCTGTCCCTCTCCCTTCTTCTTTGTAAAAAATCAGTTAAAGAAGAAGAAGAAGAAGAAGAAGAAGAAGAAGAAGAAGAGCAGCTGGCTGTGTCCTGGTTCCCCGCCGGCCCGTCCTGTGGGTGTGGCGGGCCGGGCCCTCTGACCTCCTCCTGCGGCCGGGGCGCCGAGCCCCCCGCTTCCCTCAGCCCCCTCGCCCTCCACGGCCTCTCTGACTGTCCCCGTGTCCGTCCGTCCCTGGGGGCGGCCTTGGTGCAGGCTTGTCCCCTTTGCTGGGGGTCCCACCTCCGAGGCAGCGTCTCCGCCCTGAGGGCCTGGCCCAGGGGGTGCCGGGTCCTCCCGCTCCACCCGGAGCCCCCCGAGGGCGCAGGGCGAGGGCCCGGGCCCAGGGGCCAGGCCTTGTCTGCCCGGCCTAGAGCCCCCCTTCCCGCTGTCCACTGCGGTGGCCACGCTGCCCCGGCGACGGGCCGCCGAATGGGCTCACCTGCGGTGGGCGGTGGAGAGGACCGCGGCCCTCCCGGCGCAGCTCCGGCCTCGGCGCTCACCGGGGAAATGGGGCCGCGCTCCGGGGGCCGTGGTCCCGCGCGCCGCCGCCAGGGGTCGCCCCGCCCCGCCCAGGCCGCGCCGGGACCACAACTTGCTCCCTTTCAGCACCCGCGGCTCCCGCTGCTCCTGTCAACACCTTTTTCTTCTTCTTCTTCTTCTTCTTCTTTTAATATATATGTTATTGATTTTTTTACAGAGAGGAAGGGAGAGGGATAGAGAGTTAGAAACATCGGTGAGAGAGAAACATCGACCAGCCTCCTCCCGCACACCCCCCACTGGGGACCTGCCCGCAACCAATGTACATGCCCTTGACCGGAATCGAACCCGGGACCCCTCAGTCCGCAGGCTCCACCACTGAGCCAAACCGGTTTTGGCTGTCAACACCTTCTTACCGAGTAATTCACCGCAGACAGACAGACAGCTGGAGCCAGGGGCCGCACCGGGCTGGGCCTGGGGGCGGGTCCGGGAGGAGGGGAGTCTCCAGGGAGCTGCGGGGGCGCCGGGGAGGCTGGGGCTGCAGGGCCCACCCCGCCGCCTTCTCTCCCGGGACCCTGAGGGGCGGGCACCATCCATCTGCCGTCCCCACCTCCGCTCCCCACCGATTCTCACCTGTTAATCCCCGCCGGGCCCTCTGGAACCCGCACGGCAGGGGGCCCCTGGCCCCTCTGGAACCCGCACAGCAGGGGCACCGGCCCCTCTGGAACCCGCACGGCAGGGGGCACCTGGCCCTCTGGAACCCGCACAGCCCAGGGCACCGGCCCCTCTGGAACCCGCACGGCAGGGGGCACCGGCCCCTCTGGAACCCGCACAGCCCAGGGCCCCTGGCCCCTCTGGAACCCGCACGGCAGGGGGCCCCTGGCCCCTCTGGAACCCGCACGGCCCAGGGGACCGGCCCCTCTGGAACCCGCAGGGCAGGGGGCACCAGGCCCCTCTGGAACCCACACGGCAGAAGCACCGACTAAAGCAGGGGTCCGAGCACCCAGCGGGCCGGGAGCCCGTGCCCTCGCCCTCCCTGACGGTGCAGCCGGCTGGGTGCCCTGCGGCCGTGCCAAGCCCAGCCTCGCTTCCCGTCTCGTGCCCCTGGTGGCCGTCCGGGTGCGGGCACGGGGGCCGGGGCTGGGGCTGCTTTCTGTGGGGCCCGCTCTGGCTCCCCACATGGTCGGAGGGACCCTCCTGAGCTCTGAGCCAGCAGACGCCGGGGGTGCGGTCTGAGCTCTGCCAGGGGTGCTGTGCGCCCTTTGGAAGCCACAAGCCCTCTCTGGGCGGGAAAGGTGGGGTGGAGTCAGGTCTCCGTCTGGGCCTCCGCTGTCCTGCTCGGTTTAAGGCGGTCCCGTCCCTCCCGGGAGCGGGCAGCAGGCGGCGGCGCCGCGTGGAGACTGAGGAGACCTGCCCCCCCCCCTCCCCGTCCCTCTGGTCCCGCTGGCCTCGCCCAGGCAGAGCGCTGAGGGCAGGGGCCGCCCGGCTCAGTGAGACGGCGGCCTGAGGGGACGGGGCCGCCGGGGAAGCCGGGCACAGCCCGCCGCCGCCGTGATTTATGAGGCTCCCACAGGGTGCGCCTTGGAAAGCCATTTGGCCGGGGCTTTGATGGTGGAGCCTGGGAACCTCTCCCGGGAGCGAGATCCAAAAACCACACGCCCCGGCCATCGCTGTGTGGACGCGGGGCCGGCGGGCGGGGAGCGGGCGTGGCTGTCCACGGCCCCGGGGCCCGGCTGACCGGCAGCACCTCGTTGGGCCCGTTTGTGCCGAGTTCACGTGTGAAATGACACCGGCTGGGTTTCGCGTTAAACTCACTCCTGGCACACGTGTGGGCCCCGTGTGGTACGCGTGTGGTATCCATGTGGTACTCACGTGGTCCCCGTGTGGTACCTGTGTGGTACCTTTGTGGTACCAGTGTGGTACTCTTGTGATACTCATGTTGTACCCATGTGGTACTTGTGTGGTACGTGTGTGGCACCCGTGTGGTACCTGTGTGGTATCCATGTGGTACCCATGTAGTACCCATGTGGTACTTGTGTGGTACCCGTGTGGTGCCTGTGTGGTACCGTGCAGTTAAGAGCGTTACAAAGCCGGCGTGTGTGTGAAGGTCTGCACTGGCCTCGGCTGGGGAGGGTGGATCTGTGGCCGGTGGGACTCGGGCCACAGGACGTCTGGGCTGGCACCAGCCGTGAGGTGGGCCCGATGAGGGGCGAGGCAGGAGGCAGGGCTGCGGTGGGGCCCGGGCCGGCCTCAGGCACGGCCTCCCGGCTCCTGGGGGCCGGCGACCCTGGCACCTGGCACAGGGGGAACGGGGCCTGGAGGGAGCCGAGGTTTGCATCGGGGCGGAAGCCCAGGACTGCCAGGTGGCAAAGGCTGAGGTATGTACCTGCAGCAGTGTTTGCACCTGAGGAGACCCGAAGCCATTGTCCAGGCCCACCATTCTTTCTTCTGTTCAGTCGGCTCAAGTTTCTAAGCTTTCTAAACCTCCGTTTCCCGGCTAATGAAAAGAAAATACAGTTCCACCGAGTCTCCTGTCTGCCGACCCCAGGGCTTCTGTGAGGCTCAGACGAGATGAGGGAGGTGAAAACGCTTCACAGACGTTTGGTCAAAGTGTAAAATGTTTGCACCTGGCTATAAAGTAAGCTGTGTTCCTGGGCTGGAGAAACTGCAAGGAGGCTGGTCTCTAGGGAGAGGAAGCGGGTGTTGCTACATGACGTCATTGCTTGGTGCCCACAGCGCCATCTGCAGGCTGGGCTGGGCTGTGGGCTGTCGCTCTGGGGGGTGGCAGGGTCTGCGTCCCACGTGGGGGAAGCAGAGTGTTGCTTTGTGGGCGCCAGGTCTGCGGTACAGGTGCCAGAGTGCCTCACAGCAGCTCCTGCATTGAGCGTCTGTCCCCTGGTGGTCAGTGCGCATCATAGCGACTGGTCAGAAGGACACTTAGCCTATTAGCCTTTTATATATTTAGACTAGAGGCCTGGTGCATGGATTCTGCACCGGTGGGGTCTCTCGGCCTGGCCTGCACCCTCTCCCAATCCGGGACCCCTCAGGGGATGTCGGAGAGCCGGGCCAGGCTGAGGGACCCCCCAGTGCCCAGATCCATGCACCGGGCCTCTCGTATGCATATAAGATCTCTGGTTAATCTCTTCCCTCCTCCCCCTCCCCACTTCCCTCTGAGATTCATCAGTCTGTCCCACGTTTCTATGCCTGTGTCCTGAGCGTCTGCCCTGGTGGTCAGTGTGTGTCACAGCTCCCGGCCGGCCAGCTGGTCAGATGGTCACACAGGCTTTTACATAGAGAGAGCCGGCCGGAGTGGCTCAGAGCTGAGCGTTGACGTAGGAACCAGGAGGTCGTGGTTCCATTCCAGTCAGGGCTCATGGCCTGGTGCGGGCTCGATCCCCAGTGCGGGGCGTACAGGAGGCAGCAGGTCAATGATTCCCTCATCACTGATGTTTCTCTCTCTCTCCCTCTCCCCTCCTCTCTGAAATAAATAAAAACATACACACAATAAAGAATACACAAGTGTACACACGTACATATTTTTGTATACAATATCTCATAGTCTGCAACATGGGACCCAACGCCTTTCTGCTGAGCACCCGCCTGTCCAGTCCTGGTGGGGGAGTTGGGGGGCCGGGGGGCTGGCGTCCAGGGCAGGGCCACCAGCTAAGGCACGGGGTGCGGGGGGGGGGCAGAAAGAGAGGCTGAATGCAGCTCCCGTGGAGTCCCTGAGGTCAGGGGGTTGTGTGTGGGGTGCTATGAATGTGTGGGGTGTTCTGTGTGTGTGAGGGTGCTGTGAGGGGTGCTGTGTGTGGGATGCTGTGTGGGGTGGTGTGTGGGGGGTGCTGTGGGGGGTGCTGTGTGGGGTGCTGAGTGTGGGGTGCTGGGTGGGGTGTTGTGTGTGGGGTTTGTGTGTGGGATTCTGTGTGGGGTGCTGTGAGGGGTGCTGTGTGTGTGGGGGTGCTGTGTGTGGGGTGCTGTGTGTGGGGTGCTGTGTGAAGTGCTGGGTGTGTGGGGTGCTGTGTGTGGGGTGCTGTGTGTGGGGTGTTGTGTGGGGGTGCTGTGTGAGGGGTGCTGTGTGAGGGGTGCTGTGTGTGGGGTGCTGTGAGGGGTGCTGTGTGGGGGTGCTGTGTGTGGGTGCTGTGTGGGGGGCTGTGTTTTGGGTGCTGTGTTTTGGGTGCTGTGATGGGTGCTGTGTGTGGGGTGCTGTGTGGGGTGCTGTGTGTGGGGTGCTGTGATGGGTGCTGTGTGGGGGGCTGTGTGGGGGGCTGTGTGGGGTGCTGGGTGGGGTGCTGTGATGGGTGCTGTGATGGGTGCTGAGTGGGGTGCTGTGTGGAATCCCCAGATGCGGGGTGCTCACCTGATGAGAGGGGACGGGCCGTGCCTCTGTCATTATTCCAATGGCTGCTTCTTTGATGCCGTAATAAAGTGACAATTTCCATCTTCTGGGCAGTTTATTTCCACAAAATGGCCGAGGTCATGACCTGCTCGGCCAAACCCAGGGATGGGCTGCGTGGGACCCGGAGCGGGAGGAGGAAACGGGGCCGACGGGCTGGCTGTGGGCTCCCCGCCCCAGGAGCCGGGGGTCTGCCGCCCACGGTCACGGGGGGGGGGGCGCTCACTAACCCGCCAGCCCGTCTGCACCGAGTGGGAGAGGGGGGCGGGGGGACCAGATGGCCCCTCACCTTCACGTGATGAAATGCCGTCCAGGGGTGACCTCAGGCGAGCCCCCCTGCGCCGCCGCGGCCAGGCCTCTGGGCATTACGGCCGGGGCTCCCTGCAGCGTGCCGCCCTCGGGGGTCCCAGCCCTCAGGGGTCCCAGCCCTTGGGGGTCCCAGCCCCCGGGGGTCCCAGCCCTCAGGGGTCCCAGCCCCCGGGGGTCCCAGCCCCCGGGGGTCCCAGCCTCCCGGGGGTCCCAGCCCTCAGGGGTCACAGCCCCCGGGGGTCCCAGCCCTCAGGGGTCCCAGCCCCCGGGGGTCCCAGCCCTCAGGGGTCCCAGCCCCCGGGGGTCCCAGCCCCCGGGGGTCCCAGCCTCCCAGGGTCCCTGCCCCCGGGGATCCCAGCCCTCGGGGGGGTCCCAGCCCTCGGGGGTTCCAGCCCTCGGGGGTCCCTGCCCTCAGGGGTCCCTGCCCTCGGGGGTCCCCGCCCTCGGGGGTCCCTGCCCTCGGGGGTCCCAGCCCTCGGGGGTCCCCGCCCTCGGGGGTCCCCGCCCTCGGGGGTCCCAGCCCTCGGGGGTCCCAGCCCTCGGGGGTTCCAGCCCTCGGGGGTCCCAGCCCTCAGGGGTCCCCGCCCTCGGGGGTCCCTGCCCTCGGGGGTTCCAGCCCTTGGGGTCCCTGCCCCAGGGGGTCCCCGCCCTCGGGGGGGTCCCAGCCCTCGGGGGTCCCCGCCCTCGGGGGGGTCCCAGCCCTCGGGGGTCCCCGCCCTCGGGGGTCCCTGCCCTCGGGGGTCCCAGCCGGTGGCCGGGCGGGGCACCCATCCTCCATGAGCCATCGTCCCGGGAAGCGGGCAGGGCGACGGAATCCTCTGGAAACTCCAGCTACAAAGGTGGGGAGAGAATTACGGGTCGGAGCAAACTCGGGGTTCCTTGGGGAGCCCTGGAGGCTTGGTGCCTCTGGTGCAGTCCGTTTGGGGGTGCAGAGCTGAGTGTCCGGTCCCGGAGGGGGGACGGGAGGCCGCACAGTCGGGACCCGGGGCCCGGGCCGCCCATGTGACCTGCGGGTGTGGACAGCGCCGCCTGGCCTCTGCTGGCTCCCCCAGGACCGGCGCTGCCGCTGCCGCAGCACACGTGACCGGCCCAGAGGCCTCTCCCCGCGCCGGCGGCTCTGCCGCGTGTTCCACGCGTGCACGCGTGCAGGTGAGCAGCTGTGGCCCGTGACCGATGGCCCGGGGCGGGGCTGTTCCCGGCCAGGCGCTCGGCCGGAGGCGGGCGCTCGGCCCGCGGTCCCCCCGCCTCTCCCGCTGCCGGCCGTGTCCTGGGCCAGGGCCGGCGTGGGGAGCGGAGACTGCGGTTGCCATGGCGCCGTCACGGTCTCCCCGAAGCCACCTCCTGTGGCGGCGGAGACAGGCCCGCGCCCCGTGTGGGCGGGGCCGGGGCGGCCAGCGGGTCTGAGACCGGGTCCAGTCACGGGGGCTCCCCCCCATCCCCCCCCGGCCTCTCACAGACGCCACGTCACGAGGACCTCCCAGGAGGGGCCCCTAAAGCTGGTTTGGAAACCCAGGGCCCAGAGAGCCACGCAGCCCGGACAGCGAGCCAGAGGGTCCCAGGTGGGATTTTAACTCATCACACGGGTTCGGGAGCGAGGCCGGGTGACACGGGACGGACACGGGACAGACACGGGTTCGGGAGCGAGGCCGGGTGACACGGGATGGACACGGGTTCGGGATCGAGGCCACATGGATGGACGGACACCCCGGACCCTGCAGGACGCCCAGCTGGTGTGACAAGGGGGCTGGGTGTCACCACGGCGCCACCGCGAGGGCCCGAGGCCCCTCCCCAGGCCGCCGTGCTCCCGCCCTCAGACCCAGGACCCGCCGTGGGCTGCGGGCCCATCGGCCCGGGGACGTCTGAGCCTGGAGCACAATGGAGGAGGCAGTTTAGCAGGCGCCCGCGCAGGGCGGTGCAGACGGCGCGTCGATATAATGGATTCCCACCCGTCGCACTCGCGGCTGAGTCAGCCGCCTCCCAGGGGCCTCGGAGCCGGGGACACGCTCGGAGAATTCATTAGGAGAGAAAACGGTAGAATCTGAGGTTATTTGTAAACGACAGGGACACATGCACGTCTGGAGGAAGGAGATGTCGATTCCAGACGGAGGGCCGGCTCCACAGCCAGGCTCTGCCCCCCGCGGAGAAGGCGGCTCCGGCTCCCGGCTCCCGACTCCCGGCTCCCGGCTCCCCGGTGTCCAGGGCTGGGGGGGGGGGTGGAGCCCCAGGGCAGGGCCCGCAGGGTCAGTGGCCTGCGGGAAGGAGCAGGGCTGGGCCTGTGTCTGGGACAGAGGCCAGGCCCGGTTGCCACGGCCACGGCCACGGCCACGGCCACGGCGTGGCAGGGGTGCAGGTTGGGGTGGGAGGCCCTCGCCCCGCTGCTGCCCCTTCCTCCTGGCGCCAGCCAGACCTCCTCCTGAGGAACTCCTGCCACCCAAGCCCTTGCCTGCCTCCCTCTTGGTCCCCCCTCTGTTCCCTCTCCTGGTTCCCCCTCTCCATCCCCCACCTGGTCCCCTCCCCCCTCCCCCGGTCCCCAGGCCAGACGCTCACCCCGCCCCGTCACTGCTGCCTCCTCCCGTCAGCCTAAATCCCCCTGAGAGTCCCGCCCACACCACAGGGGGTTCCCGAGCCCCCACTTTCCTCCCCAGATCCACTCACATCGGGTGCCACTGGGCCTCGTCCGCCTGCACCCCGGCTCCCGTGTCCATACGGACCGAGAACCTCAGGCCCCACGCACGCACCGAGCGCCCACGTGTGATGTACGGGGCCCACATGTAACATGCTGGGGCCCACGTGTGACGTGCCGGGGCCCACGTGTGTCCCCCGCCCTCCCTGGGAGTGGACGATGCCCCGTCACTGCTGGCGCTGGGCTGGGAGGCAGAGGTGAGCGGCCGGTCACAAGGGGGTGGGAGGGCCATGAAACCTCCGCCCCTCCTCCAGCCGCCTGGCGTGAGCGTCAGCAGGGGTGGGGGCTCGGTGGGGGCGGGTGCTCAGGGCAGAGCCCAGGGGCCAGGGGTGACCCTGCGGCTGTGACAGGAAAGTGCCAGCCTGTGCCCTGGGGGTGGAGACCAGCCCGTGACGTGAGGGCCACGGTCGGGCGGCCGGAGGGAGGGTCCACCGGTGCCCTCAGAGCGGAGAGGGCGGACGGGCGGGTGAGGCCTCCCCGGAGGCAGGGAGCGGCGGGGCCTGCGGTGTGTGGGACTGGGACAGGGCCCGCCCCAGCCCGGCCTCCAGAGCGGCCCCCTCGAACCCCGGCCCGCCCCCGCCGGGCCGCCCCAGGTGTGCTCTGCAGCAAACGTCCCCCTCCGCCTCCCTCGAACCCCGGCCCGCCCCGCCGCACCGCCCCAGGTGTGCTCTGCAGCAAACGTCCCCCTCTGCCTCCCTCGAACCCCGGCCCGCCCCCGCCGGGCCGCCCCAGGTGTGCTCTGCAGCAAACATCCCCCTCCGCCTCCCTCGAACCCCGGCCCGCCCCGCCGCACCGCCCCAGGTGTGCTCTGCAGCAAACGTCCCCCTCTGCCTCCCTCGAACCCCGGCCTGCCCCCCCAAACGCCGCCCCCGGTGTGCTCTGCAGCAAACGCCCCCCCCCCCCCCCCGGCTGGCCCCAGGCTGGCGCTGGCTGCCCGGCCGGGCCGTCCTCCTGAGGTGCCGGGGCCCCTGCACCCCCCCCCGGGGGGCTCAGGCCTGGAGGAAGTCCCCATTGTCCCGAAGGTCCCCTCAGCCCCTCTGTGCCTGGGGCCCTGTGCTCTCTGGGCGCGTGGCCCTCACGCCCCGCTCCCACGGCCCCGCCACCTCACGGCGGGCCACGGCGGGCCACGGGCCACGGGCCACGGGCCACGCCGCCCCACCCCCGGCCTGTGTCTGAGGGCGGGCGGCAGGTTTAATTAAGGTGCTTGTAATTACCAGCCGCATCCTGCTTAATAAAGCCCGGGGGAGTGTTAATTTTTGTGTCTTATTTAAAAATTTCATCACCGCCTGCCGACATGGAGGGGTCCTCCCAGAGCTGACCGAGTGCCCGGCTCTGAGCTCGGGGCTGGGAGCCGGCGGCAGAGGAGCCGGCAGCCGGGCCGCCATCGGTGTCCCGCCCGGCCCCGCCTGGCCTCACCGAGCCCGCGCCGACACCGAGGCCAGACGCCCTGCCCGCCGCCCCGAGGCTCGTCACGGGCTCAGGCCAGGGCCCCGGGGGACGGTGCGGGGGGAGGGGGCGTGGCAGGGCCAGGCTGGGGGGCCACACGTGGGGGGGGGCAGTGCAGAAGCCCCAGGAGGCTGTGTAGCCCCCCGCCCAGCACCCCACCCAGCACCCGCATAGCACCCCACCCAGACCTGCTCAGTCCCCCGCCCAGCACCCGCCCAGCACCCGTCAGCCGGCCTGGACGGACGGGCCAGGTTAATAAGGCCCTTCCTCCTGGAGGCTAATTAAATATTAACGCTGGTGAGGTCAGCAGAAACCGCTCGGTGGCGCACAGTGAGTCTTTAATTAATTCTCCGCCGAGGGGCTGGCGGAGGGGCCACGCACCCCACGCACCCCACGCACCCCGGCCGCCCTCCACGCTCCAGCCACACGACAGCCCTCCACGCCCTCCACACCCTCCACGCTCTTCACACCCAGCCACACGACAGCCCTCCACACTCTCCACGCTCCCCACGCCCTCCACACCCGGCCACATGACAGCCCTCCACGGCCCTCGGGTCCACAGCACCCACGTCCCTGTTCACCGCCGGCCCAGCCTGACCTGGCGCCCCCCCCCCCCCCCCGTGCCCCCGAGGGAGCAGCCTCCCCCCGCCCAGCACCCAGGACTCTGCCGGGACACGCCCCCGGCCCCGGCCCCGCCCACAGCGGGCGGCCTGCAGAGCACCAGGCGGGCCCTGCGGCCCGTCGGCCCCCTGGGAGGAAGGCCCTTCTGCAGGAGCACAGGAAGCAGATCAGGCCCGCAGGCCCGCGGGCTGGGGCGGCTCCGGCGGGGCGTCCTCCCTGCCTCAGCCAGGACGGACGGAGCGGGTCAGCCGTGGCTGCCTCTCCACCCCGATCTGGCCACCATCAGAGGGGGCTGGGGGGGGCAGGCTGGCCCAGAGGTTCCCTCAGAGGCTCCGGCGGGGGCTCCGAGGTGCCCAGACCCAGCGTGGGTCCCGGCCCCGAGGGAGGCCGGGCCGTGGGCAGGGCTCAACGCCCCCCCCCCCCCGAGGGGTCGCCCTTCAGCCCCCGGCTTCTTAGGACACAGAGGGGCCTGTGTGTGTGTGTGGGGGGGGCTCAGGCCAGTGGGCGGCCGGGAAGGAGGCTGTGGGCTGGACGACCCCCCCCCCCCCCCCCCCGGCTGGGCCGGGGCCTGAGCCGAGACCCGGTGCCCGGGACCACGGCAGACCAGCCCCGGGGCCGTGCGGTGGCCCGGGGCCTGGGGCCCGGCGGGACGGGCAGCTCCGACCCTGCCCGGGGCTCTGCCAGCTGTGGGCGGGGGTCGGGGGGGGGGCTCCCGGCACTGCCCCCGCGGCTCGGCCCCTCGGGGGGCGGAGGCGGCAGCGCTGTGCACGGGTCCCGCCCCGGGTTCGGGTTAATTTTGAATTTACTTGAGAGCCGGCCTGGGAGCGGCGTCAGGGTGAGGCTGGAGTAATTAGGGCGCCTGCTGATGGACCGCACGGAGGGACGAGGGTCATTTGTTACCCGTCCCTGCCGGAAGGTTGGAGGCTGAGAGGTAATTATTTTCCCGCCCCCCTCAGCAGAGGAGAGCGTGCAGAGGTCTGGGACCCAGGCCCTGCCCGGGGCTCTGAGCAGCTCACCCCCTTTTGTTCCCTCCCTGGCCAGGTCCCCCGAAGGCAGTGGCGCTGACCTGCTGTGCGCCCAGCCCTGGGCGGCCGGGGGAGCGGCACCAGCAGCGGGCACAGCGGACGCCGAGGCCCTGAGGGCTGGGCAGGGGGAGTGGGGCCGGGGAGGGAAGGACCGAGGCCAGGCTGTGGATGGGGGACCCACCCACCCCCTCACCTGGTCCAGGCACCCACCACCCCCCTCACCTGGTCCGGGGACCCGCCCACTCCCCTCACCTGGTCTGGGGACCCACCACTCCCCTCACCTGGTCCGGGACCCGCCCACTCCCCTCACCTGGTCCGGGGACCCACCACCCCCTCACCTGGTCCAGGGACCCACCCACCCCCTCACCTGGTCCAGGGACCCACCACCCCCTCACCTGGTCCAGGGACTCACCCACCCCCCTCACCTGGTCCGGGGACCCACCCACCCCCCTCACCTGGTCCGGGGACCCACCACCCCCTCACCTGGTCCGGGGACCCACCCACCCCCCTCACCTGGTCCGGGGACCCACCACTCCCCTCACCTGGTCCGGGGACTCACCACTCCCCTCACTGGTCCAGGGACTCACCCACCCCCCTCACCTGGTCCAGGGACCCACCACTCCCCTCACCTGGTCCGGGGACCCACCACCCCCCTCACCTGGTCCGGGGACCCACCCACCCCCCTCACCTGGTCCGGGGACCCGCCCACCCCCTCACCTGGTCCGGGGACCCACCCACCCCCTCACCTGGTCCGGGGACCCGCCCACCCCCTCACCTGGTCCGGGGACCCACCACCCCCTCACCTGGTCCGGGGACCCACCCACCCCCCTCACCTGGTCCGGGGACCCACCACTCCCCTCACCTGGTCCAGGTGGGTTTTCAAAGGCACAAAACTCCCCCCGAGTCTGCCCACGGCCCCGCCGGCCCAGCCCCGCACTCGCCCCGCTCCCTGCCCCCGCTGCACGCTCACCTGGGGCTGCCACGGCGACGGGGATGGGGCTCAGGCAGGAGAGGGAACTGGCTGCCTCCTAGAGCTGAGCCAGCGGGGCGGATCTGGCTGGCTTCAGGCGCGGCTCGATCCAGGGCCCACATGTTATCACATTAAAAGTTTGGTTACATTTTTTATTTTTTTGATTCATTTAAAAATATATTTTATTGATTTTCCATAGAGGAAGGGAGAGGGATAAAGAGCTAGAAACGTCGATGAGAGAGAAACATCGACCAGCTGCCTCCTGCACACCCCCCACTGGGGCTGTGCCCCACAACCAAGGTCCATGCCCTCGACCGGATTAGAACCCGGGACCCTTCAGTCCGCAGACCGACGCTCTATCCACTGAGCCACACCGGTTTCGGCAAAAGTTTAATTACATTTTTTAAATTAAAACACCAATAAAGATATGAACGGGGAAAACGAGAGGGAGGGAGAGAGAGAGAGAGAGAGAAAGAGAGAGAGAGAGAGAGGAGGCCCCTCCCTCACCCGCCCACACCACTTCCAACATCCCCGCCCAGACCGCGTCAGCTGGGCCTCCGATGGCCCCCCCACGTCGTCGGTAAGTGACAGCCTGCTGGGTGGCTGCCGCCCTGCAGCCGCGTTGGGAGCGAGGCCGACACCGCCACGCGGGCGGACCACGGGACGGGACCTGAGCGGCCGGAGCCACACAGAGCGCTGCCCCTGCTGCATGCGGAGCGGGCCAGCGTGGGGGGATGCACAGCGGGCGGGCGGGCGGGCCCGGGGGAGCCGCGTGGCTGAGGCGGGTCTCCTGTGGGGAGAGGTCCCGGCAGCAGCCGGGAGCGGGTGGACGCGCGGAGCACGCGGAATGCCGCGGCCTGTTCCCTGTGCCGCGTGGTCTTCACCTCCATCGTAAACGGTGAGACCGAGGCCTGGCGGCTGGGGGTCGTGGGGGAGCCGGAGCGGCGGGCAGGGCGCAGCCGGCTGGAGGGGCCGCGGCGGCCCTCTCACCTGGACACGGCCGGGGGCCGGCCTGCCCTCCGCCGCCACCTCCTCTCAGCCCCCGCCTGCCCGCCGGCCGCCCGCCCCTCGCCTGCCCGCTCTCAGCGCCTGAGGTCGCCCACGGTCCCCGGGCCCTGGCACCTCCCTGCCCGACCCCCCCCCCCCAAGGCCTGGCTCCACCTCAGGGACGTGGCTCTGGCTGGTCCCCTCACCAACGGAGCTGTCCCTCCCCTTCCACCTGGCTGACTCTCCTCCTTCAGGTCCCCACTCAATGTGGGGGAGCCCCCCACACCCACCCCCAGCCCCCACGCGTGGCGGCGGTTCTATTTCCTCCGGAGAGCCCGGAGGGGGAGGCAGGTCCACCCCCCAGAGCCTGGCCCAGGAGGGAGGGCAGCAGGGTCAGTGCGGCGGGGTGAGGGGTCACACAGAGGGGGTGTGGGGGTCACACAGAGGGGGTCACACAGAGGGGGTGTGGGGGTCACATAGAGGGGGTGTGGGTCACACAGAGGGGGTGTGGGGGTCACACAGAGGGGGTGTGGGGTCACACAGAGGGGGTGAGGGTCACACAGAGGGGGTCACACAGAGGGGGTGTGTGGGGGAGACAGAGCAGAGGCTGCTCCTGGCCCCCCAGGCTTCCCCCAGGGCCTGGCGCCCAGGGTCAGTGTCTGTGCCGGCAGCTCCCGTGGCTGCGGCCACCCCGCTGGCCGGAGGAGGTTCTGGGCCGATGGCTGAGCTGCTGGCCTGGCCCTGAGGGCGCCGGTCAGGGCACACCTGGCTCCCTCCAGCGGCATTGCCATCTGTGAAATGGGCACGTTACCGCCGCCCCCTGCAGGGGGCCCGTGGAGGTGCCCCCGCTGGGCAGGCCCTTTTCTGGGGGGGACCCCCCCCCCCGCCACCACGGCACTGAGCCCGTCAGCCCCGGTCCCGGCTGCAGGCCCGGCGAGGAGGGAGGGGCAGCGGAGGTGCCCGTGGCCCAGGACGCGTGGCCTCCCCAGCACCGCGTCCGGCAGCGCTGTCTGTCTGTCTGTCCGTCCGTCCGTCTGTGGGCCCGCGGCGGCGGCTCGGAGCGCAGCTGTGTGGCGGCTCGGCAGGATCCAGGCGTCGGTTTAACGATCGAGCCGCCTAATGAATATCGGGCCAGATATTTTCGAGGCCTGTTCCGACTGATTACTCGGAGAGCTGAGTGCGCCTCCCAATTACCCAGGCAATTAGGCGACTAATTAAACACTTACCCTCCGTTTCATAAACAGGCGCGAGGGTGGGAGCGGGGAGCTGGCGGCGCCTGCGTGGTGCCGCCGGGGCCCACGCACCCACACGCACACCCACACGCACACCCACACGCACATGCACCCACACCCACACGCACATGCACCTCGGGGGGCACGGCGGCCGGCCGGCAGGCAGCAGGGGCTGGGGGTCCGGACAGGCCAGGGGTCTGTCCCCATCCGCCCGGACACCGTCCAGTCTCCTCGGCCCTGTCGGCTGCCCCTGCCCAGGCGGCCGTGGCTGCCCGGCCGGACCAGAGGCTCTGCCCGCTGCCCGGGCCCTGCCCACCGGCCGCTGCCCACCTGCCCGCTGCCCACCCGGCCGCTGCCCACCCGGCCACTGCCCACCGCCCGCAGGCCTCCCTCCGCCGCACTCCCGGGGGCAGGGCCAGCGGGCCTGGCCTCTGGCCTCCCAGCCCCTCCGCCTGATCCTCCTGGAAGATCCAGCAGCCGGGTCTGGTGGCTGTTTGTTCTTTAGACGTGTTTTCACTGGTTTCGGGGAGGGAGGGAGAGGGAGACTCATGGATGGGCTGCCTCCTGCACGCCCTGCTCTGGGGATGGAGCCCAAAATCCGGCCTGTGCCCTGACCGGGAACTGAACCGTGACCTCCTGGTTCCCGGGTCGGTGCTCAGCCCCTGATGGCTTTAAAACGTGCCCCGGCGTGCCTTCCGTCCACCTGCAGGAGGGGGGCTCTCCCTGCCGACGGACAGCGCGTGGACAGGAAGGTCCCGGACTGCCAGCCGCAGGGACAGGCCTCGTGCCCGCCCGACCTGGCCAGACCCGCCCCGGCTGCCCCCCGAACCCCGGCTGCCCCCCCAACTCCAGCCGCCCCCCTCCCCGCCCCGGCTGCCCCCCCAACCCCAGCTGCCTCCCCAACCCCGGCCGCCCCCCGAACCCCGGCTGCCCCCCCTCCCCGCCCCGGCCACCCCCTACCCGCCCCGGCTGCCCCCCGAACCCCGGCTGCTCCCCCAACTCCAGCCACCCCCCCAACCCCTGCTGCCCCCCCAACTCCGGCCGCCCCCCCTCCCCGCCCCGGCCGCCCCCTACCCGCCCCGGCTGCCCCCCGAATCCCGGTTGCCCCCCTGCCCCGGATGCCCCACCCCGCCCCCCCCCTGCCCCGGACGCTCCCCCACTCCGGCTCTCCCCCCCCCCAGCCGCCTGCCCCTGCCCTGGGCCGGCCTCCGCGTGGTGCGCAGGCTGAGGCGGCCAGCCCTGGGCCGGAGGGCGGGCGGCGGGCGGCGGGCGGCGGGCGGCAGGCAGCGGTCAGGGGACAGAGAGGCCCGCTGAGTGCAAACCCTGGCCCAGCCCTCCAGGCCCCGGCCGGGCAGGAGGCGCGTCTGAGCCAGCCCAGCCCGGCCGCGCCGCGGGGGCCGAGTGCCCGGGGGCCGCCCTCCCTGGACCGCGACTTGGCCTCCGGGCCCAGGAAGGACTTGGATGGGTCCCCACCGGGCCCAGGGCCACCGGGGAGAGCCGGGCGGGCCGGACTGGGTGCTGGTCCCCCCACAGCCCCTCCCTGCGGCTCCCCTCCCTCGGGACCGCGGCTCCCCTCCCCCGGGACCGCGGCTCCCCTCCCCCGGGACCGTGGCCCCCTCCCCCGGGACCGTGGCCCCCCCCCTCCACCGGGACCGCGGCTCCCCTCCGCCCCGGGGGGGGGGGGTCAGGCAGGGACGGACGGGGAGGAGGCGGGGAGCACCCGCTGACCGAGGGCCACCGACGGGAGCGTGCTCTCCCGGCCGAGGCCCCCTCACCGTGACCTCTGCCCCCGCCTGTGTCCAGATCCCCTTCCTGTCGGGTGACGCCCTGGCCTCCCCTTCCCGCGTCCGCCTGCAAAGACCTCTGTTCCCGACGGGGCCGCCTTCGGGGCACACGGTTCAGCCCGGCAGCCCCCGCTGCACAGGGCACCCCGGGCCGGGCCGGCCTCGGAGCCTCGGTTTCCCTCGTGAGGCCGAGGGAAGCAGCCCGGTCCCTCCTCGGGCTGCCAGGAGCCCTGAGCCCAGCGCCCTTTCCCCTCTGCCTGGGGCCCGCCAGCCTCTCTCCTCCCAGAACGCCGTCTCTCGGCCCGTGGACGAGGCTGAGCCCCGAGGCAGCCTCCCGCCCGCCCCGGAGTGTAACCCACCCCGCCTCTGCGGCGAGGAGGCTTACGCCCCAGAGCCCTCCGAGGGGCCGGGAGCGAGGTCTGTCCCGGCAGGGACCACTCCGCCGCCGCCTCCAGGGAGAACACCTGGGTTTGCTCCATGCCACCCTGACCCCTCAACCCCGTGCTCTGCCTGGGGGAGGCGGCTCCGGCCTCTCGCCCCGGCCTCAGGGGCCCCCGGCACCCAGGCCGGCACCCAGCTCCTCTGCTTTCCTGCGTCCAGGCTTTTTAAGGAATCACGGAGGAGCCGAAACCGGTGGATAGAGCGTCCGCCTGCGGACTGAAGGGTCCCAGGTTCGATTCCGGTCAAGGGCATGTACCGTGGTTGTGGGCACAGCCCCAGTGGGGGGTGTGCAAGAGGCAGCTGGTCGATGTATCTCTCTCATTGATGTTTCTAGCTCTCTATCCCTCTCTCTTCCTCTCTGTAAGAAATCAATAAAATATATATATATATATATATATATATATATATTTTAAAAAAGAATCACGGAGGATTTGCTTTATTGATTTTTGAGAGAGAAAGAGAAACATCGATCGGTTGCCTCCCGTGTGAGCCCGGACAGTGGATCCCTCGAGCACAGGGTGATGCTCCGCCCGCCGAGCCGCCCGGGGCGTCTGGGAGCCCACGGAGGCGCTGGGCCCAGCGAGGAGCTCCCAGGCGCAGCGTGCGGGCTGTAAACAGCAGGAGGACGAGAGCGCCCGGCAGCGGGCGGCGCTGGGCGCGGGCCTCCCGGCCAGCCCCTGTCCCGAGCCAGCCCAGCTCCCCCGGCTCCCGCCTCCCCGTCTGGACCGGGAGCTCGGGCTGTGCTCGGGCTCGCCCTCCGGCTGGGGGCCTGGGACCCGGGACTGGCCCCCGCTCCCGTACCCGGGCCGAGACCCGCGCGGCCGGCGGCCAGGCTGGCTCGGAGGGAGGCGGCCAGACAAAGGGCCTGTGTGGGCCCAGCTGGCGGCGGGGTTTAGGAAAACAGGGCCTGGGTCCGGCGAGCGGGCGGCGGGGAAGCCGGGGCTAATTA